>CAKKNE010000006.1:2400000-3600000 GCA_918797485.1 Pelagomonas calceolata | reverse complement strand
GCGCCGCCGGCGCCCGCGCCCGCCGCCGACGCCAAGAAGAAGAAGAAAAAGAAGAAGAAGGGCCGCCGGCGCGCCGGAAGCGCCGGAAGCGCCGACGAGCCTGCGCCGGCGCCGCCCGCGCCGGAGGCCGCCGACGCCGGGCCAGAAGCGCCAAAGCCGGAAGCGCCAGCAGCGGAAACGCCGGAGGAGCCCTCGACGCCGACGCCGACGGTCCCCGCGGACCCGGCCCTCTTCACGCCGCGGCCGGCGACGCCCGAGCCTACCGTTCCCGCCGACCCCTCTTTATTTACGCCAGTGGCGTTCGCGGACGCGTCGCGCGAAATGATAGAGGAGCTCACGGCACCTGATATCATCCCCCAAAGCAACGTCCTGCCCACTGATGCCGTGGCAGGCGCGCAGGCAGCCGCCGACGAGCGAGCTCAAGCGGGCTACGACGCCGACGGAAAGCCCGGCGGCCCGTACACGGAAGACAAACCGCCGCCCGGCCGCGTCTTCGGCGCCTACCGGAAGGGCTGCACGGGCATCGTCTGGAAGGCCGCCGAATCCACGACGGCGGCGGAGCCGGCCGAGCCCCTGGAACCGGCGGCGGCGGCCGCGGCGGCCGAGGAGGCACCCGCGGCGACCCAGGAAGAGCCGGAGTCCGCCGCGGCCGGCGAGGCCGAGTGGGAGCGGCAATTGGCCGCCCTCGAGGCCGAGAAGAAGGCGCAACAAGCGGCGGCCGAGGAGACCAAGGTTTCCCAGGAAACCGAGCCGCGCCGCGCGGTCGCGGCCTTCGCCGCGGCTGAAAATTGGCAGATGTCCGTCAAGGAGGGGGATATCGTCGAAGCCATCAAAGATCATGCGGATGGCTGGACCGAGTGTCTCTACGAAGGCAGGTCGGGCGCCGTGCCCACAACGTACCTCGAGAAGGTTGTTGAGCCGTCTCCAGAAAAATCGACGCTCGCGACGGGCAACGAAGCGGCGGAGCTCCAGAGAGATGCGGTGCGCCGCGTGCGCGCGAGACTAGACCAACTCAATAGAAGTGAACGACTGCCCGAACTCGTCCAGGGGACGCGGCGCTACGCGGCCGGCGATCTGACCGCTTCAGGTATGCGGTCGGCCCTCGCCGACTTATTATCTTCGGATGAGGAGGCTAGAATTGTTTGCAGGACGCTGGCTCGGCTCGTAGTAGATGACCAGAAGAGAAATGCTCTAGCGGCGGCCGCGGAGGCACCCGCACAAGTCGAGAACGAGGACTTCTTCGCGGCGGTCGCGCGGGACACGGCGGAGCTACGGCAACAAAAGTCCGAGGAGGAGGACCGGAGAGTGTCTACCTCTTCCGCTGCTGAAGATGAAAGGGAAATTTTACTAGCGAGGTCCCACGGCGTCGGCGTCTCGCCAGATGTGGTGACGCGGTTACAAAGACTGCAGGAGGACGAGGAGCTCGCGAAGCGGTTGCAACGAGAGGAAGAAAGGCGCAAGTCGAACTCGTACGCCGAATTATCAAGGCAGCGCACGGACGCGGCGTTAGCTGAGAGGTTAGCGCGGACTCCAGCGCCCGCGCCGCCGCCGCAACAGAGCTTCTGGGGCTCCCTGTTCGGCGAGGACGAAGAGGTTCCGGCGCCTCCCCATTCACCAGAGACGGATAGAAAGGTCCAGGAGGACGCCGACGCCGCGCTCGCGCGGCGCCTCCAGGCCGAGGAGCACGCGCGCGCGGCGCGGCGGCGCGCGCCCGCGGTCTACGACACGCCGACGTATTCGCAGCCCGCCGTGCAGTACGATCAATATGGAAGGCCGTCCCAGGCACCCTACCGGCAACCGCAACCGCCGCCGCCGCCGGCCTACGCTTCCGAACCAAGTGTAGACGAGTACGGTCGCCCCGTGATGCAGCAGCAAACTAGGGCGCCGTCCTACGCGCCGCCGCCGCGGCAGGACTATGAACCGCAGGCGCGGCGCTACGTGCCGCCCGCGCCGCCGCCAGCACCGCCGCCCTACGCGCACTCCATGCGCGGGTCCCTCGGCTCGGCGCCGTACGCGCGGCCGGCGGCTCCCGCGCCGGCACCGCCGCCTCCACCGGCAGTAGAAGAGGCGGGGGACCTCTTCTCGTGCGGCGCGTGCGGTGCACAAATGCAGGTCCGCGGGGCCGAGCCGGGAGCGCAGTTCACGTGCACGGAGTGCGGGGCGGTGAACGAGATCTAAGTTGAGTGATATATAACCGCCGCCACGTGTACACGCCTGGCCTGGATATGGCTGATAACAAGAGAACGTATTACTTCACGCGCCGCCGCGCACGCCTCAGAACGCCTAGGCCTCCACCTTCTCCTTGCGCGCTCGGCGTCCTTTCGCCTGCTCGCGCAGCGCGACGTTCGGCGAGCCCGACGCCTGCTTCGCCTCGAGGAAGGGCATCATGCGCGCGATGTCCTTCTTGAGGTTGCGCACGACGTTGCTCTTGAACGTCGTCTTCTGGCGGCCCTGCCGGTTCTCGAGGCGCATGTCGAACAACTCCTTGCGCTTGCCGTCGATGGCGGCCGCGAGCGCCGGGCCGTCCATGCTGGCGTAGTCCTCGCCGGCGAAGACCACCGTGCGCGTGGCCGTAGGGGCCGCGCTCGGCGCAAATGCGGCGGCAGAGCCCAGGAGAGCTGCAGCGATAATGCGGACCATTGTTGAGCGCTTTTAGAGGCTGCTTTGGATTCCGGGGCTACTTGCGAGCTATTTCTAGTCGCTTCTCTGTTTGCACGGCAACAGGTGCGGCGTATGAGCCGGTTGCAGTCGTGCGAGGGCCTGTGCAAGCTCAGGGGGGCTAGTGGGGTTTTCGATAGTGCGGGTATTTTGGGATACCTGTCGCGAGTCCAAAGTTACGTATCTCGTTTTAATAGTACACAACAGAATAACACAGAAACCTCAAGTCGCGAACGCCGCCTCAAGTCGCAACAACACCGCCGCATCCAGCGCCGCGTACCGCAACTGCTCGGACGACAGCGGTCTAGAGTCCCAGTCCGACCGCTGGAGGGCCTTGTCGACGTACTCGCCCAGGACCTCGGCGACGACGCGCTGCAACGAAGGCGCCTTGTGCCGCGGGAAGCGCCTTTGGAGGTCGTCGACGCTCCAGTCCCGGCGCGGTAATCGCTTTAAATCCTCGCCGACGCCGTAGCCCAGGACCCGTCGCGCCGACAACGCGTCGACGAGCGGGTCTAGGTTCAGCGTTCCGTCGACGACAAAGACGCGGCCGTCGTCCAGAGCGACTTGAATCGTCGCCACGCGATCCGGAACAGCAGAAAATTCGCAGTCGAACGCGACGCGCTTCGCCGTAACGACGGCTGCGGCCACGGCGCCGACGTCGTCGTCGACCCAGGTCGGTTCGCCGGAGAGCGCGCACGGCGGCAGCGTCGCGTCGACGGGCGGCGCCGCCGGCGTCTTGGCACGTCTCTGAAAGGCCTTGGGCGGCGGCGGCGGCGCGGGCGGCCGCGGCGCGCCGCCGAGGGCCCGCCGCGCGAGCCGCGCCGCCAAGCCCTCCTCCCCCAAAGTCGCGGCCGCGGCCTCGAGGCGATCTCGCGGCACTACTTTTGCGACGGCGTCGGCGAGAGGAGGCAGCCAGGGGCCCTTGCGGTCCGCCCACGCGGTCGCGAGCGCCTCAAGGGCCCCGACGGTCTCTACCTCGTCGGACGCGTCCGACACAGCTTGCAGGAGCGCTTCAGAGTCGGCAGGTGGCGCGGACGGCGCGTAGGTCGACGGCTTGGGCGGCTTGCCGGGTGGTGCTTGCTGCTTCTGCTGCCTCTGCGGGTTCTTGCGAAGAAAGGCGCCGCGCCTTGAAATGTGAGTCGTCGGGTTCACGGCGACGTCATCAACAACATCCCTCGGTTCCAGCGGCCGCTCCAGAAAGCGCGCGTCCAGATCACCGTACGTCAGGCCGTCGCTCTTCGTCTCCCTCCAATTGATCCAGGGGCGCGTGTCCGCCTCCTCCGCGTCGACGACCGCTCGGTAGGTCTCGGGCTTCAAATGAGATATTGCCAGCGCGCGCACGGACTGCCCTTTGTTGTTCACGATCTTCGTCGCGGCGCCTCGCGCGAGCAACGCTAACACGGTCGCGTCTCGGCACCGCGTCACGGCGAAGAACAGCGGCGTCTTGCCGTACGAGAACTCGCCCGTCGCCGGAGCTTCCACATCACACCCGGCGTCGATCAAGATCTCGCAGTTCTTCGGCGCGCCGCGCCACGCCGCAAAATGTAAAGGACCTTTGCCGCTTGCGTCCTTGCAGGCCTCGATTTCTTGCACGCGCCAGTTCTCGTCGTGTAACGCGGCGGCCAGCTTCGCGGGCGCGTCGTCGCCGTCGCCGCCGGCGAGGCGCCGCAGCGCGCCGGCCGAGCGCCGCGTCGTCGAGGGTTCCAGGGCGCTCATCAGTGACGCCAGGCGCACGAGTCTCATCGAGCGCCGCGGGCCATTAGCGGTGCGTTTCTGACGAGTTTGGCGTCGTGTTGGCCTCTGCAGCTGGTACGGAGCAGTCGTGCGCGCGCAGCGCTGCCCAGTTTGCTTCAAAGAGCGGTGCTCTCCGGCGGCTCATTTCTTGCCAAAACGATTGCGGCGTCGTGCGGCAACGAGCGACTGAACCAAGCACGCGAACCTTAGTTTTGGACCACTGCCGTCCTCTGAACGAGATATTCTAGCCAGAGATGGCATTCCGGACGCTCCGCAGCCTCAGCAGACACAGCAGCACATTTGCATCCCTCAACGGCGTGCCGACGCCCGCGGCATCGCTCAAGTGCAGCATCTGGGACGTCACGTTCCAGCGCGGCGACGGCGTCTTCGAGGCCGTAAGGGTCGTCCAGGACCGCGACGGCGTGCCGGCGCCGAGGGCCGTGTCGTTGCATCTCGATCGATTAGAACGCTCAGCTGCCGCATTGGAGCTCAAACTGCCGCCGCGCGCCCACCTCGAGAGCTGGCTGCGGGACGCGGCGCGCAACGGCGGCCAGGGCGGATACGTGCGGCTCATGGTGACGCGCGGCGGTGGGAGCCAGGGCTACGGCGACCACCTCGCCGATTTGGACGCCCCCGCAAACGCCTTTTGTGTCTGGCAGCCGATTACTGCGGACGACGCCAAGACGTTCGCGCTCGAGCCGATCTGCGCGCCATGGCATCCGGCCGGCTTCAGCAAAGACTGGGCGACGATCAAGTGGCTCGCCTATGGGGCCAACATGCACTCGGCGCGCCTGGCTCGCAGGACCGGTGCGGACGACGCGCTGTTGCTGGCCCGCGGCTGGGGTGTTGCCGACGACGGTCCGCTCGGCGACCGTGCAGTGCTCGACGGGCCGAACTTTGCCGTGGCCTGGCTCGAGGACAAGGTGCTCAAGGTCCCTTGTTGGAGACGCTTAGGCATGCTCGAGTCGATCACGGCGCGACTCCTCCTGGACGCGGCGGCGGCCGAAAACTTCCGCGTCGACGAGGGCGTCCACCGCCTGTCCGACCTGGAACGCGCCGACGAGGTCTGGGTCTTGTCGACGACGAATGATCTGACGCCGGTCCGGTCCGTCGGCTACGCTTCGTTCAAAGCGGACCCGTCTTCGCCGGCGCGCCAGAAACTCGTCCGCGCGATGGCCGATTGCGCGGCGGCCCTCGGATAGCGTCGCTGTGCTAAGCTTGTTGTTGATAATCTCATCGAGTCGCGCCGCGCCGCCAACCGCGCGAACAAATCCCGCCCTTTTCCCCAATTTTGTCTTCGCCACGCCGTCGCGGCGACTACATATGTATCCCGCCTGCGCTTGAGCCTTTTTTATCTTCGACGCTAGTACGTCTCGCGTAGCTTTAGGGCTCTCTCAGAGCAGCGCCTCGCAATTCAGCTGTTTCTCGGGGAGAGCGGAAGCAGTGCTGCTGCTGTGGTGAGCAGTCAACAGCACAGCTCAAGCTAGCTTGGGCGTGCTGCAGTTATCTCATAGACGCATTGGTCCGGCTGCAAGCCTTTCCTTCAGCAGTGTACTAAAAAAGAAGAGGTGCTCATAATGGGCAGCGGCGGCCGCAGAACCACGCGCACCGTAACGCTCGTCGCCGCGTCGGCCTGGGCGGTAGCCGCGTGGGTCCGTGGCGCGAGACGACGGAGAAGACATAGGAGGCGCTTGCGGGCGCAGCAGCAGCAGGCCCCGTCGGAAGCGAGGCGAGAAGCCACCACCGCCTCCTTCTCGGACGACGATTCGGATGATGAGGTGGCACCTTTGATAGTACCGCAGACGCCGTCGTTCCGACGAGCGTCTTCCACAGATTACCGACAAGGCACGCAAGAAAGCCGCACTAAATTAGTACCAGCTGATGCAGCTAGAGCAGCGAGGTGGCTCGCGGGCACTCCTCTTGGTTTTTTAGTTGATGATCCGAGCGACGAGGCTCTGAGGGATGCCGTCCTAGAACGAGTGCGGTGGCGGCGCTATAGGCCTGGTGCCACCGTCCAAGCGCGAGGCGCTCTCCGAGACACCCTCATCCTAGTAGTGAGCGGCTCCCTCGCCATAAAAGCCCTGCGCGAAGACGACGAGGAGAGCGACGACGAAGAGGATCACCTCGAAAATGTGGAGCGGCCGACGGTCCAAAGAGCGGCGCGGTCCCAGTCGCTGTCGACGGCGGTGGGCTTGGACTTGGACGACGACCGCACCGTATCTTCAAGACATGCGGAGCAGTCGCCGCGCGAGAAGGTCGTCGCGACGTTAGGACCCTTGGAAGCGCTGGGCAAGTTCTCCGTCGTGGCCGCTGCCGCTTCTGATCAAGATGTGTCTTCCTCACCCCATAGGGTCGTGTCGCATTCGACGGAAGGTGGTACGATCACTTGTGAGCTCGACGCGGCATCTCTTCGCGATCTAGCTACAGAAAGGCCCGCCGCTCTACTCTCGTATGCTCGCCGGACGCTATCAAGACTGCATCGCGTCGCGCGCTTCGCGAATCGGGAATTCCTCAGGATGAACACTTGTGGAGATTCAGCAGCGTCACTTTCGCAGGACGACTATAGCTCACTGAAGCCCTTCGCTTCGAGACATGCTCCCTCCACCATCATCAAACTCGACGACCCGCGCAAATTATATGTGTTATTGGAAGGTTCCGTACTCGTTGGTGGTTCGTTGGACGAGTCGAGGACGAGACGCGTCACGGCGCCCGCTGTTCTAGATGGGTTTCGGTTCTTGGATGACGACGGCCGCAGTACCACGGAACGACTACGAAAAGCATTGCAAGTCATGGCGTCGAACGGCCCGGACGACCACGGAGTGGTGCTCGCGAAGATCCCAGAAGGAGCGTTCCGCACGAATCTAAGTATAGCGGCGAACGCCTCGAAATGTCTGTTGGGCGTCGTCGCGGCCATGGCGCCCGATGTAAGAGCTTTTACCGATGCGGGACTGTCGCGGAGGTGGCTGCACGCGGGCGTCAAGCTCATGTCTCGAGGCGACCTCGCGCCCGACCATTTCTATGTCGTCGTCACGGGACGAGTCCGTGTCTTGCGATATGACGAGGATCTCATAGAAGAGGTGGAGGACGTCTCGCGAGGTGGCGTTGTGGGTCTCGCCGCTGCCCTCGCAGCGAAGCATCGCCTCGATTTTGACGCGACGTGTCTCCGCGATTCGGAGCTGGTGGCGGTGCCGCGGAAAGCGCTAGATGGAAACGGCGCGCTATGGCTGGCGAAATTGGCCCATGGGCTGAAGGGCCAGAAGGAGCAGGACGAAGTGAGTACGGTCGCGATTACGGGCGTCGACGGCGCGGGCAACTTGGCAGCTGGTGCCAACGCCGAAACTTTGTGTAGATCCTTCACGGCCATCCAGGAGGGCAAAGCTTTGGTGGTCACTCCAGCAGCAATAGCGAAGCGTTTCGGGGACCCGTGGACGTCGCACCACGGCCACGTCGCGCCCGCGTTGTGGAGAAGACGTGTGGCTTCGTGGCTCGCTGAGCGAGAAGAGCGGCACCGGTTCGTGGTCCTGGAGTGCTTCGACCGCGAAGACGAGGAGGACGACATAGTACCTACAAGGGCGTTCGCGCGGGCGTGGGCTCGGTTGGCGTTGGCGCAAAGCGATGTGGCGTTGGTTGTCGCGGATGCGGCTCGCTCGTCGGCCGTGGCACCTCGCCGATTGGAGAGAAGAGCGTTGTACGGCGGCTCGGAAATAACCAGGAAGAAAAGTATAGTTTTACTCGTGCACGACCGCAACGCCCCTCCACCGAAACGGAGTAGTAGGTGGTTGGCTGCGAGACCGGCACCGACCCAAGGATGCGCGCCTCGACTGCTACACTGTGTGAGGAATGATGCAAACGACCTAGGACGTGTTGCCAGAATTGTTGCCGGTCGAGCTGTTGGAGTTGTGCTTGGTGGAGGTGGCGGTCGCGGCCTGGGCCACTTAGGTGTGTTGCGGGCCCTGGAGGAAGGCGGGTTGATGCCCGATGTGGTTGCTGGGTGTAGTCAGGGCGCCTACTGCGCAGCGGCCTACGCTCTCCCGCAGCGCAATGATGATCGGCTGGAGGCCACGTCCGTTGCAAGTGAGGAGATCGCTCGGACGCTGACCAGTCCGCCTTCATTGGCTTGGGAGCTGACGCTACCACTACTCAGTGTTTTCTCCGGTAAACTGTTTAGTAGGGCGGTGCGTAGGGGTTTGTCCTTCGCCTGGTCCCGACCCATAGGACGGAGAAACGACTCGTGTTTGTCCGACGAAAGCGATGATGATGAGGAACACCCTTCTGATGCTAGAAGAGTCGTGAGAAGAAAGGTCTGGTCGCGACGAGACGTCGAGGACTGCTGGCTGCCCTTTTTCTGCGTCACGACGAACTTGACGAGGCAGCAAGGGCATTCTATCTCGGCGGGAGACCTGGTCTTTGCGTGTAGAGCTTCTATGAGTGTAGCTGAATTGCTACCACCGATGCGATGTCAGAAGACCGGCGACCTGCACTGCGACGGTTGTTATGTCAATAACCTACCGGTGAGAGAAATGAGAAGTACAGGATGCGTCCGAACGGTGGTAGGTGTGTCGGTGGTTGATAGTAGTGGAGGAGAGTTTCGCGACGTCATCGTGTACGGGGAAAGCGGTGTTTCCGGCTGGTATCTTTTGCTGCGACGATGGTTGAATGTCTTGCTAGTTTGTGTCGGTCGGTCTCGAGATTGTCGGAAGGTGCCTAGCATGTCCAAGGTTAACGCGACGCTCCAAGTACTGAGAAATAAATCGCAATTAGCGGAGGACCTGGAGGGGGGCACCATGGACCTGTTCCTGGAGATCAAGCCCGTGGCGGACTTTTCCGCGTCGTGCTACTGGCGCTTGACGAGGATGGCGGGGCTGGCGGCTGATTACGCGCTCCCGAAAGTGCGGAGGTTCGTGAGGAAGCGGGACAATCTCAGAAGGAAGCTCTCGGCGTCCCTGGCGGATCGCGACCAAGCGTCGTTACCTGCGTTACGGTCGGCGTTGTTTGACTCCGTGGACCGGGACCTGGATACGTCCTCGGGCAGTCGGAACCGGGAGCCGGCGTCGCCGCGACGGGCGGTGGATGATCTCCTTAGGCGGTTGTCGTCGTCGTCGTTGCGCGCTCGGCACCCGTCGGACAACCTGCGCTGGTGAGCGTAAGGTTTTAACATTCTCTGGGACTGGTGACGCTCGCGCCGCGGGCGCGGAGTGAGGAACTGATGCGCCTTGTTGGGCAAAAGACGTGCACCATGGGTCTCTTGTTGTAACTAGCGCTTTTAGCACGTCCAGGAGCGCATCTTTTCAAACTTTAAAACCCGTTTTTTAGCCAAAAAAATAAAAAATCTCGAGCCGTGAAACCGGAGACCTTTTGGCATCTCAGAGGCTTAAATAGGCCAAGGCAACCATGCAGGTGAGCTCTAAACTCCTCCAGCCAACCATCGTTCGTTGCACGCGCTGCGATACGCACCACTGCCGGCAAACAAGCGCTGTCTAGCTGATAGGCGATACGGCTGCTGTGGCGCGAGAGAGCAGCGATGCGGAGAGATAGGGCCCTGACGCCGTCGCCGCGCGTCCCTACGGCCGCCGTGCGACGCGAGAGAGCAACCTTTCGGCAAAAAAGCCCCCCACGCCGTCGCCGCGCGAAAACGCCCGCGCGCGCGCAGATCTTCGTCAAGACGCTGACGGGCAAGACCATCACGCTGGACGTCGAGCCGTCGGACACGATCGACAACGTGAAACAAAAAATCCAGGACAAGGAGGGCATCCCGCCCGACCAGCAGCGCCTGATCTTCGCGGGCAAGCAGCTGGAAGATGGCCGCACGTTGAGCGACTACAACATCCAGAAGGAGTCCACGCTCCACCTCGTCTTGAGATTGCGGGGCGGCCTCGAGATCCTCACCTGCAAAGTGAGTGGCAAGGAGATGTGCAGCGACGCCTTCAAGGCCGAGCCCGTGGAAGAAGCCCCGGGCATCATCAAGGTCCAGTCCCGCAACATGACGGAAGGCGGCGAGGAGATCAACACGGGCGGCAACGCCTCCGCGGAGGGCGGCGGCGAGGAGCTCGACGACAACGTGAAAATAGTCGACGCCATCGAGCACACGTTCCACCTCCAGGAGTACGAGATGTCGGCCACGGCCTTGAAGACCTACCTCAAGAGTTACTACCAGGCCATGCGCAAGGCCAAGAAGGAAGCCGGCGTGCCGCAGGACGAGATCAAGGCCTTCATGGCGACGGCGCCGACGGCCTGCAAGTTTTTGCTGACCAAGGTCAAGGACTGCGAGGTTTTTATTAATGAGGACTTCGACGACAAGGGCGCGATCTGCCTGCGCGAGTGGGCCGAGCAGGGCAACGTCTACTACTACATCGAGCCGGGCCTCGAGCGCGTGCGCTGCTAGATTCTGTGTTCCTCTCGGGTAAGGTTCATACACCTCGTCGACGCCGAGCTTTGTTCTAGAGCTTTGTTTGTGGACCGTAACGAGAGGACGCGAGGTGCATAGTGGAGGTGGGTCTATTGTTACGGTGCTAGGACTAGTGGGCGGTGCCCCTATGTGGGAGACACACCGCGCGTCGCCGATTCATCGTTCTGGATCCCTAGTGTCTTACAGGACGCTAGCTTCACTTTTGCTCGCGTCGAATACGATTGCTCTACCTCGGTACCTGCCAGTCGCTGGCGTGTTTCAGCAACAGATATCGAACAGTGGTAGCAGCCGCTCTGATATCGAAGCGTTTGAAGCGCAGCGTTCCACAAAAGACCACTCACAAAAAAGGCTGCCACAAAAACGCCAGCCGCCACGACACAGCAACAATGGCCGGCTACGTCTCGCGGACCTACTCGTCGGCTCTCAGTCCAACAGTACAGTTACTAACAAACTACCTAAAACAGGACGCCGCCGTCATCAAGGGCAGGCGCTGTGTTGTAATAGGTGCCGACGCCGCCTATGCGCCCGTAAAAAACGCCGGCGCCAAGTCCGTGGCGATCTTTGCCGATTGTAGAAAAGCCTTGACAGGTTATGCTTTAGCCGATGCTGTGATTGTGGTAGGTGACTTAGAAGCAAAGGACGCGCACGCCGCGGTTTCTGTGATAAGGGCCTTTGCACGGCAAAAAGATGCCCCGGTCGTCATAGCACTCTCCGCATCCATGCGCCGGCGCTTGCGAAGCATGCTGGATACGTTCGAGACCGTATCCGATGGCGACGTCCTGGTCCTCCGAGCAACTACTGACGAAGAGGACCCCCTCTACCGAGAAGCTTCACTATTGAAATACGCACCGGAGCAGGGACTACCGATCCTCATAAGGCAGTCTCCGAAAGGAGCAGATGGTTTAGGTGGTGTGGTCTGGCCCGGCGCGATTGCCTTAGCACGCTATCTAGCCCCAGACATGACCCCAAAAACGCGCATCTTCGAGCTCGGCTGCGGGACGGGGTTTCTGGGATTGGCTCTTAGAGCCGCCGGTGCGGGCCATGTGACTCTGACCGATGAATTTGTGGAATTGGCGTGTGCCAACGCTTCGCTCACAGAAGAAGGGTCTGATGCGCCGATCATCGTTCGTCGGGTCCGGTGGGGCTGTGATGAAGATGCTGAGGACGATCCACCTCCAGCAAAGGAGTACATGTGGGACCCCGACGTGCGCAAGGGCATCCTGCCGCACGAGCCGACAGCTACGGAGAAGAATTTGAAAGAATTGCCCCAAGAAAATGCTTGGCGCGAGTTCATCGTCGGGGCCGAACTGACGCCGATGGTGGACGGACATGTGTCATTAGTGAAGGAGATTAAGCGACGGCTGGAGCACGCCGTGGCTCGCGGATTGGAGGCGACCGCATTTATCGCGATGGCAGCTGCGGAAAGTGAAAAATGTGCGACGTCGTCATTTTTGAGGGAAGCGAAGAAGGATTTGAAAATCGTTCATATCAAGAAGGACGTGCCCAACGTCAAGGAGGGCGAGATCGATGGGTTGGATTGTAGCCTCGCGGACGGCGGGGACGTGGTGTGGGTCGCGGAGCTTGGGTTGATGCCTGCCGCGACGACGGCGTGAGGGGGTGCGTTTTGTAAGTTTTTGAAGTATTATTCGCGAACCTCAGCTAGCGGCCTAAGACACTAGCCAAAAATGTGATTTCGGGCTCCGTCTCCGCTGAAAGCCTATTACAGCCCATTGAGCATCGTGAATGCATTTCCAACGCATCCGGCAGCACCTATGAGTGGTCCCGCCATAAATCTCGAAGTGACGCCGGACGCCAGCGCCCCAGTGAGGGTTGTCAAGGCCCCGGCTGCACAAGATAGGCAGGACAAGAAGCCCGCGGACGCGCCGAAGGCGTCAGCGCAGCCTAAGGCAGCCGCGCCGGCGCCCGCGGCCAAGGCATCCGCGGCCAAGCCGCCCGCGGCCAAGGCGCCCGACGACAAGGCGCCGACGCCGGAGAAGGAAAATAAACCGAAGCCGCGCCGCCGCGCCGGCTCGAAGGACGCCACGCGCCCGCGCTCCGCCTCCAAGGACGAGCAGCCCAAGAAGGAAGCAACAGAGACGCCGCGCCGCCGCGCCGGGTCCATGGAGAAGAAGCCGCCGCGGCCCAAGAGCGAAAGGCCGTGCAAGTACTGGCGCATGGGCAACTGCGAGAAGGGCGCCTCCTGCCAATTCTCGCACGGCGCGCCGCCGTCGACGCGCAAGGGCCGCGGCAAGCGCGCGCCGGCGCCGGCGCCCGCTCCGGCAGAGGAGGCGCCCGCACCGGCACCGGCACCGACGCCGAAACCGCCGCGGCCGCCTCGACCGCCGCGCCCCGTGCCTACTCCCTCAGCACGCAGCGCCGCTTTGAAGGACGCGCCGGCCGCGGCGCCCAAGTTCCGCGAGAAGGAACCACGCCCGAGACGAGGCTCGAAGGATGAGGCCGAGGAGAAGCCCCCTACTACGACAGCAAGGAAGAAGAAGGAACGAAAACCGCCGGCCGAGACGCCGTGCCGCTTCTGGGTTCAGGGCGACTGTCGAAGGGCGGAGGAGTGCCCCTACTTGCATGATCCCGCCATCAAGGCGGGGCCGCCGACGCCGTCGGCGCGGGCGCAGGCCATGAAGGCGGCACCGTGTGCGTCGCCCAATCTCCTGAAGTCGAAGAAAAAAGAAAAACCACCGATTTCTCCCGAGAAATTATTGAAGCAGGACCGACAACGGGCGGCGAAGGCGGCCAAGCACGCGCTGGAGGCCGAGGCGAAGCGCAAGGAAGCGGCCATGACGCCCGAAGAGAGAAGGGCCAAGATGGTCGCCGAGGCGAAACGGCTGGGGGAGGAAAGAAGGCGGAAGGTCGCCGAAGAGGAGGCGCGGGTCGAGGCGGCGAAGGAGGCGCAACGCTTGAGCATTGCGGCGAAGCGGAAGGAACAGGCGGCTTTGGATGCCGATGCCGTGACTGCCGCGCGCGTCGCGCGGGAGTGTGCGGCGTTTCTGCGGACGGAGGAGGCCAAAAAGCGAGGGGCAGAACGGAACCAATCGCTGCGGGAGAGCGAGCAGGCCGCTCGCGGCGCGGCAGTGGACAGCGTGCGGAACGACCCGCGGTCGAACGCGCCGCAAGCGGCGACGCGCATGATCGGGGCCGGCGTTTCTGGTGATGTCCGGGGCGCGGTGCGCGCGGCGCAGAAGCCGGCGGAGCGCGTTAAAGGAGGGGCTCATGACCTGGACCCGCGGTACGGCGGCGGCTCTGGTGGTTTCCGCGGCTCCGGCGGCGGCTTTGGGTCTCGCGGGGGCGGCTACGGAGGCCGCGACCGCGGGGGCTCGTATGGCGACCGAGGCGGCTACGGCGGCGACCGCGGCGGTTACGGCGGCTCATCCTACGGCGGGCGCGACCGAGGCGGGTCCTACGGCGACCGGGGGGGCTACGGTGGCGGTGACCGGGGCTCGTATGGCGGCGGCGACCGAGGCGGCTACGGCGGCGGCGACCGCGGCGGCGGCTTCGGAGGCGACCGCGGCGGCGGCTTCGGAGGCGGCCGCGAGCGCGGCGGCTCGTTTGGAGCGCGCGACCGCGGCCCGCCAGCAGGCGGGCGGCGCGATCTACCAGGCGGAGGACGCGATCTAGCACACCAGCCGCCGCCACCGCCGCGCCCGCCGACGCCGCCGAGTCCTGAGATGGACAAGGAAGAGCTGAAGAAGATCTTCGCCGACGTCGACGCGCCGCGCAAGAAGCCCGCCGAGGCGGACATCTTCGGCCGCGCCGCGTCGTGGGGCGAGGACTCGGACTAGAACATCTGTGCCGCCCCCCTCCCTCGATTTTATCTTCCCCCTAAAATGCACATTTATTGATACGTAGGGTCACCGAATTGGTCCGCCGTCCGAACCTCCGAGTCGACAAACAACAGGTTAACCCCGCAGTGCTAACACCGCTGCCCCGAACGCGGCGTCCGAGTTCGCGGCGCGGACCACGTCGACGCCGAGTAAATTCGAGCGCATCGCGGCCCATTGAGGGTTGCGCGCACCGCCGCCCGCCGTCGCCACAGCTTTTAGAGGCGACGCGCCGCGCTCCTTCAACGCGAGGTCTGCGTGTGTAAACCGTGACGCCATCGCCGTCGACGCGATTCTCAAAAGGCGAAGGCAATTGACGCCGCGGACGCACAGCCGAGGCGCTCGACGTCGGCAATACCAACAAGTAGGTCCGCGAGCACGGCCGCGCGGTCGCCGCCGTCGCGCGGGGGCAGGACGGGTTCTTTGCTCGCGTCGTTGTACGGAAAGCGCTCGCCCGTTGACACGAGCGGGTAAATTCCCTTCGTGTTAGTAGCTGCGGCGTCGAGACCCATCGAGAGCGCCTCCAATTCGTCGTTCGTGAACTCAAAGTCCCGCAGCACGCGGCAGCCCGCGTTCGACGCGCCACCCACCAGCCAGTTGTCCTCGAGGCGGTGCGAGTAGACGCCGACGCTCGAGTCGTCGACGCGCGTCTTACTGACGAGCTTGAGCGCCGTCGTGGACCCGAGGGACGTCACGGCGTCGCCGGCCGCGACGTTCAGCGCGCCCTTGTCGATGTCCGTCGCGCAGGCCACGAAGGCCGCGATGGAGTCCGTCGTGCCGCCGACGACCTCCACGCCAGCCGGGAGGCCCCACGCCTCCGAAGCCTCGGCGGAGACGACGCGCTCGCAGACATCTCCCGGCCGCGTCACGCGGAGCCGCGTCAGCGTGTTTCGTTCGTCCGCGTTGAGGCAGCGCTCCAGGATCCAGCTCGGCCACTCGAGCGCGTCGATGTCAAAACCAAGCTTCAGCGCGTTGTGCCAGTCGGAAACGAGCACCGGCTTCTCAGTGCTCGCGAGGGCCGACGCGACGTAGTCGGCCTGGTGGCAGATGACTTCGTTCTCAAGCTTCCGTTCCCGCGCCCAGTGCAGCAGCTTGGCGAGCGCCGAGGTTGCAGACCGCGTGCAGTGGCCCGGCGGCGCGGCCGCGTCTATTAGTGAAGACGGCTCGACGGCGTCGTTGTACATGAGCGGCCCGCGCGTCACCTTTCCGGTATCAGCATCTACGAGCAGGCAGCTGCCGGACGTGCCCGAGACGGCGACGCGCTCGACCTTCGCCAGCTGATCGCAGCCTTTGAGTGTTTCCCGGAGCTTGCTGAGCCAGACCTCGGGCCGGCGGCCCTCCGCATCGCTCCACGCCGCGCTCGCCTCCTCGAGCACGGCGACGCCACCGTTTGTTTTCTTTTCTACTACTGCTGCCCTTACGCCACTCGTGCCCAGATCGATGCCTAGCGCGACGCCGGGGTTCAGGGCCGCAGCAGGCATCGTCGTGACCAGGACTGCTGCCGCGAGGAGACGCATGCGAGCAGTGCCGCTCGTGTTGCACTGCTCACTGTGCAGGTGTTGCACGGCTAGCAGCGGCTAGAACGGTGCACCGCGCGACCGGGCGGCGAAGGAGTGCGACCAATGCTGCTCCTGTGCTTGTTTTGCACACCGCTAACGGCTTGAACTGTGCGTGCGCGACGATTGAAGCCAAGGCAAACGCGATTAGCTAGCGCTCGTAAGACACTAGGAAGCAAAAAAATTAATCGATCGAGGCATAGGGCTGCCCAAAGAGCCGCCTGCGCCGCGCTGCGACCGATTTCCGAGGCGCACACGACCCCTTGTGCAAAGCGCGGTGGAGTCCAGCTATCAGACGCGTGCGACGCGACGACTGTAAAGGGCAGCGTCCACCCGCAGCAGCCATGCGCGGGCGGCGCCGGCCGTGGGTCCACCACCAAGCCGAGGGTAGCAACTACCGCATGGCTGCCTTCGCCGCCGCGGCCGTAGCGCTGCTCCTGCTCTGCGCCGCGAACACGATCAATTACCACGCGACCGTAACAGCACCGCATCACGACGCCGACGTAACCGCACCGCTCGCTGACGACGCCGACGACGCGCGGTCCGTCGAGGTAACAGCGCAGCCGGTGGAGCGCTGCTTCGACGGCCTCGACCACGCGCGCGTGCCGGGATTGACGGGAGCGGCCGAGTTCACGATCTCGTTCCAAGTCAAAACGCAAGGCAAGCGAGCCTGCCGCAAGCACCCTACATATGAGAAGACGGACCAGTGGCACGCGGGCGGCTGCCAACTCATCGGCGGCGTCCGCGGCTTTCTCAGAGACCGCACCGCGTGGTGGCTCGAACGGCGGGAAGCCGTGCCGCTAGGACCGCGCGAGGACCTCGTCGCGCCGCGCGGCGGCGGCCGCAAGGAGCAGAAGCGGCGCGAGTTCCTCGAGGAGGTCTTTTCAAGAGGATCTAGATCCGACTTCGGCGTCGCGCTCGAGGCGTCGAACGACGGCTTCTACCTCGACCATTTGCTGTTCGGCGTGGGCCACCGGGACTTTGGGGAGAACGCCCGCGGTCATGGGGTGATGCGGCAGTCGGCGCGGCCCGTGAGGGACTACACGTTTGCCGCGGAGGCGCCTGGCTTGAGTGATGGCGCGTGGCACGACATCGTCGTGGTGCGAGCTAGACGGCGGGCCCAGAAGGGCGGTGCCATCGATTCTGATGGGGATATCCCTGTTGTTGCGTCTTTGCATGATACGGCTGAACTGCATGTGTACATTGATGGAGCACGCGCTCCTGGCACGTTCCGAGTGACGGGCGAACGGCCCGGCGACGCCGTCGCGAGGGACGCGGCCCAAATTTCAGGTGGCTTGCCCGGCGGCGCCTTCGCCGGGCTGCCCCACGTACTCGTGGACGCTCCCGTTAATGTAACGTTGGGAGACCACTTCCGGGGTTGCTTGCGTCATATTACCTTTCATACGAGGGCGCTTGATATCAAAGAAGTACAACAGGGCGCGGAGAGGCTCTCCCGAAAGCAGGGCATGACAAAACCAACAAGACCGATCCCGATGTACTTCTCGAGTCATGATGATGAGGGCTCGCGGGAGATGCGCGACAGGTTCGTGCATTCGCTCCAGGATTCTGCTGATGATATTGAGCTACGGGAGGTCGTCATCAGAAACACGGGCGAGGACCAGACGCAGCGCTTTGGCACGAAAATTGATCTCATACTAAAAGCCATCGAGGAGAACCCGCCGGGTAGTTATGTCATCATTTCCGATGTGGATATCCGGTTCTTCCGGCCCATCCGGCCGTTCATCGATGCGATAGCGACGGGGGATTATGACATCGTCTTTCAAAGAGACGAGGACCGGTCGTTGCAAGGCAATTTAGGATTCATGGCGATGCGCTGTTCTCATCAAGTCGCGGACATGTGGCGCATTGCCGGCGGGGTGGTCACGCAGAAGAGGCGAGGTAGCACGGGCGACCAGAGGATCGTGAACCGGGCCTTGGCCGAGCCGTCGTTCTACGGGAATCCCAGATTGAGGTGGACTTTGTTCCCGCCGGAACTGGCGACGGACATCTTTGTTGATTCTTTGACGCGAGACGGCATGTACGGCACGGGCTACAACAACTGGGTCCTCTTCCACGCGAACCGGTACGGGCGCGCGGACATGCGCTCTTCCCGAGCTCGCATTGCCAAGATGAACCTGTTGTCCTACGCCGAGAGTCTCGTCGCGCGGCCCTTTTCCATGGGCACGGAGGCGCCTCCTTTCGTGGGCGCGACGCCGGCGACCCTGGGGGACAAGCGGCAGGCGGTGGCCCTCGGCAAGGGCCGCCCGCCCTCGGGCGACGAGGCGCCGCAGACGCGGTGGCAGCACCTCGCGACGAAGGTGGCGCCGGCGCGGCGGCGTTTTCCCCGGGACACGGAGGGGGGGTAACTTGTTGTTGTGTTCGTACGGGTTTCCTCATTTAGCCCGGCGTCGTTGGCGTTGATTGGCGTCGTTGCGTATATTCGCCTGGCAGACACGCGCGAGATCCGTCGCTGTGCGAAGCACGGTCGGCAATCGTTTCTTCTGTACTGAGTGTGAGCACTTTGTGGAGTTTCACACAAGTCTTTGCGGTGCGCGGCGCAATAAACATCTGAGATAGGTTCGCAATAAGCTAGAATGATCGTGGCCCTGGCACTTTTGGCACGATTGACGACGGGCGCCGAGGTCTGCGGGCGAGTCACCGACTGCGTGATTGACGTCGGGCGCGCGTGCGCGCGCAAGCACCTACCGCGAAGGCTCGAACGCGCGGCGGCGGCGAAGATCGTCGCGGTGCACAACTCACAAGACGTGGATAGTGACGGATGCTACACGGAAAAGTGGATGATCCAGCATATCCGAGACTATGTCTCCACAACCGTTGAAGAAATACCGATGATGAAGGAGCTTGGCGAGCTGCCGGCCGCCATGGCTCATCAGGTCATCAGCTACCTGGAGTGCGTCGTGACCTCCGAGGCCGCCGAGGATATGTCTAGGCACGGCTACTCCTGCGACGACGTCTGTGAGAACATGGTCCCGACCGATATATATAAAGACTACTCTACAGAAGAGGAAATAGAAATTCTCCGGCTCCACTGTTCGCTTAGGCTCGGCTGCCTGGCGCGGAACGAGGCGTACTACTACGACCTCAGCGCGGACGAGGCGACCGCGATAGAGTGCGTAGACCTGTCAGTCGATGCGTGCGCAGAAGCCACCCTGGCGGCGGCGGAGCTTCGAGGCACCGAGCCCGTCATAATTGGTCCATTGCGCAACGCGACGGTAGGAGACGAGTGCCGGGCCGCGTTCGCGCGTGACGAGCTTTCGGAGGACGACGTTTTTTCAGAGCGCGAGCTATACACCGGCGAGGCGCGGGAGACCGCCTGGAAGATCATGCAGAACGTACACTCAAAAGAGGCGCGCCGCTTCAAGCGCCTTCAGGACGAGGAGCTGTCCAGGATGAAAGCGCGGGGCGAGCTCTGACGCAAGGCGTGGTCGGGGAAGCGTCCGAGTCCATGCTCTTTTTTTTGTGGAGCTTCTAAGTAAACTCGTGTGCTTGATAACGGAACGCCCGTGCAGCTAGCGGCGTAAGACACTAGCGCAAAGCCCTAAGAGCGAATCGCCGGCCGCTCACAGCGCTCGTCTACATCACGCATAGATTACAAAAACGCAGTCACCGATGCTCCGCGCCCTCCGGCGGCCAGCGCTCCTGGCCGCGCGCGCAACGGTGCGCCGCACGACGCCAGCTCTGCGCTGCCTCTCCGCCGCCGACGGCAGCACCACGCAACCGAAGGAACGCCGCTTCGAGGCCGAGACCGCTTCTTTGTTGAATATCGTCTCGAACGCGTTATACACGGAAAGAGAAGTCTTCCTGCGGGAACTGCTATCGAACGCGAGCGACGCGCTCGAGAAGCTGCGGCAAAAGCGCGTGGCCAACGAGAGTGTAAGTGAAGGTGACGACGAATTGAAGATCTGTATTTCTGTCGACAAAGAAAAGAAACAACTCGTGATAGAGGACTCGGGCGTTGGGATGAGAGAATCAGAGCTAGCCGAGAATTTGGGGACCATCGCACTCAGCGGTTCCCGAAGGTTCGCCGCCGAAGCTGCTCAGAAGGAACAGGACGCGTCGGCGATCATCGGCAAGTTTGGGGTTGGCTTCTACTCCGCCTTCATGGTGGCATCCAAAGTTACCGTCGAGTCGAAGTCCTATTCGGACGCGGTCAATGCTGTGTGGTCGTCTGCCGACGGCGCCGAATCCTATTCACTGGGCGAGGGCGGCTCGAAGACGACGCGGGGCACGCGCGTCGTTCTCGACCTGAAGGAGGACGCGGAAGAATACCTGCAACCGGCACGACTGCGCGAGGTCGTGCAAAAATATTCTTCATTTGTAAGCTTCCCGATCGAAATCGACGGGGAACTCGCGAACACGACGGGCGCGGTCTGGGCCCAGGACCCGCGGGAAGTCGACGAGAAGACCTACGAATCGTTTTATAGGGCGACCTTCAAGGGCGCCTGGGATGCGCCGACGTATACCTTACATTTCCGCGCGGACGCGCCCTTGGACATCAAGTGCGTGTTGTTCATGCCCTCATTCCACACGGAGAAGGGCGGTTTGGGGAGGCTGGAGCCGTCGGTCGGGTTGTACTCTAAGAAAGTCTTGATCGAGAACCCGTGCGCGGACATCGCGCCGGAATGGTGCCGCGGCAGTGTCCCTGCAACGTGACGCCATCGCAGCGATCGCGTCTCGCCGCCACGCCATCGAAGCGCCATGGCCGCGACGCTATCGACGCGACGCCATCGCCGGTCGCCGCTCCACCGTCACCGCGAGTCCGCACGCAGGTGCCGCTTCGTCAAGGGCGTCGTCGATAGCGAGGACCTACCTTTATCTATTTCGCGGGAAAAGTCCCAGGACAAGCGGTTGCTCGCGAAGATCCAGGACGTCGTCGTGAGGAAGCTGTTACGATACTTACAAGACCAGGCCAAAAAGGATAGGGATAAGTACCTCAAATGGTACCAGGAGTTCAACATGTTTTTGAAGGAAGGGGCCTGCCACGACGCCTCGCGTCGCACGGAAGTGGCCAAGCTGCTGTATTTCGACTCGTCGAAGGAGGGCGGGCTCACGTCGCTAGACGAATATGTTGGAAGAGATGCGTCGGACGACGAGAAGATCTACTACTTGCACGCGCCTACTCGCGAATTAGCATTAGCATCACCTTATTACGAGCAGTTCAAGAAAAATAAGAGGGAGTGTTTGTTTGTGTATAACGCGATTGATGATTTTGTCATGAGTAATCTGCGGGAACATAATGGAAGACAGATCGTGACGGCCGAGGCGGCGGACTTTGGGAGTACTGACGAGAAGGAGGAAGAAAAGGAGGACAAGGCTCCTTCTGCCGATGCTCTGTCTACCGCCGATAGCGATAAACTGAAGGCGTGGTTGCTCGCGACGTTACCCGAGAGATTGGAGAGCGTCGAGGCCACGGACAAACTTGTGAGCTCACCGGCGGTCGTCGTCGACGCGGAAAGCGGGGCGATGCGGCGCATGATGGCCATGGTCGCGCAGCAGGCGGACGGCGGGGCGTTGCCGCCCTTGCCGCCCCAGAAACTGCGCCTGAACGTGTCGCATCCCGTGGTGGTTGCGTTGGCCCAAGCCTCGACAAAAGACGAGGCGCGGGCCACGGCGGCGGCGCACCAGCTCCTAGATAATGCAATTGTGGCGGCGGGATTGATGGACGACCCGCGGACGATGCTGCCGCGGCTCAATAAATTATTGGAGCTGGCTCTGAAAGTCGAGTCTCAACCTGTGGAGACGGAGCCGCTGAGCCGCACGGAGGCGCTCGAGAAAGGAGAAGCACGCAAGGAGGCCGCGGAGGCCATGGATAAGTAAATATGTTAACATCACAAGCTCTCCACCTCCAGATCTGCGAAGCCGCGACACCGATCCACTAAATACGCGTTCGGCACGTCGTTGGAATCGGCTCGGCGCTCGGCGCCCTCGCGCGCGGTCGCGGCGCCCCACGCTGCAGTCTTTTCGTCGGTCCACGTCTCGAGGTGCCTTTCTACTACTCTGTTTCGCTGCTCCTCCACTCCGCCCTGTGGCCGCACGAACCAGGACTCGTCGAAGTCGAGCGGCCGCCAGCGCTCGGCCTCGGCGCCGTCGAGCTTTCCGAGGAGGAGGTAGTTGCCTTCGCACAGCACTATTGCATCTTCACCAGAGAGCACGACCCCGCCCTCCACGGGGTCGCTCAGCTCGCGACTATACGTCGGCCACGCGTCGCACCTTCCGGTCCTCCGCGCGTCCGCCACGGCCGCGCAAAAGGCCTCGGCGTCGAAGGTCTGCGGCGCGCCCCGGAGCGGGAGCAGCGTGGAGGCGTCTGGGGGGTCGAGGTCGCGCAGTTTTGCCTTCGAGAAGTGAAAACCGTCCATGGGTAAGGCCGTAGCGCGGACGCCGAGGTCCCTGCACTTCGCGGCGACGGCCTCGGCGACCGTGCTCTTCCCAGCACCGGGTCCGCCGGTGATGCCAATCCACACCTGACGTTTTTTACTGTCGCGCAGCGCAATGCAGCGCTGTGCGAGGAGGTTGTATGTGCCTGCCATGTTGGCGTCCGGTTGCAGGGCGCGCGCGGCGGCGATAAGCAGCCATATTGTTGCTGCACGGTGACGATGCATCGATGCGACGCCAATTTTGGCCGGGCTTTAGGTCGACGGGCGTCAAAAGCACCGGAGAGCAGCTGCTGCAGCTGGCTAGGCGATGCTCAGCTAATTTAAGCGCGCAGCACACGCATTGATTAGAAAGGACGTTGTGCGTGACTGCATTGGTCGCTGACCGGACGAACGACAGCAAGAAACTACCGCCGCGGCCGCTCTACAAGCTCGTACAGCTGTGTGGTGACAAATGGTGCGCAGCAAAGCCGCACAAGCGAAGCGCAAGCGCTTGGAGGCTGACGGCTCGGGCGCGCCGCCGCCGCGCCGCCCCAAGACAGACAAGCAGCCCAAGGAGGACGATGGCCTCGACCCGAAGCGCGTCTACGTCTCGCGGTTACCGAAGACGTGGACCGACGAGGTCCTGGCCGAGAAGTGCGGAACGCTTGGTACCGTGGCGCGCGCATCGGTGATGCTTGATGCGGCCACGAACGCGTCGCGCGGCTTCGGCTTCGTGGTCTTCGACGACGAGAGCGGCAAGGCCGCCGCCCTCGAGGCGAAGTACATCAAAGGGAGGCTACCGGACCGGTCGCGCTACGCGTGCAAGGTGTCGGACGTGAACCGCGGGTCCGACGACGTGTGCCGCCTCTGGTTAGAGAGAAGGTGCCCGCACGGCGACTCGTGCAAGTTCTCGCATCCCGTTGGACGCGGGGGACCGCTCGTGGCGTCGCAAGCGTCGGTGAAGAAGTGCCTCGAGTTCCGCAAGCGCGGCAGGTGCTCGCGCGGCGACGCGTGCCCCTTCGCGCACGTCGCGAAGGAGAAACCAGCGCCTCCTGTGGCGAACGGCCCCAAGCGGTGCTTCACGTGGGCGAAGAAGGGGAAGTGCCGGAAGGGGGATCGGTGTAAGTATGCGCATACTTAGAGCGGCGATGGCGTCTACTCCGCGGCGCTCCACGCGATCCCTTTGGCCGCGGCGATCGCCTCGAGGCACGCGGGGCAGCCGCACGCCGGGCCGTGCGTTCCGGGCGGGCCCGTCTCCGGGTTCGTCTGGTAGACGACCTCGCCCGTGAGGCGGCGGATCGTGCGATTAATCCACTCGCTCAGCATCTCGCGCAGGCGCGGGCCCGCGCCCTGGTTGTCCTCGAAGTGGCCCTCGCGGTCGGCGCCGTCGCGGAGCTTGAGCTTGCCCGTCTCCGGGTCGGCGACGAGGTAGCCCTGCATGAAGTAGTTCATGAAGTGGTTCATGTTCTCCGTGAGGCGGAAACCCTGGTAGTCCTGTGCGTGAACGATCGATCGCGTCAGCCCCACGCCATCGACGCGTGAAAGGTGTGGCAATTGCACTGGTCGACACCATGTTCTGGATGTGCGGCATGCCCGCGCCCTCGCCGTAGAAGACGTCGTAGTTGAGCTTCCAGCACCAGACGCGCGCGCAGTCCTCGCTGTCGAACGCCAGGCACACGGCCGGCGTGCCCTCGGCGTCTCTAATAATTTTGCACGTCGCGACGGGATCGGAATCGAGGACGATGCCCCGCGGCCATCGCGCGCGCTGCGGCGCGTTCGACGGGGGCAGCGAGATGATCGCGTTGAGCGCCGCGAACGACTCTTCAGAAATCTCCGGGATCGGCGCGTCGGGGCGCGACTTGTGGAGCACGGCCACGACCTCGTCCGTCTCGACGCGCATCGCGTCCCGGGCGGCGGCGGAGTTGTCCACGCCCCCCGGGTTGCGCGGGTCATTGGCATTGCACGGCATCGCGTTCATGCGCGCCATGCACGCCGCCTGGAACTCCCGCTGCGTGAGTCGGCCCGCGCGCGCCTCGGCCATGAGGTCGCCGAACATGGCCCTGAACATGGCGTCCTCGCCGCTCGTCGGAGCGGGCTCCTCGTCGTCGGTCGCCGTCATTTCTCAGGGGGTGGCCTTGTGGATCTTTGCAGAAATCTCGCCGCTGGATGCAAAAATCGCACAGTCGCTGCGCGTGATTGCGAGGGGCGTGTCCGCAGTGTCTAGGCTCGTGAAGATGCGTAGACAAGGAGCACAGACACCTCTTCTGCCGGAGAGCAAAAGTTAGCTAGCGGTCGTAAGACACACTAGCAAGAAAGGGGTTTTGTCGCGCACAGCAGCCTACGCGCCCGGCAGAAGCTCCTCGGTCGCGCAACACAACGATTACACCAGCGCGTCCTGACGCGGGTCAAAATCCGCACCCGTTCGACACCGCCGCGCCATAATTAGCGCAACAGTGCCGCCGCGCAGCATTAGCGCAGCCGCCGCGCCCCAATTCCCACTATGGACGACCTAGAAGCCATGGGCCTCAGCGCGCGAGAACTGAAGAAGCTGAGAGCGCTCATGGAGCGCGAGGCCGAGGACGAACGTCGGAAATCGGGCTCGACGAAGAGCCGCAAAAGAGCGCCTTTATTAGGACCGCCGACGGCCGACGGCGCGCCGCCCGCGAAGCTGCCTCCAAAAAAACGGCCGCGCAAGCAGTCGAAGAAGCGCGAGAAGGCCGCCGAGGACAAAGACTTCGACGCCTTCTGCGCCGCGACGACGCCCGGCGACCTCGCGAAACTCAACGAGCACTCGAACGGCGTCCAGACGATCTTCTCGCTGAGCGGCTACCGCGCCTTCCACCGCTGGCGCGCGGCCGAGGTCGCGGCCATCGACGCGCGGGCGTCGTCCAACAGCCTCGCTGCATTGGAGGCGCACGGGCGGGCCCAAGCCGGCGAGATCGACGCCGAGGCCTTTTCTTCCGGGCCGGCGCGGCGGCGGAGCCGGACGCCGCCTCCCTAGTTCTGTTGTTTAAGTATATCTCGAGAGGGGTCAAATTAGACACCTCTACGCCGCCGCCGCGAGCGCCGCGAACCCGTGGGCCATGCCCTCCTTGGCCTGCGCGCTGACCGGCGCCTTGCCGTAGTACGTCTTCAAGAGAGCGTCGCAGACTGTGGCTGGTGCCTTCGCCTGGGCTTTGAGAGAATCGACGGAGATGCCCACATCGCCGCCGGAGCACTCGAAGTAGAGCTTCGTGCCCTTGTTGACGCCGTTCGAGATGACCCCGAAGAGCTTGTCCTTGAACGCCTCCAGAGTTTTGGCATCAAGCTTATCCGACAACGAGTCCTTGAGGGCCTCGGCGACCTTCTCGCCACCGACCGCGCGGTGGAACTGCAGGAGGAGCGTCTTTCCGAATTTGCCTTGGATCACGGCGTCGTGGAATTTCTGGTCGGCGGCGAGCTGCTTGCCTTCTTTGCCAGCAAACTTCGAGAGGGCGCCAGTCGCAACGCCTTCGTCGATGTACAGCCCGAGCGCGTAGACTTTCGCGACTCCATACTTGTACCTAGTGCCGCCTCCAGTTAATTGCCTTGTCGAACCACCGGACTTGATCCAGTCTGGGAACTGCTGACCATCGATGGCTTGCGTGTTTGAGCACACATCGGCTGCGTTTGCTGTGGCTAGGAGCAGGGCTGCAAGGTAGCGCATCTTGCTCTGCTGGGTCGCAGCGATCACGTCCAAGTGACAGGTGCACTGCGAGACAGCTAATAATGACGAGGAGCGTTCTGGTGTGGCGTGGGAAGCACTTTTTGAGAGGTGCTCTCCGTGGATCGTGAGAGCTGCTTTTTTGCTAGTGTCTTTCAGCTAGCGCGCGCGACCGCATAACTCGCGCAGCGCGACAGCGTTGCAAGTGGTCGGCTGAGCAGCCCCACTGGATAGCCACAGTGCAGCGCCGACGCCTCCGAGCAGCGCTAAGGCCGGCAAACCCATCTGTGAGCTTGGGTGGCAGACGCCTCTCCCACTCGTACGGATCGAAATACGCGCACCAGAGGGGTTAAAAATGTCGTTCTGGAGCTGGGGCGAGCCGACACCGCAGGACGAGACGCAGACGGCCTCGTTTTGGCGCTGGGGCGAGACCACCGCTGCACCGACGCCAACACAGCCTGAACCGGTCGCAGCCGCAGCGACAGCGCAGGATGAGACTCAGAGACGTCCCACGTTCTGGTGGAGCGAACCCGACGCACCACAGCCCGAACCGGACGCGCGGAGCACCGCCACGTACGCTGCCGGCGACGACGCCGGCGCGCTTGCGGCCCGTGCGAAAGAGCTTGGCCTCGAGGAGCGCGCGGCGCGCCGCAAGTCCGCGCCGAGCCGCCGCGACGTCGACTTGGCGCTGGCGCGGCAACAACCAGACGTATCGACCGAGCCGGAGGCCCCACAAGACGCGTCGCCCCCGAAGTGGTCGGAGCCCATCGCGCGCGCCCTCTGGTCCGCGGCGCATCGTATTAGTGATCCACGGCAGCTCGGCGAACGATTAAAAAGGAGGCTCCCGGCGTTCCGCGACGCGCTGACGCACGTCCCTGTGCGTCCCGGTTCTAGAAGAATCGCTTTGACGATCGACGACGCCCCTTCCGACCTGCTGGGTCCGGTGCTCGACGCCCTGAAAGCGTGCGGCGTCAAGGCGACGTTTTTTGTGATTGCCGACTTCTGCTCTACTTACGCGCGGCGGCAGCTGCTGGAGCGAGCGGTCCGCGAAGGCCACGAGCTGGGCAACCACATGTGCGACGACGTGTCGTGCTACGGCATGACGGGCGAGGCGTTCGAGAAGGATTTTTTGCGGTGCGACGACCTCCTGGCGCGGCTCGACCCGACCTGGCGCCGGAGAAAATGGCGCTGGTTCCGGCCGCCGCGCGGCTACCTGAACGAGGAGATGCTCGATCCTCTAAATCGCTTGGGGTATCGCGTCGCGCTCGCGGACGTGTTCCCGCTGGACACGGCGGTCCGGAGCGTGGACTGGCTCGTGGACTTCGTGCTGGAGAAGGCGCGGCCCGGAAGTATCGTGCTGCTGCACACGCCCGACCTGCGGGAAACCCACGACCGGCGGAACAACGTGCAGGTCTTCCGCGAGTTGTGTCCCCGTCTAGTGAAGGAGTACGAGGTCGGGACGCTGTCCGAGTTGGTCGAACGAAGACGACCTACGCCGCCGTCGCCGAGTTTAGTAGAGTGGGATAAATAATGTGTTCTTAGTGTATCCGCCGCACGTCCTCCACGAGTTGGGCGAGTTCTGGGTGGTGTTTCGTGAGCTTCGTGCGCCGCGCCTCGGCCAGGGCAGCATTCGCCCCTCTGCCGGTCTCGACGGCCCGCTTCAGTTGATTTGTGATCGGGTCGTAGAGGCGCCGGTCGATGACCTTCATGACGTCCAAGTTGACTCCGGAGTAGTCGATGCCGCGGCCGTCAGCTCGCAAGTGCGCGTCGTGCAGCATGCGGTGCATGTCCCCCGTGTGGACGAACTGGCACAAAGGCACGGCCGACTTTTTTGCAATATCTACCAACACGAGCTTGTAGAAGAGCTCGACGGGCCTTTCCGTGCCGAGGCCGTACAGTTCCGAGTGTGTACGGTCCCACCCGTCACCCATGCCCGGCGGTGCCATGCCGATGTCGGCGTTCGGCACGTACTCTCTCCGGTTGACCACGAGAATGGGGTCGAGCGCGTGGAAGGCCTCGTGTGTTCGCAGGTCGCCGCGTTCAACGCGCGCGGTCGCATCCCACTCCTCGCTCCAGCGCGTGCTCTGGAGGTAGATGCACGTCGGCCAGACGCTCAGCGCCAGGACGTAGAAGCACGCCCGCACGAACGGCCGGTCGACGCACGCCTTGCGCGGCCGGCGGCGGCGCGGCGTCCAGGGCTCGATCTTCGTCGGGCTCTTTTGCGGCAGATTAATCTCGGACGGGCGGCGCCGGCCGGCGCGGCTGGGAGACATCATTTTACCAATGGGCCAGGATGACAGTGTGGCCCAGTTTCAGCTACAGCGGTTAGTTTGTCGCACCGATGGCGTCGCGCCGCGGCTCTCACGCGCGTGAAGCTGACTTCACGCGCAGCGCTGTAAAACGTGTTTTGACAAGGTGCAAAACCCGGGCGCTATGTTATCACGACATTAGTTAGAACACACCTAAAAAATAGCGGAGCGAAGAAGGCTGGGGGGCCTCAAACCGCGCAACACCCACAAAACCTTCGCGGCTTCGCGACCTCAACCCCGCGGTCCGTCGCCAACACGGAAGCGAGGCGCCGCGCGCGCACGGGCACGGGCGCGCCGCCGCGGCGCCGCGACGAGGGCGCGCCGCCGTCGGCCGCCCCACACAAGGCCGCCACGGCCAGCAGATCCGTGACCTGGGCGTGCGTCAGGGGCCGCGACCCTAAGGTTGTCAATGCCCGTCTCAAGTCCGCGTCCGTGCACTCGGCGTCGTCCTCCTCACCCTCCAAATCCCGGAAAAGAGTAGGGTCGCCGTCGCGGTGGTTTAGGGAAGCCAGGCACGCCAAGGCCGCTCGCAGATGCGACGCCTCGCGCAGTTCCTCGCGCCAATTTGAGGGAGACGAGGGATCGAAGAGGAAGGACTCCCGGGTCATGATGTCGCCGTAGGCCGTCGCGACGGGCAGCGGACGCCGTTGATGATTGGACGCGTCGGCGAAGCCCCCGTCGTCGAAGGGGGCCGTCGCTCTCAGATCCACATCACCGGCATCCCAGGGCTCCTCGTCTAATAACGCGGCGGCGGCGTCGGCCTGCGGCTCGTCGCTCGTATGGTAGTGCGCCGGCGCGAGGTGCGTCGTGGCTCTACGTTTGGCAGCACTCCCCGGCGTCTGCGACCAGTCCCGCGCATCCCTCAAAGGGTCCCCCAACAGCTTCCTCGAGAGAGTATCGGCGCGGTCGTAGCGTTGTGCTTGGAGTAAGGACTGCAACCTCTCCAAATCGCGGCGCCAGACGCGCTGCATGGATGGATCAAAATCCCTCCTATCGAGTGCAATGAGCGAAGGCAGGCGAGCTCTCTCTACCCTTGCAACGAACTCCTGACCAGGGCTCGCGCCGTCCGGCACCGTACACTCCAAGTCGACGCCGGAGACCCGCAACTGCACCCTATCTCCGGGCTTCCAGTTCCTCCGACAGACCACGCGGTGGCGGACGACGTCTCGTGTGGGTCGCCGTTGCCGCGGCCGCGCGAGATCCACCAATTCCAAAGCGTGGTCCTCCTCGGTGAAGGACGCCTCGAGCAAAGGGTCGGCGTCGGCCGGCGTCGCGTCGGCGGCCGGCGGCGCGCCGCTCTCGAGCATCGGCTGCTGCACGCCCTCGAGCAACCTTCTCAGAGTGGACGCCGTGCGCTGCGGCGCCTCCGGCGGCTGACTGTATTGTGAAGCCTGCCGCAACACCGCTCTACTAAACACGCGCCACGCGTCGCACACCACACCAACCGAAGAGTGTAAACTCAAAAAGTGCTGGTTGTACATGACCTCGTCCCCGAGCACGACGGGTACCGACGGTAATGAATGAGCCAGCCGGTCGCGCGTCCGCTGCAGCGCGTCGCAGAGCGCCGAGAAGTGTCTCGCCGTGCCTGGTGTTGGCTGTCCTCCTCCAAAATACTCCAACAGTAACGTTTCCGAGTACTCGTGGCCCGGGAAAAGTAACGTGGCGTCATCACATCTATGATACAAGGCCCGGAAGTTGTACGCGACGTGCTCTGAAGGCCCTTCGAAGGGCGCGCCGCACCCGCCACAAAATAAGGTGTCTCCTGAAAATAAAGCTTCGACTCTTCCTTCACTTGAGTCAAGTAAGGCGAACATCGTGTGGCCCTGCGTGTGGCAGGGGCTCGGTACGGCTTCCAGAATCAACGAGCCTACACTAAACCGCTCGTACGGTTTTAGTTTGTGCGTCACGCCCTTGACCGGTTCATTTTGACCGGCGAAGACCTGGGTGATGTGCTCCACTCTCACTAATTTCCTCACCCCGGCCTGATGGTCCCAGTGCTTGTGCGTGACGAGGATGGACTCGACGCGTACCCCGGTGCTTGTGCGGTCGTAGTGCTGCTCTCTCAATTCAGCTAGGGCCTCGAGGACGGCGTCGGCGTCGCCCGGGTCCACAATACAACACGTCAGGACATCTTCCGAGGTCCTATCCACGAGAATATAACTGTAGTTGTCCAGTAAACCAGCGACAATGTGGATGGAGCACCGCGGCTCGGCGTCGGACGCCACCCACCTTTCTTCGTCGTTGCAATGGGGGCGTAAGTCTACTCGTAACGGTCGCGCGTGGCGCCTATCTCTCAACCACCACCTTCTCAACCACAGCAGACTCCAGACGTGGATGCGGCCGGCCTCCGTCGGGTAGACGTGTCTTACCAGAGCGAGCATGCACCGTCGCAGAATCGGGGAGAAGATCAGTACGACCAGCGCCACGGCGACCTGTAAGGAGCCGAGGAGGCAGCCGACGGCGACGAGGACCGCGACGCCGACCCATGCGGCCGGCAGTGCGCACCAGGCCGTGCACGCCTGCCAGCACCTTGCCGCGGCGCCGCTGCGGCGCTCGGCGGCCATCTGCTTCTTTTTGCTTGCTTGCAGTGCTCCCAATCTCAGCGCACCAGCGATCGCAGTAAGCGTGTGGCGGGTGAAAGCTTGAACTCCAGCGCTTGCACACAGTCTAGTATCAGCAGGAGGCGCCGCCGTCGACGCAATAGCTTCTAGCTAGCGACCGTAAGACACTAGCCCAAAGACGCCGAGCCGCTTGTGTGAGAGACCGGACACCATCTAAGGCTGCGCAAGTGTTCGTTCACGGTCTCCTGCCATAGCCGCGGCCGCAATTTGCATCCGTTCGGCGGCTCCATAGCCGTAAATCACGAGAGCGTCCGGAGAGCCTCGCACCACTGCAGAGGCAAGGCGGCCATGCGAGCGCACATATTGTGCCATGTGGTTGCCACCGCGTCCGCGATAACACGAACGACCGTTGACGTCGGCCGCGTGTCCGTCACGTACGATCAGCACTACTTCGACACACCGGTCCCGCAGCCGCGCCAGGGCCAGCGCGTGGCGGACCGGTCGGGCCTGCGGCCCTGGCCCTGCGCCGTGCCCTTGCTGCAGCATTTATCTGAGGCGACCGTGCCGGCTCTCGAAACAACGCTGGGGCGGCCGCCGCGGGTCCTCGAGCTGGGCAGCGGCGTCGGGCTGTTGGGCATCGGCCTCGCGCTGGCGACGAAAGCCGAGGTCACGCTGACGGACCCGGGCCTGCCGACGCGCTTCAGCAAAGGCGCTGATAGTATCTCGACGCTCGAGTTCCTGCGGCGGAACGTCGCGCTCAACGACGCGCCGACGGCGCGCGCCGAGAAGCTGCTCTGGGGCGACGCCGACGATCTCGACGCTTTTCGGTCGGAGCCGCCGTTCGACCTCGTCGTCGCGTCCGAGGTCCTCTACGAGCCGTCGCAGTACGCGGCTCTGGCTGATACGCTCGCGTTCTTCGCCACGGACGCAATTATCGGCTACAAAGTCCGCCACGGCCGCGAGCAGACCTTCTTCGACCGTTGCGCCGACGAGCACGGCTTTCGGGTGACAAGCGAGCCCCTGGCGGGCGAGAAGCTGTCGAAGGACGCGGTGCTCGCGACGCTCCGTAGGCCGAAATAACATTTGTATACAAGTTCTTAGACGACAGGGGGAGAGGGGCAGGGAGCAGCTAGCTAGAGAGCGCGGCGAGCGCGGCCGCGCGGCCGTCGGGCACGAGGTCCCGCGGCGTTAGATATGAGAAGGCGGGCCAGGGCGCGTCGAGGGCGCCCGCCGGCAAGGGCGCGGCCATCGTGCGGCGGAAGGCGCCCTCGCCGTCCACTATCGCAGATACGGGTCCGCGCGCCGCGACGCAGACGTGGTCATTCAGAGTCTCTCCGCGAAACCGCCAGTCGGGCAATGTGGCACCATCAACCGCGACAGAAGCTTCGAAGGAGGCGTCTCCATCATAGATCAGAGTAAACTCCGCGTCTGCGAACGGAAACCCCAGCCCGTCGCCGCGCGCCTTCGTGAAGGCCTCCTTGCAGGCCCACAACGCTCGGAACCGCTTGTCGTCGCCATCCACGAAGGCCCACTCCGTCGCCGTCAGCGTCTGCTTCAACGAGTCGAGCTTGGTGTCGCGGGGCGCCGCGACGTCAATCCCACAGAGGCACCAGGGCTCCGCCGCCAGGACCACATAACGGCCCTCGTGGGACACGTTCACGTTGAAATTAAGACGATCATCAGGCTTGGTCGCATGTTTGAGGAAGGGCTTTCTACCTTTCGTTCGCGCGACTTTGATCGAGGCGAGCTGGTCGAGGTTGAGACATAGTGACGCGCAGCGTCGGATCAACAAGCGACTGACGAGGGCGCGCTTGCGGTCGTCGACCTGCTTGTAGCGCGTCACGGCGTCGCGCTCGGGCGCCTCCGGGATCAATGCGAGCAGGAAGTCGAATTCCTGATCAGATGGAGTCCACTTCATAACATCGACGACCCAGCGCACGCAGCCCGTCGCTTTCGCCTCCTCGGCCCACGCCGCGCGCAGGCACTTCCGCGAGGCCCAGCCCTTGATGGGGTTTATCAAACGCACTCGTCTTTTGCCATCACTGTCCCGTTCCTCATCAGCCAAGCAGCGCACGCCCTTGTCTAGTTTCGCGACCTCTGCTGACTTGAGTTCGACGCCCGCGCGGACGACGAGGCCGCGCCGCGCGGTGACGACGAGGGCCACGGCGGCTGCTGCACTCTCGAGGATGCTCGTGGGGCTGCGCGGCTTCTCCAGCTTTGGAAGCATCGCGGCGCCGCGGCGGCGCGGGGCTGCGTGTTGTAGCGACGCGGGGCTGCGTGTTGTACTTGTTGGCGCAGCGAATGGCACCGTTTGGCGTGCGGGCTGTTGCGGCGGTGGGTAATGCGTGCGGAGCGCTTGTCCCACGGCCGTGGCGGGCGCGGCGGCCGCGTGCTCGAACGTGGTCTCGTTTCTGTGTCGACGCTCTCGATCGAGGGCACTCCGCTCTCCCCTTATTCCTAGTAGCCTGTTCAACCAACGTCTGAAGCTTATTAGAGTCCGCTGTGGTGAGCGGAGGCCTCGCGTGGCGGCGGGACCGTGTTTGGCTGGTTTGGCCCGGACGCGAAGTCCCCTGCAGCGCGGCGCGTGGGGACTTGTGATGGTTTTCGTCCGAGCTGCGATATGCTACCATTGCTTACGCGCTCCCCGGCGGCGGCGGCGGCGTTTCGCGGGCGCGGAGCGCGGCTCGCGCGTATCCCAGGGATGTCTCAATCTGCACTGCTGCCGGGTGCGATTTTCCAAGAACGCGCCTCATTATCTGTACCACGTCCTCGAGCGTCGACACTGCCTCGCGGAGATCGTCGAGCGTGGCGTCGGGGTCATTGTAGAGCACTGCCGCGTAATTCGCCCTCATTGCGAACGTGTGAACAGCGGCAACCGCGCGCGGCTGCTCGGGGCGGCGCTGTCGGCGAAGCGTCCCGATTTGTTCGACGTGAGGTGTTCGCAGATTGTTGATCCTCCGATAAACCACACCTGCGTTTTTGGGGAGGAGCGGGCCTGGTTGGACGAGGCGTCTTCCCTGGTCGTGAGGTACCCGGATCAGGTGTCTACAAACGAATGGTCCGACGCCCTGGACTACGCGTCGTACAAGTACGTGCTCAATTTACCGTATGTGTATCAGCGTCCTTTCCCTTGATACGCCATTGATTGTACGCATATAGGGGCCAGACCGGCGGCAGCTACTCGCGCAACCTGAACCACCTCTGGGCGACGGGCGCCATCGTACTCCTATGGGACACGCCAATCGTCGAGTGGTACTATCCAGGGTTGACAGAGGGCGCGACGCACCTGGTGGTAAACGCGGCGTCGGCGCCGGAGGCCCTGGACAAGGCGAACGCCGATCCGGACGCCCTGGAGGCTCTCAGAGCTGGCGCTCGAAAAGTCGACGACGAGCACGTCTGCGCGTCTTGTCTGGCGGACTACTTCCGCCGCGTCTTCGCGGCCATCCGGGAACGCGTGTCCTATCACCTGGTGCTCGACGACCCTTCTTCAGTCTTACGGCTCGCTGAGAGTGAAGGCGCCTGCGACGCATTCTACGAGGCCGTGGTGGTGCGGCGCGTCGAGGCTGAGGGTGTCTACCACGACAGGGTGCGGCGGGGGTGCAATCTATGCGCCGCGCTTCGCGGTGAGGCTTGTCGCGTCGAGGGCGTAAATTAACACGAATAGCTTAGTGAGGTGCCCCCGACTCGCGGATCTAGGTCGTCGCGCGGGGAACGGCATGATGACGGGCAGCTTAGAAGTCGAGGTCCTCGGTCGTGAACTGCTTGTCCTCCTCCTTGACGCCGACGCCCGACTTGGCGTACTCGCCGACGCGCTTCTCGAAGAAGTTCGTCTTGCCCTGGAGCGAGATGAGCTCCATCCAGTCGAAGGGGTTGACGGCGTTGTAGAGCTTGGGCGCGCCGAGCGCGAGGAGGAGGCGGTCGGCGCAGAACTCGATGTACGTGCACATCGTCTTGGAGTTCATGCCGATGAGCTCGACGGGCAGGGCCGACGTCACGAACTCCTTCTCGATCGTCACGGCGTCTCCAATCAACTCGTAGAGCGTCTCGACGGAGAGCTTGTTGCGGAGCTTGGAATACAATAAGCAGGCGAAGTCGCAGTGCATGCCTTCGTCGCGCGAGATGAGCTCGTTCGAGAAGCAGAGCCCCGGCATTAGGCCGCGCTTCTTCAACCAAAACACGGCGCAGAAGGAGCCCGAGAAGAAGATGCCTTCCACCGCGGCAAAGGCCACGATGCGCTCGGCGAAGGACGAGCGGTCGGCGTCGCACCAGCGGAGGGCCCAATCAGCCTTCTTCTTAACACAAGGCATCGTCTCGATGGCGTTGAGGCACTCGGCCTTCTTGGTCTGGTCGCGGATGTAGGTATCGATCAGGAGTGAGTAGACCTCACTATGAATATTCTCGATAGCGATCTGGAAGCCGTAGAAGCAGCGCGCCTCGGCCCACTGGACCTCAGTGGCGAAATTTTGGGCTAAGTTTTCGTTCACGATGCCATCGCTAGCGGCGAAGAACGCGAGCACCGTCGAGATGAAGTGGCGCTCCTTGTCATTAAGCTTCTGCTCCCAATCCTTCATGTCGTGGCAGAGGTCGATCTCCTCCGCCGTCCAGAAGCTGGCCTCAGCTTTCTTGTACATAGCCCAGACATCAGCGTGTTCGATCGGGAAGAGCACGAAGCGGTTCGGGTTCTCCATCAGTAAGGGCTCCGGCGTGAAGTCCTCGTACGAGCCCGCGAGCTCGCGCTTCTTCATCTCCGACGCGCCCTTGGGCACGAAGAGGGCCTTGCGGACCGGCGAGTTGTGCGCCGACTTGGGTCGGGGGGGCGGCGACGCCGCGCGCTTCGGCTTCTGGAGGGTGGCCGATTCCATCATGTTCGTCACGTCCTTGATGCCGGACTCGAGGGCGGCCATGGTTGACGAGGGGGGGTCTGCGAGGGGGCGTCGCGGTAACGAGGTGGCGCGCGGCGTTGGTAGGTGGCGGCGTGTGGGCGTCGTGGGGCCGGCGCCATCGTCGCGTGTGTGGCGCCTCGTGGGACCGCCGAGGTCGTGGCAGGCGCGCCCGCGCTCCGGGAGCGTGGGGCGTGCGTCCCGTTCGAACACGACGAGGGCCTCAGACCGCTGCGCCGGGCCCGCGGAGCGGCCAGTGGGCGGCCAGGGGCTGTCAGGGGTGGCTCCATTGCGTGGCGAGCTCTGGGAGGCCACCGCGGCGCAGCGGAACCCGCCAACGACGGCCCCAGCTGAAATGAGCTGGCGCGCCTCATTTGAGTCGCCGCAAGACACGCCCGCGCAGCCACGCGGCGAACTGGGGGCAAAGAAGGTTTTTGAGGAGTTTCAAGTATAACCAGGACGCAGCGGGCAAACGCGGGCGGTGCACGGGTTCGCGCAGCAAAATAGTAAAATCAAAGCTAGCTCCATTGACATACTAGATTTGTCCGCCGCGCGCAATCTCTAGTTTGCCTCACCAGGGTACTCACGAGCACTCCGAGGTCCACCTGAGACACCTCCGGCGGAAGAAACCGCGAGTTTAAAATTCAAAACGCGCCGGGGGTTTCATCGTACAACTCGCCCGAGCAGCAGCCCCAGGGCCGGGGATCGAACCATGGAACTATGTAAACACAGCACATTACGCAACAGTCACACAAGCGCCACGCTCTCGCCCCCACCGCGCCCGTCGTCCCCCGCCGGCCCCTCCGCATCGCAGGCCGCGTCGACCCACTTTTCATAAACCTCGGCCCGGGCCCGCGCATGCGAGTGGAGCCCGAACCTCAAATTGAGCGACTCGCGGTCCGGGTCCGACCCGACGACGCCGTGGAGCCACGCGTGCCGCGCGGCGCCGGCCAGGCAGTACGCGTGGCCTTCCGGCAGGTCGAAGCGGACAATATTCCCTTCACGGTCCTCGAGCACCACCGTCCCGGCGCCGCGCACGGCCACCGTGATGATCACAGCGCCAAAGCCGTCGTGCCGCGGCCAGTCCAGGTGCCGCGGCAGGTGCCGGTTGCCGGCGTGCGCGTTCGGTTGGAGCGCGACTAGGTTCGCGGGGGCGAGCTCTCTGGCATGAGCGGGCAGCGCTTTTGAGGCATTTTCAGCGCAGCGCCGCGCCGCACCTTCGACGGCCTCGGTCAGCACAAAGTCCGCGCAGCTCCTCCAGTTCCGTTCTGCCTCGGCCGCCCTCGACTCCAAGGGCGTCTCGAAGGAATGAAACCTATCGCCCATCCAGGCGCCGAGCCGCCGCCGCGCGCCCGGCGGCAGGCCGTAGCCCCGCCAGCGTTTATCTCCATCATCAGAACCGCCGGCCCACGGCATCTTGTCGATTTGCGCCGCGATCGCGTCCTGGGCACCGCGCAACGCCTCGAGGTCCGCGGCGGACAATTTCCAGCGCGCGAGGCCTTCTGGGGAGGCGGCGGCCCCGGCCGCATCAAAAGCAACCTCCGGTAGCCTCTGGATGCGCCTCGCTTCGGCCTCCAGGGCTTTGTCCAGCGCCTCCCGCTCCCTCCGGTCCTGCGCGGCGGCGCGCTCGCGGGCGACGCGGGCCCGCTGGGCCGGGTCGTTGCGGGCGCTGCGCCGCGGCGCCGCTGCGTCGGCGGGCGCGCGGCGCTTCATCTGTCTGGTGACTTTTGGTCCTTGTGCTCGTCTGTGGTGGCAGCAGCGGTGCTTGTTTGTGGCTCCGGCTCCCGCGGCAGCGCTTTCGCTGCCCGCGCTTCGATGCGCACTTGGGCGGTGGGTCGAGGCTGCCGGTCTTGGCCGGCTCCTGCGAGCAATAAAAGCAGCGCAGCTCTCACAAATCGATCAAATCGATCGCAACGAGAACAATTCGACAGTAACTTGTTTGTATACGAGGAGGACGCGAAGAGGGCAAAAGCGGCAGCTAGCGCTTAAAGACACTAGCAAGAGCAGCTCGCGCGGGCCGACGCCAGCTTTGCTCGCTTGCTAGGCTCAAAAACTCTGCCGACGTCATAGCAGTGCTCGTTATTGATCGCATCGCTGCCAAGAACCAAAAACAAGCAGTAGAAATGGTCGCCACGCGCCGCCAGTCAGCCGGCGGCGCTCGAGCAGCCTCGCCGGCGCGACGAGCCAAGTCGCCGGCGCGCAAGCCCGCAGCGCGCGCCAAGTCGCCAGCGAGAAAACCCCGCAAGCAGCAAGCGCCAATCGAGTTCGAGTTCGGCGGCCCCCTCGGCGCCCTCGCGACGACGGTCTTCCTGCCCCTCGTGGTTATTGCGTTAGCTGTGGCTTGCGACGATGACTTTTGTGTGGGGTACAACACATTGAGCGAGTTCCGCGTCCCATCGAACCTCGTCACAATCAAAGCATTTGGGGTGGTCCTCGGCTGGCTCGCGTTCCAAGCTTTACTGTATGTCGCCCTGCCCGGAGACCGTGTACAAGGCGCACCGCTCCCCGGCTCCACAAAACGCCTGGACTACGTCCTGAACGGCCACGCCGCCTTCTGGTGCTCCATTGTCGCAGTGGCATTGGCGGACCACTACCGTTGGATAGACATTTCTACTTTATATGATGACTTCGTGCCGTTAGCCGTCGCATCTTGTATTCTCTCTCTGCTCCTCTCGATAGCGCTGTACGTCGCATCGTTCAGACCGGCAAAACCACTGTTAGCCAAGCCGGGCAACACCGGCATACGTATATATGATTTTTTCATGGGCCGCGAGCTCAACCCACGCATTTCGAATTTTGATCTGAAGTACTTTTGCGAATTGAGGCCCGGTCTCATCGGCTGGGTCTGCCTCAACCTGGGCGCACTGGCCAAACAACGGGAAGTCTCCACCTCGATGCTCTTAGTAAACATCTTCCAGCTCCAGTACGTCTGGGACGCCCTGTACTTTGAGAGAAGTATATTAACGACGATGGACATCACGACGGACGGCTTCGGGTTTATGCTGGCCTTTGGCGATTTGAGTTGGGTCCCCTTTACGTACTCGTTACAAGCGCGCTACCTGGCGTCCTACGATGCTCAATTGTCTACTTTGTCTTTGGTGGTGATTACGTTACTGCATTTTACTGGCTATGTGGTCTTCCGAGGTGCCAACTCCCAGAAAGACTCATTCCGGAGGGACCCGCAAACGGCCATCGACAGAGGTACCACATACCTACAGACCAAGAGAGGTACGAAATTAATAACGTCGGGCTTCTGGGGCGCCGCGCGCAAGGTCAACTACACGGGCGACTGGCTCATGGGCCTGTCGTGGTGTCTACTCTGTGGCTTCGGTTCTCCGATCCCCTACTTCTACGCGACGTACTTCCTGGTGCTTTTGATACATCGCGCGTTGCGCGACGACCACGCCTGCGCCGAGAAATATGGAAATGACTGGCCGCGGTACAAGGAAAAGGTGCCGTGCATGTTCGTGCCCGGGGTGGTCTAGGGTTTAACGAGCGGTATCGGTAGTTGCTAGCTAGCTAGAGGGGGATTTTCTTAGGAACTCTGCAGTGCCCGCCTGGGGCGGCATTGACTTGTGCCCGAAGAGGCGATAAAGAAAGGAGGGATTGAAAATGGGGAAGCTCGACGTCGGCGCTAGTCGCGTCGGCCTTTGCGACGACGGCGGCGTGGCCGTGTTCCTTTGTGGCGTGGCCGTGTTCGTCCGTCGATCTAATCGTCATCATCCCTCATCGCCATGTCTTGCATGAACAGGATCGCGCACCGACGGATCATCTCCATCACCTTGTCAGAATCACCCTCCGCCCAGTCACCTCCGCCAAGCAGAAGTTGTTTTCCGTTCAGCTCAGGCGCCGAGCCTTCCATATCATCCTCTAGCTCTTCTAGCACTTCCGCCACCGTTTCTTCATCCCAGAGCCAGACCGCGCGCCTTTTCGTGTCATCGGGCACAGTGAAGGCTCCGTCGCCTGCTCTGGCCTGGTCCTGCATGAACTTGAGCGCGACCCGATGGAACTCCTCCATTACCTTGTCAGACTCATCTTCTGTCCAGTCATCCCCACCCCCACCGAGCAGAATATCTCTTCCGTTTCTGTTAGGCGCCGATACGTCGAGCTCAGCCTCTTCTAGCGCTTTCGCCACCGTTTCCTTATCCCAAAGCCAGACCGCGCGCTTTTTCGTGTCATCGGGCACAGTGAAGGCTCCGTCGAGGTTCTGGTTACGACTAGCAACAAGAAGCGGCGTCGTACCATCCAAGCACATATCCACAGCTGCACCTCGGTCTACCAATAGCGTCGCCACGTCGACGTGTCCACGAACGCTCGCAATCCCGAACGGCGACCAATCACCCTCACGCCTCTTATCGACCGTAGCACCCGCATCGAGCAGCAAGCGCGCGGCATCGACGTGCCCTTTCAAACTTGCAACGAATAGTGGCGTATAACCGTCATCATCTTGCTGGTCGACGCCAGCGCCCTTCTGAAGAAGATCGCTTATTGCGGCGACGTCACCCTTGTAACACGCAAGCGTCAGTGGCGTCGTGCCGCTCTCGATGCGAAACTCCCCCCACCGCTTCCCGAAAGTCACAAAGAGCCCGCTCATGTCGCTACTGACCGCCAAGGCCCTAACCTCGTCATCAAAAGCAACCATCCGCAGCGCCGCACCACCCTTGCTCGCGTCCCACACCCGCAAGGTCTTGTCCCATGACCCACTCGCGAGCCGCGGCTCGCCCGTCGCCGGGTCCGCGTAGGCCGTCAGCGCGAAAACGGCGCTTGTGTGTCCCTCGAGCACGAACAGCGCCGCGCCCGCGGCCAAGTCCCAGACGCGCACGGATTCGTTCGATCCGCTCGCGAGGCGAAGACCGCCCGTCGCCGGGTCTGTGAATACGACCAGCGGGCTACCGCCCCCTTCGAGCACGACCAATGCGTCGCCGCCCGCAATCGGGTCAAAGACCTGTCCAGAGCTAGTCGCGAGCCGCGGTTCGCCCGTCGCCGGGTCCGCGAAGAACGCCAGCGCGTTCACGTCCGAGCCAACGTCGATCACGACCAGCGCTTGACCACTAGCGACCGGGTCGAAGACGCGCACAGTTTTGTCGTCCGATCCGCTCACGAGCCGCAACTCGCCAGTCGCCGGGTCCGCGAAGAAGAATGCCAACGCTCGCACGTAGTCTGTGTGCCCATCAAGGACAACCAGCGCCTCGCCGCCCGCGACCGCATCGAAGACGCGCACGTCGCCAATATCTGACCGCGTCCCTTGGTCCCATTTGCCCGTACCACAAGCGAGCCGCGGCGCGCCCGTCGCCGGGTCCACAAAGAACGCAAGCGCTAACACCCGCTCGCCGACGTCGATCACGAGCAGCGCACTACCAGTCTCCGCATCACATATGCGAATCGTCCCATCATCCGACCCGGTCGCGACCCGCAGCGCCCCCGTCGCCGGATCCACAGCCACAAGCGAGCCGCAGCACGCCCGTCGCCGGGTCCACGAAGAGAGCCAATGCTTTCACCCGAGAGCCCACCTCGAGCACGAGCAGTGCCTCGCCACCGGCGACCGGGTCATAAATGCGCACCTTTCTCCATCCACAAGCGAGCCGCAGCTCGCCCGTCGCCGGGTCTTTGAAGACCGCCAGCGCATACACCCGCGAGCCCACATCAATCACGACCAGCGCCGCGCCACCCGCGACCGGATCATAGATCTCCACCTTGTTTCCAGACGCACAAGCAACCCGCGGCTCACCCGTCGCCGGATCCACGAACGTCGCCACAGCAAGCACTTCAGACCCGACCTCAATGCGACACCGCTCCGCCCCACCAGCAGCAGTAAGCATCGGTCGCACGGCCAAGAGCGACTGCTTGCTCGCCGCACGCTTCGCATCGTCGGCCAGGCGGCGCGCGGCAGGAGACGACTCCGTATCGGCGCGTGGTGTCAAGCGCTGCCACAACTGCTCGACAAGCACCGCGCCCTGTGAGAGCGCGCGCCGCGACAACACCAACGCATCACGCAGGAGCAGCGCGTCACGACCCTCAATCACATCGAGGTCACCAGCAAATGCACCGATGTCGCCAGCCTCGACCCGTTTCTGCACGTACGACAAGGCACACGCCACGGCAATGGCCTCGCCCTCGGAAGAGGACCGCTTCATGTGAAACAAACACCAGCGCAACGCATAAGCATCCGACGCCACGCCGCCGTCGCCCTCGACGAATGAAGCGAGCACCACGTCCGCAGCCGCGTCGCTCGAGTACGACTCCGTATCCAGACCCTCAGCACGAATCGCCCGAGCACACGCCCGCGCCAGCCGCCGGTGCGCCGCGTCCCGCGCGACGAAGAACGCGTCCTCAGAAGAGCGCTTGTCGAAAGGCGCCTCACCGGTTAGCCAGTCCGTCACTGTCTTGTGTAAAACACCAATCACCTCGCCCTCGCGGAGCGGGAACAACAGCGACACATTCGCGCAGAGACGCTCGCAGCGATCCTGATCCCAGCCGAGCGCCACACTCGCAGCGTCAATTGTCAACGGCTCGGCAGCAGCGCAAATTAATTCAATGAGCGGCAGCGCATCACCCCACGCGCCATCATCAACAAACACGCGTCGAAAGTTCTCGGCGTAGATCTCGTCGAGGCCCGCCGGCAGCGCGCCGACGCTCGCAAAGTCGATCTTGCCCGTCGTGGACGCGAGCTGCTCTGCGATGAGGCGTGCGTAGAGCATGAGTCCGCCAGCCTTGCGCTCAAGCGAGGTCACGGCAGAATCTAGCGCCGAAGACCGCAAGCGACCAGCGATATACTTCTCGAGCGCGCCCGCGCCAACGCTCGTGCCCTCGCACATCTTCGGTAGTGCTAATCGAATCACCTCATACTGCTCGTGGGCGATGTGCTTGGCGTCCGCGACGCTTTTTAAATTCAGCTGAACCTCGGCGAGATGTTTTCGACCGTCGTCGAGGCGCACGCTGACGTTCAAATTCATGTCGCGGTAGCCGAGGGGCGTCGGGCTCGCGAACTTGTTTTTTTATTGAGCGATATCCAGCCCGAGGCTGCCGCCGTCCAATTCAGTCAGCACCTTCAGAAGGTCGGCGGCGTTCTCGAACAGGACTGTCGCGCGGGCTAGATCCCGAAACTTCTCGGGATGTGGCACCCCATTCTTGTCGGTGTACTTGTCCGCGAGCTTGCGCTCCGCGGATCCGCGCCCTTTCACGCCTGGATCCGAGACGTCGCCAGGGAGCGTCTTCAGCGCGTCGATTAAGATCGTCTGCGCCACAGCTGCGTCGGCGTAGAGCTTCTCGAAGTCGGTCTCGTCTTGTATCAAGTCGAGACGTCGCTCCTTATACTTCTCGAGCTCGTGGATCCCGGCGACGCCGCGGACCGCCTCGTCGTACGCGCCCTTTGACCGCCGCAGCGGGTCCTCGAGGTCGGCGAACGTGTCGAGATTCTTCAAGCCCGGGAAATTCGCCTCGACCTCGTGCCGCAGCGAGTCCATCGTCACCTCGAGCTCGACGTGTTCCTTCGCGAGTACCGTCAGGTACGCGCGAACGTCTTGCCGGTTCCGTGCCTCGTCGACGCGTAGCTCCGACGGCGTGAAGCACGAGAGTCTTGCTTTAATCTGAGCTTCGTCGCGGCTGGTGACGACGAGTTTAATCCACGGCGGCAGTGTCTTGAGCTCGTTCGCGAGCAGCGAGAGTACGGGCTGCAAAGCATCTCGCGGTAGCTCGTCGAGTGCATCGACTATCAACACTAGAGCATCGTCCGCGCCGCGTGTCTCCTCGACGCATTCCAGCGGCTCAACGATCAGCGCCTGGAAGAGCTCGTCGACCTTGTCCGTCGCGTTGTCGCCGCCGCCGCCCTCGCGCAAGGCGTCTTCGAAGCCCTCGACCGTGGCGCAAAGCATGCCGGCTAAGGAGCGCAAAAGTGCCGCTGGAGCTGACCGCGCCGGCTCCGTATGTTTGCAGAAGTGCCACGCCGCGACGTTCTCTTTGTCGAGCAGCCGTGCCAGCAACTCGGCCGCGGCGACACTCTTGCCCGTGCCGCCACCACCAACGAGCCAGAAGAGCTTCGCCGCTTCCGGATCCGTCCGCCAGCGCATGACCGCCTCGAACACCCACTCGCGCGTGCCCGGCAGATGCTGCCCGCGTTTCTCGGCTATTATGGCCGAAAAGTCCAGCGCCTCGGCAACGCCGGAGCGGTCGACACCGTGGAGTTTTTCGTAGAGCTGCTCCGAAATGCCTGCCCTTTGCGCGCGCTCGATCGCCGCCGCCCGCGCCTTCGCGTGCGCGATCCAGCCCACCTTCGCGACGCCCTTCTTCCATAGCGCTTTCGCGGTGGCGGACTTCTTCTTCTTGTTCTCGTCCGCTGGCCCCGCGCCCTTGCTCGCCGGGCCGTCCGCATTAGCCTTGGCCTCCTTCCAGCATTGCAGCGCCTCGTCCTTGGAAATCTTGGCTTCTGCGAACTTCTCTTCCCATTCGGGCTGCCACTTGGCTCCCGCCAGCTTCTTGGCCTCGGCAAGCGAGACCTCGGCCGGGAGAGATGATACACCGCCGCCCATTGTATGCCACCCTTCTTGCGCCTTCCCGGGGCTGCCCTGTTGGTGAGCCTCAAGCTGCCTACTGGATTAGCGCTACAGAGCAACGCAATCCTGAGCTCAGATTGCGCCAGCTGCCAGCGCCTCAGATTTTCGCACCCGCACGCAACGCAACGCAACGGAGTTTTCGGGTGATTTTTCTCCCGAGAGATCATAGGAGCAGGCGCGCGCGTTACTTTCGCGTCTAAGATTCAAATGCTAGTAGCCTTGAGACGCTAGCTTGCTTTGCGCGCGCGCAAACTTTGGAGCATCCGGTGCGTACGCTTACCCGCCCGCCTCCAGAGTCGCGCCACGCCTTCAAAACGCTGCCATCGAGCCCTCACCGAGTTGTGCGCCCGCGGCGCGCCGTAGTCACCGCGCAATCCCGCAGGCGCGTCAAGCCGCCAGACAGCCTGCATTTGAATTCGGGCCGCCCCCCAACAGCAAGCATGGCCGACAAGATCGAAATTGTACGATTAGACGCCGAGGGCAACGTCAAGGAGACGCTCCACGACGACTTCCCGGCGGGCTGGTCCGCGGCGCGGACCGAGTTCGGCAAGCTGAGACACGGCGAGCACGGCACGGCCGCGGCCGCCGAGGGCGGCTGCTTGGAGCTGCGCGTCGGCGGCGTGTCCAAGATGTCGACGAAGGCCGTCGAGAAGGAGCGCAAGAAGCGGCCCTCGACGAAGGAGGCCGGCGGAGAGAAGCCGAAGAAAAAACCCGCCGCCAAGAAGACGGAGGACGCGCCGGCCGAAGATGATGGCGAGCCGAAGATGAAGAAGCAGACCGGCTACATGTACCACAACGCCCAGAACCGCGACAGCGCCAAGGCCGAGATCGAGGCCGAGAACCCCGACATGCCGGCCAAGGAGAAGAACCAGGCCATCATGAAGAAGCTCGCGGACATGTGGGGCAAGTTGGATGACGCGGCCAAGCAGAAGTGGAAGGACGACGCGCCCATGGTCGCGGTCAAGCCGAAGAAGGCGAAGAAGGAGAAAAAGGAGCCTTCGGAGAAGCGCCAGTCGACGGGCGGCAAGGTCACGGACAAGAAGGCCCTCGAGGAGCGCATGGCCGCCGACGGCTGGACGAAGGAGGAGAAGAAGCGCGAAGGGTCGGACCACGTCGACAAGTACTGGCTCGATCCGAAGGGCGGCAAGAAGTGCCGGAGCATCGTCGAGGTCGCGCGCAAGGCCTACCCCGAGTTCCTGTCCGAGGCGGCGAAGGCCGCGCCGACGAAGAAGAAGCCCGCGGCGCAGAAGAAGAAGAAGCCCGAGCCGCAGGCCGGGGCCTTGGACGACTACTACCTCGGGTCGAAGAAGAAGGACGCGGACGCGGAGATGGAGGAGGCGCCCGCGGCCGAGGAGCCCGCCGCGGAGGACGCGATGGACGAGGACGCGCCGGCCGAGGAGGAGGCGGAGCCCATGGAGACGGACGCGCCGGCGGCGAGCCACGCCGAGCGCGCGCTCGAGGCCGAGAAGGAGGACGCGGCGAAGCGCGCCGCGGCGCTCGCGGAGGACAAGGCCAAGGCCGACGAGCCCCAGATCGAGGACGACGGCGGCGCGGCGGCGGCGGCCGCGACGGCGGACCACCGCGCGGCCGAGGCGGCCTGGGACGCGAAGGAGCGCGAGTCCGACGACCCGCGGGCGCGCGAGGCCTGGGCCTACCGCGCCAAGGCCAAGCCAATGGTCGACGCCGTGTCCGTGAACGAGACGCCGGCGGACTCGAGCGAGGCGGACGCGAAGCAGGCCGAGCTCGTGCGCAAGACGTGGGCCGTCGCGCACCCGCCCCTCGACGGCACGAAGGCCGGCGAGACGATCGTGCGCACGGAGGCGGACGTCGCCGACGAGAACGTCGAGGCTTAGGAGTCTCCCCCGGTCTTAAGCATAGACTACTCTACTCTCACGGTGTCCTGGGCACCGCTTATACTGCGTATACCATAGAATACATACATTTAACACATGGGGCTGCCGCGTCGACGGCGTCTACGCGCCGGAGGCGTCGTCGTCGAGCGGCACGAGGAACGCGTGGCCGCCGTGTTCGCGGATCGACCAGCCGCCCATGTCGTGGCGGACCCAGCCGTCGCGCTCCTCGACGGCCGTCACGACGGTGCCGTGGTCGAGCTGCTCGACGACGTTGTCCAGGCGGAAGGGGTCGTCCGGCTCGGAGTGGACATTCAAGAAGCCCCGCGGCGCGTCGACGCGGTACTTCTTCGCGCCTCCTAGTTCGTCGGCCCGCTTCCGTAGATCCGCATAGAAGGCCCTGGTGACGGCCTCGCGGGCGGGCGGCGCGTCGACTTTGAGCGCGACGCGGCTCCGCCAGCCCGGCGGGAAGCTGAGGAGCTCGGCGACCTCGTCGGGCGTCAGTCCATCGCTCGGTCGCCTGTCGACGCGAGAGTGTGGCCTCGCGACGGGTCGCAGGCAGTATGCGTGACAAATAAGGAGTAGTGCGAGCCGCATTGTGCTCAGCAGTCTGTGGCAGTGCTGCTGGCAGAGCTGGGACCGGCCGCGAAGGCCGCAGCGCTGCGTCCGCTGTCGATATTTGTCTGAAACGTTATTAATATAGGTCTTGTGCCAAACGTCCACGCCTGCGCTGCGTTTTGAGGCCACAGCTGAGGGAGAGCACAAATCACAGCTTGGGGGACAACACGCAGCAGCGCAGGCTTGCACACGCGTTGGGCTGCGATAAAATAGTGCAGTGAACGAGACCTCTTGGCGCAAGGCGTGCGTGCTTGTGTTTCACCGCCGCGCCCCAACAACAGTAGCACTGCCATGCCTCAGACCCGCTCTGCACGCGGCGCGCGCACGATCCTCCTGTTCAAGAGCTTTGGAGACGACGTCCTGAACCACATACTCGCCACGGTGTCATTTGCCGACCGCTCGGCCATCACGAGCGTCTGCAAGCAATGGCGGCACGTCGTCGCGTCGAAGCCGTTCGAGCGGGCGCGACGCGCCATCGGCGAGACGGGCACATGTCTCGTGTATTGTTACGACAACGGTTGGGAGCGGGATGGCAGCCTCGAGACGACGCCGAGCTTCCTCGTGACTCACGACGGCCGACTCCTCCGGGGTCCCGGCAGGGGCGCGGACGGCTTCGAGCGGTGTGCGGTCCTGGGCGACGAGGTCATGGTTATTGGTGGCGACGGTATGAATCACCGAAGGATAGACTCGCCTCTGTGCCACATGCACGCCTTTAACGTATCAAAAGGAACGTGGCGGACGCTGGCGGCACCCCCGGTCGACAGTCCCTATTTCCTCGGGGCAGGAGAGGAGGCCACGGCCCCGGTCGAGGCTCCAGCGTTCGCAGTGGTGGCGGGGCGGCTTTTCTGTGCGGGTGGCGCCGTCATCACTCGACCGCCGGTCTTGCATAATGCAGACCACCGCGCCAACGACGACTACTTCTCGATGACGCCGGATACGGACATTCTTCGCACCCCAGCCGAATGCGGCGTCTACGAGTACGACGTCGACGCGGACGAGTGGCGACAGCGGGCTGAGATGCAGGTCGGTGTGTGGCAGGGCGCGTGCGCCGCCTTAGGCAACAAGCTGTACGTGATCGGCGGTGCGAATGCTAACACTCGTATCACTTGTCCTATAGTGCAGGTATACGACGTTGACAATGACACGTGGACATGTACTCCAACTTACGATCATGACAATGGTGACCACATCTATCGCTGGGGTGCGCACGCCGCGGTCGTCGGGGGCGAGATTTGGTTTTCGGGAGCCAGGCAGCAGCAGCTGATCGAAATGTACGACCCAGAGGACCTAGATCCGGAGACCGGCTCGGGGACTATCTACGAAATCGTACCGGATTGGGAGTCGACTGACGAGAACGCGGAAACGGAGAGGAAGAGCTACACTCGCCCGGATAATTATTGTCCAAGCGGCTGCATCGACGGCAAATATGCGGTCTTCGGAAATGACAATACCATAAAGGTCCTCGAAGATGACTGCTCCTCCTGGACAACGCTAGTCCACATACCAGGCGATGTCGTGTGTCGCCTGATGGCCTCGCACGTCCCCCTCATCTAGAAGTAAGTGATAATAACTGTAAAAAAATTGGGACAATTGGGCCAGGCAAGAGAAGGGCCTCACCACCCCCCGCCCCCACCACCGCCCGAGCTGCGGCCCCCGCCGTACGTCGACGACGACGACGAGTACCCGCCGGAGCGGGAGCCGCGCGACGACGAGTACGACGCCCGCGGCGGCGGCGCTGGCGGCGCGCGCGCGTAGCGCGAGAGGCTGCCGGACCGGTAGCCGCCGTCGAACAATTCGTCGCTTCTCGTCCGCTCGAAAAACGTCGGGTACATGCGGTGGACCCGCCGCAGCCGGTAGACGACCTCGTCGTCGCGTCTTTGTGAAGGCGTGTAGCTCGGCGCCGCCGCCGTGCCGTAGTCCGAGCCGGCGACGGGCGCTCTACAAATAGGACACGTCGCGTTCTCCCGCGTCCACTGGCTCAGGCACGGCGCGCAGAAGACGTGGCCGCAGCCCAAAGCCTTCGGTGTCGTTTTGAAATCTTCCAAACAGACGGGACAGCTCTCCGCCGCCGACGTCTCGCCCTCCGTGGCGTCGCGGAACTTCTCGACGGCCCTGAGCTGGCGCGTCGCGGCCTCGTACTCGCGGCGCCGCCGGTCGCGCCACGGAAGGACGAACTCCCAATCACCAGCACAGCATTTAATCAACCAGTAAATGAAAACCCAGAATAAAAGTAACACAAAGTCATTGGACACAAACGACGCGAGCCACTCGCTCCACGTCGGCGGGCCCCGGGCCAGGAACGCGTCGACCTTCTTTATGGTCTTCAGGACGCCCTCGTCGATGGCTCCGCTCCTCAAATACGGCGCGCTCGCCTCGAGGGCTCGCGTGGCGCGCGCGTCCGAGAGGAGCCCGCCGGCACGCACGCCATCGCCGGTGCTCAAATAAAAAGCGCGGTCGCCATAATCAATGACGATGAGCACGCCGTTCGAGCATTTCTTAGAACCGACGCCCCACTTGTCATGCAGGCCGCGCGCGAACTCCCCCGCGCGCCTCCGCTTTTCGTCGTCTTCTTGCTTGAGGTGCACGCCTCTTAAGTGCGTGACGACGACGACCACGGCCTCGACGCCGTCGACGTTCGTCGTCGCGCAGGGCGAATTTGGCGGCCACTCGACGTGCTTGGTCGCGAGCCGCGCGAGCGCATCCTCGATGGCGTCAGGGTTTTTCAGGAGGCCGTCGGGGTCGGCGACGCGGCCCTGTGGGCGGTTCATCTTGTCTACTGTCCACGCTGCGGCCGTCGTGGCGAGGAGTGAGGTGAGCACTCTCATGATGTCTGCTCTTGTGCACCAGAGTGCTCCGCGTGTGGTGTGTAATTTATTGCGGGAAGCAAGCAGCGCACGGGGGGCCAGCAATGAGATGTTTTTATGCACAGCAGGCCCTTGCTGGACTAGAATATCGTGCAGTGCCAGATGGAGCTGAGGCAGGAAGTTTTTTTGACGGGTTTTGCGCGTCGAGGACAGATTTCCAGTCTGCGCTTCCTCTCGGAGGAGTCGCTCTTCCCCGTTAATCAAAATGCAGCGGGCTGATCGTGCGGGGCAGCCAAGGTCTCCAGCTCTGGAAGAGCAGAGAGGCTGCCCACCCAGCAGTCACGCTATAGGAGCAAAGGGTGCCCGCGGAGAAGAGGCAGCCACCAACGACGACCATGCCCCAGATCGAGGCCAAGCCCTACGCCTTCCCCTACGACGGCGACCTGGACCCAGCCAAGACGGCACTCATACTCATAGACATGCAGGTCGATTTCTGCGGCCACGGTGGGTATGTGGACCAGATGGGCTACGACATCAATGCGACGCGGGCGCCCATCGAACCTTTACAGCGCATTCTCAAAGCCGCGCGCCGGACGGGCTGCCGCGTGATCCACACACGGGAAGGGCATAGGCCCTCATTAGCAGATTTGCCACAAAATAAGAGGTGGCGATCAGCCCAGATCTGCGGTGGTTCGGGGGGCATCGGCACGCCGGGGCCGTGTGGTCGTGTGTTGGTGCGGGGCGAGCCGGGCTGGGATCTGATCCCCGAGCTACTACCCTTACCTCACGAAGATATAATAGACAAGTGCGGCAAAGGTAGTTTTCATGCCACGGACCTAGAAATGTTGTTGCGGACGACCGGTACTACTACATTGTTGTTGGGAGGCATCACGACGGACGTCTGTGTGCACACTACTATGCGCGAGGGTAATGACCGGGGCTTCGAGTGTTGTCTGATCACGGACGGCACGGGCGCCACTGATCCCGGAAATCATCAAGCGGCCCACAAGATGGTCACGATGCAGCACGGCGTGTTTGGGTGCATCGCTTCCTCAAATGCGATTCTCAAGGTGCTGGATGCGTTGCCTACTAATCCTATGAAAGGTGCACCAGCGTGGCCGCAACGGCCCTTCCGGCCCCTCGTCCTAGCCCCACAGGGGAATCTTTTAACGAAGACCATTGCCGAGGCGAAGCCCTTTCCCTACTCATTCTTGCCAACGTCGGTCGCTTTGCTGATGGTCGACTGGCAGAACGATTTCCTGGACCCGCGGGGCTTCGGCGCGTCGCTAGGGAATGATGTTACATCATTACGACAAGGTGTTCAGAACGCGAAGCGATTGCTTGAGTTATTCAGGTCCAAGGGCCTGACGGTCGCCCACACGCTCGAGGCTCATTCAAAAGATTTGTCGGATGTGCATCCCGCGAAGAAGCGGCGGTGTCCCAAGATCGGCGAAAAGGGCGAGTTAGGACGAGTGCTGGTGAAGGGCGAGGCGGGCAATGCTATCATTGATGAGTTGCAACCACGCGACAGTGAGATCATAATACACAAGCCGGGCAAGGGCGCCTTCTACGCCACATCTCTCGAAACGCAATTGCGAGCCGCCGGCTGCACGCACCTAATCATGACGGGCGTGACCACCGAGGTCTGCGTCCAGTCTACTGCAAGAGAAGCAAACGATCGAGGCTTCGAAGTCTTGGTCGTTTCTGACGCGACGGAGTCGTACATCCCCGCGTTTAAAGAGGCGACGCTGGCGATGATCGTGTCGCAGGGGGGGATTGTCGGCTGGACGGCGGAGACGGGCGCCGTGGTGAAGGCGCTGGCTTCGTGATTGGATGTCGCGTCGGTGGCGTCCAGGGCGGTGCGGCACCACCTCGACGCCATCGACGCGACGGGGGTCATGTACATACCTCTCCCAGGGGGGTGGGTCTAAACTACATAGTGTTAGTCGCCGGTCACCGCGGCGCAGGCGTCTCGAGAGGCCGCCGCCGCGTCCGTGATCGAAAGGCCCCGGGCCATGGCCGCCAGCGACGCGGCGCGGCCGGCCTCCGTCGCCGCATTTTGAACGCTGCCGCCCTTATCAAAGACCTTCTGCGCGGCGCGCGCGCCGGCCCGCGCCGCGGCCTCGGTCGGCGGCAACGCGGAGAAGTCGTCTTCCTCCGCGGCTGGCGCCGGTGGCGGCGCCGGTTTCTGCGGTTTGAGTAACGGCGCCGCCTTCACGCCCTTGGCGGCCCAGCATTTACTACGATGACCCTTCTTGTAGTGCTCCTGCTGGCAGAGGACGCTGCAGTACCACACTTTCTTGCAGCGCGAGCATCTACGATTAGCGGCGTCGCCGCAGTAGGCGCAGGCCTCTTGTGTTTTTGGTGGTTCTGCGGGCGCCGGCGGCGGTACCGATGCCGGCTGCGGTGGAGCGGTGCCGCGCTCCAGCTTCAAAGCCGCCAGGACCACCTCGAGCTCCTCCTGTTTCATAACTTTTTGCTCCACACTTGTCTTGGCGATCCAGAAGCAGTCCCGACCTTCCCATGGGCCTGATGACGCTGTTGTATGGGCATCCGCGCCCTTCATGACTAGTATCGCGACACACGGCGCGTGGCCCCGGTACGCCGCGGCCATGAGCGCCGTCTCGCCGTTCGGCGTTCTTTGATCGGGATGGACCCCGTGATCAATGAGCGTCGCGATGACCTTCGCATGGTCTTCGGAGTGGGAGTCGCCGCCGCAGGCCGCCTGGTACAACGGAAACCACCCCACCACATCCGTCGCGCTCGGGTCCGCGCCGTCGCCTAGCAATGCGACGACTCGTTCTAAGTCGCCGGCGTAGCAGGCCGAGATCAATGATTTGGTCGTGGCCTCATCGCGGCGCATCGGCTGGGCTTGGCTCTTGCTGATTTGCTCGGCCATGGTGCGGGCTGCTTCTTTACTATGCACGCGGCTGCCCCGCGCCCTATCTCGTCGATTTTGCACGACTACAGCGCCCACAGCACTGCATCGAAATCGGCTCGAGGCTAGTGTCTTACGACGCTAGCGCTGGCAAACTGGAGCCACAGCAAAAAGTCACCCTATTTGCCCGCTCAGCACACAACGAGCAGTGTTTGAGCTACACCAGTGCTGCCCTACAGCACAGAGAAGCTCTCCGCGAGTCCTGCGCTCCGGCACTTGCTTGTTTTGCTTTGCCTCCAAAGCACGCGGGAATTTGAGTCTGCGCGCGCAGCGCTGGAGCCATGGCCGACCAACCCCCAGAACCGACGGAGATCGAACTGAAAGTAGCGGTAAGACTCGGCACGCAGCGCATGCTCGCGCGCTTCCAGGAGTTCTTCGACGTCGAGGCCGATTTATTTGAGCTATATGTCCAAACAAATATTCTGGCGCCGCGACGAGCGCCCGAGATTGCATCAAATGCGCGGGAGACGCGGCCCTTGGGCGACGTACCGACCGATGCCCCCGACGACGTGGATGAAGAGGCTCTGGACGAGGAGATCCGCGAGCTCGCGCTGCGACTGCGACGGGCGAACGAGGAGCTGGCGTCCTTGGAGCCGGCCGTGGACCCCGAGCCCGTCGCGAAGAAGCTCCGCGAGATTCAAGATGGGAGAGAAGGCGTCCTGGAGAAGGCGCGCTACGAGACGTGGCATACTGAATTGAAGGGCATGGAGGAGCGGTGCTGGGAGTTGGTGCGCGCCTTCCGGAACCCCCCCGAAGGGTCCTAAGACTGTGACTAGATATCGCCTCGACAGCGTGGAGGTTAGCGGTCTGCGCGAGCGTCCAGAGCTACACGAGGCCGCCAGGACCGCCGGGCCGCGGAGCCGACGCCTCCCCGCGCGACCGAGTCTTCTTGGTACAGCCCATACGCCGTCGACGTGTGCTTGCTTAGAGCTAGGCCGCCTAGCCGCGGACGACGGACGTGGACTAGTACGAACAATAAATAAGTTACTTGGTCTTGGGAGCCTGGAAGATGAGTCGCGTTTCCCGCTGCGCATGCGCGAACGAAGGAGGTTTGGAAGCGGGATCCTTCTCCTCCTCGTCGCTGTCGCCCTTCGCCATGCGCCAGCCGCCCGGCCTTTTTGCTACTCTATCGCGTCTTTTCCGCAGCTCCTCCTCGCTCACACGAGGCCTCAGTAGATCCTTGCAACGACTAGTGCACTCGTGCGTGGCGAAGAAGTTCAGAATCCCGCTTTCGCCGTGGTCCAGACACCCACCACGCTCATCGACCGAATGGATCGCCGGGTCCGTGAGTAGATAGATCTCCTCCAGTTTTGGCCTTACGCCTTGGATATCCGTCACTAAGAATTTCCCTTGGGTTCTGTGGTAGGTCCAATGAGAAAATGTAGCGAGCGAACCCCTATTGTTCTCATAGGCCACAACACCGCTATTGGCCACGAGCTTTTCAAACCCACCGGGATAGTAGTCCTCGACGGTCACCCACTCGCCCGGTGCGAAGCCTGATAACCGACCCGCACTCCCTACCCGTAAAGCAAGGTACTTGTTGAACCGTAAGGTACGAGTCCGGTTATTTTGTTGCAATTTGTTGAACTCCCCAGCCAAGCAGATGCAGACATCCGACACGCCGATGTCCTGCCTTAAAAAATCCGGCATCTGGTCTCCGGTCCAGGACCCCTTTTCGCCCTTCAAACGCTTGACGACGCATCTCCGGCCCCTTTTCGGGCCGGCCACGTACGAGCCGATGTAGGTATTTCGATGTAAACCTTCTCCAATAAAGCCTAGAGCCGACCAGGCCACGGCGTAGCCCGCGGCGTCCGTACCTGCACTGCCCAATCGACTAGCACACCTCCAGGCAGAAGTGAAACACCATGCTCCTCTGCAACCGGTATCTCTAGAGAACCAATCAATGGGCTGCATCCTCTTCAGGTAGGCATCGCCGACCTTCTGCGACGACCACTGGTGGAAGGGGTCGAGGAAATCAGTGCAGACATCTCGCATCGACATCTGCACCGGGTCCTTGCACATCTTGGCCGCCATCACTAAATTAGCTTTGTTCGAGGCGGCTCTCGTAGAGATGGCCTTGGGCACGATGGGATTCTGCCGTTTTTTGTCGCGGCCCTGCGCGCCGCGGAGCGTCTCGCCCTTTGTTTTGCCGTACCTGTCCTTGACGTCCTTGGCGCCCTTTTCGAGCTCCGTCGCGGCGACGGCGACGTGGCCGGCCTTCTTGAGCTTCTTTTTTAACTCTCTACGGCTGCGCGTGGCCTTGCCCTGGGCTCCTTGGCCGGGGGACACTTTTGCTGTCTTGTCGTTGGCCATGGTTGTGGAGGGAGGCTGCCCCGCTTGGTGTCACGCTATCGCGCCGTCATGCTGGCGCGCGGCCCCATCATCGATGCCAGCACATGAGGCTCTCTCTGTACGCTGAACACCATCAATCGTACTCTTCGTACGGGGTTCATTTGAATCGCATTCCTGAATACGAATTATTTACCGCCTATGACGAAACTCACTCGCCACGTACCCTTGTTTGCCAGGGCTAAGCTAGCGGCCTGTAAGACACTAGCAAGCCAGCCAGCAAGACAGGGCCAGCATCTGCTGTACGCCGCACTGAGGCACTGAGGCTCTGTCGCAGCACGAACGATCGCAGCCGTGCGACGCGCTGCTGACCTGCAAATTTCATTGCAAACAGTGCACGAGCAAGCCTGGTGCAGGTCTCCAGCAGGCAGCACAAAAATCGCAGCGCTGCAACGATGGGCGAGAAGATGGGCCCCAACACCCTGGCAGCCTTCCACGCCGGCGCCGACTTCATGGCGGCCAAGATGGCAGAAGAGGACGAGTCGAGCGACGACGAAGCTTTATTAGCAGGCGCCCCGATGGAGTCCTACGGCCAGGCGCGCATGGCGGAACTACGCGAAGCGGCGGAACGAAGAAACAAGCCGCCCGGCGCTCTGAGGGTTGACCCGACGGCCTGGCGGCGACTCGTCGTCGACGCGTCGAGCGACCGGTGGGTCCTTGTAAGCTTGGACCACCCCCCAAATCCGAAATGTGAAGCGACGCTCGAGGCCCTCGAGAGCATACCCATCAGTAGAAGGGGCGGCTGCGAGCTGCGAAGGGTCGAGGCGAAGTTTTGCGTTCCTGAAGAAAAGCTCGGGTCCCTGCCGGCAATCTTCGGCTACTTTGGAGGCGAGTTGCGCGCGAGGCTTATCGGTAGAGAGCTCCTCGATGGTAATGGCGAGGCGCCGTCACGAGAACTGCTCGTGGAGAAGCTCGTGGCGCTGGGCGTGATCCCGGGCGACGGCAACGACTCCGAGACTAGTGTGTGATAAACTGTAGTTACATGACCAACCCCTCCCCGAAGTCGAAGACCAACCCGGACTCCGCCATCTTCCTCGCGTACACCTTGTCGAACAGCTCCGATTGACTAACAGTGAACGTGTCCCGCCAGCCCCCGATGCCGCCTTTCCGCAGATGGTTCAAGCCGATGTTCGCCTTTTTATTGGAGCGCATGCTATCAATTGTGGAATGAGCTACCGTCCGCATCACGGTTTCATCAGAGACATTTAACCCCAAGAATGCAGCTATTTTGCGCACCGCGCCCTCATGATCGCAGATCATGCCCTCGTAGGTCAGCCAGAGCACCCGATCCGATTTTCTCGATTCTCTGTACCAATCATTCACATGGGCGAACCAGGACCCGTTCTCGGCGTTGCCGGCCATGAACACTCGCAAAAAGTCGTCAAAGTTCCCGCTAAATTCAAACTCCGGTTTGGAGGACGCGTGGTGGAATAAACTAACGACCGTGTCCTTGGGGTTCCTAGCGACCGCGATGACTTTCACCTGTGCTTTGCCTCGAGGTAAATCCGCGACGGTCGCGTGCGTCTTGAAGAACCGCGGGCCTTCCCATGCGTCGACGGCTTTGACGTCGGCGAAGCCGGGCGCTTCCCGCGACGCCAAGGGCGTCGACGGCGGCGCGCACAACGCCTCGAGCCAGGGAACGGTCTCACCGTACGACTTCGCGCCCTGCTCGCCTCCGTTCAAGAGTAGGGTCACGATCTGCTGGCACCAGGTCGTGCCCGCCTTGACGTAGGTGCACACGTACGTGTCCGTGTCCCTCGTCGCGAAGTGGTCTATTATGCCCTCGAATTGACTTCTGTCGAAGAGCGGGTTCTGGGGCACGCCCCGGATCAGTTGCAGGGTGTAGCCTATGTTGGCTGCCGGGGCGTCCTCGATCAGGTCATCAACGGCGGGCTCGTCGTACTTGGACCGCGGCGCGCCCAGGAGGCGTGAGGTCCAGCTAGCCATTTTGGGTCGCAGCGGTGGCGTCGCAGCGATCGACTCCGTTTGCAGCTCTTCGCGGACTACTCCGATGCTGCACAAGCGCCTGGTGCAATCTTGCAGCTCGATGAATGCCTTCGATTTTGAGAGCCTCTCCTGATGGAGCTTGTGATTTCTAAGGCCCCGCACGATAGATCCGAGCGCGTGGGATCTTCTTTTTGTTTCTGGGGTATCGTTCCTCGACGTTTGCGAGCATCGCTAGCGGCCTGTAAGACACTAGAAGCATAAGCTTTGCCCGCATTTGCTTGCTTGGCTTATTGATTGCAAAAAACGCACGCTCACACGCGTTGGCGCTCTTGTAGTGGCCTCGCTCGTGTACAATTTGGAGCCGCCGCGGCCGCCTCGGGTATAACGAGGACAGTGGTAAAAAATTACATTTGGCTCTCCCTGCTTGAAATCGCTACGCCGTCGCCGCGGAGCGCTACAAGTGAACAAAAATGAGGGGCGGCCGCCCGCCCCAATCGGCGACGAGCCGCCACTACGCCGAGCCCATCCAGGCGAACAGAGGGGATTACGATGAATTAGACGGCGATTATGATCTCGCCGGCCGCGACAGCAACGACGTAGATGAGGGCTACGTCCACCGCGTGCGGCCGCGGCGCACCTCGGACATGTCCATCTCCGTGCAAGGGCCGGCCGCGCCTCAACGAACGCCGGCGCCGCCCTACGTTGTTAGTCGAGACAAGCCGCGGCGCGCGGCGTCGCCGCTCGCCGAGTTCGCGGCGGACCCGCTCGCGGCCATGCGCCACGATGACGACGTCGATCTGGACGCGGAGTACGACGCCGTCGACGACTTTAACGACGACGACGGCTACGCGGGCAGCCCGCGCCGATCTCGCTTCTCCGAGCTCGGCGACGAGGCGCCGCAACCACCAACACATGGTCCGAACGCGCGCGCGGCCTTCCGCACCGCGCGGCAAGTCGTCGACGACCAGCCGCCCACGCCAAGGTCCGGCGGCTCCGTCGAGAAGAAGGTGAGCTGGGCCGAGGACGACGAGGAGACGAAAGAAGAGAAAGACGCGACTACTATCTTCCACGCCGAGCTCGACGTCGACTTCAGAGAAACCAAAGACCGCTGCGACGCGGCCGAGGCGGCGGCGGAGTACGCCGAGGAACTGGCCGCCGAGACGGCCCACGCCATGGACACGGTGCTGGCGATGGCTCAAGGGAGGATTGATGAAGCCCATAGTGATATAGATCGGTTGGAGAAGGAGCTCGCGGCGGAGAAGGCGGCGCGACGGGCGGAGCAGGAGGCTTTGTTGGAGGAACTGGTCCAGGCTCGACGGCTGTTGGTTGCTGCTGATAAACGTGCTGGAGATAGTCGGTCGACGATTAGAGATGAAAGACACCTGGACGACGCCATCCAGCGCTTGTCATTATTACAGTGGCTCGGCGACGGCGAGTGGACGGGCCACAACCAGGTCGAGGGGCCGCCGACCCTTTCGGGGCCGGTCGAGTCGTACGCGTCGCCCGAGCACCGCCGGCAGCAAGCTCAAGCTAGAAGGGCCGCGGCGGCGCGCGTCGCGGCCCAGCGCGAGGACTCCTCTGACCTCGCGTCGGAACCTGTGTGGAAATCAATTTCGGGCGCCCCACGCCATCGACGCGATAACCTAACTCACTGGTTGATTCCACACAGTCCGGAACATCCTACGCGCATCACGCCGCGCAACCGGTCGAGCACCGGGTCCTCGCGGTCCGCGCCGCGCACCAGCACGGGCTCCGGAGACCACCTCGCGCGCTTCGAGACCGGCGACTACTAGGCGCTTCCTCCGACCCTGGCTAACAGTACTACAAATTTAAAGGGCGAACGACCGAAAGAAACATGCTATGCGATCACGTAGTGGTCCTCGGGCGCCCGCCAGTCCGGCGGCAAATTGACGTAGCGCCGCGCCACCCTCCTAGATAAGTCACACGTCAAATCCGACTGCGCCGTCCCCAACCCATCGGCCGTCGCCGCGAGCGTGTTCCCGCCATCCCCCCACAGCGTCGCGTAGTCGCCGACCCTTACCGATTCGCCGGGGCCGCCCTTGGCCCCTAAGTCGACCATCACCATGTCCATGCAAACTTTGCCCGCCACCACAAACTCGTGGCCCCGGATGTAGACGACGCCTTGATTTGATAACGATCGAGGGTAGCCGTCGGCGAAGCCGATCGACAGAGTGGCTACTACACTATCCCGCGGCGCGATCCAGCTTCGATCGTAGCCTACGGTCATGCCCGCTTCCAGGCGGTGCACATGCCGCACCTGCGCCTTTAATGATAATACAGGTTTCAGTACATCGTGGTGCCGTTGGCCGTAGAGCGCGCCTCCTACACGACAAAATCCAGCACCATCACCTACTAATCTCCTCATTCTCTCGGGACCGACGTGAGCATCTAGTAACGTTTGGGAGTTCTCGACGTGCACGCAGGGCACGGGGACGTTCTTCGCTCGCAGCGCGTCCACCACATCCCGGAACCGTTTGAACTGGCGCTGCGTGTACCTATGGATATTAGCTTGCGCGTCGGCCATGTGCGTACATAAACCAGCAAATTCTACAGCTGGTGCGGCGGCGACCATGGCGACAATATCGACAGCTTGATCGACGAGAATGCCGTGGTACTCCTGGAGGCGACCCGTCGAGCCCAATGAACTTCCAGATCCGCTCCGCTTCAAAGGAGGTCGCGGCGGCGGCGTCTGCCCGCTTTCTTCCGGCAAGGGCGGCAGGTCGTTGAACAGGTCCTGGAGCCCTTGCTTGCCTGTGAGGAATCAACGAGTGAGTTGTGTTATTGCGAGAAACCTTCGTGAGCCTCCACGCCATCGAGCAGACGCAGTGACAAGTTGGATTCCACACGGCTGCGTGCCGATGCTCCGCGACTCCTCGACTTTTTTAATACCGTGCGTTTCTGTCGTACTATCGAATGTGGACAGCCCTATCCTATTCATGCCCGTGTTGAGCATGACGTGCGCCTTGATGGGCTTCGGTGGCGGTTGTAAAGCGGCCAGCCGATCGGCGGTCGCCTTCGACTCGATCACCATTTCCAAGTCAAAGCGCGCGTAGACGGGCCACTCCGACGGGACCGAGGCGCCCAAAACCAAGACGCGGACACCATCATTAAGACCCGCGGCCCGCAGCTCTAAAGCTTCCGGCAATGTGGCGACGGCAAAAAAGTCGATGCCGCAGTGCCGGTGCAGCACGCGCGCGACGACGGCGGCGCCGTGGCCGTAGGCGTCGGCCTTCACCACGGCCATGACCCTCGTGCCGGATTTCGCCGCGGCTTCTCTACAAGCTTTGGCGTTGTTTATCAACGCCCCGACGTCGATCTCCGCGCACGTTCTAGGTGCTACAGTGCCTAATAGAGTGGCCTCGGGCGCGATGGCCGGCGCGAGCATCTTCAAATAGGGTTGAAAGCGGGAATGGTGCCAGCCGTCCCGCAGCTGCGCGGCGCCTCTCTGTAATGACGGCTTTTTGGGGCTCGTTTCGTTCTCGTAGCTTGTGTTTGTTGTGAGCATGATGTTGTCTCTGCTGTGCTGCTTTTGAGGAGTGTGGGCGCACGTCGGCTGGCGTACAGCTGGAGCGCTATGGCTTGCCTGGCAGCTGCTGGAGCAGGGTGCTGCTTTTGAGGAGTGCGGGGCCGTACGCGTGGTGGCGCAAGTAGGACTTGCTAACGATGATCGATGAGTGCTATGGGAGCCTTGGCAGCGCCGGATGTGCAGCAGTGCCGTCAGCGGCTGCTTCCAAGAATGCTTGCTGCCTGTCTGCTAGTGTGTTACAGCCGCTAGCTCACGGGTCCAGCTTTTGTCGCCTCCTTGCTCATTCCGCGATCAGTTCTTGCGTATTATTGACCATACGATGCCACATGCGTCGCGGATGAGACGCGTTTGATTCCTGAGTGGAGCTATTGATTAAAAAATGAAGACTGCTCTCCTGGCCTTGGGCGCCGCCGACGCGCTTCGTCGAGAAAATATATACTGAGACGTTCGGCAGCAACCGACCTACGACGAATCGCGTCCAGGAGCTCTTCGGGCCGCTCGGGGCCGATGGACCCGACTACTTCGCCGCGTCGATCAAATTTAACATGTGGCTCAGCGTGTCGTCGCTCGTCAGCTTCGCGTCGCAAATCCTCCTCCGCGACGCGGCGGCGCTCTCGGCCGGAACCGCGGGCGCCCTGGACCGGGTGCCGCTCGAAATAGGCGTATTTGGGCTCTTCTGCCTGCTGAACATCCTCGAGCTCGCCCTCGTGCCGACGACGTTCCTGAACCTTGGACTCATCGAGGTCGTCGAGGACTTCGTCGAGCGGCAGTCGCGCGCTGAGGAGGACACCCCATACGCCATCGACGCGCCAAAGTAGTATTATATATAGATAAGTTAAACCGAGCGAAATAAACAACAAAACAACGGACGAGGATCAGCACCCCTCCCCGCCGACGACCTCCAGGCACATCGTGGAAGGAAGCACGGCCAGCACGTTCAGCGCGCAGGAGTAGACCAAACCAACGACGAGGATGGTCAACGACGCCCACGCATACGCGTCTTTTCGAGGCCAGTCGCGCTTCCACTGCTGGACTTGCGCCTTCTGCCTAGGTAACAGCGGCAAAGTCAACAATGACAAAAACGCCGCGGCATAAGTCACGACAAAAGATAAAGCTACCGTGTTCCGGAACGTCGGTCGGTCTTCCACATAGTTCTTCGGATCTGACAACTTCGGTTCAAATAACCCAAAGAGCTGGTTCGAGATGGCCGAAGCGAAGGGACCGCCGACATTATAGGTCGTGGTCAATAAACCGTAGACGATGCCCTCGTCGCCGCCCTCGGCCATCTCCACAATCACAAAGGTAGAAACGACGAAATTCACGGCGTCCGGGATGCCTTGCAGGACCGTTTCTCCTAAATAGAAGTAGGGGTCTCGCACGATGTCGTAGATCGTACAGAAGCTGAAGGGCATGTCAATGACGTTGAGGAATATGGTCGTGACCAAGGTAAGCTCCCGCCACGACCGATGTAAGAGCCTTTTCTTCACGAGCCACAACCCGCAGGAAAAAACGACTAATCCGACCAACGAAAACAGGGAGTTCTGCAGCGACCGCACGTGGGCCCAGTGCTGCTTCACCTCGGGGGAAGCGGTCGTATACACCGCGCCGATGACCGGCGTCAGGAACTGGTAGCAGACGCAGTAGAACATGGCCTTCGACCGCAATAGCTGCCAGACGCTCTTCCGGTACTGCTCGCACGTCACTCTTCGACTGATTCTCGCTCTTAAGTTTGGTGTGGCGTCCGTCGTCGACAACGGCTGTACACTGAGAGAGGGCTCCTTCACGAATAGTAGTGAGATGGGGACCATGGCCGTAGCTAACAACGCGAAGGCGCCCATGACCCACGAGAAGGACAATCCTCTGTTGAACGAACCATTATATTCCCGCGAGTTCATGCCTAGGCCCACAAAGGCCACCGCGAAGATGTTTCCAATCGTTCTAACTAAATAGACCGACGTCTGCGTCTGGCCCCGCCTCTCTTCAACTTCTTTCTTGGCGAGTTGGACGGTCAACCCATCGGCGGCCACGTCAGAAACGCAATAGCCGAACGACGCCACCATCATCGCCAACGCGAAGGGTCCTCCAGCTAACGGTGCGTTACTATTGCACGGCTCGGCCGCCACCTTCACGCCGTCGTGCCGATGCCTTGCGGTCGTGATGTACCTTCCTGATTGATCATCGATGCACCAGTAGGGTTCGGGTAGCGGCATCATCGTTAAAAACCATAAAGCAATAGCGCAGAACGCCCAGCCCAGCGCGATGTACGGTCGTCTTCTCTCACCGTTGATGGGGCACACATCATTGATCGCACCGAACACGAACTTGAAGGACCAGGGTAGAGCTACGACCGTCGTGGCTGCGGCATAAGCATACGCGTCGACGTTGAGGTATCCTAGGAAGAAGCCGTACATCGTCTGGAGGAGGCCGCCGTAGACGACGCCCACCGCGAAGTACTGCGCATATAACCCGAACCTACCATCTTTCTTCTTCGGCTTGGGTTGGCGGATCTCGAGCCGCTTCCGGAGCGAGGCGGGTGACGGCACAGGTCGGTCTGTCCTGTCGTCGAAGGACGACGCCCTACCAGCATCGATGAGCGGCAGCATCTCGCGCTCGTCGCGCGACGCCATTCTTTTGACAGCGTTTACTATCGTATTGGGGCTCCATGCCGTGGACGGCGGCGGCGCCCGTCGCGCGCCGGCGCCGAGGGACGCCGGCGATCTCGCGGCGGGGCGCGACATCTTTTCTGCGTCGGCGGCGCTTTACGCTGCGAGCTCTGCTGCTGCTCTTTGTGGCTGCCTTGCTCAGGTTGGGTTACAGCTCGTTGCGCGGGAGCAGTTGCGCGCAGCTGGCTCTTGCGAACGTCCCGAGACTCTGGCGAGTCGCGCCGCGACTCCTTGTGGTCGCGCGGCAGCAATTCAGCCGGTGCAAGGCATTTGTTTTTCAGCAGCCAGCCTGCCAAAACTGCTAATTCGTTTTGCGCACAGAACACCTCTAGCTCGCTCCGAGGACTCCTCCGGCAGCGCACGGCGACGCCTTTCCATCCATGCGGTCGATTGCTCAGGACTGCTGCCTTGCTGTGGCACTTGTGCAGAGCGCCGCCGTCCGGCGCTTGCAACTGCCAGTAATTACGCATTCATCGTCTTGCGTGTCGCGAACGACGCCGCCGAGCGGTGCAAGCAATTGGCGTTCTGCAGCGGTAGCATCAGGCGCTGCAGTCGCATTCATCCTCCGCGTGTCGCCGACGCCGCCGCGCAGCGGTGCAAGCTATAACATTTGCAGCGGTAAACCAGCTGCAGAATGCAGCCTCCACGCGGCAGGATGCCAGCGATGCGCCTCGCCCTCGTAGTAGCACTGGCGACGGCGGAGGTCAAGGTCGAGACGAAGCCCAAGCCCTGCAAGAAGTTCAAATGTTATGGAAGAAAGGATCCCGCACCGCGGTCGCCGTACTTCGCGCCTCGAGGTACTGGCGCCTGCCCGGAGGGCGCGTCCCCACACCTAGCGAAGTGCTGCGCCGAGCGGGACGCCTGCGCTACCATTTGTGGTATCACGGAAGAACTTTGTAAGAAAGCCTTCGACGAGTGTTATGTGAAAGAGTGCGACGAGGTCGACGATTTTGACGAACACGAGCAGTGCCTGAAAGACGGGAAGATCGGGAGCGACTGGCCCTGGCGCGGCGGCTGTTCTTGGCATAGTGAAGAGCAGAAGAAGGCGTGTATGTGTCAAGGTCGGAAGGACGCCGAGGAACGGCGGCGGCAGACTTTATCTCATATTTATAAGCGGTACGACGGTGACGTGTCGAAGGTCGACGAACTGCTGATAAAGGCGGACACGCCTTCGAAGTTCGCGCAGCTCGTATTGCGACTGGCGGCGAAGTTCCCTACTTTGTTATCTGACCGGAGGCCGCCGCCGGAGCCGAAGAAGAAGGCGTCGAAGCCGCCGCCGCCGCCGCCGGAAGAGGAGGAAGTTGTGGAGGAGGAGGCCGTCGACGACGCGGTCGGGGAGGACGACGGCGAGGAGGACGTCATCGACCTCGACGCGGGGGAGCTGTAGTAATTGATTGTGAAAGTATGTGCGGCTTTCCTTCGTCGTCGGCGTTAGGGGGAGGGCTCGTGGTATCTGGCGGAGGCCCGTCTTTTGTTAACATACGCCTGGCTGATGAGTTGGCCGCCCCAGGCAGGACCTCTGAGCATGCGCAGGGAGCAGCGCGTGCGGGTTCGAGCTTTGCCGAAGCTCGGTTAAGCTAGTATGTGTGTCGACGCTATCAGATTATCGATTCAGCGCTGCGGGCAGCCCACAGGTTCAGTAACAGGCGCCCTCTCCGCGACCGACGAATCGGCTGCCCCGGCGGACCACGACGCGCCTAGCTGCGACCCGTCGTCGACCACTTTTGCGGGGCAATCTAACCCTTCAGACTCGGGAGGCCCTGCACGCCATCGAGCAGGCGCCGGAACAGATGGCCGGCCACTGGCACGACCCCAGCGCCGCGACCCAGAACCAGGGCAATCAGCTCGGTTCGAGACCCTGCGTGCGCCAGTCGCAGCTGTTTCGACAGAACGAATCGGGAAACACGATGAAGTCGCTGCTCGGCTCGTCCCATTTGCAGTGGGACACGAAGCACACGCAGGGCGCCTACGACGGCCGGCCCGCCTACGACGCCTCGGCCCACTTCGCCTCCACGACGTCCGTAGCTGGGAGGTACCACTGCGCGCGGCGGCGTCCGAATCCGTACCCGTGTCTGCGCGACGGCGCGGACGTTGACGAGACGTCGTCGAGCGTACTCCACACGTCCCGAAAGGATCGCGTCGATGGCGTGCTGGCACCTCGAGAGCTCGCCACGCCGTCGCCGCGACGAGTCGTCGAGAGTTCGCCTCCCCCGCGCCACCTTTGACAAACGCAGGCGCGAACGAGATGACGAACCCGTTCCCCGTGCCGCACAAGAAGGAGTGGGCCGACCTCGGGCCGTATCGCGCCCAGGTGAACGCCGCGACGCGGGCTTCGGAGGCGGCGATGGCGAAGAAGGGCCGCAAGGGCGGCAAGCCCAAGCTCTTCGCGAGGTCTACTGACTTATCAAGGGATAGACGCGCGCAGAAGCGCGCCGCCGGAAAACGGTCCAGTCGTGTGGGACTGCGGGAGCCGGAGCTGCGGTCGGTCTTGAGCGGCGCGGGCGACGAGGAGCTGCTCGAGGCGACGCTCTCAAAATACTCCGTGGCTGAGGACGCGGAGGAGGGCAACGCGGTCATGGCGCAATGGCGCGACGACCGGTCCCTTATGTCTCGTGGCTCCGTCGCGTCGCGCGGGTCGATGCGGACGGAGGCGACGGCCGCGTCTCGCGCGGTGGCGTCGACGCGGCCTTGGTGAGTAATTCTTTTCTTATGCTACGCACATCGCGCGCGCTCGGAACGCGCAGCAACCTACGCGTAACTGCCGCCCTAAGGCGCAAGCACCCATCCGGGACCTGTCGTAGGCGGCCTGCGTTGAGGCCTAGGCGTCTTTTTATTTTTTCGCAAAAGCGGCGTCTTGGCTCACTCTTTCAGCCTGCTCTGGCGTAAACTGCGACGGCGATTCCGAAGTCGAGGGCGACGTGTTCTGGACCATGCCGCCGGACTACCGTCTCAGCTATTAGGTGCTCACCACGGAAGTGCCTTCTCCTTTTCCTCCCCGCGCGACTGACTGACTAAAATTACAAAATTACATTATTACATTATTACAATTATTATTACATTCTTAAACAACTTAACTATCGAGCAAAAAAACCTCCCCCACTCGCTCAGCCCCATACTTCTTCGCCAGCACATCAACCACCACAGACGAAATGAGCCCGTCCGCCGCCGCGGCGCCGAGGCCGTGCGAGCCGCCGGGGACTTCGACCAACCGCGCCCTATCTGCGGCGAGCTCGCGCGAGTCCGCGATCGGCACCGTGGCGTCGGCCGTGCCGTGGACCAGCACGACGCGTCTCAAAGTCTTCTTCGGCAGCGCCCGGAACGCGGTCACGAGCGCGTCGGCGTCTTGAGAGGAGAGGAGCCGCCGGTGGCCGGGACACAACAGCACGGTCGGCCCCGTCCAGGCGCGATCGGCCAACAATTTCAAAGCGACGGCGGCGCCCCACGACGACGCGACGACGACGTCCGGCTCGGCCAGCGCGTCTTTTTGGATCGAAACACATCGGTCCAGCACGTCCCGCGCCGCGGCGCCCCACGACAGGTGCGCCAGGAAGCGCCCGAGGAACGCGTTTTCGCAGAACGGGTTCCAGAGCGACGTGGCCATGGCCGGAGATGTGACGTCGCCGACCTTGGCGAGACATCGGGCCTTGAAGGCATTCGGCCCCGCCTCCAAACCGTGGACGTAGTGGATCTTGATGCGCCGTTGCTTGCGCGAACACGTCGCCGCGTGCTGGCGCAAGGCGCGGTCGTCCTTGAACGTCCGCGCGCAGACGGCGCAGGCGAGGCCCGCCGGCGCGACCGGTTGTAGGGGCGGGTGCCTGCGTGGTGTGTCGTCAGCCTGGGCCTGAACGAACGCCATCGACGCGAAGGCCCCTCGACTTTCCGCGCGGCAACGAACGGGAGCGACGCCCCGCAAATCTCACAACCCGCCGGGTCGTCGGCCGGCAGCGGCGGCGGCGACGGCGGCCGAGGCGGCGGCGCGTAGGCGCAGGTCGCGTCGCGGAGGTGCATCGCGAGGCCCCGCGCGTCGCGGCAGGGCTTGCCGCACGTCGGGCAGTTCACTTGTTCCGAGCGCCGCGGGAGCGCCGCCCACGCGACCGGCGCGACCTCGACGTCTCGTGCCGCGTAGGTCCGCGTCTCCGACGCCTCCGCCGTCCGCGCGCGGAAGCTGCCTCCACTCAAAGACCGCCGCCGCGTGTAGCCCGGGAAGGCGTCGTCGTGGAACGGCGCCACGTCCTTGAGCGCGAGGCCCGCCCGCGCTGCAGCGGCGTCGCAGCGCCAGCGCTGGGCCTGGTCGCTCGCGAGCGTGACGCGCACGACGGGCGCGACTTGTTTAGCGCTGTGGAAGTAGTGCGCGAGTAATCGGTGGTGCGCGGCCGCGTTCTCGACGCCGAGGTGCGGGTGGCCAAAGTGCACCTCGTCAAACGACCCTTGTAACGCGCACGCGTCGACGCCGTGTTTTGCGATTGCGCCGGCGGCCTGAAGGCGCCGCAGCGTCGCTGGAGCGTCGCGGTATTTTTTTATCAAGTCTGCATGGGCGTCGAAACCGGTGGCAGTTATTGCTACGTGTTTCAGTTGTGTCGCCAAGGATAGGGCGAGCGTGAAGTCGCCCTCGCCAACTAGCTGCAGGCGCCGTGGAGGCTGCTCTGCTGCGTTCATGGGTGCATGTCTCGAATGCGTACGAATGGGTGGCGCAGCGCTGCCGCTGCGATCAATGCTACCGCTTGCTGCTATACTGCACCCTCCTTAACCTCCTTGCGCCCTGTTGAAGGCCCTGTGCCAAAACTCGCTGCTAGCGTCTATTGACACACTAGCCAACAGCTCTCGTTGAGATTTGACCACCTCAGAGCTGTCTGCGTGCAACAGATTGCCGCGCAAATTCAGGCACTGCATCTCACAAGGCAGAACTGGTGCTACGTAAGGCCAATCACGCTATCGACGCGGCACAAGAGACGTACAGTCAGCAACCATGGCCACACCGCAGGAGAATGACGCCTTCCGCGCGTCCTTCGAGCGCACCTACAAGTACGCCATGGAAAGCCCGCCGCTCTCGTCGGTTGTCGTCTTCGCCTACCGGCTGAACGCGCTCGCTTTGGTGGGATTTATCTGGTACGCGTGCGGAGTCGTCGTCGGCGTCTCCACAGGTCCGCCCGCGTCGTGGACGCGCTGGCTGAGCATCGCGGCCGTCGGCGGCGCCGTCGCGGTCATCGCGCTGACGTACGCGGTCAGTTCGTACTATGGTCATTTACCCGGTTTTACAGAAGACGACTACCGCCTTTCAGCTGCGTGGGACCGGCCGCCGGCGACGGAGCTCGCCACGATCGGGCTCGCGCTGAGTCTCGACCTGCTGCCGTTGCTGGAGCTCGCGCGGCCCGCACCGGCGCGACTCGCCCGGGTCATCATTGCGTGCTTCACGGTGCACGGCATCGTGACTGTCGCCGCGACGCCAATGTCTAAAATGCGCGGCGAGCACGCGCTCTCCACTCTCGCGTTTTTGCTGATGCTCGCTGCTTACCAGGCGCTGGTCGTCGCGACGGTGCCAAAGGCCATCGCGTCGAAGGCGTTGAGGGACGCGTTCTGTACCTTGACGTACGCCAGCTTCGGGGCGATCTTTCTCGTTTTCTACGCGTTTTCGTTCTGGGTGCGGTTTGGCGAGTTGTATTGGCTGTCGGTGGCCGAGTTGGTGGCGCTCGTCGTGGTCTTCGCGGGAATCGTCGTCGGCGGCATGGGGGCGTGATGGTTCTGTCTAGTAAATTTAAATTTTGTTCAAGTTACGAAGAAGACCCCTCAAGCGCGCGGAGAACGGCATCGGCTCTCTTCGCGCCACTCTCGCCGACTTCTGTTCGCCGCAACGTCTTGGACTCGTCCAGAAAAGCGAAGTGCGGGATCGGCCCGACGTTGTATTTTTCCACGAGGGACCGCGACTCCGGCTTTTGGCAGTCGACCATCACCCAGTCGGTGCCCGGGTGCGCGGCGGCGGTCTCGGCCAGCGACGCCGCCGCGTGCCGGCAATGGCGACAATCGTTGCTGTAGAACTCGAGCACCACGGGGTGGTTCGATCGCATCGCGTCGGCGTAGAGCGCGCTGTGCGCCGCCTGGTCCATGAGCGCCTCGGGACCGGATTGCAGGGCTAATGCGCCCGAGAGGCCCAACGCGGCGATAGGATACGCCAGTTGTGAAAGCAGGCCCGCCCCGGCGGTTCCCGCCGCGGCGCCAGCAGTTCCCGTAGCCGCCGCCGTTGCCGCGGCGCCGGCCGCCGTGCACGCGCCGGTGGCGCAGACGGTGCCGGCCGCGGTGGCGACTGTGCTTGCGACCGTCGCGCCGGCGGCGGCCGCAGTCGCGGTTGTGGCGATGTCGCTGGTGGATAGTGCCTCGCTCGTGGCATCGTCGCCGACCGCGTCGTCCGGTTCCGCACTAATGCCGTGCCGCTGACACGCACTTCTTGCGGCCGGACAGAAGCTGTGGCTGGAGCCAATAATCACTGCGGAGAGGAGAACGCGTAGCATGATTGGTGCGATCTTGGCTTTGCCTTGAGAGGCTTGTAGCTGTTGTGTAACACGGATTGCGGAGTCCAAGCCACAAGCTTCGCAGTGGTTTTAGATCAATGCCAAAGAGCTGCTGGTTGATCAATTAGCTTCCACGAGCCTAATTGTGGGCAGATTGAGCTCGAGCCAGGCTTGCTTGCTAGTGTCTTACATGACGCTAGCTCCGATCGGCCAAAAGTTGCGCCGAACACGCAGATACAGAGCTCCTGTGACGTGTTCAGCTTTGCATCCATCGCTGCGATCGATGAGCCAGCGATGCCGTGTCGCGCGCAGCTTTGAGAGCAGAAAATGAAGCTTGCGGCTGCACTGCTGCTGTGCGCGGCGCTGGCACGCGCGACCGATGCGACCGATGAATGCGCGTCGTCGCTTGCGATAGAAGACGTGGAGCGATACAAGAGAGACGGCTACGTCATCATCCGAAACCTCTTCTCTGCCGCCGAGGCCGACGTGCTGCGACGAGCGATCGAGACGGACCCGCTCGTCGCGTCAAATGACATGCCGATGGTCGACAGTGCTGGAGCGCGGTCGAAGTTGACGCTCTGGAATCAAGCAGGCAACGACACCTTCGGATATTTCGCTCGTGGCAGACGATGGGTGAACGCAGCGAGGCGTTTGATTGGATCTCCAATCTATCACTTCCACACAAAAGTCATGTTGAAAGAACCGCGAGTGGGCGGCACGTGGGAATGGCACCAAGATTTCGGTTATTGGTATCAGGTCGGCTGCCTCGAGCCCGACAAAATGCTGTCGGCGATTCTAGCTGTGGACAACCACACTATTGAGAACGGCTGCATGCAACTCCTGAGCGGCTCGCATCGGGTCGGCCGTTTAGCGCACGGCGTGAGTGGCGAACAAGCGGGCGTCGACCAAGAGGCCTTGGGGAGAGCGGTGAAGAGATTTCCCCTGGTCTACGCTACGATGCGGCCAGGCGATGTATTATTCACGCACTCGAATCTGCTCCACAGCTCGGCGCCGAACGAGTCGCCGAGCTGGCGACGATCGCTCATCGTCGCGTATAACGCGATCGAGAACCCGCCGCGGCCAGACACAATATGTCCTCTGCCCGCCGAAGCACCACTCGAGCCGCTCTTCGACGACGCCGAGATTCTGGCGCGCGGCGTCGTGCGGATCGACCCGGCGCGAGACTTCCTCGACCACGCGCGGAACGCGGCGCAGTTTAGTAAAGGGAGTAGCTAACTTGAACAGACAATTCATATTTACTACAACAGTGCGCGAGGCGTAGACCCAGGCGAGGGCACATCATCATCATCAGCCTCGACAGGATGGCGGCGCCAGGGCGCATCCTTGCACCGCTCCCTCAAGCAATTGCGCCTTTCGGGAGGCGCCGTGGCCTCCCTGGCTGCACTTTCCAACCAAGGCGGCAGCGGCGCGTCGCCGTCCGATACATCATCAAAGGCCGCGTCGCCGTCGTCGCCGCCGCCGTCCACTAATATACCGACGGCCCGTAAAGAAGCGCGCAGCCGCGCCGCCCCTCGCACATCGGTACATTCGACGCGACACTCGTTGATAGAACTCGTAAAAGGGTCGTGGCGCCCCGATTCAAATTTTATGGACGCAACACCGTCCTGGGCGCACCGCACGTCGCGCCACCGGGCCACCCAAGGTTTGCCGATATCTTGTGTCAGCACCACAACGCCAGGCGTCGCTAGAGCGACTAACCCCCCGTCCGCCAAGGAACAGTGCCACACGTAGGGCTCGCCGTCGGCCGCGACGTCGCCCCGGTCGTCGTCGGCGTCTGCCCCTCCAAGACTCAGCCCGCCGCCGTCGTCGTCGTCATTACGCGGTCGATCGACTCGAATCGCTCGTGCCAACGGCGACATGAGTTCGTCGTGCTTCCGCGGGAACGCGCCCCGACACAGGGCCTGGGCCGCCGCCCCTCTAGCCGAGAAGGGTGCCACTAATCTTCGAGGTCCGGCGCCGTCTGGTAAAGCCGGCAGGGCTCGTCTTCGAGCCGTGCGCCTTTCCGTTTGTTGTATGGATGATCGCCGTCTTTCATGATGAGAGCCGCCGCGGCAATCATGCGTGATACCAGCGGCCACCGCAGCCAGCGCGTCGGCGGCACCGACCGCTGGTTTGACTATTGCACCAACCAGCGCCCCGCACAGGTCCCTCGCATCGTTGCTTCTCGGTGCGTCCAACAACAAACTCTCAAGACCACCGGCAGCGCCGCGCGCCACGTCCCTTGCGGCCGCTCTCAGCCCGCCCGCGAGGCCGACGTCGCGCCGGTCCGCCCGTCGTCTCCTACGACGCCTTCTTCGAGCTCTTTCACAGAAGTAGGCCGCGTCGCCGCTCAGCAAGGCGTGCGCTCCTGCTAACCGGTCGCCCAATGCCGTGACGCCCGAACTGATGACTGTGGTAGGAACCGCCATAGTATTGGTCACTCCTGATATAACGTCGCCGCCGCCGAGATCATGGAGTAACGTTTGAGGGACATCTAGCACGACGCCGAACAATTGTCTCACCAACTCTCGGCGAGCATGAGCTACTAGAGCGGATCTAAGTTGTCTCGCGGGCAATAACGCCTGCCTCAATATGAAGGGAGAGGCCTTAAACGACGCGTCGGACATGGCCGCCAGCGGCGCCACCAAATCGATGTGGTCCAAATGATCGTCGGATGATGCGGTAGCTGCCAGCGCCAACGTGCACCTCAGCTCCGTGGGATCCAGTTCGACCGCGTCCACAAATAACTTGGGTTCTTTCGAGAAGGCCTTGAATAGCGACGCCGCGTCGCCGGTCCTCTTCCTCAAATCACGGTCCGTGAGGTTGCGGGCCCACGTTGTTATTGACGTATCGCCTTGTTTCCCTAGAGCTAGTGATACGATGGACGAGTAGGTGTCGAAGAGAGCGGCGAGCGTGGCTCTATCCAATGCCACTGCTAGAGGTGCAACATGTAAACCAGCATACCTCCAGACCTCCGCGGCGCCGTCGCGCTGCCGCGCGAGCGACGCATGTAGCACATCCTCGTCATTTTGGTCGTCCCGCTCCAGCACAACTCTCAGGCGGGCGTTCCGCGCGTGGGACTCGACGCGCACATCCCCAACGGTCAAATCCAGAGCGGCCCCATGTTTACCGGAGGCGTCCAACGCGCTCCGACAGCTCAAGTCCACACGTTTGACTTGGCCAAACAGGGCTTCCCTCCGAGCCTTCCCTTCACTATCATCGAGCACAATCGACAACGACGCCCGGGGCGCGCGAAAGGCAAATTCTCCTGATAGTGAAGCGTCTCCGAGGTCAACATCATAAGCACTTTCGCTCTTCGCACACAACCGCAGCACCCTCCCCCCAGCTCTTTGGTCGACGCGCGCGTCGACGCCCCAGGGTCCATCTAACACTTGGAAATCAACGGAAGCGTCTATGAGTGGTAGAGGTAATCGTTTTTCCTCGGCGGCGTCCAGGCGCAGCGCCCTTGCTGCTTTGACTAGTTTGGCGAATTGAGACTCGACGACACTTTCAGCGTCACTCGTAGATCGAGACGCAAACGCCACGACGCAAATCCGCTTCTTACTGAGTTCAGGTTCGCTCCAGCCGAAGGCTGAGGCTGAACGCGGCTCGACGAGCCAGACGGGCGCGTCTTTGACCTTTGATTGCCAGCAGGCCACCAAGACGTCGGTCTCGTTCGCAACCGATAGTAAAGGCGCGTCGCCATTATCTCTACCCACACAACACAAAGTAGCGAAGTCGTCTCCGTCCAATCGAGGCCTCGCTTCGACCCGTAACACCGACGCATCTTTCAAAGACACTGTACGTCTTTCAGGCGATAAGACGACGGCTTGGCTGCCGTGTCTGTCTAACCGTAGGTCACCCGTGGTAGATGCGCCTACTGTTAATGAAGTAAGGGACCCGTGGTAGCTCTCCATACCGTTTGATGGTATGGTCAGACCGTGCAACAACAAGGAACAACCAAGAGCGTTCGCCACGACAACCCGAGGCACGACCGTGGCCACACGCGTGGGCCCCTCCGCCACGACGCAGATCGCCAATTTAGCGCCGCCAAGGTCCAAAGGCACCGGCCCCCCCAGCGACGCGGCGTCGGCCAACCTAACGGAAGTACTGAGACCATCCCGCGACACGACCAATGATTGCGACGCGTTCAGCACGTGTACGGGCGACGCCTCCTCCGTGACGCACTCGTAGAAGTCCTCCTCCTCCTCGGACCTTGCAGAGGCATATCCCTCATCGTCTTGCGTCGTACAGAAGGCGGCGTACATGTACCTTCCACTAGCCTGTAGGAGTGTCAAGGCTTCGCCCTCTTGTAGCTCTTTCTGATAGAGGGAGAAGGCCGTCAAGGTTGTATCCGATCGCGCGTGGAGGATCTTATGTCTTTCGTGGCCGCTCCGCGCGAAACCCTTGTTATTAAGCCACGTCGGTGCCATGTCGCAGGCTACTAAAATGGTACAAGCGCTCCGCGCTACAACTGATAGAGTGAAGTCAGTATCAACTAGATCAGTGCCACAGGTCATGAGTTGCCTCGTACAAGGGTGCCTCAGGAAGGCCCCGTCGCCGTCGGGCACCCAGAATAAACCCTCGTGCCTTGCTGACGCTCTCCTTTTCGACGAGAGGGGTCTTGTACTAACAGCAGAGTACGCCGCAAAACGTAATGATGAAGGTACTACGACAGACGTAGTCGCATCGACGAGTGCTTCTCCTGCTTCTAGAGATGACACAGATGAAATGGACGACGCGCTGAAGACCAAGCCGCTTAAACCGGACCGGTCGACGACGACGCAGGGGGCCCGTAGTGTGCACTCGAGCGCGACGGCCGGCGCCGAACCGGTCGAGAGTAAAGGCCCCAGACTCAAATCCCCGTCGGGCGTGGCGACATCGAGCACGTAGCCACACGACGATGAGGCCTCCAAAGCCTTGCGTCTTTTGGGAGGTCTCCGCCCCAGCGCTCTCGAGGCCGCAACAGCCCTTCGCCAGCTCCGCGAATTAATTTTAGCAGAAACCCACTTCCCATCAGTTCGGGTGTTGAGCCAGCAGTAGTCCCTTACGTCGACCGACGACACGGCCAGAGATTCGCCAGGTCGTAAATGACTCTCGGCGGCACATTTTTTATCAGTCCCCTGCTGCTGCATGACTTGTAAATCCACAGCAACGGGCAGGTGGTTCCTCACAATGAGCGGAGCCCGCAATTCGAGCCGAGCGCCCCGGACCATATTCGTGCTTCCGTCGGCGACGACCCTGCACAGGACCCACCTCCTCTTAAGCACGGAAGCCCGCGCCAGCCGCCAGGGCGCGTCTAATAGGGAAGTCCTGGCATCCAACAAGGCAGCTCTTGGCCCGGCACCCACCGTCAGCTTCGGCAATCTCCTCGGTGCATCTTCGTCATCGTCATCATTGAAATACAAAGCGTCGGCCAAGGGCCACGCCAACGACGTCTCCTTTGGGTTATCGGGTGGCCCTCGTTCGATGACCGAATCTCTCCCACCGGCGCTCACGACCACATCACACCCGCACGCGTTGGAAGCTACTAATGAACTTCGGACAGTGAGTTGTAAAGAGCCTCGCCCGTCGAAGGCGCCGGACCAGGTCAGGGGCGGGCCAATCCTTCCTCGACGACGCGTGTGCGAGGGGCTCTTTGGACGTCGTGTACCAGCTGTTGTCGAGGCTACGACGCGCGCCGCCGTCCTACAAGGCAACGGCCGCTCCACGGTCCAGGCCGTCTCGCCGTCTCTCAGACTGATAATGGCATGAGCCGATTTAGGAGACAACGTCCCCTCCGAATTTCTAGAAACGCGGACCTTCTCGAGGAACGATCCTTCGTGGTCGAAGACGTCCAGCAGCACATCGACACCAGTTTTATTAAGAAGACGCGTCTGCACCTGGTCGTCCTTCATCGTGAGATGTGAAGTGTGAGCGCCCTTGACTTCGTCCAACAGACCTCGCAAAGCTAAAGCAGCATCTCTTGTAAGGGTAGCTTCCACCGTAGCAGAATCATCAAAGGCCAAGCAACACCGAGAAGGCTTGCCCGCTTTGGCGGAAGTGCACGCCGTGCCACTTAAACCGGGTTCTACTAGTGGTTCCCACCTCGCGGTGCGCACGCGATACGCATCGACGCGCACTGCATCTAACCTTACGACCCGTTCCAGCTGACTCACTTGGTCGTCGTCCGTCGTGTACACGGCGTCGCCCCGACACCTCACCAGAGGCCGCCGATCATTTGTCGACGTCAGGACCACGTCGTACCGTCGCAGATCATACTCGAGCCTAGCGACAAATCTCAAATCATCAGCAGAGAACGAATTGATGCGTTCCACGACTTCCGATTTCAGTTCTCGCGACGTTCGAGACGCGGCCCTCTGTAGTAATTGATCTCTTCGTTTTTTAATGGCCGAGGACACGTCTACTTTTCCAGCTATCCTCGCGATCGTCCGCTCCGTAGCATTGACAATCGGTACGGTTTCTTCGGTGGGGTCGTAGGCGACCCACCTGATTCTCGCCTGGAAGCCCTTCAGGAACGCCAGCAGGCAGCGGAAGCCAAATAAAGCTTCTGAGACCGCGCACCTGACAATAGGTTGATCCACAACGAGCCGTTTCAGACCGTCGGGCGCGCGACATTGCTCGGACGGCGCATCACCGAATAATGATGATAAAGCATCCGCACACACGTCTCCTAAAGGACCTTGTGGTCGCTGCTGCGCGGGCCACCTTGACAAGTATTCAAAAGCACCATCAGAAGTCCCTCTCACAATGGTCTTCGCGCTGTCCCGCGACGGGTTGACGTGGGCGTCGCGCTCTTTCGCTAGTGCGATCGTCGCGTCCCGGAATCTGTACGTTTGCGCCCGGAAGCCCCGGTCGCCGTGGCCTCTTTGTCTAAACCTGACACATAAGTCGCGCACCGTCACGACCAGACATCTTGAGGAGGCCTCCGGCCCCAACAACACGACCCTACAAAGTGGTACGTCCAACGCCACGTCGACCTGATTCGTCCGAGGCGCTTCATCCGTCTCGAGGGGCGGCAAGCGGCGCCCGTCCGAATCCAAAGGCGGCGGGCCTCCTAGGTATTTGCCGACAACAGCCAAGATGCGAGCGAGTCGCGGCCCGTCCACAACTAGTTTACAGGCTGTGTCCGTCCCAGCCTTGAGCCCGATGCGCCTACCGGGCTCGGCAAAGCGCGAAACACCGAGCGCGAGGTAGGCGCCTTCCAACGTCGCGACGACGGGTGCTATATTTGCCGACGATGCCAGGAACGACGAGCACCGCGCTCGATCGACGCGAAAATCATAATCCAAAGGTGCCCTCTCATGAAGGTAGAAGCCCGTACTTCTACAGTCGGCCCCGAAGAGCGTCTTTTGGATGAGGCCGTCGTATGCGTCATCTAAGCGTCGGGCGCAGAACTGGGCGAAGTCCGTGTCAAAGTCGTCATTGACTGTAGGGTCGCTCCGAGACGTATCCAACGCACCCACAGCTTCATGCCACCCTAATCGCGCCGAGCCTCGATCCACATCCCAGTCGTAGGGCAGCTCGACCGTGCAATCGGACGTCGCGAACTCGACCCTTAGGGAAGTCGTGAACGGCTGACTTTCACCGGAGAAGGCACCCTTCAATCGTCCGATCAAAGGGTAATGGAGCACGACGTCGAGGTGGCGGCAGTAGACTTCGATCCTAAGACCGGGTCTGGCGGTCAGCTTCACGACAGCTGGAGATTGGGAGAGCCACGCCTCTCCAATAGCATGCTCGTCACAGGGAGACGGGTCGCGCCGCTTCCTTACCAAATGGCGCCACCGCTTCGTCGCAGACGTACATGGTGAGGCGTCACCCACATAAACATCGTCCAACGCTGCTTCCACGGCATAGTCTCGCAGACCAGTCTCGTCCACCTCACATTTCCCTCTCAAATCTAACGAGCCGCCGACGTGGCAAAATAACCGATCGGAACGGTCGCGCACTTGTAAACGCAGGGCGCCCCGCAGGCAACCGCCTATGATAATTTTTGAGGCAGCGTTGATGTCCCTTTTCAGCTGTTGATCCTCATGCAAATCCTCGCTATTGACGGAGCCGGCGTCGCCGACGCTGTCGAGGGACTGGCTTGAGGAAGAGCGCTTGACGGGCGTGTGCTGCGCGACGGCCTCCATCAGTCGTTTCGCGGAGGCGGTCGCGCGCCAGACGTGTGAAGTTTCTCCATCTAGATCGAGGCGCAATCCTTCTGAAGATCGCGTCAGCGCCACCGATCCTGTGAGTGAAGCCGGCGCTAGCACGACGTTCTCCTCCACAGACAACGCATTTGCCGCGTCCGCAACTAATGCAGCAGAAAGTGCGTAAGCGTCTTGAGCGTCCCACTCGGCGGCGTCCTCATCACAATAAGCGTAGAGGCCGCTTATCACGACACGCTTGCGCCAGGTCTCGCCGTCTGGTGTGGTGGCGGCGATCGCGGCGCTGCCCAGACCCACACCGCAGGCCGCGCCGTCCTTCAACAAACAGCGCGCCGCCGCGTTCCGCACCTCGAGGTCGACGGCCTCGGCCACGCGCAGCGCTAATCTACGCCAGAGCGCGCGGCGCGGCTTCTGCGGCGTTTCTTCGTGCTCGGCGTCGTCAAGCTCGAGGGAAGCGCCGGGGTCCGCCACGACGACTCGAATCCGGGCGCCGCGGCGCCACGTGATCGGCAGCGACACGGACACCTTCGCCGCGCGCGCGTTCACGACGCGGCAGCGCAGCCCTAATCTCGCGAGGAGCCGCGTCAGCTTCGGCCCGTCCAGCTCGCAGTCCACCAACTCCAATTCGCCCGTGAAGACCGAGAGCTGGACGTCGTCTACCACAATCAAGCCGCCGAGCCAGCGCCGGCAGACGGCCCTTAACAAGCGTGCTAAGCCTAGCACCCGCATCCTAGCTGTGGTGCGTCATTGCTGCAATCGGTGGCCGGAGCTTGCTCAGACGCCACCGTGAGCTTACAATTTGTACTTCTGAGCCACAGGCGTGCGCTAGAAGCGCTAAAAGGCGGCTCGTTGGTGGTGCTTGGAAACGAGGCTAGCGGCGTAAGACACTAGCAAGCAAGCGACCCCTGCTTCGCGCGCGGGGCAGCCCTCCGACCGGTCTCCGGTGCCTCTACATCCACACGAACCGCCGAGCTCCTGTGTTTTCCCTCTAGTTGCCAGCTCGCTTGCCAAAGCCCATCGCGAGCTTTTGCTTTCTTCCGCGGCGCGGCGCGCGCAGGAGGGGCTGCCCGAACGGCGTTTCAAGCATGCACGCCAAGATGAAGACCCACATCTCGACGACGGCGCAGCGCCTCGAGGACGAGGTCGAATCGAGACCTTGGCACGGCTGGCCGGGCATCCTCGCCTGGCGCTGGGTCGGGCGCGCGAACAAGCTCGACATCAACTTCTTCGGCCACAAGCTGGGGGCGTCGGCCAACATGATCTACTGGTGCGACGCTGCGTCCTTGTTCGCGCGTCCGACTCGCGACGTTCCGCCGCCAGCGGCGCGGCTCCCGCCGCACGCCATCGACGCGTCCATCATCACGCAGGTTCATGAACATCCTCTGGTACGAGATCTTCGGCGTCGGGTTTGGGTTACTGATGATGTGGTACTATGCCAAAAAACGCCACTTCCCCATGGGCACGCAGAATTCCGTGGTCGTGGCTGCGGGCTGGCCCGAGATCCCGGCCATCGGGACCGCTACCTCTATTATGGGTTCGGCCCTCTCCTTCCTCCTCGTGTTTAGATTGTCCTGGTCTTTTGGCCGCTGGTGGGAGGCCCGAGGTCTCATCGGCACGGCGATGACGAAGATGCGCAATTTAGCAAGCATGATCACGGCGAACTCCGATGCCCCCACCATGGACCAGGCCATGGCTTTGTTGGAGCTGCGATTAGTGTGTAAGCTGCACGTCGCGACGATGATCGACATCTTGGTCCAGGAAGCGGCTCAAAGTGCGGACCAGAAGAGACTACGGTCCTCGAAGTCCGTGAGGAAACTCTTACAGGAGCTGGACAAGGATGAACTAAGGGCACTAGGACAAGAAAGAGCGAGACTACTAGCTCGGAGCGACCGTAGAATACTGTTGTGCCATTCTTGGTTAGCCCATGCCATTAGAAATTGCTCGGACCTAGGCCTTCTCAGAAACTTCGAGCAGCAGGCGGCCCTCGAATGCCAGGGCACCTTATTGGGATGCTTCTACAGCAGCATGAAGATCAAGACCACCCATGTACCTTCAGGAATCCAGACGGTCACGCTCATCATGCGCTTCGCCTTCTGCATCATCCTCTTCCCCCAGTTCATGGCCTACAACATGGTGACGAAGCTCAACCGGACGCAAGAAAAAATGAATTTGTTGTGGGACAAGTCCAACGGCTTCTTCGTGATTTGGTATTTGGTCTTGACGGCCATTGTGATTGCCTTCTTCTCCGTGATCCACATCGTGTCGCTCGAATTGGACGACCCCTACGGCGAGGACGACTCGGATTTACCTTTGGAGAAGATGACGAACAGCATGTGGAGCGACCTGGATTCGATCAACTCGACGTTCATCGACAATTCCCGACTAGGAAGTGGTGAGGGCCTCAAGGGCTTGGTGCGGTCCAAGTCGAAGGGCAATCCTACGGTCGTGGCCTTACGAGGCTCGGATTTGATCCGGAAGTCGTCGCCCGCGGCCATGGCCGCCGCCGTCTACTCGAAGCAGCAGGAAGACCTGAAACTGCCCGAAGAGGCGAGGCAGAAGAAGTTCGGCGAGGGCGGCGTCGGCGACCACCTCCAGCTCATCGGCGACAAGACCACCAGTGGTTTGGTGGAACTGGGCAAGATCACGAAGGTCTACGGCGACGACTACGCCTCCACGAAACCGTCGGTCCTCGAGAAGATCGCGGAGCGCGAGCGCCTCAAGGCCATGTTGGCGGACACGTTCGAGGCCGAAGAAGCCCCTCCGGACCTGCCGCCGACGCCGCCGGGCGACGACCAGGCCTAGACAATTCGCCGCTGCCCCCCCGCCCCGCCCCTCCCGCCCTCCCCCCGCCTAACGAGATCCCCTGTTCGTCCGGTCCCGGCGCGTCCTACGGCGGGTCTATGGCGACGACCCAGGGACGGACTCCCTCGGCGATTACGCCATCGACGACGACGCCTCCAGGACTTATATACGGGTTCAAGTTATCTCATAGCGCGCGGGCCCAGTCGCGTGGGGAAGGCATGTGCAAACTACGACAGTTCCTGCTTCAGCGCGGCGCCGATCATGTCCGAGCTCGTCTGCGTCACCAGCGGATGCAAGGAGGGCGGCGTCGGGATCGAGACGAGCGGCGCCCGCCGGATCGCGTTTTGCGCAAAGAGTTGCGATTTGTGCACGGGCGCGTCGGCGTAAGGTTTCAGATTTCGCCTCTAACGCATCGCGGCGCGTTGTGGGCCAGTGGGGCGGCGCAGGCGGCGCAATTTGTGAGGATCATTTTGCGTTGGCCGGGTCTGTGAGGGTCCGGCCTTTACTCGCGCGGTCGAAAGGAAGAAAGAAAGCTAGCGTAACTACACACTAGCAAATTCAAAGATACGCTTCGATAGCGTCAAAAGAATGACCCAAATTCAGAATACATCCTAGTCGTTCGCCGCGACCAAATATTTCAGAGTAGCGGCCCGGGAACATACCCTCGCGCCTCCCGGAAGGCACCGCCCGCGACATTCACGGATGAGTCTTCCGGCTTGCCAAAGTAGACCAGCGATTGACGCCGCCCTCTACCGTCCAGATAGGACATTATATCAACTCCAGCCCAGTTTTCATACAAGTTGGACGGAACCGGAGCCGACGGCGCGCGCTCGGAGGGCGGGAGAAGAATTCTACTAGACAACTCCCGAGTTTATGTTCGTTTCCATCCGTTTGTTGGGGGTAGATGTCATCCAGTCCGCCTGGACATCGGCCAGCATGATCATGTACTCCGTTAAAGCCTCGCGATTCGTCGACTTCGCGACCCCACGTTTATCCCTAAACAGGCTCGAAGCCTAGACTCGCGATTATCAGCGACGCCATTATATAGCTGGGCCATAACGCCGTTGTTCTACTCACAATCGACCGACTTGCCCGTTCTCCGCGGACGACGGTACGTACGCGGGGCACTGAATTGGCCCCAGACCGGTGAGTTATAAAATAAATTCGCGTTTCAGGCGCTTTAATAGTGGGACGGGTCAGCCTAATCGCCTGAGCGGTCACACATTTGATTTACTGTCCCTCAAGCTCCCGGCGGCTCGTCGGACTCGCGGCCGAGTTATCTCAATAATTTGGACACAAGGCACGGACCTACGACCATCAGCCCGTGTACCATCACCATGGACCATGGCGCGATCATTTGTTCCATGATCGACTGACTTGCGCGAGCTCCAGATCAAGATGTTCACGTCCCGAGCGTGGGCAGCCAAAAGTACCCTTCTCGTGGTGTAGATGTCATATACTTGTAGTTGACTATCGGTGGGGTAGTATAGGGTCCAACGAGACCGCTACGGCGACTACTGGGGGCCATCGGGTAATTGACGTTTTTTACGGGAACGGGGCGCCATCGGGTCCAAATTACACACTTTTTTCGGGGGCTGATCGGCTCTGGGACCCCCTCTGGGATAGGTCTGGGGTCGGGTAGTCGCCTATGCCGCATGCGCTCGTACTTGGAGCTCCCCAGAGAGCTCTGGATCGAAATCTTTGGCAAATCATGGGCAAACGAAGTGCCTGGCTAAGAGAATTGCCATATCTATCTACCGCTGGAAGCGCCCGCGCATGCGGCGTAGGCGATTGCACGCGACCACTACCGACCCAAAAACGACCCCAGGGAGACCTCCGGGCCACGAATCGACAGGATTCCATCGACGCGCCCGCCATGGCGGCGGCGTCAATATCGCGAATTAAAAAAATTAATTTTTTGGCCCCCATTAAGTGTCCCATTGATCTCTTTGGACCAGTAGCGAACTGAAGGATACTCAAATAGCTGCATGCGCGTTCCGGGTTTGCTGGCTAGTGCCTTAAAGCTGCTAGCTGCAAAATGCCGGTCGTCCCCAATTCTCCGGCGCGCTGCGCTTTTCACACGAGAGAAGTATTGCATTCTCCGATACTGCTGTGTCACTGCGCAAGGCCTCGTCGCATCCCGAGCAGCAGCAAGCAAGCACTGCAGCACAGCAGCACGCACGTGTCCTGCACGCCTCCGCCGCGGCCGCAGCTTAGTAACCGTACGCCTCCGCCGCGACCGCAGCACAGTAACTGCACGCCTCTGCCGCGACGCAGCACAGCAGCACTGCGCGCCTCCGCCGCGACGCATGCCCCTGCACCTCTACGACGGCACCAGCGCAGCGTGCACGAAGAAAGAAATGGCCGAGGGCAAAGACACCTTCGAAGCACACGTTAACAAGCGCATCTGCGAGCATATGAACCAGGATCATGCGGCCAGCGTTCTCGCCATGGCGCTGGCGCTGGACCCAACGGCGAAACGCGCGCGCATGAGCTCCATCACGAAAACTTCCGTGACGCTCGACGTCGTCGACGGCAAGGTCCCGAAGCGGCGGGCGCTCGTCTGGCCGCTCGACCCGCCGCTCGCGGACGCGGGCGAAGCGCGCGTGCGACTCGTGGCGATCCACCACCGCGTCCTGCGGCCGGCGGCGGACCAGCCCGCGGGGGCGGTCGTTTTTGTAGTTATGGCGGTCGTTCTCCTGGCCGGGTTGACGTCGGTAGGCTTCCTCCAGCCGCTGCGCGACTTTTGTATGCTCGCGTTCCCCCACAAGGAGGGCCTGAAGCAGCTCGCGGGGCTGCTTCTTTTTTGTCACGCGATCGAGGCCTTGAACGCGCTCTACGTCGCCAAGAAAAAACTCAAACTCGGCTGGGGCGCTTCCCTCGGCTGGGCCGCGGCGGCGCTGGCGGTCGGCGTCGCGTCGCTCGGGCGGCTGAACCGCCTCGCGAACGCGCGGGCGCTGGCGGGGAGTTTCGCGGGGAAGCAGGAGTAGGATCTGTGCATAATTATATCGTTTCGTACGTTCCGAGGTCGCCCCGCGCCCGTCCGCGCTCGACAGATTCTTCTTTCGTTGCGGCCTCGCCCTTGCTGGCTCCTGCTTGCGATTCTTCTCCGGATCCTTCCGCCGCTTGCGAACCGCCGCTCCCTGGGCCTCCATTCTCAAAAAATGCGATTCTATCTTTAACGGACTTGCTAAACCATTCTTCTAGTCGCCGCCGCTCAGTCACATCGGAAGCTTGCAGCAGCCGCCGCCGCTCATCTAGCGAATCCGGCGTCACTTCTAGTAGCTTCTTGGACACGGCTAGCACTCGGCCCGAGACGGGGTAGGCGTAGCCGGGCACCCCTTTTTCCGTGGACTCCAGGCGCCGCCGCCCGATGTTAAAACCGCCTCCAGCTTCCCCTCCCAATGCGTCAGCCACGTTTGCATCATGCGACGAAGAGAGCGTCTGGCCTTTCGTCTCCGCGATGTCCCAACTGAACTCGAGGCCCGTGCTCAGCGCAGAAACCACGGCGACCCCGCGACGCTGGTCCATAGTGTAAGTTTATTGCTATGCTATTCAGATGTAACCGCTTTGTAGCGAGCACTGATCTGCTCGCGCCGTGGGCTCGTTTACGCGTTCACCTTGATCCTCCTTATTATCTCCACTACGTTCCTTTTTCTTGCTAGTGTCTTACAGGCCGCTAGCCCACGTCCTAAAGCGCGGGAGCCCTGGAAGCCGCGCTTAGCCGTGGAACACGAACGAACCCGCACGGCTTAGGCACGGTCCCCCAGGGCTCCGCCCACTAATCACGTCACTAATCCTGGCGGCGTCCTAGACACATAGTTACTTACGCAGCAGCGGTCGCCGCCGCCGCCGCCGCCGTGGACGCCGCCGCCGCGGCGGCGAGCGACTCGGCCGCGGCCCCGACGTCGGCCTTCTTCGGCTTCCGCCCCCGCAGCACGTTCTTCACGAAGAGCTCGCCCGCGCGGTACGACGACCGCACGAGCGGCCCGCTCGCGACGTAGAGGAAGCCCAGGGCCTGCGCCGCGTCGCGCCAGCGGTCGAAGGCCTCGGGCGTCACGTAGTCCACCACTTTCAGATGCCGCTTCGTCGGCTGCAGGTACTGGCCGAAGGTCACGACGTCGACGCCGTGCGCCCGCAGGTCGCGGAGCGTCTGCAAAATCTCGTCGTCCGTCTCGCCGAGCCCGAGCATGATCGACGACTTCGTCACCAGAGCGGGATTCGCGGCCTTGGCCGCTTGCAGGACATTCATGGTCTGCTGGTACCCCGCGCGCCGGTCGCGCACTCTAGGAGTGAGGCGTTCCACGGTCTCGACGTTGTGCGCGAAGACGTCCAGCCCGCTCAATGCGACCTCGTTGACCCGCTCGACGACGCCGCCGAAGTCCGGTGTGAGTACTTCCACGAGCAAATGCGGCGTCTTCGCTTTCAGCTGGCGCACGGTCTCGGAGATATGTGAAGAACCGTGGTCGTGGACGTCGTCGCGATCGACGGACGTCACGACGACATAATCCAAACCCCATTGGTTCACGGCGTCGGCCGTCCTCGACGGTTCCTCGGGATCCAGGGCATCGGGCCGCCGCGACGTCTTGACCGAACAAAATCGGCACCCTCTAGTACACGTGTCGCCCATGATCATTATGGTGGCGGTGGCCGTGTGCTCCTCATTACTTTCGTCGCCCGCCGCGGCGCGGCCGCCCCAGCACTCGCCGATGTTCGGGCACCGCGCCTCCTCGCAGACCGTCGCGAGCTTCTGCTTGCGCACCGTACTTCTCAATCGCTCGTAGTTCGCGCCGGCGGCGGCCGGGGCCTTGAGCCACGCGGGCTTGCGCGCTTTCGCCGGGGTGGCGGCCTCCTTCTTCAGGGTCTCGCGGAGCGCGGCGAGGCGCGGCTGGGTCGCTGGCGCGGCCCTGGTGGCGCAGCTCGAGAGGAGGCGGCGCATCGTCTAGGTGCGCGCCGACGGCGTTACTGCAGCTGACACTTCTCTGGGTGTGCACTGTCTCTGTGCCCGGCCCCAGGGCGCGGCGCGTTCAGAGCGACGGGTGCTGGAGAGATGTGATCTAGAAGAGCTCCGAGAGTCTATCTCTGTCCTGATAGCGCCCTTCCAAGCGGCTAGCACTGCAATTGCGCTCAGGTGTGAAGACTGAGCATGCTTCCGCTGGGCAATCCGCGCTCTTGGAGCGTTCGTATTTACAATCATCCAGGAGGATTACTCCAAGACACCTCCGTCGTTTTTCGTCTCGGGGACCCCGCACGCTGCAGCATCGATTATCGTGCAGCAGTGCGCCAAAACAAGGTTAAAACTCAGCTATTCGTCAGCAAAATAGCCGCATTGAGGCCATACAGCGACCACAAGCGCCTGAAGGCCAAAAGTTGCAGCGCTAACACAGATGAGGCAGGCTGCAGCAGCCAGCGCCGCCGAGCCGGAGTGGGCCCGGACGGACGCGGACCCCAGCGATGGTACCGAGGAGGGGACCGCTCGCAACCCGCTGCGACAGGCCGCCGCCGACGCGGAGCAGGGCAACACGGACGAGCTATCAGCCCCAAAACGCCCGCTCAACCGCAACGTGAAGATCACGCTCTGCTACCAGCCGTCGCTCAACGTCTGCACGTCGCTCGCCACGGCATCACCCCTGGCGGCCTACGTATTGTTACGAACGGGCAGCAACGCGCGCGTCGGCTACGCCGTGGGAGCGATGGGCGTCGCGAATTTGTGTGCCGCGTTCCCCGCCGCGTGGTTAGCGGATCGGTGGTCGCGGACGGCCGTGATTCGGACGGCCGTGATCATCGGAGCGTTTGGTTTTTGCTCCTTAGTCGCGTCCGTGGTCCTCGGCGACCATATCCATGCAAACAAGCAGTTCCTGTGCATCTGCGCCTCGACGGCGATCGTCGGCTGCTTCGTCGGCTCGCAGTCGTCGGCCGTCGAGGCGATTTTTGGGGACTCGATCCCTTCCGGTTCGCGAAGTAGGTTATATGTCAGGAAGCAGTCGCTGCGCGTTTTGGGAACGGCCGCGGGGCCTCTGTTAGCTGTTGTCGTCTTCGCGACGGTGGGCGACCACTGGCGCGAGGGCGAGCTCGAGATCGTCATCGCGTGCGGCGCTTGTTTGTTTTTTTGTCCGGCGTTGTTGGTTTTGGCCCGCGTGGAAGTCAATCTGTGAGTTAGGTTATTGCAGACGCACGAATGGAGGCAATCTCGCGTCGATGGCGTGGAGATCGGCAGATGCAGTCACGGGGACGACGTCGCGTCGATGGCGTGTCCACGCAGGCCCTGGCGCTGTCGGAGAAGCAGACTTTGGGTGAATTGAGCCGGCCGCTCCTCGCCGACGACGGCGACGCGACCGAGCGACGACAACAAGAATTGCGGATCGCGGCGACGGTCTGCGTCTCGGACGTCGTGTCCATGCTCGGGAGCGGCATGACGGTCAAGTTCTTCCCGCTATTTTTCTGGAGGGAAGTCGGCCTCTCGCCCATCAAAGTGCAGGTCATCTACGTGGCAGCTCCGACGGGCATCGCCTGCTGCGCGTTCGTCGCCCAGAAGCTCTCAAAAAGAATAGGACGGGTCTGGGTCACCGTCTGCACGAAAGTCTGCGCGTGCATTCTGCTGGCCGTCATGACGCGCGTCGACGACGGACCGTTGATCATCGTGCTGTATTTGCTGCGGACCTGGCTCGCGAACTGCTGCTCCGGTTTAACAAGGAGCATCCTGAACGATTATGTAAGGAAGGACGAGCGTGCGAGGTGGAACGCGGCGGAGTCGATCAACCGCTTCGGCTGGTCGGGCTCGGCCGTGCTCGGCGGCCACCTCGTCGACTTGTATGGGTACCGATTTACATTTTTAATCACGGCCGGCTTGCAGCTCTGCTCGGCGGCGATCCTGTCGAGCCTCGCGCGCGTCGTCGAGCGGGAGAGCTCGTCCACCTACGCGCGCGTCGAAAGTCGCGGCGACGGCGAGACGAAGGAGGAGCCCGCGCCGGGCGACGAGGAGGGCCGCCGCGCCAAGCCGGATTAATTTCTATGTGTTGTGTTATCTATGCTCCCACGCCGTCGACACGACGGGTTGGGTAAAATGAATTGATTTAGGAACCCTCACGACCGCGCTTTCCGCGCCGCGCGAATTAAACCAATAGACGACCACACGTGCGACGCTGCTAGTAAAGCGACGCCGTGATGTGCGCCCGGCACCAAATCCTCGACGAGCTCCACCACGGCGCAGGCCAACGCCCCGCCCGCGATCACAAATTTCAAGGTAGCCGAGTGCAATGCTTTATGATGCTTGGGATCCCAGTCCGCCTCCTCGAGGAGCTCGTGGACCTCGTGGATCGCCAATAACACCATGCCATGGTGCCCACCAGGCTTCAGGTCGTTGTAGACCTCCCAGCCCGCCGCGACGACGGCGCCCGCGCATAGTATATGCATGGTGGTCTGCGCAACCAACATCTTTTTTAATGAGGGTAATTCGTGCATGGCCTTGTCTTCTATGGTCGCTAGCGTTCGGCACAAGCGACTCGCGACGAGCATCGCGAGGCCGTGGTGGTGGCCCAGGTCGTATAGCTCTTCGTTCAGTTCCTTGAGGGCCACGTACCCAGCGTAGCCCGTGATCCCCAGATGGATGGGGTGGATCCGGTGGCGGAAGCCTGCGCGCAGATCGACCGGTGAGAACCACGCCGCTACGCCGTCGAGCTGGCGTCGCGTCGATGGCGTGGAAGCATGACTTACCATGCTTGATGGCCTTTTTTTTGGCACCGCCTTTCAGTGCAAGAGGGCGCGGCGGCGCCGGGCGCGCGGCGCAGTGCGCGAGCAGGAGGACGAGGCCGACGCGCATGGCCATGGTCAGCGACGCCGCGAATGGAGCTGCCCCGGCGGAGCTCCGGGCAGTTTGTTCGGCTGCTCTGCAAAAGTGCATGTGAGATCGTGTGACGGGTTTGCGCCGGTTGTTCCGCGGCGTGACAGACGTCCTACCGCGCGCGGCGAGGGCTGCGAGAGGTCGGACGCCGGCCCGGAGGACGGCGCGGTCCCTAGCGGTGAGCCCGCCTGCTGGGCACAGCGCAGGGCAGCCTATAAACGCCCTGCCACACGCCGTCGGCGCGCCTGCCGCCCGGTAGGACTCACCGAACGCACCGCTGCAGCTGAAACGACGCGCGGCGGACCAAGGGAGACTGTGCTGCCCCAAAAACTTGCTCCAGAGTACGGTAGGCAGCCATGGGGGAGCCCCGCGATGAAACTTGGTATTTAGAAACCAAAAAACGCATCCGGGAAGCGTTTCAACTCTTCGACAAGGACCGGAAGGGCTGCGTCGTGCAAGAAGAAGTGGCCACGATCATGCGGTACCTTGGGGCTTATCCTACGGAGAGAGCCGTCGTAAAGGAGATTCTACCGGACATGATGGGGGAAGAAGCTTCTGCCTTCGTGAAGTACGAAACGTTTGAACCGAAGATGCTTGAGTTATTAGCTGGAGGCGAGTTCGAGCCCGATAGCGATGAAACACTACTGCAATGTTTTCGCGCCTTCGACGAGGAAGGTAGGGGCTACGTCGAAGCCACGAAGTTGCGGGAAGCCTTAATCACGAAGGGCACGCCCTTCCGCGAGAAGGAGATCGAGGCCTTCATGGAAGTTGCTAAAGATGAAGAAACGGGGCGCATCTACTACGAGGACTACGTCGCGCTGCTTTCTGCGGAGAGTAATGCGTAAGGAGTGGTACTATAATGCGTCCGGGCGAGGCGAGGGGTACCGCCGCGCTTCGGCCCGCTAGCGGCCTGTAAGACACTAGGGATGCCCCAGGCAAGCAAGCTGAGGCCGTACGCAAGCGCTAAGACGCTGCTGAGATCATTGTGCGCAGGAAAAGGTGTTATCAGTCACACCATTCACGCTGCAGGCAAAGCCGCAACCGATACGTGGCTTAGTGGCCAATATTAGCACTGCTCCTCACACAGTGCGTGCTAACGCAACATCAACAGGATGCAAGCAGAGCACACCGCTGCAACAGACCAATGCCCACCGCGCGTCATCCGCTGCGAGCGCGTCCTGCGAAAGCGAACGAAGTCCGTTTTGTTAGTCCTCGATAGAATCACGGACCCGCACAACGAGGCGGCGGCGCACCGCTGCGCCGAGGCGCTGGGTGTGCAGCACGTGTGGACCGTCGCACCGCCGCTCCAACCGCAGAAGAAGCGGCCGAAGCGCGACACGAAGAGTGTAGCGAAGGGAGCTGATGGATGGCTGAGCCTGCAGCGTTTTGATAACGTGGCGTCGTGCGTGTCGGCGCTGCGCGTCGAGGGCTGGGACATCTGGTGCGCGGCGGACGGGGAGGGCGCCGTCGAGCTCGGAAGCGATCGGCCGCCTGATTTAACCCCGGCGAAGGTCGCCGTCGTGATCAGAAGAGAAGCGGACGGCTGCGACCCGGCGTTCCTGGCCGCGGCGACGCAGAAAGTCTACTTTCCCTTGCGCGGCTTCACGTCGTCGCTCAACCTGTCGGTCGCAACCGCGCTTGTGTTGTCCAGGATCTTCGACTGGTATCCGCACTTCGTCGGCGACCTCGACGAAAGCGAGCTCCGGGACTTAAGAGAAGAGTGGCGGCCGCGCATCGCGCCCACTCCCGCGGCGCGCGCGCAGCTGGGGGGGTGGCTCGACGCGCCGGAGACGATCCCGCTCGACGACGCGGCCGCCGCCGCGGCGGGCGTCTCCTGCGGGTCCTGGGCGCCGCGGAGGATCCAGGAGGCCGAGCGGGCCGCGGCCTCGGCGCCACCGGGCTCGTAAGTTTGTTGTTTTGACTTGTACCTTACGTTGTTTCTGAAATTGAACGGTCCGGACGCACCATCGCTATATCAAACCTATTATAGTTACGGTGCTAGGACAAATCTACGATAAGCTCCGCTTGCTAGTGTCTTACATACCGCTAGCCACGGGGATTAGCCTCAAAAAAACCGCCGCTCGACGCGCTGCGAGCTGGCAGCCGTCCTAGGACTGTAGGAGCAGCCAGGAGACTGCCAACTTGTGTTCTGCAACACGTTGGCAGCCTTTGGTTGGCTCTCGACGCGGCAGGGCTCCCAACAAGGCAGAGAGCTCCAAATTCTTTTCATATTTCCAGCCGTCTCGCCGCGCGTAGAGGGACGAAGCAAGCACACACACGTCTGCTTGTCAGCCCTCGACGCGATCGACGCGAAAAAACCGCCAGAAACAGAATGGTTTGCCTCCGATCGCTCGCCGTGCTCGCGACGGCCGCCGCGCTGCAGCCGCCGCCGGAAAGGTGGGCGAAGCGCGGCCCGCCACCGGACTTGGTCGAGCCCAAAGCTTTGTCGCGCTTCGTGACGCAGCGCAGCGTCCAGCAGCAGCTCTACTATTTCTCCTTGACGGCCGACGGCACGAGCCACGACTACCTGGCTGAGTATCTAAGACCGCCCCCCGGCGACGACGAGTATCGCACGCGCGCGCCGCCGCTCGACGAGGACTACCACGGCGTGGATGCGTTACCAACATCTACGTCGAGGGACTACCTCTGTAGATTACTGGAGGAGCCGGACATCGAGATCTTGATCAAGAAGGAGATGGGCTGCGGCGGCGGCCACGAGTCGCGGTCGTACGACTCGCGGACGGGCACGTACATCAACCGGAGCGTGAACCCCTACCTCCAGAAGCGCTACCACGAGTACACGATGGACATCCGCCCGAAGGCGATCTGTCGGCAGCTCTTTGCGATCCGGGAGCAGATCTCGGGCGAACTCATCGATGATTTGAGAGAGCTGCCGCGGAAGGACAATGAACTTTCAAAGGCGCGGGCGTTGTACGACGAGGACCGGCCGTCCTTCGACGAGTCGCGGCTGGGGGATGCCGATGGGAGTAGGGCGTCGCCCTTCCGCGCGGCAACGTATGAATTGGCCTTGCAGCTCTGCACGGCCTTCGCCGTCGAGAGCATCCTCGCGAACGTCGAGGACCGGGAATTGGAGCGGACGTGGCGCGCGCACCGCGAGGGCTTCTTCTGCCACAACGTCTGGTCGCGCGGCGACGCGACGCGCCGCTCCGTCACGGACGCCTTCATTTCTGATTTAGTGCTTGCGACGCGGCCGTCCGCCGACGGCGAGCGCCTCGAGTCGCCCGCCGACGCGGTGCTGATCCGCCGCTGCGGCATCGCGGCGGAGTGGGCCGACGCTTTGGAGAAAGTCCCGGATGAGCACCTCGCCTGGAACGGGTGGGTGCTCGAGAAGTCCCTCGCGTGATTGGATAGGGTCGCTGGCCGTCGCCGACGGGCAGTCTTAAACATAATAGTGTCAAATTTACTTTGGCTTCTTCGGTAACGGTCCGAGGGGCGCACCTGGCGCGGGGCGCTTCTCGGGGCCGACGGCTGCCGCCGCCGCCGCGACGCGTTCCAACGCGGCCGCGAACGCCTCCGCGCGGCCGTCGTCGTCGGCACCGGGCCGCGGAGGCGCTCCGATCGCTCGTTCGGGCCGCGCCGGCGCCGTGGGGAGTGGCCGCGGCGCGGGACCGGCGCATTTTGGTCGCGCCGGTGCCGTGGCAACCGGTCGAGGCGCGGGGCCCGCGCGTCGTTCAGGCCGCGCCGGTCCCGCGACGGGGCGAGGCGCTGGAGGCTTCGCCGGCGCGACCGGGCCGCCCATCCGCTGCGCGTCGCGCTTCCGGGACGCCTCGAGCTCCGTATGTAATACGTCGAGCTGCTTGAGGAAGGCCGCATTAGGCTCCGCCTGCGGCCTCGCGGCGCGCACCAGCTCGAGCGCCGAGGCTGGGTCGAGCGCCCGCGTCTTCATCAGGTGCGCGACGACGAAAGTCGCCGATCTAGAAACACCGCGGTTGCAGTGCACAAGAACTCCCCCATAATGAAGCCTCGAGGCGATGAAGTCGAGCACGGCAGCGAAGTGCTCGGCCGCGTCCTCGGCCGGCGAGTCATATATAGGCACTCTAAGATAACGCAGCTCCCTTTCAAAAAACGACGGGCAGCCCGCGGCCGGATCCTCGCTCTTCGGCGGCGTGCAGTTGACGATTGATTGGATGCCGAGGCGCCGCAGCGCCGCGCGGTCCTTGGCGTCCTTCCGGTCGCCGAGGTAGAGGCCCGGCGCGACTTGCGCGGGCGGCATATGTCAACGAGGCGCGTCGATGGCGTGCGGCTGCAGCGATGCGCGCAGCGTCGTACGTATCAAAGACGATACGGCGGCTGGCCGCGTTGCACTACCAGAGTCTGTTGCCGAGCGATGCGCGTATAGTTCGTCGTGCGCGGTCTTTTACGAGGCCCGCCGCAAAGCCGGCTGCTTGCTAGTGTCTTACCGCTAGCTGACGAAAAGGAAAAAGGCACCGTAACATCGACTAAAAGCCGAAAAAGAGAACAAACAACATTAGCTGGCGGGCCCGTAATGCCCGGGCGACGCGCGGCCATCATCATCATCATCACGCCCGCGCTTCGCCGCTTTGCGCATGATCCCGCCCCGCCCACGCATGGCGTGGTCGGCACCGACCGACTCCGACGACAAAAAGTCGAAGCGCACGTGGTCGGGACCCCGGTACAGCAGCTCGACGGGCGGCGCCAGCACGCCCCGCAGCAAGAGGTCGCCCTCACATACCTCAAAGGGCGCGTACACGTCCACGAACCCGCGGCCGACGTCCCGCACGAGCGCGAGGCCGCGGCAATGTAACGCGTCGCTCCACGCGCCGCCTAGAGCTACTCCAGGCGTCGCCGCCGTCGCGCGTATTAGCAAAGGCACATCATCGATGGATGAAGCCACCGCCACCAACGCGCCCCGCAAGACTTCGACGGCTTCCTCGCCACAACGGGGCGCGTCGTCGCGCGCGGAGCCGACCATTACCAAAACAGTAGAAGAGAGCGCGAGCCGCGTCCCGCGCGCGCGACATATTGCGTCGGCGACGCGGCCCGTCGCGTCGGCTAACGCGCCGTTCGCGTCGCGCGGGCCGGTGTCCACGTTCAGTTTCTGGGAAAAGTAGGCCGCGAGCCTCAAAACGCGCCGCGCGGCCGCCGGCGCGCCGCGATTCTCGCAGATTATGGATCCGCAGTCGATGCGGCTCGGGATCACGTTGCATAGCGGCGGCCTCCGAGAAAAGGCGTCGTCGCCACAAATACAGCACGCGTCCGGCGTTATGGTGGAAATCAAACCAGCGGTAATCTCGGCACCCAAACCCGTGACCCAGCCGCAGGCGTTGACGACGAGCTTCGTGTCTCGTAAGTGTGCGGCCCAGTGCGCTTTTAGTAAAGCGGCGGCCGCGACGTAGGCGTCGGGCGCGTCCGAGGGCGTGGTGGCGCCGAGATATATCCGTCGCTCAAAATTGCTGTCGGCGGCCGTCTCCGCGAGGAAGGGGCCATCGAGCAGTCTGAGTGAGACGAAGCCCGGCGGGCCGCTTAGGGGCTGGCCACAATCCAAATCGAGCAAGGCGACCTTTTGTGTGGACGCGTTCGCCAAATAACGGCAGAGCGTCGACTTGCCGGCGTTTTGCGCGCCGAGGGCCATCACCGAAGTGATGGACGCGAACCTTAATGCTGCCTCGCGCCAGGGCTGCGGCTCCGCGAGGGGCCGCCAGATGGCTGCATGTGTTACGGGCGCCACGGCCACGCCCTCGAAACGCACGATGTTGGCCACGTTCGGCGCCTCAGTGACCGCCAATTGTTGGTTTGTTGCCGCGGTCACCTCGACGACAACATGATCGCAGAGCCACGCCGGCGCGTCCTCGACCGTCTCGTCGCCGGCGCGCTCGTAGCGGAGCACGAGCGCCGGGCTCGTCGCGTGCGCGAGGACTGTTTGATTGTGTCGTAAGACGTGGCCGTGGCACGCCGCGGCGCCCCGGAGGCAGCGCAGCGTCACCGCGCCGCGCAGCGCGAGCGGCGCGTCGGGGGCGACGCGCAGGAGGAGTCTTTCGTCGGAGGCCCAGGCGAAGGGCTCTGTTGCCATTTTTTGCTTGCTTTTGCGCTGCGGCGATGGCGTCTAGCGAGCTGTGTGTGCAGCGTGCAGTTGTGCAGCGTGCAGTGTGCAGCTGCTCAAAATGTAGCGGTCGGCAGCGATGGCAATCACGAGCCTGCTTGGTCGGAGTGGATTTTCACCAGCACTGCTGCCTATCAAAGACGTTGCCACTCGCTGTAGCTTCCACTTGCCTCCTGCTCGGCTCAAGCGCTTTAGCTAGCGGCCTGTAAGGCACTAGGAAGGAAGCATGCGACTCACCCCTTGCGTCCTAGTCCAGCCGGACGGGTGGGCCCGGGGGGAGCGGGAGGGGTACGGGGGCCCCGCGACGTAACTAGCCTGAGCCTGGAAGGAAAGAAGGGCACTTTATTCAGAGAGGTCCCGCGTAACCATCTCCGGCGCGACGCGGGCGAGCGAGGGATCTTCGGCGACCATGGCCTCGACGAGTGTATCGACGTCGCGGAGAAACGGCACGTCGAGGCCGCGGAGGACCTCGTCGTCGAACGCGTACGCGAGGTCGCTCGCGCCGACGGGCCCCGCGCGGCCCAGCAGCGCCCCGGCCTTGCACGGCTTCGACAAGTACAGGAACGGGTACTGGTAGGCGCACGGGTCGCCCGGCTGCACGCGGACGGGCACGAACCCGTTCTCGCGCGCCCACTGCAACCCAAATTCTGGCCAGCACCTCGGACCACCGCCCGTGAACACGTCGCCGAGCAGGTCCGTGATAAACACGCAGAGTTGTCTTGCGGCCACGTATGAAGCGGTTGGACGCCATGAGAAGGCCCTAAGCATGGAGCGAGATGTATACCGCGGACGTTTGAAGCTCAATGGCGAAGAGCAGGAAGAGACCCTCCGAGCGGCCAGCAACTACGCGAATCTCCTTATTGAAATGCAGCGCTTCGAAGAATCCAAGGCACTGTTCCGCAAAACAGTATCCGTGGCGCGACGCGTTCTTGGAGAGAGTGATGATCTCACGCTCAAGATGCGGTGGAATTTCGCGACGGCGCTCTATAAAGACCCCGGTGCCACGCTCGACGATGTCCGCGAGGCCGTGACGACGCTCGTGGAGATTGAACCGATCGTGCGGCGTTTGCTCGGCGGTGCGCACCCGCTCACAACGGGGGTTGAGCGGGATTTGCGAAACGCGCGAGCCGCGCTCCGCGCCCGCGAGACGCCGTCGGTATAAGCCACAATTCACATTCACAAAAAATTACCCCTCACGCAGCGCCGCCGCGGCGAGCCGGTGCCCCCGCCGCGCCGCGACCACAAAGTACTCGCGCGCAGCGACGGCGTCGGGCTCGAGGCGCCCGAGCGCGTAGGCCGCGTCGGCGCTTCCGAGCATCGCCGCGCGCCGATACAACGTTGAAGCCTCGTCGGCGTCGCGCGGCACGCCTGTGCCGAACGCGTACGCCGTCGCGAGGTTGTACACGGAGGGCGCGTGGTTCTGCGCCGCAGCGGCCCGGAACCACTTGAGGGCCTTTGGGGCCTTGCCGCCGCTCATGTACATCAAGCCCAAATTGTGCTGCGCGGCGGCGTCGCCCCGCGCCGCGGCGGCCTTGTAGAGCTGCGCGGCGCGGCGCTCGTCCTGCGCGAGGCCGAGCTCGCCCTTCGCGTAGGCCACGCCCAGGCGCCGCGCCGCGGATGCGCAGTCGGTCGCTGCTCGCTGCAGCGCTGCGGCGATGGCTGCCTCGCTCGTCGGCACCGGAGCCTTACAGCGGGGACACCGGCGCGGCACGCCGCAGCTGCCGCAGAGCGGCCGCGCGCAGCACGGTAGGGCGGCGCCTTCTGTGGGCTTGCCGCCGCACACGGCGCACGATGGTGATGATGGTGGTGGAGCGCCTCCGCCTCCTCCGCCGACGCCCCGAGGGCGGCCCGCGCCTGCTGCGGGTGGTGCTGGGGCTGCCCACTGGCGCGTGGTCTGCTCGACGTCGACGGCCTCCGCCCAGCGCACGGCGCGCTTGGCCATCTTGGCTGCTTATCGACGAGTTATCGGAGCCATGCGGGCTCGTAGCGCCCCTTGTCATGTTGAGTTGCAAGTTAATCACCTAGCGTAAACACACTTAGTTTAGCTTTTTTTAGTCGTTTTTTGGCGCGGCTTTTGCTGGGTAATCTGGATTCCCCAACCGGTGCCCAGCCGTGTCTGTGATATTTTCGCTGCTCTCAGATGCCTGCTAACGCCAGCCCGCCCCTGCTGTGGCGCCAGCCCGTTTCGAGTGGTTTTGGCATCTGGCGGTTGCTCATCGTGGAGTCGGCTAAGCGGCGCCTCGGGCGCTGCCGAGCAGCCGCGCCAGCCACAACTCACATCGAGAGGGCTGGCGGCCAGCCGCGCGCGGATCGCACGCATCGAAGAGGGATGCGCGTCGCGAGGCCGCGGCGGCCGGCACGTGGCTCGCTCCCCCCACGCCAGACAACGCGCGAGAGGACTCGAGGCCAGCCACGCAGCCCGCCCACGCCGCCGCCGCACGCAGGTCCATCATCTCCAACGCGACGCACAAGGCCCACGACGTACAGCGTCGCCCGGCCGCGGAACGATGGTCAACTCCGACCTCATCAGCCGCATCGAGTACTCCGAGAAATATAATGATGAGAACTACGAGTACCGCCACGTGATCATGCCCAAGGAGCTCGCCAAGACGCTGCCGCGGTCGACGCTCATGAGCGAGCAGGAGTGGCGCAACGCCGGCATCCAGATGTCGAGGGGCTGGCAGCACTTCATGATCCACCGGCCCGAGCGCCACATCTTTTTGTTCAGACGGCCGCTGGGCACGGACCCGCTCTCGGGCAAGGTCGACCCGGAGCTCGAGCGGTCGGCGAAGGACCAGTACATGAACTACCTCCAGGACAACACGAACCTCGAGAACGAGATGAAGTAGACTCGCTTTCGTCCTGACCCCCAACTAGATCGTTAGTAAAGAAAAATTTGCCCCGTTACTAGAGCTCTTGTCTTGTCCATCGCTTGGCGACGAAGCCCGGATGCCTGAGCGTCCGGACCTCGTGTTCGAGCTCGTAGACAATTTGATTGTCATTTCCGGCGATGTCCTTGACGCGGAACTCGTCGTGTTTCATGGCGTCCGCGAGCGTTCCGTACCTGCGCGCGAGACCATGAGACGGCCGGCCGCGTCGACGGCGACGAGGGAGTGTGTTCGGTCGCGGCGATGGCGTATGGGCGGCGCCCGGCGCCCATCGAGGACGCCGCGCGACACGTGAATTGCAGAAACCGCCGGTTCTCGAAGACGAGGCCGCGTGCCTTCAAAGCCGCGTAGCCGCGCACGAACGCGGCGCCGTCGACGTAGAGCGCGATGTGGTGCCCGTCGTAGGCCGCCACGTCGTCGGCCTCGACGAACTCGAGCGTCTGCGCGGCGCCGACGGAAACAACGCACCGCCCGGCGCCCGCCTCCGCCGTCGCCCCAAACACAGAACTATAAAACTCGCAGATCGCGCCGCTCGTGCCCCGCGGCGCGTCGAATCGCACCGCCAGGATGCCGAGGCCCTCGGAGTCGCCGCCCGGCGGTAAATCGTCCGCGGTCGCGTCCGGAAGGGGTGCCAGCAACTCGTCGGCGGCGACGAGCCGGAAGCGGTTGCCGAAGGGACCTTCAAACGTTCCGATACCAGTAAACGAAGCGCCCCACTCGGCCAGCCGCGCGTAGAGCCCCTTCATCTTCGAACGCGGCCAGGCGAGGACGATCTCTCCTCGTAGTCTCTGCTGGGGCGGCTGGTTCATCTCATCATCGAGACCGTCTCCAAATAGTAAATGAAATTGTTGAAAACCAATATTGGCCCAGCTCTGATTCGCGACGCCGGGCCTATTCTGCTTCGCGCGCGCGCTATTCGTGCGGGCCAGCACGGCCGGCGACCGCGGGTCGCGCGCGCATCGCAAGACGTCAAAGTAGAAGGCGTCTACGCGCTCACTCCATTTGTCGCCGCTGCTCAAATTGATGTGCTCGAGCGAGACGAGCGGGTTGCCGCTGACCGTAGGCAGGGCGGCGATGGCGTGCTGCTCTTCGCGCGTCGTCTTCCTGGCGAGTGCCGTTGTTGCCAGCACGAGTAATCGCATTGGTGCTGGTGTTTTGTAGGTCCTGTTGCTCTCCGAGGGTTGCTTGCGCTTGCGCGGCATTTATGCGGTTTCTGTGAGCAGTGCAGCTGCAGACTGCAGGAGAGCACTGGGCTGGTCGAGCTCACGGATGCTTTGTGAGTACTGTTCTCGGGTCGCTGCAGTGCGAAGAGCTCCTGGCTTCGTTGCAAAGTCCGTATACCATCGTTACTGCGCGTAGAGGCTGTGAGGGCCTCGGTTGTGAGGGGGCAAAACCCGCGCGCAATTAATGGCGGCCGCACGCAGCTCGTGCGAGCCGCACCGATATGAACGCTCGCGGTACCGACGTGATACTACAAGCACCGGAGGTGTACGTGTTATGCGATCGCGCCGCGAGACGGCCGGCGAAGTCCGCCACACCAGTACAATTCCGGTGCGCGTGACGCAGGACACGTACAGGAGTGGGCCTTGACGCCTCTTTGAGCGGATACGGAGTGAGGTAACCCCGCACGGTACCTGTCGAAGCTTAACTCCGCCTACGCTACCGCTAAAATTCAGCACCATTCCCCACGCTTTGGGGGTGCGCGCCGTGCCTGGCGACTATCCCCGTGCTGTGAACGGCCGCCGAGCCCCACAGATCTCGCACCGGAGCCGCGAGCGCTTTAATTAAGGCCGCCCCAAGGACCGGCCCGGCGCGAGAGAAGTCGTCGCGGCCGAAGTCGCGCGGCTCGACGCCATCGGGAAGCCGAAACCGCCCTCGGCGCCGTGCGTGCCGACCTTGCCTTATAGCGAGGCGTTGACCGGCGCGTCCGTCGGCTGGCGCCTCGACACAACAGCGACGGCGGCGCCCGGATTTCTGGCGGGCCGCGTCGAGAAGGCGCCGTCGAGGCCGGGCTTCCGCCTGCCGCCTCCACCATCCATGACGCCGCCCGTCGAAAAGGTCACGGTCGTCGCGCCGCCGGAACACGCCGACGTCCGCCAGGCGCTCGACGCCCTGCGCAGTCATTTAGCGCGCTTCTGTCGAGGCGTTCATTCTGTTGATCCCCGCGACCGGTCCCTCGCCGAGGATGTCGGCGCGCTGGAACGCGTCGCGTCCCGCTTTGCAGTGAACGCAGGGCCGGACGCGTTCCATAAAGTAGCGGACGTCGTCGCGCGGTGCGCGGTGCGCGTCGGGACGAACGGGAGCGACGGCGACCTGGAGGGCCTCGCGCGGGCCTTGCGCGCCCTGGCGTTTGATGCAAAGACGGCGCGCGTCTACGACGCGGTCGTGCACGTGCTCCCCGACGCGGCGAAGGTGCTCGGGGCCGTCGCGAAGCTCTAGTTGTAGTCCCTCCTCTCCCCTCTTAAGTTCGTAGCCATGTGGATTCCTGTTCTGCAAACGCGAATGATTGCTAGTGTGTTACGGGCACGCTAGAATGGTCCCGCCATCGACGCGACCCTCGCATTTAAACGCGCTGCGGACCATTGTGAGACGCGCTGGACCCCAGAGCGCTGTCAAAATACGCCCAAGCGCTCAGCTAACGCGTTCCCGTGCCGCCGCGTCGCGCGCCGAGCAGGGAAGCAAAGGCTCAGCCTGAGCCCGTAAAACAAACAAGCGCGCGCAAGGATGCCGCCGCGCCGCAAGAAGGCCAAAGTAGTCTATCAGGAGGACGACGACGAAGAACTAGACGAAGCGCCGCCGCCGCCGCCGCCCGAGGAGGAGGACGACGACGATGGAGACACGGGCCCCGTCGACCGCCGCGCGTCCACGGGCTCGAAACGCTCGAGAGACGAAGACGAGGAGTTTGAACAACTAGGAGCCGACGACGACGAGGATGACGAGGACGAGGACGCCAGAGCGGACGCCGCGGAGCGCCGCTTGGCCGGCCGCATAGCGAGAGAAGACGCCGAGGACTCGAGTTCCGCAGGCCTCATCAAGGAAATATACTGCGAGAACTTCATGTGCCACAAGAAGTTGGAAATTAAGCTCGGGAGGAGGATCAACTTCATTAATGGCGCGAACGGGTCCGGGAAAAGTGCCATCTTGGCGGCGATGCAGATCTGTTTGGGCGCTTCGGCCAAACAGACGCATCGGGGCAACAAGCTCGGCGATCTCGTAAGGGAAGGTAGCGATGCTACTGCAAAAGTGGTTGTCAAGCTCGTCAACGAGGGCACGGACGCCTTCCGCCACGAGACCTACGGCGACACGATTGGTATCAGAAGAAGTTTCGGCAAGAAGGGCGGTGGTAAATTAGAAATGCTCAACGAGAACGACGAGAAGGTGACGTCCGACAGAAAGGAGCTACGTAGTTTGTTAGATTCTCTCAAAATTTCTGTGGACAATCCCGTCTGCGTCCTAGATCAAGAGAACTCGAAGCATTTCATCCGCGGCAAGGCCAAGGACAAGTACAAGTTTTTTTTGCGGGCGACGGAAATTCAGGACGTGATGGAGCGCATTAAACGGGCCACGAACGCCGCGGACAAGTGCATTAGCGACGCGGAGCACCAGCGGACGAAGCTGGAATCGTTCGCGCGGCTGGCGCAGAACGCGCAACGCGAATATGAAGAAGTCATGCGTCTTGCTAAATATGATGAGGAGATCCGGGACCTGAAGGCGCGGTGCCGCGTCTCATGTCGCGTCGCGTCGATGGCGTCGTCACGAGACCGCGTCGCATCGACGCCGTCGACGCGGCCGCGAGAGAGTCCACGCGTGAGCGGGTCGCGTCGATGGCGTCGATGCGACGTCACGCCGTCGTCTTCACGATCGTCGGAGAGTCAGATCCACGCGTGACGCGGTCGCCGCGACGCAGGTCCTGCTCGGCTGGGTCTCCGTGCGCGGCTGCGAGCGCGCCAAGGAGAACGCCGAAGAGGGTGTCAGAGAGAAGCGCCAGGAGTTGACGGACGCCCAATCCTTGCAAAAGGAGCACGAGGACGCGCTAGAAAGCGGCGGCGACGATCAAGTAAAAGCGCTGGAAGATGCCATCTCCAGGGGCAACGACGAGATGAAGGCCTGCCGCGACTCGACGACGGAGGCGACGCGGGCGTTGGCGACCCAGGAGAAGTGCGTCAAGGCGGCCCAGCGCCTCGAGAAGCAACAAAAAGATCTACTAGCGGGTCTCGAGAAGGACAAGGGCGAGATCCGCAAGGAGCTCGAGAAGAAGCGCAAGGAGAACCAGCGGCGGACGGCGGCGCACGCCCAGAACGCGGCGGGGGCGCGGGCGGCGGAGTTGGCTCAGAAGGTCGCTGATTGTGACGAAGCGCTGCGGGCGAGGGCGGAGGCGCTGGAGGAGCGGCAGCGCGAAGCGAATGAGTTACGAAGCGGTTTGAGTGATCTCGAGGAGGCCGATCGCGCCGCTCGCGAGGCGGAAAAAGACGCGAGGGCGGAAGCTGATGATGATAAGCGCCACCTGGCCATGCTTGAAAGTACCGCGAGAAACCCGTTAGCTGCGTTCGGCGACTACCAACAACGTTTATCTGATGAAGTCAATAAGGCTGCTCGCTCATTCAGTAGGAGGCCCGTCGGCCCTATTGGTGCCCATGTGACACTAGCAAAGAAGGAACATAAAAAGTGGGGCGCCGCCCTCGGCGAGATCGTGGGAAGGCACCTCTCGAACTGGATCGTGGCGACGCCCGCGGATCGGTCCGCACTGCTACAGATCGCGCGGAAGCTGCGCTGCGATGCGCGGCTCACGATTATCATCCAGAAGCCTCGTCCGCGTCATAACGTGCGGAAGCCGCCGAACCAGACGTCGATGTTGGATTTACTGAATGTTGATGATGATGCTTGTTACAATGCCTTGGTAGACATGGCGCGCGCGGACGTCACTTGCGTGTTCGAGGACAAGGCTGAAGCCGAGAGCAAGGGCATGACGCAATCAAGGGGCGTCTGGTCCCATGCTCCAGGTGTTGAGATGTTGGTACTGAGAGATGGCTCTATAACAGGCGCGAAGAAGGGCAACTTGTATGTGAAGCGGCCGTCCGCGCGCAAGGGCGTCGCGCTCGGCGTCGACGCGTCGAGGGACATCCCGGCGGCCAAGAAGGCGGCCCAAGCTTCATCCAAGAGACACAAGGACGCCGCGGCCAAGGCCAAGACGGCTAGAGCAACTTTTGATAAAGCCCAGAAGGCTGATAGTAACGCGATCCGCGAGGTCGATCGGGCGAAGAAGGCCCACACCAAAGCGGAACGAGATGCCAGAGAGGCGAAAGCGCAACATAGAGAAGTGCAGGACAAGGCCGACGAAGCGGTAGTTTTGGACGACACGTCGGCGCTCGAAGACGACCTCGCCGACATGGAGCGCGAGATCCGAAATGCGAGGGAGACGCTGTGGGTGCCGGCGTCCCATTTTCACGCCATCGCCGCGACGCCTGCTTGATGGCGTGGCGGTGTGGGTCTTACACCCCTCGATTCAGTCATCACGGCCGCGTCGTCGCCGAGAGACTTCGTGAAGAATTATCGGGTCGTCGTCGCGTCGATGGCGTCAGGCTCACGCGTCGCTCGCAGGTCCCAAAAAGCAAATGATGTGAAGGCGGAAAAAGAGAAGATGCGGCCCTTCGAGAAGGCGCGAGCCGACTTGGTTAAAAGAAACGACAAGCTCGATAGAGACCAGGCCGCCAAGGAACAGGAGATGACGAAAGCCCTCGAGGGCCAGAAGAAGCTCAAGAAGCGCCTCGAGAAGGCCAAGGCCGCGTGCCTCGACCTCGAGAAGAAGGTGTCGCAGCGCGAGGATTTAGTGAAGGAGGAGGACAAGCGGTTGCAGGAAGTGCTGGATAAGGCCCGGCGCTTCACGAAGAAGCTGCTGGACGACGAGGACTACCGACCGCCCAACGACGAGATCAAGCGGTTCAAGAACGAGGACGCGGTCCTGAGTCGGCGTCCGCATCTCACGAGAGACAGAGAGCCATCTTCACGGGTCGCGGCGATGGCGTCGGGCGCATACGCCGCCGACGCGACACATTGATCAAACGCAGGTCCTCGCGAAGATCAACCACACCGAAAAAATGAAGGAGCAGCAGCTCGAGAAGCGCGGCGGCAAGGAGACGGACCCGGAAGTCGCCAAACAAAAGATGGAGCGGGCGCAGCTCGCCTACGCGGAGAAGGAGGCCGGCTGCAAGCAGATCGAGCAGGAGGGGATCCAGCTCCGGGAGGACGCGCACGCGCGCTATGACCGCCTGAGACGCATCCGGAAGCACATCTGCAGGATGTCGAACCGCGAATTCGATAAAATACTGCAGAAAAAAGGTTCAAGTGGCGCTCTGCGCTTCGACCACGAAGACGCGACCCTAAAAATGACCTACCAAAAAGATAATCAAGATGAGACGACGCAGATCGACAACATCCAGTCGTTGTCGGGCGGGGAGCGGTCCTTCTCGACGCTGGCCATGCTCGTGTCGCTGGGTGCTACCATAGAATGCCCCTTCCGCGTGATGGACGAGTTCGACGTCTTCATGGACCAGGTCAGTCGTAAAGTCGCGATGCAAGAATTGGTCGACATGGCGAGGGAGATGCCGAACCGGCAGTTCGTCTTCATCACGCCCCAGGATTTATCAAGTCTGCCGCAGTCGAACCACCTCAAGGTGTTCAAGCTCAATGCCCCGATTCGAGGGCAGCAGACGCTGGACGGGTTCGCGACGAAGAAGAGAAGGACGACGCAGGGCGGCTAGGTCCTCTCCCTCTCTAAGTATCTCGTGCATGGATTCTTCCCTATACGCCGTCGACGCGACTCACTCCCTCAAGGAACATATATAGAAGGAGGCCGCGCCTCACTTTATGTGCACGCAAGCAACTAGGGGGCGGCAGGAGGAATATCGACAGACGGTCGCCCTTGTGGCGACACTTGGATGATGAATGATGATGGTCACGGTTGACTCAGGTTGTGGTATGACTTCCGCGGCGAGTCACGCAGGCAGCAGCAGGCCGCGAGCACCGCGCCGTTGACGAGGCCGAGGAAGAAGACATTGTGGCTCCCGCGCAAGAAGACGGCCAAAAATAACGCCAGCGCCGCGAACGCGTAGATGAGAAATGGAGTGTAGTAGCTCCAGGACTTCTCCGGTTCCGGCGGCAACTCGCGCGTGAACCCCGGCGGCGAGGTGTAGTCTCCAAAGGTCGGCGTCGCCGCCGTGGCCTTCGTTAGGGAGCTGACGAAGTGCACAGCGGCGTCGCGGCGGCCGGAGTTGGAGCGGAGGAATATGGTGCGGAGCAGTCCCATAGGTACCTGCGCGCATCAACCGCGGTGAGTTTAGTTCCTCCTGAGGATGCCCTCGTCTCCTTCGCGCGTCGCGTCGATGGCGTCGAGGTCGCCGCGGCGATTCCGCGACGGCGCCGCGAAATTTGACTTTGTGCACTGTGAATTGGGCGGTGCGCGGTGAGACGCGGTGAACGCGCGGTTGTGTTTTTGGTGTTGTTAATGCAGGTCGCCCCTTGTGGCGGCGGCCAATGTTGATGGTGAGTTAGATGTCTTTGCGCGCTGTATCAGACAGAGCCGAACAAATCGCTTAGCGCTGCGGTTCTCGCTTCAACTCTGCGATTCACAGTTGTTAAGAGCTCTGATGGCTCTTATGGGTTCTTATCGATGCGTTCAAGCCCGCCTGTCGGTTAAAGCGGTTTAATTGGCTTGCGCCAAAGCGCTTCAGATCCACGTGTTAGCCCGACAACGTAGCAGTGATGCAAAACCTCCCTGAGATTGTGCCAGGACCATCGATGTTCGGGTTTCAAATCATAATTCCGGGCGAGGAGTTCAGAGTTTAGTTGTGGTACGGAGGGTTGGGTGGACTCGTAGAGACCGGTTCTAGCAGCAACGAATGTCGCGCACCGCGAGAGCGCGCGCGTAAAGCCAAAGCCAATCACGGATACGAGACACGGCCCTGCGAGCGCAACACGTACTTCCAGCGCAGGGATGGGTGCTCGAACGCATCGCGCGCTTACAAACGTCTCGCCGTTTTATGCTTGCTAGTGTCTTACGACCGCTAGCCCAGCTTTTTGGACGAGCTTGCGACCAGCCGCATCAAGCGTGCGAGAGCGCGGCAGCGCACAAGATCTGCGCTGCTGCAAGCAGTATCACTCCTGCTGCAAGCGCTACTGCGGCCGGACCGCGTCCGCAGCGCTAGAAATAGCAGATCACATACAGCAGCACTCACAGCACTCACAGCAGAGCCAATGGACGCCGACCTAGAAGCAATTTTAGCGGAATCGGACAGCGACGACGGCTTAGAGGGAGGCGGCTTATCCCTAGAAGACATCCTGAAAGAAGATGGCGCCTCTTCTCCATTACAAGAGTACCGCGCCCCGACGACGAACGAGGAGTCCTACAGCGCCCGGGACTGGGCCGTGCTCCAGCAGATCCTGCGGGAGGACGACGACGACGACGACGTCGTACCGGAGCCGCCCGTACCGGAGTCGCCTGTACATCATGAGAAGAAGCCCCAGGCGGCCCCGGTCGGGCCCGTCCTGTGGCGCGGTGAAAGACTAGCGCCCTTCGCGCTGCGGGAGAGACGGTTAGTGGCCCAGAATGAATCGATCGAGGCGTCTCCCTTGGAGACGAAGCGTCGGAATCGTAGTAAACCCATCGACCTCTCGCGAGGAGCAACTACTAGTTCAGAACAAAAACCGAGCGGCGCCCTCAAGGTAGAACCGCTCAAGACGGCGTCGAGGCAGCTCGCAGCCAACGCCCGACGGCCCGAGCTCGGCCCCGGCGCGCCCGCCGCGCTCGGGGCTTCTCCGAAGTTCGTGGCGCTCGGGACATCTAGAGGTCTGGCATTGGTCTTCGACCACTTCCAGGAAGTGCGACGGGTCCTGGGGACGGCTTCCAGTGACTCAGTACGGTGTGTAGCACTGGAGGACGACGTGGCCTGTCTAGGCCATGCGTCTGGTACTTTGATACTGTGGGACGTGGTAAAAGGTTCACAACTACGTAAAGTGGACGACGCCTTCGCCGTGTCAGTAGAGAAGGTCGAATTTTGCTGTAGGGGTGCGTCCGACCGGGCCGTTGCTGCTATTGATTCATCAGGTGTTGTGAATCGCATTGTGTTCCGACAAAGAGTATTGGGTGGCTCGTATCTCCACGAAGTCGAGTGTCTGCTAGATGCGAAGTCGAACGTGACGCCCTGGTTATCCGTGTCGTCGACCTACGCGGCGTTCTCGTCGACGAGTGCTTCGTTCGTCGTCGCGTTCGCGCCTTCGGTACGAGTGGCCGTGACCTGGCCCCGTCCACAATCAGAGGTAGACAATGCGGTCGTCTCTATAAATGATGATGGCATATTGATCAGAGCCTGGGGTTGTGATTTGGATGCGTTGAACTCCACAGAAGAAGGGGCGGCCGTCGATTTTGTGCCTTGTACCTTACCTGCGAATGCGGTCGCGCTATGCGTCGTCGCGCGAGGCGTCATGATTCTGGGTAGGGATGATGTGTTACGACTCATCGACCGGAAGGGGCGGCAGCTCGATGCCGTGTCGTTCTCAAGTGATTACATAGCATCTACAAGAGATACGGTCTATGCGCTCCAAGGGAACGAATTACAACAAATAGAAGCGCGATCCGCGCAACAACGCATCGCCTCACTCGTCGACGCGGGCGAGTGGCTCGAGGCGCTGAGTTCGCAGGTCGACGCGGTTGGGGACGATGCCTCGGAAAGTGCAAACGCCATCGATTTGCTGAGAAGGTACGTCGCGCTGGCCGTGGCGAACGCGCCGGCGCGGCGCGCGGCGACGCGGCAGCTGGACCTGGCGCGGTCGCACTTCAAGATGCTCGCGAGCGTGTGCGTCGAGTTCTGCATCGCGGTGACTGACTCAGCGTCTGTTTCTCACGTTTTCTGAACTTCAACAACTTTGTGAAGATGGCGTCTCCACGATATCACGCCACCGCGACGCCGTCGACGTGGCCGCGAGAGAGTCTACGGGTCTCGTGCGGGAGCCGCGGCCGTGTCGCGACGGTATCAATCAACGCAGGTCGACGTCCTCGACGTCCTCTTCGACGACGTCTACCACGCCTTCCAGAAGGCGTCGAGGAGCGACGTCTATCTAGATTTGCTGGAGCCCTACATTTTAACGGACAAATTGAAAAGGTTAGCGCCGGAGGTGCTCCAAGCCTTTGTGCAGCGGTTCCGAGAGAACGGGAAACTCGTAAACGTCGAGCGATGCATGCTGCACCTCGACCCGACGGCGCTGGATTTCAACATGCTTACACGCTTGCTCAAGACGCATCGGTTGCACTCCGCAACGTATCGGATTTACGTGGAAGGGCTCGGTGATTTCGTGGCACCTTTAGAAATTGCGCTAGACGCCTGCCACGAGGGCGTTGATGTAAGGCACCGAGGTGGGCAGGCTTTATTGTACGCTCGCTACTGTCTCGAGGGACTGGCGTTTCCGTCTGGTACGGCTGTGGAGCCGACTACCTCTGTGTTGTGGTTTTTACTTCGTAAAAAGCGGCCGGGCAGTGATCAGGAGTACCCTCATCTATCTCTACTCTTTACTGTCGATGCGCAAGCTTCCTTAGATTTACTCAGTGCTCATTTACTAAAACGTACTTCGTATGATGCTACCGTAGTAGTAAATCCATATGATAACGTCCAATCAGCATCAGTGACGCCTCCTTCGACGGATCCGCCCTCATCTTACTTTGTGGACGGCCCTCAAGCGGCCTGCGACGCCTCCACGAAGAAATTATTCTTAGCCTATCTTGCCGCTCATGCGGCGCGAGGCGTGTTAGTACCTACACAATCACTAAGTGAAGAAGTATTAAGGTACCTCGCGCTGGAGGGTCGCACCGACGACGTCGATGCTACTGAAGACGACCTTGACGCATGGGCATCCCTCCCGAAATGTTTAAGAGTACTACAACCGGCGAACGTTTCTACCTTACAAAAAGAAGCTTCTGCGAAGGGTCGAAGCGAAGCGTCCATCATCCTCCTGGAGTACGAGGCCGCGCGACTACTTGATTCGTTAGCATCAGAAAAGAGCCTCGAGAATCGACAACGAGCGGCCGAGGCCGTTTCACAAACGATCAAAGCTTCGTTAGCCCATGCGGATCTCGACGTGAAGAAGCGGGCCTTCGCCTTCATCACTTCCAGTATATCTTCCTTCCTAGAGAAGGCTCGACGACTGGATACTACCGTAGCGGCAGCCATCCGGGACGCGCTACCAGCGCTAGCCCAAGTAGACGCGTCACAAACGGCCCAAGTCATCGCAAATGTATTACCGGATGATGTGGCCGGTGCCTGCCAAGCCTTGGCGGCGAAGCCTTCGCTGCAATTTGTCGTGCTAGATGAACTGATTCGAACGGACGCGAGTGTCGACGACGAGGAACGAGCTGTGTATGTGGAGTTGCTCTGTGATAGTGCGCCGCACCGCGTGCACGCTTATTTAGCGTCGCATGACGGGTACGACGTGGAGGCAACCCTAGAATTGTGTCGGCGGCATCGCATCGACGACGCGACTGCCTTACTGCTCGAGGAGACGGGTGATGGTAATGGCGCGTTGGATTTGATCCTGCGCGGGCTCGGGAGGCGCTTCGAGGTGCTGAGGGACGCGGCTCGTTCTAAAGTAGAACTGAATGAAGCTGAGGCTGATTTGCGGGCTTCCGTAAGTGCGGCAACTCGCCTGTGTTCTAGAAGAAGCGAGGACCACGAAAGTCGAAGAGCTTGGTTCGCTACCTTAGATGCGTTGTTGGAGGCTCAGAGATCGTTGAAATTGAGTCGAGAATTACCTTCTACAGCATCGCAGGTCCGAGCTGTGGCGCGAGACCTAGCGCGATCCTACCTCACGGCGGCCGCCGACCGCGTGCCGCTCCGAGATGTCGTTTCGAAGCTGTTCAAGGACCACCCCGACGCCACATTAGGAGATTTCAGAGACGTCCTCACAAGTGCACTAGCGATGTCTCGCGTCGACGCGGCCTTGTATGACGCTGCTGCAACGTGTCAGCAACAAGATCAGTTCTCGAGGAGGCAGAAGGACGCGTTTTTTGCCAATCGGCCCCGACACGTGACACACTTGGACGGGAGAGCACTGAGGCCTCTGACTGAGGACGACCCTCCCGCATTGCACAACCACCTCGCGCTGATGGGCACGGCACCCGATGCCGAACTCATACTAACGCCCTTCGACCCGAAGGATCCCTTGGGGCCCTGGCAGGCTCATTCTTACTTACCTGAGGACGAGGAAAGTGTCCAGAAGCGCGAGGAGTACTTAAGGAAGCTGCGCGCACGAAACATCGAGGGCGCCTGGACGAAGGTCAAGAACCCTGGATATTATAACAAGTACATGGATTGTGAAGATGATCCCGCGGCGCGCATGCGGTTATTCGCCGAGGAGGACCCCTACAAGGCGGTGGTGCCGGAGAGGGAGCGCGTGCCGTTGCCGCCGCGGGCGCCTCCTGGAAGTTTGGACGCCGTGGCCAAGTTCTCGGCGTCGTTACCGAAAGGTTTAATTGACGGGACGCTCTCGTCGGAATCTGAGGAGGAGGACGCGTCGCCGTTCACGGCCTACGTCAAGCGGGCGGCCAAGAGCGGCGAGTGATGTGTTTGTTGTGAGTATTGTGTAACAGTCTTATAGTAGACCTAGGAGGCGCTCGCGGCGCGGCAGGCGGCCTTGTGGGCCTTCCAATGGGCCTTCTGGCACGCCGCGCCGCAGTAGGCGACGGACTTGCACCGCGCGCACTTGGAGAGCGGCTTGTCGACCTTGTCCCAGCGCCGGGTCTTGCCGCAGTTGGCGCAGGCGGGCCGCGCCTCCGCCGCCGCCGGCCCGGCCGCCGGCGCGGTGTAGGCGTCGACGTCGAGGACGTCGTCGGCCGCGCGGAGCGCCCGATGAATCTTGCGCACGGCGCGCGCGGCCCGAGCGCCCGGGAGCCCCTCAGCCAATTCTTTGGTCTCCATGAGTCGAAAGTCCGCCGCGGCGTCCGCCGTAGCCAGGGACGCCGGCGCGGGAGCCGGCGCGGCGGCGAGGCGGTCGACGAGGTCCTTCTTCTCGAAGCAGCCGTCGGCGCTCAAGCCGCGCGCGGCGAGCTCCGCCTTGAGCGCCTTCACGCCCATGGCCGCGAGTTCGCCGCGATCGTAACCGCCGCCGCCGCCCGCCGCCGCGCGGAGGAGCCGCGTCACTTCCGAGCGCGGCCGGTGGACCTCCGCGAACTCGAGCGTCGAGAGCGTCCGCCGCGCGCGCGCCTGGTCCAACGCGAGCGCCAGACCGCCGCCTGTCGTGCCGTCTTCCGGGTCAAAGTAGACGAAGCGGTCGCACCGAAAGAGCACGAGGTCGTGCGTGCCGCTTGCGTCGGCGCCGGCTGCGAGGAGCGCCGAAGCCACGGCCGCGTCGTCGCGGACCACGGCACCCAGGAGAGGCGAGAGGCGGACAGAGCCGACGCCGCGGTCCGGGTCGGCGCCCGCGTCCAGCAGCGCGCGGTAGTGCTCGAGCCGCGGCGCTTCGACGCGGCGCCGGAAGTGGCAGAGCGCGAGCAGTGGCGTGAGGCACGCGCTCATGTCATCGCTCCGGTCCAGGCGCTCGACGTCGCTCGGCGCGAGGAAGCCGCCGAATTTGGACTGCAGCAGGCCCCGAACGCCCTTGTCGCCGGAGCCGCCCTGGATGATCGTCAGCTTGTCGTCCTCCCTGGTCCTGTCGTCGCGTCTCGCGGCGTTCGGGTCGGCGCCGGCCGCGATGAGGGCGCGCGTGGCCGCGAGCGCCGGCGCGGCGGCGACGCAGTTCATCGCGGCCGCGGTAGCAAAGTCCACGAGCGGGACGAATAACGGTATGCCGTCGACGGCGCGGAGGCCCGGCGCGGCGAGGAGGCGCGCCGTGATCTCGGCCTGCTTCGAGACGTAGTCGACGAGGGGCATGTCGATCAAGAAGGTGACCGCGTTGCTATTCTGCGGTGCCCCCAGGGTGCGCACGCGCGGTTCGTCCGACTCGCTCACGTCGAGGCCGGACGCGTCGATGCCGATGCTCTTGTCCAGCACGGGGGTCCCCGCGCGAATCATCGAACCCGGACGCGTCGTCTGGAGCGTTTTCTCTGCCGCCTGGGTCGCCGCGAGCGCGAGCGGCGGACAGGCGTTCCGGCCCGAGCGGAGGTCGGGGTCCGCTCCTCCGGCGAGTAGAGCGTCCACGACCGCGGGATGCGCGTGTTCTATCGCTATGCCCAGCGGCGTGATGGCCCCGGCGTCCGGCTTGTCGAAGTCCGCGCCCGAGCCAGCCAGCGCCTCGATGACAGCGACGTGGCCGTTCTGCGCGGCGCCGAACACGGCCGTGCATCCGAGGTGGCTCACCGCGTTGGGATCGGCGCCCGCCCTAAGCAGCCGCGTCACGGCCTTGGCGTGCCCCTGGAGCGCCGCGCAGACGATCGGCGGCACCGGGGACTCGTCGGTCGTCGCCCCGGCCGCGGCCGCGCCGTGTTGAGCGAGCAGGCGGTCGATGGCCGCGACGTCGCCGTTCGCGGCGGCGTAGGCGACGCCGCCCGTCTCGACGGACGCGCGCGGGTGGTCGAACAAGCATCCAATGTCGCCAGACTCCTGGACGAAGGGCAACGCGCGCATGCCGTCACGCTTGATCTGGACGCCGAGCAGCTTCACGTGGTGGCACGTCGCCTTGTGCCCGTCGCCATCCAGCGCGCGGCAATGCGCGCTGCACCACCACGTGACGCCGCAGACGTCGCAGACGATGCCTCTGCCGTTGTACGCCTCCGAGCACCGCCGGCAGGGCGTGCACATCCGGTCCGCGCCCGCGAAGTTCTTCTCGCCGGGGCCGAGGCGGAGCACTTCGTCCTGCTGCTCGAACGTAGCGTCAGTGTCACGACCGGCCACCACATCCCCGAGGAGACTGGTGACCCTACTCGAGAAGGCCGTGAAGCCCGGATAACGCTCCGCGCTTCGGTCGGTATTCGAGAACATGGCTGCCGCCGTCGCAGCGCGCGAGGCGCGCACCCGTTGATTGTGTGCGTTTTCGGCGGCCACGATGCCGCCCTTGCGGCCGCGCGCCTTTTTTCCCATCCTGCTTCTCGACGGTCGAGGTGCGGCGCTTATTGCCTCTGGGTCCGCTTGCGCGGATTGATGGCCTCGCGCGCGAGCTCGCGTCCGTGCGGTATCTCTTGTGCCTTACTCTATCGCCTCGGGCGCGCACGTACACGCGCTGGCGTTGCAGCTCTGGGCTGTAGCAGCAATGAGGGCGACATGTCGTCACTTTTCAGCAACAGGCGAGTAGCAATGCGCGTATATTAGGCACAAAGGCCGCGAGACGACTTGGGCTAGCGACCTGTAAAGACACTTAGCAAGTGAGCCGTACGAGTAGAGATCTCCAAGGGCATCCATATACGGCCTCCAAAGACGCCTGTGGAGACGAACAAGGGCCGGTCCACCGCCGACCAACCAACGTGCTGCTGCGCGAAGGTGCTGCCCCAGACGGTCTACAGGGCGCCCAACGCGCCGCGATCAGCTCCCACAGCATGCCTATTAATCCCTTCCACGAGGGCAGCGTCGCGCGCGTCGCCCCCGCATCGATCGAGGACCTCGAGGCCGGTGTCACCCTGAACACAACCTACGACGACGCCTGGGGCGCGGACGCCCCGAAGCCGAGGGAGCCCCAGTCCGACGACGAGGTGGTCCGCGTGCCGCACTTGGAATTGAGGGCGCTGCCCGAGCCGGCGCCGTCCACAGGGAGATCCTACGACACCGCGTCGACGCAGCGCCTGCCCTCGGCGCGACGGAAGCGCGAGCAGCGCGAGAAGGCGCGGGGCAAGCATAGAGCTGCGCCGGCGTGCCGATCCGTGGCGGGCGTGTCGCTGGCGCGGCGCATGACCGGCGGGGCGTCGGCGCCGGCGGCGCCGCCCGCGCCGCCGCCCGCGCCGCACCAATCCCCCAAAAGCGGCTTGGCGGCGCGACTCGCGCGCCAGAGCGACGATATTCTACAAAGTGAGACGGCTCTCGACGCCGTCGCAACAGCCCAGCCCCTCTCGCCGTCGGCGCTGCGCTGCCAGGTCGCTGGCGACAAGCACGCGCGGATGGAACGAAAGAAGGCTGCGCGACGACGAAAACGTGAGCGTCAGGCGTAAGTATTTACTCAAGCGCCGATCCCCCCGCCATCCACACCGAAGCCCAGATCTAAATTGACCTCGGCCTTGTCGCAGAGCCCCGACGCCATCATGTGCGCGAGGTTGTGGGCCCGGTCGCCGACGCCGGACTTGGCCAGGATGCCGTAGACGTAGTCGAAGAGTAAATGCGTGTTCGCGATGCCCCGGATCTTCAGATAGACGGAAGTCTCGTCCTTGTGCCACCAGCCCTTCGTCGCCTGCATCGACGGGTCCCTTTTCACTTTAAAGTGGACCTTGGAGGTCTTGCAGCAGTTCGAGCAGCAGTACCTCTTGGAATTGACGTCGACGCCGATGATCGTGTGCTTCGGGATCACTTTGACGTAGACGTGCTCGCAGCAGCCGCAGCAGTGCGTGTCCGTCGACTGCGCCTGGATGCCGCCCTCGAAGAGCGTCATGACGTGGTGCTCGCTGCCGCAGCATCCCTGAGGTTTCGGCTGGCCTTTCAGGACGTGCAATACGGCCCCGAACGCCGTCGTGTGTTTGACCCTAGGCGTCATCGGCGGGCGCTTCATTTGTTGTTTCCGGGGCGGCGTCATCTCCATGCTGTGTTGCATCTTGGGGGGCGGCGAGTGGAGCGCGTGCGTGGCCTGGCCGCCGCAGTGGGGGCACTTGGCCTCGCCGTGCGTGAGCCGCCCCCCGCAGTGGTTGCAGAGGACCTCCGTCTTGTTGTGTGCGGCGAGCGCGGTCTGGGTGACCTCCGGCCGCGCCGCGTCCGCGAGGTTCTGCGGTTGCGTCTGCGGCCGTCCGCGGGGATCGACCGTCTGGGCCTCCTGCTCGGCCTCGACCTCGGCCAGCAGGGCGTCGAGCCCGGCGTGCTCAAGCGGCTCTTGGTCTGGCGGCCCGCCGCGCGTCTGCGACCAAAGGGTCGACGGTTCCGCTCTCGGCTCTACGGCCGTCCGGGTGACCGTCTGGGTGACCTCGGTGGCAGCCCGGTGACGAGTCGACGGTTCCGGGTGTGCGCTCGCGGCAGTGACTCCGGTGGCAGCCCGGTGCTCAACCGGCTCGTCGGTTCCGGCGGCCCGCCGCGCTTCCGACCTCGGCGAGAGGTCAGGGAGTTCGGGCCGTGCCCCGAGGGCAGCCCAGAGGGGGATAATGGTTGCGGTGTCGAGGCGCGAAGGCAAATACACACTGATGCAAACTATCAAAACGGCGGACCCCCCCCTCCAAGCTCTTACCCTACGAGCTTGTAGCCCCTCCCTAGCCCCCCTTCAAAGCACGCCAGGAATCGCGCGCAGGAGGTCTGGGCCCGGCGGCGCACCGGAACTCATACGAAGCCCGCTCTCAACGGCCGCGCTCGCGACCGCAAACACAGACGATGCAGATAGCTCAACGGATTGGGGCGCCCCGCGACGAAGGGGGAACGCGCACCTAGCAGTAGTCCAAGTTAAGCCTACAGACCGAGGTCGTCCGGCAGCTCCCCGCTCCCGAAGAAGTCGGGCAGCTGCGGCACGCCCACGATGCCCGCCGCGAAGAGACTTTGCGTCGCCGTCGCGAAGCCGAAGAATGCCAATACAGCGAACAGGCCTATAACCTCCTTCGGCGGGTCGTCGCCCTCGTCGCCCGTCTGCTTCTCTGACAGTCTTGAAGCGTAGGACGCGACGAGGCCGAGCGTGGCGACTGACGAGGCTAATAATCCCGGCGCCATCTCGCCGGCGACGCCCGAGCCGACGGAGCCCGACGCGCCTACTAAGACCACCGAGGCTAATAAAGGCGGCGCCAGGCACTGGATCGCCCGTCCCACGCTGAAGCCGAACGAGACCGTCGACCAGAGGCCCTCGCCCGTCGTCACCGCCGCTAACGACAAGAGCTGCGTCTGCGCCGCGATGGCGACCTCCGCCGGCGTCGAGGCCACGACGACGTCGCTTCGCGCTTTGACAGCGCTGCGGCTCGGGGCAAGCAGGGCCTGGCTGAGGCCCAGCAAGGCAAGCAATCGCAGGCTATGCCTCGGCATCATCGCAGGTATGCGTGGGACGAGTACGGCTCGCACGTTATGCAATATTTCGAGCGTATGGCGTGCTTTGGCCGCTGATTTGCCTGACGAGGTCTTTACTAGCGGCACAAAGACACTAGCGAGAGGCGGCCCATCGTCAAACAGCTTGTAAAAGCCCATAATTAATCGGCTGGAACGCCCTGGACGCAGAGCTCCGCAAGGCACACCTATCTGCCGCGCCTCGCTGCGTCTCGCCCGGCGCCGCGGCTCCACAGATTCACTTACAGGCCCTGCTGCGCAAAAACAGCGCGCGCGCGCGGCGCACGGCTCCCGCCTACGCTGCCGACGCCGGTGCGCATCGCTGCGCCAGAACACGAAACTCAGACATAACAAAAAACCATGGACGAGCTCGCCCGCTTAGAGCTCGTCAACAAAGTCGTGTCAAGACTCGAGGAGGAAGTCGGCATCGGCGACCGCACATTAGCCGAGTTCGTCATCCACTTGGCCCAAGAGGCGGGCACGCCCGTCGCCTTCACGGAATCACTCGCAAAGAACGGGGCAGACTTTTCCGACGATTTATCAAGGCAGATTTTTGCCTTGGTCGAGGACGCTTCCACACCACTGCCCGCGGCGCCGCCTCCACCAAGGCCGAAGGAACCAGAGCAGCAGCGGAAGCGCCCGCGGCCGTCGGGCGGCCCCGCGGAGCTGTACGAGGTCTATGCGGGTTCCGTGACGAAAGTTACTGATTTCGGGTGTTTCGTGGAATTGGAGGACGTGTCTCCAAGAACCGAAGGCTTGGTCCACGTCTCCATGATAAGTCGAGAACGCATCAGGGATCCGAGTCAACATGTACAAAGGAGACAGCGCGTCTTCGTGAAGGTTGTGGGTCGAGCGGGGCAGCGCGTGTCGCTGTCCATGAAGGAGTGCGACCAGCGATCGGGCAGAGACTTGCAACCGAGACGACGAGAGCTCCTCGACGACCAAACGGAACGGAAGACGCGCAGTAACCCGATGATCAACCCCGGCGTGCGGCTAGACGACATACAAAGAGAGTCGGGCGGACGAGCGCCGAAACGACTGACCTCTCCGGAATTGTTCGAAGCGAGGCAACTAGCTGCCTCTGGCGTCTTGCCGCCGGAACTATTACCTACATATGATGCCGAGCGGGGCGGCGCTCTCGCGGCGGGCGGCCGCGAGGAGGTCGAGGAGGACATCGAGATCGAATTGAATACGCACGAACCGGCCTTTCTGCGAGGGCAGTCGACGATAGCACGAGAAGCCTCGCCCATAAAAATCGTCGCCAATCCCGACGGCTCGTTGCAGAGGGCCGCCCTGACCCAGGGCCAGCTCGCGAAGGAGCGGCGCGAGCTGAAGACGGCGCAAGCGAACGCGCTCATCGACGGCATTCCAAAAGATTTGAATCGGCCGTGGGAGGACCCGATGCCCGAGGCCGGCGAGCGGCACTTCGCCCAGGAGCTGCGCTCCGTGAATTTGGCAGGTAGCCAGGTCGAGTCCGCCTGGAAGCAGCAGCAGAAGAAGGCCGCGTTGTCGTTCGGACATGTTTCCACCAAAACGATAAGAGAACAACGAGCGGGCCTGCCGATCGCGCAACTACGCAATGAGTTGATGGACGCGATCCGGGACCACCAATGTTTAGTGGTGATCGGCGAGACCGGTAGTGGCAAGACGACGCAGATGACGCAGTACATGGCCGAGATGGGCCTGACGTCCAGAGGTATGATCGGCTGCACGCAGCCTCGACGCGTCGCGGCGATGTCCGTGGCCAAACGAGTCGCCGAGGAGTTCGGTTGCGATCTCGGCCAAGAAGTCGGGTACACGATTCGGTTCGAAGATTGCACGGGACCCTCCACAGTGATTAAGTACATGACGGACGGCATGTTAATGAGAGAATACTTGGCGGTGCATGTCAGTGTGGAACTCTTCGCGTCGACGGCGTTCGCGAGCGTCGTCGGCACGCCCCGCGTCGATGGCGTCGGGAGCGCCGCCCGCACGCCATCGCCGCGGCGCCGCACACATCACGCCTCACCCCGCGCAGGACGGCGACCTCGGCCGCTACTCCGCCTTGATTCTAGACGAGGCCCACGAGCGGACGATCCACACGGACGTGCTCTTCGGCTTACTCAAGGATCTAGTACGAAAGAGACCAGACTTGAAATTAGTCGTCACGAGTGCAACGCTCGACGCCGAAAAGTTCTCGACGTATTTTTTCGAATGCCCGATTTTTACGATCCCCGGTCGATTATTTCCTGTGGAGGTTTTGTACACGAAGGAGCCGGAGCAGGACTACTTGGATGCTGCTCTCATAACCGTGATGCAGATCCACTTATCCGAACCTGCTGGGGATATCCTTGTATTCTTGACGGGCCAGGAAGAAATTGATACTTGTTGTGAGGTGTTGTACTCAAGAATGCAACAACTAGGCGACCTCGCGCCGGAATTGATCATCTTACCTGTGTATGGCGCTTTGCCAGCCGAGATGCAAAGTCGTATTTTTGAACCCGCACCAACAGGCGCCAGAAAATGCGTCGTCGCGACGAACATCGCCGAGGCCTCGCTGACCATAGATGGCATCTACTACGTCGTGGATCCCGGTTTTTGCAAACAAAAAGCTTATAACCCCAAACTAGGCATGGATTCTCTGGTCGTCACGCCCATCTCCCAAGCCTCGGCCAAGCAGAGGTCTGGCAGGGCTGGCAGGACGGGGCCTGGGAAATGCTATCGGTTATATACCGAAGCGGCTCTACGTACCGAAATGCTCCCGACCTCGATACCAGAAATCCAACGGACCAATTTAGGAAATGTGGTCTTACAGCTCAAGGCCATGGGCATCCACGACTTGTTGAAGTTCGACTTCATGGATCCCCCACCGGTCGCGACGCTCGTCGGTGCCATGCAGTCGTTATACGCTCTCGGCGCTCTAGACGACGAGGGGCTGCTCACGCGGTTCGGGCGGAAGATGGCCGAATTTCCCTTGGAGCCGCAATTGTCAAAAATGCTCATCACGGCCGCGGACCTGCGATGCGCGGAGGAGATCCTGACGGTCGTAGCCATGCTTTCAGTAGAACAGCCCTTCTACCGGCCGAAGGAGAAGCAGGCGCAGGCCGACGCGAAGAAGGCCAAGTTCTTCCAGTCCGAGGGCGACCATTTGATGTTACTCGCGGTCTACGAGGCCTGGAAAAATGCCAAGTTCAGCAACCCGTGGTGCTACGAGAATTATTTGCAAGCTAGAGCTATGAGGAGGGCCCAAGACGTGCGCAAGCAGCTCGTCACGATTTTAGACAGGTACAAGATGGACGTGTTGAGTGCGGGCCGGGACTGGGATTTGGTGAGGAGAGCAATAGTAGCTGGGTATTTTACCAATGCGGCCAAGAAGGACCCGCAGGAGGGCTACCGGACCATGGTCGAGGGCTCGCCGGTGTCGATTCATCCCTCTTCGGCACTATTTAATAAAAATCCGGAGTGGCTCGTGTACCACGAACTCGTTTTAACGTCGAAGGAGTACATGCGGAACGTGATGGCGATTGAACCGAAGTGGCTCGTCGAGCTGGCGCCGCGCTTCTTCAAGCGGGCCGACGCCGGGCAGCTGTCTACCGCCAAGAGAAGGCAGAAGATCGAGCCGTTGTATGATCGGTTCAACCCGGAAGGGTCGTGGCGGCTGTCGAAGCGGCGCGGCTAGATCTAACTACTGTTCTCTGTTAGTCTTCGCGAAGGTGCCTTGTAGTTCTCACCCTAAATTTTTCAGAATCGGGGTTTGGGGCGGGGCCCGAGGCGGGGGCGGTCGGGGATGAGCCGTATTTGACCTCCACGTGTGAGTGCCGTATAACATGTCCCGTCGACGGGATATGTTAACCCGGTCCGGGAGAAGCACTTGTAGTTCGCCAAGAACATGTCCCAGACGTGCGCACTCGCCGCGTCGTCGATGTGCTGGCGGATGGAGTCGAGATCACCGCCGCTCGTTTCGTAGTCGTGGAGCTCGTTCACGAGGTCTCGTTCGTGGCCCTTCGCCCGCTCGCTTGTCCCACGGCGCGAAATCCAGGGCCAGGCCGGGCCGCGTAGACTTAGACCTTGTGCTTGTGGCCCCACACATGTCGGCCCCACACATGTCGCCGCGTAGACCTTTTTCCACTGCACGTCGGCGATGCGTGCCGCGTGGTCCTGGTTCTTCTGCGATTGCGGCGTCGGCGCGGACGAAGTAGAGAGAGTGTCCGCCGTGCCCGGCCGTGCGACGGCACCCGCGGTGCCCGGTCTGTCGTCCGTCTCTGTGGAAAGCGGCCTGGGCGGTGCCCTCGCGGCATCCCAGTCCCACTGCTGCGGATTCTCGAAGCCGTGCCGCCGGTATAAATCCCTAAAAAGATTTCGGACATAAATCATGTTCGGCTTCGCGTCGAACTGGAGCTCCCGACAGTACTGGATGAACTCCTGGAACTCGACGGGGCAGCCGCGACACAACTCGGCCAAGGGTATCGTTGTCTTCTTGTGCAGGATCAGGCGATGTTTCAGGGAAGCGGTGCCGGCGACGCCGTGCGGCACCTTGAGGCCCTGCCAGGGGAGCCTGCCGAGCAGAAAGTAGACCAGCATATAGCCGATTGATTCCAAGTCGTCCCGTCGTGAGGTCTCCACGCCCTGGTGGTTCGCCACGGAGGCATATCTAGTCGTCCCCGTCAAGGAACGATCGTCTCGGTAAGGGATATGTTGTAAAGTATGAGGATGTCTATACCGCTTAGACAACCCGAAATCAATACAGAATATTTTCGTGTCGCCCCGCGGGCTCACGACGAAGTTCGCAGGTGATATGTCGCGGTGGATCAAGTGGCTCTCGTGCAAAGTCTCCGCCCGCTCCAGCAGTTTGTCGGCTAATTGGAGCGTCGTTTTTAATGAGAACCGTCGGCCGCACTGATTGAACAAGTCCTCGAGCGAAGGTCCCAACAACTCCATGACCATGACGTTACAATCTCGGTACGTGCCAAAGTACATCACCCGCCCGATGCCCGTGCAGCCTTGGAGCTCCCGATACACCTTGAATTCGTGCCGTAACTGCGGACACCGCGCCGACCGCTTCTCGAACTTGATCGCGACTTGTTTGTTGCAATTTGTACAGCTGCAAAAATTATGACCGTGGCCGATGACCGTGGCCGAATATATCTCGCTAGACGATCCACTGGCGATCCTTTGATTGATTCGGTACTTCCGGCCGATGACCGTGGCCGGCGGGATGTCTATGCGGCGGTCGGCGCGGCGGGGCTGGTCAAACGACGATGGATTACAGGGTCTTTTGTCCAACGATGCAAGGTGATGTGCAAGGTGCTCGTCTTCGTCCCTGCCTCCGTCGTCCATGACGTGCAAGGCGGTCGGAGATGGTCTGTCCGAAAGGGCTTCGCACGCAGCTTCTTGTCCTATAGCCGATACACGTACATCATCGGAAGCGACTCGGCGGGACAGTTCATCTAAATCCGCGTCGTCGACCGGAGGCCCGTCTCCACTATCATCACTCGAGTATTCAGGCCCGGTCAACAAGCCGCTCGTGTTATTTGTTGACGCCGGGTTCCAGTGCCGCTTGTCTGTCGACGCCAGTTGGTGAGCGGCCCATAAGTCTTCTTCTTCTTGGAGGATTTTGGCCAATACGTTATCCTCGACGCCCATGGGGATTTTGGCCAATACGTTATCCTCGACGCCCATAGGGATTTTGGCCAATGCGTTATCCTCGACGCCCATAGGGCCCGGCGCCGATCCGCCCGCTGTTACCAGCTTCCAGAAAGGCTTTTGCCGACCTAGAGGCGAAGTGTAGCGAGTTGGCACTCGAAACGGGGATCGTCGCGGTGCCCTCGCCACTCCATGCCAGCGCCGACCCGAGGCCGACTTAGTCTCCTCGACGCCCGTCTCCTTAGATCCGTCGTCGTCGTATAGGGCCATCTCATCGAAGAGCTCGACGATGGCTTTCTGCATCTGCGCGATGTCCAGCGGTGTTGCGCCTTTTATGGCCAGACGGCCGGCATCTGCTCCCTCTTCCAACAGCAAACGCGCGACATCGACGTGGCCCTCTTGGCAGGCGATCCATAGCGGCGTCGTACCGTCCATAATCGCCCGGTCAACCTCCGCGCCGCGTTTCAGCAGCAGCCGCGCGGCGTTGACGTGGCCCTCGCTGCAGGCGATCCATAGGGGTGTCACGCCCCCCTCGCTCGCCCGATCTACCTCCGCGCCTTTGTCCAGCACTAGATGCGCCGCGTCGACGTGGCCGTTGTAGCAGGCGATGAATAACGGTGTCTGACCGCCTTCCGTCGAGCGGTCGACCTCCGCGCCTTCGTCCAGCAAGAGCCGCACGGCGTCGACGTGGCCCTTCGTGCAGGCGGCAAGCAGCGGCGTTGCACCGTACTTATCCGCCCGATTAATGTCCACGCCTTGGTCCAGCAAGAGCCGCGCCGCGACAGCGTGGCCGTTCTTGCAGGCGATGATCAGCGGCGTCCGACCGTCCTCCAACGCCCGATCGACCTCCGCGCTTTGGTCCAGTAGCAGCCGCGCCGCATCGACTTGGCCGATCTGGCAGGCGATGAATAGCCAACGGGTCGTCTGGTCGATGTCGGCGCCGTCGTCGAGGAGTTGCGTGATTGCGCCGACGTCGTCGGTGATGGCCGCAGCAAGTGTACGCATAGCGCTACGGGGCAAAAACATTTCCCCTCCGAGCAGCACGACGATGCGTTCGTGGCCTTTGCTTTTCGCGATGTCCAGAGGCGTTAAACCGCAGTGGTTCGCCCGATCGACCTCCGCGCCTTTATCTATCAAGAGCCCCGCCACGGTGACGTAGTCGTTCCGGCAGGCGGTGTGCAGCGGCGTGGAGCCGCTGTTATCCACCTGATTAACATCCACTCCTGATTCCAGCAACCGCGACACCATGTCGAGGCGGCCATTCGCGCATGCGATGTGCAGTGGCGTCTCAGGTTCCGGTTCGGGCTCGGGTTCCGGTTCGGGCTCGGGCTCAGGTGCGGCCGTCGCGGCCTCGGCCTTGTTCCAGCAGCGCATCGCCTCGGCCCTGGTGATCCTGGCGCCCGGATATCTCGGGAACCTCTCCGCCCACTGCCAGCGCCACTTGTCGCCCGCGAGCTCCTTCGCCTCGGCAAGCGTGAACTGCTCCGGGAGAGACGATACGCCGCCGCCCATGCTCGTGCTGCTGCTTCTAAGGGCAATCTCCTGCGCAGAACGCTGCCCTTTGATGCGGAAGCTGTGCCGCGGGGTACAGAGGGTGTGCGTAGCCTGGGGAGCGAGCGCTGCGGGTGTGTATTGCTTTACGACGAACGTGCGCTGCGAGCTCCACCCACAGGCCCAAAAAGGGGAGAATCTCTGTGGACATACTAGCATTTGGACGTTGGCACGTGGCCGCGGTCCTTTGCGCGTGATTCTCTAGAACAAGCCTCAGCGGAGGATGCGTCTGATGATTACTGGGGTGCTAGGTGGGAGGCGCGCGCGGGTGGCGCGATGCGAGTGGGAGGGGCGGCCCGCCTCACAGGCGATATTTCTTGCTCCCGCGGTTGACGCTGCCGCGGTTGGAGACGGTGAAGTAGTTGCCGTTCTTGAGGTTGGACTTGGCGCTCACGAAGCGGTTGCCGTGCGCGACGCCGCAGCTCTTCGCGCCGTACGTCTTGTAGCCGTTCTGCGAGTTGATCGACTCGGACTTCTGGTTAAGTTGCCACTTCCCACCGGTGTCCTTGCGCAGGCCGCCGCCGACGGCGTTGCGCGTCGACACGCCCGCGGCGCTGGCCAGTTGCTGGTGGGCGGTGGACGTGGCCGTGGGCGTGAAGGACCCGACGTAGGTCTTGCCGGTGGACTTGTCGTGGATCATCGTCTTGCCGGCCATGTTGCGTTTGCGTTGGTTTTGTGCCTGGGTGTGATGAGGTGCTTCGTGAGAAGGATTCATGGGGGATTTGGGTTTTGCGGCCCTGGGAGCAGCGCTGCGGTGTGTGTGCTGCGAGTGCGATGAACGTGCACCTTAATCTGGCTGCCTCTCTGATTTGGGGATTGGGGTACTGCTAGGCATGCCATGCTAGATCATGGCTCTAGCGTCGCGCACTAATGATTTCCACATGCATCTTCTGAAGGTCTCTCGCACTCCTATGTTCGGACGTATAGAAAGGGCAGCCGCGCGTCTTCCTACTAGCCTCAAGGGCAGCCCCACTTCCGGAGATGCTCGCGCATCCACCCTGGGAAGAAGATGTCCAGGCACCAAGGCGACTGGGCGCAGACGACGGCACGCGTGTTGAGCCATGTGCTGATGGTATCACGAGTCGCAGAGCGGACCATCACGGCCCAGGACCAAGCTGCCATCGACAAGGTCTGGGCGCATGTGGGTGTGCGGCGTGATGAGTACGACGATTCTGGTCAATGGAAGAAGGTCGCGCCGGTGCGACGCGAAGGCGTGCGACAGCGGCTGGTTGACGGTTATAGGGACGCATTCCGCGCCTCGGACCCGAAACGGCTCGGACGGTCGGACGCGCCTCGCACCGCTTTCTTGCCGGGCGGTCGCGCCTCGCGCGCCGGACAGGCCCGGAGGGAATTCAAGCGAGCGCACCTCTTGGATTGGGGAAACCGGCTTCTCGCCGCCGAAGCGGCCAACGTAGCGCCGCCGCCACCGCCACCGCCGCCGCCCGCCGCCGAAGAAGCTGCCGCGAGCGTCGCCAGCGAGTCCTCGGACGAAGATTCTACGGACCCGGACACAATCAGTCCCACAATCGCAAGCCTGCCCGAAGACACCCGCGCGACGGTCGTGGCCATCATGGAGCGCGCTGCGGCCGAGGGCTACGAGCTCTCGGACTGGGACGAGCTCCTCCGTTACGCGCGGAACCGCTACGTCGAGGCCGCGGTGGACCCGGACCGCTACGTCGAGGCAGCGGATGAGCTCGGCGCGGTGAATGCGGCCAGGGATAGGATTATCGCGAAGGCGGCGCCAAGCGAGAGTGTGAGTAGAAGCCGGTCGGGCCGTGACGGGGCTTCGGTGATGTCGGATTCCAGCCTGTTTTCCCGCCTATTGGAGTTGAGCCTAGATTCGGAGCGAGAGGCGCTGCGGCACCTGCACAGCGACCTGCTCGGCGACCGCGTCCGCGTCCACACCATTCCGGGCCTGAAGATGAAGAAAAAGAAAAAGAAGGTGAAAAAGGCGATCGCGAAGGAGCTGAATCGTTGGGGAAAGAAAATAGAGAAGGCGTTCAAGATGTAAAAGGCGGCAGAAGATCGAGCCGCTCTACGATAGATTCAATCCGGAGGGGTCGTGGCGGCTGTCGAAGCGGCGCGGCTAGCTATCGTTTTCCCCCGAGTCTAACTACTGTTCTCTGTTACTACAAGTACTAAAAAATTACTAGAAGTACTCGACGGACCGCCGATGGCGCGTCGACGCCGCGGCGGCGAGCTTCTCGAGGAGCCGCTTCGCTTCGAGGACGGCGAGCGCGAGGCCTAAGACGACGACGAGGGCCGTGCAAATGGCCAGAAACGTTCCCATACCAAGCACCGACCAGCCATCATCCTCCACAACGTCGGAGGATAGGAGCAGTCCAGAAAACGTCGCGAGCGTGAGAACCGTGGCGCCGAGAATTGCGAGGGTATTGTCCGCATGGTGGATAAATGGCTGCGTGGCCGCGTAGAGTAATAGGGACAATATAGACGTCAGCAACCCAAAGGCGAGCTGCGTACTGCTGCCCGGTTGGACAGTTACCGCTACGGCGGTGACAAGTAAACGTCGCACGGACTCGATCGCCTCGAAGTACCAGTACCTGGGCAGGTAGTGGACGAAGAGGAACCGGACGCTCTTCAGGCTGGCGTCCTCGCGCCGCTGGGCATGCTTTGCGCGCTCGGCGAGCGAGCAGCGTTTATCGCGTTCGACACTTAACGTCTCCTCGAGCCGGAGGAGCTTAGCGCCGTGCGGGCCGAGGGGCGGGTCGATGGCTTTTCGGTGCTTGAAGAGTAAAGCCGAGAAAAGACAGACGATGCCGACAGGGTACACCGCGACCATGATGCCCGCATATGCCGCGAAGCCCCGCCATCGATCCGTTTTACACGAGATGGAGTAGTCGGCCGCGAGCACGGCTCTCCCGTCATCGAACGTGTCGTCGCAGGCGAAGGCCTGGAAGATCGAGGTGGACGTCGACGCGAACACGAAGAAGCAGAGCTTCAGCACGAGGTCGATAAAAGCTGCGGCGCCCGCGGGCCGCCCGCGCCGCCTCGCGACGACGGCAGCCGCACAAAGCGCCAGCGCGACCAATATAGGACCCAGCGTCACGAGCAGTAGCCGATGGTAGAACGTGAGCCGTCCCACGAGGCATTCGAGCTGCACGAGACTGAAGACGTCGAGGTTCAGCGGATTGAAGACGTTCAGCAGGCCCGTGAGCTGCTTGGGCCACGTCACCGCATAGTACACTTCAGGCAAGTAGCACAGACATTGTAGAAACGTCACCACGATTTTCACCTTCACGACAATAGCCTCCTCGATCAGACGTAGCACGCTCGCCACGTTCGCGTCGAGCGACGGCCGCGGTACGCCGTCGAGGAGGTCGAGGATCACCGCGAGGTCCGGAGCGTCAAGCCGCGGGAAGGCCTCAGCGAGCAATGACACGAGGACATCGAGGTCCAGCTCCGCGGGAATCTTCATATCTGGACGCAGCAACTCGAAAAGCTCGTCCAGGCGCGGGCGCGGCAGGCGCGGCACCGCGACGCGGAACGACGCCTCGAGGAGCCTCAGCCGCAGCGGAGCTAGTTCCGGGATTCGGTCGCAAATGTCAAACGTCATGCGCAGCTGCGGCGGCATCAGGTCCGGAAGGATCTCCTGCAGAATGGCGTCGAGGTCGAGCGACGCGTTCGTAAGCTCGCGCAGGTGGATCTTTGGAGTCTCGCGAGCAAGGTCTGCGTCGTCCTGAGGCTGAGGTATATCCTCGCGAGCAAGGTCTGCGTCGTCCTGAGGCTGAGGTATATCCTCGCGAGCAAGGTCTGCGTCGTCCTGAGGCTGAGGTATATCGCTCTTGGGCGTCTGAGATTGAGGCAGGTACATAATGTCCTCGCTCTCGTAATCGTGAAATTCTTCGTCGGCAGACGGGTAGTCCGTGTACTGAATACAAATGCCGCGCGCGCCACTGTAGTCGGTCTCCACGTCGACAATCTCTGCTCTGAGCCAAGCCCCAACGGCGTGGACCTTGACTGCTGTGCCGACCAAGTTTTTGCCCCACGGCGGCCGCGACGTGCTGGTCTCCCCGTCGGGCACGACACGTCCTGCCTTTGGCAGCAGGGCCTTGGCGCTCCGCGACCACCGCCCGCTGCGAGCCCGGAAGCGCCGCTTCGCCGCATCGTGGGCACGAGCGCGTAGAAATCGCGCGACGATGAAGGGCGACGCGCAGAACAGAAGCAAGATGAACAGGTGCAGCCCGAAGAAATGTCGCGTCCGGCGCGTCGCCGCTGCGTCGCATTCATAACACTCGCCCGTGCTGACCTCCAGGTAGTAATTGTGCTCGCACGACGCGCAGAGCGTCTTGTGGTAGCCCGGTGCGCATTGCGACGCGTTGCCGCCGACGCAAGCGCTTTCGAGGAAACATCGCTTGAGCTTCGGAGACGTGCGGCCGGTGCGCCAATAGCCGGGATGAACGTTTAGCGTCGCCAGCGTCGTACCCGCCGCGCAGTCAGCGTGCGCCGGGCAGGCGAAGCAATTTTTTCCGTCGGCCGAGGAGGCGTCGTCGCCCAGATATAAGCCCGCGCCGCAATAATCACACGAAACTGCACCGCTTCGCGACCCGCGACCGAGCTGGAACGTCGCGCACGGCTCGCACCCTAAATGGCCCGCGTCCGGCTGATAAGTTTCCGGCGCGCACCCGATACATTCACTTTGGCCGCTCGCCGGTTGGCTTCGACCAGCAGGACACGCGGTGCAGGAAGTGGCGTAGGTCTCGTTGGCAAAACTCCCGGCGGCACATGGCAGACTCTGAACCGCGTCTGGCGTGTACCACCCCAACGGAGGGACCTCGCAATAGAGCCCAAGTGGGCTGAACGTGCCGTTTTGACACTTCAAGCACGTAATGCTCAGACCGTCGTCAGCGATGTGCTCTGCTTCGCCAGGAAGGCACCTGGAGCAGTAGGACTGCCCAAGGCCAGCTTTCAAGTCGTCGGGGCAAGGATCACAGGCGGCGGCTCCTGGGCTGCTGCTGTACGTGTTGTACGGGCAGTGATCGCAGGATGCTGACCCAGCGGGGGCGTAGGTTCCCGGAAGACACACAGTGTTGCATTCGCTCTGGCCACTCGCCGGTTGACTCCGACCGGCGGGGCACGCCTCACAATCAACAGCGCTGGCCGAGAAGCTGCCAGATGCGCATACAACACACTCGCTCTGGCCGCTCGCCGCTTGGCTCCGACCGGCGGGACACGCCTCACAATCAACAGCGCCGTCTTCGGCCGAGAAGCTGCCAGATGCGCATACAACACACTCGCTCTGGCCGCTCGCCGCTTGGCTCCGACCGGCGGGGCACGCCTCGCAATCAACAGCGCCGTCTTCGGCCGAGAAGCTGCCAGACGCGCATACAACACACTCGCTCTGGCCGCTCGCCGATTGGCTCCGACCGGCGGGGCACGCCTCACAATCAACAGCGCCGTCTTCGGCCGAGAAGCGGCCGGCCGCACAAGGATCACACGCCGATTGGGCGGACAGCGGCTGGTACGTTGAGGCAGGGCACGCAGTGCACTGGCCGGTACCGTCTAGGAAGCCGTTGTCGCTGAACGAACCAGGGGGACAAACGTTGAAGCTGAAGACGTAGGCCGAGCCCGAGCTTTGGCCGCCGTCGTCGTCCAGGTAAGCCCCGACCACGACGTTGCCACCATCAATCGCCACGGAGACGCCAAAACGGTCGTAATTGGCGGCGTCGGATGCCGTCAGCTTGGCCACCTGTTCATATGTGGCGCTGCCGTCGGATGTTTGGAAGACGTAGGCCATGCCCGTACCGCCAATACTCCATTGGTGCGCCCCGACCACGACACTGTCGCCGGAAATCGCCACGGATCTGCCGAAGTCGTCCTCCGCAGCTGCGTCGGCGGCCGTCAGCTTAGCCACCTGGCCGTACGTGGCGCCGCCGTCGCTCGTGCGGAAGACGTAGGCCGAGCCCGATTTGGAGCCGGCGTCGTCGTCGTCGTAGGCCCCGATCACGATGGTGCCGCCAGCGATCGCCACGGAGTTGCCGAAGCGATCGCCCGCCGCGGCGTCGCTGGCCGTCAGCTTGGCCACCTCGACGTACGTGGCGCCGCCGTCGGTCGTGTGGAAGACGTAGGCCGAGCCCGAGTCCGAGCCGCCATCGTTGTCTCGGTAGGCCCCGATCACGATGGTGCTGCCGTCGATGGCCACGGAGTAGCCGAAGTAGTCGCCCGCCGCGGCGTCGGAGGCCGTCAGCTTGGCCACCTGGCTGTATGTGGCGCCGCCGTCGCTCGTGTGGAAGACGTAGACTGCGCCCGAGTAGAAGCCGGCGTCGTCGTCGCCGCTGGCCCCGACCACGATGGTGCTGCCGTCGATCGCCACGGAGTAGCCGAAGTAGTCGTACGAGGCGGCGTCAGCGGCCGTCAGCTTGGCCACCTGGTCGTATGTGGCGCCGCCGTCGCTCGTTCGGAATACGTAGGCCGCACCTCTTTCATAGTAGTCACCGTAGGCCCCAATCACGACGGTATCGCCGGCGATCGCCACGGAGGTGCCGAAGCGGTCTTCCGCAGCGGCATCGGCAGCAGTCAGCTTGGCCACCTGATCGTAGGTAGCGCCGCCGTCGGTCGTTAGGAACACGTAGGCCGAGCCCGACATGGAGCCTGCGTCGTCGTCGTAGAGGGCTCCGACCACGACGGTGTTTCCGTCGATCGCCACGGAGTAGCCGAACTCGTCGTTGGTCGCTGCGTCGCTGGCCACCAGCTTTACGACCTCCTTAAAGTCGACGGACAACCGCCGATGCTCAGCCCGCGCGACTAGCGGCACGGTGAGAGTCCCATTGGTAGCTCCACGGACGCGCAGCCCAAAGCTCACCAGCAAGCATAACTGGCAGCATCTCATGATATATCAGGTTGCCGCCCGAGAGTGGGCGCGACCCATTCCGCACCGCACGTGCGAAGCAGCGCTGCGCCCATGCCGGGCGGCGCGGCCAGCCCAGGGTTGGTTCGGGTTCGCGTTTTGGAAAGAGTAAGGTGTGGTCTGGTCGCATAGACCTCCTTTCTTCTCCACAACTTCAAGCCGCCGGCGCGGACCAATAGATGCTAATACAGCTGTACGCCCGCCGCGACCCCGATGACTCTTGATTCTTACACGCAGCAAGCACTACTCCCGCAGCACGCCCCGGATGCGCCGCGCGAGCTGCATGTCCTTGACCATGATCGTCACGCGCTTGGCGTGAATCGCACACAGGTTCGCGTCCTCGAACAGCCCGACGAGGTGCGCCTCCGCGGCCTCCTGCAGCGCGACCAAAGCCGCGGCTTGCCAGCGGAAGTCGTGCGGCGCCTGTGTGGAAATCAACCAGCGAGTTAGATTGCCCTGAACCTCCACGCCATCGAGCCGACGCGGTCGCGGGAACAACGTCGCGTCGATGGCCTGGAAACTCCACGCCATCGAGCAGACGCAGCTACGGAGACAACATCGCGTCGATGGCGTGGGGCGCCCGACATTTGATTTCCACACAGTGCGGCGCCAGACCCTGCTGGACCTGCCGTACTAATCTAGCGAAGGGCAGTTTCCGCAGCAGCAAATCGGTAGAGCGCTGGTACTTGCGGATCTCCTTGAGCGCCGCCTCTCCCGGTCGCAGCCGCTGCTTCCGCTTCGTCGGCGTCTTTTTTTTTGCTGGCGTGCCAGCGCCGGTCTCGCCGCCGATGCGGGGCGTGGTCTTGGAGCGGGCCATGCCGCGGCGGTGGCGTTGCGCGCGCTGCGGCGGTGGCGTTACGCCCGGAGCGCGCGCGTTTGCTTCGGAGAGCTTGGCGCCTCCTGAGAGCGCTGTGGCCTCTGCCTCTGCGTCGCGTTCTTTCGCTGCGGCGCCAGCGAGGACGCCTCGGCGGGCACTTTCTGCGATGAACGACTGCGTCTCACGCCCTGCGGGCTTGCGTTTTGCGGCAGCGCGCGCCCGAGTCCCAGATGTTAAGCGCGAAACCCGCACTCCATTTCCGGGCCCCCTGATGCGTCGAGGCGTCCAGGGACGCTCGACGAGGGTCCTGAAGGCCTTAGAGGCCCAGCGCGCACTTTGACGTAGCGGGGCCTCAGTGCTGCAGCGAGGACAATTGAAGGTCTGCGGCGGCCTCAATTGAAGGTCTGCCCAGCGCGAGCAGTCTTTAACCACATCAGCCGTACAAAGGCACGCAGCAGCGGTCGAAACCATGCTCCGCATCGTCGGGTTAGCCGCGGGTGCTGCAGCCCTCGTGGGCCCCGGCGCGCAGACGGCGCGCGCGCCCGCGCTGCAGGCCAAGAACGTCCTCTTCGGCGACGAGTCACGAGCGCAGCTCGTCGCCGGCATCAACGCCGTCGCCGACGCCGTCAAGGTCACGCTCGGCCCGAAAGGTCGCAACGTCGTTTTGGAGCGAGCCTACGGCGCCCCCGAGATTGTCAATGATGGCGTGACCATCGCGCGGGACATCGACCTCCCGGAACCGGCGATGAACATCGGCGCGAAACTTATTCAAGAGGTCGCCGGCAAGTCCGACAGCAAAGCGGGCGACGGGACGACGACCACAACTTTGATGACGCAAGAGCTCGTGAACCAGGGCATGAAGGCCGTCTCGTCTGGATCGAACCCCGTCGCGCTGAGACGGGGCATCAGCCACGTGACGAACATTTTGATCGAGAAGTGCCGCGAGTTGTCCGTGCCCCTGAAAGGCAACGACGACATCCTCAACATCGCGACCATCTCCACGAGCGGCAACGCCTTCATGGGCGGCGTCATCGCCAAGGCCTACGAGAAGGTCGGGACCACTGGTAGTACGACGCTCGAGGAGTCCCAGACGCTGAACGATGAAGTGGAATTCACGGAGGGCCTGACCATCGACCGAGGCTACGTAAGCCCGTACTTCGTGAACGACCAGGAGCGCCAGTTTGGCTCCGGCGTCCGTAGTTGTGTGACGTCGTCGACCGAATCGCCTCGAAATCCAAAGAAAAACCACCCACTTCCATCGTTCCTGGAGACGACGTCGCCCGACCCTCCTTCATCGCGCCACGACCGCGTTTGCGCGCAGGCTCTGCGAGCTCATGGACCCGAAGATCCTCGTGACCGACAACAAGATCGAGAACGTCAACGACCTGATCCCGCTGCTCGAGGTCCGCGACAGCGTCCGACGCCTTCCATTCACTTCGTCTCCACGAGACGAGGCGCTGGATGGTCTTTTTTTCGATGGCGTCTTCGCGAGAGCGGGTCGCGGCGATGGCGTCGACGAGAGCGTCCGCGCGCCTCGCGAGCGAGCCGCGGGCGCCGACCTCGTCGTCGAGAGCTGCCGAGAGGTCTCGAGGCGCGAGCGCGACCGTCGCGTCGATGGCGTCGACGCGAGACGCAACACCCACGCAGGGCATGGTCAAGACCAAGGAGAAGCTCGTCATCATCGCCGAGGACGTGGTAGGAGAAGCTTTATCAGCCTTAGTGGTCAACAAGATGCGCGGCGTGCTTGATATTTGCGCGATGAAGGCGCCGGGCTTTGGCGTCAGAAGGAAAGATTTACTCCAGGACATCGCCATCGCCACTGGTGCCACTTATGTGGCCCAAGAGGTCGGTGTCTCATTGGAAACGGTCACTCCGGAAATGCTCGGCACGTGCGAGCGCATGGTGATTGGGAAAGAAGAAACGACCATCGTCACCGACGGCAAGCAGGCCGAGGCCATGGAGAAGCGCATCCAGCAGATCCGGACCGAGGCCGAGAACACCGACAGCCAGTTCGACAAGGAGAAGGCGGAGGAGAGAGTCGCTGCCTTAGGTGGAGGTATTGCGCGCATCAAAGTGGGTGCTGCTACCGAGACGGAGCTCAAGGACAAGAAGCTGCGGTACGAAGATGCCTTGAACGCGGTCAAGAGCGCGCTCAAGACGGGAATTCTTCCCGGTGGTGGAAGTACGTTAGCCTACTTGCTACGCTTCGAAAATGAAATTTGCGACGCGATTGAAGACGAAGATGAAAAGCGGGGCGCGAAGATCGTCTTCAATTCATTAAGTGCGCCCGTCTGTCAGATCGCGAAGAACTGCGGCATCGAGGGCCAGATCGTCCTGTCGAAGGTCATCGACAAGGACTTTGGGTACGGGTTCAACGCGGCGAACTTCGAGTACGGTGATTTATTTGATGCCGGAGTTGTTGACTCCGCCCAAGTGACGCTGTCAGCTCTGGAGAATTCAGCTTCCATTGCCGGATTGGTCTTGACGACGGAGGCGCTGATCCATGAAATTCCCCAAGATTTAAGTGAGGACGAGAAGCTCGCGGCCATGGACGTGGCGGCGGGCATGGGCGGCATGGACTACATGTAGATTCTTCCTTCCTGTCCTGGCGGGGTAAGGCTGTCTATTCTTAGCTCCTTGTTCGCGCGTCGCGTCGACGGCGTCGCCTTGTCGCAGCGATGGCGTCGAGGAGGCGTCGAGGATGGCGTCGCGTCGCGCCGCGGTGCCGCGCGGGTCGGTTTTGTGGGGGCGCGACGGCCCCTGCGCGCCGATATTGCGTCTTTAGGTGCCCTGAGGGCTGCTGGTATGGCTCGAGCGGTACGTGCCATGGGGGGCGGCTGGCCAAGCAGCGCCGGCAGGGGTGCCAAGCACACAGCGGGAATACGCGTGCGTGAAGCCGAAAGATCGGTCATTCAACACCCTCGCGCACTTCTTTCCTTCCACATTTTCGACCACAGCAGCTCCCGAAATCCGTAGGCTCCGCGATCCAGCTCAATCAACCTGGGAGAACGAGGCGCTCTGGCAGTCAAACGAGAGCGCACGCGTAAAGAACAGGCCGACTATTAGTCCTGAGCGCCGCGCGCTCATCACAGCTTCGCCCAGATTCAAATTAGCGTTATCCCGTCAAAGATGGACATCTACGATACGTCTATCATGGATCCGGACCCGCCGCGGCCGGACGAGAGCTCTCCGCAGCGACCGGAAGACGACGCGCCGCCGCCGCCGGCCGGCGGCGACGACGTGAGCCCGACGCTCGGCGCCCTCAAAAACGTGGGCGGCGCGGTGGGCGGCGCGGCGCTCGCGGGACTGGGCGCCGTCAAGAACGTGGCGGCCGGCTTGGCCGCCACCGTGCTCGACGACCTCCTCGAGCCCGAGGAAAACCAGGGCGCCCTGGACGACGTCCTGCGAAGGATGAGCGGCGACGAAGATGGAGACGGTTCACCACCGGGAGGGCTGCTCGCGCACACGCGGAACGAGGAGCGGCGGCGTTGCGAGGCACGAGTCAGCGTCCTCGCACGCCATCGCCGCGACTCACAAAAAACGCAAACCGCAGGCCGAGTACCGGGCAGCGCAGGAGCGGCACGCGCGCGCCGCGAGGGAGCTCGCCGAGGCGGAGAAGCGGCGGCAGCAGCCTGACGAGGTCGATGGCTTCGTTGGTCTGTGCATAAATCAACCAGTGAACCAGTGAGTCGGGTGCACCCGATAATTGTTCACAAAGTCATTTCTCGGCGATGACGTGGCCACCGCGCTGGCTCCGTCGAGCAGTGAGGAACCGACATCGCCACGCTATCGAGCAGGCGTCGCGTCGATGGCGTGGAGGTCGACGCGGCGATTCAGCGCGAAGGCGCCGTGAAATTTTGATTTATGCACAGGTCCTGGTCCGCGACCTGGCCAATCCGACCGGTGCCGACCCGCCCGTGCCGCCGCCCGAGTACTGCGTCGTCTCCATCGCGGCCGACTAGATCGCCTTGCTTGTTTTACCCCTTTACGCTGTAAGTAGAAGTCTACTCGACCGCGTCGATGCGGCGGTCGGTCGCCCCGCGTTGTACTCGTGTCTGCGTGAGCCGGAGTAAAGGTAACCCACGTTAGCCGCCCCCCGAGAAAACAAAGCTCACTTCTTCCGCTTGTAGACCTTCTTGAGGAACGTCTCGAAGACGGCCCACGGGACCTGCTTCGCGCTGCCCTTGAGGCTCATGATCTGCGCGTAGCTGTCCTCCTCGTATTTTTGATACTTGGCCTCGAGGCCGATCTTTCTGTAGATCTCCTTGATCGCCTTCTCCGGCTTCGAGCCCACTTTGCACGTGGGCTGCCCGTAGTGCTTGTCGAGGTACGCCTTGTCCTTGGCGTCGACCATGCCGTTGTACGCGTTGACGAAGAGCCAGCCGCATTTTTTATCTTGAATATCCGTGCCTATTTTCCCGATCTGTTCATGCGAACCGAAGGCGTCCAGGAAATCATCTTGGGCTTGGAAGTAGACGCCCATCACGACTAATATTTCGCGCGCAGCGTCATATTCAGATCTATCTTCGATGCCGGCCTGCGGGACGCGACGCCATGATCGGCGCGGCGATGGCGCGGCGCGGCGATGGCGCGGCGCGACGCCGTCGCCGCGGCCCCGAACGCATCGACGGCGCGCGACGCCGTCGACAGGTAAAACGCGACGCGATCGTCGGCGCGGCGATGGCGCGCCACCGTGGTAACGTACAAAGGACGCAGCCGCGCACGCAGACCATGGCCATCGCCACGGGCAGGTAGAAGGAATAGAACGCCGTCTTGTACTTGACGATGGCCGTCCACCGGTCCAGCGTAAAAGCTGAGAGAGGAGCGGTGTCGCACTTGATATCCAACAGCTGTCCTAACTCGGTCTGTAGAGTCGTCTCCATGACCAAATCAACTAATCTGGAATATTCGGGCCGATCCCCAAAATGCCTCCGCAAGGCCTTGAACAGGAGCATCTCCACCAAGAAAGCATCATTAATAGCCGCGACACCGAGACCATCCTTCTTGTACCAGCACGGCTGGCCCCGCCTCGTCACGGACGAGTCCATAATATCATCCGCAATGAGCAACCAGGCCTGCAGCATCTCGATGACCCAGCCTAAAACTGCGAACCTGCATAAATCGTCGTTCGTACAACGGTCTCCAAACAGCAAGATGCCGCTCTCGACGACCATCAAGCCTCGGTTCATCTTGCCCCCCGTCACGTTGTAATCTAAAACTTTCCGGATCCACGCCACCTCGTCCGGTCGCACTTCATAGGACTGCTCGAGTTCCTCACAGGCCTCGTCGATGAGGATCGGGATGATCGCTTTGAAGGACGCCTTCTTCGCTTCCGGCGTGGAGATATCATACGTAGGGTAGGGCCTTTTGGTTACTTTGGCTTCATCAACAGCGGGGCCGATGGCACTTAACTCTTTGGTTTTGCTTTGGCAGAGGTACGCGGCTCCTAGAGTGATGAATGCTAAGACACCGACGGCGAGTTGTTGGTCTGCCGGCACGAGTTGGTGGATGGCCGCGCCCCAGGCCGCTGCCAGTAGAGTGAGGACGGCCTCGAGCATCGCAGCTGGCCTTTGGCAGTGATTACAGCTCAAATCGGGCGCGGCGGCGGCGGATCTCGCTGCAAGCCGAGGCGGAGGCAGCTGTCGTGCGTCCGTGACACCTGTTTTGCAACCGCGTGCACGAATAGATGCTGAATCCAGTCAAAAACCGCGACGACCGAGATGACGAGGCGGGACGGGTTTTCGAAAAATTTGCAGTCCTCCTGGCCAATCCACTCCTCAAACAACTCCAACGGCGACGCGTCGCGAAACCAAAGTCGACGAATGCGAATCCAGGGAGAGGGAGAGGCCAAAGCTGGGCAGCATCACAAAAGCAGCCGGGACCGCTCGACGCCGGCGCGCAGGAGGCGCCTCGGCACATCACTCATCGCAATTCGGGCGGCTGCCCCCAAATTTTTCGAGGAATGGCTCCCGCAAAGTGATGGAGCCCTTTGCAAAGAGGAAGGCTGCCGCCGACGCGGCGCGCGACGACACCATGGGCGACCTCGTCGGCTGCCTCTCCGCCTGGCCCGCCACAGAAGCTGCTCCGGAAGTCGTCGACGTCGCGCGCCACGCGCCGCGGACGGCGGCCGCGCGCGCGGCCGACGAGGCCGCGCGGGCGCTCGAGGCCGCCGAGCGGGCGCGCGCCTGGGGCCAGGGCCCGCCCGAAACTGTAATAGCGCAGCGCCGCCAGCACTCCATCCAAGCGCGCGCCGCAGCCAAGGCCGCGCTCGTCCACCAGGCCATCGACGAGCGGCGCGTGACGCTGGAGGGCGCCGACGGTGACACCTTGCACGGCGTCGTGGCCGGGATCCAGTCGGAGACGGCTTTGGTATTAGTCCCGGCGCTGGGCGGCACGTCGGACATGGCGGAGCTGTGCGGCATCGCGCGACGCGCGGCCGCCGACGGAATTGCTTCCATTAGATACGACCAGCGCGGCACGGGGCAATCTAGCGGTTCAGCGTCGTTGATGGAGCCCGACGGCGAGGTCCGGGACTGCGGAGTTGTTGTAAGATGGGCGCGCGCGCAGCTCGGCGCGTCTCGGGTTTACGTGGTCGGCGTGTCCTTCGGCGCCGCCGTGGCCGCGGCGGCGGCCGGGCGCTTTGATGAGGTGGATGGCATGGTGTGCATCTCGTATCCCTGCGACTATCTCTGGTTTCTTACGCTGCCGCACGCGGCGGGGCGGTGGCGCGGCTACGCTTCAGTTCCAAAGCCGAAGCTGTTCGTCTGGGGCACGCGGGACCAGTACGCCGCCAAGCATGCTGCTTTAAAGTGGTACGGCACGCTGGCGCCGCCGAAGGACGTCGTCCTCTTCGAGGGCCTCGACCCGAAGCGGGGCCACGTGTTCCACACGGTGTCGCTCGTGGCGGCGCTGAGCGAGCGGGTCGTGGCTTGGGTTTTGAAGATGGCGTAGGCTTGTAATTTGTGTTCTAGACGTGCGTATGCTTTACGCCATCGCCGCGCATGGTATAGAAAACTGTCCCCTTACGCCACGACGCAGGCGCACCCCCCCTTGCCCGCGGTATTGGACGGCGACGGCAGCGCCCGCATGGAATCCTCCTTCGCTCGTTCTTGGTTGTTGACCTTCTCCGTCGCCACGCTCAGCTTCGCGCGGCACCGCTCCAGCTCGACCTCCAACCTTTTCCTTTCCTCGTCCCACCGTCCCTTGTCGCGGTCGCTCCTTCTCTGCACCTCTTCGAGATTGCGCGTCGCGGCCTGGCACCGGGCTTCGTGGCGCGCCTTCTCGAGCTGCGTCGACACCAATGCAGCTTGGGCGTCCTCGAGCATCCTCGCGCGCGCGGCAGCACTCCCTTCTAATTCAGCCAATTCGGCGCGCGCCCCGACCAACTTGTCGTGCTCCTTCCGCACGGCCTCGTCGCACCGCTGCTCCAGTCGACGCGCCAGCTCGTGGGCCGCCTCGGGCCACTTCATCGACAAGCATGACGCCAAGGCTCGATCGCGCGCCGGGCCCCGCGCCCTCGGATCCTTCGCGTACCGCTTCCTCAGCTCGCTCCAGGCATCTTCCAACCTCATAGCAGCGTCCGTGGCCCCGGCCTCCTCTTTCCCCAAATTCTGCAGAGATTCAAACACCACGTCCATGTACAGTTGGTCCAATGATTTCCGACACGCGTCCTGCGACGCCGCATCATTACGACTACGCCAGTCCTTCGTCTTCTTCGCGAGTTGTGTTTTCAGGTCCTTCCGGTGTTCCGGTCGCGCGTCACCTAAAGCTCGGGCGTCGAAGGCACTCAGGGCGTCATTTTCAGCCTTCTCGAGCAGAGCATGTAACTCCACTTCATCGAGAGGCAGATCTAGCGAGACTTCACTGTACAACTGCAAAGCTTCTTTGGATGCATGCGTGCACTCCGTCTGAGAAACGTGGTCCCACGCGCTACTGACGACGGGTACTCCCCCATTGTTGATGGCCTCGACGAACTGCTGCGCGAGGTCCACGAAGGCACTTCCCGAGACCGGTGCATTGGAACCGGGCGCGCACTTGGGCTTGACGTGCTCGGGCGCGAAGAGCGCGTCTTTTAACTCCTCCAGGTTTCTGCGAAACTCCGGTCTTAGTTCCTCTGGGGACAAAGAATCGACCTGCTGCAATTTAGCTTCGTCGTGGACCGGCCGCACCAACGTCCGGCACTGCCGCTTGGGAAAGAACGCCCCGAGCACGTGTCTCACGCGATTCCTCTCGAGCACAGCAGCTTCGAAGCCCCGTTGGGGCCTCAAGGACCGATCTAAATATTCATCCGCCGTGATCGCGTCGCCCCGTTCATCCGCGAGCTCCAGCGCGAAGTCCCGCAGCACCCACGTGAACGCGGGCATAACAGCACCCAAGCGTCGCGCGTCCTCCTCGGCCTCGTCGCCCTCATCAACATCATTATCTTCTTTCGGAGCGAAGCGCACGTGCCGCGACAATTGGGCCACGAAACTTAACTGACCAATTGCGTTCTCATCGATGCTACCGAGCGAGTTATACACAAGAGTCGCAGAAAGTAGTGTTGCTAATGCGAAGATGCGCTCGTCGTACCTCCTATCGGCCTCTAGGCCGCCGACGCCCTCCGTATCTAGGAGGACGACTGCTACTTGTGTCCCATCCCCTAACGTAGCCCTTGTAGGCCTTCCATAAATCCAGACGCCTCTCGTACATCTCGAAACGGAATGGCCCGTGCGAAAGCCGGCCTTGCCGCCGTGCAGGAAGTTCAACAATGAACTTTTCCCGGTCCTATAAAGACCAACAATGGAAATGGGGCAAATCGCGCAGTCGATCCTTCTCAACAATTCAACAGCTTCCTCATTCACTTTCAACACCTCCTTGTCGTCCGACACTTCTATGAGAGGTAAGGCCTCGTCCGGAAAGTCCTCGAAGTTCGTGCCCCTGTAATCGAGCTCGGTGGACGACCGCGTCGACGAGAGTTTGTTCGACGGCTGCTTCGTGGACAAACGGCGGTGGATGGGCTCGAGGTCGTTTCTCGTCGCTTGGACGACGCGGCCGCCATCTAACGCGATCTCGTAGGCGTCTCCGTTTATTTTGGAGACGAAGCCCTCGGCGCCTTGGTAGCGCACGCGCTGGCCGCTGGTCAGCGGCGGCGGCGGCGGCGCGGCCTTCTTCTTGGTCTTCTTGCCCATGTTGGTGATGCTGTTGAGCATGCGCGCCGCGGTCTGGTCGCGCGCGCCGCAATCCCTTCCTTGGGCTGGAGCGGTGACCGGTGGGCTGCGCACGCGGCGCGGCTGGATTTCGAGCAGCTGGGCGGAGATTCAAATTTGGGGGCGAGCGGTGGTGCACCAGCTCCCAGCGGAGCGACTGACTGACTCAAAATCCGTGATCAGCCGCGCCGTTTGCCATCGAGCTAGCGGTAAGATACTAGCAATACGGCTGCGTCCTAGTCCAGCCGGACGGGTGGGCCCGAGGGGAGCGGGAGGGGTACGGGGGACCCCGCGACGTAATTAGCCTGAGCCTGGGTGGGCCCGGGGGGAGCGGGAGGGGTACGGGGGACCCCGCGACGTAATTAGCCTGAGCCTGATCGGAACGCGCAGGTTTGTCCGCGGAGCTTCCGGGAGCCGCGAGGGTGTGTTCCTCAGTCGTTAGTTCTCGCTGTCGAGGCGTGCGAACCGGCTGAAGAATAGTGAGATATCTTACGTCAATACCCCTCCTGCTCCGATCGCACGCTCTCCTCGTCGGACCGCAGCGACTGTTGTAACCCCATATACAATTCAGAACGATTAATACTTCTGCTATTCCACGCGAGCGGCTGCGAGCCGCTATTCGTGGCCCTGATTCATTTTGATGGAAACGTCGCGGTCACACGCTAAAGGACGCGCCCCTGTTCGAGGCACGCCCTCAGGTATTGCTCCTTGTCGTTGTAGCCGAACGGCAAGCCTTGGGTAGTGCGAGGCGCCTTCCGCGGCGCGAACTTCTCGTTGAACACGACGACGATAGAGCCGCCCGCTTGCGCCCGTCCGGCCTGAGCTACGGCGACCGTCAAATACGCAAAAGGCGTCGTGAGAGCAGGCACGTTGTCGATCTTCTGCAGGCCCACCGTCGAAAACGTCTCGTCCGCGGGTAGTTCAACGTAGTAGATGGCGCGAATCCCAGGATCCGCACCGTTTTTCACGACCACGTCCTTCACTGCGAAGACCAACGTCCACTGCTCGTCGGACCCCTTGATCGCGTCGTAGAGCTTCTTCTGCATCTTCTTCTCGTCGTGGAGGTCCTTGAGCAAGGACTTCTCCAGGCGACCTGTGTGGAAATCGACGAGTCGCAGCGTCGGCGCGAGCAGCTCGACTCTCGTTGGGCTACGTCGAGGCCATGTCCAGCGCCACGCTCTCGAAGCCACGACGCCATCGACGCGAAGCGACGCCATGGACGCGACACAGTCGATGCGGCCATCAACGCGACGCCATCGACATGACGCCATCGACGCGACGTGGCGCCATCGACGCGGCGCCATCGACGCAACGCTGCCGTCGTCGCGACGCAGCCATCAACGCGGCGTGTCTCATAGAAGACGACCTTTTAATTCGACACAGCGCGCCACGAACGATCACGTAGGGGTAGGCGTCGGCGCAGGCCTTGACCATGAGCTTGTAGGCGGACTTGTCGCCCGAAGCCACCAACGTGAGCGATTCTCCGGCGCCAGCCTTCCAGAAGTCGTTCAGCAGGCCCGGGAACTTCTGCACGGCGACCATCGAGTATGCGCCCCAGAAGCAATGGGGATAGACCTGCGTGGAACAACAGTGAGTTATGATAGCTGAAGGTAGACGAGTGAAGAACAGTAGAAACCGCGAAGAAGGTTCTGAGAATATAGGCGCTGGCGCTTGCGAGCAGCGGCACTGCCTTCTGCAGTTCCAGATCCGAAAGCACCAAATTAAACCACACGACGAGCGTGGTCTCGACAGTTAACGACCGGACCGCGTTCGAGTCGGGGCTGTAGCCCCGCTTCTCCACTAAAGCATCGCGTGCTCGTACGAGCCGCGGACCATCGACGAGAACGCCGTCCTCGATTGCCACGAGGCCGGCTTGGAAGAGAGCTTCTCCTATATTTTCCAGTATACCTCCCGGATCAAAGGCGCCCAGCTCGCCGCGCGCCTCGAGTACCTTATCTACTAAAGGACCGAGCGCGACGTTCCCATTAGAGTACAGACGGAAAAGTTCCACGATCTGCGCCTGACGGCGCGCGTCCCAGGTATCGGGTCCAAATATAGTAGAAACCATCGTCAAAAGCTCCGCCTTTGCTTGTTCCAGATCATCGAAGGTGCCCAGGACGAGGAGGTGCGCCTCGATCAGGCCTTTGTCGGCGCAGAGCTCGGTGCCGCGACAAGCAGGCCAATTATGTGCCGGCTTGCGCCGGTTCACCCGCGTGAACCTGTGCGCACATAACGAGTCAAACGAGTCACTGATGCGATTCGAGAGGTAGAGACGCGGGCGCGAGCGGTCGTCTCCGGTGCCGCCGCCGCGCGGGAGCGCCCGTGGGCGTCCTCGTCGGCGCCGTCGTCGGCGCCTGCATCGGCACGACGTCAGGCGCCGTCGTCGGCGCCTGCAGCGGCACGTCGGGGTTCGAGCAGTCTTCTTGCTCCGTCGGCAATTGCCCGCGCAGGGCCAGCTCGACTGTCTTCTTCGTGAAGTTGTAGTTCGCTACGAACGCGTCGTAGCCCTGGGCCTGGGCAGCCGACAGGTTGCGCATGGCGGAGTTCATGGCCTCCAGCTCTTCCGGCGCGAGCGTCCGATTCCAGCTCTCCGGCGGCGGCGGCGAGTTCCAGGAGTAGTCGACGATGCCGTGGATGCGGTCGACGACGCCATTGAGTACTGCTGATAGGAACGCGCCGGCGCAGGCGAGCTTCGCGGCATTGCGCCACGACGCCGCCGCGACGCCGAGCAGGGCGAGGAGGATGAGGGTGCGGCGCGGCATCATGATGCCGGCGCGCGCGCTTTCGAGGCGGGCTGGAAGCGCTGCGCGGAGCGAATTTCCAGCAGCGATTCAATCGAGAAACCTTTGCTTTAGCAGGCACTCCGACTGCAATGCAATAATATCTGGTGCTGGCTAGTGTCTTACAACCACTAGAACGAATCAAAGATCGTGCCGAGGAGAAGCGGGCTCGTAGAGCCGAGCGGCGTCGGAAGAAGCGTCCTGAGTTGCCGGCACGCTATGGTGGAAGTTCGTCTATTTACAGTGTTACCCGACGTGCGCGCGGACACGTCTAGACGTTCCCGTCGGCGCGGTCGGCGTCGGCCGTGGCCGAACCGGCCATAATCATGCGCTGGCCCGGCCGCGCCGGGCCGGCGCGCGCGAGGTGGTCCTTGGCCTTGATGAGGAACGGAATGATCATCTCGTCGTAGTCCTCGAGGCGCGCGGCGAGCTGCTTGTCGCCGACGATGAAGCTAATCGATATGCCGATGAAATGTCTGACCTCTGAGATTGAGAAGAGGTCACAGATGGCCGTCTCCACTCGCGAGAACGCACCGTAGCTGTAGAGGATCAATAAAATGATGCCTGTGAAAATCCCGAGGACGAAACACGCGGCGGCCTCCGGGTGCTTGATCATGAATTGAATGAGGTGCGACACGAGAGCGCCCGCCATAATCACTGAATAATCGATCTGTCAATCAAGAGCACTGTCAACAAGAGCACTGCAACGCAAAAACGCACGCGTGCGGTGAAGGCGGAACTAGTAATCCTCCCGGGGGGCCCCGAACGAGTCCGCGGGCCGCCCACAACGATGTTAATGCGTTTTCAGTATCGCGCGGGTTTCGGCTGCAGCGTTTTTGTGGGTGAGCTCCTCCGCGGCGGCAGCATTCGTCGTCAATCGACACGAGCAGGATGATTCAAGCACTGCAGGCAGCGATGCGACCGTTCGCGGATGCAGCGTCTGGGCCCACGGACGATTTTGCAGACACCCTCGAGGCATCGAAGGCTGCGATCGCGCAAGCGCTGCGAGACGCAAAAAACGGTTCCGCGGGCGCCGCGCAGCCCGCCGCCGCGCCGGCGGGCGCGGAGCCGATGCAACTCGACGGCGGTAACGACGCGGAGCTCCGAGCCCGGCTCGCGGCGACGACACAACGCGCGACCGAAGCGGAGCGGCGCGCGGCGGAATTGGAGAAGCGCCTGGCGGCCGAGCGCAAGGCGCGCGAGGCGGCCGAGCGCAAGACGCGCGACGCGGATGCGTGCACCGTCGCAGAAAGGAAGCGCGCCGACGATCTCGAGGAGGAGCTCCGCATCGCCGACCGGGGCAACCTGGCCCTTCAATCTAAATTCGCGGAAGAGCGCAAGGCACGCCGGGCGGCCGAGAAGGCGCTCCGGGAGGTGCAAAGACGACCTGCCTCGACCTCGCTCTTGGCTCAGTCGTCTGCGAGGGCCTTGGCCGCGGCCCCCCAGCGCGCCGTACCGCGGCCCGCGCCTCTTCGTCGGTCTCCGTCCCGCGAGCGCACGCCGCCGCCTCCCCCTCGAGCGGGGCCCGCGGAACTCGGGGGAAAGCGCAAGCCGCCGAATTCGGCGAACCCCCCGACGCCCGATCCAGGGCAGCCGCCGGCAACCGTTGAGTTCGACTTCACGGAAACGTTCGACGGGGGCGGACCCGCCGGCGAGGCGGAGCGCCGCGGCTCGGACCAGCGGCGGCGCGCGACGAAGAAGTCGTGCGCGCCCGGGGAAGGGCAGTCTTAAAATAGTTGTACAGAGCTTTACCCTTCGTCCGGGCGCGCGGCGGCCATGGACCGCACGGCTGCATGCACGTCCTCCGGGGTCACGGGCGCCGCGGGATCGGGCCGCGCCAGTAAATGGGCCTTCAACGCGCCCTTGAGCCGCTCCTTCGCGTCCACCACCCGATCCGCGACGGCGCACTGCTGGTCCGCCGGCAGGCTCTGGATGCGCGCGCTGTGGTCGCCGATGACCCGCGCCACGACCACATCCACGCTCTCGTCCACATTCCCGGCGGGCGTCCGCGGCTGGGCTATCGGCAGCGCGTTCTCCACGTCCGCGTCCAGCGACGCCTCGACGAGCGCGGGGTCCGGCTGATCATTACTGCCAAAGGACCGCCACTGCATGACCACATCACCCGAGCAATCTAATAAAGCGCGCGGCGAGAGGAAGCACACATTGTATGAGGCCGGCGCCGGCTCGGACAGCTCCGGCCGCGCGACGTACTCTACAGAATATTTCCGTAGGACGACGTCGCCGTTGTCGAGCGCGTGGCCGCTGCCGTCCTCCTCGCCGACAACCGCGCGCCACCAGACGTCTCTCGCTTCATTCGTCTCCTCGTCGTGCACCTCCCAGAGGACCTCGATCGTGTGGCCGCGCGGCGGCGGGCAGGCGCACGTCTCGTGGCGGGCGTCGCCCCGGCAGCGGTAGGCGTCGACCATGGCATCCAACGCCTCGTTGACGAGGTAGGGCTGCTCGTTTTCCTTGTTGGTGATTTGCGCCGCGACCACCGTCCACACGGCGCCGGCCTTGTCGATCCGAACGATCTCGCGCGCGCCCTCGCCCGCCGCGTCGTCATCAATAAAAGTCAGGCCGACGTAGCGGGCCTCGAGGTTCTGGCGCGTGGCGGCGTCTTGCGCGTCCGGCACAGCGTCTTGCGCGGGGACCGGCGCAGCGGTGGCGTCTTGCATGGCGTTGTTGGTCGGCGCGGGCGCGTCGTCGGCGCGCGGCCGCTTGGCTTCGTCTTGCGCGGCGTCGTCCTCCCGCGGCCGTTTCGCAGCCTCCGAGGCGCCGGAGGCATCGTTGTCGGCGGCGGAAGGCATCGGTTTGGCGCCGTCCATTTGAAAGGCTGAGAGCGCTTGCCGGATTTACACAGCGGCGGCGCGTAAAACTCCTGGCAACAGACAGGGCGTGAAAATAGCTGGAGGAATATGTCCTGAGAGCCCCCGGAAAGCCGCTGCGGACTCAGAAGGGCGAAGCGCGCAGAGCTGCGACCTAGCGGCTTGTAAGACACTAGCAGCTCGAGACTCGACCGCGGTGGGGCAGCCTAGAAGTCGGTTAAGGCTGCCCAAACGATGAAGCAACGATGAAGACACAAATGCTGCGAGTGCTATTGGCCACAAGCACGATTCCTTGTGTGACACCAGCAGCCCAATGCAGCGACATCCTCTACAGCGGCACCGTCTGGGGTTATGCTGCCTCCGGCGTCGCCCTTGGCGCCTACACCAACAATGAGCTTCAGTTCATCGGTTGTATCGGCTGTAGTAATTGTCATTATCTCGACTGCGACCCTTCCACTTTCAGCTGCACAGACACTGGTACGGGCATTACCTTTGGTTCTTCTTCCTCTGATGATAGCAGTAACACCATGCGCTCGTGCCACGGCGTCTCGTCGATCAACCAATGCTACTACGATGGCAGCTGCTGCTCTCAGGGTGGCGGGATGTGCAATGCGCCCGACAAGCAGATTGATGCCACGGCGCTCTGTCAGCAGCTTGGCTACAATGACGGCTCCGTGACAACTGTGTCGGAAAATGGTTGTCCCGAATCGCATTGGGACGGTTCCACTTGGACCTCGGATTTTGTCGGGTCCCACGGACACGGCAAGATGTACACGTGCGTCAATGTCCCGACCGCAGCCCCGACCGCGACTCACGCCCCGAGCGCCATGCCGGCCAACAAGAAGAAACGGAAAGACGACGCCACGCTGGTCATCGTCATCATAGCCTGCGTCGCGGTCTTAGGACTATGCATCGTTGGATTTTGCTGCGAACGCCGCCGCCGTGAGGGCACCAAGTCAAACCTCGAGCCACTGGAGGAACCAGAGGGGCCCACGCCGGCTCCAGAAGAAGAGGCCACCGTCCTCTCTATCGCCCCGGAAGCTGAGCCGCAAGCCGAACGAGAAGCCGAGGAGCCGCCTCCTCCGCCCGCGAAAAGCTGGTGGTTCGGGCGCGCAGAGCCCGAACCTGAGGAGGCCGAACGGCCGCCTCCGTTGAGTCCATTCTCTACATTGCGCGCGGAGCGTGAAAAAGAACTCGCATTCGAACCCGAAGCTTAATATGAAGCTCACGCGCGCCCACGCACCATCGACATCGCCGCCGCCGCGACGGTGCTCGCCCCATGGCGCAATTCACCCCCCCCATTCATTCCCCATCGGGACCGGCGCATCCTCTGCGACTAATTAGGCACGTATAGGCATTATTCTTACGGTACTGCACGTATAGAGCTAGCGGCCTGTAAGACACTAGGGATGCCGCAGCTCAAGATCTAGAACGCGGTGGGGCAGCCTGGAAGGCAGTTATTGCTGCCCATGAGCAAGGTGTCGGCTGCCCAAACGACGATGAAGCAACCAAGGCCTGGCTGAGGCCGCATGAGGCTTGGGCGCGCTCGTTTTAGCAGCCGCTCTCGCTTTTAGCTGCCCCGGGGGCGCGCTCGCGAGCTATATGTTGCGGGCAGCCTCGGTTGTGCTGGTGGCTGCTGCGAGCCAACAAGTCGTGTGGTACCAGGATGGTGCCAACAAGGACTATAACGGAATGAAGGCGAGCTGCGACGAGCAGCTGTGTACCTATGACCAGCTGTGCCCGGGCGGAGGGCCCAATACAGAACCCGTGGGTGGACAGCAAGCGGGTCACGATATGTGGGCGCCGATCATTCCCGGACCCGGCGAGGGGACCCAGAATTGGGTCCAGGTCGGGACGCGGGCGAGTGGCGGTGTTCTCTCCACAGACAGCAGGTTTAGACTTTACTCTTATCCACGCAGGCCGGTGGCATGTGCAGGAAGCACACCGACTATCTTGGTACGCCCCATCCTGACAGCGGCTGGTGGAGCTCGACCAACGTCGTTCTACATAAGGGCAGCTATGCGTGCTGCGTCCCGTCGCCGACGTTCCAGCCAACAGTCTCGCCTCAGCCGACGGTCTCGTGTCAGCCGACGCTGCCCCAACCGACGCCCCTACCGACGCATAATATGTTCCCAGCGTGCGGCGTGAAGCTCCATCTACAGGAACCATCGCATGGTTCTGTTTCCGGTCGTGGTTTGGCAGACGTCTACTGCGCGACTAGCCCGGCCTTGGAATTTGTTCCCGATGAAAACGGTGTTCCGGTTTACATAGGGGTCGGATGCTGCGACGACGCCGGCGTGTGTCATCGGCGGGTTGGTGCTAACAATGACGGCTGCTTCGCGGGTCTTTACGAGGCTACATGGAATGTTCTGGGCGACCCCAAGACCTGGCACCAGGCCATGGAACTGTGCTACAACGAAGGGAAGGAATTGTGCGCAGCGCCCCTGTCGAATGGCATCTGCGATAGCGTTGGTTGCTCGTACAACCAGCTTTACCAGTGGTCGACTAGGGAGTGCGAGCCGGGCGACGCCAACTACCAGGAGGCATGTGAGACCTACGCCCCGACCGCCACGCCGACGACATGGTGCACGCCGACGACGAGGTGGGACAACAAGAAGAAACGGAGAGACAACGCCACGCTGCTCATCATCATCATAGCCTGCGTCGTGGCAATCTGCGTGTGCGGGTGCCTCTCATATGCAAGCTACGTTCGGTTGAAGAAAAAACCCTCCAAGCTCCACGAGGCCCACGGACGAATGGTCGGCTGGTACGAGGCGCCTGCGCAAGCGGCGTTGCACCAACAATGGGGCTCCTTCCCGACGCGCCCCGAGGAGCTTGAAGGGTGGCCTGGCTTTGTCCCGGTGACCAACGCTTTCATGGACGCATCCACCGGCCCGGCCGTGCCATCGGCGCCGCCGCCCCTGCCCCCTATCAAGGCCCAAGCGGTCGAGATGCTAACCGAGAGCCCGCCGCCGCCGCCGGAGGGCTGGTTTGCGTCGTGGCGCGCGACGCCGACGGAGGAGCCAGAGCCGGAACCAGAGTGCTAACTCGCATCGCCGCCGCCACGACGGTGCTCGCTCCATGGCGCAATTCACCCCCCAATTCATTCCCAGCCTCCGCGACTAATATAAACAAGAAGACTACCTTACGCCCCGGATCGGCGGCAGCGCCTCCGCCGTCTCCGAGGTATCCACCGCGACGAGGATCAAATCCTCGTCCGTGCCGTGCGCGACGCGCGCCCGATGCAGATCATCCGCGTCGATCACCAGCTCCGCGCGGTCCGCCGCCGGGTCCCGGTAGCGCACGCGGTCGCCCTCCGCGCCCACCAGCAACACGTAGTGGCCCGTGTACGACCTAGGTAGAAGCGACGTCCGCGCCGCGCGCGCGTGCAGCAGCCGCAAATCGACGAGCGCGATCGCCAGGACCCGCCCCGTCCGCAGGACCTCGAGCAGCCCGTCCCTTGTCGCGACTGCCCTTTTCACGGAAACCTCCCCGTTCTGCGCCCGTCGAAACAGCGACTGGATTCTAGTAGAATCAGCGCCGAGGTCCCGCCGATAGAACGCGAGCCGCGCGTAGGAAGGATCGCAGCCCGTCGTCTTCGTTAAAAAGAGAAAATCCCGACAGCCCAACGCCCTTAATGCAAAGGCCAAATCCACGGTCCAGACGGAGCGCGTGCCGCAGGCCTTCTCCACGTCATTCCACTTCACCTCCGACTTGGTTTGTCGTCGCGCGTGCGGAGCCGCCATGAGGACGCACGCGAGTCCGCAATCCCAGGCGCGCTGCTGGCGCACGTGGTCCACGGTCGGCGATGCTATGAGGTCGCTGCCAATTGCTAATGCTTTCCGCAGGCCGCCCGCGTCCAGTTGTAGAGGCTCCTCGACCGGCTGCTTTGTCCTTCTCGTGACGGAGAGCGACTGACGGAGGCCTCTCAAAGTAGGCGTGCGCCAGGAGCTCGTGCGCGTCTCGGTCCGGGCCGTCGACATGGTGTCCTTCTTCTTTGGGTCGCCCCCGTCCGCGGCGTCGGGCGTCTCAGGCGGGCAAGCCCACAGGTTGTGCTCAGGTGGGCCGAAGAGTTACGTGCTGGAACTCCAGCTGGGTTCAGTTGCCTCGGAACGCACAGCAGTCGTGTGGTTGCGAGCTCCCCGCCGTGCCTCGGTCGCGTCCGACGGGAGTGCCGCTTTGCCACCAGAGACGCGCAGGATGGGCCAGCTCGATGTCCGAGCGCCCACCTTCGCAGCATTCCCCATAGACGGTAGCCGCAGACCTCTCCCTCGACGACGGCTGCGGTGGTTCCACCAAAAACCCGCCACCCTGGACAGCGCGTCTTGCGGCGCTGCAGCCTGAGACGCTCTCGCGGCACCGTCGCAGCCACCGGTGCTCGGGCAACGACACACGACCCAGCGCAAGCGACTTTAAGTAAAGGAGCACCGCTGCGTAGGAAAGGGCAGCCCCATGGCGACCGGGGACGATGCTCTTGCTAAAAACAGAGATGTGTTCGCGAAGACCCTAAGGATGGAGGAGACCCAGTTCGGGAGGTCGGACCCGCGTCTCGCCGAGACGCTCAAGAGCTTGGGCGAGACGCACGCGGCGCTAGGCGAGCATCGGGACGCGGTCGACACGCTCGAGCGCGCCTTGGAGCTCACCATCCGACATAATGGACGCGATTCATTGGAAGCGTCAGCAGTCCTCCATTCGTTGGGCAATGCGCACGGCGACTTGGGCGACCACGCGACGAAGCGGGATCTGCTCGAACGCGCCCTCGACAACTACACAGAGGACGACGCTGCTGTCGCCCAGACGGCGTATGAACTTGCCTTAGCGCATGGGGAATTGGGGGACGACGCGCGGAAGAAGCAGTTGCTCGAGCGAGCTTTGGCGATTGAGGAACGGGAACTGGGGCGCGACCACGCCGATTTAGCGATCACGCTCATGCACCTGGGCCAGGTCTACGCTACGACAGGAGAACACGCTAAAAGGGTGGTGGTCCTGGAACGGGCCCTAGCCATCGAGGAGCGGGAGTACGGGCCCGCCCACGCAGACCTCGTGGCCTCCCTCAACAACTGTGGAGTGGCCTATTCTGAGATCGGCGACCACGAACGAGCGTTGACGTTATTTAGTAGAGCATTAGCTATCGAAGAACGGGAAGACACGGTCGAGTCGAGTACGCTGCATAATGTGGGAGGGGCGTACTTCGGCCTCCAAGATTATGAACAAGCTTCGCATGTGTTTGACCGCGCCTTGGAGTTGGACATGGACAGGCACGGCGAGAAGGGCGCGGAGATCGTCGCTAGTATATTGCTGTTGGGCAGCGCGCACGAGGCTTTGAGTGAAATAGAGACGGCCTATGAATTGTACATGCACGCATTAACGATCTGTGGCGGGGACCACCCCTCCCTAGAAGCTTGTAGAGAGGCTTTACAACGGGTGGCGCCGCCCGACGATGGGTTGACAGATGGCCTCGTCGAGATCGAGCGGCATGCGTTGACGCACGGCGAGTTAGTTGTGTCTTCTGGAAGCGTGGTGGACGCTCACGTCGACGCGATCGTGAACGCGGCGAACGAGCGATGTCTGGGCGGGAGTGGCGCCGACGGCGCCATCACGAGAGCCGGCGGGGCTTCACTAGCGGAGGCGCGGCAGGCCTTACCTGTGAGCGACGACAAGCGCTGCCATACTGGAGACGCCGTCCTCACGTCGGGTTCCTTCGGGTCCCTGCGCTGCGCTTGTGTCATTCACGCCGTCGGGCCCGATTACCGACAAGTGGATCTGAAGAAGGGCGACGCGCTACTGCGGAGCGCTTATGGGGAGGCGATGCGATTAGCGCGGGACCAGGACTGTTCTACGGTCGCCTTTTCGTTGCTGAGTGCGGGCGTCTTTCGAGGGAGCCGGTCACTGGACGACGTCCTGATGATAGCGGTCGAGGCCCTTCGCGACGCGTGTTTCGAGGGTTTGGACAGAGTGCACCTCGTCGCCTTCTCTCCAGAAGAACAGGAGGTATTACAGAGGGTCGCGGCGGCGCCTCCCGTCTCTGTGGAGTCGTCAGAGGAGGAGTACGCCTGTGAAAGAGGCTGCGGCTTCACCGGTTCGTTTGGGGACGTCGAAAAACATGAGGCGGCGTGCGCCTACGAGCCGCCGGCGCCGGTCCAAACGCCGCGGCCCGTCACGCCTCCACAAAAATTGCCGCCGCTCTCGCCGGAGCCGGACTGGGCCAAGATCGCGACGGCCGCGCGGTCCAAGGTTGAGATGTTAGAAGCGCGCGTCCGGGCCCTGGAGCGGGCGTCTCCTTCCAAAAGTCGCTACTATGACTCTTCCGATTCTGATGAAGAGGAAGAGTTCTTCTACACGCGGACGCCTTATACAACAAAGAAGCTCCCTCCCTTGGACACGCTGCCCGCGCGGTCCCTGTCCGCGGCGTTGCGGCGGGGGCGGCCGTTGCGCCGGGACGACTATGAGCGGCGGTCGCTGTGGCAGATGCTTAAGTAGTGGCGGATGTGTGATTTTTGCGTTCCTTAGATTGCCTAGCCACCCGGCCGGCGCGGCGCCTGCTATTTTTCCCGCTTTGCTTTGCCTAGAGCTAGGCTACCTAGCCACCCGGCCGCCGCGGGGTCTGCGTGACCGCACGCCCGCCCCGCCCCCGGCCCTCGTACGCCGTCGCCCCGGGTGTTAGCTCGGAGGCGACGGCGGCGAGGGGGGAGCAGGCCGGACGCCGGAATCTCAGGTCCGCACCGGGGGCGCATCGGGGGCCGCCGCGCCCTACCCGGAGGGGACGCGCCCGGGGGTCGTGCCAGTGCTCCGTCGTCTCGGGACGTCCGGAGCGGTGCGATGTGCGCCGGGCACTGCCACGGCCACCCGAAAGCCATCGACGCGAAGCCATCGACACGACGGCCACCCGCACGCCGTCGACGAGACACAAAATAAACGCGAGTTTTTGTTAGACAGGGGGGAGGAAATCTACTTCCACCACGGGTTCAGCCCCGTGCGGAAGTCCGTCTCCGTCCACGGCGTGAACGTGACGACGCCCGCGTTGTCCGTGATGTGCGCGAGCGCGAGCGACAGCGGCGCCGGCCCGCGGACGACCTTGCCCGTCTCGTCGTACTGCGAGCCGTGGCAGGGGCACATGTACTTGTTCGCCGCCTTGTTCCACGGCACGACGCAGCCCAGGTGCGTGCAGACGGCGTTGATGCCGTAGTCGCGGATCTGCTTGTTGTCGTCGACAATCAGGTAGGTCGCGTCGCCCTTGAGGCCCTGGACGAGCTCTCTGCTCCCGACCTGGTGCGAGTCGAGCCAGCTCTTGAACGTCACCTGGTCGCCGGCCTTCGTCAGGGCGGGCAGGCCGCCGCCGCCGCCGCCGCCGCCGCGCGGGATGAAAAAGAGGAGGTACGGGATAGCTAATCCACCTACGGCAGGTAAAGCGCCGCCGAAGACCAGAATTAAATTCATGATGTTCCGGCGCTCCATGTCGGGCACGAAGGCGCCCTCCTCGACGAGGGCGTGCCTCGGCGCGACCTTGGGCGCCTGGAGGCTCGGCGCGACGAAGGCCGAGGCCGTCGCCGCGAGGGCGGCCAGCACCGCCGTCCGTCGCGACGGCATCTCTGCTTCACGACCTGCGGGGGGGGGCGGGACTCAGCGCTTCGCCCGACTGCAATCGGTCGAGCGTTCCGTCTCTGTAGCTTTTTTACGGCTACAAACCACGGCGCGGCGACGGCGCGTCGTCGGGCAGTCCTCGAGGTGGCTACAGAGCGTCGAGGGGCCGTCCGCGGGGCCAATTTGGCCCGACTCGCTTTGGGCCTCTACTCGGCTTCACAGCCACGCAAGCGCCCAAAATTCGACGTGCCTCCCTGGGCCAGCACCTCGGTCACGTCGTAAACACCCCACGGCCAGCAGTTTTGGTTAGGGCGCCGCGGTGGTACAGCTCACGGTCGTCAGCGCAGTGTTTTTGTTGCCTCGATCTCGCTCAGGTTGTGGCGAACAAAACGCCGTTCGGAATCCTGATGCTACGACTCCTCGGAGCAGTCTTCCCTCGGACACATAGGCCGAGCCGCGCCCGATTTTGGTAGTGGCGGCTCCGCTCTCACAAAATCGACGATGTACCGCGCGCATACGACGCGCATGTGCTACTCCTGAAGCGTCGGGGCTGTATACCTTCTGTGACATTGCTGCGAAGCGAATTACAGCAAAAATCGCTGCAAGGAAAGGCTGCGACACATCAAAAAGCAAGCACTGCAGCAAAAATGGTCTGTGCAGCACGCCGCCGACGACGCCACAAGCCACGCGACCGCCCGCCCAGCAAAACCAACTTAGAGGACGGCCTCAGAGCCTGGGACTACGCCGCCGGCAGGCGGAGACAACACCAAAACAAATCGCTGCGGCCCGGCCACGACTGCTGCGCGGTGTGCCTGCGCCTGCCGATGCTCTCCTGCGAGGCTTGCGGGCGCGTGTCGTACTGCTCGACGCGCTGCCGCGGCCGCGACGCGCGGGCCCACGCCGCGTCCTGCGACATACTCAAGCAGCTACCAGAGGAGTCGCTCGACGCGCTCGCGGTCGAGGAGAGCTTCGACTTTACCCGCGCTGATTTATCATCGATCGAGTACCTACCGATGAGGCTGACAAACTGGCGCGATCCCGCTGCCGCGCTGGCGCTGTCGTTCCCGCTCTCCGTCGCGTACGCCGTGGCGGCGTTCCCGGCGGCGGCGAGGTGCGTGGAGGCCTCGGGGGCCATCCACTTGGTTGGGGCCGCGCCGCCGGAGGCCGCGGCGCCGGCGCAGTGGTGGGCCCGCGCGCTCGAGCGAGTGCTGCCGAGGGACAAAGGAATCATCGTCACGCTCGTCGGGCCCCAGGTGCCCGAGGAGACCGGGGCGCGGGCCGACCGCGGCGTCGTCGTCGCGGCACTACAAAAGTCATACGAGGCCGCTGACCTCTGCGCGGGCGCGCTCCTCGTGGGCTTCAACATGGGCCTCTCGGACAGCTCCTACGACTGGGCCGCGGCCCTCGACGCGGCGCGGCGGCGGCGCGCCACTGTGGTCTTCTTCTCCCCTACTCGTCTCGAGCTTTCGAGAGACGCGCGGGCCCTGAAGAAAGCTGGCGCCGTGCTCGTCTCGGGCGCGGTCTGGAACCCGTTTCATGCCCCAAATTGGAAGCAGAGCGGCGAGCTCGCGAACGACGTCTACCGGAAGCACAGCTGGGCGCGATGTGCTGTTTTTAGGTCGTAGTAATGTCCTTGTGTTGTATCCCTAGCACGGGCTTGTCGGACTCCTGGCCGAGCTGACCGGGTCCGCCGGGGTCTATTGTTACGGTGCTAGGACTAGTGGGCGGAGTCCCCCGATTCATCGGCGACGGGCGCGTGCCGTGTCTTTCATGACAGCATACCCGCCGCTCGAGGCCGCCGAGCGGAACACTACCTCTCCAGCACGCCATCGCCGCGACTCATAACTATAACTTATACCGGCAGCCCCAGCAGCCCGACGACCGACGCTCTATCGGCAAGAAGCTCGAAGAGGATTGTGAGCGTAATGGCCACCGTCATCGTCCGCCCGTTCACGAACTCGACCGGTTCATCCACACCGGGAAGCATGCCGACGGGCGTCTCCGTGAGATCAAACGAATTCAAAATACAAGCGTCGACGCTGTTCACGACGGGTTTCGCGAGAGCGCCTCGCACTTGCGTCGCGAGCTCGCTGATGAAGTCCTCGTCCAGATTCAGAGCCGGCACGCGCCGCCAGTGTTTGACGCCCGCTTCTTCCGCGACTTCCCTGTATTCAATATCCAGCTCTTCCAGCGTCTCGATGTGTTCGCTCACGAACGAGATCGGCACGACCACCACGGAGTCACAACCTCTCTGACCGATTTCTTCTAATTTAGTATCCGTGTAGGGCTCGAGCCACTTCACGGGACCGACCCTCGATTGGAAGGAGAGCTCGAAGGTCGCCGTCGTCGCTGGTCGCCGTCTTTTCACGTTTTCCGTGACCTTGGCTACGGTTTCTTCGATGTGGCGCTTGTAGGGGTCTCCCGCTTCTTCCACGTAGGAGACGGGGACGCCGTGGGCGCTGAAGAGGACCGTGGTCGTGTCTGAAATGTCGTCGAGGGAGTCGAGCTGCTCGGCGACGAGTTTCGCAACGACGTCGACGTAGCCGGGGCTCCCCTGCCAGCTCGGGACGACCGTGTGGCGCTGCATGAGTGCGGGCGCTTTGGCCTGCATCTCCGCTAGTAATGCTCTTAGGGAGGAGCCTGCGGCGCGGTTGCGTCTCGACGGCGTCGACGCGGTACGACTCGCTCCGACGCGCCTCGCGGCGACGGCGTCGAGGCATCGGCGCGGCGTGATTGTGTGAAGGTCTCTCTATCGATGCGACGCGCGCGGTGGTCGCGGCGACGGCGCGCCGGCGCCCCAACGCCGTCGGCGCGACGTCGATGGGGGCTCCAGGTCACGACACGCCCCACCGGACATCGAAGAACCCGCAACGGCGGGCCGGGCGCGAACCGGCTGACGCCGTACGCCATCGACGCGACCCGTTGGGATCTACAGAGGCCCAGCGTCCCTCCCGCGGTCGTACGGCCGTTGCATCGAAGGCGGAAAAAGGACGCCGCTCCGTACCGGTAGTAGAGATCGAAAAGTGCGGGTACAGGGGCAGCACGACGGCCGACGTGCAGCCGTCGGCCACGGCCTTTTGGACCGCGTCGTCGGTGAACGGGTGCCAGTAGCGCATCGCGACGTAGCACTTGTAGTCCGGGCCGAGTCTGTTCTCAAGTAACCTAGCTTGTTGAGTGGTATATTCCAGAATGGGCGAGCCGCCGCCGATCGAATCGTAGGCCGCCCGCGATTTCGGGGCTCGCCTTTTTGCCACGAGCCACGCGATGGCCGTCTGTAAACCGGCTAGAGCAGGGGGCAATCTAATAATGTCGGGGTCCGCGAAGAGGTTGTAGAGGAAGGGCTCGACGTCGTCACTCGTTTCGGGGCCGCCCAAGTTCAGCAAGAGGACGGCGATGGGGCCCTCGTCCGTTTTTGCTGGTTGTTGTACGGGGAGCTCGGCGACGGCGGCGCTTCGTGAAATGGCGGCGCGCGGCGGTCGCGCCGGCGCTAGGGCCGCTGCGGCGCCGAGGAAGAGCGTCGCTATTCGTCGTCGGAAGCGGTACGAGGCCATTTATTTTGGCGTAACCTCTGCTCTGCAGTGCTGTGTGCTCGACGTGGCGCGCGCGGCGGCGGCGTAGCGCTCGTCGGCGTGCGCAGTGATGAAGGTAGAGTTGCGAGGGCGCAGCTGCGCGGGCGTTGGTCACGCGAGCGCTGCGCTGGCGTCCACTCTTTTTACCAGGAGGCTGGCAGAGTGCATGAGCCCCCGCGCCGGCCGCGAATGGTCCTTAGCCGCGGGATTCTGTCTTAGAGCCGTCGGAACGTCGTCGCATCGAGCGGTTCAGAACCGCAGCCCCATTTTGCAACACACACAGCAAGCGCAGGCGACAACTGCTCGGGGAGGCGTCGGAGAGGTCGTTCTGGTTCGGACGCGAGTGGGGGAGGGACGCGCCAAGGGTCATTGCGCCGGAGAGGGGGGGGTCGTCAGGCCCTCCTTGTCGAAGTTGCGACTAGATAGCTCGTATTGGCATCGAGCTGGCCCGCGATCGCAAGGTGCTAAGGCACAGCGGTCGCTGCATCACGATGAAGATGCTGTCAGCATGCGTGCTGGCAAGCGCCTCGGCGTTTCTCGGCATGCGCGCGCCGCTGCCGGTCAAGACGCCCCGGGTCGTGAAAGCGCCGGCCGTGGCCATGTCCAGCGCTCTCGCGGAGGAGAGCGGCGTGTCGCTGTCGAGCGGCGGCGGCATGTTTACGTCTAGCTCGCCGGAGGACCGCCGCATCGGCACGGAGCTGTTCGTTTCCGGCGTCCGATATCGAGAGCGAAGATATCCTGAGGTTAAAAGCGCGCACCGGCCCCAGCGCTGCGCGGAAGCGTCGAAGGCGTCGACCGCGGCGCCGCGCGCCGCCTCGGCGGCGCGCGGCGCACCGCTCACCACATCTTCTGCCGTCTTCCGCCGCTTAGCTGGCGAGAGCAAAAGATCTCCAATTCAACGCAACGTCGGCGCGCGCGCGCCACACACATGTGATCATGTGAAGGCGCCGACGCGTCGCCTGCGTCGGCGCGCTTCGTTGGCCTCGCCATGAAGACTTGCGCCGTCGCCGCGGCGGGGCGAAACCGCCGCGGGCCGCACGCTTCCACGCCGCGACGCCGTCGACGCCGTCGCACGGTCCCACGACGCCGCCGAGGCGCCAACGACACACAAAGCCATCGACACCAACAGTATCTCACCCCTCGACCAAAACACAGGTACCAGGCCGCCAAGGCCGACCCGAGCGGCGCGCGCGCCCCGCTCAAGGTCGTCTACGTCGTCCTCGAGTCGCAGTACCAGAGCTCCATGAGCGCCGCGGTCAAGGCCATCAACGAGAACGAGAACTCGGGCGTCGCCTGCGAGTGCGTCGGCTACTTGCTCGAGGAGCTGCGCGACGAGAAGAACGCCGCGGCCTTCAAGAAGGACGTCGAGGAGGCGAACGTGTTTATTGGTTCGTTGATCTTCGTCCAGGAGCTCGCCGAACAAGTGAAAGAAGTGGTAGAGGCCGAGCGCGACCGCTTGGACGCCGTCCTCATCTTCCCGTCCATGCCCGAGGTCATGCGCCTCAACAAGGTCGGTGGGTTTACCATGGCCTCGCTCGGCCAGTCGAAGAGCGTCGTCAGTGAGTTCATGAAGAAGAAGAAGGCCGACGACGGTTCTTCGTTCGAGGAGGCCATGTTGAAATTGCTCCGCACGCTGCCCAAGGTGCTCAAGTACCTGCCGGGCGACAAGGCCAAGGACGCGAAGAGCTTCATGATGTCGTTCCAGTACTGGCTCGGCGGGTCGCCCGAGAACTTGCAGTCGATGCTTCTCTCGTTAGCTACGACCTACGTGCCGGCCGTCGTCGAGAAGGCCGACATGGCCTCGCTCGACCAGGAGGGCTTGATTGCGGAACCTGTGTTGTTGCCCGATAAAGGCATCTGGCACCCGCTCGGCCCGGAGGTCTACCAGACGGCGGAAGAGTACTTCCAGTGGTACGAGACGGAGCACGCGCCCGCCGCGGGTCTGGCGGAGGACGCTCCGGTCGTGGGCGTCGTATTGCAGAAGTCGCACATCAACACGGGCGACGCGGGCCACTACGTCTCGCTCATCTCCGAGCTCGAGGCGCGCGGCGCGAAGGTCGTCTGCATCTACTCCGGCGGCCTCGACTTCTCGGGCCCGGTCAAGGAGTACTTCTTCCGCCAGGGCGGCGTCGCGGTCGACTCCGTGATCAATCTTACTGGTTTCGCCTTGGTCGGTGGCCCGGCTTCGCAGGACCACCCGAAGGCCGTCGACACGCTCAAGTCGCTGGGCGTGCCGTACCTCTGCGCCGTACCTTTAGTGTTCCAGTCGTTCCAGGAGTGGGAGGCTTCTGAACTTGGTTTACACCCGGTCCAGGTCGCCCTCCAGGTCTCGCTGCCCGAGCTCGACGGCGCCATCGAGCCCATCATCTACGCCGGCCGCGAGGGCGCGACGGGCAAGTCCGTGCCGCTCGACGACCGCATCTCGACGCTCGCGCAGCGCGCCCTCAAGTGGGGCTCGCTCAAGCGCAAGGAGAACAAGGACAAGAAGCTGGCCATCACGATCTTCTCGTTCCCGCCCGACAAGGGCAATGTGGGTACTGCTGCTTACTTAGATGTGTTCGGCTCGATCCTCGCGGTGGCGAAGGAGCTCAAGGGCCGCGGCTACGACCTCGGGGACGTCGACCCGAACCAGATGGAGGCCGAGGACCTCATGGACATGGTGCTCAACGACAAGGAGGCCAAGTTCGACTCGCCGACGCTCAACGTCGTCCACAAGATGACCATGGAGGAGTATGAGAGATTGTGCCCCTACCAGGACGACCTCCACGAGAACTGGGGCCCGCCGCCGGGCCACCTCAACTCGGACGGCCAGAACCTCCTCGTCTTCGGCGCGAAATTCGGCAACGTGTTCATCGGCGTCCAGCCGTCCTTCGGCTACGAGGGCGACCCCATGCGGTTGCTCTTCTCCAAGTCGGCGTCGCCGCACCACGGCTTCGCGGCCTACTACACGTACCTCGAGTCCGTTTTCGACGCCGACGCCGTGTTGCACTTCGGGACCCACGGCTCCCTCGAGTTCATGCCCGGCAAGCAGGTCGGCATGTCCGGCGAGTGCTACCCCGACCGGTTAGCCGGCACGATCCCGAACCTGTACTATTATGCTGCTAATAACCCGTCCGAGGCCACGATCGCGAAGCGCCGCTCGTATGCCGCGACCATCTCCTACTTGACGCCGCCGGCCGAGAACGCCGGCCTCTACAAGGGCCTCAAGGAGCTGTCGGAGCTCGTCTCGTCGTACCAGGGCCTCCGCGAGAACGAGGCCCGCGGCCCGTCCATCGTCAACTCCATCATCGCCGCCGCCTACTCCTGCAACCTCGATAAAGATGTCAAGAATTTGCCCGACGTCGAGTTCGACTCCAAGGAGGTCGACCTCGAGCGGAGGGACACGATCGTCGGCATGGTCTACCAGCGGCTCATGGAAATCGAGTCGCGGTTGCTGCCCATGGGCCTGCACACGGTCGGTGTCCCGCCGACGGCCGAGGAGGCCATCGCGACGCTCGTCTCCATCGCGGAGATCGACAGGCCCGAGGACGAGATCCTCGGGCTGCCTCGCATCCTCGCGAACGCCGAGGGCCGCAAGCTCGAGGAGATTTACAGGAATGCCAACGAGGGCGTCTTGCAGGACGTCGAGCTCCTCCAGAAGATCACGCAGGGCACGCGCGCCGCCGTGCGCGCGCTCGTCGACGAGTCCACCGACAGCCAGGGCCGCGTCAAGGAGGTTCAAAATGTGATGGAGAAGGCTCTCGGCGGCATGTTCGGCCAGGCGCCCTACCGCAAGGCCCTCGCGTCGGCGGGCTTCCAGAAGGCGTCGGAGGACAAGATGCTGGAACCCTTGTTCGAGTACCTCGAGTTCTGCCTGCGCCAGGTCGTCGCGGACAACGAGTTGGGTGCGCTCGTCGACGCGCTCGACGGCCAGTACATCGAGCCGGGGCCGGGCGGCGACCCCATCCGCAACCCGGGCGTGCTGCCCACGGGCAAGAACATGCACGCGCTCGACCCCCAGTCCATTCCGACGACCGCGGCCGTGGAATGCGCGAACCGCGTCGTCGAGAAGCTCCTGGAAAGGTTAGAAAAGGACAACGGCGAGCTGCCCGAGTCGGTAGCGTTCACGCTCTGGGGCACGGACAACATCAAGACCTACGGCGAGTCGCTGGCCCAGGTCTTGGGTTTGGTCGGTGTCCGCCCGGTGCCCGACGCGCTCGGCCGCGTGAACAAGCTCGAGCTCATCCCGCTCGAGGAGTTGGGAAGACCGCGCATCGACGTCGTCGTCTCGTGCTCGGGCGTCTTCCGCGACCTGTTCATCAACCAGATGAATTTGTTGGATCGCGCCGTCAAACTCGCGGCGGAGGCCGACGAGCCCGACGACCAGAATTATGTCAGGAAGCACGCCAAGGAGCAGGCCAAGGAGCTCGGCATGTCCGTGCGCGAGGCCGCGACGCGCGTCTTCTCGAACGCCGCGGGTTCCTACTCCGCAAATGTGGGCTTGGCCATCGAGAACGGCGGCTGGGAGTCCGAGAACCAGCTCCAGGAGCAGTTCGTCGGCCGCAAGGGCTTCGCGTTCAACGCCGACAAGCCGGGCATGATGACGCAGTCCACGGACATGTTCAAGGCCGCCCTGTCGACGGTGGACGTCACGTTCCAGAACTTGGACTCGAGCGAGATCTCCATCAGCGACGTGTCGCACTACTACGACTCCGACCCGACCAAGGTCGTCGAGGGCCTGCGCAAGGACGGCAAGAAGCCCTCGTCGATGATGGCCGACACCACCACTGCCAATGCGCAGGTGCGGTCGCTGTCGGAGACGGTGCGGCTCGACGCGCGCACGAAGCTCCTGAACCCGAAATTCTACGAGGGTATGCTCGCGTCGGGCTACGAGGGCACGCGCGAGATCACGAAGCGCCTGCGCAACACGATGGGCTGGAGCGCGACGGCCGGCGAGGTCGACAACTTCGTTTACGAGGACGCGAACGACACGTTCATCAAGGACGAGGCCATGCAGAAGCGGTTGCTCGAGACGAACCCCAACGCCTTTAGGGATATGGTGACGACCTTCTTGGAAGCGAACGGCCGCGGCTACTGGGACACGGACGAGGAGAACGTGGAGAGACTGCAGGAGCTCTACCAGGAGGTCGAGGACCGCATCGAGGGCATCGTCTAGACTTTGAGATAGGAGCGCGGCCCGCCGACCCCGCGCGACACTGTGGAGAGCTGGTGTTCCCCCCTCCCCTTTCGATACGCTTAACACACCGGCATTTATATGGTATGGTGGGGCGCGTCGACGGCGTCAACGCGCGCACTTACTCTGTTCGCGCTTTCGAAGGAACGGACTACACACGGGTACTAGGCGCGGCGGCGCGTCGACGGGCGTTGTCACAAGAATCAAGATAGCCCGACCGCGCGAGCATGGACTACCTCGCCCGCCCCGCCTCCTGGTCGAGCTGGTAGCGCATCCGCGTCTGCTGGATCGTCCCGAAGTAGAGACCTTCATCCGTCTGCATAAATCCGTAGCCCGCGAGGTTGCACACCGTCGATATTGCTACCGCGACGCCCAAGACGGCGGTGACCGCATTTATGACTGCGCCGCCGAAGTCGGCATCCGAGGAAACGACCTCGTCGTCGACGTCGTCGGGGCTCGACCGCAGGACGCCTCGACCGCGCCGTCCCGGGCCGCCGCGGTGCGCTGGCGAAAGATATGCGCCATGCGTCGTCTGCAGCGAGCTGAGATACCTTCGACTGCCGAGGGCGTGCCGCGGCCGCAATTTTGTCTGCGCGTTGCTAGTTATCGGTGCCAGAGCACGCACTGCTGCACACAAAGTGAGTGGTGCGAGGAGACGCATTGGCCAGCAGTGCTGTGGAGCAGCCCTCGCAGTACGTGTCTGTTACTCGCAACACAGCTTTGGTAGCGCGAGACGGGCTAGGTACAGAGCTTGAGCATTTCAGGCTGCTGCTCTGCCTGCAGGCTCTCCTTGGCCCTGCGCTGGCGCGCCCGTGGCGCCGCGAAACGGCATAGCCGTAGCTTCAAACGTCGCATCATTCGACCAATAGCACACCAACAAGGCGCAATGCTGCGCCACGCACCCCTGCGCGCGCTACGACACCGTACAAGGCTGCAGCGGCGGCCACCACTTACAACACACTGCGCGACGCTATCGACGCGACGGCACGCATGCAACAGCATCACAAACCACGCGCGCCGACGACGACTAGAACAAATGCGCGCATTTTCGTCCGCGCGCGAGCGAGCGCGAGCGGCCGCCGCGGAGGAACTCAAACAAAAGAACCAGCGCATGCTCCTGTACGGAAGCGCCCTCGCCATCTCCACGTTGGCATTATGCTACGCGTCCGTACCGCTCTACAAGGTCTTCTGCCAGGCGACTGGGTTCGGAGGCACGACGAAAAGGGCCGAGAAGGACACTTTAGATCTACTAAAGCCGGCGGAAACTTCAAGAGTCATCAGGGTGACCTTTGATGGTTCTGTAAGTGATTCCCTGCCTTGGTCGTTCGTTCCAGCACAACGCGACGTGAGGGTCGTGCCCGGGGAATCGGCATTGGCCTTCTACGTGACGACGAATCACAGCGACAAGGCGATCACGGGCGTGGCCACGTACAACGTCATGCCGCCCCAGGCCGGGCCCTACTTCGTGAAGATCCAGTGTTTTTGCTTTGACGAGCAGCGGTTGCAAGCGGGGGAGGAGGTCGACATGCCCGTGCTGTTTGTCATCGACCCGAAGTTTCTGGAAGATCCCTCGCTCAAGAGGGTGTCGAACATCGCGCTGTCGTACAACTTCTTCCGGACGGACGACGAGGACGAGGAGGAGGATGAGGCGTGATCGTCCACGCCGGCGGGGCGCGGCGCCAGCGAATGACCGTGCTGCCAAGACTAATGTGTGTTTTGTATAGACAAGCTGGGGCGACGGCGCATGAGGGCCGGGGGCGGGACGGGCGAGCGAAAGCAAGTCACACAAAGACTACTTATTGAACGTCGCAGATATAGCCAATTCACGCCGTTTCTGCTCCTCCTGCCTTCTCAGATCCGCGGGCCTCAAGGCCAACGACGACACCATCCTAGGTGGTGTTGAGGGAGGAGGAGTAGGCGGCGGCGGCGGACACAGCGCGTCATGTAAATACAAGCGCTCGTTCTTCCGCGGGTTTTTGGATTTCAAGATCGCCTCCTTCAACTCATCAGGGTCGAAGGGAGCGCCCGTTTTCGGGTTAATCTCGTCGTACTTCGGGTCGACCTTCAGGATGCGGTACCGGTACTTGTCAATCCTTTCAGTATCTCTAGGAAACTTCCAGGGGCACTCACCAATGAGTACAATGTCATTCGGTTCGGGCATTTTGACGTTCTTGGGCGTCCGCAGGTCCATGACCTTTTTCTTGAGGGAGGCCGTTTCTGCTCTAGCGCGCATTCGATCTTCTTCGGTGCCGCCCCTCAAAACGCGTTTCGTCGCCATCTCGGCCTCGATCTCATCCCTCATCGCCTGCGGGATCTCGGCGCGGGCTTCCACGGACCACTTCATGCCCGTGGCCACGGCCTTGTTGTTGTCCTCGAGGGCGCTCGACTTTGCTGATGCGAGCGCCATGGTGGTGTCTCAGTGCGTGTCGGTGGTGTCGCGTCGACGGCGTCGGGGCTTGCCTCCTGTCCTGGCCTGCCTTGGTGTCCGTGGGGCGCGGCGGCGGCGTCAGTGCCGCGTGAAGTGGTGGGACCCTCCTGGGCTGCCCCGAGATCCTAGGCGGCTGCCCGCGCGCGCGACGTCCGCTGCGGCCACGGGGGCTCTTTTGAGGCTCCGTGGGCGACGCCCGGGTCCGGTCTACGGCCCGTGGGTAGCCCCCAGGATCACAGCGTCCTGATTGCTAGGCTAGTGTCTTACGGCCGCTAGCCAGCGCCCGGCGCTCTGCTGCGCATTTGCAGCCCAGCGCCGGCGGGCAGCCTCCAGGCACTAGCCCGCGACGCATCGATGCCCCAAAAGTCGACGCGAGCACCGATGCGGACGCTTGTCTTCATTTTGCTGGTCAGCAGCAGCTCGGCCCTCACGCTGCCCTTCGCCGACGCGGAGCTCCAATGCGACCGGGGCAGCCTTCTGGACTGCGCGCGGCACGCGCTTGCGGAGGAGCCGCGGCTCAACGCCTCCGCACAGGAGTTGGTGGTAGTCGGTCTCGAGAACCTCATCGCAAGGAGCCCGGGCGCTCAAATAGCGGAGCTCGCGGGCGCTAGTGAGGAAACACGCATCCGGGCCGCGGCCGACGCCGTCGGGGGTTTTGTTTGTGACGGCGGGCGGACGCTGCGCCGCGCGCGGGCTAGAAGTGAGGAGGTGGCTTTAGCTGTAGCCAGGGCGCGCGGCTTCGCCACGTGGACGCGCGCCGACTGCCATGGAGTTGATGATAAAAACGCGGGCGCCGCGCTGATCGACGGCATCACATGTGAGCTAAGAGAAGCGGTCGACGCAGCGTTTTCAAATCTACCGCTGCGCGCCGCGATCATCATAAGGGGCGCACTGCCGTGCACGGAAGAGGGATACGGCGGCGTCTGGAAAGATGTCCTAAAACTACGACGGCCGACGCTGGACGTCGCCGTCGCGGCGGCCGACGGCGGCCTCGCCGTCCTCATAAGACGGGCGCCGCGATCATCATCACCGCCGCCATCGCCGGCCGCCTTCGACTTCGACACTTTTGATCAACACCGCGTCGAGCTCTATGGCGGGCCGTCGGTCGGCACGGCTTCTGGAAGACGCTTCGTCGACGCGGACTCCATTGTGGCCTGGTCTGTTGATGTTTACCGTGACGTAGTGCCTTCGTTCGCCTGTGCTGATTCATCATTGTTCACCGCGTCCCTTGGAATATCGCTTGAAGGTAATGAAGACGCCTGGGACAAGGCCGCGTTATTAGGCTGCCCCTCGAGACCGTGGCTGAGCGACGCGCTGCGCGCGCATCATGGCAGATTCCGCGCCGTGTATGTCGGCGCGAACAAGGGCTACGGCCTCGCGTCGCTCCTATCAGCACTCGCGCCGTCCCTCGAGGTCTCTCCAGCAACGTGGGGCGTGGCTCTGCGAAGGCTCAACGCTAGATTGGCCTGCGGCTGGTGCCGCGACTGCCTCGAGGACGAGGAGGCGTATGATGATGACATTACTGATACGATTGTTGTGGACCTCGTCGAGCCGCTGGGGGCGAACGTCGGGTTGCTGGCGGGCTGCCTTCGTGATCATAGCTTCGTCGAGAAGGATGAGATTTGGATGAAGGGTCCTGCGACCGTGCGCCTTTTACAGATGGCCCTCGGCCGTACACGTGGTTCTGCAACGTTCCCGTCCTTGGCCGCCGGCGAGGAGGTCGGCGAGGTCTGCTCAGAAGGCACGTGCGACGCCCGGCAATTTGAAGGACGGTTCGAGAAGGAGCCGCGCTTCGAGGAGGTCCGAGTCGAGACGTTAGATGGTATTGTGGAAGACAAGGTGGACTACCTCTCGCTCGATGTGGAGGGCCAGGACCCGCTCGTGCTCGATGGTGGTATGGAGACCGTGAAAAACGCAAGACTCGTCGAGTTCGAGTACCATTTCCGCGGCGCCTGGGCCGAGGAGACGCTCAAGGGTCGCACGGAGCAGTTCGATTCATTGAATTTCGACTGCTACCTCCAGGGCGCGCACGGGAGTTTATGGAGATTGACGGGCGGGTGCTTTGCCGAGGCCTACGAGGTGAGGCGCTGGGCGAACGTCGTCTGCGTGCGACGGGATGAAATAGCGTGGCGCGACGCTTTACTAAAGTGGGCTGTTTAAGACATTTGTGTTATTTCGCGCCCCGCCGCAATAACCGGAAGGCGCGCTTTCTGTCTAAAACTCGTCGTTGCCTTTGAGCAGCTTCTCGCATCGTCTCGGCGAACTGGGCTAGATCTAGCGCGGCCCAGCAGGCCTCGCAGAACCAGACGGCCGTCGCCGCCTCGAGCGCGTCCCAGCGCGCTTCCAGGCCGTCGCGCCGCGCCTCCTCGACGTCTTTCACGAAGTCCTCGAGCGTCAGGTCTGACGACGCGAGGGCGCCCTCGACGTCTTTCGTGAACAGCGCCAGGAACTCCTCGTGTAGCGCTTTCAAGCCGTGGTCGTTGCCCGAGCCGTCCGAGGGGTCGAAGCCCTCGAACTCGTCGGCGTTCTCCTCCACAAAGTCTCCATAAAGGCACTCGATGCCGTCGCAGTCCAAAGCTGCCTCGCCGAGGGCTGCCCGGCGCGCGAGGAACTGCTTCGCTACTATTTTTAAAGTTGGCGCTAGCGGTGGCGCGGGCTCGTCCTTGGTGTCTCTGTTTGGCTCGTGGGCGTCGTTCTTTGACTCCATCTAGGGGCCACTGTGCTTGGCCACCGCAGTGCTCCTGCCCGTAGCCCGCGAACGGCTGCCCTCTTGGGCTCGGCAGTTCGCAGGGGCCTCCGTGTGGTCAGCTTCGCAGCAATGCCTTGCGGGACGGCGCGCGGGACGCTTGCTCTCACAGACGATGGGCAGGCATCTCTCTGAGGGCCGACTGCGTGTTGCTGCGAAGTGCGCGGGCGCCAGGGTGTCGAAGGGAGGTCTCTTTGCGCGCGGAGAGATAAATCAATTTTTTTGATTCTAGTGTGTGTCTGCCGCTAAGCTTTATGGTTGATCAGGATCATAGGCAATTTGGCCAATATGATGCGCTGCCTGGCCCTCGCGGCGGGTGCAAGCGCCTTAATGGCGCCTGTGGCGCCTGCCAGGCCCGCCACGCAGCTTTCGGCGGAGGTTAGCAGCGTAGAGTGCGTCCACAGCGTCGATTTAGCATTAGCAGCCGGTTCGCAAAGCGCGCGCGCGCGCTGGCCCCGCGAAGCCTTGGGGCCGTCCAAACGATGCCGACGCACCTAACTGAGGCTCCAAAGGACGCGGAGCGTGCGGAAAGCGGGCTCTGGCCGCCGTCTTCCACGATGTCGGAGAACGGCGGTCGGCGGTCGGCGGGCCCGCCCGCACGCCGTCGCTGTGCCACCGAGAGAGGCGGCACACGTAACACACACGACGCGCGCGCCGCTAACCCCTCCCAAAACGCAGGCGCTCGCCCGCGATGCCTTTCCTGCCGCGGCCGCAGAAGCTCAAGGGCATGGTCGGCGACAAGGGCTTCGACCCGCTCGGTTTGAGTGATTGGGTGCCCGTCGAGTGGCTCCGCGAGAGCGAGCTCAAGCACGGCCGCGTCTGCATGCTCGCGGTCGTCGGCTTCGTCGCGACGGACTTGGGGTTCCGCCTCCCGGGGGAAATGCACAACGTGGCGTCGATCAACGCGCACGACATGGCGGTGGACATGGGCGCGATGACGCAGATCGGCATCTGGATCGCCGTCGCCGAGTGCATCGGCTACCTCGCGATTTTGGAGATGCTCGACGGCTCGGGGCGCCAGCCGGGAGACTTCGGCTTCGACCCGCTCCAGATCGGCGGCGCGAACGACCCGGAGATGCAGCTCAAGGAGCTCGAGAACGGCCGGCTGGCCATGCTCGCGTTCTCGGGCATCGTGACGCAGGCCGTGCTCACGGGCAAGGGCTTCCCCTACTTCTAGGTTTAGAGAGAAGGGGGGCTTGGTTATGTAACGGACTCGTACCGTAAATCTTCCGCGCGCGCGTGTGGAGGGCCGCGGCGGCGTCGCGGGCAGCCCTCGAAATTGGCGCGGAGGGTACCTCCGGACCTCGTCTTCTTCGCGTCCCGCAATTCGCGCGGCGCAGTCCCGTGCGCGCGTTGACTGCCACGGACGGGGCACCTTTAGGACGAGACGACTGGTCGAGTGGCCTACCTTCCTATTCTTCCTCGCGTGCGTGCAGGCTTAGTGTTTTGACTCACTAGTTTTTTTGGATCCCCAGATTTGGCCGCAAGCAGCACTCTCTCCAAGATCCCCGAGCCCGATAGCAGCCCCACGATGGTAATTATCCTCGGCCTCCTCCTGTACGCTACCCCTGCGGCTGCCCAAGCTGGCCACCAGCACGCGCGGGCCACCGATTCTGCTGGGGCTGAGGCGCTCGTCGGAGCGGCGCCGGCCGAGGCCCCGCTGGACCGTGTCGGTGTGGCGCCGCGCCGCTTGACTGGCTACGTCATGACCGACAGCAGCATCTGGACGGCCCGCAACGCGTGGCTCTCGGACAGCGCCGCCGCCGAGGCGACGTACGGCCACATCTCGACGTGGGACACATCGGGGGTCACAGACATGTCGTATTTGTTTTGTACGGAATCAAGGATTTCGACTAAATGCAAAACGGCCGCGGCGTCCTTCAACGAGGACATCAGCGCGTGGGATACCTCCGGCGTCACGACGATTTACAGGATGTTCTACTACGCCTCGGCCTTTAACCAGGACCTCGGCTGGTGCATGGACGACGACGCGTACCTGTGGAGCGCGTTCTCCGGCACCCCGTGCGCCGAGACGTCGTGCGGCGTCTACGAAAAGGAGCAAGGCACCTGTGCGCCGACTTCAGCGCCGACAACATCTCCCGCTCCGACAGTGACGCCAGCACCGACAGTTACGCCACTGATCGCGGACGACAGCACGATTAGAACGGCCGTGGCCCTCTGGCTCTCGGACCGCGCCGCCGCCGAGGCGATGCACGGCCACATCTCGACGTGGGAGACCGCACAAGTCACGGACATGTCCTATTTGTTCTTTCGCGACTCGACCTTCGACGAGGACATCAGCGCGTGGGATACTTCCGGCGTCACGACGATGGACGAGATGTTCGAAGGTGCACAATCCTTTAATCGTCCAATCGGCGGCTGGAGGGTCGACAGGGTCACGCGCATGTACCACATGTTCGGTGCGGCCAAGGCCTTTAATCAACCGATCGGCAACTGGAGCGTGGGGGCCGTTACGCAACTGGAGAACATGTTCAGAGCTGCCTCGGCATTCAATAACCCGATCGGCGACTGGTGGGTCGACAAGGTCAATGATATGAGCAGGATGTTCGAAGACGCCTCGGCGTTCAACCAACCGCTCAGCAGCTGGCGGGTCGAAAGCGTCACGGATATGAAGGAGATGTTCCAAGGCGCCAAGGCCTTCAACCAGGACCTAGGAGCCTGGCGGATCGACACGGTCACGAATATGCGAGAGATGTTTCAACGCGCCAAGGCCTTCGATCAGGACCTCGGCTGGTGCGTGGACTACCGTGTGCATATGGATGACGCGTTCGACAGCACCGCGTGCGAGTGGACGTCGTGCGGCGTCACGCACGGCATCTGCTGGGGCCGGGACAAGAATCGAAGTGGAGTCAGCCTCGTCGTGGTCATCGTTATCTGCCTCATCCTAGCCATCTGCGTCCCGCTCGCCGTATCCTTCTGCTTCCTGGCCGGAACTTTTGGCTCGTGCTCAAAACACAAGAAGACGCCGTCCTCGCCGTCCTCGTCCGACAAGGTCTAAGTACATACTGCGGAGTAGTAAGGACTAATGTACCGCATGCGGTACATTAGTGAAACTGAAGTGCAACTTTGACTTCAAGTTCAAAAACCCGCCTCGCGTTCTAAGTTGAATTTTTGGATTTGAGGTGTGTTTTTTAAACTCGAGTTTAAACCCGGGGTAGGGGGTGGATTTTTGAGGGCCTTCGCGTCCCAGAAAGGACCCGGAAAGGGCCTCCCCGCGTCCGGATTCGCCCCGGAAAGGCGAGAAAGCCCCGAATTCCCCCGAGCCCTCGGTCCTCCCGGTCCTCGGTTTTAACTCAACCTTAACTCCACCCTCCCTCTCCCCAAGCCTCTCGGATCCTCTCGGATCCGCCCTCCCCACGTCCCACGAGCTTGCGTCGGCGCTCCGGGCAGGTCAAAGAGGCACTAGCTTTCTTGGCTTGGCTTTGCGCTAAAACGTGAGACGTGATTGCAAGCACTGTTGCGGTAGCACACGCAAAGACACCGCATCGCTGCGCTACTACTGCGCCAGCACAAGCGCCGCACCTTAAGCCGCCGCAGCGGAGATAAGCTTAGCCTCTCCCCACCAGCCATTTTCAAACCCATGGCCGCCTTAGCGCAAGCCGCGTCCTTCGGCGTCGTGGGCCTCGGCGTGATGGGCTCCATGCTCGCCCTGAACCTCGCCGAGAAGACCGGTGAAAATATAGCCGGCTTTGAATTAGACCCGAGCAAGGCCAAGGCCGCCGAGGCCAAGGCGACCAAGGAGGGTTTGGGGAGTGCCTTCAAGGCCTACACGGATCTGAAGGAGTTTGTGGATGCCCTCACGACCCCTAGAAGGATCGTGATGCTCGTTCCCGCGGGCAAGCCCGTGGATAGTGCACTGGCGGCTTTAGGACCACTGCTAGACCGGGGCGACTGCGTTGTGGATGGAGGCAACGAGTGGTACGAAAATACCGAGAGAAGAGCGGCGCAGTTCTCGTCGTTGGGACTGCATTACGTGGGGTGCGGCGTTTCTGGCGGCGCCGAGGGCGCGCGGCACGGGCCGTCGCTCATGGCCGGCGGGCCGCGGGAGGCCTTCGACCTCTTGGAACCGACCCTGAAAAAGATCGCGGCGCAGGTCGACGGGCCCTGCCTGGGATATTTCGGCTCTGGTGGCGCGCGGTGTGGAAATCGCTGTTTTCGGCTCAAACTCGGACAAGACCTCCGTGAGCTACACGCGACCGTATCCAGAGAGCAGCAACTCACTCAGACCATGAGAGACCACGAATTGAAGGGCGCTTGAACTTTCTCACACAGGCGGCGCGGGCAACTACGTCAAGATGGTGCACAACGGCATCGAGTACGGCGACATGCAGTTGATCGGCGAGGCGTTTTTATTACTAAAAAACACGCAGAACGGCAAGGGGTTATCTAGAACTACCAAAGATTGCGCTAGAATATTTGACAAGTACAACCGCGGCAAGCTCAAGAGTTTTTTAGTGGAGATCACGGCCGGACTCCTGAAGAAGAGGGATGATCGGTCCGACGCCATGCTCGTGGACCAGGTCCTCGATTCGTGTGGTTCGAAGGGCACGGGCAAGTGGACGGTCCAGGAATTTGCGGAGAAAGGCGTCGCCTGCGGCACGGTCGCGGCGGCGCTCGAGGCTCGCTACCTGTCGGCCCTGGTGGCGCAGCGAAGAAGGTTCGCTTCTATTGCCACTGTAGGAGTGCATGAAGATTTATGTCCTAGAATTCCCGAGGCGGTGTTGGAGGACGCTTTGTTATGTGCCAAGATCTGCTCGTACGCGCAAGGCATGTCTTTGATCCGAACGACGTCCTTACAAAAAGGCTGGGCCGCCGAGCCCGATTCCGTGTTGAGGTGCTGGCAAGGAGGATGTATTATAAGAGCGGATCTACTGAAAGATTTTAGAAAGGCGTACGCGGACGATCCTTCTCTTGAAAATCTGTTGATGCACCCTTCTATTGTGGCTATACTCACGAAAGATCGCATCCACGCCTGGCGCGCGGTGGTGGGCGTGGCCGTGCAGAGAGGTTTACCGGTGCCCGCGCTCTCGGCTTCGTTAGCTTATTACGACTCGCTGCGCCGGCCTTATTTGGAGAACGCCTCATTAATCCAAGCGCAACGCGACTGCTTCGGCGGGCACACGTACCGCAGGAGGGACGACCCCGACGGGACGCACACGACGCAGTGGCTCGCGTGAGTCGTAGGCGGCCCTTCTCCCCTTTAAGCTTGTGAGGAACCTTATCTCGTTTTCTACGCCTAAATTTTGTCAGAAGAACGGACAAGCACTTGTCTGGGGGCGCTTCCTCGGCGCATATAGTCGGCTAGTGTCTTACAGGCCGCTAGCCCAGAGTTCAGGCACCACGCTCGCCATACTCGCCCGACGTGGCAGTTTCGCACGATAGCGTCGCGCGGTGGAGCCGTTTGGACTCATAGCTCGTCAATACGCAAGATCTGACGACGCCTCGCATATTGAAATGGCCCAGGGTGACTCGCCTCAATAATTTCCATTGATAATCGCAGCTTGGGACGATGCGCGCCCTGCGGCTAGCAGTAACGCTCGCCGCCGCGCGCGCCGCGCTCCAGCGCGCGCCCTGCGAGCACTTCATCATCCTGAAATACGCGCACACGGGGAGTACCTGGTTTGTTGATGAATTAAATGGCATCGACCGCTTTCATGTGATCGAGGAGTTCCTCATGGAAAGGTTCAAGGAAAGCGGGGAATTACCAAAATCAAGCACGGACATCAAGGACCATTTCGTGGAGGCATTAACAAGGGAGTGCAGAGGCGACACGCGCGTCATCGGCCTGAGCCAGAACCCCGCGCACCACACGCTGACGCGGCCTCCAATTGGACCTTTTGATTGGAGCTTTCTGGCCGAGTTACAGCGAAGGAAGCCCTTCCACGTCATCTTGTGGTACCGCAGCAACGTCGTTTCAAGGGCCATCGGCCTCATCAACGAGTACCGGCCGGGCATGGAGTTTTGTCATCGATTAAAAGACCCGAACTCGACGCAGTGGAAACGAATCGAAGAGGCGGGCCACCACCTCCGCGACTGCCGCAAGTCCAGGTTCGCCGTCGAGAAGGAACGGTTCCTGCGGTCGATCACCTGGGGCCTCTGCGAGATCGCCATGTACCACCGGTTGGCGGACTACGTGTCTGATAATAAAACGCACGTCATGACCTACGAGGACTTTGTCAGGGACGAGGATGAGGGACTGAAGGGCTTGATGGCCCAGTTGTATCCCGACCGGCCCGGCGGGCGCAACGAGATCCTGGCGACGCGTAAGCCGTCGGACATCGTCAAGCGCTCGAACAGCCAGGTCAAAAAGATGGTCGCGCCCCGTGCGGCCGTCGACGCGCCGTCGGCGCGAACCGCTCGTTCCGCGCAGGTGACGAACGCGGCCGAGGTCGAGGGCTGGTTCGCCGAGTGGGGCGGGCCGGCGCCGCTCTGGCGCAAGGTCCGGTGCATAAATCAAAATGTCGCGGCGCGGCGCCAACTTTTCGCACACAGGCATGTTCCACGACGACGGCACGACGGCCTTTGCACCAACCGACGGCACGGGCCAGGCGGCCTGCGACCACTTCCTCGACATCTGCGAGCGGCAGATGGGCCTGTCGACGTGTCTGAAATTGGAGAAGTTCACGATGGGCACTAGTAATTAAAACTGTTACATATATCACACACAACTAAGTCCATGCTGTGCGCGCCGCCGCCGCGAGCTCGAAGGACCCCAAGGCGACGCGCACGTACTCACCGCAGGGTACGGCGTCGAACGCGGCCGCGGGACTCGGCGCGACCTCCGCCATATCAAAGGCCTTTGATAGAGCGTCCGCAGCCACAAACCCCTCGCCGCACGAGCAGCAGACGACGCGTTCGGGGTCGAGGTGCTCGCGGACGGCCCTCGCGACGTCCTCGATATTTTTGTCCGACCGCAGCGCTATGATCAAAACGACGCCGCGGCCCCGCCGCTTTACGGATTTCGCAAATACAGCAACGCTCGCGGCCGTGTGCGCGCCGTCGACGAACCCGCCTCTGATGGACTCGGCGCGCGCGGGTAATGCTTTTAGAGCGGTCCGCAACACCCGGGGATCGTCGAGCAGGCTCCCGTCCACAAAACCGCCGACGGCGTCGAGGACGCCCCGCGCCACAGCTAAAGACCCCGCCGGGATGCCTTGTACCATCCTCGCCGGCCGTGTCGCCAGCGGCGTGGCGCCGCGTCTCCGAGCTATTTCGAGCGCCTTTTCCCGCGGCGCCCTGCTCAGATCGCCGAGCACCAAGACCCCATCCTTCGTACAAATGCCGGCCTTCTCCGTAGCAATGCCTCGCAAAGATTCACCTAAAACCTCCGTGTGCTCTCTTTCTACAGACACGAGGGCCGTGATTGGCGCGTTCAAAAAGTTCGTCGAGTCCCGTTTTCCGCCCAAACCGACCTCAACCACAACAGCATCGCATTTTTGGGCGGCTTTTAATGCGGCAGCGACAAAGGCGTCGAACTGCGTGGCCGCTCCCAGCACGGCGTCGTTGTTACGCCGCGCTTCTTCAATAATTTCGACGGCCCGTTGCAGGTGCGGCGCGAGCGCGTCGCCGGCGGGTCGCATCCCTATGCGCAGCCGCTCGCCGAAGTGATAAGTGTGCGGCGACGTGACGACGCCGACCCGGAACCCCGCCCTTTCCAGCGCCGCGCCGACGAGCGCGCAGACCGTGCCCTTGCCTTTCGAGCCCGCGACATGTATCGTGAGCGGGTGGCGCTTGTAGCCCAGTTTTTGTGCGACGGCCTGGCACGGCCGCCAGTCGAGCGATTGCATGGCGCCGCGGCTGCGTGCGTGCTCCCACGATTTTAATGCTCTGAGTGATCGCACTGCGGCGTCGAGTGCTTTGCTCATCTTAGCGCTGCGTTTCAAGCTTGCAGCACTCTGCTCACTGGCACTGATGAAGGCTCTCTGTGCACGCAACACTGCAATTGATCATCGATGTGCCAGTTTCTTGTAGCGCTGCGCTGCTGAACCTTGCTTTTGAGGCACTCGCTCGGCTGTCACAGCCTTGCTTGCCTTCAAAAGAGTGCCGCAAAGAGTCTTTGCTGGCTGTGCAGCTAGCGGTAAGGTACTAGGAAACATTAATTTTTTGAGCCTTAGAACCCGTCCTACGGCTATGACGACGCGAGTCAGCCAGAGTAGTAGTAAATATTCATAAAGTTAGTTACAGGCCCGAAGAGAGCCCAAGCTCGAGCGCCTGGCGCGCGAACTCCGCCTCCGTGAGCGCCCCGGCCGCGCGGAGCGACGCGAGCGACGCGAGTCGGTCCGCGACGGAAGACTGTGGCGCGGACTCGTCGCCTATCGAGGAGTCGTCGTCGTCGCTCGTGTCGCCGCAGTCGTCCGTGTGAAAGCTGCCGTCGTCGGAGCAGACATCGTCGCCATACCAACGACCCGTGACGTAGCTATCAGCAACGCCGCACCGTTCGGGGCCAAGCGTTGCGACCTGCAAAAGATCCTCGAGGACCGGCGTCAGCACGGGCCTTCTTTCCGGAGGCCCAGCGGCAGCAGGAACCCAATACGACCAGCTCCCGCTAGGTGGATTGCCGCCCACCATCTTCAGGTCGATGTTCTCCCTAGACATGCAGTGCAAAGCGCAGCGGTCCAAAGTATCACAAAGGCGAATCAATAGGATCTTACACAGGGCCCTGTAGGCCGCGCCATCGTACGCGAACCCGCCGGCCTTTCGCACGAACCGCCGCATGACCCGGTCCGCTGCGACGCCGAGGTCGGAGACGAATCCGTGCGAGTTGAGCTCGGGCACGACTCGATCAGATATGATGAAGTTAAAGTTTTGCTCTGCTGACGACAATGAGGCTAAGGAGCACGCAATAAGAGTCATGTCTCTAGTGACAGCGCATAAGGCCTTGATGTCGCGAAAGGTCACCGTGGCGGAGTCACGGTGCGTAGCCAATCTAACCACATTTTCGGTGACATCATTAAACCAGCCCTCGACCATGTCAGTTGCAACGCGCACCAATTCATTTGTTAGCCGGACGTCGAAAAAACGTCTCGGTGCCAGCGCTCGGGGCTCCTCTCGTGCCCTATCAAAGCATTTCTCAACAAGTCTTCGCCAGACCCCTCTGTCTACCTCCGCGAGTATAATTGGACCGTCAGAGCGCTGCTCCACCGCTATAGCATCGAGGCACGCGAACTCGAGCACGCCTTGCCGGCCTCCGTCGGGGACCTCGAGATCGTCTAACGTCGTGTAGCTTTGGCTGCCATCGCAAATCCTTTCCCAGTCACGTAAACGATGCCATTCACCCAGCGGTGGCCCGCCATGCGGCGGCCCGCCCGTCGCGAACAAGCGCGCGCCGTACGCGATCGGCCGCGCCTCCCACAATTTTTTACCTAATTTCTCGTCCCGCAATAAATCGCGGTGTTCTTTCGCCACCACTTCGCATTGCAGGAACGCGCGCGCGTCGCGCAAGTAGTCAAAGACCTGGAACCAGACCGCCTGCGGCAGCTCCGGTGCCATGAGTGCCCAGGCGTGGAGGATGCGGTCGCGGCGAAAGGATGCAGCAACGCAGCACGGCAGAGAGCTCAGAGCAGCAGCCTGGCAGCCTAGCGCCGCTTTTACGCCGAGCTAGCGTTACGAGACACACTAGGATTGATCAGTCGTAAACAATCTTCAATTACGGGACGGGTAGCCCAAGCTCGAGCGCCTTGGCGCGCGCGAACTCCGCCTCCGTGAGCGCCCCGGACGACCGGAGCGACGCGAGCGAGGCGAGCCGGTCGGCGACGGAGGACGGCTGCGCGGACTCGTCGCCTATCGAGGAGTCGTTTTCGTGCACTGACCCACCGCCTATCGAGGAGTCGTCGTCGTCGTCCGTGTCGCTGCAGTCGTCCGAGCGGAAGCTGCCGTCGTCCTCGTCGCGAAACGGCGCGTATTGGTGGGGCGGCGGCGGGGTCATTGGTCCGGAGCCATTCTGCAAGACATACGCGAGAGTCTCGAGGCTCGGCCTGTGCTTCGAGCGTTTCCAGCTTTCGGGAGTGGGGAAACGAATTTCCCAGTCTTCGGGCGTCGTATTAAAGTATACGGCGTCGACGCGCTCCAACAGCACGCAAAGGCGAAGTAATACAAGCCTCCATAACGTTTCGTAAGCAGAATTATCGTACGCAGCGAAGCCGGCGCGACGCGCAAGCGTCCGTATGATGCGCTCCTGCGTCGGCCCATCGAGCTCGGCGAGGAGCTCGGCCAACGGTCTATCGCCGCTTTCGTTGAGGGATTTATATATTGCGTTGGATTTCCAAGAAGCACACCCAGGAAATTCAGTGCCTCGGGCGGTTAAATCATCTGAACAACGGGCGGCCAATTTTATGTCGTTCCCTGTGACGATCATTTTCCCCCGGTGAAGGGCACACAGCCAGCCTTTTTCCATGAGATCGATGATCCACGCCTCGACCGACTCGGTCGCGGCGAGAACCACGGCACTGGAAAACATGTCGAGAGGACGTTGAATGCTGAGGTTACTCCACCGATGCAAGCGATTTAGTAGTGGCGTCCACTGCTCTCCTGCGAGCGGCGCTATGATTGCGCCGTGCAAGCGCTGCGCTGCACCTATGGCGTCCATACATGCGAAACCGAGTACGACCTCCCGGCCGCCGTCGCAGATCTCGTCGTTGTGGCGCTCCGTCCATCCAACCGTGCCGGCCCAGTACTGCTCATCTAAGTCCTCCAACTCTTCCTCTGTATACGCAGTCCCGCCCGTCGCGAAAATCCGCGCACCGTACGCGATGGGCCGCGCCTGCCAGAGTTTTTGTCCGATTTGTCCGATAGTGTCGCCGTCCTCTCGCAGGAGGCTGCGGAAATCAACACACGTCGCCTCGCACTGCAGAAATGCAAGCGCGTCTCGCAGGTAATCAAAGATCTGGAAGAGCACCGCCCGGTCCAAGTGGGCTACGCTCCGTGGCAGCGATCGCGCCGCAACGATGCGCGCGTCGCCCTGCGCGCTGGCGGAGAGCTCCATATGTTTGGTTTTACACAGCAATGCCGTGTGGGGCAGCTTTCTCCTGCTGCCCTCTTTAGTTTTACACAGCAGTGCGTGGGGCAGCTTGCTCCTGCTGCCCTCTGAGTAGTTTCAAAGCTCGATCGAGCATTCGAGCGCGCTAGCTCTAGGCTCTAGCGCCGTAGCATTACCTAGCACCGAAACAATACTCGATTACCTATTAGAGTTGCTAGCCACAATGGGGGACTCAGAAGCTAAATTGCTTGTCTTTATACATATACTAACGAAGAGGGGAGCGGCGATCAGGCGGCGAGAACCGCCTCCTCGGAAGCGGAATCTTCGGCCGCGTCGGCCGCCGCGAGCTTCTTCACGTCGGCCTGCATGAGGTAGGCCGCCTCGCCGTCGTGGTAGTAGCTCTGGACGACGTCGACGACGTCATACCCTAAGCCGGCGTAGAGCTGGAGAGCCTGCGCATTCGAACAGCGCACGTGGAGCTTCGCGCAGTCGACCTCCAACGCCATGTTTTTGTGGACTTGGCGCATCAACGCCCGCGCGACGCCTCTTCTCCGGTGCTTCGCGTGCACGGCTAATGACGTGACGTGGCCGTCGACGGGCCGCGTGCGCGACGCCGCTGTAACCGGCGCCGGGAGCTCCGATCCTCGTTCATTAACCCTACCTAAAACGTAGCCGGCGAGGTCGTCCGCATCATCAACGCACTCCGCGACGTAGGCCAGGTGGCCCCAGTCCGCGATGTGTCTTGCATAAAACCCGTCGTTGTAGTTTTCCGGTAATGAGGCCCGGTTGCATCTTTGTATTCTAGGAATGTCGTCGTTCCGCGCTCTTCTTACGAGGACGTCACCTCGAACCTCGCCGTCCGTGCGCAGGGCCCAGGAGCGGACTTGCCTTCGTGGCTTGACGCCTCGCCTCGCTGCCGCTCTCGACCAGCGCGCGACCGGGCGCTCGCAGAGTACCGCGCTGACGAGGTTCGTCACGTAGAGGCCGCTCGTGAGGAGGCGCATGGTTTACGAACCTTGGCGCCGCGGCGTCGCGCACCGGGGCGGAGAATAACAAGCCTCACCAGCTCACTGCACTGACCTTGGCTCAGGCCCAGCCGAGGGCCGCGCGAGCTGCTACGGGCTATCTCGCTGGTGCAGACGCCTCCCGAAAACGTGCAGTCACGAACGGAGGGCTAGTTGTGCGCGCGTATGCGCAGACAAGGCAGTGCACATGCATGCAAGCCCTGCACGTTGGCCTGCCGCAAGGCCGTCGTACAGCGGGTAAATGAAGCCTGGTAGCAATGCTGAAAATCCAAAAGAGACGGGCGCGCCGCGTTGTGTCTACGCTAGTTATGGCCTCTAGTTTTGGAGGCTTTACCGCTGCTTTTGCGCACGCCGCGTACGACGGTCAATTGATACACCAGTAGCGTCGGCACTGCGCTTATCAGCCGCTTACTGCAGCCAGCCGAAAAAACTGCGCGCTCAGCGCCCTACGAGCGGTAACCGCAGAGACTGTTAGGCGTCGAGAACCGGCTGCGTTTGCGGGCGCACGCCGCCGGCAACACAGAAACGAACCACAGAAGGAAACGATGGCCGCCCACGTGCAATTCGACCTCGACGACGCCTACGACGACGCCAACGCGCACAAGGATGGCGCGCGCCCGCTCGCGAGATTAGGCAGCGGCTGTGGGGAGCCGCTCTGCGGTGTGATACGACGCGGCGGCGAGGTGCACACGATCGGCGAGGCCCACGGCGCCGCAGCGGAGTTGTGTAGCAAACTGGCCCAGCGAAGCGCGCAAGGCTGGGCCGCGTCGTCAAAAGGCGATCTGGTCGGCGTCGTCAAGGTCACGGCGGACACGGCCGCGGCCGTCGTCGTCGACGCCGCCGGCCGCCGCGCGTCGCTCACCACAAAGGCGGTCGCGACGACGGCCCGCGCGCAGCGCGCGTGTGAAAATCTGTTAGACGACCCCAAAAAACTCGACGCGAGCGGCGACGGCGCCTGGTGCGTCGCCTGCGGCGATTCTACAAAGAAACTGGAGCCCTGCGCCGGCCGCGGCTGCGCCGCGATCCTTTGTGGCAGGTGCCAGACCGCGCAAAAGCGCTGCCCGGGCTGTAAGTCCAAGGCCGACGCTAGAAGAAAGGTTCTGCAGCGGTGGGCCAAGGAAGCGACAAAAAGACCGGCCCTCGACGCGTTGGCTCGGGCCTTCGGCCATTTTAGTGTGGATGGTTCTGTGACAAGGGACGCCTTTCCCTCATTAGTCATAGCTTCGCTAGGTACGGAAGCGGTTTACGAGGACGACGACCCCGTACTAAGGGACGCCTTCGACGCGTGTGATGCCGACGGCGACGGCCTCGTGGACCTGCACGACGTCGTGGACTGCGTGGAAATCAAAATTTACGGCGCGTTCGTACGCCATCGACGCGGCGCTTGCTCGAGTGCACCCGACACACTGATTGAATTCCACGCAGGTCGTGGACTGGCTCACGAAATCCGCGCAACGGATGACGAGGGATCGGGCGACGATCGCGTTAGCTCGCTCGCCGCTGAAGGATGATCGGGCCGCCTTCGCGGCCTGGCCCGAAAGAAGAGGTTCATTACTATTGAACAACGAAGCGGTTGATGCTGATCTAGGCGCTGGGAGATTGGCTTTGTCTCTACACAACGCGACGGCGCGCGTCCTGTCGCTCCACCCGGCGGTCTGTAGGGTCGAGCGCTCGTCGGATCGGGCCTTCACACTTACCCTGAATGTGGGAGAGGCCGAGGAGGTCCTCCACTTTTGTACTACGGATTCAGCAGAGTGCAAAGCCTGGTGGACGGCGATCGGCGAAACACTAGCAGTGCATCGGCGCCTGAAGTCGCAACCACCGGCCTCGGCGGATTCCTTCGACGACGACTCCTTGGAGCCGGCCGAGGACGAGGTCGACGCAATTGAAGCTTCTGCCGGTACTACCTCTACATTTAGAGCTATTGCGTCGGCGTTCGGCGCGTTGTCCGCGGTGAAGAAGGCGCCGCCACCACCAGCTACGCCTGCGAAGAGCAAGCGAGTCGAGCCCTCAACTCCAGGGACAGTTGGTGGTCGAAGCGCACTACGCAGAAAGTCCGTGCGTTTCTCGGACGCGGATGAAGCGCACGTCTCGAAGGGCTTCGCCTTTGATCGTGTCGTGAGGAAGGACGGTACTGTTTCTTGGGAGGCGGCAACACCTAGAAGGGCCAAGGCGGCGTGGCGGGCCGTCGTGCGATTAGTTATAAGGCCGCCGCGCGCGTCCTACGCCGTGGATGAACTCGGTCCGTTATCGTTTGACGTGCCTTTACTAGATAAGACTACAGTACAATGCGTCCGGTCGGACTTTACCGTGCAGTCTGATGAGAAGAAAGCGCTCAAGTGCTCTTTGTGGTCTCGGGCCTTTTCTACTGAAGCACCTTGCGTCTTGTATTTGCACGGCAACGCGTCGTGCCGCATGGAAGCGCTGCCGCACGTAGCTCCTTTACTCATGCTTGGTATAAAAGTGTGCGCCGTGGACACGACGGGTTCTGGTTCATCGGAGGGCGAGTTTGTCACGTTGGGTCTGCGCGAAGCGTCGGATGCATCTTCCGTGGCGTCTCATTTACTAGCGAACAAGCGCTGTAGTCAGGTGGCGCTGTACGGAAGAAGCATGGGCGCCGTCGCTGCTATTTTGGCAGGAGCCAAGAAAACCGGATTCTCTCCGAACGGTGTCGCTCCGTGCGTCGTCGCCGACTCGCCGTTTGCTTCCCTATCACAACTTGTTGATAGACTCGCGCGGAACGCGGCGCATGAAGCCTTAGGTTGTGACGGTCCCTCCGACATTAAGAAAGGTGAGCGACCGATTGACGACGCCTTCATCCGTGACGTCCAGGAGGGTCGAACGGAGAAGTGTGAACGGTCTTCCTCAAGCTACTTCCCGTCGCGCGCGGGATTAGCGGAAAGTGCAGCCAAGGCGGCCATCGACGCGGTGCGGGCCGAGGTCCTGAAGCGGGCTCAGCTAGATGTGGACGACGTCGACGCCTTGGAAGCCGTCGAAGTGTTGGAGGCTCCATTATTACTGGTGGCCGCAACAGACGACAGTTTGATGCCCCCCAGGGCGAACGCCGGCGCTTTACTAAGACGGTACGCGTCGAAGGGCTGCCGGCGGCGCGACGCCGAATTGCTGCTGGTGAAGGGCGGCCACAACTCCAAACGACCGCTGACGTGCGTCAAGAAGACGTATTCTTTTTTAGCGCGCCATTTACTGGGCGACGCGTTCGACCAGCGGAAGATTGATAGGTTGGACGCGGTGCGCGGGCGGCTATCAGCGAACAGCCCGCCCTGGGCCTACGTCGCACGAAATGCTACGACGGGCAAGGGCCGCGGCGCCGAATTTAGGAGCGGCATGACCGATCAGCGGGCGAAGGCGATGGGCCGGGACATCAAGAATTTGTTCAAGGGGGGTCTCTAAGCATGCATATACACTCTTTACTTGTCAGGTGTCTAGTTGTTCGCCGCGAGGGGCTTCTTCGGGGAACTCCGCCGGGCGGCGATGGCCTTGCGCGCCGGCCCGAGCGACGACCGCCGCCGCGCCGCCCGTCTCTTATGGTCGGCCACCAACATCGCCAGACCGTCAATCACGAGCGCGCAGATGTCCGGCGTCTCGCTGTGGAAAACGAGGACCCTATCTCTCCCCTCGATGACGAAGGAGCGCCGCGCGAGCTCGTCGTTCAGTTGTTGACCCCGCACCGTCTGGATGTCGCTCAGCGACAGGCGGCCCCGTTCCCCATTCTCCGTGAAGTGCCACTCGAGGATGGGCTCGTTGCGGAATTCTTGTAGTGACAGCGTCACGGCGACGCCGTCCGAGCCGTCCACTCTTAAAACAACGACGAGTCCTGCGGCCATCATCGCCGTGAACTCGCGCATGAACTGGCGCTCGGACTCGGTCACCTCGGCCGCGCGGCAGCGCCGCGCGGCCTCGAGGCGGGCCGCGCCCGTCGCCTGCTCGAAGGTCACGGGCTCGGCGAGGGGCTCCTCCGGTTCTGATGCGCTCGCGGCCCAGAAGCTCGTCTTCGTGGCGGGCGCGGCCTTCGCCGTCGCGGCGGCGTCGGGCGTCGATGCGGCCCAGAAGCTACTTTTGGCGGGCTCGGCGTCGGGCGTCGCCGCGGGCACCTCATCAGCATCGCCCCAGGCCGGGGGGACGCCGGCCCGGTGCGTCGGCGCCGGCGGGTGCTTGTCGCCGTCCCAGGTCACGGTCGCCGCCGGCCGCGGGTCCTGTTGCGCGCCCCAGGCCGCGGCCGCGTCCTCGGCCGTCGGCTCGTCGTCGCCCATGGCGCAGGCGCAGCTCACGAGGGCGCCGACGCCGCCGGCTGCGAGTAGCGCCGTGCAGGCGCTCCAGTCCGTCGCGTCGCCGAACAGGGCGGCCATGGCGGCGTAGGTGATGCCCGCTGCGACGAGGGGCTCCCACCGCCGGTCGTCGGCGGCGATCGTGGCGACGCCGCCGCGGGCTGCCCCGCGACGACGGTTGTGGTATGAGAGCGCACGCGAGCGTGGCCGTTGCGTGGCGCGGTGGGACGAGCGGCCCACGAACAGGACACTGTGCCAAAAGCAACGTCGCGCGGGGCCATGGGCCGCCCAGGACCAGTGGGCGGTGCGCCTTGCATCTCTCTCTCGCCGCGCAAGACTGTTCCGAGGCATAGCTGCGGTTACGGAGCTTGCTAGTGTCTTACATGCCGCTAGCCCAGCTTTTGCCAAGCCAAAGCGCCCAAAAATCCGCACAGAAGGCAGCAGCGCTGGGTACGAGTCGTTGCGAGAGTCCTGCTACTACTGCACAATCGGGGCTTGCAACTTTCCAGAGCGCTCGAGCCGGCTGTTGAGCTGCACCACCAGTGCTCTCCCTTCCTAAGGTGTAGCAGCGCTGCCATAACCTGTAGACGCGAAGCCGCACTGACATGAGCGGACTGCTCAGCGACGACTACGTCGACGCGCGAGCCAGAGAGATGCGAATCGCAAGTCTCGCAAAGCGCGTCCTTTTCATCGGCAATTCACTCACGTTCTGGAACCAAGGCGTCGACGTCATGGTCAAAAAGCTCGTGCCCGGCATCGAGACAAAACGCGTCGCTGTCGGCGGCGCGACGCTCGAGACGCTGTGGAATAATGACGAGGCGAAGCTCGCGTGCGCAGCAACCGACGTGGTCGTCTTGCAGGAGGACCTTCCGGAAACGTCTCGCGAGAGCTTCCGGCGGCACGCGAAGCTGTGGTGCGACCACGTCCGCAACCACGGCGCGGAGCCGGTCTTCTACGCGGCCTGGGCCTACGACCGCCTGCCGGCGTTCGACGACGATGCGATCTGCGCCGAACACGCGCGCGCCGCTGAGGAGAACAACGCGCGCGTTGCGAACGTCGGCGCGGCGCGGACGGCGGGACCAGGAGGCCTCGACCTCTTCGACGACGATCGCGAGCACCCGTCTCTTGCAGGGACATACCTCGCCGCATGCGTCATCGCGGCGACGATCTACGGCGCCGAGGCGCTGCAAGCGCCCAAGGTCTACCGGCCGAAGAACTTGTCCGCGGGCGCGGCGTCTATGCTCCGAGCCGTCGCTCTGTCTACGTAATTAATGTGATCGAAATCTAATTTAAAATCGGAGGCGAGGGGCGCGCGTCGCGGGGAGGGACGAGCTGCAGCCTATCGCCGGCCGAGGCCGCGCCCGGAGCCTCTGGTAAGAGTCTTGGGCTTGGCTTTGATCGACTGGCACTTCGGGATGTGTCTTTCAGCCGCTTTTTGATTGAAGCGCCGGCCGCAGTGCGGGCAGCCTATGAGAGACATGTCCGGCCCGCTCGGCATCGCCGGCGGCAAGGGTTTTCCCTCCTTCTCCGCCTTGGTGATCGCGCGCATGTTCGCCATGGCCTCTCTTAACTGATTCGACTGGGCCTTCCACTTGCCCTCCTTGACGCCAGAGCCGCCGAAGGAGTTCTTCTTCTGCTTCAGCTCGCGCTTGACCTGCTTGGCCCCGTCGAGGACCTTCCTTCGCTCGTCGCCGTCGAAGCCGTCAGCGCGCTTGGCCGCCATGTTGAAGGTTTTGCGAGCTTTCTTCGGCGCGCACTTCGGGCAGCAGCGCTGGCCGTGAATTTTTTCCATGCGATCTAGAGCGGTGCCGGCCATCTTCCGCCCGCACGTCGTACAAGCATCATCTAACCGCGCGTTCGCGGCGCCGTCGGGCACACCGCCATTATCCGGTCCGGGGCTCATGCGAGCCGCGGGCCCCGGCGACGCCTGGCGCTTGACCGGCGACCGCTTCTGGGGCGACGCCTGGCGCTGCGCCCGGGCGGGCGGGCTCCACCGGCCCTGGTCCTCCTCCTCGTCGTTGGTGGGCTTCCACATGGTCCGGTGGCGCGCGCCGGCGCCCGAGGCGTCGTAGCCTTTCTGTGCAGGAGGCTCGTCGTAGGCCTCCTCCTGAGGAGGGGGCGCCGCGCCGCGCGCCGGCTGCGTCGGCTTCGTCCACGTCGACTCGCCGGCGGCTTCGTCCCGGTAGAAGGTCGCGCCCGTGCGCTTGTCGACGTGCTTCGTCCAGCCCGCCGGCAGGTCGTCCACAGGTTTAGGGGCAGCTCGCCGGCGCTGCGCCAGCGCCCGTTGCTGCTCGGCCTCCTCCTCCTCGCGTCTACGATCATCATCAGCGGTAGTGTCCGTCGCAAAGTCGGAATTCCACTCCGGCCTCCCTCGAGGTCTCCTGTTCTGCTCCGTCTTCGCGCGACGGACGGGCTCCTCCTGAGGCTCATCATCAACAATATCAGCGGCGGACTTGGTCCGCAGCGTCTCCGAGGTCTGGCCCCGCTTCGATCGCAATGAATTTTTCAGAGACTGGAGCGAGTCGCTCCGTCCGAGCTGGGGCTCGTCCAGCGCCGCGGCGCCGTAGCGCGCCAACGCCGACGACGCCCGTCTAGCTTGCGAACCAGTGAGAGTACGTCTTTTAAGAACCTCCAGCCAGCTCTCGAACTCGCTCTCGCTCATCTGCGACGAACTCGCCCTGACGTCGTCGTCCCTTCTTCTAGATCTACCGTTCGCCTCCTGCAGAGGCACGTCATTCTGGGAAGGATGGACGTTCTCGCGCTCGTCGTAGCACCCCGGCGGCCGCGTCCACGTCGTTTTTGCGGTGGCCGCGTGGTGATAATAACTTTTCCCGGTCTTCTTGCACGTGTGCTGCGTCCAGCCGGGCGCAACCTCCTTCCTCGGTTTGCGCGCCGGCCGCGCGTCCTGGGTCAGCGCATCCAACGAATCGCCGCCGTTGCTCTCAGCTCTACGCTGGGCGCGCAGCTCCGCGGCGCGCGCGATGTTCGCTTGCCGCGTCGCGGCGTAGGCGCTCGGGTCGACGCGCGGTCCCGACCCGGGCATGGCGTTGTGGGCGGCGAGCGCAATTGTGTCGTTTGCGCGCTGCTAGCGGTGCGCTAGCGGCGGCGCGGCGCTTGGCCGAGTTGGCAGCTGCTGCTGCGGAGCCCTGCCGGCTCACCGGGTGCCGGCGCCGAGGGCCGATCGGATCGATGCGCTGCACGGGTGCACGTGCGAAGCGATCGGAGCGGCTGGGGACAGCTTCGGTGAGCGCTGCGCTGCCACAAAGGCCGCGGCGGCTTGTCTGCACAAAAACGGCTGCTCGATTTGGGGCTGCCCCAAACACGGGTCCCCTTGCCCGCCACTAGGCGTAGGAGACCTGGGAGGGAGTCCTAGCAACGCCAAAGCAGCAATTGCCCCAAATCGGGCTGCCATTGCGCGGCGTGCAGAACCGCGCGAATCGCAGGACTCCCCGTCCCCGCCAGTAGGCTCTAGACGCCTAGACAGCCCTCCCAGCCACGCGAAAAACAAAAACGCCGAAAGTCGCACTCACCACCGAAAGTCGCGGCCGCCGCGACGCCGCCCACAGCTCTCGGGAGCCCTGGCGACCCGTCCCACGAAGGCCGAGGCACGCCCCGACGGCTGCGACGCCCAAACCATAAAAAAACCGAGCCGGTGAACGCCGCAATCATCGGTTAACCGCCCACACTGAGTTTCTTGGCAGTTGAGGGGCGCGCTACAAACGCCGCCGAACGAGCCTGCCCGCCACCCCGCCCCCATCAGGAGATGCGCGTCCGGCTCGCGCTCGCCCTGCTCGCGCCCGCGGCGCGCGCAGGCGCCGGCGAAGGCCACCACAATCTCAGGGGGGCAGCAGGCCCCCGACCGCCGGCGCGCGTCGTGGCGCCCGTCTTTCCGTGGCCGCCCGACGGAAGTGAACCTGACTGTCGCGACGAGGCCGCCTGGGCGTCCAGCGAGGGCGCGGATTGTAATGAAGTGGCCCGCGACGCGGCGGCGCTCTGCCGCGCGCGGTGTGTTCATCATTCTTCCGGCGCCCCGCGCCGGCGGCGCGCTCATCATCATCTCCGTGACCGCGTCTGCTCTCTCACCGGTTCGTGTCCCCACAGGCCGCGCGGCATCCGACGACGGCTGGGCCGCGGCCGACGCCTGCGCCTGCGCCTGCGCCGAGGTCCTCGTCGCGACCACGCTACCATCGAGACGCCGCCTGGCGGAGGCCGCGCGCGCACCGCAGGCCATTGACGAGGACGCCCGCCGGCCGGGCGTCGACTGTACATCGACGTCGTGCGTCGACGACGCCACCTGGTGCTACGGCTCGTGCTCGCCGAACGACTGCGCGTACGTCGCTCAAAAATTAAAACGGTGCAAGGCGAAGAACACGGACGGCGTCCGCACCGCGCTCGAGGCCTGCCCCTTGACGTGCGGCACCTGTAGCGCGCCCCCTACGCCGACGCGCGAGCCCACGCATCGACCCGCCCCCGAGGCGACGCCCGGACCGACCCCAGGACCGGCGCCGCGGGCCCCATCGCCAACGCCGCACCCCACGCCTACGCCGTACCATCCCACGCCGACGTACGCGCCGTCCGCATCGTGCGCCGACGACCCGACGTGGTCCTACGGTACGAAGGCCTCGAACACCTGCGCCTACGTCGCCCACAAACTCAAACGCTGCAAGGCCAAGAACACGGACGGAGTGAGAACAGCACTCGAGGCCTGCCCGAAGACGTGCCGCACGTGCTGATCCCCTATCCCTTATCGCAAGTAACTCGAAGACATCACAGAAAATTAATCGGACCCACCACCGGGCAGCAGCTCCAGGAGCCGCTCGTTTACGGAGTCCTCGAGCTCGACGAAGCGCGCGTTGCTTCGCAGAGTGCTGGCGACGGCCGGCGTCGCGGCCACGGTCAGCGCCAACCGTGCCGGCCCGACGACCTCGCACAGCGCCAAGGCGACGGGCAGCGTCGCCGCGCCGCTCGATATTGGGATCTGGCCCCTCAGCGGCTCCGGCAGCGCTTCGAGGAGCGTACTTGTGTCGTAGACACTCAGCGCCGCGACGCTCGCGCTCAGCGTCGTCAGCCAGACGCTAAAGTGGAACACTAAAGCAACGACGCCGTACTTCCTCAAAACGTCGCCGAGGCCCTCGCCTTCCTTGCCCCCGAGCGCGAGCGGCGCGACGCGCGTTGGTTGCTGTTGTTTTTGTAGGAAGTGGTTGTGCGTCGGCGGCGCGAAGGCGTGCGTCGCGACGGCGGCGCACAGCAGTGCGGCGTGTCGTCGCATGGCTTTTGTTTGTTGCAAATGAGCTGGTGTGGGCAAATGTGTTGTGTGATCTAGCGCACGTATCGATCTGAAATTAAGACGACACCTTAAAACCAGAGCCGTGCGGCTACTGCACGCGTCGAATTGCTGTCTGAATGGCCTGAGACGCCAGAGCCAGCTCGATGCTCAGCATGCATCATTCATGCTCTCCTAATCGGCCAGGCCCAGTTTCTCGACTTCCAGCCGTCGCGATCGTGTTACGAGGCGTCGGTGTCGCGTGTGCGGTGCAATTAGACCTAGCGTATGCCGCACTAGCCTTGTCATCGAGCAGCAATCTCGCTGGCTCACGGCCGTCGTGCTGCACGAATCGGTCGTTAAAACTGGTCGGGTTCGATGCATTGCTGCGCGGCAGTGATACGCATGAGCTGAGATGACCGAGTGCACGCCAGACGCGGAGGTCACGGCACATCACCTCTTGTATGAGAGCACCCTACCACCATCGGAGCGCGTCGCACGCCTCCGCCGAGTTGCCGTCACCGAAGGACTCGACGCCAATACGCGGCCCTTGGCCTGGACGCTCTTGCTCGGCTGCGGCCGAATAGAAGCGCGGCGCTACTCGAATCTCTGCGACGGCCTCAGCGACGACGCCCAAAAGATCCGAGATGATGCGAGGAGGACGTTCCGGGCCGACGATAGCGTACGGCAGAAGGTCAGAGACGCCCAGATCGTGCGCTGCGTGACAGCTTTAGCGCGCAGTCGCAACAACGAGGTCTCGAACGGCGCGAACCGTTCAGCAGTGGCGGCCTGTTTCTTGTACGCGCTACCGTCCGAACTGGAAGCCTTCGCGTGCTTCGAGAAGCTGGCGGAGCTGTGCCCGCGCTACTTCACGCCGACGCTGGACGGCTGCGTCGTCGGCGCGGCGCTGGTTGATCATATCTTGCGGTGCATCTCTCCGGAAATACATGGGACATTACTAGGAGACAGTTTACTACTGGACGACGACGCGCGGACCCCCGTGGAAGATTTGGTAGCGTATCCCCTGCTCGCGTCGCTGTTTACGGTCGTGCCTCCACTAGACGAGGTCGCGGTGCTGTGGGATGCCACGTTCGCGCTCGGCGGGCACTTTCCGGTCCTGTGCGTGGTTGCCTTGATCCTTGAGCGGTTTGAATCTGGCGATCAAACTGTTGCGCGGCTCCAGCCGCGGCGCTTGGCGCCTTTAGATGCGCGGCGCATCGTGGCGCGCGCTTGTGCTATCGCGCCGCGCGTGCCCCGATCCTTGTACGACGTCCTTGAGCGGCACGCGCGCGACGCTTCTGTGGACCGCGCGGTCGTCGCGGCGGCGTCGGAGGCGCCGCGGACGCCGCCGAAGCCTCCACCGAGCGCGCGAAAGCGCGCCAGTTAATATGACTTGCTAGTATTTGACTCTTACTTACTTAGCTAACTCAAATTTGCGCATGAGCTCCTCGTGTTTGGCGTCGTCAGTCTTGAGACGGGGGAGCTTCGACGGGAAAGGTTTGCTGAATCTCGCGCGCCAAACCATTCGCGCAGAGTCCATGTCCTTCTGCGCCTGCAGCGTGTCTGGATGAACGTTGCCGAAGATTCGCCGGGTAATAATCTCAATATCCTCAAAAATAGCTACGGACTCGGCCACGTCGTCGAGAGGGAGCGCCGTGTCACAGAGTATGGCTTTTGCGTAATAAGTGCGAAGGTTGCGCGTCAATTCCGCGTGAGGTCCGAGCGAACGCGTCGCGACTGGGATCTGTTCGCGCGCGAAGTCCCTCGCCTCCGAGAACTTTTCATTTTGAACGAGCGACATCGTGAGCGACGTAGCCGACTGGAGTATCTTGGCGGGCCCTACCCGCCACTTTACCCTCAAATTGTAGACATCGCGGTCTAGTTGCAGTGCCTCTTCTCTGCGTCCTAGCCTCATGAGGCAACTGGCGATGCTGTATAATAATCCAGGTACATCATCGCGCTCGTGTCCAAGGCGAGTACAGATACCCACCAGCGTCCGGAAGATAGCGAGCGCTTCTTCGACGCGGTTGGCGCTCAGTAGACTGTTAGCGAGCTCCTTCATCGCGTCTTGCCGAGGAGAGAGCTTGCCGAGTCTCTTCGTTTCTGGTAGGCTAAGATAGCTTCCCCAGCACGCCCAGCCCATTGCACTATATACGACGCCGTGATATTCCTGCCCGCATAGCTCACAAGAATACCACTTTCTCCACCTCGATTCCATCCGGTCACCGTCCAAATTGTTCTCCAGGGCCTCATCCATAGCGAGTTGAGCCTTGCGTTTCAAACACGAAATGTGCGCAAAGCTCGATCCTCCGCGGCACGCGCAAAAACCGCTTACGAGACCTTCTCCCGTGCGCGGATGGACGGCCTCGAGGCAGATGTAGCATTTCTGGCCCTTCGTGTCGTCCGCGCACGCCTCGACGGCCTCCGCGACGGCCTCCTTGTATTTTTTGTCGGCGTAGTATTGTTCCGCGTTGCCGCCGCGGTGTATTTTCTTACACATTTGCTTGTGGCCGCGGCGCCAGTGGTCATGCTGACATTTTGAATCACAATATCTTGTATGACACCGCACGCATCGCGGCGCGGTGTGGGCCAGTGGGGCGGCGCAGGCGGCGCAGTTTGTGAGGATCATCTTGCGTTTTTGCGGCGAGTTATTGGGTTTGCGCGGCGGCTTGACTCGGCTTGAAAAACCCGATTTTTCGCCTCGCAAAAACGCCGCCGCGCATCGCGAACGCTCTACAGACGCCCTCCTTTAGGGAAAAACGGGTGATGTGATTTCTACACAACGTATAAGTTAGAACAGAGCCTACTAGATGAACCCCGGCGGGCCCGAGCCGCGTCCGCCGCGTCCGCCGCGCCCGCCGCGCCCGCGCCCGAGCCCGTTCCGAGGCGGGTGGAAGTAAACTTCGCCGGCTGGTAAGTATGCCGGCGTCGGGGGCACGGGCCGCGGCGCCCGGGGCGCCCGATTCGCCGCGCGCGCGATCTCGAGGGGCCCCGGCTTCTGCTGACCCGGCGGCCGGATGACCGGTTTACCTCGATTGATGGCGCCGCTTTCCTGCGCGCGCTCGCGCGCCCGCGCCGCCTCCCGGGCACCCGCGTGCTTCTTGCCGCCCCGGATACGCTTCCCGGGCTCCCGAGCCGGCTTCCCGGGCGGCCGGTGCTGGCCTCGCGCCGCGACGACCTGGGCCGCGATGGCCTCGGCCTCCGCGGCGTTCAGGGGCCGGCCGCGCGCGGCCTGGTTCCGGATGATCTCGGCTTCGGTGTCGACGCGGCGCGCGGCCGCCGATGCCGCCGCGAGCTGCCCCATGCGCGCCTCGCGCGACGCCGCCGACGCCTCACGCGACGCCCGCGCCGACTCCGCGTCGCGCAGGAGCTCGGGCGGCAGGCCCCGCACGCGCGCCGCGGCCTCCTGTTGCGCTCTTAAACGAGCGCGGTCGCCGACGCTCATGGCCGGCGGCGCTGGCGGCGAAGCGAAGGCGCCGGCTGCGTACGGCTGCGGCGGCGGCTGCCCGCCGCTGAGCGCGTAACCCAATTGCGGCGGTTGCGACCGGGCTTGGACGCGCGCGTACTGGCGCGCGAGCTGGCGCGCGGCCTGGGCCGCTTCCCGATCTTGAATGGCGAAGCATCTCCTACATTGCCGGTCCTTTATCTTTGAATTGGGACCCTTGGGCTGGCCGCAGACTTTGCACAGGTGGGCGTCGTCTATTTGTCTTCCAACCCCGTGGCCGATCAATCTGCTTCCATACAAATACAAGGCCTCGTGGCACGCGACCGCCGCCAGACACGCGTCATCTTCATCCACAGCGTCGTCCCCGACTAGGATGGCTGGAAATCGTCGCGACGCCATCAGGACGTCTCCTAATCTTTGCACCTCATCCTCCAATTGTTCATCGACTAACGAATCTAACGAACCGAACACGACCTGTTCCCCCAGACAAGCTGCTCTAGCGACAGCTTCGAAATGCTGCTCCCGCACGGGCAACCGCGCGAGATGCCACAGATCGGACGCCGACAAAGCTTTGCGCACGTCGTCCGGCACCAAACTACTGTTCCTGAGGATGTCCAGGCGTCGCTGAAGCTCATCGATGTCTCCCGATTTCACCCAGTCCAAGGGATCATCTGAATCATTCAGCGACCGTTGCAATTCGTCCCGCCACTGCGTTACGCACTTCGGTAGTAAGAGTATAGATGGCACGCTCCCGGTCAACTGCGTCAAAGCAGAGAGATCCGGCGCTAAGACCGCTTTGGACAAATCTAAATCAAACCCATCACCGGGATCACCGTTTGCTGCCTTGACGGCTTTGGTCAGCAGCTTCACATTAGCACCATATCTCGGTAAGTACCAGCACCTCCCCGGCAATTCGTCGCGCCCCGCCCTACCAGCCACCTGCGCCGCCTCCCACACATACAAATCTCGTCTTTGTGTTCCATCAAATTTTTTAGTTTCGGCGAAAACGACGTCGTCGAGCGGGAGATTAATACCGTGCCCTATCACATCGGTACAAACGAGGACATCTAACCTGCCCGCCAGAGCATCATCTAGCTGCTTCCGTCTCGCCTCGGGGGGTAATTTGCCAAAGATCACCGACGCCCTTGCCCCGGCCTTGCGAGCAATGCCCGCTAATGATAACACGGCGGCTCGAGAAAACGCGACTACTGCAACGAAGCGCCTTTCGGACTTCGCTTGCTGTAGGAAGGCCGGAAAGTCCGCGATGGGGTCCCTTTCAAAATGCAATCGACTGCGCCGTTGCGTGCGATGGACCGTCACCGCGTGTTCATGCTTCTCGAAGACTCGCCGTAGTAACGGCTCGGACTGGACCGGGCCGCAGATGCGAACGTGCCTATATCTACCAGATCTAGCCGCTAATAATAGACGAGTCCAGGCGTGGCCCCGCTGCGGGTCCGCGCACCAGTGCGCTTCGTCCAATACCAAAACGTTGCCGTGCGACGGGGCGACCTCCGCGGTGCAGCATAGTACCGGAGCGTCCGGATCTCTTGATTCTTCACCGGTCCACAATCCGACCGTAGGTGGATGTTCGCCCCAGACCTTCTTGGCGCGCGCTTCGACGCTATGGCGGACCTCCCAAGCTAATGCGCGTAACGGCCCCGCATAACAACCCGAACCAATCTTCGCGAGGAAATCTAGCGAGCGATGCGTCTTTCCGGAATTAGTCGGGCCCAGGTACATTTCGACGCTCTCCGGCCACCCGGGCGTCGCCTTGTCCCGGCCCTTGCTCGGCGACTGGAAGAGCGGCGCTAGCCGCGGGTCGTTCGTCGTGTTCGTCGCCTCGCGCGCGTGCTGCCGCGCTTCTTCTATTGATGACGATCGCAGGATCTTCTGGGCGAGCCGGGCGACGGCGTCCTCGTCCTCCGGTTTGCTTGGTGTTGGCGGTGCCGCCGCGGCGGCGGTCGCCTCGAGCTTGAGCTTTTCGAGCTTTGCGCGTGCTTCCGCCGGGCTCGCTGCGCCGAAGCCCATCGCTGCGGCGGCTTTTTAGCTGTGCTGCTGATTGCTGCAAGTCTCTCCTCGCTTTACAAGCGGCTCGCGCGGCGCAAAATCCTCGCAGCGCTGCGAACGGCTCGGAGTACTCCCACGCGTAAGCCCTGGCTGCAAATGTGCGCAAAGGCGACGCGGTTTTGAGTGGGAGAGGCTGGCAAAAAGATGAAAATACGGCGCCGCTGCCGCGGTCCACAGCGACGAGTCGTGCATCAACCTTTCGCGCGCGACTCCTGTGGAGCTTTAAAACTGGTTTGCGTTTGAAATTTAATTCGAATATAACGGGTATACAGAGATTTTTGCCCAGCTCTGAATCCGCATTTACGACGCACATAGAGGCCCTTTCAGCTGTGCAACAGCGGTTGAGGCTCAGCAACAAACAGTTCTAGCTGCACGAGAGCCTGCAGCGCCCACGGCATCGCGCTGCAAGAGTTCTGCGCGTGTGACATCATATCAAAAAAAGGTGTTCTTCGAGGCGCAAACGCGTTATTTGAAGCACCTCCCCAGCGCACGCGGTCGCCGTGCCAAAGCACACCTACTACGCAGCCGCTCACCAAGTGAAACCGCCAGAAGAACGTCTGAAAGCATGTCCCTACACCGAGTAGGCCTCTGCGGCGTCGACGACAGCGTCGACCCGAGCTTATTGAGTGCCATCGTGAGCCGCTGGCCGCGTGTGGAACTCGGCGTGCTCTTCCGGCCGGGCAAAGAAGGCCAACCTAGATTCCCCACGAGAAGGTGGCTCGAGCAGCTCGCGAAAACCGCACGGAACACGAGCCCGCCGGCGCAGCTCGCCGGCCATTTGTGCGGCTCCGCCGTCGACGACGTCCTGCAACGGGGCGACGTCGCCTTCGTGCAGACGCTCGTCGGGCTGGGCTTCCGGCGCGTGCAGCTCAACGCGACGGCGCCGAACGGCTGCAAGACCGCCGAGGACCCCTCACTACTTGCAAAAGCAGCTCAACAAGTCCGAAAGGCCTGCTCACTCGTTCCCGAAGTCGAGTTCATCGTCCAGGCCAACGACGAGACGGCGCCGCTCTGGCGCGCGTTGCTGGACGAGCCGCCGGCCAACCTGTCGCTGCTGTGGGACGCGTCCTGCGGCCGTGGTCATACGTTAGATGCGTCTCTTACAACAGTAGAAACGTCAATCCCGCAGGGTTTTGCGGGAGGCTTAAACAGGGACAACGTCGCTACCGTCTTAGATCAATTACGGAAGGGCGCCGCTAGAGGTAGATCAATCTGGATCGACATGGAGAGCGGTCTGAGGAGTGATATAGACGGCTCGGAGCGCTTCGACGTGAATCGGGCCTGGGCGGTCTGCGCTGCATTGGACGCGATTGGCTGGGACGACCCCGACGCCCCAAGTCCTTCACCTGTAACCTACGACCTGCCGCCTCAAACAACTTTGATCAAGCACGCCCTCGCGGCGCACAAGGTCACTTTACTAAGAGACCGCAGGACGAAGCCGCGCGACTTCCGCGGGCTGCTGCGGGAGCTTGCGAGCTACGTGGGCTACGAGGCGACGCGATCCTTGTCGACGGTGCCGCGCCACGACTGCGTCACGCCGCGCGGCGTCCACGTTCCTGCTGATGGTAGAGCGACGCGGCTCGCCGCGAGGTGTGCCTTAGTGCCTATAATGAGGGCAGGATTAGGCATGGTCGAGAGCATGCAAGCTTTGCTGCCGAACGCGGCCGTGCACCAGATCGGCATGTTCAAGCGGAGCGGGAGTGATCGGCCCGTCGAGTACTACTCGCGACTCCCGAAGCACGGCGGCGATAGTTGTGATATCGCCTTCATCTTGGATCCTGTGGTGGCCACTGCAAAAACGATGACTCCCGTCATCGCCAAGCTCAAGGCCTGGGGCGCGCACCGCATCGTGGCGTGCACGGTGCTCGCGTCGGCCGCTGTGTGGAAATCAACCAGTGCGTCCTGGCTCCGTCGAGCGGTGGGGAACCGGCATCGCCACGCCATCGAGCAGGTGTCGCGCCGTAAAATTTGATTTCCACACAGGTCGGCCGAAGGCCTGCGGGCGCTCCACGAGGCGCATCCAGACGTCGAGGTCTACGCCATACAAGTGGACGGGCGATTGGCGCGAGATGGTGGGCTCTTACCTGGGTTGGGGGATGCCGGGGATCGGTTGTTCGGAGCTACTGGAGTGTTATCTGCAAAAGACATCGTCGCCAACGAGGCCCTCGAGAAGCAGTTGGCGTTGGGCGCGACGTACGCCTGGGAGGAGGCCGGGGCGCGGCCTACGAGACCGAGACGGCCGCGCGCCGACTCGGCTGAAAGTCTCACACGTGTTAGATCGGAGCCTTCCACCCTCATACTAGGAGACGTCTCCGGTAATACTGGAGAGATCCCCTTACCAAAATCGGAGGACGAGGCGGCCACGCAGCTCACGACGCACGATGGGAGTTTCGGGCCCGATCCCTGTAGAATGAGGTGGGGCGCCACGACACCGTCGGACCGAGGCCCGGTCCTGGCGACGACGCGACATACGACGCAACGCAACGCCATCGGTGCGCATGCTGGTGGTTATTCCGTGTATCGCGCGTTAGCGGTGGCCGCGGGGAAAATTGATAGAGATGCCTTACCGCAGTTGGGCTTGACGACGCCGGCCGCCAAGATCGGTCCTCATGAAGCGTGGCGCAACTCCGACGCTATTGTTACTATGGATCCCTGGGGCCACGCCATCTCCGAGGGCTTCGGCGCTTGGCTCGACAAGGGCTATGACGTGAGACCGACGATCGCCATCACGAAAGCTCACGTCCAACTCCCGGAGTGCTTGGAGGCCCTGCGCATGCAAAGGCTGACTCCCGATGGGACCGTTTTGACGGACGACGGTACTTCAGTCGTCACCAAAGCAGCCATCGAGCCGGTCTGGTACCTGCCGGGCGTGGCGAAGCGGTTTGGGGTTTCTGAGAGGGTTTTGCGCGATGCGCTGTTCGCGGAGACGAACTCGATGTATCCTGAGTTAATCTCGAGGGACGATTTGAAGATCTTCCTGCCGCCCATCGGCGGCATGACGGCTTATATATGGGGCGACGCGTCCAAAATAGAAGACGAGGACGTCGAATTGACAGTGAGGGTCCACGACGAGTGCAACGGGAGTGATGTGTTTGGCAGCGACATCTGTACCTGTAGACCGTACCTCACGCACGCCATCGAGGAGTGCATCAAGACGGCGCAGCGCGGCGGCACGGGCGTTGTGGTGTATTTCCGCAAGGAAGGTAGGGCCCTCGGCGAGGTCACCAAATACCTAGTGTACAACATGCGCAAGCGTCAAGAAGGAGGGGATAAAGCCAAGGAGTACTTCAACTGCACTCAAAGTGTTGCCGGTGTTCAAGATACGCGTTTTCAAGCTCTGATGCCGGACGTCCTGCACTGGCTCGGCATCACGAAGATCCACAACTTTATTAGTATGTCGGACATGAAGTACAACGCCATCGTCGAGTCCGGTATTAAAATAGTGAACCGCGTCGAGATCCCGCCGGAGATGGTGCCCAAGGACGCCCAGGTCGAGATCGCGGCGAAGGTCTTCCACGGCTACCACGCCGGCGCGGGCTACGCCGGCATGGACGAGAAGCGCTTGGACGGGGTCGTCGGCCGGGAGTACGTGCCGGACCCGTCGGCGCAGCGCGTCGCCTGAGGCCCTATCCGGCCGTGCGCACAAGGCGCTTGTCTATAAGAATCGACTAATACACACCCCCCATACGCCGTCGGGCAGGTTCGATGGCACATTATTTCACACACGCGTCAGTCACTGGCTCGACCGCGGCCGCACGACGCAAGTGAGGCGGTAGCCGTCGTGGGAGAGCTGGCGGTAGCCGCCCGCGCCGGCGTCCGCGTCGGCGACGAGTAATAGATAAGGCGCGGGCGCCGCGGCGAAGGAGACCGTGGCCTCGAGGTCGTCGCCGAGCACCGTCGCGCGCGGCAGTTTCGCGCCCTCCTTCGGCGCCACCGCGAGGGCCGGATGCGTCGCGACCGCGCGTTCGAGGTCTGCGAGCCGTTTTTTCGTATCCGCGTTCCACCAGGCCTCGTGCTCCGGCGCGAGGACGACGACGCCCGACGCGTACGCGTCGCCGAGGCGCAGGTCGACCTCCGTTCTAGGTCCGAAACGGTCCAGGTCGTCGCCGTCGCTGGCGTCGTCCGCGTCGACGTCGATGGGCTCCGGAGCTGGCGCCGCGTCGGCGGGCGCCGCCGCGCCGGCCTCGTCGGCGGACGAGTCGTCGTCCGAGGACGCCGCGTTCGTCGTCTTCGGCTTCTTGGCTACGGGTTTGCAGTACAATTGAGATTCTTCGCCGGGGCCGTCCAGCGGTGGTTCGCTGTCCATTGCTGCCAGTATTTTTTCTACCGATACGGCTCTGGCGTGGCGCGCACACTGATCTCAGCTGTGAAGCGCAATGGTCCAAGCGAGATCTCCCGCGGCGCACCGATGCTCCCACGCTTCCAGCGCGCTGCCACGGAACTGGTGCGGTGCCAGAGACAACTCGTTTGTCCTGTTATGCCGGTGAATGGCAAAAATGCCGCCGCGGCGCGCACCTGCAGCTACCGTGCTGTAAGACACTAGCAGGCATAAGCAACCCCTACCTAGGAGCTTTGAGACCCCGCCGTGCAAGGGGAACGCGTAGTACTTGGAATTAATCCGTCGCTTGGCCGGCGGCCAAAAATGAGGCCTCAGAAGGCGCCGAGTTGACATACATTGAGCACACTGCAGGCCCAGTGCAGGGCCCTCACGCCATCGAGCAGACCATGCGCCGCGCCCTCGCCCTCGCGGCCGTCGTCGTAAGCGCGCGCCAGGACCACCTCTGCGCCGAGGACGTGTGCTTCTACCACGTCCCCAAAACGGGCGGCGACTCGTTCAAGTATCTGTTACGAGACGAGCTAGATTAGCCATGTACGTCGGACAGCAGCACGGCAAGTACGGCCTCGCGACGCGCGACAGGGTCTACGCGGAATGCCGCGACGCGGCCAACGCCACTTGTCAGGTTTATGACCCGCGCGACATGGATCACAAGTGCGGCTTCGCGACGATACATAGGAGCGCGATTTTTTGCTTCAAGCCGGGCGGCGACAGTCCGTACCGCAAGGGGTTCTACGACGCGATGCTCGCCGGGTGCATTCCCGTGATCTTTTCGTTACAGAACGAGCTGGTCGCTCCATGGTTCGTGCCCAGGGGCGTGGCCGTCCGGCTCTCCGAGAGAAAGTATGGAAATGGTACGTTCAAGGCGCTCGACGTTCTTAGGAGGATCCCGTCCGAAGAAATCGCGCGGCGCCAGTCTATAATACGGAAGCACGGCCACCGCCTCCAGTACGCCGTCGACGATCTTGGCGAGGAGCCGGACGCGGTCGAGACGCTGTTTGTGGGGGCGCTCGGGCTGGCGCACGACCTCGCGGCGCTTTATGAGGTGTAGTTCCCCTCATCCTCGCCTCGCCGCGGCGGCTAGCAAGAGGACCACTCCTAAAACCCCCAGTACGCATCGCCGCGACGCGCGCGCCGTCGCCGCAACGCGTAGAAGACAAATATAACACATGCTATCACGTTAGTCTATTTGGAGGGCGGCGCCGCCGGCGCGGCCTGCTTGCGCTTGGCAGCTTGGCGCTTGATGCGGTTGAAGATCGTCGCGAACACGATAATCGCACCCATCCCCATGAGCGGCTTGATCGCATGCCCAAATATCACCGTGCTGAGGACGATGGAGAACATCTGCCGCGTCGTCATGATGATCGTGAAAACGATGGGCCCGAAGGTCTTGATCGTGTAGAAGATGAAGAGCTGTCCTGTGGCGCTGGTTATGGCTATCGTGACGTTGTCGAGGAACGCGATGGGGTTGTCTCCGATGAATTGCAGCGTGATCCAGAGTTCACCCGACGTGACGAGGGCGAAGGTCGTCATGATGATGGCCCAGGTGTTGACGGCGAACATCATCTGGAACTGGTCCACCGTCGGGTGGGCTTGGTACAAGCGACTTTGCCACTGGCTCGTGAAGGAGTCAGAGACGATGTAGAGGGCCAGCATGGCCACACCGGCCATAGCCGCGTACGACGAGGCGTCTCCGGACGTGCCTCCCCCAAAAAAGTCCGTGGTGACGTTCGCCAAGCTGAATAGTGATACGCCTAGACAGATCAGGACGGCCTCGATGTAATCGACGCAGGGGTACGTTTTTTTATTTAAAACTTTTCCCATGATCATCACGGGGATGACCTTTGTGGACTTGGCGATGGTCTGCAAAGGGAAGGAGACGTAGTGGAGAGCCTGGTACTGGCCGAAACTCGATAGCGTGTTACTGAGAGCACAAGGCGCGAAGACCCACAACGGTGCAGGAATATTTAACTTGCCTCCATGTTTATACATCGTGACCGCCCACGCTACGGTAACAGCTAAGACACGGTTCGAAAAGACGCAGAACGTCGCCGAGGGGAATCTCCCCGTGGAGTACTCCTTTGTCATCACTTTTTCCTGCACGTAGCCCCACGTTAAATAACTGGCTTGGAGGCCGATGAAGCAGAACAACAACTGCTTGGCGCCCGGGGCCGGTGGGGCTGCGGGCGCGGGCGCTCCTTTCTCGAGGAGCGAGGCCTTGTCCTCGGCGGGCTTGGGGCTCGTCTCGCGCGCGGTCATGCTGCCGCTGCGCGCGCTCATGTACTGACTATTGCTTGGGTCTCCGCGCTTCAGCGGGACGATGGAGCTTGGTGGTGAGTTTGGCTTCCTCCGCGCTTCAGCGGTCGGCAGCTGGTGAATTGCTTTCGGAGAGCGGTGGTCGACGTCACGCGTCGGCGGGCGTCGGTCGGCGAAAAGATGGTCGGCGGGTGGCGCGCTGCAGCAAATCGACTCGCTGGCAGCTCTGCTGCGAGCTTGCCTATATAGCAGCCTGCCAAAATTTATCAAGCCGACGACGGCGGGCTAGTGCCTGTGTAACGCTAGCTCTATTGTCCTCGATCGTCTTTGTTGGGCACCGGCGTGCCGTTGTCTAGCTCCTCTGGATACCAGGGGACCGTCCTCAATTCTCAGGGCGATGCGGCGATCCGTGATGACATTTTAAAGCAAGTAAAAAAATGATTGCCCTCCTGAGTTTGGCGTGCGCCGCGGACGCGGCCGACGCGTTCCACCCATGGGCTCTAAACGACTCGACGGCCTTTGTTTTTCCGCGCATCGCCGAGAAGCGAAACCGCGGCCGGCGCGAGCGTCTCGCGGCGGCGCTGCGCAAGGACGGCGACGCCATCGCCATGACTGCCGTGTCGTCGCCGGCGCTCATGCCGCTCATGTCGTCTGACTCGCCGCCCGTGCCGCTCGTGTCGTCGGTCGTGTCGTCGTCCTTCGTCTCTGGGATCGCGCAGCAGAGCTGGGCTTCCGAGCAGGAGCACCACGCGGAGCGCTCGGGGTCCGTGCAATCGCCCATGCAGTCGCAGTAATCGGACGACGACGGGTCATCTCCTAGCGTGGTGCCGGGGCAGAGGACCTTCGCGTTCGTTTCGTCGTCTTCGTCCCACCCTGGTTCGCCGCCATTGCCCGAGAGAAGGCCGTTGATCCAGCCGACGATGCCGTTCACGGTCTTGACGATCGGCTCGACCCAGCTCGGAACATCATCAGGGTCGAAGTTGTCGATCACCTTCTCAACGATAGGCTGTACGGTGTCAACAACGTCCTCGACGGGAATGGACGACGGGTCGTTTATGTAATCTCCAGCTTTGTCAGTGACCGTCGGAACGTAATCTTCGACGACGATGCCGGCCTGAGCGGCGATGTCGAGGCGGGTCGCGCGTGCCGCGTTGCGGTCCAGCGTGGTCGCGACCCCAACGCCGAACATGAAGCTCGCCGCGGCGAGCGCCCCGACGATCAGGTTCGTGCGGTACTTCGGGGCGGCGTTGCCGCGGAGGAGGGTTGATTCTTCGTCGAGGGCGGACATTGTGCTTGTGTTGTCTAGGGATGAAGAGCCTGTGCGAACGACCGCGTGCCGGGCCCGCGCGCGACGCGTGCTCGCGCAAAGCCCCGAATTTTCTCTCGTCGCGGCGGCGACAGCGCCAAGGCTCGCACCCCGCGTCTCGCTACGACTCAAACTCGTCGCCGCGGACTCAGGAATTAGCTGAAAGCAGTGAAGGAGTGCGAGTTTGAGGCCTCAACGCGCGCGACTCGAACAGCCAACGCGGACACGAATAAAAGGGCTCTCGCGAGCTTCTGACGCCGCGGCGAACGCGCGTTTGCGGTTGAAGTTGATCAGTGCTAACGACTGGTGGCTGTGAGATTGGAGATTGAGTCGAGAGCATCGACGGGCGGCTCCGAGGCAAGCAGACCAAAAAGGCTCCAGGAAGCCCTCCCGGACGGTTCCCGGCGGCGCCCGGGGCCGGGAAGCGCATAGGTTACTAGAAGTACAACGCGCGCTCGGAGCGGGACGGGACCGCACACGGGAATCGTGACGGGATAGCGAAGCAAAGCCCCATTGAAGAGTCCTTAGTACCCCAAAAAGGAAAGGAAGACGCATCACGCGCGCCACGCCGTCTCCGGCGCCGAGTCGCCCTGGAACAGCGTCCGCCGCTGCCGCGTGACCGGCGACCGCGGCGGGTTCCGGCGCCGCGGCCGATCGTACTCGTCGTCCGAAGATGCACCTCCATAAAACCCGTCGTAGGCCTTGGAGGACGCATCGACGAGTCGCGGCGTCGCCGACGGCCCCGTCGACTCCATGTGGCCGCCCGCGTCCCTCACAAACTTGAGAAATTCTCGGTAATCGACGGCGTCCGGATCGCCACTAGGCGCGAACGCAGCAGCTAACTCTCTCCTATCAGCATCCTGCAGGTCTCCCAGATCTAACGCTCGCAACGCGTCCTGGAAGTCGCGCGCCGGCACGATGCCGTGGTCGCCACTATCGGCCATCTGGAACGGCAGCAACACATCAAGACCCTTCCTCTGCTGTTCCGCTAACTTATCAGCGATCTTCGACGCCGCGAACCTTAGGCCATCAACGTCAGCCTCCACGAAGCGACAGAAATCAGCATAGTCCACACTGCCAAACCGGTCGAAGCGCTTCCGGAGCTTGCGCGCGTCGTCTCGGTCCACGCCCAATGTGGATAACACGCGATCGAAGTCCGACGCGGACACGACGCCTCGTCCCGATCTGTCTAGGCGGTCAAAAGCCCTATTAAGATCATAGGAAGAGCCATGCCGCACCTTGCACTGCCGTAGCGCCGCGCGGACGCGGTGCTGGACCTCGGTCAACTTCCGATCCTTCACGGCCGTGGTAGGCTTCCTTGAAGTGCGCCTTGTACGTGGTTCATCGTCGTCGTCGTCCGAATCGTCGCGGAACCGCGCCGGCGTCCTCGCTAGGCCTGGCGTCCGCGGGTACTTTTTACTGGTGGTAGGATAGTCGTCGTTCTCATCATAGCCGTCCAAACCGCACGCCTCCAACAAATCCTCCACTCTTATGCGGCGGCCGTCCCCGACGTCATTCAGAATAGAGTCCACGTCTCGCCTACTCAGCACTTCGTCCACATCCAATTCTTGCGCCACGTCCTCCAGACATCGCGAGAACTGGCGCGCCGTCAGATTGCCCCTCTTGGCACCTTCTTCGAGGAACTCCGCTAGGGACGAGCCAGACCGTTCCAGTTTCCGAGAAACATTCGCGAGCTTCTTCGTCGGATCGCCGCGTCGCCTTCTCGGCTCCTCCTCTTCCTCACTATCGTCGGAGTCGTAGCGCCTCCTACGAGCCGTCGTCGGCCGTTCCTTCCGCGAGGTCCCCGGGCCCCGATTCACGACGCCTCGCTCGGGATACGCCTGCAACGCATCATCCCCCAGCACCTGTCTCAGGAACAAAGCGTAGTCGACGACGGGCTCGCCCCGCCGCGTGACCTGTTCCAATTTAAGCGCCCCGAGCAAGTCCTCGACCTCTAGAGGCTGGAGCTCGTGTATTATTCCCGTCCAGTGCAACGTCTTCTCCAAAGCTGCTTGGCGGCAGGACCCGTCGCGCTTCTTATCGTGGCGGCGTAAGTAAGCTGCGACTTCTCTCACTAAGTCAGCATCAGCGGCGGCACCCGATCTTTGGGCCGCGCGCGCCGCCCTCGCCACAATCGCCGCGAAGCGATGGCAGTGCGTCTGCACGGCGTTGTCCAGCAAGAATTCAAGGAGCTCCTCGACGGACGCCGACGACGCCTCTCCCGAATCGTCGAAGAAGACGAACAGCTTCCGCACTTCACTCGTTTGCAGCGCGGCCAGCCCACCGTCGAGCGGAAAGACGTCTAGTCTATCTAACGCCGAGAGGAACTGCGACGCGTCGACTCTCCCGACGTTATCAGCATCAGCCGCGCGCAACGCAGCTAGAACTCTAGCTCGGGACCACCTCCGCAGAGCACCTTGGACCGCCCTCACTTTATTATCGGTCTTCTCGTCCCCCGTCGTCGAGGATTCATTGCCACCGGATGGCGCCAAGCCCGATCTACGAACAGCTCGACAGACGGCCTGCGTGTCGATCAAGCCGCCTCGCGGCGGCGGTTCCCCAATGAGAGCAGAGGCACCGTGCGTCTGGATGACCTCGTCTCGCTCCGCAGCGAACGCTCCGGCTCGGAACGCCCGACCCGCGGCCCGCTGCACCTTCCCCGCGTCCTCCCTCGACAAGGGTTCTACTATTGCCTCGACAGCCTTCACGAGGGCGAGTTTCTTGGGCTTCTCCATGGGTTTGGGCCGCGACCAGGTCAAACTCATAAAAGACTTGGGCTTGGGCTTCGGGAACCGGTCGCCGAAGCACCTCTCCAAATCACTGGCGTCCAACTGTTTGCTACGTAACGCATCTCGCAACAGACAGATGAACTCCGTCGCTTCCGCGTCGCCCGTGTCAAACGATACCCTCCAAGGACCCTTTTGTTCTTCGGGGCCTCCCCTCCACGCTCCACCCCTTCTCTGAGCGAACGTCTCGACGTCACTCGCGGAGACTAACCCGTCCCCATCACTATCGAAGGCCTCGGCCCACTTCGCGAGCTCCGGCCGTCCTAACCGCCAGCCGAACTCCCGCCCGTAGCACTTTAACAGTTTAGCTACATCTCTCACACTGGCCGGCACGGTCCTCGGTAATCTACGGTCGCCTAAAGCTCTAGACAACCAAACGCCGTACGCCGACGTGCCCGCCTCGGCGCCCACCGCCCGCGCGCCGGACTCGACGACGGACTGGAGCTGGCGGCAGCACTGGGCCCACTCGCGTTCGCCGTGGCGGCCCATCGGCTTACCGGCTGGCGCTTGGTCGCCGGCGGCGTGTCTCGTGTGGCAGCTTCGCGTCGACGACGCGACGGGCTGCCTTCTGCCTCCTTGGGCAGCGTTCGTGCCCTCGTGCGCCGTTACCTGGCCCACAGCACTGCCGTTTTGCGCCCTGTGTTATTTTTCAGTTGGCGGTTGCGGACCCCCCCCTTCCGCGGCCGCCCCGCCGGGATCACCTCGTGGCCTGTGGGGACTCGTACCCGACGGCCTCGACGGCCTATGCGGGCTCGGAGCGCTCTAGCGAATGTCAGCGGCCCCCCCCCGGCGGCGCGGCTGCCCACCCAAACACGCCATCGCCGCTGAACTCGCGCACTCCTACTCTCCATGTTTGTGCCGCCGTGCCGTGGTCGTGGACTCGCGGTCACATAACTAGGGGACTTAGAACCGCCTCGGGTCGAAGCGCCCCAAATCAAGGAAAGGCGATTCACCGGTGGCGATCTGATTCGCCAGAGCCTCGCCCGTCGCCGGCGCCAATAAAATCCCCCAGCAGCCGTGGCCGTAGCCCACATACGCTCCGGAGCGCAACTCCCCGACGACGGGCACGCCGTCGACGGCCGAGGGCAGGTGGCACGCCTGCTTGTGGTTGATCGGCGCATCTTTGAGCTCCGACGACAGCACATTCATCTTCGCGACGAGCTGGTCACAGACCTCGTCCCGCACCTCCGTCTCGCCCGGGAGGTCCCTTACGATGTCCGCGGGATCAGGAGACCCCGTAACGTACACCTCGCCGTCCGGCCGGGGATACACTTCTGGATCCCCCAAACCCTGGAAGAAGACGGACTGCGACAGGACGCGCGGCGCCTGCAGCAACACGGCGTGGTACTTCGTGCCCACCACTAGTGGGCAGTTTTGTAGGCCCCAGCCACTATAGTCGGAGTCGCCCCTCAATCCTAGTTTCTCAGTCTTCGGTCGGCCGAGCGCGTGCGACCAGGGCCCCATGCACAAAACGACGGCGTCGGCCTCAATACAAGTACCATCCGAAAGTTCCAGGCCCGTGACGCGACCATCTTCCTCTCTCAAACCAGACGCGCAGCCCTCGACGACCGACGCCCCCGCTAAATCTTTAGCAGCGGCGACGAAGGCATCACACAATTTGCGGGGATGCACCTGCGCGATCGTGCTCTCGTCGCCCATCGGTCTCATGCCCATCACTCCTGCGCTGTCGGCCCAGTCGACGTTTTCGAGTTTCTTGCCTCCTGGTTTCTGCACCGCCGTGCGGCCGTCCACACCCACGGCGACGCAGGTCAGTCTCCTATAATCGGTGGCGCCGTACTTTTTGAGATCCTCGGCGAGCGTCGCGTGGAGATCGAAGCTCCGGTGCGTCATTTCTTGTGTAGGCGAGCCGTCGTTCCAGTCGCGCGCCAGGAAGCCTCCAGCATTTCCGGACGCCGCCGCCGCTATACTCTTGCGGTCCACGATCGTGGGCCCGATGCCGTGCTCCTTCGCCAGAAAATACGCGGTCGCGCATCCAATAACACCTCCACCGGCAATAACGACTTGCTGCGGCTTCTTGTGGGTTGCCAGGCCTCGGGCGGAGGCGGCGCAGGCCGCCATCAGCAGGCGGCGCCGTGAGGGCGCCAGCCTGCCTGTGTCTGAGAGCACTCCAGGCTCTCCCGCTGGTGGACGGCGCGAGCAGCGGTTTTTCGTTGCTCCACAGCTTCTCCCGCTACGTCTAAACGTAGACGACTGTCCGAACTCAGCACTTAGCGTAACTCGCGCTCCGGCAGCTCGGTGGCAATTAGCTAGCGGCTGTAACACACGAGCTTTGCAGTGGCACGTACGTAGCAGGCGCCATTCGTGCCCACACGCGCTTACAGTAAGCGCAAAACAAAGAAACAATGACCGCCTGAACCCTCGACGACAATGCTACCGCGTCACGCCCTGCGCGTGGCTTCGACTGCAGCGATGCGCACTGCAGCCAGGCGTGCCGCACGCGTTTCACGCGTGGCAACGACGCCGACGCCGCGGCAGGCCGCGGTGATGATGCCGCACCGCCGCAGCAGCAGTACAACAAACACACCGTCGTCCGCAAGGGTAGCAGCGCGCGTCGCGAGAATAGCGGGCGAGTTAGGTTTACTACAGCTACGGAAAGCTAGAGGCGTCGACGTCGCGATTCGCTCTGTCAAATTCAGACGGGCCTTCGTGCGATTAGGACCGGCCTTCGTGAAGATCGGCCAGGCCCTGGCGACGCGACGAGACGTGTTACCGCCCGAGCTGTGCGACGAGTTGTCGAGGCTGCAAGACGACATCGACCCTTCACTGAGTGGAGCGGAAGCAGTTCGAGTGATCGAGCACGACCTGGAGAAACCCATCGGCGAGTTGTTCGAGGGGCTAGATGCATCGTCGGTGCCGGTGGCGTCCGCGTCACTAGGCCAGGTGTATCGGGCCCGGCTGTTGACGGGCGAAGAGGTTGCGGTGAAGGTGCAGAGGGACGACGTCCTCGAGACACTGGCGATCGATGCGGTGGCCGTGCGATCGTTCGTAGCCATGATTTCACAGTTATTCAATACTGAAACCGACTTCGCCGCCATAGCAGATGAGATCGTGGGACGTATAGGGGATGAGCTGGACTACGCGCGGGAGGCTCGGGACTGCGAGGCCTTTGCGCGCTTGTACAAGAATGAGGACGTCTGCGTGCCTCGCGTGTTCCAGGAGTTCTGCGGTCCTAGAGTGCTGACACTCTCCTATTTGCCAGGAACGAAGCTCGACGAGTGGGGCCGCTCCGGACCCTCGCCAGCCCAAAAGAAGCGCATCATCGAGGAGGGCGTCAAGTGCACCGCGCGGCAGTTCTTCGAGGTCGGCTTCTTCCACGCCGATCCTCATCCAGGAAACTTACTGGTAGATAGTGAGAATCGCTTGGCCTACCTCGACTTCGGCAAGATGGACCGGCTTGAGGATGATGATCGCTTCGCGCTGATGTCTGTTGTTGTTCATTTCGCGAACCGGGACGCGGGTGGGTTGGCGCGGGACTTTCGCGGGTTGGGCTTTGTGGATGACACGGACCATGCGGAAAGATCGCTGAAAACAGCCTTAGAAACAGCTCTGAGCGAACCTAGAACCATGTTCGGTGGTAAAGCGATGTCCTTCTCGGGCGTGATTGCGTTCTTGCGGGCGGCGCTGCCCGCCGACTCTTCGGAGAATGTCAGGTTCGCGCTGCCGCCGCGCTTCGCGTCGGTCGTGCGGGCTCTAGGTGCGTTGGAAGGAGCCGTGCTGGCCGTGGATCCGGAGTTTGAGGTCGTCACGGCGGCGTATCCTCATGTCGCTCGAGCTTTGTTGGCTGATCGTGATGCTCGAGCGCGGCAGGCTTTGCGCAGATTAGTGCTAGATAGGCATGGCCGGGTGCGCTGGCGGCGATTGGAGGCCCTGGGCAAGTCCGCTTTCAGTGCTTCTGACGTGGGGTCCATGGATTCCATCATAGTCGCTCTCGGTGGCCGGGACGCCGTCGCCGGTGTTCTGACGGACGCGTGCGACTATGTTTGTAGCGACGCCGGGGCTCGTACTCGCGCAGCATTGGTGGACGACGCCGAGGCGTGGTTCACTTCGTCCTCTGAGTCCCCAAACAATAATGCGTGGCGCGTTCTCATGGACGCGCCGGAGCTCGTCGCGCCCGTCGCGGCGCGCGCGGCGGCGTCGCACGAGGCGCGGCGCTCGCTGGGCTTGCTGGCGGGGCGGCTGCGGGCGCGGCACGGCTGGCGCGCGCCGGCTTCTTTGTTGGAGGCGGCTTCGCGCGCGCTGGGGGAGGCGATGGATGGCGACGAGGAGTAGTGTCTGTGTGTAAGGTTGTGTGTGGTCATTGGTCTTGTTGGGCTTTTATCTACGGTGCTAGGACTCGTGGGCGGAGCCCCTGCCCAGGTGGGGGGGAGACACCGCGTCGCCGACGTGACGCGACCGCGAACGTCGTTTTGGCGGTTCTCGGGGCGAGTGATTGGTCTCGTGGGGCGCGGCTGTGTGTGATGGCGTGCGCGAGAGGGTCGTGGACTCTCGTGGGGCGCAAAGGGACATGTTATCTAGGGCGCGGGTTTTGTCCGGGCCCAAAATCCACATAGGCTTCTCCGGTGAAGCAAGGGAGTGATCTGCGGCCTGCCGACGCCTACAGCGCGAGCAGGGTGCTCGGCTCGAAGTGCCAAAAGCCGCAAGCTTGCAGCTCATAGCTTGTCCATTCCAGCGCCTAGACGTGCCCACGGCGCAAAATTCGACCTAGCGGTGCCGCAACGGATGGCGACAGTCGCGCTGTGCAAAAATCTGCGCGCGACGACGCCGCGGCGGCCCGGAGAGCTATGACATGCTGATGATGCAAAGTTAGCGGGCCGCGGCTACCAGGCCCGCCGACCCTTCGCACCGCAGCCATTGCCCTTCCGCGGCAGCGCGCTCGTCGCTGCGGATTCTGCAGCGCTCTTGCGCTAGTTGTGCACCGCGGCGGCCGCCCATTGCCCTCGAGACGACAGAGATGAGATCGCTGCCAACCGCGCAACCCGTCGCCCCTCGCAGATTAATTGTTAAGATGGCCCGCCAGCTCCTCGCCGCCGTTGTGTGCTCGACGGCCGCGGCCTTCGCGCCGATCGTTTCCACGGTCGCGCCGCTCGCCGCCGCGCCGGCGCTCGCGCCGGTCCCCGCCGAGGCCTTGCAGACGATGTCGAACGTGCTCATCGCAGCAAACGAGGGCGACTTCGGCGGCTACTTCTTCCCGACGTTCGGCCTCGGGCTCCTCGCCGCGATCATCGTGTTCCTCGCGCCGCCGCTCGCGGACGAGTAAACGCGTCCCTCCCCCGAAAAAAAAACTCCCCCTTGATGCGGCCGACGGGCCGAGCGTGTCTAATTGCGCCTGTTGGCGTTTATTAATCGCCTGTGCCGCTAGACTGTACCGCCGGATATCACTGTCACCAGCTCAACTTACACGGATGGGGGGCACGCGGAGTGGGTCATGCAACGACGTCCGCGCGAACAGTGAATCACACGGCGTTGTCGTTCGCCTCGAGCTTCCGGATGGCCTCGGGGACGTCGTCGCCCTCCTTCGTCGACGCGAGGTCGGGCGAGTGCGGCGCGGGCCCCGCGTGCGACGCGGGAGTGGACGGCTCCCACGGTTTGGCCTGCTTGTCGTGCTTGCCCTCGCGGTTTTGGTGCGCGCAAAGAGCTAGGCATATGGCGATGATGCAACAGCCGCCCGCGATGCACGCGATAATGATGCCCGCAATCTCTCCAGAGGCCAAGCCGCGCGACTTCTTCTTTTTCTTGGAGCCGCGCGGGCGCACCTCGACCGTCGGCGTCGGCGTCGGTGCCGGTATCGGTTTCGGTGTTCTCGGCGGGACCGTCGGCTTCAGCGTGGGTCCCGGAGTGGGTCCCGGCGTGATCGTCGGCGCGTGGGTCTGAGTCGGAGCTGGAGTTGATGTCGGCGCCGAGCTGTACGTCGGCGCGTTGGTAGTCGGCTGCGTCGTCGGCGCAGGCGTCGCCGTCGGCATAGCCGTGGCCGTCGGAGCGAATGTAGCTGTTGGTGCCGCCGTCGCGGTAGGAGCGGGGGTCGCAAAGCGCCAGCTCGTGTTGAAGACGTACGTGCTGTTCGGGGGGAAAACCGGGTTCAGCGAATCGGGAGGCGGCACGACAGTCACGTTCTCCCAGACGCTGCCGGCGTCGAACTCCTGGGCCCAATACAGCAGGCGGTCGACGAACTTGCCGTTCTCGATCGCCTTTTCCATCGACGCGACCAGCGACGGCGGCGCGTCGTACGGTAGATCTACGCCGTCGTGGCAGTCCTGCGCGTTGCGGAAGCCGACCTCGCCGCACGTTCTCCAGGGGTCGCCCATCCGAACGGTGGATTCGATGCGAACCGACGACGGGTAGCCCGGCACGGGAAAGAACTGGACGTCTATTACCTGCTCCGGCGCCTCGACGATGGCAATGACGTCGTCCACCGCGTGCTGTACGACGCGCTTCGTCAGCTGGTCGGCGGGTATGCCATCCACGACGACGACGAGAGCGCTGTCGGCGGCGGCCACAAGAGCGAGGAGGAGCCAGGCATTCATTTTCATCACGGTTTCGTAAAGTGGATGTCTTGGCGTTTCGAAACAGTTGCGACGGCGTGTTTTGTGCGTCGACTCAAGGGCTTTGTATCACAGAGCTTCAGCACTCTGTAATATTTTAATATATTCCCCCTTCGTCGTTGCTGTTTTACTCGAGCTTGAGAGTAGGCGATCCGTTGGGACCAGACGCAAGCTTGTCACCCGCGGATTTTCACGTATGCGCTGCTGGCGCGATTACAAGCCAAAAAACTTGCCTGAAAAAAAAGCCTGCTAAAGCCGGGGGGGGGGGGGACGCGATGCCGCGTGCGCAAGCATACAAGCCTACAATCGACGCCATCGCCGCGACCCGGGAGATAGAAAAATATAAACAACACTTACAGCTCCGCCCGCGCGTTCGCGGAAGACAGGTCCACGCCCTCGGCATACGCGTTGTACGTCTCTTCACTATCAAACTCGCCCATGAGCTCCGCCATCAGATCGTCGGCGAACTGCTCGCTTTCATCTTGAATACCTTGCTCCGACAAGTACCTTTCGGCATCCAAAGCAGCCATCGCGCCGCTCCCCGCCGACGTGATCGCCTGCCGGTAGACCGGGTCCGCCACGTCGCCCGCGGCGAAGACGCCCTCCACACTCAACTCGGTCGCGAAGCGACCACCTGACAATTCGAGATAACCCTGGTCGTTCGTCTTCAATAAACCACCGAAGAGCTTCGTGTTCGGGTCATGTCCTATCGCGACAAACGCCGCCCGCACATCTAATGAGTCTGAATCACCGGTGGAGGTGTCCCTCAGATCCACGCGGGTCAAGATCTGACGCGTTACCTCATCTTCCTGGACCTCCTCACCACTAAACCGCTCCACAGTGGCGTTCCACCTTATGTTAATCTTCGGGTGTTCTCTCACGCGGTCCGCCAGAGCCCGCGACGCCCGGAACGCATCCCTCCGGTGCACCACGGTCACGGACTTCGACGTCCGCGCCAGCACAAGCGCGTCCTCCATCGCGGTGTCTCCTCCGCCGACGACGGCGACGTCCATATCCCTGAATAAGAAGCCATCACACGTGGCGCACGAGCTGACGCCGCCTCCTCTATAAGTAGACTCTCCGTCCACACCTAACCATCGCGAGTCCGCGCCCGTCGCCACGATCAATGAATGGGCGGAGATGTTCGCCTCGGGGGTTTCCACGCGGAAGGGCCTCTGGCTCAAGTCTATGTTGTGCACTTTGTGGGGGTAGAACGCCGCGCCGCAGTCCGCCGCGTGGGCCTGCATCTTGTGGACGAGGCCGGGGCCCGTGTCTCCCACGACGCCTGCGCGCGACGCGGGTCAGATCGGCGGCGCCGCCCCGACGCCGTCGGCGCGACGCGCGTCGTACTCTCGAGGGCACTCGAAGCGGAATGCTACGCCTCCTCCACGCCATCGACGCGACTGCCTCCGCGCCGTTGAGCGTGGCGCGTCGACGGCGTGTCGCGTCGATGGCGTTGCGGTGGCGCCGCCTCCACGCCAACGACGCGTGACCGGTACGCAACAAAAGGACGCTGGACAATACCGGGATAGTTCTCCACCGTCACGCCCTTGCCTAGCAACTGCCCGCCATCCGACGGTGCTATCACCACAGGAGCTAAACCAGCGCGCGCCGCGTAGACCGCCGCACTCAACCCGCCCGGCCCCGCGCCCACAATCACAACCCGCTCCGCGAATTGCCCGTGCGGCCGGTACAACGGCAAGGCGCCCTCGTCCTCCTCGTCCTCCTCATCTTCTTCCTCTTCTTCCAGCTCCCGCCGCGCCGCTTCCGCGGCCTCCGACGCCGCGAACGCGAGGTCGTCGTCCTCGGATCTTTTCGCGAGCTCCGCGAGTAGTTCGTCGGTCGAGGCCTGATCCAACGATCTAGACGTCCGTTTCGGCTTCGGCTTCGGTGGCTCTTGCTCTCCAAAGCGCTTCGACAGTTGCGGAGCGCTCCCGAATTTCTGTTTCAGTTTCTTGGCCAGTTCCCGCGCGGCGCCGCCGACGCAGTCCCGACTTTTCGCGAGTGAAGCGCATTTGCTGATGATCTTTGTTATATCTTTACCTGAATCGTGTTCGTCGTAGAACGCTCGCAAACTTTCTGCGGACAACTTCACGTTCTTCGCCGCCGCATCTGAAGCGACTCGTTCCGCGAGCTGTCTGAGTTGATACTCCCCAGCGCCGCTGAATTCATGTCTTTTAACACCATCTTCGTAGAAGTGGAACGTCGGCATCGACGACACCCGCATCCTCGAGGCCACGTCCCTGGCCATGGCTACGTTTACCTTCGCGAAGACCGCCCGGTCCTTCATCTCCTTCGCGAGCTTCTTGAACGCGGGCGCGATCATCCGACAGGGGCCGCACGAGTCGCTGTAGAAGTCGACGACGACCGGTAATCCCGTCTCCGTTTTATGGTGTTGTATGAGGCGGTCGTACTCAGCAAGGTTGCGTATTTCTCGCACCGTCGGTCGCGCCGCCGCCGTGGCGACGAGGCATGCTATGGCGAAGCGCATGCTGTCGGCTTTGCAGCTAGCGATGCAGTGTGGTGCTCGCTGCTTGCGCAGGTGGTCAGTTGCAATGTGGAGGGTGCTGCAACGCTTCAGCTGTGTGTGATAGCGACCACAGGCCGAGCGAGCAGAGGACACGCGTAAGCAGCATAATCAGCTAGCGGTAAGTCACTTAGAACACGCTTTTGCTGGCCACGCACGGCCTCCCTGCTGCATACACCGTGCCATTGCTCACGCGCATCAAAGCCTGTCTCAAGCGTAGAGTCGGCTGCGGTTGCAACTCTTCGCATATACAGAGTAATCTCGTGCTCTCACAACTTTCAGAGAGCAGACGCCTGCTAGAGCGCCGTACGCCATCGACGCGTCGCTGCAGGATCTCTCACAAGCACAAACATGGGCGCGGCACAATCTGGTCCCATGTCGGGACAGCTGCGAGTCGCGATAGCGGCCGGCTACGCGGTCCTGCTCGCCGTGAACGGTATTTTCGGCAGCGGCGCCTTCGGCGTGCCGACGAACGCGGAAGTGAGCGACGCCTACCCGACGAACGTGACGCCAGCGGGCCTGACATTCGCGGTGTGGGGCCCCATCTTCCTCCTGCAGGGCGCCGGCACGGTACTCATGGCCGCCGGGAAAGCTCCAACGCTCGGCGCCAAAGTAGCCCCGCTCTGGCTCACGACGTGGGCCTTCGAGTGTGCCTGGCAGCTGGTCTTTGCAAACGCGCCGCTGGAAGACGGCAAGGCCTCCGGCACCACGTCACAAAAATTGGCGATCTTCGTGCCGAGCTTTTTTTTACTGGCGGGCGGCTTCGCTTCTATGATCAGAGCTGGCACGTTAATCAAGGGCGGCACGGCCGCAGAATCATTGCTCGTCGCGCTACCCACCGGCATCAACGCGGCCTGGCTCGCGGCGGCTACCGGAATTGGATTCACACTCGTCGCGCAGAATACAGCGGCGACGCTGGCGTCGCCGGAGGCGGGAGCGGTGTTGCTCGGCGGCGTCGTGGCGGGCGCGTGCTACGCCGTCCCCATGTTCCTCGGGCGGTCCGCAGCGCTCGGTTTGGGCTACGGCGCGGCGACGTGCTGGGCGTGCTTCGGCATGACCAAGGGCGATTCGCCCCAGGTCGTCAAGGACGTGGCCACCTATGGCGGCTACCTCGTCGCCGTCGTGTCGGCCGCGGCGCTCATGCGGCCGCGCCCCCCTCCGCCGGCGGACGGCCTCCTCTCCTCGGAGGCGCCCAAGCGCGGTGGGTCCGTCTAGAGGCGCGTCGCGTGATCATCAAGTAAAGTTTGTTTGCAAGTATCCGTGGAGTCATATGCGGCGGCGTGACGGCGTCCTCCGAGTCGGCGACACGCACCCCCGGGAACGCCACCGACGCGAACACGCACAAAAACTACAAAGTGAGCTTACTCACTACCGACCCATCATCGTCATACAAGAACGACGCCGCCGACTCCTCGTCGGACGTGTCGCCGTCGTCGTAGTACGACCGGATACGCGACCGAGACTTCAGAGATGAAGACCGCTGGATCGAAACAATCGACTCGCGTTCGCGCCAGCCAACACCATCTTCAATGATCGAATGGTCGCCGAGCGCCCCGCGCAACGTCCCGTACTGGGCTGCTGTTAATCGACTTCGTTTTGTTCGTTTCATCGTAGCTATGTCATGGGCCTTCAACAACGTCGCGTCGCGCACCTCGTGCGACGGCAGCGTCCGGTTCATGGTCTCGATGATGCCCGCGTGCACCGCGTCGTCCACATCAAGTTCGGTCGTCTCGGTGCCCGTCGCGGAGTCAACATCTCTCAACAGTCTACGTTGTTGGACACATCTAGCTTTCCACCGCGAGAAGCACCCTTCCAATGAACGAGCATCCCCAAATAGCGTCTCGACGGCCTTGATCAATTTCCCGTGTAGTTCTGCCCGCATCGTCCGGTGCAAGGCAGCTAAGGTCGCCTTCTCGCCCTCTTCCTTCTTGATTTGTGTCAATACCTGCTGGTAGACCTCGGGAAACTCGCCCCAGAAGTCGACGGCCGCCTCCTTCTTCTTTGGCGTTGCTGGCGTCGCTGTGCGACTCCCGAAGGACGCCCGCGACTTCCGCTCGACGGGTGGCATGTCGCCGTATCTTAGTCCAACATACTTCTCCATGTCACTCTCGAACTTCTTGTCGAAGGCATACCGGTCTTTCCGTTTTTTTGTTTGATCAAGCCAGTACTGGCGCCCAAAGAGCTTGTGTCGTAGTTTGGTCTGCATCCGATGCCCGACGGCGAGGAAGACGGGGTTCGTGCGGCCGAAGGCCTGCGTGCGGACGCGTTACGCGGCGATGGCGTCACGACGAGCGCATCGAGCCGCGCCGATGGCGTGGAGGGTGACGAGTAGGGACGCCGCGTGCAGTACCTGGAACTCCTTGAAGTCCATACCCCCTGATCCATCTTTATCGATGAACCTGTGTGGAAATCAAATTTCGGGCGCCCGACGCCATCGACGCGACGTTGTCTCCGTGACCGCGGCGGCTCGATGGCGTGGAGAATCCAGGCCATGGACGCGACGTTGTCGCCGTGACAGCGTCAGTTCGATGGCGTGGAGGAACCTAACTCGCTGGTTGATTCCACACAGCGACAAACTGGAAGATCTGCAGCGACTTCTTCTTCGCACTGGCCTTCTTGAAGCCGTAGCGGTGCTCCACGAAGCGCTGGACGTCGCGCACGTCCAGCGTCGAGTCTAATTTATTGAAGCGCGAGGACCGTCGCAACAATCTAAACGAAACTTCTTCGCAAGCTTCGCGACTGACGTGGCACAAGCGCCAGGACGTGATGAGAAAGTCGTGGAACGGCACGCTATTGTTCTTCTTCGCATCATAGATATTATACAATTTTCTCGCGTATTCATTTGGGTCTAGACGAAACGCGTCGAAGAACTCCGCGGCATCCACAGAATTCGACGTGTCCGCATCAATCGAACCCCACGCATCTAACCATTTTATTCTTTCATCTTTCTTGAGCTTGAGGTCGACGAAGGCTCGGTAACTAGCGCCCCCGAAGTCGTTGTAGCGCGTGGCTAGGAAGTCGGTCCGCGACATCGCCATCTTTAAAGGGAGACCGATAGCCCACGTGCACGCTTGGACGAGTTCGATGAAGGCCGCATAGTATTGGGCTAATGTACTTTTGCCGTCGTCTACGAGCGACTCGGGGCCGCCGCCGCCTTCCGGGACGATCGCCGTATTATATTTATCGCACGGCGTTAACAGAGGTAGCAGCGCGTAGGGCGGAAAACATAAAAATAGAGTGCCAGACGCACACATACTACGCCACGAGTAGTAGTAGTGCTCCCGGGTCCGTTCTCGTTTATCTCGCACTTTTTTCGAGAGCGTGAATAACAGACCAAGTACCAAACAATGGAACACGACGAACAGAAAGCCGCCCCAGACGTACTCGGGGTCGTGGAGGAAGACGTTGTACGTCGTCGGCGAGGGCGTTGCTTTGGGCTTGCAGTCCGTCCCGTTCCAGACGAAGCCGTCGGAGCGGTTCGGCCACATGCGACACAACGGGTAATATTCGTCGGTGCCGAGCACGTCGTGCCACATGCCGTCGTAGCCCGCGATGTGCGCGTGGCGCTCGTCGCCGGGCACACCCTTCAACTTCCCGTTGTCCGGCTGCCCTTGCAACCGGTTCCAGTTCTCGTAGCCCTCGGGCATGTTGAGACCGTTCGACCCGCCGGCGCGCCACCGGTAGCCCACGAGGCCGTCGCCGATGCGCCGGTTGATGAGTCCGAGCGGCCCGCCCATGTCGTCGACCCAGAGCCAGACCTGCGCGCGACACGTGTGTGATCTCCACGCCATCGACGCGACTCGTCTCTGGTCCAAATTTGGGCCGTTTCGGACCGAATCAACTACCTCGTCTGACGGACAGGAGTCGCGTCGACGCCGTCAGGAAGTAGCACGGGACGCTGGCGTGGACCTGCTCGCCCCACCACGTCTCGGCCGTGCCGCATTTCCCGTCGCACAGGTAGTCGGGGACGCCGCCGTCCTCCTCGAGGCCGATCCAGCAGTCCGCGGGCTTGCAGGCGGCGTAGGCTAATTCGTCTTCCTCCTCCGAGTAGATCGTGGCGATCGTCGCGCCTATACTATGGCACAATTGTTTGGCCAGTTTGCTGGAGTTGTCGCCGCCCATCTCGTGGATGTACCTCGCTCTTAAGTTAATTCGGACGTAGTTCGGGACCCAGCCGCCGCCCGGTTCCACCCACTCTCCCACCCAGTCGCCGTCTGGTCCGCGGCGCTCGTCCTTCACTAAGGTATTGGTGGCGTTGTCGCAGGACACGTTGTACTTGTAGACGAGCTGCTGGGCGCGCGTTAACGTGAGGAGGATGAGGAGGCGCATGGTGGCTGCTCGATGGCGTACAGGCGCAGCTTTTCGTGATGGGGCAGCTTTGGGGCAGCCCTCGGCCTACCCGCGCGCGTTGATCGGCATCGTGCGCATTGATTATCGGCTGCAAGGCATGGGAGCCCGCGTCGTCGGCCGTGCGACGGTCGTTTTGCGCAGCGCCGGCACCCGGCTGTTGGTTGGCACCCTAATTGAATCGAATAGCATAGCCCGCGCGAAATTCGGGCGAGCGGTCCCAAAGAGCCGTGGGAGACGCGTCGCCGCGGGCGTCGCCTTCATAGAAATGCGCCGAATTAAGAGATATTTCCGATTAGGCAGCGAGAGCACCCGGCTGTCAATCCGGCACGCGCGCGCACCCCGGCGACCGAGGCAGCCGGTCGGGTGGCGCACGGAGTTTCTGAAAGCCGTCCGCCGGCCGCTCCCAGCTCTTTCGGCCGGGCAGAGCGCCCAGCCCTCTCTTTGGCCGCCTTGGCGCCAAGCTCCTCGGGGCTGCTGCGCGGGACTCCGGTTCGGAGGCAAACCCCGCCGCCGCCCTCGACCCGACCCTGCGTGAGGCGCGCGCGCCGTCGGAACGATGGGCCTCTTCGCCAAGAAGAAGAACGCGGGCGGCGCCTTCAGCCCCGAACAACAAAATTTCTTGGACGCCTTCGACGGTTCCAGTGACGACGACGACATCCTCTCCCCGGATCAGCGCGAGCTGGCCAAGGTCTCGGTGGATATGACGCTCGCCGGGCCGCGCCTGGACACGCCGCCGCTGCTCGAGTCGGACTCGGATTCGGTAGCGTCGGACGACGAAGGGTGCACTTATGAGGTAGAGGCGCCGTCCGGGAAGCTCGGCGTCGCGTTTGAAAGTCGCAAGTCGACGATTGTCAGGGAGGTCTTTTTTGACTCGCCGCTGGTTGGCGAGATCCGGCCCGGCGACACCCTGCAGAGCGTCAACGGTATCCAAGTAAATGGTGCGAACTACTTGATCCACGTCGCGGCGGCCGACAACGGAACTTCGAGAAAACTCGGCTTCATCCGGGGCAAGCGGCGGACGCCCGTGGTCTCCCCACCGAAGCGGCGGCGGAGCGTTATCATACAAAAGGGCACGCTCGTGGAATTATTAGCAGCGGACGAGGTCGAGACCCTGGTCCAATTCCGAGAGCCTGAGGCTTTTACGGACGCGCATAAACGGTGCTGCGGCGGCGTTTTTTCCGTGCTCGAGCACTCTTTGGACAGAGATGCGTTGCGGTTGGACTGCCCTTCAGAACCTTTGTGGTTCCCGCGCCAGGCGTGCGTCGTCGACACGTGGACCCAGAATGATGATCTCAGCGGAGATTTGCAGCGCGTGTCGCTCGACGGGAGCGGGGACTGGTACTAATATCCATACTATTATGCGCCATACGCCGTCGTCGCCGCGAGAAGTGCCGCCGCGGGACGTCGCCGGGAGCGACTCGGAAAATCATACTAGTATACTTCTAGTACTAGTAATAGTATTATTCGCCAAGCGAGGCGTGTCGGAGACGGGCCGTGTCGCAGGCGCGGCCTCCGTGAACCTAGACCGTGAACCACCACGCCATCGCGCAGACGCGGTCACAAGGAAAGGAGAATCAGCTCGTCTCGGACGCCTCGGCGGGCGTCGCGTCGTCGGCCAGGGACCGCTGCGTCGACTCAGCCGTGTTGTCGGCGCCGCTCAGCGTACCGGCTGTTTGTGAAGCCGGAGAACCCGCAGATAATTCAGACGTCACGCTCTGCGGCGTGTCCGACGAAGCCACGCCGGCCGCCGCCTGCGCCGCGGCGTGCGCGGCCGCCACGACCGACTGAGGAGGCGGCGCCGCGGCGTACAAAGCACGAGATAACGGAGCCGGCGACGGCCCCGTCGCCACTGGTGGAGGCGGCGGCATGCGCGCGAAGTCGATCATAGGACTGAAGCCGATCGGCGAGCCCTGCGGCAGCGGCGGCGACGGCCCGCCCTGGCCTGGAACGGGTGGCGGGATCTGCCGCTGCAAATCCAGGGGCGACGCGCCGGGCGGGAGCTGGCGCTGCAAGTCGAGCGGCGACGCGCCGGGCGGCAGGTTCGGCCAGAACATCTGCTGCGCCATCGACGGCGGGCCCCGTGGTTGGGGCTGGCCCGTGGGATCGAGCATCCTTGCTAAAGTCTGGGGCGACTGCTCGACGCCCAGCTCATTCGGCACCCAGCCGTAGACTTCTCGGTGGAGCAATTGGCGGTTGTACAGGGAACCGTATTGTTCAGGAGGTCTATTTGGTGCTGGGGCGGGAGCTGGTGGTCGAGGTGGAGCACCTCGCGGCCGAGACGCATTCAACGCCGCACCCTCGGGCATGGTGATGCCGCCTCGACTCCCTCGTCGCGCGACCGCGCCCTGGGGCTGCTGGTCGTAGTTCAGCCTTGACAAAGTGATAGGCGTCTGGCGCGGCGGCGCGCCGCGAGATCGTGGAGGCACGGTCGGCGCCACGGGTCTACTAGGTGGCGGCGGCGCCGGACCCCTAACAGGCTCGTCCCTTCCAAGTAAAAGCGTGTGCCAGGGCGCGAGGGGCCACCGCTGCTGCCCATCTATCGACTCGTGGAAGGCCTTCTCCAACCGATACAATTCGGCCCGAGCGGCATCCGCCAAAGCGCCGGAGCGAGTAAAAGTACGTTTACCAATAGCCCCATCACCAGCAAACTTCTTGGAAATCCGCATCGGCGAGCAGTGCAACAATTCGGCAAGTAACGCTCTCAAAGTCGCCCCGTTGTCGCAATTGGGAAGAACGCCGGCGTGGAAGTGGGCGATCACTTGGTTCGCAAAGGCGATCTCGGCCTGCGTCCACTGGCCGGTGCGCAGGGGCACGTCGCTCGACGCGACCTTGGCGTGGGGGCGCTTGCGCGAGGACATGGTTCGGTGCCGCGGCGCCTAGATGCGTGCGTGCTCGCGCGCGCCGCCGGCTTGTGCAACCTCTAGGGGCGCAATGCGGATCTACGTCGCTTACGCGCACGCTCCGCTAAAATCGGTGTGCGTAGGGCTGGGACCTAACTAGGAGAGCATCTTCGCCAGCCGCCGCAGCCGGCAATTGCCGACGCGCGTAGCTAGATGCATCGTCAAAGGCAGGATCGGCAAATATCACCAAACGAGGATGCCTCCTGCGCTTTGCTCGCGATGCCTCTCATCCGTCGCGCAGGCCGTGCTCTTGCGAGCTGACGGGTGAGAGAGCGTCCGTTGGATTTTGAACGCTAGATAAAAGGTACTAGAGAGCGGCGCCGAGAGCGGCCAAGCGAATCGACGCGCGCTCGCCCTAAGACGAGCTTGCGGACACCCTAGACGGTCGTTTGACTACCCCATCGCTGTGAAAAGCGAGCGCTGCTGAAGAGAACGCGCAGCAGCGCGCGAAACCGTCCAGAGGCGCCATTTTACAGAAACGCGCGCGCGCGGGACGCGCAGCGCGAGATCAGCCGTGCTTCGGACAGCGTAGCACAAGCCAACGACGATGGACGAGACCCAAGCCCTAAGCGACGACGACGAGCACGAGGCCGCGAAGTTGCTCCTGGACGACCAGAACGAGGTCCAGTGCCGGTTAGTTTTAGTGTCCGACGAACCCAATGTACCTAAAGAGCTACTACTATCGTCGGGAGAGAACCACATCGGCCGGGCAGAAAGTGGATGGGATCAAGGAGCCCCTTACCACCGCATCGACCACGACAAGGTCTCGCGGAGGCATGCTATTATTGAGCCGGACCCCAAAGCCCAGGAGTTATTCGTGAGAGATCAGAACTCGCGCTGCGGGACGACGGTCACGTTACAAGTCGGGTGGCAGCCCATCAAATCAAAAAAAAAGGACCGACCGGTGATGGTACCCGCCACCGGTACCGTAAGCTTCGGTCCCCTCAAGTACAAGCCGACCTGGGGCTCGACGGAGGCCGTGACGCAGGCCTACGACGAGCCCGAGACCCAGGCCTACCGGAGAGCGTCTACTACTCCACCAGGAAGCCCACCGGCGACGCCTCGGAGCGCCGTCGCGCCCGTGCCCGCCACGCCCGCCGCTTCCAGTGGTGATACGGTGACCACCGCTTCGGGGAGAGTGGCCACGGTGCTGGAGCGAAGGTCGAACGACATGCTCTACGTCGAGCTCGACGGCAACGCGAACGGTGAGGGCGCGGCCTTCGAGCGGAAGAACATAAGGGCATCCACAGTAACGCGCGGCGACCCTCCCGAGGGGGAGACGCAAGGGTCTGATGCTACCGGATTTCTGCGCGCGACGCCGGACCTGCACACGCAGGGCACGGACGCCTCGGGCTTCCTGCCCTCGCCTGGTGGCGGGGGCTTCGACTACGGCTCGCCCGAGAACGACGAGACGCAGCTCGACGAGATGCCGGCGGTCCGTGACGCGGCGTCTTTTTTTGAACGTCGAGCCATGGCGTCTCGCGACGGCGTCGATCAACACAGGTGCCCGAGGGCGACGAGACGCAACTAGAAGAGGAGCCAGCTGCGCCGGCCGGCGACGAGACGCAGCTCGAGCCCGCGCCGCCGCTGGCGACGCTGACGCAACTGGAACCGGTCGCCGAAGAGGAGGAGCCGGACGGTACAGAGATAGAGGAGAACGACGAGACGCAGCTCGAGGCGCCGCCGCCTCCACCAAATGATGATGATGACGAATTAAGGTTCGAGGAGGCCGACGACGACGACGATAACAGTGAAGCGGCGCCGGACGCCGAGACGCAGCTCGACGCGCCGCCACCTCAGGAGGCGCTGCCGCCGCCCGTGGCGCCGGAGCACGCGTCGCCGTCCGTGCTCGACGGCGCGGCGCGCATCGCGCAAGCCCAGGCGCCGGACCTCGCGTCGCCGGCGCCGCGGCGCCGCGGCTCTCAGTCAAACGAGGGGCCGCCGTCCGCGCCGGGCAAGGGCGCGGCGCGCGAGCTCTTCTCCTTCGAGGACGACCAAGCGGAGGCGCCGGCGCCGGCGCCCGCCGACGACGAGGGGCCCATCGCCGACGACCGCACGGCCGACGGCGTCTTCGCGGAGTCCGGGGGCGAGGAGGAAGCGGTCGTTGAAGAGGAGGTTGTTGAGGAGCTGCGCGTCGGCGGCGGCGCCGTGGACAAGGAGACGGGCCAGGCGTTTCATGTGATAGGCAAGACCAAGGGCTGGTGGACGGTCCAGGCGCCGGGCGCGGCCAAACCCCTGTCGCGGCGGGCCTCGTCGCTGACGCCCTGCGCGCCGCCGCCCGAGGACGACGACGACGACGCCGCCGACGCGAACGCGGAGACGCAGCTCGGCGGCGGCGCGCCGGCCGACGACGCCGAGACGCAGCTCGACGCGCCCCCGCCGGCGGCCGCGGACGCGGAGACGCAGCTCGACGCGGTGGCGGAGGAGGAGGAGGAGGAGGAGGACGCGGCGCCCGCGGACGACGACGAGGACGAGGCGCCGCCGCCGCCGGCGGACGACGACGACGAGGAGGACGCCGCCCCCGCGCCGCCGCCGCCCTCGCCGGCCAGCCAAGACGTCGACGCGCTCATCGCGCGCAACGCGCCCATCGCGCGCACGGAGAAGCCGCGGGGCGGGCGCGGGCGGCCCGCGAGCATCGAGGCGGCGACGACGGCGCGCGAGTACTTGGAGGGCGGCGGCAAGAAGGGGGACCTCAAGTACGACCTCAAGGGCGGCTTCTTCCGCGTCGGCGAGGCGACTGAGGACGCCGTGTCGACCACTCAGCCGCCGGCGTCGCCCGCCGAGGAGGCGCCGGCGCCGAAGAAGAAGCGCGGGCGGCCCCCGAAGTCGCCCGCTGCATCCCAGGAGGACGAGCCGGCGTCGCCCGCCGCCGAGGAGGCGCCGGCGCCGAAGAAGAAGCGCGGGCGGCCCCCGAAGTCGCCCGCGGCCGAGGAGGACGCCGCGCCGGCGTCGCCCGCCGAGGAGGCGCCGGCGCCGAAGAAGAAGCGCGGGCGGCCCCCGAAGTCGCCCGACGCGCCGCCGCCGCCGCCGAGCCCCGACGCCGCCGACGAGGAGGAGGAGGAAGCGGCCGCGCCGGCGCCGCCCAAGTCCAAGAAGCCGGCGAAGAAGGCGTCGAAGCCGCAGGCGCGGCGGCCGCGGCGCGCGGGGTCGCCCGTGTCGTACGCGGAGCCCTCGGGGCGGGACAAGATGCGCCGGTCGACGTCCGGCGAGGCCCTCATCGGCGGGCGCAGCGCGTCGAACAGCCCGCGCGCGGACGAGGACGAGGCCGCGGCGGCGCCGGCGTCGCCGACGGCCGCCGAGGGCCTGGCCGTGGGCGCCCGCGTCACCATGGGCGGCGCGCCCGGTCGTATCGAGGCGCTGCCGGAGCGGGGCTGGTGGAAGCTGCGCCTCGACGGCGAGGAGACGGTGCGGAGCGCGCGGCGCGACAAGTTCGAGCCGGCGTCGAGCCCGCCCGCCAAGGCGCCCCGGCGCGCCGCGGGCGGCGCGGCGGCGAGAGCTGCGACCGCAGAAGAGGCCGCGCCGTCGCCCGCGGCCGAGGACGCGGCGCCCGCGCCGAAGAAGCGCGGGCGGCCCCCGAAGTCGCCCGCGGCCGCCGACGAGGCCGAGGCGCCGGCCCCCAAAAAACGCGGGCGGCCGCCGAAGGCCAAGAAGCCGGCGGCGGCGGCCAAGACGCCCGCGGCTCCGGAGGAGGTCGAGGAGGCCGCGGAGGAGGCCGAGGCGCCGGCTCCCAAGAAGCGCGGGCGGAAAAAGGCGCCCGCGGCCCCGGAGGAGGCGGCCGCGGAGGCGCCGCCTCCCAAGAAGCGCGGCCGGCCGCCCAAGGCCGCCAAGGCCGCCGCGCCGGCGAAGAAGCCGGCGGCGGCCAAGGCGCCCGCGGCCGCGGAGCCCGAGGAGCGGGAGCAGGTGCGCACGGCCGGCGGCCGCGTCGCGACGATCCTCGAGCGGCGCGCGCGCGGCTGGCTCTTCGTGGAGTTGGACGGCGACGCGAACGACGAGGGCGGCGCGGGCGAGCGGAAGTCGCTCCGCGCGAACACGACGACGCCGCTGGACGCGCCGGCAGCTCCCGAGGCCGAGGAGGAGGACGCGCCCGCGCCGGCGCCGGCGCCGAAGAAGGGCCGGAAGCCCGCCGCCGCGGCCGAGCCGCCGAAGAACCCCGCGGCGCCGCCGAAGAAGCGCGGCCGGCAGCCCAAGGCCGCCGCCGCTCCCGAGGAGGAGGAAGCACCGGCGCCGGCGCCCGCGCCGAAGAAGCCCGCGGCGCCGCCGAAGAAGCGCGGCCGCGCGCCCAAGGCCGCCGAGCCCGCGCCCGCGCCCGCACCACCGCCGAAGAAGCCCGCCGCGAAGAAGCGCAAGGCCGCTGAGCCTCCGGAGGCGCCCAAGGAACCCGCGACGAAGGCGAAGCAGCGCAAGGCCGAGCCCGAGACCACCATGCAGCCGCCCGACGACTCGGTACGCATTGTCTTCACGAACTACGAGCCGTCGATCTCGGAGCGCGGTATCTTAAAACTGCTTGGCTTCAGCGAGGTCGGTGCGCGGGACGCGACGCACGTCATCACGAAGGCGCCCCTCAAGCGGACGCCGAAGCTCATGATCGGGTTATCTACGGCGTCTTATGTGGTGACGGGCGAGTGGCTCGGGGCTTGTTTGGCCTCGGACGGCCGGGCCGACGAGAAGCCATTTTTAGTGAAGGATAGAGCCAAGGAGCAGCTCTGGGGCTTCAATCTTGCGAGGTCGTTAGCTCAAAATCCCTCCGTCAAAGTATTGTCGGGTTATGCGGTCGCTTTGGCGCCCGGCGCCCGCGACGCCTCGATGATGCTCCCGTCCGATTCGGAGCTGCAGGACATCGTCGAGTGCGCGGGCGGCCGGTGGCTGTCTACTGTTCCCAGAGGTTCGTCCGAGGAACTGTGGCCGCGCGGGGTGTTGGTCATTGGGTGCAAAGAATTAGTCGAAGGGTCCGATAGGATCGCGACGCGGTGCATCGGCGCTCTGTCGAAGCTCGATGCGGGTGTGTTAGCTGGAGTGGTAGAACCACCTACTCTATACGGAGCGGTGCTGGCGAAGACGCTCGATCTATCAAGGCGGAACTGTCTGCAGCTGCCGGCGGCGTGCGCGCACGTCGTGCGGAGGGCCTAAGTAGAGCGCTCATCTTTCGTCGTACGGTTTTTAGGAGCGAGTATGTATCTGGGAAAGGGGCGGGAGGAAAGCTTTGAGGGTGGGCAGTGTCCCTCGTGAGCATGTGGACGCGCGCTGAGCATCATCGTCAGTGTACGGCGGGCCGGTGTCGCGATAAGCACCACAATGAAACGGCAGGCCGAGATATGGATCTGGACCTGACGCCTCGATGACGAACTTCGAGTAGCTCGTTCCCGACGAAGTGTACGGGTCGCAACGAACGTCCTTTCCGTTTCTTTTTATTGTGGCGGTGATCTCGGTGAGGAGGCAGCCGCCGCGACTCTTGGCTGTCCACACGTCGCCCCGCTTTTTGAGAGAGTAGGAGTCAGCGCGGCAAAACAAGCCATCCCCAGCGTATCGGCGCGTGCATTAAACTGCACAATTATTGCGTCGACCGGCGCCTCGAGTTGGAGGAGGGCGCTATCTTCGAAGACTGGACCGATCGCGGTCGCCAGCGCGCAGGTCGCAGGGTCCCGCCGCCCAGGCAAAAAGCTAGTTAAGGGCGATGTAAAAAACGGGCCTAACTAATCCCCGACCGCGCGCAGCTGACGTTGTGCGCGCGGTGCTTGACGGCGAACTTCGTGCGTCCGACCTCCCTCCGCAGGACCCGGTCGCGACTCGCGACCGTCCCCGCGAACAGGAAGTCGTCGCGCCGCCCGCCGCCCGCCGCCGGCGCGGGAGCGACGCAGGCCCGGCCGCCGTAGTAGGTCCGGAGCCGCGATAGTGGTGGAGGCGTCGCGTTGTAGAGCGCGCGCCACTCGCGCTCCATCTCCGGGATGCGGTCGTCGAGGGAGAACGCCGCCGGCCGCCCGCGGAAGGCCGTCGCGGCGGCGAAGAACGCGTGGCCTCTGTTATACCGCGGCGCCAGCGCGAACGAGATCTCAAAATCCGTCGGGGGCAGGTTCCCGTAGCCCTCCTGGAATTCGTGATCGAGGACGTCGCACGCCCGTAACGACGGGTGCGAGTGGACCCAGTGCTCGTAGGCGAAGCGCCAGGTCCCCAGGGGCCAGGCCTCGCCGCCCTTTTTTCTCCCATAATGGAGCTCCATCCGTCGCCGGAAGTCCCGCGGCGCGTGGAGCCGTTGAACGTACGAACATCTCGCGAGCCACATGTTCCCGGACGTGTGCTGGTGGGGCGTTACGGCGAAGCGACTGGAGCAGACGTCGCAAGCACTAGGAGCCGTGATCGCGGCGGCGCACGGCCGCGACGCCAGACCCCGTAATAGAACCCGCCGCAGCCGGGCGTTGCGCGGCGACTCGTGGAACGAGCCCTTGTCGTGGAGGTAGGCCACGGACGCCTCCGGGTTTTGGACGCAATACGCGTGGAGCGGTTCCAAACTATTCAGCTCGCTGCCCGCCGCGTCGTGGCCGAGGTGGACGCACGTTACGTCCGTACAGTGCTTCGCGACCTCGGCGGCTACGGCGGCGTCCGGACCGATCGTCGCGTAGCGCACCTCCTCGATGAACGGCCAGAGCGGCGCCTCTCGTAACTGGCTCATCTGCTCGGCGACGATGGCCGCGGCCGCGCCCGTGGCCTTGGCGAAGACGTTGTAGAAGACCGTGACGCGCGCTTTGAGTGTTGGAGACTCCATGGTCGTAGGAGGACACGCGACCGGGCGGCCCTCGCACCGTCCGAAGTCGTCCCAGTGCCTTCTTAGCCCCCGCGCGTCGCACTCGCCATCGACGCAGTAGCCCGGTCTTAAATCGGGATTGGCTCGCGCGTAGCAGGCCGCGTCGATTCCCGAAGGGAAGCGGTCCTTCTCCAGAAGATAGAACAGGTTCGGCAGGTAATATTCTTCGATACAAAAACCGCCGCAGAAGCAGGAGCGGTGGTTCAGGCGGTTCAAGTCGATCGTGTGGACCATGTGCGCCGCCGCGGCCCAGGGGTAGAAGCTCCCCTCGTGTTTTTGCTGGAGCGCGCCCTCGGACGGCAGGCGTCTCACGATGGAGGCCCAGTCCGGATCTAAATCCGGCGGGTGGGTCGCGGGCGGGGCGACCCGCGGCGCGCCGTAGACGCTCGAACCGACGGCGCGGATATAACTTTCGACGCCGGGCGCGATCCAGTACAAATTCGCCGCCGTCAGGAGGACGTGCGTCGGAGGTTTTGAAAACGTTGTTTTCGCGTACAGCACGTTGCGCAGGTGGGCGTGCAGCAGCGACCCGTAGGCCCGTCGCGTGGGGACGCAGACCGGGTTTAGCACGACGCGAGCATCGGATAGAGTGAAGCGTTCCGACCCGCAGCCGCGGTGCACGACGACTAAGACGTCCGTCGTATGCGCGAGCAGGTTCTCGACCGTCGCGCGCGCGGCGCACGCCGGATCTGACGTGGCCAGAGAGGCGACGATATAGCTTCGGGCCGCGACCCAGCGCCGGGCGCGCGCCGTATCTTCTTCGGCACCCGTGCGGCAGCAGCTCGTTGCGCAACCACCGTCCACCAGCGGTGCGCACGTGGTATTAGAGTATTGCCGCGCCCGCCGCTCGTCGCGGGCCTGGCGGTCGCAGGCCTCCTTCGTTAGTGGTGGGAGCGGCGGTTCCGGGCGCGGCGGGAAGAGGCGCGGCGTGTAGAGGCGACTGCACGTCGTCGACAGAAGCGCCGCGGCAGCGAGGAGGCGCATCCTCTTCCGGCCTGTTTCTGCGCATCAATGCGTCATCGCTGCTGCCCATTCGCGGCCGTCGGGCAGCGGTGCGCACGTCTTTTGACGCATGGGCTGCTTTCCCGTCTCTGGCTAGTGTCTTACAGGCCGCTAGCTGCGTTTCGTTAACTCGCATGTTGCCTTGGAGCAGCAGGGACTTGCCGGGGCAGCATCTGATGACGGGCAGCCCGTGACCGGTACCATGCTGCGAACGCTCCTGTACGTCACGACTCATCTGAGCGAGTGGCACACGTCGGGTCTCAGGTGCCTGTGGCCGGCCGCGGCGCGGCGGGCGCGGTTGCTCCGGGACGCCGACGTCGTCGTCTTCAACAGCGGACGGCCGGCGACCGCCGCGCAGCTCGCCGCCGTCGCCGCGGCGTTCCCGCGCTACAATAATCGCTCCGTGGAAATCTTCTCCGCCGAGGCGACGCGGCAGGTGCATCGCAAGGCCTTTACGCGGGGCTCGACGAAGAAGCAGATGGGCGCCATCCTGGCGCTGAGCGAGGCCGAGGCGCGGGGCTGGTTCGACGGCTACGACTGGGTCGTACGACTCAACCCGGACGTCATCGTCAGCGAGGACCGCTTCCTGCGCACGCACATGGCGCGCGACGGCATCGACGCGGTCCTCGCCTTCTGCGGGCGGTCCTCGCCTTCTCGTACCACGAGCCGTGTCCACACGGACTTCATGGCGTGGCGCCCGGCGACATTACCGCGCGGCCAGTTCGCGCTGCCGCCGAACGCGACGACCGTCTGCGCCCAGCCGGGCGTGATGGAATGTAACGCTGAACGCCACGCGATGCGCGCCCTCGCGCCCATCGTCGCGTCGGGCCGCTACGCGGAGCTGCCCCAGACATCCGGGCGGGGGCGGGGCGGCTGCCGCGTCGACAGCGCGACCGCGGACTCGCGCGTGGTCCACCACCTCCCGTGGGAGGCGGCCCCGGCCTGCGATCGGCGACGGTAAATTTTAACAAGAGTGCGATTTTATTCGGCGGCGAGGAGCTCCCCGAGGCGCCAGCCCATCGCGTAGCAGGACAGCGACGGGTTGACCCGCGGGAGCGCAGGCATCGCCGCCGCGCCGACAACACAAACGCCCTCGCAGCCGCGGAGTTCGAGCGACTCCGCATCGAGCGCGTCGCCGCGGCATGCCCCGCCGGCGGGGTGCCACAGCGTCCACCACGAACAAAGGCTTCCGCGTCCGACCCGTCCATCCGCGGCGCGGCGCCGCAGATCGAGAGGACCCGGTACGCCGCGGCCTTATGAGGCGGGTTTTTGAGTTTCACTAATGTACCGCATGCGGTACATTAGTATGCTACCAATTCTATTTTACTCGCCGAGCCCCGAGTCGAACAGCTTCTCTTTCAAAGGATTGTTCCGTCGCAGGATCTCCTCGAGCTTGCCGCCGTGCTCTTTCAAAACATCCTCGAGGGGGCTGTCGCAGCCCTGCGCGAAGATGCGGTCGCGGTGCCGCGTCGCCGCGGCCCCAATCTTCTCTCTGATTATAGGGTTGCCCGTCTCGTAGAGCTTGCGCGCGATGTCGTAGGGCTCGCCGCCGGGCTTGCGCGGCGCGTTATCAACGGCTTTCTCGCGGTCGCCGCCGGGGCAGCTCAGCTCCTCCCATTCCACAAACGAACCGTCCTCGAGCGGAACCTTGCGCAGCTTCACGACGACGCGGCCGCCGGACACGCTGTAGGACGATTTCGCGGGATCGATGTTGCCACCTAAAGCGTTCCGTCGTAACCGATAGTCCTTTCCCCTTAAACCTCGTATCTGGAGGTCGAAGGCGTCCTCGCCGAACGAGCACGTGACTTGGTCCGGCGCGACACCGGTCAAAGGCACGGAGACGCGCGCCCAGGGGCTCTTGCGATCGCCCTGCTCCCAGCCGAACGCCGTGACGGCGACGAAGGTCTTTTCGGTAGTAGATGGTGGTCGCGCTTTGAGGGGGCGGGGCGCCGTCGACGCCGGCTCGGAGATTGGTTGTGGTGGCGGGCAGTTCGGCACCTCGTCCATGCGTTTGCTGTTGCCCATGGTTCTCAATTTAGAAGCGAGCGCGTCGACCTTCGGATCGTTGCCGGTCGCGGGCGGGGGCTTCGGCGGCGCGGCGGGCGCCGCCGCCGCGGCCTTCGACGCGGCCGCGGCGGCCTTCTCGAGCACGGCCGCGGCCTCCGCCGCGCCCTGGCTCGCGGCCCGCGCGGTCTTGGCCTCGGCCTCGGCCTCGCGCTTTGCCTTCTCCGCGGCCTCGCGCTCGCGGTGCCGCTCGTAGGCCGCCGCGCGGCGGTGGTGCATCTGCGGGTCCTTCGCGGGCGGCAGCTTGCGCGCGAAGTCCGAGAGGCTCGCCGACGGCTTCTTCGTCGGCACCGGCGGCGGCGGCGGCGGCTCTGTAACTTTCTTCGCCGGCGCAGAACCACCTAAAAAGCCCTTCTTGCAGCCGTCGAAGGCGCGCGACCGCGGCGGGTCCGCCTTCCTCCTGGGCGGCGCCGGCGCTGGCGCTTCGGCCGCGGCGCGGTCAGCGGCGGCAGCAGCCTCCATCTCGTCGGCGAGCGTGTCCTGCTTCGCCTTCTCCCAGATCGACGCGACCCGGTCCGGCACGTCGGCACCCGCGCCGAGCGGCGGCGGCGCCTCGGCCCCGCTGCGGTCGAAGCGCGGCGCCGCCGCGGGCGGCGCTTTTCTCGCTTCGACGGGCGCCGACACGACCACACCTTTTGAGGGAGGCAGCTTCTTCGGCGGCGCCTTGACGCCCACGTCCGCCGCGAGGGCGTGGAGCGCCCGCGCGTCTTCTGGCGACGGTTCGCGCTCGACGTAGCCCGCGGCCTCGGCCTTGGGGGCGTCGTCTTGCGGCTCGTGCTCCTTGGACGGCTCGGCCTTGGGCGTATTCTGCGCCGCGAGCACCTCCACTTCCCGGGCGGTCGCGGCGCGCACGTAGGCTACTAACCGACTCTTGGTTTCTTGTCGTTTGGCCCTCGCTAACAACGTCTTGGCCTCGGCCAGGTCCGCCGCGAGATTCTCCGCGTCCGCACTGAACGCCATGCGGTCGTTTGGAACGCTCGCCGGCGCGTCGTCGCCCGATAATAACCGGAGCTCCTCGGCCGCCGCATATCTAATCTGCGCCGCGAGCAGCGCCTTGACGTGCGGCCGCTTCGCTCGCGTGAGGCAGTTTTTGGCGTCCTTGAGCTCGTCTGCGAGCTCCTCGAGCGCGAAGGTGTTTTCGCTGGACGCTTGGCGCATGGTCTTGCGCACGTGTGCTTTGTGCTGCTGCATTTGGGCGGACATCTTATCCAATGCTCCCTGACCTCCCTGCTGGTTGATTGATGGATTTCTGGCGGTGATTCGCTGCGCGCTGGGGTCAGGCACAGTTCCACCAGCGATTTTGGTGATCTGTACGCAGCCTTACACAGCCACGCGCGATTTGGGGCCTGGAGGAGCTAAAGTAATGAAACACTCTAGCTTTTTTAACTTACTAGACCGCTCGTTGCTCGGCTCACGAAGCCTGCACGAAGCCTGCGCGTCAGGGCAGCGTACGCCCCGCGCCCGCAGCGTGGGGCAGCCTCACGATGTTCGGCGGCGACCCCTTCGGCGGCGGCGACCCCTTCGACGACCCGTTCTTCACCGGTGGGGGCAGCGCCTCTCGTGAGGGTGGCCGGCGCCGCGACCCCTTCGGCGGGAGTCTGCTGGGGCAGATGATGGGCGGCGGCAGTCTTTTGGGAGGAGGCTTCGGTGAGGACTTCGGCCGCATGGGCGGCGGCGGGAACTCGAGCTTCACGATGATGAGCTCGTCGACCACAGTCTCGGCCGACGGCCGGTCGCGCACGGTCACGGAGACGGCTCAAAGGCACGGGGCCGGCCCTGTCGTCGGCGAGCGCCGCGAGCACAATCGCGACCGCGACCGCGAGACGCTGAGCTGCCGCCGCCGCATCGGGGATAGAGCTAGAACGGTGTTGAAAGAAAGAGACGAGCACGGCGACGAGCGGACCCTCGACACGATCGAGAACATGGACGCCGACCCGCAAGCCCTGGACCGCTTCGAGGAGGAGTTTCGAAGCGCGCGTGGGGGCCGCAGCCACCTCCTCGGCTACGAGCAGCCACAGCAGCGCCGCCGCCGGACGCCCATGATCGGCCCGGCCTACGACTTCGACCAGGATGAGGTCTAAATGCCATCCTGGTCCGCCCGCGCGCTCCCGAGTCCCATCCCGCGCGCCCTGCGTAACCTGCTTGCCTTGTACCTCCTTCTACCGTTCGTTGTCGTACTTTCCGAAGACCGCACGCACGCATTCTATCTCGAGATAGGAAATCGTGGGCTAGCCGGCAGCAATGACACAAGAAACCAGAGCTAGCGTAATCAACATACTAGTAAATTCAAAGATACGCCGCGATAGCGTCAAGAGAATGATCCAAATTCAGAAAACATCCTGTTCGTTCGCTGCGACCAAATATTTCAGTGTAGCGGCCCGGGAACATACCCTCGCGCCTCCCGGAAGGCACCGCCCGCGACATTCACGAATGAGTCTTACGGCTCGCCAAAATACACCAGCGATTGACGCCGCCATCTACCGTCCAATTGATACATCATATCAACTCCAGCCCAGTTTTCATGCACAATCGACGGAACCGGAGCCGACGGCCCGCGCTCGGAGGGCGGGAAAAGAATTCTACTAGACAACTCTCGCGTTTATGTTCGTTTCTATCCGTTTGTTAGTGGTAGAGTCCATCTAGGCCGAATCAGCGGCCACTGAGCTATTTTAGATATTCCGTTAGGGCCTCGCGATTCGTCGAATTCGCGACCCCGCGTTCACATAAAGCAGAGCCCAGTTCCTAAGCCTGCGAGTATCAGCGACGACACTATCCAGATAGACCATAACGCCGTTGTTCTATTCACAATCGACCGACTTGCCCGTTCTCCGCGGACGACGGTGCGTACGCGGGGCACTGAATTGGCCCCAGACCGGTGGTTTATAAAATAAATTTGCGTTTCAGACGCTTCGGTCCTAGGAAGGGCCAGATAATTGGCCTGTGTGTGTACTACATTGCTCCGAGACCCCAAGATGCTCGGCGCGGGTCGTCGGTCTAGCGAGCCCACCATCTTCTACAAATGGGGCACCAAACCTGGACCTGCGGCCATCAGCCCGTGTACCATTACCATGGACCATGACGCGATCATTTGTTTTATGACCGACCGACTTGCGCGCGGTCCAGATCAAGATGTTCACGTCCCGAGCATGGGCAGCCAAAAGTACCCTTCTTATAATGTAGATGTCATATACTCGTAATTGACTATCGGTGGGGTAGTATGGGGGCCGACGAGACCGCTACGGCGACTACTGGGGGCCCTCGGGTGATTGGCGTTTTTGACGGGAACTAGGTGCCATCGGGTCCAAATTGCACACTTTTTTCGGGGGCAGATCGGCTCCTGGAGGTCTCTCGGGGTAGGTCTGGTAGTGGGTAGTCGCTTGCGCCGCATACGCCGGCGCTTGGGCCCACCGAGGGCCCTGGAAGCCATTGCCAAGTAATTCATGCTTTAATGGGTTGCCATGTTGAGAGAATTGGCCAAATATGCTGGAAGCGGCGGCGCATGCGGTGTAGGCGACTAACCGTGTATAGCCCCGACCCTAAGCAATCCCAGGGAGACCTCTGGGGCAGGGATTGACAGGATTCCACCGGCGCGGCCGCTTTGGACCATTGCGGCATCGTCGGCGCGAATTCAATAAACATATTTTTCGGCCCCCAGTACGTGTCCCATTGATCTCATTGGACCAGTGGCGAACTGAAGGATACTCAAACAGCTGCATGCGCGTTCCGGGTTTGCTGGCTAGTGTCTTACGGGCCGCTAGCAGCGTTTTGGTTCACGCTTTTCAGGACCGCTTTTTTCCGGCATTGCTGGGGAGTTGGTGCCAGACGATTGCCGGCTCACTGCTGTTGCTATTTTTAACAGCTTGCAGAAGCGACGAGAACGAGAGGCGAACGGAGGCACACAGCTCTGTGTGCAGCACCTGAGGCCTCACTTCGCCTCGATGTCTCGCGGCAGGGCCCACACCACTATCACGGCCGAGGGCGCCACGCACACTAGGTTCGCCTCCTCGGACGACGAGAGCCTCGACGACGTGAACTCGCCCGCGACGGTCGAAGAAGACGAGGCACAACCGTGCTTCCTCGAAGCATTGCCGGACGCGATCCTGCAACACACCCTGGCGTTCACGACGAGCGCGAGCGTCGTGCGAGCGGCGGCGTCCGCCAAGCGCCTGCTGCGGGCCTGCCAGGCGCCGTCGCTCTGGAGCGCGCTGGGAAGGGCCGCGTTCCAGCGGCACGACTGCGCGCGGCCCTTTCCCGCGAACTGGGATGTTGCCGGCCGCAGCCTCGCGCCGTGGCTCCGGGCGTCCTTTCCGAAGTCCTGGCCGCGGTCGATGCGCCCGCCGCCGCCGCCGCGCGCCCTATCAACAGGGCGCCGCGACGACAGACCTCAAACGCGGGACCTGTCACCGCTCGGCCAGACGGCCTGCGAGTACCTCACTGCTTTAGACGGCACGGGTTACGACGTCTGCGTGCGGAGCGACGCGCCCTTCGACGTGCGCGCCCCGCGCGGCGCAGGCCTCGTCGTGCCGCACAACAACGGCTGGGCCTGCGTGGGCGGCGCCTACTTCGAGGTCTCGATCGCGAGCGGCAGGACCCGGGTCCCCGGCGTAACGCCCTGCGTGGCCGTCGGGGTCTGCCAGCGCGCTTTTAAGTTGCGCGGCAAGCAGCCCGGCTGGACGCGGTCGTCGTGGGCCTACCACGGCGACGATGGCAATGCCTACCACGGCAGCGGGGTCTCGGGCGTGCGCTACGGGCCTAGGTTTGGCGCCGGGGATGTGGTCGGCTGCGGGCTGTGTAGAGCGAACGACGAGAACTTACTTGCGGTCTACTTCGTGCTGACGAGGCGCGACAAGGCGCCGCAGCCTTTGGGCGTCGCCTATCTCATCGACGGCGCGGGGCCGCTCTACGCCGTCGTCGGCATGGACTCGCCCGCGCTGAGCGTCACGGTCAACTTTGGGGCCGAGGCGCCCTTAAAGCTGCCCGACGAACAGAGGAGGCATCTGGAGACCGTCCTCTGCCGTGGCTCAGCCTGGGGCCGCGGCTACCCGCCTGGCATGACCCCCGAGGGCGATTCTAGTGATGACTCGGATGGCGACTTCGACGAGGGCGACACGTCGGACGAGGAATCGCTTGTGGGGCTTTTTGTCGACCAAGGAGTAAATTGAACTAAGGAAACCTCTTAAGCCACCCCCGGTCGACGCCCGCATCAACTGCGGCGGCCGCGGCCGCGAACGCGACGCCCGAGACGAGCAGGCCCGAAACGAGCTGGCCGAGCATGGCGTAGTCGAGGTACGACAGCGGCGGGCCGCAGCGCAGCGGCACCGCGAGGCACTCGTCGCTCACGCGCACCGTGGCCACCGCGCGCGTAATTGTAAAAGCGCCGACGACGCCCTGGCGCAGCTGTGGATTGTTGTCGCGCCGCACCGCGTAGCGGAACCTGTGTGGAAATCAACCGTGAGCTAGGTTATTCGATGGCGTGGGGCGCCTGAAATTTGATATCCACACAGACCGGAACACGAGTCCGAAGAGCGCGCCCGCGATCGAGATCTGGTCGACGTCGAACTCGAACTGGGCGATGTTGTTCGTATGCGTGAGGAACTCCGCCGGCGAAGCCGCGACCGACGCGGCGAGACCACCAACAACCGCGGCTTTGGCGGACTCGATGCGCTCCGCGAACTCGTCGACGTCGACGCTCCACTTTGTGTTGTCGTCGTCGTCGGGCGTCGCGTGGCGCCGCCGTGCCTTGTAGCAGCGTCGCGGCGCAGTCTGCAGGCTGCTCGCCGCGCAAGCGAACGCGAGAGCGAACTTGCGCATTTCTACTCGTTGATTTGTGCAGTGTGCGAGGATACTCTGCTGAGCTTATTTTGCAGCGCCGCTCGCTTGTGCTGTGCAGCAACACTGTGGCAGTGGCAGCCTATTGATGGGTGCACTGCTGCACGGCACGGCACTCACGCAGCGTTCAGATTGCAAGCAGCTGAAGCCAATGCGTCAAATATCACGCGGAAACCAATTCTGGAGGCAGTGTCAGTCGTTTTTTGTCACTTGAAATTTGCCCTACCTAGCGTCTTCGACACACTAGGAAGAACAAGCTTTACGCAGCGCCGGCTCGACAGCTCGCAGCGGAGCGCATATTGGCTCACCGCAGCGTGTAGGGTACCTGTTCGACGCCCTCTAGCCAGGCGCGTAAATCTTTTGCCCGCGGCGCGAGGCGAGGTTCGTTGCTCATCTGGCCTCTGCCAGCGCCAGCAACTTCTTTGCGAGCGAGCGAAAATGGCCCCACCCACGGCCCCAGCGAAGCCGGTCGACGGCGGCGCGGACGACGCCCAACTCCCCGTAGCCGACGTCGTCGTCGCGGACGAGACCGTGCCCATCGCCGAGAGCGTCGCGGAGACCATCGAGCCGCTCGCGGCCGCAACCATCGAGAGCGACGCGGTCCTCGCGCAGCGGCTCCAGCGCGAGGAAGAACAGGGCGCGCTGCTCGTGCGCCCCGGCCCGCCGGCCGGCCGCGTCGCGGTCGTGGAATCCCAGTACTACGGGCCCGTCAGTTTCCTGGCGTCGTGCCTCCTCTTCACGGTCTTCCCGCCGTGCGCGCTGATTCCCTGCTTCTCGCCGTGCGACCGGGCCCAGGTCGTCACCGTCCAGCCCGACGGCGTCGCGCGCCGCCGCAACCGGCGGGTCTTCGTCGTCGTGCCTCCCGGCGTCCGTGTCGGCGACACGCTCCAGACGACGACGCCGGAGAACATCGTCCTGAACGTGCGCGTGCCGCCGCGGACGGAGCCCGGTGCTCGGATCTGCGTGCAGTACTAGTCCCTCCCTTCCTCGCCCCTGTAAGTGCTGTATGATTCGCTAATCTTAGTCTGCCGACGGACTCAACACAACCGTGAGCTGCCCCCGCTTCTTCGAGAACTTCGCCGAAGCTGATGCGGCGTCGACATCGCACGGGAGCTCCACACGTGCAGCGCGCCTTCGCCCACATTTCTCGCGCACGCGCAGCGTCTTCGCCGCGACGTCGAGGTCGACGTCCGCGAAGCTGGCCACACCGGACAAATCCGCGACGACGCGGACGCGGCCGTCGTCGGTGCGATCCACTTTACAGGAAAAGGTCTCGGCCCTGGCGGCCCGCACGGCCGCCTTCGCGGCGCTCCGTTCCGCGTCGCGGGCCATGAAGCCTCGCTGCAATTCGCCGGGGTCCTGCTTTCGCGAACCGGGCGCTTTTTTGACCTCGGTCTCCACGGCCGGCTTCGGGCGCTGCGAGTGGTCGTGCTTCGTGGAGTCCCTCGCGGGATGAAGCGGCTTCGAAAAGTCCGACGACGCCCAGTCGACCTTCGCCGCGAAGTCGCGCAGCTGCGCGATCGTGTCGTCCTCGTCGTTCCCGACATCTTCATTCTTGTGGGCGTTCGAGAACTCGGGGTCGAGCTCGGCCATCGCGGCGTCGAACTCGGGCTCGTACTCCGGAGTACGTTTTTTCGACTCATTCTCGTCGTACAGGCTACTTTTGCTGGAGTTGAGGAAGCCCTTCTTGGCCCCGTCGAAGGCTTTGGAGGGTGGCGCGGGCGGCTTCGCCGTCGTATTCTTCGACGGCAGCGGAGGTGCCTGTGTCGAACGATGGTGTCGCGAAACTGTCTCCATTCACTCACGAGACGTGTAGACTCTCTGATGATCATGGAGAGGGCATCGCGGCGGTGCGGCATCGCAACGACGCTGATTCACGCACCTGCGGCGGCTGCGAGACCGTGCCCGTGCCGGCGTACTGGCGCGTCGCGGCGTCGACCTCCTCCTTGGACATCGTCGTCGTGTCGACGACCTTGCATTTCGACATGAACCGAGAATACGTCCCTTCCTTCTGGGACTCGCCCTGCTCCGATCCCGAAGGATACAAGGCCGCCTTCCGCGCTTTTGCGGTCCTCAAGAAGCCCTTCTTGACGGCGGGCTTCTTCTTCCGCTCGCTCTTGTCGATGTCGTCGGAGATGTCGAAGCCCTCATCGGTGCACTCGACGACGGCGCCGTCCTTGTCTACTTCTTGCACGAGCGGCTTCTTCGATGATTTCTTTTGAGTGGGCAGTTTCAATGACACATGGTTCTCCTTTTCTTCCTTCGAGGCCAGATCCCTCGCGCGCTTGAGTAATTGCGCGGGCGACGCCGCCACACCTTCGGGCTTCTCGATCTTCTTCTCCACTGATTTCTTCCGCTCGTCCGGCGGCTTCGATTGCTGCTGCGCTTCTTCGATATCAAAAGGTACCGGCTCGTCGCTCTTCTTCCCTAACCCTCCTTTATACTTGGAGTTGATGTGCTTCCATCCTGAATCCAGAGGTAATTTCGTCTCCTTCGCGACCCAGCTGACCGCGAGCGCCGCGATCTCCGCGCGCCAGGGGCCGCCGCGCGGACCCTCTCCGTTGATCTGGTCCATGACCCACGGGTGCACCAAGACATCGACGGCCTTGCCCTCGGCCACCGTGTTCGACGCCTTGCCGGCCACCGCGCACGAACGCACGCGACCGACGACCAGCGGGATCTGCAGCCCTCTAGGCGAAATTCCTGCCTTGTATTTAGTAGCGTCCTTGCCTCGTTGATCGTTCGGCGGCACGACGGCTTGATGCGAACAGATATTGACCATGACCTTGCCACCTCCATACTTAAGCTGACACTTGACGACAAACCCAGGAACAGGCGTCAACACGGAAGGACTGAGGACGCGGTTCATCAACTCGTTGGCCTTGGCGTCGTCCGGCTCCTCGGCGAGCTCTTCCCCGGCGTTCTTCGCGACGTGTTTGGCGGATTCCTTCATGAGCTCGGCGTACGCGACTGGATCTTTCTCGGACAGTTCCGTGAGACGAGCCCACATCGTGTCGCCGACCTCACTTAATTCTTTGGCACTGATGCCCATCTGCCGCGCCATGGCCTTGACCTCGTTGGGCAGCTTGCGGCCGCCATCAGGGCCGCCTCCAAAATCACCGGGCCGGGCCGCCTGGCGGCGCGCTTCGTTCATGGTACCGGGTGTGTGTTAGATGGCGTGGGAGCTCACCGGTCAATCGGTAGGGCTGCCCGGCTGCAAGCAGTGGACGCGCCCGAGTGATTCTTGGCTGCCCGGCGGTGCGTGGAGGCGGTTTCGCGTCGAGGGCGGCTGCCGTCGCGCAGCGCATTAAATTTTGGGATCTCTTTTTTTTGGTGCGGGTTGCTTACGAAAAACAGAACGGTGTGCAGAGTCATGCAAATGGTTCAAAACGGGATAATCTTAATCGTTTTACGAAGCTTCGGGAGGCGCATGCTTGCTTGCTAGGCATCCCTAGTGTCTTACAGGCCGCTAGCCCCGCTAATTTCACAAGCTGTGGCTCGTTTTGGGTGCTATGCTGCATAGATCATCACTAGAGCTCCTTCCGAGAGAGGTCATAGTCGTGCGCGCCCAGGTGCAAACCTTGCGCGCCACCAAGAGGGCGGGAGAGCCGTGCAGAGACACGAGTCCCGGAGAGCATAGAGCATCAAGGCGTGCACACCCATGCGCATCGCAGCAGTGACAATCACACTGACGATGGCGCTCGAGCCGCCGCAAGGCGCGCAACGCTTCCTGATCGCGCGCCACGGCGAGACGAACTTTAATGCGGAGGGCCGCATCCAGGGCACTTTGGATACGTCCGTGCTGACGGCCCGGGGCGTGCGCCAGGCCGAGGAGCTGGGCTGCTACATTGCTGACGAGGAACTCGCGAGGATATCCAAGGTCTGGGTGTCGCCCATGACGCGCGCGCGGCAGACGCTCGCGTGCATCGAGGAGGCCTGCGGCACATTACTACCGGAGCCCGTCGTGCGCGACGATCTGCGGGAGATCGAATTGCATACCTGGGAGGGAAAGCTCAAAAGCGAGGTCATGGACACGGGCTGGGCGCGCTGGAAGGCGGACCCTGCCGCCTTCGTGATGGACGACGGCGCGCGGCCGCTGCCCGACCTGTGGGCGCGCGCCGTGGGCAACTGGGCCGCGCTGCGTCGCGACGCGCCGCCGTGCAGCCTCGTCGTGTCGCACGGCGCGCTCGGGCGGTGCATGGTCGCGGCGGCGCTCGGGGGCGCGATGGACACGTTCCGAGACCCGAAGTTCCAGTTCGACAACTGCGAGCTCGTCGAGGTGGCCTGGGCGCCGGGCGCGCCGGCGGCGGCCTGCTGGCGGCGGCTCCACCGGGCGCGGACGGCCTGGGAGGCCGCGGAGGACGCGCTGGCCGCGTCGTCGGCGGCCGTGGGACAGGCATCTTAATATTATAGTGTGGTAATAGTGTGGTGGTATCGTCGGGCGGGCGCCTCGCGGCGATCGTGGCCGCCTCGCCTAAATAAGTTGCAGTTCCGGAGAGGTCGTACCGTGGGAAATCTAGGAGAGAAGAGGCGCGTTTTATGTCACCCACCTCTAGGGCTGCCCACTAGATTTGCATTTGCAAACCAGCAGCGCCCAGAGCTCCGGCGCCGGGGCAGCTATCTAATCAGCGCTGCCCCACCAATCCAGCGCCTTTGTGAAGATCTTTGCTGCATTTGCAAGGCAGGCAGGCAGCGCCGAGCAATCAGAGCCAGCGCTGCTGCCCCATCGATTCCAGCACACTGTGAAAAACTCTTTGGGGCACGCGATGCTCCGGCGGCTCGCGGGCCTGGCCGCCGCCTACGGGGCGCTGCCCGAGCCGCCCTTCGTCTGCGACAACACGCAGTGCCGCGTCGAACCGCGAAACGCGAGCGCGGCGCCGATCTGCGCCGCGGGCTACTACACGTGCGCCAGCTGCTGCGACGAGGACGCGGACTGCAACTGCGACGGCCACGGCGGCGACGCCTACGACCACGCCTGGCGCACGCCCAAGTGCCCCGAAGGCTACTACGAGTGCGGCGATTGCTGCGACCGCGACGCGGACTGCGCCTGCGACGACCAGTGCGAACGCTTTCGAGCCCCGTCGTGCTTGCGTCGGGAACGTGGGAAGACAAATGGAAAAAAGTACCGACCGTGCAATTCAGATTTGCCTGCGAACGTGGACTGCAGCCTCGCGTACCACGAGAACGCGTCCAAGCCCCACGGTTGGTGCCCCGTCGGCTACCACGACTGCGGCCAGCAGCACGACTGCTGCGACTGGAACAGCGACTGCAAGTGCGACGGCGCGTGGCGGACGGGCAACTTCAACGAGCACTGCGGTCCCGGGCCGACGGGCCACGACGGCGCGCTCCGGGACTTCGAGTGCAGCGTGCACAAGGGCCTCGACGACCCGCCGCTCGCGGGGAGCAGTTGGGGCACCTTGGCCACCGAGGCCGGCGCCTGCTGCGCGGGGCCGAACGAGACCGCCGCGTGCGCGGACGGGTACACGGTCGTGGCGGGCGACGCGCCCTGCGTCTTCACGTGCTGCGAGGGCGCCGTCGACAACCTGACGACGGCCGCGGACGTGGACGCCGAAGGCATCTGCTGGGAGGCCCACGCGAACGAGGGGCGGCGCCCGGTGGAGTGGCGCGACTGCTGCGAAGCCGAGTGCGGAGATAAACCCGCCGACGATGGCGACGGCACCTCCACGTGTCGGACGGTCTACCTTGCAGGAGAGGCCTGCTCTCAGCACTTTTGCGAGGCGCACTGGGGGGAGGATTGGGGGGAGGAGCCGGACCGCGAGGAGTGGTTCCGCGAGACGACCTGCCGGCCGAAGGCGGACGCGCCGGCGGCGTGCTTCGCGCGGCCGTCGCCCCGCGCCGACTGCGTCGACGACGCGTGCCGCGGGATGATGCCCGGGGGCGCCGCCGTGGATCGTTTTTGGGATCCTTTGGATGAACACAGCGGGTTTACGATCAAGGAGGACTGCTACGGCATGCATTACGAGACTCCCTTCTGGGAACGGACCCGCATTTTTGGGCCGCAGTCCCGGTACTGCGCCGACGACCACACGCTGGCGGGCGTGGACTTCGTCCCCGGCGTCGGCGCGTGCTGCACGAACGGGACTTCCGACGACGCGAAATGCGTCGCGCCCGCGCCGGAATGCTTCCACCGCAGCGGTCCCCGGCGGTGCGACGTCCTCTTGAAGTATTTTGGCACCATGGACTACGACGGCGAGCACGCCCGCACGCCCCCCTGCGACTTTAGGGGCGAGCCCTACGCCTGCGACGGCCTGCGGTGCGACCCGGCGTCCGGCGCGCTCTACTACGTCCGCGAGGATTCGTGGCGCTGGTGGGACCGCCTCTGGTCGTGGGAGTACAAGGAAAGACTCGGCGACAACGCCTGCGTCCGCAACTGGTTCCGGGCCGACCTGCGGGAGCAGGAGCCCTGGCCGGCCTCGCGGAAGAACCGGCGCGTGGGCGAGCGCCAGCGCATCCGGGCCTGCGGCGTGGTCACCGCGGACGGCGACTTCTTCCACGCGCAGCTCGCGGGGGGCAAGGCCTGGGACGAGGCGTGGCTGTACAGGGACGGCCACTACGCCAACACCGACCCGAACTGGGGCCACCCGTGGGACAACTTCTGGGCCTCGACGCGCGCGCCCCGCCGCTGGCGGGGCCTGGACGCGGCGCCGACGACCGCGGCGGCCGACGCGTGCGCGCGGGCCGCGGCGCGCGAGTTCCACGGCGGCTGCCTCGGGACCTGCGGGAAGACGTGCGCCGAGCTCGGCCACGACCCCGTCCTCTTCGAGAAGCTCAGGGCCGCCGTGAAGAAGTGGCCCGACAAGGGCGGCGGCGACGCGATTCCGGACGCCTGCGGCTTCGCGTCGCGGGCGGCCGCGGCGCGTTGGAATGCCCACGAGGGGTTTTATCGTATACTCTACGACCCCCACATTGTAACTTGGGTCACGGCCAGACAAATCGTCGCGTGGCTGGGCGTCGGCCTCATCTACGTCGTCGGCGTCGCGGCGGCGTGCTGCGTCTCGCAGCCGGCGTGCCTTGGATACGCGCACCTCCAACGCTTACGGAACTGGGTCAATCGGCAGATAGAGGACGGGGTCGGGGCCCGCTACTGCTACTTCGTCTGCTGCGGCGGCTGGCTCGAGTTGTTGTGCACCCTGCCGGCGCTGCTGCGACGCCGGCCCGGAGTGGTTCCGGCCACGATCGTTCCCATAGTGCTCGTGTCGACGCTCAGCTGGCAATTAGGGGCGGGCGCCGCGCCGCTCTTTTTCTTCCTGTTCTTCGGCGGGCTGCTGATCGTGTTCCGCGACGAGGCGCGCGCGCGCTACGAGAAGTTCTGCGAGCGGCGCCCCTGGTTCAGACGCCACGTCGCGCCTCGGGTGGAGAAGCTCTCGGCCGGCGTCGCGGCGCTTTTCAGACGCCACGTCGCGCCGCGCGTCGCGTCGCTTAAGAACAAGCAAGCCGTCGTCGCGCTTCTGGAAAAGCTCTCGGCCGGCGTCGCGTCGCTTAGGAAGCGGGCCGTCGCCGCGCCGCTCGCGGACAAGGGCCCGAAGAAGGGGACGGCCCGCCTCGGCCGCTGCCTCTACTGTGGCTGCTGTGGCCGCTGCGGCGAATTTTGGCGGCGACTCCTGGTCAAGCGGCCGCCCGCGGCCGTCTACACCGCGGAGGACGGGACGGAGCAGACGGTCCCCTGGGTCGTGGCGCCGGGCCCGCCGGGCACGATCGTGACCCGCCCCGACGGCATCAAGGTCAAGGTGCCGGAGGGCGTCCAAAGGGGCCAGCTCTTCTCGCTCGCGGAGGCGGCGCCCGCGGGCGCCGACGGCGCCGCGCCGAAACACGCCGCCGAGCCGCCGTCGCTCACGGAACGCACCGCGCTCCTCGTGCGCAAGGCGTGGATTATAAAAAAGCGCACGACGGGCGCCCTGGCCAAGCAAGTATTCGTCCCGCTCCTCGGCGTCGGCGTCCTGTGGTTACTGTACGACACCAGGGAACGAAATCGAAAACAGCGGAGCACCAAAGCGAGCGCAGGCTTCGACACGATCCACGGCGACCTCGAGCTCAAAGTGTTCCAGTTCTTCTTCTTCCCGTGGGTCCAGGTCGTCGCCTCGGCGTTGGTGGGGGACGTCGCGCAAGGCACGCGCGAGGCGACGCGCGCGGCGGGCGGCGCCGACGCGGCCTACTGGCTCGCATCCTTTTTGGTCGAGGGCGTCGCCGTCGGCGGCGGCGTCGCCGTCGCGATCGCCGCGGGCGCCGCGCCGGGCCTCTTCCGGCGCGCCGGCAAGAGTTTCGAGGTCGCCGCGTTCCTCGAGCTCTTCGCCCTCCACTGGCTCTTCCTGCTGGCGCTCACCCTCCAGACCTTCGTGGTGGTCACGTGCCTCCTTCGGTCGCAGATCGCCGCGGCGGGGTTCCCGCCCCTGTTGCACGCGGCCCTGCACGGGTGCTACCTCGCCTGGAACCCGCTCCGGACCTGGAACCGTCACGGTGGCGGCCGGCTCCGAACGCACTGGACCCTGCGGGCGCGGCCGCGCGCGCACTTCGCCGGCGCGGCTTTCCTGCCGCAGTTCGCCTACGATTTGTTGGTGGACTCGTTCAGCCCGACGGGAAAGCGAGCGGGCTGGCGGTGCCGGCTCGTCGCCGACGGCTTTGTGGGGGAGCGCTACCCGTGCAAGCAGTGTAGAAAAGAGTGCTGGGAAAAAGCCCCGGGGCCGCGGCTCGAGGCTTTCGAGCAGTATCTGCAGAGCCAGGCGCTGACGGCGGCGCCCTGCGCCGACGAGCACCTCATGTGCGAGGACGTTTGGCCCTTCTGGTACGAGAAGACTGAGGATCGGGGCTGGCGGCCCGAGTCCGCGTGGACGGCCGGGGTCTACTGCATGCTGATGGTGTCCGTGGCGCTGTGGGCGGCCGTCCTGTGGTACGTGATCCAGGTCTCGACGTCGGCGGCGCGGGGCAAGGGCAAGGACCTGCTCTTTTGCATCCGGAAGGCGTACTGGCGACCGCCGCCGCCGGACGAGGTCGTGGAGAAGGCGCCGCTCGTGGACCACGACGAGTGGTTCGAGAACGATGAAAGCGCCGACGCGCCGGTCCAGGTAAGAGGCCTCCGGAAGGCCTTCGGGAAGAAGGTCGCCGTATCCGACGCGACGTTTGCGATTCGCGACTCGGAGATCTTCTGCCTGCTGGGTCACAACGGCGCGGGCAAGACGACCACCATGTCCATGATGACTGGTGCGATGGCGCCCGACGGCGGCAGCGCAAGTTTCTTTGGTATACGAACGCTTGGCCCCTTAGCTGAAGCAGACGGCCTCGACCGGCTCCGCCAGCTCCTCGGCTTCTGCCCGCAGCACGACGCGCTGTTCCCTCAGCTCACGCTCCGGGAGCACCTCATTTTCTACTCACGGCTCAAGGGCGTCGAGGAAGCTAGAGCGGAGAACGAGGCGACTGGCCTGCTGGAGCTCTTCCGCCTCGCGGAAATGGCCGAGGGGTTTCCGCTCAAGCTCTCGGGCGGCCAGAAGCGCAAGGTGATGATGGCCGCGGCGCTGACCGGCGGGTCCAGGCTCGTGGTCCTCGACGAGCCGACGGCGGGGATGGACCCCGTGGCGCGGCGCGAGGTCTGGACCCTGCTGCGGGACGTCCGCGTCGACCGGTCGGTGCTCCTCACGACGCACCACATGGAGGAGGCCGAAGCATTGGCGGACCGGGTGGCGATCATGGCGGCCGGGAGCGTGACGTGCTGCGGCACTCTCTCTTTCCTGAAGCGGCACTTCGGCGGGGGCGACGACGCAGAGGTCGCCGCTCGCCGCAAGGCGGCGGAGGAGGAGGCGAGGCGGAAGGAGGCGGAGGCCAAAGCGTTAGCGGAACGCATGGCCGCGGCCGGGGCCGAGGAGCGGGAACGATTAGCCGCGGAGAAGGCTCGTCTGGAGCGGGAGGCGGCCGAGGCTCGAGCCAAGGCCGAGGGCGGCGCGGACACGTCGACCGGCGGCCTCCACGTGGCGGTGACGACGACTGCCGCGGCGCGCGATCAACTTAAAGGGATTTTTGCGCAGCACGTGCCCGGAGCCAAGCTGGCGGCGGCCTCGAAGCTCGAGGAGGACCTCCGCCGGGCGACCGAAACGGACGCCGCGAACCCGCTGCTCGGGTCGACGCCGAAGAGCTTTTCGTCATCATTTAAGAGTCCTCTCCTGAACGCGACCCGTGGCACGAGCTTCTCCGCGTCGCGGAACTGGGCGAACGCCGAGGCCCCCCTCCTCGAAGACTCCGCGCGCGACGTCACGACGACGTACACCGTCCACGCACCCAGGGCACGCGTCGCAGCTCTCTTTGAGGGGCTGGAGGCCGAGGCCGACGGCTTGGGCCTCGTCGACGTTTCGGTGACGGCGACGTCGCTCGAGGACGTGTTCATAGCCGTCGGCGAGCAGGTCGAGGGCGCGGCGGCGCCCGTGGAGGCAGAGACGTTGGTTGGCGGGGCCTTGCTGCCGTCGGCGCCAGGCGAGCCGGTGCCGGCGGGGAGGCTCGTCGCGGCCGTGGTCCAGTTTCGGCTCCCAGCGGTGCAGACAGATCAAAGTGACCTCGACTCACCTCTTGATTCCCACACAGGCTCCAGCAAATAAGAGACGACCTCGTGTGGATCAAAAAGTTCGTCCTCGGCGGCGCGGCGGTGCCCGGCGGGCTCAAGCAAGCGGTGGCGCGGGCGCGCGCAAGCAAAGACCACACGACCTTCACGGTACCCACGAAATTTGCCGTCCTGGTCGCGGCGCTGGCCGGGGCGCCGACCCTCGGCGTGGCCGTGGGCGTGCAGGGAGGCGGCTGGCTCGGCCTGGGTTTGTGGTTCGCGACCTCCGTCGCTTTTTCAGCATTCGTTTTTTTGTTGGCGGCGCTGGAATGCGGCGTGCGATACTACTGTTTCAAAAGTTCGGTGTCGGCGCCATGCGCGGTCGCCGGCGGTGTCGTAGGCGCCTTCGTGGGGATGACATGTGTCCTCGTGAAAACCGAATGGTGGGAGTCCCTGGCGCGGGGGCTGACGTCGCTGGTGGCCACGGCGATCGCCGTAGGCCTCGAGGCCGGGCTCCGGCCGTACTTTGGTTCTCCAACATCGGTCTTTGGTGCGATCGCGGGTGCGGGGACGGGGTGGAGTGTGGGCTGGATTGTGGGCTGGCAAGTGGACAAGAAGACGTTTCGGCGCATGGCCGCGAGCGCGGCGGGCCGCCGCGCGCGAGCGCGGACCGCCGGCGGCGTCGCCGGGTTCTTTGTTGGCCTCGTCGTGGAAGTTTTGGGCTCCGTCTTCGCCTCGGCGTTTTGTTCCGCCGGGATACATGGAACGATCCTGGTGCTCCTCCAAGTGGCGGCGGCGGCGATGCCGCTGGTCGTGCGCGGAACCATGGGCAGAAGGAAGAAGGTCCCGCGCTTCGGAAGCAAGTGGGCGGAGGGCTACAACGTACTCGTCGCCGGGGTCCTGGTGGGCGCCTACTTCCTTGTGGCGGGCTTCGTGGTGGAGCCCTACGTCCGCGAGCGCGCCAGGGGTCTGCGGAATCTGCTGGCGGTCTCGGGCCTCGACACCTTCACGTACTGGCTGGGAAACTGGCTCGGCGACGCGCTGGTACTCGTGGGCGGCTCGGTCTGCGTCGTTTTTATGTTAGCGGCGACGCGCATGGCATATCGCAAGCGGTTATGTAGCAGCGCGCCGACCTACGCGCAGCTCCACGCGGCCGCTCGGAAGGGGGATCTCGACCTCGGGCCCTACAACGCGACCGCCACGTCGCTAGCAACCGCCTTCCACGACCGGTACCCGGGGGGCTTTCAAGAAGACCAGAACGGTATTTGGAGCTCCGATTCCTACGATACCATCACGCAGTGGTACTGCGACAGCATCTGGGACCGCGGCATCGGGGCCGGGGCCTGGCAGAACGCCACGAAGTTCGTCGTCCGCCGCTGGATGGAGCGCTGGCCGTGGTTGTGGATTTTACTGCCGCTCTGCAGCGCGGGGATCGTGAGCTTCTCGCACTTCGCGACGACGACGTTCGACTCGCCGCTCATTGCGGTCGCGTCGACGCCCATTTTCATCGCTTTCGTGGGCGGCGCGGCACCGGCCGGGCTCGCAGGACTTTGGTGGGTGGTCACAACAAGCAACCCCAACCAGCTCCTATACCAGGATATCTCCTGTAAGTTCGGGTGGCTTGCATCGATCGCAACGCCGTTCGGCAACCTGGCGGTCCAGGTCTGCAAGGTGGCTTTCCACCCGCAGCTGAAGCGCAGGGGATTTCTCGAGGCGTCGGGCGACGGGCCCCTTTCGCGGCAGCGCGCGGACCCGCCTTTACCGAGCGGCTGGGCGGCCGTGATCTTCGCCTTTTTCCACATCATACTTTATGAAGGAATAGTCTTCTTTAAAGATCAACGGGCCCTGCGCCCGCTCGCCTGGGTGAAGACGCGGGTCTCCAAGGTGCGCGCGAACGCGATGCCCGACGACGTCGCCGCGGAGCGCGCGCGCGTCGCGGCACTCACCGGCGCGGGCGACGCCGCGAGCGCGGGCGACGCCCTGTCGACGAACGAAGACGACTTCCAGATTGTGGTAGACGAGCCGGAGGAGGAAGCGCCGCCGTCGCGGCCGCCGCCGACGAGGTTTTCCGCCGCCGTGCGCGACACCGTCGCCATGCTGCGGAACGTGCCGCCGGGCGACGACCCGTACCCGCCGCCGCTCGTGCGAGACATCAAGTCAGCGGACCGCGACGGCCTCGTCGTCTCGGAGCTGCGGAAGATATATCCGCCGCGATTCTTCGGCGGTGCGGCCGTCGAGTCCGTCCAGTGCGCGGCGTTCGGCGTGCCGACGGGCCAGGTTTTTGGTTTACTAGGCGCGAACGGCGCCGGAAAGACAACGACCGTGTCGATGATCTGCCGCGCCGTCGAACCGACGTCCGGCGACGCCAGGGTCGCGGGGAAGAGCGTGCTGGCCGTCAAGAGCTGTGTGGAAATCAACCAGTGAGTTAGGCTGACTTTCACGCCATCGAGCAGACGCAGCTACGGAGAAAATATCGCGTCGATGGCGTGGGGCGCCCGAAATTTGATTTCCACACAGGACTTCGAACGCGCAGCGCGGTCGCTCGGCGTCGTCAACTGTGTGGAAATCAACCAGTGTGTCGGGTGCACCCGACAATTCTTCACGAAGATTTTTTTCTCGGCGACGACGCGGCCGACCTGGCTCGGTCGAGCGGCGAGGAAACGGCATCGCCACGCCATAATTTTGATTTCCACACAGGTCGTCAACCAGAAGAACGTCCTCTGGGACCACCTGAGCTGCCGAGACCTGTGTGGAAATCAAATTTTACGGCGCGTTCGTGCTGAATCATCGCGTCGTCCTCCACGCCATCGACGTGACGCCTGCTCGATAGTGAAGAATTACTGGTTGATTTCCACACAGGCCGAGACCATCTGAGTCTCTTCGCGCGGCTCCGGGGCGTCGACATCGAAGGAGACGCGCGCCACGCCGCGGAGCAAGCGCTCGCCGTCGTCGGCCTGTCCGACCACGCCGACAAAGCGGCCGGCCGCCTGTCGGGGGGCATGAAGCGCAAGCTGGCGGTCGCGGTGGCGCTGGTCGGCGGCCCCTCGGTGGTGTTGCTGGACGAGCCGTCGTCGGGCCTGGATCCAGGAGCGCAAAGGAATCTCTGGGACCTCATCAAGGTCACTATGAAGGGCCGCGCCGTCGTCCTGACGACACACTCGATGGGCGAGGCTGATCTCCTCTGCGACCGCCTCGGCATCATGGTCAAGGGCACCATGCGCTGCATCGGGACGCCGCAGGAGCTCAAGGAGCGCTACGCGGCGGGCTACGAGATCTCGTGCCGCCTGGAGACGCGGGACGACGCGCACGTTGCGGACCTCGTGGCGTTCGCGCGCGAGGCCTTTTCGTCGCCGGACGTCGACGTCGCCGCCGCGGACGCGGACATTGCGACGCTCGAGCTCGCGGGCGTCGACCCGCGGCGGACGCCGGCGCTCGCGTTCCGCGCGTTCGACGACGACGCTTGCGCGCGGCTCGGCGTGATCGACTTTTCGCTCGCGCGCGCGACGATGGAGAAGGTGTTTTTGAGGATTGCCGGCGGCGAGGAGGGTCTGGCGCAGTCGCGGCTCGGCCGGGAGATCGCCGAGATGCTCCAGGCCGAGGCCGACGACGACGCGCAGAAGGAACTCGATAAGGTGGTCTTCTCCGAGGCGACGAGTTGCGGCTGCACGCGGTTCGCGTGGGATAATCTGTGCTTCCACAGTTTCGCTTGGTTTTTCTTCTTTACCGGCCTCTGGATGGTCTCCGCTCTTGTACCACAACGCTTTGACACGTGCGTTTGGTGGGAGCATCACGAATCGAAGGGGCACTTGCGGAGATGCGGCAGGCACGACTACTGGTTCAAGGCCCCCACGATGTTCTACTCTGTGTGGAAATCAACCAGTGCGTCGGGTGCACCCGACAATTCTTCACTAAGTCATTTCCCGGCGATGACGCGGCCGTCCTGGCTCGGTCGAGCGGCGAGGAACCGGCATCGCCACGCCATCGAGCCGGCGTCGCGTCGATGACTCGACGGCCACGAACGCGCCGTAAAAATTTGATTTCCACACAGGTTCTATTACTCGCCGATGGGCCTACTCGTGGGAATTAGCCTGATGGGCTGGACGATGTTCTGCCACCCGTGCGCGGTGTGGTGCCTGCGGGCGCCGAGCCGCACCGGCGCGGTCGCGCCCGCGTAGTCGCTTCGCCTCCGCCCGCCCCGCAATGGTCCATCCGATGGTAATTACTCGTGTCATCGCCTCCGAGCCAGGTCCCGGCGGGCCTCGAGGAACGGCCTCCCGTCCGGCACGCCCCGCAGCGGCCGCCGCGCCAGGTCCTCGCGGACGGCGTCGAACGCGCACGGCGCGCCGAAGTCCGGATCCCCATTCTTGTCGCGCTGCGCGCCGCAGATGCTGCCGTTGAAGAGCATGTCCGTGCGGAAGCGCATGCCCCGCGAGAAGGCCTCGGACCTGTGTGTGGAAATCAAAATTTTACGGCGCGTTCGTGCTGAATCTTCGCGTCGACCTCCACGCCATCGACGCGCCGCCTGCTCGATGGCGTGGTGATGCCGGTTCCTCACCGCTCGACCGAGCCAGGATGGCCGCGTCATCGCCGGGAAATGACTTAGTGAAGAATTGCACCCGACGCACTGGTTGATTTCCACACAGCCTCGGACACTGCGTTGTTCCGCCCGAACGAAAATGTCGCCACCTGTGTGGAAATCAAAATTTTACGGCGCGTTGCGCGTGCTCGATGGCGTGGCGGTGCCGGTTCCTCACCGCTCGACGGAGCCAGCACGGCAGCGTCATCGCCGAGGAATGACTTAGTGAAGAATTGTCGGGTGCACCCGACGCACTGGTTGGTTTCCACACAGGTCGCCACCGTCCGCCTCGACCGGCTCAGCTCCCGCTTGAAGTCGGCGACGTCGTCGCGCGGGCCCCGGTGCACCAGCCGCGAGTCGAAGACGACGGCGTCGCCCGCGCCGCTCCGTATCAAATCGAAGGGCGTCTCGGCCTCGGGCCGGTGCGACGGGCTCCACGGATCCAATCGCGCGACGGTGTCGCCGTGCACGCTCGCGTTCCGGTGGCTCCCGGGCGCCACGGACAGCCCGCCCTCGTTGTCGGCGTGGTCCTCGAGGTAGACGGCGACCGTCGTCACCCGCCGCTCGTGGGCGGTGCCTTCGCCCGCCCAGAACGTCGTCGCCTTCCCGAAGCCATACTCCATGCCCTGCGCGCAGAGCTCGTCGTCGTCCTTCGGCGGGGCGGCGCGCGTGTTGGGCTTCGCGAGGGGCGGCGGCCTCTTCGGGCCCGTCGGCGGGCACCACTCCTCGGCGACGTACGGTAATGATGTCGCGTACAAATCAAAGGCGTCGTACAAGTCGTCGGAGTGCCAGTTGCCGATCCTCGACACGTAGATCTCGCTCCGTTCCAGGAGCTTAAAGTCGTCTCCCAGTATTCTTCTTAATATCCTCGCCAGCCGCTCGTCCCTCGCGACCTCGGCCTCGAAGATTTTTAATTGGTCGATGCGCTCGATGCCGGGCACGAACCTGTGTGTCTCCGCGATAACACGGCCGCGCGGAGACGCGACGACTTGATTTATGCACTGACGCGCACCAGCCGCCCAGCTTCTCGCCGCGCATCATGTACTCATGATCCTTCCCGTGGTCGCGGAGGTACCGCGCGACCGCGGCCCGCAGGTGCATCAGCCGCGCGCCCGAGAAGACGCGCGGCAGCACGAAGTAGCCCCGCTGCTCGTAGGCGTCGAGCCAGTGGCTGCTCGCCCGGACGAGCGCCACCAGCAAAGCGTAGCGCATCATCTTCTCGGGGGCGCCGCCCACGCAGGCGCTGCCCTCGGTCGGTCACGACCGTCTGCTGGGGGCGCCGCCCACGCGGGCGCTGCCCACTCGGGCCGTCGGGGGCGCCGTCGAAGAGAGCTCCTCGACGCCGCAAACAAACGGGCGTGGCCCCGCGCGGCGTCCGACCGCCAGAGATTGGGGGGCGCCAACTGGCTGTCCAGCCTGGCGCTCTGCACAGCGCTTGGCCTCCCGCGCTACGGCAAAGATCGGCACAATTCGCGAGGCGGGCAGCCTCCAGCCACCCTCAACAGGCGCGGGCAGCAAGCAGGAGCCGCCGCTCGCGGGCGCGCGGCTCGGACACACAGCAAAAGGCAGCGTGAGACCAGCCGCGCGCACACGTACCGCCGGGCAGCAGATAAGGATGCGCCGCGCGTTGCGCTGCCTGCTCCTCGTCATAACGACGCACACTGCCCGCGGCGCCGTCGCCTTAATTACTGGTGCGAACGGCGGCATCGGCGCCGAGCTCGTCGTGCAATTCGCCCGCGCGGGCTACGACGTCGTCGCCGCGTGCCGCAGCCGGAGCGCCCACGTCCACCAGTTAGTATCAAAAGCGAGCGTCGCGAATCGCGTGAAGGTCCTGCTCGGCCTCGACGTGACGAGTCCCGAGAAGGTGAACGCCTTCGTCGACGGGCTGAAGCGGCAGCGGACGGCCGTCGATGTCCTGGTCCACGCCGCCGGCGTCGCGACCTGGCAGCTGTCTTCTGTAGTCTACCCGGGCACGACGGAGCCGATGACCCTTGGATCGTTGGACTATGGCCTCGTAGCTAGAGCCTTCGAGATCAACGCGGTCGGGCCGCTGCGCCTCACGGAAGCCTGCCTCAAGGAGGGCCTCCTCGGGACCGGCGCGAAGATCGCCTTCGTCTCCTCGAAGCTCGGCTCCGTCGCCTCGAACACGCGACTCGGCGCGAACTACGCCTACCGCATGAGCAAGTCGGCCCTCAACGCCGCGGGCCGCTCGCTCGCCGTGGACCTGCGGCCAAAAGGTATGTCCGTCGTATTGTTGCATCCTGGGTACGTGGCGACACCCATGACAGGTGACCGCGGCGACGTCGTCGCCACCGTGTCCGCGGCGGGCCTCTTCCGGCGCATCGCTGCGCTGAACGCGTCGGCGTCCGGGTCATTCATCGACTACGATGGAAGGCAAGTACCTTGGTAACAAGCATACTATTAGTACAACAACGCGTCGCGGAGCAGGTCCGCGTGCTGCCGGACGACCCAGGAGCAGAGCTGCGCGAGCAGCGACACCTCGCTCCGCGTAAGGTCGAGGTCCGAGATCGTCGGCGTCTCCGGGAATCCTCGGTAGCGGCGGATTGCCTTGACCGTCTCCTTCGGGAGCGCGTCGACCCATCGTTTCGGGAGATCTAAATAAACGAGCGTCACGTCGACGGCGCGCCCGGCCTCGACGCCGAAGAAGTCGTTGCGCACTGTCGTGAGCGCCACGCGCGCCACGGCGCCGAAGCCGCTCCTGGCCGCCGCCTGGAGCGCCTCGACCAACCGCGGGAAACCCTCGGTGTCGAACACGTGATTGCGGGCGGTCTCCGCCTCGACGCCCTTGTCTCCGCGAGACCGGAGACCGAAGAGCGGCGGCAAATAGGCGTCGACGTCCGTCGTCGTCGGCGACCGCGCGCGCGGGTCCCAGGACACGTTAAGAGGAGTTTCGGCGCAATCAAATATCACCAGGCGGTCGTGGCCGCGCTGGAGCAAATACGGCGCGCCGGTGTTGCTCAGGTCGCCGCCGTCGCCGACGGCTTGGAGGGGAGGCGTCGTCGGCGCCTCGTCGACGGAGGACGCCCAGACGCGGACGGTAGGCACCGTGTCGAGGAAGCCCGTGCCCGCCGAGATGGCGCGGCCAATCGGCGGCAGGCTCTCCAGAAAAAGCCGCGCCGGCGCCATCGACGCGATGCCGAGCGAGTCCGCGATGCCGGTGGGTGCCGTGCCCAACGCGACTTCGACGTGTTCCCCGACGCCATCGACGCGGCGCCGTCCCCGCGGCATCGTCTGCTCGACGGTGAGGAATGGTATCGCCCCCAACGCCCAGGATTCGACAAAACCACCCACCGCGACCGTTTCCGTGTGGTTCTTCCGTCGAGACGTGTAGGTGACGCGCCGGGCGCCGGGCACGCCCGCCCAATTAGGCCCCATTGCGAGTGAAAAGTACGGCGCGTCACTTTTGAGCGGCGCTATAGAGGCGGGGCCCTCCAGCGCGCCGAGCATAATGGGCACCGGTGCGCTCGCGTTGCGCGGCACGAGCGGCTTATAAAGCTTCCGATCAAAGGTCCCGGGGTTTCGCCGCTTCAGATCGGCGGCTGCGGCCGCAGAGGCAGCGACCGGCCGCGTTCCCACCACTCCCAACGGTTTGAGGAATGTAGAATCAATAACGTCGCGCCAGATGCGCCCGAGACCCTCGCTGTCGAGCGTCCCGAGGACGCCGAGGAGGCGCGCTGTGCATTTCGCGATGATCGGACCGGGTAACGAGGCCATGCTGCCGCCGGACGCCGCGACCATTTTGGCCGAGAGGCGCTCCGGCTCGAGGTATTCGCCTAAGAGCGCCGCCTCGTCCGCGGTCGCGTACGCGAACGGGGCCAAAAACCAGGCCGCCCCTGAGATGCCGGCGACCGTCAGGTTCGCGTGCCAGAGCCCGAGGTCGCGCAACGCGCGGACCCAGCCGAACGTGCACGCGAACGCGCGTGAGCCGCCGCCGCTGAAGCCCACGCCGACGCCGACGGGCGAGCTAGGGCCGGACACCAGGACCGAGGACGCTATGGCCGACGTGTCAGGCCCTGCGGCGCCTACGGTCGGGCCCGCATCGGTCGCCGAAACTCGTGTGACCGGCAGGTCGGGACACGACGCCAGGTCACCGAGGTGCTTGGTCGTGCTGCAGTGCTTTGGGCACGCACCGCCGCTCCGACTGCAGCCGCGGTGCGTTGCGGCGGCGCACCACGTGCACCCCTTCGCGACGCAGCCGACCGGGTCGCGCGTCTCGCTGCAGAGCGCGTCGACGGCGTAGCATGCGAGCAACAGTAGTGCGCAGACGAGGGACCGCATCCTGCCTATCCTGATGCGTCAGCCGGCGGCGCGGGAGCAAATGAAAGCCCAGAGAGCGTTCTTTACCACAGGGCTGAAACGCGCGCGCGAGGCGCGTTACCGGATAACAAACGCGCTTTTCGACCAATGCCCCAACATATGTGACTGTTGGAGATCGGTCTTGTGTCAGAGAGCTGCGCGTCTCGGAGGCATCACTCGACGCTGCGCAGAGCTGCCCGAGGTGCAGCCGCCAAGCTGCACTAGTGCGCCCGCCGCGGCATAACACAGATCGTCAAACGCACGTAAAAGTCAAATACAGATCGCAGACGACGCTCCAGCGGCGTTTCGGATCGCTTTGACACCCTGCACACACGATGCAGCGCTGCTGTACCATTGTTGCGCGGCGCGCAAGCCACCGCGCTTTGTCGTCGAAGACGCTCTCCCACGTCGACGCGACCAAAGGCCTGCCGCGCATGGTCGACGTGTCGAACAAAACGACGACGACGCGCAAAGCTATTGCAAGGTGCCGCGTCGTCTTCCCGCGGGATGCCTGGGACACGTTAACCGCGAGCGGCTTCGCTGGAAAGAAGGGCCCGGTCCTGGCGACGGCCGTCGTCGCCGGCGTCCAAGGGGCGAAGAGAACTTCTTCACTCATACCGTTTTGCCATCCCGTCGCGCTCGACGCGTGCGACGTGTCCTTCGAGGAGCAGGAGCTTGCGTTGGAGGTGACTTGTGCGGTCACCACAACTCACAGAACTGGGGTCGAGATGGAGGCTCTGTCTGGAGCTTCAATCGCGGCATTAGCCGTCTACGACATGACCAAGGCCCTCAGTCACTCCATAAGAGTGGAGGACCTGCGACTCATCGAAAAGACGGGGGGCAAGAGTGACTACCATAAGACTTAGTATTTACATGGGCGGCCGCTCATCATCGTCGTGCGGCATGAAGTCGGAAGGCGGCCGGAAGGTCCGCGAGGGCGACGTCGCTAACAAATTCGACGCTCTTGAGGTATAAATGCAGGAGTAGTCCACGACCTGCTTCGCGAACCTCGACGCCTGGTTGCCCGATCTAAAGAGCGGGCCCCAGTGGGGGTGGTAGGCCCGGTGCAAGGCGTCCCTCGCCTCCTTCAGAGCTTCTCGCGACTCCTCCTGTGCTTTTTCTAATGCTTCTCTCTCGTCAGATTCAAGAAAATCCAGACCCTGCGATAATAAAGATAAACGCAATTCTTGCACGGCCAGCTCCGCTTCTTCGCATTCTTTCTCCTTCTCTGCTACCACATGACGTAATGGCAAGTCCAACTGAGCGTCCAGCACGAGTTCAGGCTCGAGCTCGGGCACGATCAGCGTCGTCCGCCAGCCCAGCGATCTTTTGGAGCGGATCATGTCGCCGTACATGTGGTCGCCGACATACAGCACCTCCGAGCCGGAACCGACTTCGAGCATCTCGTGGAGCTCCTTCCAGGTACCTGTGTGGAACGATTCCGTCGCGGAACTGCCGCAGCTCTCGCGAGACGCGTAGACTCTCGTGCGGCCGCATCGACGGCGTCGAGGCGATGTGGCATCACGTCGACGCCATCGACGCGACCTTGAAGTTCAGAAACGGTCGGAAACGGACGCCGAGTCAGCACCGGACTGGAAGATCTTTCCCTCGCGCTGCAGGAAGGCGGGGCCGCCGACCTCCGACACGGGCTTCCCTACAAAATTATGGAGCGTGCCCATGTTCGTGCCAGCGTCGACGCGCAGCATGTCCCGTCGACCATCCCCCAGAAAGGCGGGCTTGCCGGCACCGACCACAACAACGTCGAAGAGATCGACCCAGGCCCTATCATTCACATCCTTCCCCACTAGAAAGTTCATGACCACGTTCGTGTAGTCAAATAAACTGTTGGTGAGTAGGAACACTTTCTTGCCTGCCAATCGATATTGTGTCAACATGGGTACCAAGTTATCATCTGGTATTATGTATTTAGATGGTTCAATCGCGACCTGGTCCTTGATGACGCCGTCCTGATGACACAAGTCCACCGCATGCCTCACGTCCCGAAACGCTTGGGCATACGACGGCCCGCCCTCGTCTAATACATCTACGAGCTGCGCGAATAGCGACGCGTCGACCAACTGGAAGAGACTGTCGACGTTCACATAATCGTTGCCGACGAACGTCGGCGTCGCGCCCGCATCTAAGATATATTGGGCTTTTCTTTCTGCTCTAGATAGCTCCCTCGTCCCGTGGTAGGCCCTTCGTACATATTTATGTCTATCCATCTTCAGGATGTTTCCGCGTCGCTTATCTATGACCAACCCACGCGTGTGCTGCAGGGGGTCGAACTTGAATTTTTGTATCTCTTCGCTGGGGTAGCCCATGTCGATTAACTTATCTTTTGCGCCTTCGAACGCCAGCATGTCGAAGGCCTCGTTGTACTGCGCTAACGTATAATCCATGTCGAAGCCCACGGCCTCGATGTTCGCCATGTTTAGTTCTCGGCTACAAAACACTCGTCGCGTGAGGTCCTCCATGTCCGGGGCGGCTCGCAATGCTGTTTTGATGGGTGGTTGTCGGGGCATCACGAGCGCTTGCAGGACGCCGGCCTGGAGGAGGAGCGTCGCGCGGCGGCGCATCATGGTGCGAGCCCTTGACTGCTGCGACGAATAGATGCAGGCTACAGTGTGAGATGCAATGCGTGCGCTCGCGCTATTTGCAGCAAAACCAACGGTCTCGTGCGGAAGAGATAGCAAAACGTTGACGTCCCACAGTTCTCCAAGTGCTGCGCGGCCCGTAGCGTGCGCGCGCAAGCCGATCCAAAAGCAGCGTATGCGTGGGCTAGCGCAGTAAGACACTAGCAAAATAAACGCGTCCCCGGGCCGTCGCCGCGACAAGGTAAAGGGAAAGACCTTACGCCACCGATGCCTACATCTCCACCGAGTCCGGCCCGCCCTGGAGGACCATGTCCACCAGCCGTAAGACCTGCTTCTTCGAGAAGAACTTCTCAAAATCCAACCACTGCGCGCCGTGCGTCTTCACCATGTGATCTAAGACCGCGGCGGCGCACTCGTCGTCGGCGACCTCCGCCACCAAAGCCGCCAACTCCGTGACCTCGGGAAACGGGATGTCCTTCCTCAGAGTTTTCTCATTTCCTTTCCACTCCAGAGCTAATAGTGGAGGATCGTACCGAACCCCGACCCGGAAGGCCGTCCAGTCCGCCGCGGGCTTCTGGACCTCGTCGGGAATTAATTCCAAGTCTGGCGGCGGCGGCGGCGCTTGCGAGTCGACCTTGTTCTGGGCGTCCTCGGCGCTCGTGCCGATCTTGAAGGAGTTCATTTGTGACGGGCCGCCGTGACCACCGCCATCATCAGTGAGCGTGGAAGGCAGCGTCGCACTATTGGGAGCGGTCTGTTCACATACCTGGGAAGCCTCACCGAGCGGCCACCAGGGCTCCATGGGCACGTTCACTACTTTAAAGTTCTTGCCCTGCGTGGAACGACGCGGTCGCGAGACGCGTAGACTCGCGCGCGGACACGTCGACGGCGTCGAGGCGACGTGGCTTCATGAAGACGCCATCGTCTCCACCGGATCAAGTTCAAGTTCATTCACAACACTGAGTCACGGACCGTCTTCGCCTCGTCGTTGAAATCAAAAATCCCCCACCAGAAGTTAATGGAAGGGTCCAAATTCACGGAACGCATACATTGTTCTTGCCCGTCGAACCCTCCCGCGAAGGGCGTGAATACGATCCCATCGGACGTCTCGATGACGGGCTCCGTCTGCGAATACAGGGAGAACTTGCAGTCGTGGCAGTCCCTTAATCTGAGTTGTTTACACGCGACATAGAACGTGCACCCCTTGCAGTCTCTGATAAAAACACTTTCACCAGAGGCCCCGAGGAACACCTTGCAATCGATACACTCGTCGATCTGGACCATGTCCGTGCTGTCGGCCACCACCGCTTCGCACCTGCGCGGAGCATCACGATTGACCCCAAATTCGAAAAACAGACCACCCACGGCCATCACTCCTGGAGACGAGTCGTATGGAAGTGAAGGCACCGACGTGGGACGCCGAGATCCTACTTCGTCAGGTTCATCATATCAAATTGCTGGCCGTTGACGTCTCCGGGCTTTTTCATATCGAAGGTGTGGCCCGTCTGCTCCTTGAAGGTGTACATGAGGAGCATCTCGTACTTGCGCCATTCGCGCTTCGTGTCGAACTCCTTGCCGTCGGAGGCCGTGTACTTGCCCATGGTTGGTTTGGTTTGATTTGCCGGTGGGGTTGGTGCGGCTGCTCGTTGCTGGCGCGCTGGTGGCTGTATGTGTCGGCGGCTGGCGTAGTGCTGCCGTATCGTGCGCGGCGGTGTGCGCGTGGCTGCCCAGTTTTCGGCTGGCTGGCATTCGAAATGCTCCGCGACCCGCACGGCTCCGTGGGCGCTCGCTACGGCGTGCCGGGGCTGCCCCGGGACGTCTCTAGTCGTGGAGGGGCGGCCGGGAGGCCTGTCCGTCGACCAGCCTAGTAGCGCTCGGCCGCCGAGCCCAACGCGGTCTCCGAGGCATCGCGCTGGGCGCGCGACAGCGGTCAAAAGGGCAGCCGTTCGCCGCACGAGCGCATACGCCGTCGCGCAGCCGTTGCAAAGCTGCCCGAAGGGCTGCGGTCGCACCGACCCAGAGCCAAGGGCAGAGCAATATGAGCAACATCGTGCAAGCGCTCCGCAAGGGCTACCTCGGCGCGGGCCGCTGCGACACGGACGGCAGGAGGGAGGCCGACCTCGAGGATGTCGCCTGGGACCGGAGCCGCTCGACGATGACGCGGACGCCGGGCACTGCCACAAAAAGGATGTGGGACGCGCCACCTCCAGCAAAGCCGCAGCCGGCCTTCACGCCGCCTGCCGGTGCCCAGACTTTGCTGAACGAGTGCGAGAAGGCCCAGGATGCGGTTGGTTTGAAGGATGCCTTGAAAGTGCTCGCTGGAGCGTGGTCAGACGTCCAGGGGCCCTGGATGCCGCAGCTCGCCGAAGCCGTCATGGACAAGTGTCCTCGCGACAGGTTGGAGGCCGCGGCTAAATTATTGGAGGATGGCCTGGCTTCTACGATCGCTAAAAGAGCTTTAGTGGTAGAAAAAGTACCTTACCGGGATCCGCCGGACAAGGCCGACTTTTGGCATATTGAAGATGGCGCGATCATTGGGGAGTCGTATCATGACGCGCGCGGCGACAAGATGATGCGCGAGTCTGCCACACGCGAAGCGAGTGCGCGACGATTGGCCAAGCGGTTGGCGGGTGACCGACTGCTCAACAAGCCACCGCGGGAGTTCCACGGACGAACTTTAAGTGATAAAGCCCCCCTCAAGAGGTTTCCCCATACCGATATTTGGACCAAAAATCGCGCCGTACCCTGGCACTCCGACGACCTTCGCGGGCGAGATGTGTTCAAGGGTTATGTATCGGCCCATACGTTTAGTACGGGACGGTGCTGCTGGGACCCGAACAAGATGCCCATCGTGACGCCCGGTCCTACCACCAGTGATGACTTCGTGCAGCCCCACGGGAACTTCATGGGCGAGGACGTCAAAGGTTTACCATTTAGTAGGATGACGGACCGCGGTCCCGGGATGCCCGGTCCTACGAGATGTATCTCCAAACCCGGAGTCATGTTCAAAAAACCAAAAAAGCAACCTTCCACCTATACGCATAGTCTGTTCGGCAAGACGATGTCCTTCACGGACTTTGAGCCGTCTTTTTGCGATAGTACGCACACCGACCACGAGATCAAAATCGCTCGAGCCTTCGCTCCTGTTGTGAAGGTCCAACCCCCGACGCCCGGCAAGGCACTCATAACGATGAAAAAGACCGACGCGAAGTACCTGGCGAAGGTCCCGAATCAAGTCGATTTTCCTTTTAGACCTGCAAAAGCGGGCCAACAACGGTTCCTGACGGATGAGCGCGTGACGATCTTTGCTCTTCCCGATGAAAAATGTGGAGCGCAAGCGAAGGAGCCGGGTCTGGGGCTGCATCGACCGATCAAGGACATTGTCAGTCCGGGTCCCGTGTATGACTTACGAGTACACTATCCGGGACGAGGGCCCGCGCGCATGGAGGCCCAGAAGTATACCCGTCAGAGAGCTTCGGAAATACGAGAAGCAAGGAGCACGTCGCTGGAGCGAGCTTCTTTGGCAACGGTGTCGGAGGTCATGGACGATAGCACTGCAAATGCTATCGCACGGGTCAAAGCTCGCAAGGACGTGAAAGCCAAGGCCGTGGGTGCATCTGCGACCTTCGCCACGGCGATTCGGGGCGAGAACGCGACGTATGATAGCATCTGCGGTGGAACGTTCATGCCGCCGTCCTTCACGCCGTCGCCTCTGCACGTCACGGCGCCGAACCCCGCGGACCTGAACGCGAACCCGCGGCACGCCGGGCCCTATCAAGTGAAGCCGTGCGCCGTGAACATGGCGGACACGTATGTGCCGTGGGCCTACGCGCACGGCCGGAAACCCGGCGCGAGCGTGTTCGCGATGACGGGGCGGGAGGGTAAGTACTAGAAAGTGTCTTTTTTTGTTGCGGTCTTCTTCGTAAGGGTACGAAATAGAGGTACAAAGGAGAGATGTGAATGATTGCTAGTGTCTTACACAGACGCTAGCTCCCTGCTCTTCGCGTTTTCACTCGTCGCGTTTTTGACACACATTGCTTAGGTAATGCTAGGCCGCCCAGCCACCACATTACTCTTCGCCTCGTTGTGTTGCAGCCTGCTGGTGTGACAACAGCTTTCTCGCTACAGTGCCCTACATTTTGCAACCACTCGTGCTCAAAGACGAGGCTGCAGCAATGCCGGAACCACTCGGCTCGCGTAGACCCAGCGAGACCCTGCCACTCGCCGGCAGCGGGAGCAAGACGGGCAACACGTCATTTCTCGGGGCTGTGACGACGATGCTAAAGTTTTGTATCGGTACAGGCGTGCTCGCTGTGCCGCACGCATTCTCGACCGGAGGCGTATTGCCATGCGCACTGGCGCTGCTCGCGTTGTTGGCGTGGAATGATTGGGCGGGGCGCCGGCTCATCCAGGCGCGCGACCTCCTCGACGCCGATGCGCTGCGTCGATTTAACGAAGGCGGCGGCGAGTCCCCGCTCGCGGCGCTGACCCGCGAGGTCTGTGGCGCGGCGGTCGCGGGCGTCGTCGAGGCCGTCTTCTTCGTTTTGATGTTTGGCGTAGCTGTGGCATATTTAGTAGCGCTCCACGACTTCGTGAGAGCTACTCCCTTAGCACTGCCGCTCGGCGTCGACGTCGCGCTGGCCGCCGCGGCCGCCGTACCGCTCGCGTTGGTCGACGACTTCGGCTCGCTCGCGGCCGCGGGAGCTGCTGCGTTGGTAGCCCTCGCCTGCTCGCTCGCGGCCATCGCGCTCTACGGCGTTTTGAGAAGGGAAAGATTGGGATGGGCGCAGAGCGGCACCTTCGACTGGACGAAGCCCGACTCCGTCGCTGATGTGGGGGCCGCGGTGGGAGTGATGGCCTTTTGTTTCGGCGTCGCGACCTGTGTGGAAATCAAAATTTTACGGCGCGTTCGTGCTGAATCTTCGCGTCGTCCTCCACGCCATCGACGCGACGCCTGCTCGATGGCGTGCCGATGCCGGTTCTTCACCGCTCGACCGAGCCAGGACGGCCGCGTCATCGCCGAGAAATGACTTAGTGAGGACTTGTCGGGTGCACACAGGTCGCGCCCGTGGCGCTGCATTTGGAAGCATCGATGGCCGCTCCCGAGCGCTTTGCCGCAGCACAAAGAGTCGCTTTGTTTACGGCGTTCGCGGCGTACGTGATCGTGGGCGCCGGCGTGGCCCGACTTTATGATGGGCCAGCACCAGACGACTCGGTGCCCGGCAACGTCTTGGACGCCCTCCCCATGGGGGTTACTCCTACTTTGGTACGGTTGGCCATGGCCGCGGCCTGCGTGGCGTCGATTCCTATTGGTTTGGTGGGCTGCGGCGAGATCGTCGAGGCGCGGATCCCGCGGTGCCGTCGGCTTGTGGTAAGAGGCCTCGTCGCCGTCGCCGCGGCGCTCGTCGCCTACGCCATGCCGGCCTTCGCCTTGGTCGTCGGTTTAGTGGGCGCCGTCGCGGTGTGCACTTTATCATTTGCGCTGCCTCCTTTGGTACATTTGTTGTTGGCAAAGCGCAACGGCCTCCCGGTGGCGGAGGACGCCGTTTTACTCATAGCGGGCGTGCTGTTGGTCGTGGTGACGACGACGCTGACGGCGCGCACGACGGCCGCGGCGCTGGCGGAGGCCTACGCCGACGACGACGACTTCCTGTCGTGAACTTTTGTGTGACGCGGCAGCGCAAGTCATCGCGTCCACTCCGACGCCATCGACTCGACGGGTGTGTATATGTAGTAATATTAATAAAAATTAAGCGGACTTGTCCTCGAGGTCGATATAAATTTTGGGGATCCACGCCATCTTGAACGTGAAGAGGTAGACCATCGTGATGTGGTAGCAGAACTGGAGCCAGGCCAGCTCGAGCTTGAGCTGCGTCTCGACGATCCAGACGCCCGTCAGCACGAGCACCGCATGAACAAAACACGAGTAGAATTGCGCGATTTGCCATTTGGTCAAAAGTGCCTTGAAGGGGTTCTTTCTTCCAAAAGACGTCCAGAGGTAGTGGGAGTACATCAGGACATGCGTCACACTATTGATCATGGCGCCGTAGCGCGCCGTCCCGCCCGCGTTGTCGTACATGAGTAGAATACCCCACATGAGCCCAATCGACGAGTGGTGGTAGACGTGTAAGAAAGATAACTGCTTCTTCGCGTTGCCCTTCACGATAATAAAAAAGGTGTCGAACCAGTCGAGGAATTTGGAAAGGTAGTGCACGAAGATGAACCACTCGCCTCGGGCGTCGAATTCCGTAGAGATGCCGAAGATGTTCGGGGGTTGGACGACGGGTAGTAATCCCCAAGTCATGTAGGTGCAGAGCACGATCTGCACGACGTTGTATACTCTCAAAACGTTTTTGAGTAGTCCTGCCGGTAATACCGGCTTGCCCGGGGTGACACTCCTACTTGCCAGGACGGCGACGACCACATAAACCGCCGGCGGGATCAACATGGCGGGCCATGTCACGAAATTGTTGTACTGGGGGTAGTACTTCATGGTTGCGTTGCGTAGGGCTGCTGGTGGCTTGTGTCGTCTGGCGGCTGCCTTTTTGCAAGCAAATATGGCTGCTGCTGTCTTGCAAGTGGTACTAGTCGCTGCTGCTCTCAATGCAAGCAAGCGACTCAATTCGTGGTATAGGCTTCACAGTGCTCCGTTTCGCAGCTCTGTATCCTCCGGGATGCAGTTATGGCGGCGCTATCGATGCCAATGCGATGGTACGTGGGCTGATTTTGTCGCTTTTTGGGCATGCTTTGTTTCGCGAGTGCGACCTCGTAGTGGTCCAGCCCGACGCGTTGGAGAGCTACAGTTGGCGCTTGACGCCTTGCTTCGCGTCGGCCAAGCTGGGCAGGCAGACAGCAGAGTCGAAATTCGCGCCGCGCGGAGCCCGGCTGGCTCGTTTCGCAGCGGTAGCGACTGCCGGCGAAGCATTTTCCATAGCTGTATTGATTTCCTCGGCTGCTACCCGCGCAGCACAGCCCTACACTCCGGACAGGCCAAGAGACTCTCGCATTCATTTGAATACGCGCGACGCCGACGACGCGCGAGCGCAAAAAAAGATGTTCTGCCAGTGCTACGACGTCGCCGAGCAGCGCGGCGACCCGGCCCTGCCGCCCTGGCGCACCGACGTGTTACAAGCGCGAATCGATAAAGCACTGGCGCGGGAGCTGAGGCGCGTCGTCGTCGTCCAAAGGGGCCCGAGGCCGGCACTACTAATCTACCCAGAAGGCAACCGATCCACGCCCATTTATCGAGCGAGCCTCGACAGCGTCGAACTGACGGGCGAGCCCCACCTACTGGTGAGGATCCAACCACGCGACGACGACGCCGCACTACTCCTCCGCTTCGAGACCTTGGAAGCCAAAATCAACTGGTGGCGCGCCGTGGCGCAATTGACGACGCCGTCCCAATACGAAACCGCCGACGAGCTCGACCAAATTACGACAGCCATCTCCGAGGAGGACTCGGACGGTGACATAGATGAGGACGCCTCGACGCTCAAGAAGACGCGCCAGGCCTTCGAGCAGGCCGTGCAGGCCTTCGTGCGGCCGCCGCGCGCGCGGTACGACATGTCGCAGCTCGGTCCGCGAGCTTTTCCTTTTGGTGGGAAAGCGTATAGACGGCAGGACGCCACGACAGCGAATCAAAGAGGCGAGGTCGTGCGGTATTCGGTGTGGCGCGGAGTGGAGGACAGGGACAGGAAGACTTTACTGTACGTACACGCGAATGCAGGGTGTAGGTTGGAAGCGCTGTCGGTGCTCGGCCCATGTCTACAAATGGGGTTCCAGGTCATCGCGTTGGACTGCGCCGGGTCTGGTTTGAGTGGTGGCGAGCACACGACGCTCGGGTGGCGGGAACGGGACGATGTGAGAGCAGTTATTGATGCGGAGGACTGCGGGCAAGTGACGTTGTGGGGGCGCAGTATGGGCGCGGCGACGGCGTTGTTGTACGCTGCTACAAGGGATCCCAATGTAGTAGCGTTAATACTCGACTCGCCCTTCCAATCGCTACGGCAGCTTGCTTTAGATGTCGTGCAATCCGCTCTCGGTGGCTCCGAACTCAACGGCGCCGCGCGCGTCGCGTCGATCGGGGCGTTGCGACTGGTAAGGGGTGCTGTTCGAAGGCGCGCTGGTTTTGATATCTATGATGTCGACATCGAGAGGCACGCGCGCGAGTGTGCGTGTCCTACATTGGTACTGTGTGCTCTTGATGATGCTTTAGTACCGCCAGCACACTCGCACGCCGTGCATGCGGCACTCCCAAAAGCTGAGCTCTGCGTGTGCCCCGGGACGCACAACTCCGTGCGGCCTAGGGGTGTGTCCCAGCGCGTCGAGAGATTTTTACGGGAGCACGTCTTCGGCGACGTGCCAGCGTCTTCCGGTGATGTGGAAGGGCTGTTGGATGAGGCCGCCGTCGCCTCGCCGACAATTGGGCGGTCGGTGGCGCCCTGGCACGCCGAGGCGCTGGCGACGCGAGCTAGAGCGACGGCTCCCCGGTTCCTGGGGTCCTTCGACGAGGAGGACCTGGTGGCCGCTCGGCGCGTCGATACGCCGGATGAGTGAGGCGCCTGTGTAATGATTGTACGTGATAGACTCTCGGTTTTTGTTTCCTAGTGTCTTACAAGCCGCTAAGCTCGAAAAAAATAATCGCGCCAGCGGGCCACAAAAACAGTTCTGAACGCGCGCAACGGACGCGGAAAACCTGTAAAGATTGGAGGTTAACTCCAGACAGCGATACCCAGCGTTCAGCAGCTGGATCAAGGCGTGGGAGTGTACTCCCGCTGCGAACAGGACCTAACCAGTCGCCGGAGTGAAACTCCGCGCGCGACGTCCGTCAGCGCGTTTGACTCCGCGCGCCGATCGCCGGAGGCAGCTCCACGGCCCCGAAGGAAAACTTCGCCCGCCTGGAGGCCGACTCCGCGCGACCGGCGCTCGGAGGCGAACTCCGCACCCCTTAAAAATGGAGGCCGACTCCTTGCTGGGCTCGGCCGTCTCCAGAAAATTCTCGGGCTACGGCAACGCGCCCTGGCCCGGCACGGTGACGCGCGGCCCCGACGACAAAGGGATGTATTGCGTGGCTTGGGTGGATCCGAGAGATAGGGCCGTCGTCGACCACCAGTGGCACAAGCGTCGTGACGTCGAGGGCTGGGTCACGCGGCGCGGGCCCGCTGTCGTTGCGGCGCCGGCGCCGGCGCCCGCGGCGAGCGTCGATGCCCTCTTCGACGAGGAGGACGACGCCGCGCCCGCGCCCGTGAAGGCGTCGGAGCGGCCGGCGCCCGTCGCGGCCGCGCCGCCATCGCAGCCCCGCCCGAAGAAGAAGGCCAAGAAGGCGTCGTCCGTCGGCGAGCAGGCGCTCGCGCGGGCCGAGGCCGTCTGGGCTTCCGCGCCGGCGCCGGCGCCGCGGCCGAAGAAGGTCGCGTCGAAGGCGGCCGCGGCCGCGGCGCCCGCGCCCGTCAAGAAGCGGCCGTCGCCGCCGCCGCGGCCGCCGCCGAAGGAGGAGGAGGCCGCGCTCGAGTGCGTCCCGCGCAAGACGCCGAAACCGGCGCCCGCGCCGGCACCAGCGCCGGGCCCGCCGCCCCTCGCGGCGTCGTTCGCCGCGCCAGTGCGGCCCAGCGCGCGCGCGCCGGCCCCGGCGGCCGCCGCCGCGCCGATCCCGCGCCCGAAGGCGACCCCGGCGGCGACAGTCGCGCTGTCAGGCCGACCGACGCCGGGTGGGGCACCGCCGTACGGATTCAGCGCGAAGCCGCCCAAAACGCCCCTCGGGAAGGCGCCGCCCGACGCTGCCTTCTGGGGCACCGACGCGCAGAGCAAGGCGCTGGGGCTGGCACCCGGGCTGCCGCCGATGGCGCCGCCGCCCGACGCTGCCTTCTGGGCCGCCGCGCGCGGTGAGGGCCAGAAGCCGCGGGCCGCCGCGCCGCCGGCCGCGGACCCGCGGGCGCGGAAGCGGGCGAAGAAGGTCTCGGCGAAGGCGCTGCAGGCGGCCGCGGCGGACGCCGCGGCGCCGGCGCCGGCGCAGCGCGGCGGCCTCGGCGGCTTAGGAAGCTACGGCGCGCCGGCGCCGGGTCGTATTACAATTCAGGTCCTCGGCCCCCGCGCTCTCGAAGAGGAGACCTGCGTGGTGAATTCGACGGCGGCATTGCGTGAATTGTTCAAGGCCCATGCGACGCGCAAAGGCTTCGAAGTGGATGCGCTGCACTTCTCGGTTGGTAATCTCAGCTCGCCGGCGCTCACGGGCAACGAGACGCCAGCGAGCCTCGGCCTCGTAGATGGTAGCGAGATCATTGTCGCGAGATGTGCGCCGCCGGCGCCAGCACGGAGCGGCGGCCTCGGCGGCTTAGGAAGCTACGCGCCACCAGGCGGCGCCACGGCCGCGCCGGCAGCCGCGCAGCCGGCGCGGAGCGGCGGCCTCGGCGGCCTCGGGAGCCACGCGCCGCCGGCGCCGGCGCGCGGCGGCCTCGCCGGCCTCGCGAGCTACGCGCCGCCGCCGGCGGGCGCCGCCCGCATCCCCAAGCGCGAGCGGTCGCCGCGCGCCGCGCCGGCCGAGGGCTCGGCGCACGAGCGGCGCATGCTGCGCCAGAAGGACAAGGCCCGCCGCAAGAAGTCGAAGTTCTCGCCGCCCGTCGAGGGCCCGTTCTTGGCCGCCTATGGCCCCGGCGACGCGGGAACTACGACTCAGGTCGGCGCCTCTGGTAGTTACGGCCCCATCGCCTCGGAGACTTATGGTCCGGGCGGCGCGGCGCCCGTCGTCCCTTCCGCAGAACCGCCCAGCTTACAAACGGTGGGCTGGGCCCGGCTGCAGCCGGCTTCAACGGAGAAGGACGGCGACGACAGTGGCTGGGGCCCGAAGACGTTCCCGCGCGCGCCGGATACGAATATCGGCGAGGTGTTGAGGGTCGTCTCGGTGCCAAGCGTCGTCGTGGGGTTGATTGTCGGCGGCAAGGGGTCGAACTTAGATAGGCTGCGGCGTTTGTACGGAAACACGCAGACTAGAATAGCGGACCGCGACGAGCCCTCGACTCTTGGCTGTAATAGAAGGAGGCGCATCGCGTTCACGGGCGCGCCCGAGGCTATTGATGCGTGCATCGAGGACGTGACGCAGACGCTCGCCGGCCAATCGGCGAAGACGGGCCTGCCGCACACGATCGAGGCATGCGCGCCGCCACCAACTGGCTGGCCGACGGACGCCCTCTCGGGGCCCCTGGGCCACCGGGAGCTGAGCACGAGCATCCCGGCGCCCTTCCTGCCCGGCGCGGCGGCGGCGGCGGCCGCCGGCGGCCTGAACCCGGCGACGGGCCTGCCGCACACGGCCGCCTATCTGAAAAAGGCGGCGGCGGGCGTCGTGCCGACGTACGGCCCGGACGGCAACGCCGCGGTGGCCGCGGGCACCTACGGGCCCGCGGGCATGGGCGCCGCGCCGGCGGCGCCGGTCCCCGGCGACAATAGGTTACCGGGCCAGCGTTTGGTGGACGCCTTGTACGACTGGCTCGTCGCGAATAATAGAGATGGCATCGATCCCACGTTTATGACGGAGTTCCACGACGCGTGTCCGGGGCACCGCGCGAAGAAGTGCAAGGGCACGGGCATCAAGCGAACGATCACGCAGTTTGGTGGCGACAAGTTAAGATGGGCCCACGCGCCGGGCGGCAAGGGTAATGGGCGCGTGGTCGTGGTCGGCCGCGAACAACATGGAGACGACTTCCGGGCGCCCGAGGACGCGGGCGCGTACGGCCCCGGCGGGCCAGCGACGGAGACGGCGTTCCCCCAGACGTACTCGTATGGCACCGGGATCAAGAAGCTCGCCCCTGGCAGTCCTGCCCTCGTGCTGACCGGGAGCCTCGCGCCGTCCAATCCCAATAGGTTACCATTGGCAAATAACGCCCAGGGCTGGGCCGGGCCGGAGGAACCCACCACGGAAACTGCGCCGGTGCTCCAACACCACCCCGCCGTGCGGCGCAACGTCGTTTTGTTGGATTTAGATCAAACTTTAGTGCACGTGCTCCCTTCCAAGGTTTTTCCGGGCAACGCCGACATGCTCGCGGAGGGCGTCTGCAGGCTCCAGGCGTCGCAAAACCACGAGGACCAGGGTTTGGATCTGATGGTGGCCGTGCGCAAGGGCGCGTCAGATTTAATCTGGGCGCTGCGGAACGCGGGCAACGTGGATTTGAGGATCGTGACGATGAACTTGGAGGGCGCGGGCGTCATCAGGGCCATCGCGGACCACCTCGATGGCTTAGCTTCTGCCAATATCGGGAACGCCGCCTACTACTCGGCGATATCCTTGATCTGGCGGGACCTGCCTGTCACGGTCATCGACGCGGAAGCTCGACAAAGATATAGGGAGACGGGGATGCCCCAGAAGTCGTTGCCGGCGGACCTGTCGCTGTCGCTGATCGCGGACGATCGTCTAGCGATCGTGGACGACACGCCGGGGATGTGGGCGCACGAATTACAAGGGAGGGTCGTGCGCGTCGCGCCGTACGCGGTGAACGCGTCCTTCACGCCGGAGGCGCTGGCGTTCGAGATTGGACCGCCCCACCCGTATTTGGCCAAACTCACGCGGGACTTCTCGTCCGTCCTGAACGCGCGGGGGCGGGTCTGGCCGCTCCCGGGCTACACCGCGACGTCGGTCCAACACTGGAATCCTACCGCGGTCCCGGCTGGGTACGCCGCGCCAGGCCCGGGCTAGAATGTTTAAATGTGACATGAATAAAATGCCGGTACTACAGACTTAGGCGGTCGAGGGATCCAATCCGGTAGAAGTCTAGCCCGCGGGCCCGTAGGGTAGTTGTGAGATGGGCACGGGCGGCGGCGGCGGCGGCTCGACGACGGGCGACGTCACTTTGCGCAGGACGCCGGCCTTGCACATGACCTCGTGGCGCCCAATGTTTTCAAAGGAAACGTCCTCGAGGAGTGAAATCTTGGGAATCGAGCAGATGCCGTCGCCGTCGATGTTCCTGATTTGGCATCTTACTAAAGTCAGGCGGTCGCCGTAGGTGTGGCGCACGGCGTCCTCGCACTCGTAGAGCTCGCAGTCGCTGATCGTCAACGCGGCGCCGCGCGACAATATCCCGGCGTCGCAGGGGTTCGTCACGGCGCAGCCTCTTACTTCAGTATCCTTCGTGCCCATTTGTACCTTGACGCCCTCCCGCAAGTCACAATTCATGACGCCCGCGCCGTCACCATTGAGCGTCAAAGTACTCATGATGATAGGCCTGGTCCCGGCGGAACCGACCAATCGGACGCCGGCCGGCACTTTTATGGTCCCCGTGAGCGTCGTGCCCTCCGCGACGACGACGTCGACGCGGCCCGGCTTGACGTGGGCCGCCTCGAGCGCTGCGGCCAACGTCTCAAAGTCCTTGGCCTCGATGCGCGGGCAGGCGATGGGCGCCGGCGGCGGCGGCGGCGGCGGGGCCGATCGCGGGGTTAACAGAGGCGCCGGCGGCTTGGACGGCGTGGCGGCGGGCGGCGCCATGGGCAATGGAGGCGGCGTGGCGCCAGTTAAATCCAGGGCGGCCAGGGCCGGCGGCTCGGGCTTTTCCGCTGTCGCCGCTGTGGCTACATTCTCTTTCCCCATCGTTTGTTGGGCTGCCATGAGCGTCGTGTGGTTCTCGGGCAGCCAACAGTTTGTTCCACAAGAAGCTTGATCCTAGTGTGTCTCCACACTACCCCGTGTAGCTCTGTCTGCACGATAATCGGGCGGACTTTACATAAGGAGGACGTCTACTCGACCAGTGTTTCCGTCTGGAACTGCGGTCTGCCTCGCGATCGCCGCATCGCCGCGCGCGCAAACCATTGGCGTTTTTGTTTTGGTTTGCAGACACACGTCGTTTCGAAGCCTCGGAAGGGTCGTTCGGCGCGTAATGAGTCGTATTTTTGATGGCTTTGGCAAAGCTGCGCTTTGCTGGGCATGCAGGCCAATTGATAGGGCCACGTCCACGACCGTAGTTTGGGACGAATGCGTAACGAGTTCGCATTACTCTGACCTTCATCGCGCCGACCGGCGACCGCTGGCCCGACGCCGTGACGCCTCGCACACGGGCTGTGTGAAAGCCACTGGATTTTACACGTCGGCGCCGGCGACGCGGCGCGCGGAGCGGCAAAAGGGCGGCTCGGTCATACATCCGTGGCCGCGGACGCCTGAGCGAGGTCGCGGATTGGTTTTCCGACGGGAAGTTCATCGTCGCGGCGTCGAGCGGCGCCGCCGATGATGGATGCGGTCGGACGAGGGGAGGATTGACTTCCTTTCGCCTCGTGCACAGAAATCCTTTCCCCCTTTGGATAATCTGGATGACTCGAGCTAGGTTGGTAAGACACTAGCAAGCAAGCAAAGGGCTCCCGCGTTTAGGAAATCCCGCGCGCTAGCGGCCTGTAAGACACTAGCAAGCAAGCAAAGCTGCTCTTGCAAGTTGCGTAGCGCTACGTAGCGCTGTGGCTTGATCCTGAGATTAGTGACGAGTGGAGTCTTAGAATTACCCTGCTGTCCACCTCTCTTGCGCGAGGCGCCAAGACTTGCAACGCCACTATACTCCCTGGGTGCGAGGAGCAGCACCAGTTCAGCAGGCGGGCAGACGCGTGCTTGTCGTAAATGGTCCTCCCAGCAGAAATCGCGACTGCGGCAGAGAACGGAGATTTGGACGCCGTGAGAGCGTGGCTCGATGGCAAGCCAGATGGCGGCCGCGCATGTATAAACGAGTACGACGAGTACGGATGCACCCTGCTCATCGCCTGCTCAATGTCTGCGCCCCCCGATCGACGCGTCGCGCTAGCTCGTCTGCTTTTGGAGCGTGGCGCCGACGTGAACCGATGCGCTAGTGATTCGCACAACGACCATATGGGGCGATGCTCTCCGTTGCATGCGGCCTCTACTGATGCGATTCCCAATCGAGACATGCTCGACCTCCTGCTAGCGGCGGGAGGGAACGTGAAGGCGAGGACATCGGGCGGCGGCAGCGGCTATATTGAGACGCCGCTCGGGAGACTCCTCAGGACGGTGAGATCTATGAATCACGTCTACGGCCCAGTACGGAACTTTCCGTCGAAGGTCGCTGCACTTTTGCGCGCCGGGGCGGAGTTGGACGACATTTGTGTGCGGGCGGTATCTGGTGCCTCATACATGTCAGCCGAAAATCTTCTCCGGCAATTTTGGCAATTTATTAACTCTATCCCCGGGGCGAACCCAACTGTCATCGCCGAGACGAAAGAAAAGTGCATCGAGTGCAAGAAGATGATCACCGGCGTGCGCGCCGCGGGCAGCTGGAAGGCCTACATTCGCCGGCCGCACAAGGACGTCTGCGCTGTGCGCGGCCTCGTGACGAAGGGCTTCCTCGCGCCCCCCGGCGGCGGGAGCAAGTACGAACGGGCCATCGCGTTCGTCGCCAAACAGGGCGACAACGGGATCGTCTGGAAGGTGCTGTCGTACTGGCGCGCGGACAAGTAGTCGGCCCGCCGCGGGAGAGGCGTCTCTGTGTAAGTTGGTGAATGAATGACACACTGGCACACAGCGCCACGACAAGGCCTCGTTGACGGTAGCGTGGCCACGCGTGGGCCCGCGGCTGCGAGCTACGCGCGCGTGCCGAGCAAAAAAAACGGGTTTTTCACCGCAAATTTGCGGCGTACGCGCGGCGTACGCCCCGTCGTTTGGTGACTGACGTAGTCCTTAATTTAGAACCCCACAGTGCCGGGCAACGCGGCCACGCCGTGTACGCGAGGTCCCTACAGCAGACACAGACTCCACTGTCACTCCAGAGCCTAGAGGCAAGTTTATTTTACGTCGCGCCCGGACTCCGAGTTGGCTTATGGTTTTACCAGATTACCTTTCGAATGCCGCTGGACATGGAGACGTCGCTCCGATCGAGGCGTGGCTTAACGAGGGGAACGACGTGAATGAGCGCGGTGGACGGGGACATACCATGCTCCTCATTTGTGCGGGTACCCCGCACACCCGTACCAGGTCACACGTTGATTTGGCCCGGTTGCTGATAAAGCACGGGGCGGACGTCAACATCTGTGCAGAAGAACAGCCACCTGCATTGGGCCTCTCCCCGCTGCATTACGCCTGCGACCGATTAGTTGATCATTCCGCGGACATGGTCGCGTTGCTCCTGGACGCAAAAGCCAATGTGCACTGCAGAGCACAACCGAACCCCGAGGATGCCTCATACCCGGCCGATACTCCACTCGGCATGACACTTTTGGGCTTTCCGAACGAAGGGTCCTCGGAAGAACGTTTTACAATTATATATCGCATAACCACGTTGTTGCTGCGCGCGGGGGCTTCGTTGGATGCCGTCTCCGACGAAAGGACGGCTGAGATGGAACTTCGGGCAGCTGAGGAGGCGAATCCTGCTCTGCGCGACAGCGACACCTTCGTCCAGGTCAAGGCCCTGATTAACGGCGTCCGCGCCGCGGGAAGCTGGAAGGCGTTCTGCCGCCAAGATCACAAAAGAATCTTGCGCCTGCGAAGCCTCATCACCCGGGGCCGCGCGCGCGAGCGCCTCGCGGCGACGCCAGCGATCAAGTTCATCCTCCGCCGGGCCGACAACGGCGTCCTGTGGACCATCCTGTCCTTCTGGCAGGCAACGAACTAACTAAGAAACACAAGTAGATTAGTACCCCATGTGCGCCAGCCGCATCATGCGCGCCACGGACTGGCCGTTGTCCGCGAAGCCCTCGGCCGGGTCCGGTCCCAGTTTTCGGGGAATGAGCTGGTCCCTTCTACTCAAAACGCGCTCGCGCAGCGACTTGACGCGGCCGTGGGGCCTCGGCTTCCTGACAACGGGAGGATCGCACCTTCCAGGAGGCCCGGGCAACTCCGAAGCTAAATGAGACAGGTCGATCAACGAAGGTAAGGTGCGCCACGTCTTGCCGCTTGTTTTTATCGCGCCTCTAATGGACCGCCGCCGCCTCAATTTCGACGGCGAGTTCAAGGCAAGTTCGTTGGCCCGGTTCTGCTCCTCGAGGGCGTTGATGCCGTTGAAGACGGCGTCCCAGCCCTTGCGGCCCTCGCTCGCCGTGTCGTGCGGATTCAATGTGGCATTTTCATCTCGAAGCTGGAAGGCCGTCGGGCTCTTGATCGCCAGGGCCCAGCCCTCTTCTAGCGAAACGTCCTCGATGACCAGCGTCGACTTTCTATGCGAGGTAATAGGTGATCTAGGAGGCGACGTTGCTCTAGACCGTATGGTATGGGACGCGAGATCTTCCAAACCTTCGGGCGTGCCCTGCTTGAGCTTCGTGAGGGCTATTTCGCGTGCTCGCGCTTTCTCGTCCCGCGTCGCTCGAGATTTCATCCCCGCATAAAACGCCGCCGCCGCCTTCGCCTCGTGGAGCATCTCGCGCGCTTCCCCATCACCACCATGTTCTTCGAAGGCCGCCGTGCGGAAGTGCCACGGGATACCATTACCCTCCGGGGCGTTGACGTCCAGCAAACCGATTGGTTGACCGTCAAACGTCCAGACGCGCGCCATGCCGTCCTCGCCGGCCGTAACGATGGCTTGCGGTCTCGCGACGACTTGCACTGATGATACGACCCCCGCATGGGCGTCCCAGCATTTGGCTTCATCGGATGCCGTTTGGGCGTCGTCAAGAGCTTGTGGTGATGGGTTCGCTCCAAACGAGATACGCGATAAACGCCTACTACGTCTAAGTTCGCCCCACTCCACCACCGGATGCGCTTGGCGCCGCGGATTGTAGTTGTCGCGCTTTGTTAATGAATTTGGTACGAGGGACGCATGCGTGAAGAAGTCAGCTGATAAGGACCAGACGACGCACGTGCCGTCGTCCGCACCCGCTGACAACGTGCAGCCCGCGTCATGGACGCACACGTCGACGCACCCGAACGACACTTCCTTGACCTCCGGCTTCGAAACATCGGTCAAAAAAGCGGGATACTCGGGTTTTTGAAGAAATGGCATCGTTGCTGGTGAATCGACGAACGTCAGTGATGCTACAAGGGTGCACTCGGGCACGCGCCACAAATGCAGTGTACCGGTCGAGGTAGAACCGCATAACACGGGATAGGGTCTCACGAACACGACAGACGTCACTCGAGGCGGCGGCGTGCCCTGCTGCGCGGCCTTTTGTAGATCCCCCACAGGTGGACTACAAGTCCCTCGCAACTCCAAATGCTCGAAATCCCAGACACATATAAAGGGCTCGTGCGGGTCATTTGACGAGCGTGACACCGAGGCTACTAACGACAAGCCAGCATCGGCCACGCAACATAAAACTTCATGTCTCACATCCTTCGACGCAAATGCTTTGCTTTCGGTCCCCGTTGGGGATGCTGGTGAAGAAGCGAAGGAGAACGAGCACGCGGACATGGACTCGAAGGAACTTCGAGCGTTCGTCGGCGAGCCTATTGACGACATTTCTGAAGATTGGGACTGGGGGGACGTGGCCGAGAGGTCGTCGGAGGCCACTGATTGTGTAGGTGAACTAAGGGCATGAACGGCCTTCAGCTTCGTCTTGATGCGCTGCTTTCGCTTCTTCTTCCGCGCGCGCACGACGTTGACGTCCCGCAGCCGCACGAACTTGCCCTGTACGCCCTCAGTAGGCTCCTCATAGCCCGTAGCCAACGCGTCGTCCGCCACGGCCACCTTCCCGTCCAAGCCACCTGATAATACTAATTTATCTTCATCGACGAGACATACATCTGAACAAGATGAGCCGTGGGGATCCAAGTTCTTCGACAACCTCGGGGCATGACCTCCAGAAGGGACCACACAAACATGGACCCCACCTTTGGCCGTACACACAGCGAGTTTCCGCCCATCTTGCGCTACGCTATAAGCGACGGCCTCGCCCGTCGGCTCCGGTCCACTAATCTCTGCGACTTCTTTGTAGAGGTCGACCTCGAACTTCTTGCCTCTGCCTTTTATGACCGGTCGTCTGCTTCTGAGTTTGGTGGGCGACTGGGGAGCCGTGTCCTGAGCTAATAGATGAGGGATGCCGACCTGGCTCCTCATTTTACCTGTCGAACCATCCCAGACACATATCCTATGGGCTGACCCACAGAGGAAGGTCCCCATATTACAATCGTAGTGGGCCTTTACGAGGGGTTCCTTGACTGCCGGTTGGGTTCGGCGGAAGGCTTTCAGTGGTCCCGCGCCGTAGATCACGCAGCCGTCTTCTTTACCAGCTTCCAGAGGCGGGGCATCTCTATATAAGGGTACTCGTTCGACGCAGTTCCCTCCCTGGAAGGTCTGGAGAGGCACCAAACCAGGTAAGGACCACGCTATAACTTTACAATCAATATCCGCTGATAAAAGTCGATCCTCGTCCGGCAACTCGAGTAGATCAGTAACACGGTTCTCATGGGACGTCATGGGCGTCAGGGCCTGGAGCCTCATGCCTATTTCGACGTTCGACACGTCCCAGACCAGGATGTCACCTGAGCTATAGTCTCCATGCACGGGCTTGCGCCCACAGGAAAACAGCAGTTCATGCCTGTCGGAATGGGCCAGTACGGCCGAACCAGCCGTCTGCGCCGATAACCGTGCTAATGGTTCTAATTCAGTTCTATCTTGAGGTTTTGGGATAACAGAACTCGCATGAGAATGGGATATATCAGTCATCGCCGAGTCCTGGGACGTGACCGTGTCGTAATCTGTTGCTTGATTGGCGTGCCAGTCGCCCTGCAACCAGACATGCAAAGTGCCGTCCGTACTGCCCGTCGCGATGAGATTTGTGTCCTCCAGCCGTCGGTGTAAGTCTTGGATCACGCTAATCCCAAAGACGTGGCACCGCAAACAGCGACATTTCACCAACGCCACCGGTCCGGGCGGGGGCTTCTTCCACTCCGGCACGTTATGATCTATCCTGGGGGGGTCGTCGAAGGCGTACTCATACACGAATCCTTCCTCGATACCGCCCGTAAAGAGTCGATCTAACCGCTGCGCATAACACAGCGCTGATTGTGATGTAGGAGTCTCCCTACGATGGACCACATCGGGCATGCCCTTTGTTATTCGCCACATCGTCAGGTAGTGTTTATCCCCTGGATCGTCCTGGTCCCGTCGCGTGCGCACAGGCGCTTCTAGTGATGAGGATGTCACACAAATCTCCGTCCCATCCACACCAACGCAGTCCCAGACCTCGTGTTCGCGGTACGAGGTGTGGTGCTTGAGCATGCCGCTCTGCTTCCTTGGTGGATGGTTCGCGCTGACGATCATGACGTTGTCTCGCTGCTTCGTCGGGAAGGCCGCCACTCGGTGGATCGGTGGTGGGAGGTAGACTAATTTTCTGATCTGAACGTCCCAACTACACTCCCCACCGTCAATCACTTCATATGTTCTGGGAAAATAACAACCTACTAGTTCCGCCGCTTTGTTCTCATCCACAGCCAATTCGTACATGCCGCCGGGAGGTCTCGACATGTCCTGCGCTAATATGAAATCGGCAAACTCGGACCACTCCACCAAGCCATCGCCCGTGACGTCTAGTTGTTTAAATAAGTCGAGGGCGTCCTGCGACCATTTTTCTTCATTTTCACCGGGCCGGAAGTGGTGCAGCAATATCAGGAAATCTTCGCATCGCAACGGGCCTCCTTCCGGGAGGTGGTCGGCGGCGCAGGGTGTCGTTCGCAGTTTGCTGGAGGGTGGTGCCAAGCGTAGGAGGGACTTGGACGAGAGCTCGGACCACTTCGTCCGTATTTGGTCGAGTGGCGCGTCGCTCAGTAGGGTGGCGAGGCGCTCCATCTGGCTTTGGTGCTTAACCTAAGTAAGGGCTGCCCCTGTGGCGCGTCGCGGCGATGGCGTGAGCTGCTGTCCCACTGCCGCTGCAGCATGCAATGCGCGAGCAAGCCTAGCTCAGCCAAAGCACAGCACGAGCGCTTCAAGCAGTCCTTTGCGCGCTGGAGCCGCGGCGCTGATTTTTGATGCTAGTGTGTCTTACAGGCCGCTAGCTGCGCGCACGGATAGATCGCGCTGATAGATGATAGCTGGTCCTCGGGTTTGGGGGGCGCTAGCACCTAGGGGGCGGGTACAATAGGACCAGACCTCGAAAGGCATGGGCCCGGCATCGAGACGTGGTCGTCCGGCGCCCGGGAGGGCGGGGGAGCAGAGTTCCCGGCGCTTCGTGGGTGTAGAGAGCCCCACGCCGTCGCCGCGACGCGAAAAAAGAAAAGTTTGAACGTAGTTTATGTGTGACCCCACCAAAAATCACCCTCTACAGCGCCGCGGCCGCGCTCGCGACGTGCGCGCGCACGTCATCATCCCCGTCCTCCTTGAGCGAATCCAACAGGGGCCGGATGTGCGTCGAGACGGCCTCGTCGCCAGCATGTTTAGAACATGTCTCCAGCGCCTTCACCGCGGTAAAACGGACGTTCGCCACGGGATCCCTGGCGGCCTCGCACAGAAACTCCACGATGACCTCGACGTGCTCCGGCGCGAGCTGGTCGTGACTCAGCTGCTCGAAGGCCTGGACCACCGTGACCCGATGTAGGTACTTTTCGAGGTCCCCGTAGCCGCTCTTGAGCTTGCTACCCACATTCGACATGAGCCAGTCCCCATCAAATAAGCGAGGGCCGTCCTCGTCCTCCTCGTTTTCAGGTAGATCTCGTAATCGAGCTAGTATTGAAACCGCCGACTTGCGCACCTCCGCGGTGCGGTCGCGGAACCGTTCCACTAAACCCGTGACGAGCTGTTCCTCGAAGGCCTTTTTGCCTCTCGCTTGGGCTAGTGCGGGCAGGGCGTTCAGTAGTGCTCTTCTCACTCTCCAATTATCACTCACGGGGTTCGCGGCACATAAAGCTGCCACTCGTGCCGCGGCCTCTTCGTTGAGGTGTGGCACGACGTCCGCTAGAGCACCTAGCGTCGCGAGAGCGACCTCGACGTGCTCATCACTGAATAATCGAGCGTCGACGGTCCTAAAAATCGTGTCCTGGGCCGTTTGGGGGGCGCCATTTACCGGAGCTAATGCGCCCAATAATCGTGCCAAAGCACCGGCCGCCGCGAGCCGTACCTTGAACTCGACGCGATTGTCCGCACCGCCGCAGGTCGACGCCATGACGCCTTCCGACGCGGCGAAGTGCTTCGGGAGGAGCTTCGCGACCGCCACACACGACTGGAACGCCGCGGCTCGCACTTCCACTTCTCCGTCGTCTAGTAATGAAGCGAAGGCGTCCAGCAAACCGGGAGCCACGCTCTCCGCGTCTGCTTGCGCCGAGAGATAGGCGCAGTACCCATCAAAACTTTTCGCGACGGCTTCGCGGACCCGCCAGGACGTATCGCTGTGCGCCGCATGTACTACTCGAGCTGCGGGTTGTGTGGAATACCATGCTGCCTCACCATCACTCTCCAGATCCTGCTGGATGGTCCGGGACCAGGCCTCCGAGCCCGCTCGGCACTTCTCCTCTCGCAACACGGCACCTAGTTGAGACACGGCCACGACCCGAACCGCATCGAGCTCATCTTCCAGCAGCTTCGTGATGGACGGCGTCAACGACGTGGCGAAGTCCTGGGGCCCGTCGATCGACGCACAGACCTCCGAAAGCTTCGCGGCCGCTGCCCGCCTTACCAAAGGCGCATCATCCTCACAAACGCCTCTGAAAACTTTTCGGACCTTGTTCTTGTCGTCGTCGCGATCCGAACATCGCGCCAGAAACGCTAGGACCGGAGCGCAGAGCGCCGCGGCCGAGCACTTCGACCCGAAGCCCGAGGCTTCCCCGGAAGGATCAGCTAACTGAGACACGAGCTTCACGACGCGATCGCCGGTCTTCGGCGCCTTGCCCGCGTCCAACTTTTCTAAGATATCAGCTAACGATACGCAGGCTCGGTCTCGCACCGTCGTCTCCTCGACCCTGCATAAAGCTTCTAGGACCGGCAGCAATAACTGTGCTGAATCACCACCCCCGAGACACGTCACGAAGCTGAAATCGAGGACCTCGGCGATCCTCAAATGGACCTCATCCTCTTCGCCACCGGCAGAAACGTGCGCCTCGATGACCGGCAGCACCCGAGCCTTGGCGGCCTCGACCCCACACGCCGTCGCGACGGCGGACAAACCTCGTACGGCTCTCAGACGCCGCGCTCTATCGGCCGCTTTCAACTCCGTCTCTAGCAATTCGACGGGGTCGAAGTCGAGGCCCGCGACGGCCGCCGGCGTGTCGGCCATGGCTCGGGCCTCGCGCTTCCGCGCGCTATGGCCCGCGCGCCGGGTCCGCCGCGCGTGCCGCGGCTCGCCCCGGGCTCCCGCGCGACGCGGCTGCGCCCGCTGCCGAAGGCCTAGGCAGGCAGCCAAGCCTCGGCCGCGAGCCTACGGCACCGGTCGGCTGCGCTCCGAGGGCTCGGCGTGCGAACGCTCGGTACGGTGCACTTTGCACGCGTGCGAAGGGGGCGGCCGTAGCCAGCACCCGCTCGCGAGTTTGCAAACCAGCCGGACGCCGTCGAGTCCGAGTCGGACCGATCGAAGGACGCGTTTCTATCGTTAGCAAGGCGTGCGAGGATGAACGGACGCAACCGAAGGATCTTCGCTTGGCGCGCGGGTTTACAAAACCCGTGGCAACTTTGCCAAAACGCGGCGCGCGCGGCTCACTACGAGCCCGGACCGATGCGGCAGCAGTCGGCGCCATTCTGCCCGCTGCTCGCTGTCACAGCCCATCGCTGGCGCGCGGCGCGGTGCGGCTGACTTTGAGGGGCCAAACTCGCTGAGCTCCCTTCGCCGCCGCGCGCGCCCGTCTCCGGCCGCCGCGCGGCGCGCGCGAGCATCTGAAAGATGGCCGAGCTCCTCCGCCCGGACCGCTACCCCACGCACTGCAGTGCGTGTCGAAGCGCCAACGTCATAGTCGACCAACAGGCGGGCGACGTGGTCTGCCGGTCCTGCGGCACCGTGCTCCAGGACCGATTGGAGGTAGACGACTCCTGCACGAGGCTCGAGAATACCGGTGGAGACGTGACGCGGCACCGGAGCTACCACTTCACGGCGGAAGTGGAAGGAGACGTCGACGTCGAGGCTCTGGATTCCGAGCGGAAGCGCAAGCGTTTTGAAGATCAATCCCAGTGGGGGCGCAACGCCGGGCCGAGCGCGACGCTGGAGCAGTTAAGAGCCGCCGAAAGTCGTAGGAGGCGGCGCGTGGCCGAGGCGCAATCGTCTATGGACGCGCTGAGCGATCGACTGCGGCTCCCGGACCACGTAAGGGCGCGAGCTAGGTCGCTGCTCCACGACCAGGCGGCTCCAAGTGAAGGGTTGAAGGCGGCGGCGTCCGCGGCCCGGGGCGTTACGCAACCGGGCCGCGCGAGCGCCTCACAAGCCTGCGCTTTGGTTGTCTGGGCCGCCCGGTCGTCCTCCTACCCGCTGCATCCTGATGACGTCTCACGAGCTTGCCTCGTAGACATCGACGCCAGGGCCATCCAACGGGCGACGAGCGCCCTCGTCGAGGCCTGCGGCCAGCGTTTGGTGAACGACGACGCGGGCCGCGCGTGCCAATTCGTGGCCGTCCTCGGCGACCGCTTGGCTCGCAACCGGGAGAGCACCTTCGCGCTGGCGCCCTGTGATCAGTCTAGAGCCGCCGCGTTCGCGGGAGTACTGGAAACGCATTTCCCCAGGGACGACGCGCGTTGCGTCGCCGCGGCGTCCATCGCCTGCGTCGCCTTTCGAGATGCGCCCCAGCTGGCGAAGAGAGGCGCGGCGGCGCAAGCTTGTTTGGCCCTGGCGGCGTGCGTGCCTGGCCTCCAGGCGACGGCCGTGCACGAGGTGTTCGAGCGCGCGCGTAAGGCGGGCCTCGCGCCCCCTCCGAAGGCCGGCAGCGCCCCCTCTTCGCCCCGGCCCGCGGCGAGCGCCCCGGATCTGCCGCGGATCGACCCCTACGGGGCGGTCAAGCACGTCTCGCCCGACTCCGTCGTGGCGCTGCACGTCGACAAGCCGCCGGAGAACGTCGAGGCCTCGCCGTTTGATTTGGGGTCCGTGCTGTCGGACTCGTCCTTCTCTTGACCGGCCTTGCGCCGGCACCTTTATTTTGTGTGTTCTAACGGGTCTTGCATCCTAGTACTGGTGTTTCGCGCGGCGTCCTCGGGGACTTCAGGAGCCATTGGCGTCGATGCGTCGCGTCGATGGCGTCATGGTGCCCATGTAGTAAAAAACACACATCATTAGGCCGCAGGCGCTTCGAAGTCGCGGACGACACTAACAACCTTCTCGAACTGCCGGACGACGTAGTCTATCGATAGATGGCGCCAGGCCGCGTGGAGCGCCGCGGGGTCGCCCGGGCTCTCGACCATCTCCGCGGCGAAGTTCAACAAAACTTCCCGCGACGCGGGCTTGAACGCGCCTAGGTTCCCTCGATCATAGAGCAGTCCGAGCTTATATGAGAGGTGGACGTCGTCGGCCCTTTTACCCATCTTCCGGCAGGCGTTCGCCCACGCGTCCAAATTCTCGCGCGGGTCGATCGTAATCCCTTCGGCCTGTGCGGAACGTTCTGCTGAATCTTCGCGTCGACCTCCACGCCATCGACGCGACGCCTTCTCGATGGCGTGGCGATGCCGGTTCGTGCACCCGACGCACTGGTTGATTTCCACACGGCCTTCGGCCCTGACAAAAGCCGGGTCGCGCACGGCGAAGCCCCCGTTGCCCCCGAACCTAATCTGCGTCCGCCGCCACGGCGCCCCGAGCATCGTGTAGGCCAGTTCGTCGTCCGTGATCGGGCGTCTCACTAAAACATCTTCGCCGCCCGCGATCACAACGGGCGCGTCCAGCCCCTCGTAGTAGACCGAAGACGCCTGGAGGCAGGACAGGTCCCACCTCGTAAATTGGGGATTATCGTCGCCCCATTTCTGCTTCATTAGGATCACGTCAGCAAGCCCTTTGGCCGATTTGAGGGCGACGCGGCCGCGGCAGCGCTCCGGCAGGGCGTCGACGACGGCCGCGGCGGCTTCTGGATCAGTATGGACAAGTCCCAAACCCCAGCCTCGCGCCTCGGCCTCGAGCGCCGCCAATGCCAATTTGACGCAGAGCCGAGCTTTGGCGTCGCGGCGCGTGACGAACCAGATCAACGTTTTCGTCGGAGTCGATGCGGGGCAGGCGTCCAGCGCCAGGAGCCTATCTGACGCAATGTCCAGAAACGCCTCGAAGAAGACGTCGCCGAGGGCCTTGCGGGAGCGCCTCCGCGTCGTCGCCGAGAGCCGCGTCGTGCGTCGCCCGGACACGCTTTTGGATACGGCCTCCACGAGGTCGTGCGCCGGGTTTAGCGTCGCGCGGATCTCCAGCAAGCTCCGCGCGACGACGCACGACTTTCGCTCGTCGGGGACCCACGCGATTTTCTTGCTCAGCTCTCCTCTTGATAGGATGCCCGGGCCGGGGAGGAGTTCAATAAGTTTCCGTTCGATGTCGGACGTGCAGTTGCCTTTGATTGCCGCGGCGGGTGCTGCCGCCGCCGCCGCCGCCGCCGTGTCGGCGTCGCGACGCGACTCCTTGGCCCCCGGCGCCGCCGACGACAAGGTCTGACAATTAACGCACGTGTAGGCGCGCGTTCGAGTGCCCGCGTAGAGCCGGTGCGCCGCGTGCGAGAAGGAGGACCCGCGGCAGTGGCTTGACCCGGCGTTGTTGCGGCCGCGCTTGACCGAGCCCCGGGGACATCTTTTGCGATTGAACTGGCAGGAATGCGCCGTCCTCCCCCGGCACCGCAAATCGATCTGGTGGATGGTCTGGGCTTGTGCTAAATGCCACCAGTCCGTCAGCGCGTGGTCGTCGGCCTCCTCCCCATAATGCCAGGACGAGTGGCCCGACGCTCTGTTAACGAAGCACGCCGTGCCTCCACCATCGGCGATCCTCATTGCTAATTCATCGCGCGCCGGCGCGTTGTCCGAGGCGATGTAGATGTTATTCACACCGTCTCGTATATGATTGGCGAGGAACCGCCACTCGTCCACGTCGTACAACATGTGACCGTCGTCGCGCCCTTTGTAGGACGACATCGTATCATTCTCCCGGTCGTCGGGGTGGGTCCGCGCGCGCGTCAGGACCTCCTTCGGCGATTTTTCAAAATCAAAGCGGATCGACCGGATATGTGCTGCTGTGGTGAACTTACCAGTATTATCACCACCGACGCATGTCAACGGCGCCAGCCACGCGCCATTGTTGGAGGGCGTGAACTTTGCAGAATCGACTGGCATGCGAGTAACATGAATACGCTTGCCGCCCCGCAGCCCACACCCGGGCGGGCAGGCGTTCTCCTGGCCCCCCAAGGAAGTCGATAATAAACCAGCTCGATCCTCGCCCCATCTAAATGAACCCTGGTCCTTGATGGTCGCGCCTTCACACGTAAGGCGCGCGCAGATGCGAGACAGGCGGTCGTGCTTCTCTTTATTGGAGAGGATTTCTACTGATGTCCCGCACCGCTGTGCTTGCGCGAAGGCTCGATACAACGCGAAGATCGCGTTCCCGAAGCCGTTGTGGTCGCTGACGATGCGGAAGGGCTCGCATTGTTTCGTGGCGTTGCCGTCCGCCATCGCGGCCGCGACGAGGGCCAGCAGGGGGGCAGCACGCCTCATCATCCCGGCTCACACGTATCGATGCATCTGTGCTGCTCCGCTATGGCGCCAGCCGAGCTGTGGTGGACTTGTGCTGTCGATGCTGCCCGGCAGCCCGCAGCTTGACCCGTGCGGCGCCAGGCAAACCTTCGTGAAATGCTAGTGTGTCTCTAAACTAGCCCAGACCCGCGCCACTAGTCCTAGCACCGTAACAATAATAGAGATAATCTCCCCCACGAGGCCTAAGGAGCCAGTACACTCGGCCAGTCTCGTCGTCTTGAATCGCCTGGCTCAAGTTTACGACCCCTCGACTCCGCCGCCGGCACATCTGCTGGCTCCCCCCGTACGCCATCGACGCGAACGCCTTCAACAACTTACACACATTGACCCTACCCGACGCCCCGCGTCATGCCCGCGAGCACCTCCCGCCCCTCGATGCACACGTTCCTCTCCTCGTCCAAATCCCGCTCCCGCTCCTGGAGCCGCCGGGGCTCTTCTCGCCGGCGAGGAGGAGGAACGCGAGACGAGCCGCCGAGGCCCTTCGCGCGCCGGAAGGCCATCATCCTCTCCAAACGCGCGGCGCCGTCGCGGCCCAGGTGCGCCGCGCGTTTCTCCGCCTTGGCCTCGCGCGCCGCGGCCTCTTCTTGGCGCCGCGCCAAGCGCTGCCTATCGCGCTCCCACACTTCTTTAGCCCTCAAACGCTCCTTCGCCTCGAACTCCTTGCGCGCCGCCATTTCTTTCTCGCGCCGCTCCAACCGGGCCACGAAGGACTCCGTCGCGCCGCCCCTCAATAAAGCGTTCGCGGCCCCCAGGACACCGTCGATCTTCGTCACCGGGGCGTTCACAGAATAGGACTTGCGTTTCCGTCGCCCTTCGATCCGACATCTTTTGTCGTCGAATTGCCGCCGCGCGTCGATCACGAACTCGTCGTCCCAGTTGCTCACTCGCATTGCAAGGTCGTCGCGGCCCTGTCTTAGAGGTAGTCTCATGTTCCGTGACGGTGGAGCCAATCCAAGGAAGGCCTGGATGCGCTGCGCCGTGTCATTTCTTAGCGTAGAGTGGCAGAGATCAGCTTCGTAGGACAACCTCAGTATTTGGGGGGCCTTGTTCTCCACTCCCAGCAAAGTCGTGATGCCATCCGCATAAGCCGCGAACTCCGCCTGGGCGCCCTGCCACAGCCTAAAGTACTCGTCCGAGAGTACGACGGAGCCTATTTTACGAGCGTGCCTCAGAGCCGCCCCACGGACCCGCAATTCACTTTTCGTATCCTTGGCGTCCTCGAACTGCACCCAACTTCCCGACTTCAGCGCCAGACAGATTGAGACATATTGGGCGAGCCTATCTTCCCTCGTCAGCCAGATGACATGGGTGGCCCACTGCAGCACCTCACCTAGTTTATGCGAAGGCACGTGCTTCCGGAAGAGCTTGAAGCCCACTAGCTCCTTCGTGGCCGTCGCCGTGATGGCCTCGAGCAATTTCTGGGGGTCGCTGTGCCTTTCATTATAGACGGAGTCCTCGATGACCACGCCACCGTCGAAGCCGTCCTTGCGCGATTGTCTCACGTCGAACTCGTGGAAGGGCTCGCCGTGCATGAGGACCTGGTCGTGGGCGCGCAGCATCTGGATGAGTAGCGACGAGCCGGTCCGCGGGCCGCTGATGATCACTAGGCGTTTCGAGGCTGGGTCTGGCTTCTTGGCTGCATAGCAGAGTGTGAAGAGGGCGAGGAGGCGCATGGCTGGGCAGCGTGCTTGCGCGATGTCCCGATACGCAATTTCGCTGCCGTAATTGCCTGCAGGGCTGCCGGCACAGCGCGAAAGTACTGCGAAAGTCGAAAATCCAGCGTGCGGGTATTTCAGATCGCCCGCTGAAGTGTCCAGGCCATTGAAGAGGCCTCCAGCTTGCTCTTAGGACAAATCTTAGCTCGTTCTAGAGCCAAAACGATTCAAGAACCCGAACCAGCGAGCGCTGGGCTTGGTAGGCGAGCTCGATAATTATCGGGCCTGGAGACCGTCGCCTAGCCGACAACCGGTCAGCAGCCGCGTGCTATACATTCTACGACCCATCTACTACGCGTGAGAGAAGACTGCGCTGGCCTCGCGGCGGTACGTCCGAGATTAACCAAATCGCTTACCAGCGAGTTCGAGTTTAGCCCTGCGGCGAGCGAGCGCCACCGGCGATCGCCGCGCAGCAGGACTGCTCGACGCCCGCGGGGCACGCTGCCGCCCGAAACGCGGCGCGTCGCCGCTCTGAGAGGGTGAAACACCGGGGACGCTCTCCGACGTCGTCTCGGCCGCGCCCACCACCGTACCGCCGCGACCGCGCGCTCGCCACTCGCCAATCAAAGCCCTCACCCGCGTCGGTCTCCACAGGTTATCTCGCAACGGGACCGCCGGTATATAAATAAGCTTTTAAGACACCGAAAGCCGCGAGGCGCTCGGTAAGGATGCCGGGCTTCAAGCTCTACCAGGTCATCGGCCGCAAGGCGCCGACGGCGGCCGAGCCGGACCCGCCGGTCTACCGCATGAAGCTGTTCGCGCCGAACGAAGTTTTGGCAAGGTCCCGCTTCTGGTACTACATGCACCAGTACCGCAAGATGAAGAAGACGACGGGCGAGGTGTTGGATGTCAACGAAATCAGAGAGAAGAACGACCGCGTCGTCAAGACGTACTACGTCATGCTCCGCTACAACAGCAGAAGCGGCACGCACAACATGTACCGCGAGTACCGCGCGACGAAACTCACGGGCGCCGTCGACCAGCTCTACTCGGAGATGGCCGGCCGCCACCGCGCGCGGCCGCGGTCGATTCAGATTATTAGAACGGGCGTCGTGGAGAACAAAGCGGACCTGAAGCGCCCGGCGACGATCCAGTACGCCAAGGACGACATCAAATTCCCGCTGCCGCACCGCATCGTGCGCGCGCCCGAGAAGAAGTTCAAGAGCACGTTCGCGGCGAGCCGGCCGTCGACGCACTTCCAATAGACGTGGACAGAAAGAGCATCGGCGCCTTCCGGCGGTCCATTGACACGTTCTGGTTGGTGTAGTAGTTGCGTAAAGCCGGTGCGATTGGGATAAGCTAGGAGCACTCCGCGTCGACGGCGTACTCGGGGGCGCGCATTGCTGCTCTAGCGTAGCACTCGAGTCCCCGCGTCGATGGCGTGGGGCGGGCGCGCGTCGCCTGGCGCGGCCGGGACCTTGTCTAGATGTCAGGCTCAGGCTAGTTACGTCGCGGGGTCCCCCGTACCCTTCCCCGGCTTCCCGCTGGAATGCTAGTGCCTTACAGGCGCTAGCTAGCTTGCGAGGCGATTGCAAAGCTCAGCTCAGTGGCCCTAAGAGTGGACACACATTGAGTTCGGAGGCTCTACGAGTAGTGCAGCATCCATTGCAGGGCCCGTTTTTTCTACGAGTAGCCCTGCACACTCAATGCAGCAGGCCATGCGGCTGCTCCTTGCAGCCGCTGCAGCCGCGCAGTGCAGCGCAATCAGCGCTGCTGGTAAGCTGCGCTCCGTGCTGCGAGCGCCCGGAGCCGTCGTGTGCCCGGGCGTCCACGACGCGCTGTCGACGAAAGTCTTCGCCGAGGCTGGCGCCCAAGTCCCGCGCAGTGTCCAATCGATGCCGTGCGAAGCCCACCGACAGCACCAGCGCTGCAACCACGCAGGTGCTGTTCTTGTCGGGATTTGGAGCAAGTGCCTGCAGGGGCGAGCCTGACGCTGGCATCATCACACGAGTTGAGATGGAGGACGTCGCGCGGCAGTGCGTCCGGGCGGCCGGCGGCGTGCCGCTCATTGTCGACGGCGACACGGGCTTCGGCGGCGCGTCGAACCTCCGGCGGACGATCCGCGGCTTCGCCCAGGCCGGCGCCGCCGCGGTCAGCATCGAGGATCAGGCCTTCCCGAAGCGGTGCACATTTGCGGCAGGCACTGGCGTCAGGGTAGTCGACCGCGAGGCGGCCGTCGCACGCGTGCGGGCGGCGCTACGAGCGCGAGACGAGTCGCGAGACGCCGGAAACGATGTGCTCGTGATCGCGCGTACCGATTGCAGGGCGGCGCTGGGCCTCGACGAGGCCATCGCGCGGTGCGCGGCCTTCGAAGCCCTCGGGGCGGACATCGTTTATGGCGCGTTTGCAGCGTGCGAATACCTTCACATTTGCTCGGCCATCACGCCCGACGTCGCGTCGATGGCGTCACCAGTCGCATAAACACAGCGGAGAACCTCCAAGGCAAGGACGAATACGCGAAGCTCCGCGACGAAATCTCGAGTAGCCATCTCATGCTCGCGCAGCTCCAGCACGACGGCATGCTCTCGCCGGCCGACGTCGCGAGTTTGGGATTTGACTTATCGCTAGTCGGCGTGACGGCGCTCCAGGCCTACATCGCGACCCTTCAAAAAGCGGCGACCAGCCTCGTTGAGACCGGAACGGCACCAAACCTCGCGCCCTTCGACGAGGTCAAACGAGTCGTCGGCTTCGACGACCTCCTCGCCTTCGAGGAGGAGTACGAAACTAAAGAATAGTTGTTGTTAGATGGCGTTCTCTCCTAGAGCCACTTGAGCCTGCAATTGAAATGAATGCGACGCGTAGTTCTGCGCGGCCTCCAACCGCCAGTCCAACCCGCAGCCGATCGTGAACTCCAGGATCGTCCGCAGGGGAATGGACGCGAAGGACGCCTCGCAGTCGTTGACGCCATAACTGACCACGACCGAATCGCGTTGTGGCGACGCCCAAGTTAATGAAGACACGAACTGGATCAGGTCGCACTTCCCACCTTTCTGGTCAGAAAAACAAAACGCAGGGGACCGCGACAACAGGTTGTAGGGCGCCGTCGTATTGAATAACATAAAGTAATGGAGATAGGTATGCCACGACGTCGTCTGGAAAATTTTGTCCTTCATGGCGTGCTCGTGCTCGTGGCCCACGACGAGGAACATGCCTCTTTCCTCAATCACCAAGGGATTGACGTTGTTGTGCAGCCACTTGCCGAAATGTCCTAAGAGTGGTAAGGTGGACGGTAAATCGGATAAAGGTAGTAAAGTAGGTTGCAATTCGGCCTGCAGTCCCAGGAACGTCAAGAATTGTAGTCTCCCATCCAAAACCAACAACCCCAGGTTCCGTATCTGCGAGGCTGTGGAGTAGTTTGAGAGACTCGGAAACACCTCGTGCGACGGCGGCGCGTACCAGGCGTGCAGCTTTTCATCTCGTATTTCTAGGATTAACTCAAAAACACCAAACCGCTGCTCGAAGCCCGCCTGGAAGTACTTGCCACTCTCTGACGACATCACGAGCGTCGCGAGGAGCCGGCCGTTGTGTTCTAACAATTTAACGTCCTCCGCGAGCCATCCGACGGAATTGGGCCGTTCGAGCTCCTCCACGAAGTCCTGCTGTGCTATCTCGAGCACGCAGAAGTTCCTATCTAACAACACCACGGACGAGTGCCGGCCCGGCACCTCGGCCGTCGACTTGTATTTCCCATAAATGACGTAGGGCGCCAGCTTGTACAACGACTTGAACCGCTGGCACTGGCCCCAGCTATGTCTGACGGAAGCCACGTAGTAGGCTTGTGGATATTGCCGTCGAATTTCCTTCCGGAGTCGACCCGGCAATTCCACCAATGACGGATTGAAGGCCGCCAAATGATCAATATTCAGATGCGACAGCCGGACACCCTTCGAGATCAGCGTCTGGGCCTTGAACCGCTTCGCATAGAAACCAAGTTCGTTCCAGTCCGGGTAACACGTACCCTTGTCCTCGTCGCACTTCTCGACCTCGACGCCCTGCGGTCTAGGCCTTTGTGCCGAGCAGGTCCCTGCAACTGAAGAGACGTTCCGTTCTGATGAAGAACAGATGCCCGTTCTCGCGATCGCCTCCTTGGCCAGGCGAGACGCTTCGGCCCCCAACGGTTTGGCCTCCCGAGCCGCAGCGGCAGCTTCAACGGCGTGGGTCATCGCGGAGTCGGCGGCGGCGCTCATGCGGCCGCGCGCGTCGTCGGCGCCGAACGCGATGTGCTTAGCCGTCATCCGCGCCTCGTACGCGGCGCGGTGCGCCCGTCGCGACTGCCTCTCCACAAGTTCTGAGGCTTCCAACGCTTCGTCGACGGCCGTCTCGTGGCGGTGTTTGCGCTCGGTCTCTTCGACGACCGCCAACGCGTCCTCGGCCGCTCTAGCCATCCGTTCGATCAATCGCACGTCGCCGGACCCCCAGGCCCGTTGTGCATCCGATTTTTGCGCTCCTTCCGACGCCCGAGCCGCCGCGCGCGCCGCCGCCGCGGCGACCTGCGCCTGCGTCGCCTCGTCTGCCGCGTTTACGGCGGCTAGCGCCAGATCGACCAGATTATCCCGTTGGATCGACGGTGCCAGCCTTTCGACGCGAGCAGCCGACGCCTTCGTCTTCGCCAGCGACGCTTGCGCGGCCTCGACGTGCCGCGGCGTATTGACGAGGTTCGTCAGCGCGCGGACGGCGGCTTCTCTCGCTACCGACGTGGCGCGGCTCATGCGCACGGCGTCCTTCGCCTCCGCCGCACTTTTCCGCGCGCGGTCCGCGGCGGCCCGGATGCTCTTCTGCGTGTTCACGATTTTGCAGTGGTCCGTGCCGGCGCGACACGGCGTGGCCATGCGGGCCTGCGTGCCGGCGCGGAGCAGCACTAGTATCGCGAGGAGGGCCCGCATCGCATCGAATATTGCCGCTATCGGCACCGCTGCGGCCGGCTAATTGGGCTGCCCCGAACGAGGCCAGCGCACCGATTTCCACACTTGGGAAGCGGCCGCAGCGCGGACGGCGCCCGCCGTCGATTGCGGTGGACCGGCGCGGAGCGGTCGACGACGGCGACGGTCGCGCGGCGGCCCGCGGCCCCACGACGCGATGCGCCGCCTCCTCCTCCTCCCGCTGTGCGCCCACGCGGTCCAAAACGCCACCGACGGTAATGACTGCGAGGACCCGTCGAACATCATAAAGAAGCACGCCTGGACGCAGACCATGACGCTGCACCCGCGGTCCGGCCACGTGCGGCGGACGGGCGGCATTTCGCTCTTCCGCAAGAACGCCAAGGCGTCGTCGGGCTGGGTCCAGAAATATCTGGAAAAAGAATTAGTGAACACGACGACGATCGCGACGCGCCCGCACGAGCGCAAGCTCTGGCACGACCACCGCCACGTCAGCTATCGGCAGCTCTTCTGGGTCCAGGAAGCCTTGGGTTTCGACCCACATTGCTTCCCGACGTTCGAGCGCCACAAGGTGTTCCTGGCGACGGTCTTGCGGAGGCCCCTGGATCGGGCCGTCGCGGCCTTTTATGCGCAGCCGTCGCACCGCGAGGGAAATTTCGGCGAGACGTGGGAGAAGTGGAGCGCGCGGGGCGCGAACCCGCCGCGCTTCCTGGCGTCGCGGATGAGCGACAACTACTTCGTCCGGGCCTTCACGGCGCGGTGCCCGCAGCACTACGTCCTGGACCTCGAGACGTGCCTGCGGGGCTGCCCCGTGCGGCGCGACCCCGTCACGAACAGTGATTTGGAAACGGCGCGGCGCGCCTTGGAGCGCTTCGACCTGATTCTGTTTTCCGAGGCGCTGCCGGGCCAGAACCAGCAGTTGCGGGACAAGCACGCGCCGCCGCGCCTCTCGGAGACGGACGCGGCGCTCGTGCGCGAGTCCGTGCGCTTCGACGACGCGCTCTACGCCTGGGCGTGGCGCCGGCGCGCGGCGCGGTGCGGGGGGGGCTAGGCTACTGGTAGTTTTTTATCTCCTAGGAGCGATGACGGCGCCGCGGCGGGCATCCTCAAGGCACCTACGACCGCGAGATCCTGGCGGAATCGCGGCCTCGCGTCGCCGCGGACTCACTCTCGGACGACGCGGGCGCCATGGGCCCTACCCCTACTAGAAGTACGATATCCAGGTCACGAGAAGTACGAGATATCCAAGCCGCGTGCTTGTGGCTGCCCGACGCCTGCCTGTGAGGCTCGGCTGCGCGCGCCGGTTGTGGCAGCCTGCTAGGCAAAACACTGCCGCCTTCCGCACGCCGCTGCCTGCGCGCGGCAGCGATGCGGCGCCTGGCGGCGGCGCTACTCGCCGGTGCGTCGCGCGGCGCGGCCGCGGGACCGTCGCTGCTCGACGCGAGCATCGACGCGCCGCCGTGGGTCGCGGCGCGGGACTACGGCCTCCGTGCGGCGGTGGACGGCGATGCGTGGGACGCGCGCTTGGCCAAGTCGCGGCGATTCCAGACGTGCGACCGCGAGCGGAACCGCAAGGGGGGACGCTATGGCTCCACGGACTGCGAGGGCTATGAGGCGCTCGCCCGCTTCTTCTGGCGGCGCGAGCGCGGCGTCGTCCTCGAGCTGGGCGGCCTCGACGGCATCCGCGCGTCCGAGAGCCTCCTCTTCGACGCGGCGGCAGGGTTCCGAAGGGTCGTCGTCGATGCGTCGCCGGCGGCGCGGCCGCGGCGCCGCGCGCGGGCAGCAGGCGCCGCGGGCGTCGTCGCGGCGATCTGCGACGCGAGCGGCGCGGTGCATTGGCTCGCCGCGGACAAGTTCCCGGAGGTGAGATGTGTCGCCGAATTTGCGCCCGAGGAGTTCCTGGCGACCCACCACGTCCGCGCGGCGGAGGCGTTTGCGAACGCGTCGCGCTCGTGGGCCCGCGTCGACTGGACGGAGCTGTCGCGGGCCCTCGCGGCCGACGACGTGGCGTACGAGACCGCGGGCCCCGCAAAACGGCGAGAGCGGCAGGGCCGCCGCGTGGCACTCGTCGCGTGCGCGTCGCTGACGGAGATTCTCGTCGACCGCCTCGGTGTCGCGCATGTCGATTTCGCCATTTTGGATGTGGAGGGCGCGGAGCTGGAAGTCCTGCGCACGATCGACTGGCGCCGGCTCTCCTTCGGCGTGCTCTGCGTGGAGACTGGTTCGCCGCTGGGCACGCGGCCCGCAGCGTTCCGCGACGCCGTCGTCGCGCACATGGCCGCGGCGGCGCCCGCGTACGCGCTCCACGGCCACGACGGCCGGAATACGTGGTTCGTCAACCGTGATTTTGTGGCGTCGGCGCGGCCGCCGTCCTGACTTTATAAGATGTACCTGTGTTTGTGTGACAGACAAAAAGATCTTTCGGGCTTTTAGCAACTCCGCACCCGTACGTAGCGAACCTCGAAAAGCTTTTTGCGAGCCTTGTCAATTTTTTTGAGCACGTAGGGGGGTTCCGGGGGAGCTATCCTGCAGAATATATTGTTACGGTTATCATGTTACGGTGCTAGCACTAGTGGGCTGTCACGGTGCTAGGACGCGCTAGTGTGAAGACGCTTCCAGGGCTCCCGCTAGGAAATCGCGCTAGCGGCCTGTAAGACACTAGGGATGCCTAGCAAACTTGGCCCATTCATCGGGCGATGTTGTCGTGTGTAACGCACGGTTGAAACCCGACACAACTAATTACCGGTCTACAGGACCGCAGCATCCACGGCACGCGTGGATCAACGGCTGGCATAGCTTTAAACAGCGCTCCTGCAACGCTGCAGGCTGCAGCACGACAGCAAAGCAGGACGAGCCCAAAATGAAGAGCCCGCCCGCCGCCCCGGCCGCCGGCGCCTACTCCGCCGTGTCGCGCAAGCTCATGGCGTCCATGGGCTGGACCGAGGGCAAGGGCCTCGGCAAGCACGAGCAGGGCGCCGAGCGCCACGTCGAGCACCGGAAGCGCGGCGACAACGTGGGCTTGGGTGCGGACGCGACGGTGGAGGCCCAGTTCGCCGCGGGCCTGCACAAGGGCTCGGCCAAGGCCGCGTTCGGCGACCAGGGCTGGGTCGACGCCTTCGCCGGCGCGCTCGACGCCATGAACGACCGCCACGGTTCGAAGAAGGCGAAGAAGGCGAAGAAGAAGGCGAAACCAGCGAAGAAGGACTCCTCCCAAAATTTCCTCGACGAGTGCTTCGCGGCGACGGGCGGCGCGCGCCTCGGCATGCGCGCGCAGCGCAGCGGCGGCGGCAAGCTCCGGCGCGCCGAGGCCGTCCCCGCGAAGCGCGCGCGCGACGAGACGCCGGAGGAGCGCAAGGAGCGGAAGCTCCGGAAGAAGCGGCGGCGCGAGGCGCGTAAAAGCTTGTGATAATTTATTAAGAGAGCATCTGCGACTGCTGCGCCTTCTTCGTCGACCGGCCGAGGACGAACTCCGACGTGTCGAGGTACTTGCCCACGACGGTGTGGATGCAGGCGCGCTCGCCCGCCGAGAGAGTGGAGTCGGGCTTCTTCTGCAGACACGTGTCGAAGGACACCTCGGTGAGCTTCGCGATGACCTGCTGCACGAGCGCGCGCTGCTGCTCGGCGACGACGGCGCGCTGGAGCTCGGCCTGCGTCGCGGCCTGGCCCGGCGGCGCGCCGCCGACGCGCGGCGCGGCCATGGACCCGGGGCCGCCGAAGTCGCCGCCCCCGAAGTTCTCCCCACCGACGGCCAGGTCCGTCTTCTCGGGGCCCATGCCGCCGTCGTCATTAGACTTCTTGCCGCCGCCGAAGAAGCCGGTGAGGCGGTTCATGGTGGCGCCCCGCGTGCGGTGGCGCTTGCGTGCAGGCCACTGAGGTCTGAAGTCTGGCAAAGTTACGGCTCAAGACGGCGTTTTATGCTGCGTCGTCGCTGGAGGCTGGGTATGATCTCTGTGATCTCACGCGGCGATGGCGTATGGCTCGCAGGCGGCGTTACCGCGGCACTGGTGCGAGAGGGGCGGTGCTTTGGGCCTCCTTAGACTCGAGGAGACCTTGTGAGCTCTAGTGTCTCACTCCGCTAGCTCGTTGTTCTTTAGGACTAGCACAGCAAACTCGTCCTGGTACAAAGGATGTCTAGTAGGATTGTGAAAGACGCCGCCGACGAATCCGCGACGCGCGGTGAAGAACAACAGTGAGAGACAGCAAACAACATGGGTCACGTACTGGCCAAAAAATTTAATTATTTGATACTGACGTCGACGCCACCATCATGATGGCGGGGGAAGCTGTCGCGTGGACGTCCGCTCGGACCGCTCAGGCGCCGATCCATTTGGAGCTAGCTTTCTTCGCCGCGTCGCGCGTGCTGCGCTTCCGCGCGGGCAACTCCGCTCCTCGTACGTACATGTACAACGCCGCGTCGTCGTCGCCGGACGAGGCACGGCTGCGTTTCTTCCGGGGCGCGGCGAAGCCCTCGGCGCGGAGCCGGTCGCCCAACAGCCGCTCATAGTCCGCCGCGTCGACGCGCGCCGCGATGGCTTTGACTTTCAGATGTCACTTTTTAGATTTCAGGTGTCTCTAGTCGCTGTGTCGCGAGATTTTAAAGGCGTGTATTTTCTGTTAATCGTTTCTGATGTCTTAGTATGTTATACCCCGCGTGGGCCGTTTCGTCCTCCGTGCTGTGCTGAAAATTAGCTAGCTGTCTGTAAGACACTAGAAAGCAGCCACCCGATGACGTCGGCGACGCGCTGTCCCCCCTCCAGGGTACTCGTAGTACAAGCAAGCGCCTCTTAACCCCTCCAGAAGCGATGCATTCACGCCTCGGCGACGACGCGGTCCATGACGGCATCGGCAAGAAGGTACACCTTCTCGAAGTGCTCGTCCCAGAGGTCCGCGGTCGCGACCTTGTCCCCACCGGCCGGCGCGAGCGCCTTGGCGAGGTCCGCCGCGATGCGCGACGCGGCGGTCCCGTCGTCGCCCTTCTTCGCGAACACTCTCATGTAGTCCCAGGCGTTGCCGAGGCGGTTATGCTTAGGAAGTATGCTATTGTGAAAGACGCGGCCCGCGTCCGCCAACGACGAATCGACGCGCGAATCGGCGACGCGCGTCACGCCAAGAACAAGAAAGTGAGCCCCCCCCCACGCCATCGCCGCGACCCCTGGAACACAAGCAGGAGACACAGCAAACAACAACATTACACGTCCGTAGTGAGCAACGGCGCCGCCTCGACGCCCAGCGGCCGCGCCCGCGCCAACGGCGTCGCCGCCTCAGCATAGGCGAACCAGAACGACCCGCGCGCCCCGTTCCGCACCGCCGACGACCTCCTCGCGCTCACGTACCGCGAGCTCAAGGCCGTGCTCCACTTCGACCTCATCGACGCGGCCATCACGGCCGACGACTTCTGCATGATCTTCTCGAAGCTGGCGGACGACGAGCGCTTCGAGACGCTCCCCGACGACTACTTCGACGCCGAGACTGCGTCTGAGGACGAGTCCGTCGCGGCTTATGCCTCTCTTCTTCCACCCCGCCATCACGCTTAACAACGTAGCGGCACTGGACGCTCGAGGTAGGAATCTGACTCAGGCTCAGGCTAGTCACGACGCGCGGGGTTCCCCGTACCCCTCCCGACTAGCCTAGAGATAGAGCCTACTAGTAGAGATAGAGCCTAGAGATACCGTAGGGATACTGATATCGGTATCGGTATACCTAGGTACGATACCACGAGCGTGCCTCGACAAAGGCCATAGACGCCCTCACATTGTCGTGCTTTGCAGCGGAGGGATCGCTTGAGTTCCGCTCGCGTGAGGGTCGAAGCAGTTCTCGCAAAAAAAGAGCCGCGCACCGTTTGCCCTACGGAGAGCGTCCTACCAGCGAGGCAGCAGTGCTCCCAGCGACGCGAGAGCTCGCGCAGCGCACACAAAAGCAACCATGCGCCTCAACGAGGACACCGTGCTCGTAGGAAGACGCTGCGTCCTCGTGCCCTACAAGGAAAAGTACGTAAAACGCTACCACGCCTGGATGCAGGACGACGACCTGCTGGCCCTGACGGCGAGCGAGCGCCTGACGCTCGACGAGGAAGTCGAGAACCAGAAGAGCTGGCGCGACGACGCCAAGAAGCTCACGTTCATCGTTTTGGACCGGGCGCAGTGCTTCAAGAATGGCGACGACCGCTTCCCCACGAATGCGATGGTCGGCGACGTGAACGCGTTCCTGACCGTCCCCGACGAGCCGCTCGCGGCCGAGGTCGACGTCATGGTTCCGGAACGGCGGCGCCGCGGTTTCGGGGGCGAGGCCGTGCGGCTGCTGCTGCGCTACGGCCGCGAGGCGCTCCATCTCGAGACGTTCGTCGCGAAGATCGCCTCCGAGAACGCCGCCTCCCTAAAACTCTTCGCGTCCCTCGGCTTCGAGCGCACGAATTACGTGGAGGCCTTCGACGAGGTCGAGCTGCGGTCCACGTCCATCATCAAAATCCCGTGGACGGTGCAGAGCTTTGATATGGCGCCGTCTCCAGGTTTCGAGGAGCGACGCTTTTCCGTGCGCGACGAGGACGACGCGAACGTATCGGGCCTCGTCGTGCGCTTCGGGGCGAAGTCGGCCTTCGCCTGGGTCGGGCCCGCAGATAACGCGCCGGCGCTCGGGGCGCTCGCCGGCGCCGCGCCGCGGGCCTTCGCGCAGGGCGGCGCGGCGACGAATTTGATCGACCCGGCCGACGTCGTCGGGCCCCAGGTCGCCGCGCGGCTGGTCGCGGCCACGGACCGGCTGGTCCTCGTCGCCTGGAGCCTCGACCACGCGTCCGCGGCCGTCGAGCGCGCGCTGTCCGAGCGCGTGCCGCCCGCGGGCTGCGGCTTCTGCGTCGGCCTCGCCCGCGCGACCGCGGCGGAGGCGCTCTTCGGCGGCTCGTCGTCGGACGACGACGGCGTCGCGCCGCCGCCGCCGCCGCCCGCGCCGCCGCCGGAGCCCCTGCCCGTGCCCGTGCCGTCCGCCGTCGCCTGCGCGCGCCTAGCGGCCTTCGCGCCCGGCTACGCGCCCCTCTACGCGCACCCCGCGCTGCGCCTCGTGAGCGCGCCGGCCACGGGCGGCGGCCGCGGCCTCGCCGCGGCCCGCGACCTCGACGCCGGCACGCTGCTGCTCCTCGAGGCGCCTCTCCTATCACGCGAGGCGCAGGCGACGATCGCGGACCCCACGGCGGCGCTCCCGTCGTTACATATCGAGCAGCTGCACGGCGCGACGCTGGAGCAGAAGTGGCAGTTCAACGCCTTCGAGTCCGGCCTCTACCGGTTGAGGAGTTTGCTGAACGACTCGCCGCAACCCTCGTGCGTCGCGCTGACGACGGCCGGGGGCCTCGCCGAGGTCTGGACGCAGCGGAAAGTGGAGGCGGGCGCCCCGCTCACGGTGTCGTACGTCCAGCCCGAGTGCTCCGTCGCGCGGCGCGACGCATATTTGCGCGCGCAGCACGGCTTCGTCTCCGACCGCGCGGAGGCGGACGCCGCGGCGGAGGCCCTGGACGGCGTCGACGACCTGCTCGAGGCCGGCGACGTCGCGGCGGCGCTCGCGGCGGCGCTCCCGCGCGCCGCGTCGTCGCGGCGCGCGGCGGGGCTCGCGGCCGCGGCCGCGGGCCGCGCGGCCCGGGAGCGCCTCGTGCTGCCCCGCGCGACGCTCGGCGCGCGGGGCACGCCGCACGGCCTGGCCCTCTTCCACGCGCTGGCGTGGCGCGACGCGCTGGCCCGCGTGGAATTCAAATTTTACGGCGCGTTCGCGTAGCACCCGACGCACCGGTTGATTTCCACACAGGCGCTGGCCCGCGAGGGCCTCGGCGCGTCGCCCGCGGCGGCCGAAGCCGCGGGCCTCGCCGCCGACGCGCTCGACGCGCTCCGCGCCTTCCGTTCCGCCGCCGACGTCGCGGCAATGGCTGGCCGCGCCTGGCCCGACGCGCAAGCCGTCTCCCGCGAAGCCCGGGCGCTGCGCCGCGCGGCGGAGGCGGGCGCCGCGCGCTACGACTCGCGGAGATGGGTCGGCGGCGGCCGTGACCGATAATTTATGACTTCAAGTTAACTTCCGCCGTTACCACCGCCTCCGCGCCGCCACCACCGCCTCCGCGGCGCCGCCGCGTCCGCCGCGTCGAGCGCCTCGAAGGCGCGCTGCTGCTCCGGCGTCAGGCCCCGAGCGGCGTCGGGCGCCGGAAAGGCGTCCTCCGAGAGGCGCTCCGCCCGGCCGTCGAGCTCGTCCGCCAGCCCCCGCACCATGGTCTGCAACACGTCGTCGACGTTGAAGGCGCCGCCCGACGTGCGCCAGAGCTCCTGGATGATGCGTAACACCAACGTGGTGGCGCCGCACAACCTGTGTGGAAATCAAAATTTTACGTCGCGTTTGATCGTCGCGTCGTCCTCCACGCCATAGACGCGACGCTTGCTCGATGGCGTGGCGATGCCCTTCCTCACCGCTCGACGGAGCCAACACGGCCGCGTCATCACCGAGAAATGAGCACCCGACACACTGGTTGATTTCCACACAGGCGCTGACCCCCCGAACAGCGCGCCCTGGACCAGTAAGATCGTCGAGGGCGCTGAGATGGTTGTCCCCGCGCCCAGGAGCGGGAACGCCGCCAGCTCCAGCAGCGCTAGTAAATAGAGGAGGAAGATGCCGAGCCGGGGAAATTTCCGCTGCATCGCCCCCAACCTCCTCCCCCGCGCCTGCCGCAGGTCGCGCACCGTCTCGTAGACGACGGACGGGACCCCAACAGAAGTGAGGTACATGATGGCCTCGAGGGGGTCCTCGTTCGGCGGCCGCGCCATCAAATCCGCGGGCGCGACGTCCAGTCTCCTCAGATCCTGCTTCACGTAGGCGCGCATCGCCCGCAGCGCGTCCCTATAAAAGGGCCGGCCGGCGCAGACCAGCGCCATCTGCTCCAGCAGGGACTTCGCTTCCGAGACCTCGGCATACAGAGCGAAGTAGATAGCTTCCTGCTGCGCGTAGAGGCTCGAGTACGCGCTCCCCGCCAATATGGAAAATAATAACGAGATCACCGTTAAAAAGGACGGCAAAAATTGAATCTCGTCGCTGCTCAAGAATTTAATGGAGTTCGCATCCAACCAGTTCGCCTGGATGAAGCTGCTTAAATTGTCGTAGTACTCAAAGCCGAGGCCCGTGGCGATCATGGACGGCAGCGCGACCCTTCCTAACGTCACGAGCGTCCGTTTTATTTTAGTTTGGGTCTTGATCCTCGTCCGAAGGGCGCGCGCCTCTGGTTGCATCGCGCGCATCGTCGTCGGGCGTCGCGCGACGAGGGCGCTGCCGCCGACCACGACGAGGAGGAGGCGCTTCATGGTCCCAGACGAGGCGGTGTCCGCGCCCCAGGCGACTCCTTTCCCGTCGGCGTGCGACAAGACAAAACTGCTGCTTAATCGCAAGCCTCTTTCAGCTGCAGTTTGAGGAGCTACCGCCCCTACCGCGGCTTCCAGGGCTCCGCGCCGCGCGTGCTCGTGGCTAGCGGCCCGTAAAGACACTAGAACTAGGAGTCTTAGGACATGGAAGCCGACCTGGCTGCCCGCACCAAGTGTCATTCAAGACTTCCACTACGCGACGTCGGGGCAGTCCAAACGCTGGCGCGCAGTCGTTCTATGCACCGAGGAGACAGCAAGCTTGATCGATGTAGCTAGTAGCGTGAAACTAGTTAGACGGTGCAACTGGGGGTTTCGGTTTTTTTTTTCTCGGGGGTGTTTGGTCAGGGGGTAACAGGGGCCCGGGCCGGCCGGTGCGCCCCGGGGGGAGGGCGGGGGCTTGTTTAGTTGTGCGGGGACGCCTCGATCTTGGCGGCGCCTCGGCCTCCCTTCTTCATCACCAAGAAGGCCGCCGCGCCGCCGCCGATGACGACGACGACGACGACCACGATGATGATGATCAGCAGGCCGCCGTCGCTGCCGCCGCCGCCGCCGCCGCCGCCGCCGGCGGCGGCGGCGGCGGCCGGGGCCACCACGGGGGCCGGCGTCGCCACCACGGGGGCCGGCGTCGTGATGACGAGCGTCAGGGTCGCCGAACTGATCGCCGCGGTCGACGCCGTCACGTCGACGTCGATCGTCATGAACGCCATCGCGGCGGACCCGCCCGCCGCGGCCGCCTCTTCGATGAGCGTCTGGAGGAACTCGCCGCTCGACACGGCCGCGGAAAGCGACGTCGTAATGTCGCTGAAGATGCTCTGGCCGCCGTCTGACACGGTAGTCGCGTCCTGTCGGACGACGATCGTGTACTCGACCTCGACGCTGCCCGCTTGGAGTCGCCGCCGACGCGCGGACTTGGCTCGGATGTCCGTGACCTCGGCGCCCGCGAGCTCCGCGGGCAGGGTCGCGAGGATCGTTTGCGCGAAGGCCTCGACCTGCTGCGGGTCGGAGTTGAAGTCGGTGGGGTCGATGCCCGTGAGCACGACCGCGGCCGAGACCTCGACGACGGCCTGCGTGACCGTCGGCGCGAGCGTCGGCGCCGCCACGCCCGGCGGGATGGACGGCTTGGGCGTCGGCGCGGCCGACGGCTCCGGTTCCATGCGGTAGATGCACCGCTTGTCCATGTCCGTGATGTTGTAGCTGTACTTGTTGGGGGGGGTCGTTCCCCCGTCCTGCAGCGCGAGCTCTGCCGCGGTGATGTTCCCGGTGTTCGCAATCACGCCGTTCTTCCCCGCGGCGCCCGGTCCCAGCGGCGCGTAGTCGTTCTTCGCGGCGAAGGAGGCCGCGTTCGCTTGCTTCGTGGCTATCGTGGAGAAGTGCTCCCGCGCCGCCAGGTAGTCGTCCCAGTCGAAGCCGTCCTTGAGCGTCGCGCCGGCGGCCCAGGCGAGGTCGTAGTGCTCCGACGCCGGGTTGACCGCGGGCAGGCTGCCGTAGACGAGGCCGTCGTCGCGGAACGCAAAGTTGCCGACGTTGCGGTTGACGCCGTAGTACGCGACGCAGCGGCAGCTCGTCGGCGCCGGCGTGGGCGCCGGCGTGGGCGCGGGCGTCGGGCCCGGCGAGGGCACCGCCGTCGTCGGCCAGGGCGTGGGCACGCTCGTCGGGATGGGCGAGGGCGCGGGAATCGTCGGCACGGGCGAGGGGTAGCGCGTGAACGTCGGCCGCGGCGTCGGCATCATCGTCGGGGTTCCCGAGGGCTCGGCCGTCGGGACGGACGTCGGCGTCTCCGACGGCGGCACCGTGGGCACGCTCGACGGCACGCTGGTCGGGGTCGTCGACGGCAGCAGCGTCGGGCTCGGCGACGGCGGCGACGTCGGCGCGGACGACGGCAGCGGCGTCGGGCACGTCGTCTGCACGAAGCGGCAGCAGGCGTCGATGCCGCTCGCCGGGTTGACGCCGCCCTCCCAGCCGTTGGCCTCGCATGTGTTGCCGGGATCGCAATCCTCATCTCTCTCGCAACTTTTGGCCGCGTTGTTGGAGCACGTGGCCTTGATGCCCCAATTCCTGTTGTGGTCGAGGACCAGAAGCCCGCCCTGGGCGCGGATGTCCTCCGCGCTGGTGATGGCCTCGGGGCCCTCGTGCGCAGTCCATGGAGCCCCTCGAGCCCCTCGGGTCCGGGCCGTCATGGAGCCGGTCGTCGTCATATCGCCCTCGAGCCACGCCATGGCAGGGCACATGGCCGTGGGCGACGGCGTCGGGACGGGCGACGGCGGCAGCGTCGGCCGGGACGTCGGCGCGCTCGTCGGCACGCCGGACGGCACGCTTGTCGGCTGGGACGTCGGCTCGGTCGTCGGCACGGACGTCGGGGTTTTGGTTGGAGCTTGGGATTGCCACGTGGGCTCGAGCGACGGCTGCGCGGTGGGCACTTTCGTCGGCGCTGACGTCGGCTCGGTCGTCGGCACGGACGTCGGGACGAGCGTCGGATTCACCGTCGGCGCTCCCGTCGTCGGCATGGCCGTCGGGGCGAAGCTGTCGAAGGTCGGGCTTGCCGAAGGAGCGCTCGTCGGAGGTAACGTCGGCGCGCCCGTCGGGACGGGTACCGGCACGCCCGTCGGGTCGCTCGTCGGGAGCGACGTCGGGACGCTCGTCGGGATTTTCGTCGGCACCGGGATCGGCGCGGGCGTCGGAATGGACGTTGGCACGGATGTCGGGGGGAGCGTCGGCAGAGGCGTCGGCGCGGGCGTCGGGGTGGTCGTCGGGCGGGACGTCGGCATCGTCGTCGGGACGGCGGACGGCTCGGGGGACGGCGGCGTCGTCGGGACCGAGGTCGGCACGTTCGTCGGGGCCCGGGTCGGACTGGGCCGCGGCACCCGCGTCGGCTTCGGCGTCGGATCGGGAGCGCCCGGGGGTTTTTGTTCCGAGGGCCGGGGCGTGGGCGCCGGCGTGGGCACCGGCGTGGGCGCAGGCGTCGGGCCCGGCGAGGGCACCGCCGTCGTGGGCGCCGGCGTCGGCGCGAGCGTGTGCGAGACCTCGAAGAGCACGTACGTGCACTGGCAGAAGTCCGTGATCTTCTCGAGGCAGTCGCCGTTCGTCGGCTGCACGGTCGGCGCGGGCGTCGGCGACACGGACGGGTCCGGTGTCGGGATGCCCGTCGGCACGGACGTCGGCAGGGGGATCGTCGGCTCGCTCGTCGGGACCGTGGTCGGCACCCCCGTCGGTTTGGCCGAGACCTGGGGCTGCGCCGTCGGCACGGACGTCGGCAAGTCAGTCGGCGACCAGGACGCCGTCGGCAAGGCGGACGGCCGCGACGTCGGCACCGAGCTCGGGAGGGGAGTTGGCAAAAACGTCGGCGACGTCGGCACCGAGGTCGGCGGTGCCGACGGCGAAGGCGTCGGGCTCGCCGTCGGCAGCGAGGTCGGGATCGTCGTCGGCGACTTCGTCGGCTCGGACGTCGGCTTTGCCGACGGCGACGAGGTCGGGACGAGAGTCGGCACGGCTGACGGTCCCGGCGTCGGTTTGGAGATTGGGACCGGCGTCGGCACGGTCGTCGGGGTGCGCGTCGGCGAGAACGTGGGCGTCGGCTCCGAAGTAGGCAGAGTGGTCGGTATGGATGTGGGGGGTTTCGTGGGCGCCGGTACCGGCGCCTCTGAGGGCGCCGACGACGGCGGCGTCGTCGGCGTCGGAGACGGGATTAACGTCGGCTCCGCCGACGGTGGGCTCGTCGGCAAAGGTGTCGGGTCCTGCTCCGTCGGAACGCCCGTCGGGACCTTCGACGGCGCCGGCGACGGCGCCTCCGACGGCTCCGACGTCGGCACGGATGTCGGGAGGGACGTCGGGACCTTCGTCGGCGCCTTCGTCGGCGCCGAGGTCGGCGTCGACGTCGGTAGGGTCGTCGGGACCTTCGTCGGGTCCGAGACCGGCATGGGCGTCGGCTTCTCGACCGTGGGCAGCGCCGAGGGCTGGGTTGTCGGGAGCGCGGTGGGCACCAGGGTCGGCAAGCCCGTCGGGTTGTGCGTGCAGTCGTTGTGGACGTACTCGTAGCAGCAGTCCCCGTCCACGCCGTCGTTGGCGAGTGCGTAGGCGCCCTTCAGCCCGAGCGCCTCCGCCGTGTAGACCTCGTTCGGCGCGTAGTTGCCGCACGTGCCGGGGTCGTGGTCGAACGTGTCGCGGTCGTAGTCGTCCGGCGGCGCCGCGAAGGGCGCCGGCGTCCAGTACGTCGGCGCGCCGGTCGTCGGCGTGTTGGACGGACGATCCGTCGGCTTCGACGTCGGCGTCCACGTCTCGAAGGTCGGAGACGCGGTCGGCGTCTGCGCGGCCGCGCGGCCGACGACCAGCGCGAGCGCGGCGAGGCGGCTCCTGCGGCGCGCCTTCATCGTCCCCGGCGGCGGCGGCGGCGGCGGACCTGCGTGTGCAACCGTGAGGGGGCCGCGCGTCCGGGGCGGGCGAGGGGGTCCCCGGCGGGCCGCGCCCGCGCGGCAGTTGGCGCGCGAGCGGGCGGCCCGCGCGGGTCCGCGCGCGCCGCCGGCGGGCGGCCGCGGGGCGCGCGCGGCGGCGGGGGCCGCGCGGCGGCGCGGGCGGGCGGGGGCGGCCGGCACGCCTCGGGCGCGGCCCCCGCCGTGGCGCTAGGCGTGGGCTGCCCGCGTCGGGGCGTGCGGACGCGGCGGCGCGCGGTGGCGGCTGCTGCGGCTCGTCGGTGCCGGTGCCTCTTCGTGGTCTTCGCGGTCCGGGCGCTGCGACGCGGCACAAAGCGGCAGCGGCGTTGGCCAGGCCGGGGGGGCGAGTTGGCCCGAAAGCTGGATACTTTACGGTGAAACCCCCGAAACGCGCGGCGCGCGGCGGGCGTCCCCTTTGATTGGGAGGCGCCGCCGCGCCCCCGGCGACGCCTCGCAGCGCGTCCGAGCGCGACCGCCCGCGATTTTTTTCCGTACGGAGCCGCCCGACGGCGCGGGGAGCGATCCGCTACCGCTCGCGCCACGCGGTCCCGGACCTCGCGACCGCTGGAAAAGCGTCGCCTCGTCTCCCCTGCCTCCGAGTGCCTCTCCGAGCGGAGGCTCCCGGGATCCCGCGCGCGGGCGGCGCAGCATTCATTTACCACCGTGGTGCACGAAACGCGGTCAGCACGACGGATGGGGCTGCCCGTGGGATGAGGCGCCTCGCGCTCCTGCCCCTGCTCGGCGCCGCGCGGGTGGGCGTGCCGCCGGACCAGCGCCTCGCCGCCCACGCGGACGCCGTCGTGCCGGACCCCTTCCCCGTCTTCCTCAAGCTCAAGAAGAGCGGCTCCGCGACGGCCAAGCGCGCGCTCTTCGGCCGGATCTGCGACCGGGGCCGCTGGTTCTGGAAGGGCCGGTGCGGCGAGTACCAGGGCGAGCGCGCGCCCCTCATCTACGGCGTGGGCGGGCGCGCCGCGCTGGCCACGTGCCTCGGCGACAAGCGCCGCGCCGCGGAGGACGCCGTCGACCGGGGCTGGGAGATCCACGTCAACTACGACAAGACCATCCGCATCCCTTTTGTGGCGCCGGTCGCGCCCATCCGCGTCTTCGTCGTCGTGCGCGAGCCCGTGGCGCGCCTCGTGAGCGCGTTCTACTTCTTCGGTCCTCGTGAGGCGCCCGCGGAGCCCTCGCCGGCGAACGTGTCGTTTTATGTGAAGTGCCGCTGGCAGGGCTGCCGCGTGCACGGCAACCTGCAGCCGTCGCCGCTCGCGGTGCTGTCGCAGACGTACGCGGCGCCGGCCTACGACGTCGGCGCCGCGCTCGCGCGGGCCGCCGCGAACATCCGGCGCGACGACGTCGTCGTCGGCACGTTCGACCGCCTCGAGACCTTCCTGAGGGTCGCGGTGCTCGAGATCGGCGGCGTGCGCCCGGAGCGGGTCTGCGTCGGCCACGTCCACGGCGGGGCGCGCGACCGGACGGCCCGCGCGATGCGCGCGTGGCCGGCGGCGGCGCACGCGGCGGCGGCCGGCTGGCTCGAGGGCGACGCGGCCCTCTACGCGCTGGCGGACCGGGTCTTCGCGGAGCGCGTCGCGCGGTGGGGCGCCGCCGTCGCGGCGACGAGGCTCTGCCCGCGGCCCGTCCGCGGGCCGTGCGCGAACGCGCCGGGCTAACCGTCCCTGTGTGTTGGCGCTACTACTAGTACTTACGTCGGGAACGTACGACGACAGGGCCTTGACGCCGTGGCGGCGGACGGTGGGCTTGCCGGTGCAGCGGTCGCGGCCCTGGCCGCACGACGAGTTCGCCAGGCAGCACGGCGTCGACGCGACGAAGTTGTAGCCGGGCCTCGGCGGGCCCGGTCGGTCGCAGTGCGCGTAGGGGTCGGGCGTCGCGTCGAACAGGGTGAAGAGCGGAGGCGAGGTCGTCGGCGTCGCGACGCGCTCGACGAAGTTCCGCTGGAGGCCGCCGAAGTGGAGCGACTTCGGGGACGCCAGGACGCGGCGGACGGCGTCGCGCGCGCCCGCCCCGACGACGTGGACCTGGTCCCACCAGCCGGTGCCGACGCCGACGCCCAGCGACGCCCGCCAGAGCGTCCCGTTGGGCCGGCGCATGGCCCGGCAGTAGGTGACGTCGAGCCGCGAGACGACCACGAAGGCCGCGTCGGGGTGCAGCCGGAACGCGTGGTCCACCGCCAGCGCGAACACGACGCGCTGCTGGTGCTCGTCGCGCCGCGGGAGCGCGAAGTCGATGCGCGTCGCGTCGCTCGCGGGGGCGAGCGCCGCGGCGATCGCGCGCGTCCAGGCCGCGTCGCAGCCCTCGTACACCACGCCGGTCACGGCCACGGTGTACCCCGCCGCCCGCAGCGGCTCCATCACGTACCTTTTGATCGATTCGACCTGCCAGAGCTGGTTCGCGTAGGACTGGTTCACGTGGACGCATCCCTGTTTCGAGTTGTGGCCGAACCGGAACGCGTCGCCCCGCAGCGCGACGACGGCCTTCCGCCTTTGCGCGGAGCAGCATGGCAGCAGAAGGGGCAGCAGGGGCAGCATAAAGACCGCGCGACCTCCTCACCACATGCTAGTCCTTAGCATAAAGCCAAGCAGCAATGCCTGCGCTGCACAGCAATATCTCATGCTCGGATGATGCTCCGGGCAAGCAAAGCTAGTGTGTCTACTAGCGTGTCTTCATCGGTTTTGCAAGCTGCCCCGTGCCGGTGTAACGCGTTTTTGCACCGACGAGGCAGCAGGCAGCCTCGCTGGATGGTGCCATGGCCGCCATTGCTGCTCCTGCTCGCGCGCGCCACGCCGCTGCCGACGGCGCACAACGCGTTTTGGGGGAGCGTTTTGAGCAGAGCGCGCTTTGAGCAGAGCGCGGCGCTTGACGCGTTTTGCGGCGAGGCCTTCGACGAGGCGCGCTTCGTCGACCGGACGCGGCTGTCGGGGGGTGTCGTGCTGGCCGTCGACGCGGCCACGGACGCGCAGACGCGACGGCCCGTGGTCCTGAAGCGGGCCCCCGAAGGCATGGCGATTCACCTCGCGAACGAGCTCCTCCCGAGCCTGCTGAACGTGTCCGGCGCGCACGTGATGACCGCGGCGGCGTGCTTCCGCGGCGGCGTGCTTGACGGCGTGTCCTCCCGCGTCGCGACGTACGAGCGGATGGACGGCACCTTGAAGCAGCTCCTGGACCGGCCCCCGCGGGAGGCCGACGCGCGCCTAAACTACGAGACGCACGCCTGCTTTGCGTTGCAGATGATGCACCAGACGCTCGTAGGCCTCGCGGCGACGCACGCCCGGGGACTCGTCAACCAGGACCTGCACGCCGGCAACCTGCTGATGCGGCGCGAGGGGAACTACCTGAGGTGGCGCGTCGCGGACTTTGGGCGGGCGTGCCTCGTGAACGCGAGTTGCGCGCAGCGGCCCGGCACGCAGGGGATCGCGCCCGAGGCGGGGCACGTGCCGCTCACGCCGGCCTCCGACGTCTGGAGCGCGGGGGTCATGTTCCTGCTCGTTCGGTGTTTTGCGTTTGAAATGTGGCACAGAAACGGCCACAGGGCGCACAGGGATTGGATGAGTAGGCTGAATCGAGCGTACGGGGAGGCGGCGGCGGCGGCGGCGGCGCGCGCGCGGAGCGCCGCCGCGCGAGTGCCGATCCCCACGGAGCGAGAGAGACAGGCGTTTGAGAACGCGGCTGCGGCGGCCGCCCGGGCCCGCGCCGCGCCGCCCGCCGCCTGGGACAACTTCACGAGCTTGCTTGACATGCTACCGAAACGATGCGCGCCCCTCGCGCAACACGCAGGACACGAGGCTCCGCGGGAGAACGTCCTGCTCGCGGCGATGCTGGCCCTGCGCTGGGAAAAGAGGCCGTCCGCGTCGTGGCTCGCGGTCGAATTCGCGGACCTGGTGCGGCGGCGGTGCCTGCGGGCCAGAGAGCCAGGGAAGTCAAATGTCACGCAGATCCCGCGGCGGCCGGGTGACCTCGAGGCCGTGGTAAAGCGCATGGCCGCCGACGGCTTCGTCAAAAATCGCGACGCGCGAGGCTCGTACTACTCAAGACCGGGCGATGCGACGATGTACCGGTCCCGGGCGGAGGTCGCGCAGCGGCTTTATCTCGACGGGGGATAATGTAAAATGCGCGTTTCTGTCCCACGGGCAGCTGAGATTGCTAGCTCAGGCTCAGGCTCAGGCTAGCTCAGGCTCAGGCTAGTTACGTCGCAGGGTCCCCCGTACCCCTCCCGCTCCCCCCGGGCCCACCCGTCCGGCTGGACTAGGACGCAAGCATGCTAGTGTCTTACATGATGCTAGCGTAAGACTAATGTACCGCATGCGGTACATTAGTGAAACTTCAACTTGAGTTAATCAATTCCATCACCCGCGATTTAGAGGCGTCGCTGCACCGGGGCGACGGCGACGGAGCCGACGCCGCGGCCGTGCTCTGTGATCCCCTCTCCCTTCCTCGCGCCGCCAAGATCGAGACGTCCCCGCAACTAATCGGTCCCCATCGGACCCCCCCTTGACCCCGTCGTAAAAAAATCGATTATGCTATCACGCCGCCGAACTTGAGTCGGCTCCGATTAGGCTCCGATGGGTTTGAGAAGGTGCTCATACGTTACGACGCTATCGGGGCGCGTCGACGCATTCTAGGTGGTGCTCGCGGCTCGTCTCGCTCTTCCAGAGCGCGAACGCCTCGCAGTCGCGCAGCGCCGGCGCGACGGCGTACTTCCGGCCGATCCAAGGCTTCGTGTAGAGCATGTGGTACGCGAGCACCTCGAGGTCCCGCGCGACCGTGACGTCCGGCGTCGCCCCCGCCCGGAAGACGCACTCGGAGCAGTGCGCGATGGCGAACTGGGGGACCTGTGTGAAAATCAAAATTTTGCGGCGTGTTCTGCTGAATCGTCGCGTCGACCTCCACGCCATCGACGCGACGCCTTCTCAACGGCGTGGCGGTATGGGTCTCCCACCACTCGACGGAGCCAGCACGGCAGCCTCATTGCCGAGAAATGACTTCATGAGTGCACCCGGCACACTGGTTGATTTCCACACAGTGGGGGACGACGTCTTTGGAGCAGTAGCACGGGCCCCGGTACGCCACGCGCAGGCGGCCGCGGGCCCACGTCGCGCGCAGCGCCGCGGGCCGCTCCATGAGCGCGCGGCCGCCGGACACCGCGTCCTGCAGGAACAGGCGGCTCGTCGGCTTCGGCCGGAGCTTGCCGTTCAGGTGCATCTCGAGCAGCGCGTGGCCGAAGTCCGTCGCGGAGCCGCGCCCGTGCCACTCGTCGAAGACCGAGTAGCCCGGCGAGCGCACCGCCTCGCGCCAGCCGGCGCCCCGGAAGGCCTGCAGCACGCGCGCCGTCGACCGGAAGAGCATGAAGTTGCCGTTCGCCAGGGGGTAGGGGTGCCAGCTCGAGGGCACGAGCAAATCATCAGACGCCGTCAGCAGGTCGACCTCGGCCGCGAGGTCCCCGAAGAGCACGTCGGCGTCCGCGAAGCCGACCCACTCGTGGCGCGCGCTGACCTCGGGGAAGAGCACGGGCCACATGGGCTTGAGGTCGCAGATTTTATTTTTGACGCTTTTGATTTCCATGTCGGCGACGCCCAGATACTTCGCGACGCGCGCCCGCAGGCCGGCGAGGTCCAATGGAATCTCGACGCAGTTGACGCACGTCACGTTCGCCGGCGCGCCGATAAAATAGTACGTCACGCTCCGCGCGTTCGCGCGCGCCGAGGCCTCGAGCGCGGGCAGCCACGGCGGCCAGCTCGCGCGGAACGCGTCCTGGCGGTGGCGCGGGTCCGCGATTCTTAAATAGATGAGGCCCGCCTTCGTGGTTTCCGGTCGTCGCGTTCGTTCGGTGCGCGCGTAGAGCACCATGAAGACCGCGACGGGCGCGGCGAGAAGGAGTCGGGGCAGGAGCGCCGCCGGGCGGCGCCGCGGGGGATGGTCCTTCATGTGTTTGTGCGGTCGGAGAGCTGCCCTTTCAGCAGCCCAGACACCGAATGCATGCCTCTTTGAACAGTGGTGAACGGCACAGCCTGGAGGCTGCCCAGTTTTAACTTTGCTCTGTGTGAAAAATCTAGTATGTCTACATTAGCTCCGTGGAGACATACACTTGTGCGGGGGGTTTGCCGAGGCGGCTCTGCTTGGAAGGAGGTATGCTGCTATAAAAAACGCGGCACGCGCCCGCCGCCGATGAATCGGCGACGCGCGGTGTCTCCCCCGGATCTCCACTCACTAGTCACCGTACCAGATTACTGCTGGGGGCCCATCCAACCAGCCGTCTCGCAGTAGGTCCTCGGGCACCCGTCCGTGATACGGAGCGACCGCATCCCGGACCGCGACTTACGGCCGCCGAAGTGCCGAAGCCAGGCGTTCGTCGCCGCGTGGTCACGGACCTGGCACGGCGGCGCGCAGGCGCGGGGCGAGACGAAGTGGATGTTCGCACCGTGCACGCGCGCGACGCGGGAGAGGTGCTTTCGCCGGCCGCGATGGCCGAGGCACCGCTCGCAGTCGCCGCAGTACCGCGGGAGGCAATGCGGCCGCGCGGGAGGCGGCGCGGCGCCGGCGGCACACGGCGCGCCGCAGGGGCGCGGCCGCTCGGCCGAGGAGCCGAAGGTGTGCACGTCGACGGGATCGCGGGCGAGGTCCGCCAACGTGCGGTTCGGCCCGAGCTCGAGGACCTCGTCGAGGTCCACCGCGAGCGCCCAGCCGAAGCCTTGGGCAGCCGCGCGCTGGTGGCAGTCGTTCAGGACCCAGTTCTGGCCCCAGTAGACGAGGCTCCGGTTTTGTGTGTACGCGCACCGCGCGTGGTGCGTTTTGGGTAGCGCGCGGCAGCCGCCGAGCCACGCCACGTCCAGCAACGTGACGTCGGCGGCGTCCAGCCCTCGCACGGGCGCCGCGGCGTAGACAAAGAAGTGGGCGACGCCCAAGCTTCTATAGTGCTCAAGCCACGCCGCGGCCCAGCGCATCGTCGAAGGCGCCCTGAGATACGCACCATAGAGCGTGGGCACGCATAAGGCAACCCGCGTCGCGTTCGTGACGGGCGGCGGGCCGCAGCGCCGGACGAAGACGTCGTCGGTGTTGCCGAGCTCCGGGTGGGTGTCCCCGACGCGCCGCTCGACGCAGCCGGGCTCGGGCGGCGCCGCGCGCGTGCGCGCCGCGACGCGCCCGGACCCGCCGCCCACAAAGGCGTGGCGCACGTCGTTGCTGTCGAGCGTGACCGTGGCTCCCAGTGCTTTTGTGATCACATAGGCCAGCAGCAGCCTCATGGACTCGTCGTCATGGCTGGCGCCTTGAATTGTGGGGCAGCCGGCGTATCCTATTCGGGCAGCCCCGAGGGCTTGTTTGCTAGTGTCTTACAGGCCGCTGGGCATCAATGCTGGTCTAGAGTCCGGTTTTTGCATTTTTTCCTAGTGTGTCAAGCACGCTACCTCGTTTTTTGGGCCATTTGCTTGCGACGCTGTGAAGCCATCTGGGCACTATCGCTGCACTCTGCACTCTCCGCAGCAGCAGCACTCATTCAGCACCCCACTGCTGGCAGCATGGACGCCCCAGCAGCAGCAGCGCTCACCTACGACCTTACCACGCCGCCAAAGGGCTGCTCGTGGGCCCCCGACGGCACATGCCTCCTCACGGCAGGAGACGACGCGAGATTGCGGGTGCTGGAATTGCCCGCGCCCATGGTCGCCGAGCCGCCCGCGGCACCGGAAAATCCCGTATGGCGACCGACCTTCGAGGTGAAGGCCTGCGAATGCGTCTACGATTATGCTTGGTACCCGCGCCTCCACTCCAGCCAGCCTAGCACGTGCGTGTTCGCGGCCTGCGCGCGCGCGGCGCCGCCCGCGCTCTACGACGCCTACGACGGGCGGCGGCGGGCGTCCTACGTGCTGCGCGACGCCCTCGACGAGCCTGTGCCTTGCCTGGCCCTCAGCTTCAGCCCGGGCGGAGCGACGTTGCGCGTCGCGGCGCAAAAGAGAAGCCGCCTCGCGGCCTTCGACGTGGCGACGTCGCAAGTAGTCTCAGACACGGCCGTCGCTCAACGCGGGCCCCTCGCGTGTCTTGCGTGCATCGACGAGCACGTCTTTGTGGCCGGCGGCTACAGCGGCCAGATCCGCGTCTACGACGACCGGGAAAATGATCCGGGCGTCGCGCTGAAGGACTCGAACAAAATGGGCGGCGTGACGCGCCTCCGAGTTTCCAATGATGCCGTCTACGCGTCGCACCGTGGCGAGGACGTTGTCCGCGGTTTTGATCTGCGGACGCGGCGCGTCGCCTCGCGCTGTACACGCGCCGGCCATGCGCACCAGCGCTTCGACTTTGACGTCGTCGGCGAGACCCTGGTCGCGGGCGACGCCGACGGCGCGGTGCGGGCCTTCGACCTCGCGGCGGCGGACGTCGACAAGCCGGGCCGCGTCCTGCGCGCCGAGCCGTCGGCGGCCAACGGCGTCGCGGTCCACCCGCACCGCGACTGGCTCGCCGTCGCGACGGGGTCCCGGGCCCTGCCGGACGTCTGCGGCGAGCCGGCGGTCGCGTCGACGAACCGCGTCGCCGTCTACGCGTTCGAGCGGCCTCAAATAAATAATGTCTGTGGTCTTTACTCCGGCGGTCCGGGCGCCGCTTTCGGAGGATTTGCGCGGATGAAGGCGAGCGCGTCCGCGACGACGCGCGCCGCCGTGTCCGACGCGTTTTCCTCCCCTTGGATGGAGACGCGCACGTCGCACTGCTCGTAGAACTCCCGCCTCTTCTCGAGCGTCGCGGAGAGCGTGGCGCCGACGTCGCCCTGCTGCAGGAGCGGCCGCTTGCCGGCCTCGTCGCCGCTCGACAGCCGCGCTGTGAGCGTCTCGACGTCCGGGTCGAGCCAGACCACGATGCCCTGGCGCAGCGACGCCCAGTTCTGTTGCCTTGTCACCACGCCTCCCCCCGTCGCCACGACGAGCCGCACGTAGGCGGCCACCTGCTCCATGATCGACCCCTCGAGCTCGCGGAAGGCCGCCTCCCCGTCCTTTTCGAAGATGTCCGCGACCGTCCTTTTCGTCGCTGCTTCGAGTGTTGCGTCTGTGTCGAGGAATGTGTAGGACCCGAGCTGCCGGCTCACGAGTTCGCCGACGCTCGTCTTGCCCGAGCCCATCATGCCGATCAAGTAGAGGTTCACGTTCTGCAAGGCCTCGGCGAGTTCGCGGCCTGCTGTCGTCGTCCGCGACTCCGGCTCGGCGGCGCTGCTTCTCCGTATAAGCTGGCTCGGTCGCTGCACGCCTCGTCTCGGGCCCGTGAAGGCGCTCGCTGTCGCGAGGCCGAGGAGGAGCTGCAGTGCTTTAGGCATTGGTCCTGTTGTACGGCGTCTCTGGCTGTCGCGCAGCTCTTACACGAGCTGCAACTCCACGGCTCTCTCGGTCCTAGTGTCTTACTACCGCTAGCTAATAGGATCCGGCGACTTTGGCTTTGATCCCGGGGGATTAACGTGTCCCTCCGGCGCCTGAGACGACGATTTACGCGCCTGATCAGCCCTGACCAGCGCCTGACTTGGGTTACGCCACCCCAAGCAAAACAAAAGCGACCAGATGGCTGCCGAACCCAAGGCGGCCCCGGGGCTCGGCGACGACGAGGACGTGGAACTCGTGCCTGACAACTGCGCGGCAAGCTGTGTGACCTGCGGCCAGGACCCGACGAGCACGAACTGGCCCATCGCTTCGTCGCTAAGCTGCCTCGTCGGCGCGGGATGCGTCGTATTACCACCAGATGACATGGACGACGAAACCTTATTACGAAAACGGAGCGACGGGACGACGCACGCGGTCGCGCGGCCCGTCAGCCGCGAGGCACCTACGCGTTGAGCGCACCGCACCGCCCGCGCCCGCGACGGGCGCCGTTTTTGTCCTTTTCACGCCCACGACCCGTGTCTATAGATCACATAGTAGGCTGCCCATAATAATTTCCGAGACGTCGCGGGACTCCCTGGTTTTTCGCACGGTAGGCTAGCGGCCCGTGAGACACTAGGCATCCCTAGGCATCGTAGGACCCGCGCCCATTGATCACCTTTTGCGGTATATAAGAAGCCGTCCGCAACGAAAAAAAGACTGCTCTTTTCCCCTCGTGACGCTACCGAGGCGAGCAAGCGCTACGGCGCGGACCTTACCAGCTCCTGGGCAGCAGGCGAGCTCGCCGCCACAGACGCCGCGACGCGCAGCTCTCTAAAGATGAATGGCTACCCGCCGCCCCCGCCGCCCGGCCCACCGCCGCCCTCAAACGTCATGGCGCCGCCGCCGCCGCCACCACAACCCTACGGCTACCCGCAGTACCCGCCGCAGCAGTACCCGCCTCAAATGATGCCGCCGCCGATGCAGATGCCCTACGGCTACCCGCCGCCCCAGCCCTACTATGCACCACCACCCCCGCAAATGGCGCCGCCCGCGCCGCCGCCGTGGCCCGCCGACGCGCCGCTGCCGGAGCAATTGAAAGATCTGCCGCGCACCATCGGCGCGCAGATTATGAGTAGAGTCGGCCTCGCGGGCGTGTCTCCGAGATTGGTGGAGACGCTGAAAAGCATGGACGAACAAAGAGCATTAGGTGCCGTCGCCGAGTGCGCCCAGGTCGTTTCCCGAGTACCGGAAACGCAGCGCGAGTTCGCGTTTGCCGACGTGATTATGAGGCACAACGGCGGCGTCCTCGCGGCGACGCCGGCCAACTCTACTCCTCTGGTGTCGCAGCCGGCGCCGCCGCCCGGACCGCCGCCGCCCGCGCCCGTGGCCCAGCCGCCGCCGCCGCCAGAAAACGACCCGGAGATCGCCCAGCAATTGCAACTCGTGACGCAGCAGCAGTCCCGCAGTCTCATCGACGTGTCGCTCGCCGACCCCAATAGGATCTCCAAGAACCTCGTGCCAGGGGAGATCTGGTCCGTGTCGCGCGACGGCCGCGACCTGGCCCTCGACGCCAAGGCCAAGAAGAAGCTCTGGAAGAAGCTCAAAAGGGAAGTTATATATAGGCCGTCGCCCGAGGAACAGGAAGAAAAAAAGAAACAAAAGGAGGAAAAAGATATCGATGAATACCGGAACTCCGACGAGTACAAACTCAGAGTAAGACGCGACTTCGACGACTTGCTGCCGTTGCTGGCCCAGCAGGCCAAAGAATTAAGGGGGCCGAAGCCGGGAAACCCGGAACAAAGCATCGAACCGAGCTGCGCCGACGGCGACCCGACGCGGCAAGACCTCTTCATGGCCAAGGTCCACAGCGCGCAGGTAGCCATGGCGCAGCCGAACCCTCTGATGATCGAGAACGGCTCGGCCACGCTAGATGGAGATCCGGCGACCCTCGGGGCTTCGGCCGCCGCGGTTATAATGAGAGAGAAGCCGGACCTCTTCAAGGAGGAGGTCAAAGAGGTCGTCATGAAGAAGAAGAAGGAGCGGTCGCGGCGGCGGTCCGGCTCCTCTGATTCCTCGGACCGGGACCGGTCGCGGCGGCGGCGAAGAAGGCGGTAGGTCTCTTCTTAAAGTATCGGTACTAGTCTCTTGTTCTTGTCGCGGCGATGGCTTGTGACGGGTTTTCCATGGATTTGCAACTTGCTTTTGCGTTCCTGCTGGCTTCAGGCCCAGTCCATAAACTACCGGAGCGACAGGACTCGCCGCGCACGCAAGGAAACCGAGCACCGGCGACAATAGCTCATATTTGTGTCGTGAGGTTGAGTCAGCAGACTGGAGCACTGAGGCTCACCGCCGATGCGCCGCACGGTCCTGCTTCTCCTCGCCCACGCCTCGTGCGTGGGAGGCGTCTTCGCGGGGAGAATTCCCTGCGACAAATGGCTCGGGCCCGGGTGTCGCTACTCAGGGCACTAGGGGCGACGCGTTGTATACCGGGGCGCCGGCGACGATCCCCGACAGGCGCCGCCACGAGGGACACGCTCTGCCTGGTATTTTGAAACTAGCAGTGACGGTACTCTGTTGCCTCCTCATCCTGGGTCACTTCGACCGACGCCGACGCCGACGGCCTCGGCCGGCACCACAGGACGACGACGACTCGGACGGCGACTTCGAGCCGGGCCCGAGGACGACGACGGCCTCGGCACGGAGACGCTCGCCGAGGCTGGTCCGACGATGAGGACTCTCGCCTGGGACCGGGGGAACTAAGCGGTAGATGGAGACGTACGAGAAGTAAACACAACACCCCCGTTAGTAACTAGGCCCCCAGATGCAAGTTGCGCTGGGCCCGCGTCCGCCTTTCCAATTCGCGCTCGGCGGCGCCCCTCTCCAAATTGCGCGGCGGCCGCGGCCCGACGGGCCGCACGCCGAGGCCCTCTCCTAAAAAAGTTTGCGCGTCGTCGCCTGTCGCCGCGCACAGCTCCTCCAGTAGTTCTTCGGCCCTCTCACCGACGTCCGCGCCGCGCGCGCCGTGAACAGCGCGCCGACACAGCGCCATCGCTTCTCTATGCTCGGGCTCGCGTCTATATGAAGCGAGCGCGAGGGCGAGCGCGAGCTCGTGGCCGGCCCGCGTTCGGCCCGTCAGTTGCGTTGATTGGATGCGGTGGTAGCGCTCCGCGTCCTTTACCGTTGCGTAGGCCGTCTTCGAGCCAAAGCGCGGCGCGACCGTCGACCCGGCTGGAAGTTGTTTCTCCACCACTATCCTAGCCCTCTTGACATTCTCTAGAGAAGGCATGTCTGGTAGAGCCGGGTAGGTCAATCGTAAGTAGATGGGCCGCGCGTCGCCCGGTTCCTCGGCGAGCGTGATCCGCAATTCCTTGCGGAGCTCGTGAGTAGTCTCCTTCGCGTCGTACGACAACGGGACCGCGAAGCTTTCCGGTAGACCCTTCAACGACGCCAGGAATCGAGGAACGTGCTCGAGGCATCCCGCCAGCAACGCCATCTCCGAATCCGACGGCTCCTCCGCGCGGTAGCAGCGGCAGACCGACGCGGGGCTGTCCCGTCTCCCCAGGTCGCCGACGCCAACCAGTAAAGCCAGGGCCTCGCGCGGTCGGCCTTCGTACAGTAGCCGAGCGTGGTGCTCGAAGGAATGGGTAAAGCGCAGTCCTTTCGCGCAGGCCGCGCCATCCAACTCATCTCGCAACGTCGCCATGGCCTCGAGACCCGCATCCTGGGCCTGTTTTGCTCTTTTAGCGATCTCCTCCTGGGAAGCTGCCCACGCCGGCGGGTCGCTGTTCGAGACCGAGACGTAGCCTTCTTCGATGGTCGCGTCCTCGCGCAACAACTGCGCTCTCACGATGGTCTCCGCCGCTCGCGGCAGCGCCCAGGGCCGCTTTTCCCGAAAACTTGCTGCTATCTCTTTCATTAATTTGGGCGAGAGCACGCGACACGGCGCGACGCCTCTCTCGTCAAAAGACGCACACGCCTCCACGCGTCGCAGATTCCCGGGCTTGACGCGCAGCGTCCGCGCCTTCTCGCCGTAAGCAATCCTGACGCCGAGGCGGCCGTCCTTCTCGTTGATTTCGTCCGTGACAATTCCCGTGGCGCCGTTGTGCTGCGCTTGCTTGGCGAGGCCGTGCAAGGCTACCGTTGCGCCGCGCGGTGGCTTGTCGTCTTCTGACGCGGCGAATTCCATGCTTGCTGGGTGATATGGGCAGCCCAATCAATGGGAATTGGCCGCGCGGGAGCGGTGCAAACGATGCCTGGGCTGCTCAGACGTCAAAGCAGTCTGGAATGCGCAGCCGCGGCGAGGGCGTTGGCAGCGCTTGGTCTCTACTTCGGCCGTCGCGCGGATTCCAAGCCTAGGCCTAGTGTCGATGATACGCTAGCGTGCCTGAAGCGCCAGCTCTTTTATTTGGTTGCAACCATCGACACGGAGGGTAGAGGAGCGAGCAAAATACCAGTGACGGCTGCGCGATTGATTCTGGGCGGTCGACTGGCGCCGCTCGCATCACTACGCATCTCTAGCCTGCAGCACTCTGGTGCAAGCAGCCTTGCACGCGGCGCGCGGCAGATAGCGGTGCAAAAAACCGTGCGCAACACCGTGCACTCGTAGCTCCCCAATCGTAGCTTCGCAATAGTGGTGCAAAGGAGGTCACGAAATATGCTCGTACGAGCCGCGCGCCGCGCCGCGGTCGCCAGCGCTGCGGCTCCTCGACGCTGCACCGCCCGCCGGACGTCGACGGTCGGCGACAACCGCGTCGTGCGGCTGCAGACCGAGGACCCGAGAATGTCCAAAATCGTCATCCACAACGGCGTCGTTTATACCTCCGGTCAGACCGCGGGAGACGCCGGCGACGACATTAAGTCGCAGACCCAGGCCACGCTCGCAAAAGTCGACGCGCTTCTGAAGGAGGCGGGCACCAGCAAATCCCACGCGCTCTCGGCGACGATCTGGCTCAAGGACATCAACCGCGACTTCGCAGCGATGAACGAGGTCTGGAACGCCTGGGTCGACCCCGAGAACAAGCCCGTGCGCGCGACCGTGGAGGCGGCGATGGCGCGGGATGTGCTGCTCGTCGAGATCCAGGTGACGGCGGCGCTCGACAAGAACCCATTTGAAGATCTAAACTACTAACACATTACATCGTAGAGAGCCATCCCGAGACCCGTCCCGCAGGCGTAGCCGACCGTGCCCCAGACGACGGCGGGCACGACGAGGTCCTCGCGGCGCGTCGAAAGAGCGAAGGCCGCGGCCGTCGCCGGCCCGCCGACGCACGCGTTCGACGCGACGAGTGCCTCGTCGACGGTCCAGGGCCCCTTCAGGGTGCACGCCGCTAGCAACAATGCGTGGCCGGCCAGTGCGGCGACCGCGAGGCCGACCGCGGGCGCGCCGGCCTTAACCACCGCCGAGACGGGCGAGCAGGCCCCCAGGCAGGCGTAGAAGGCCGCGAGGCACCAGCCCGCCATGCGCCGCGCCGCGCCGCGCGCTCGTGTGAACCAGCGGCACGCGACGGCAGACACAGCGATGGCCGCGGTCCGGAGGGACGGTTTTAGGGGAGCCGCGGCGGCGACGCAGCAAGCGCCGAGGAATAATGGGACGACGGGCGAGCCAGCGTCTTCGGTCTTCGACACGGTGGCTGTCTCAGGTCGGGGCGCGCCGTATTTTGATGCGAGAAACTGCAGCAGGACAATATATGCCGCCATGACCACGACGTCCGCCGTCGCGAGCGCCGCGAGCAGGCCATTGTTTTTGAGCCCGACGGCCTCGGCCACCACAAAAAAGTTCGCCGAGCCGCCGACATACGACGCGGCGAGCGCCGCGGCGCCTTGATTGGAGGCGGCGCCGAGCGTAGGACGCAGCAGCTTCGCGGCTACAAAAGCGCCGGCGACGGAACTCAAGGCGCCGGCCGCGAAGGCCGCGCCGACGCGTCTGATTGCAACGCCGTCTTTTGTTCCTTTTGATTCGCGGCCGATCAGCGTCAGCGCGAGCGAGAGAGGTAGTACAACGGTCCAGCCCCCGGCGTATATAATGGACTCGCGCGGCAGCACTTTGATTGACGCCAGCGCCGCGGCGGCCGCGAGCGCGGCGCAGGGCTCGCGCGTGCCTAGTTTTGCTGAAACCGCGACGCCGGCGAGGGCGCGCAGCTCGTTGGAGTAGGGTGCTGCTTTCCTGCAACTCGTTCGGCGCAGCGATGCTACTTGTCTTCCAGCGGTACGCCGCAGCGACTGCTGCGGCGCGAGCAGGGCGTGGCTGCACGCTGCCAGTGCTGTGAGCTGAACCAATGCCGAACGCATCCTGCGATTGCACCAATCGCCTCTCCGAGTGGTTGTGAGACGTGCTTAGATTTATTGTTATTGATCGCGACGATGGCGTACAGCTGGTGCCGGGTGATCGATCAGAAATTCTGAGCACTGGTGGTGCTCGAGGTTGCGCAAGAGCTGCCGCCACGATGCGAGCACGCTCGGTTATTATTTCAGGCTAGCGGCCTAAGACACTAGCAAAAAGATCGGATACAAGTTTCGCTGCACACGACCCATTGAAGCGATTTGGGAATGCTGAAGATTCGTGCTCGGATGGTTACACTAAGATCCTCGGGAACGCGCGCTGGCGGCGCCCGAACGTGAGGGGAAGTGATGCCAGTGGGCAAAAACGCCATCGCGGCGTCGCTCCTAGCCCCAAGCGCCAAGAGAAATAGGTCACATTAAAACTACGAGTCCGCCTTCGCCAGCTGCGCGTCGACGTATGCCTCGTACGCCGCCATCGCCGCGGCGTCGGACGCCGTTTTTGCGATGGGCCGCGCCGCGAGGCTCCTTAGGAAATCCGACGGCTCTCTATCTGATGAAGGCGCCGCCGCCTCCTCAACTTCCCCGGACGTCGCCCAGAGCTCCTTGATCGAGACGCACGGCGCCCCGTCGAGCGCCGCGCCCGCGCCCGGCTCCACGACCAACAGACGCGGCTCATGTCTCCCATCGACGTGATACAAGTCGCGCCAGTCCTCCACGACCCGATCGACATCCGTGCCGGGCGCGCAGACCGCGAGAGCGGCCCCGCCAAATCCCCCGCCCACCATCCTACAACCCAAGATACCCTCGACGCTTCTCGAGGCGTCGACGGCCGCGTCCAATTCATCACAGGACGCCTCGAAGAGGTCCCGCAACGACTGATGGGCTTCGTACAGGATCAGCCCGACGTCGCGCCACGAGCCTCTTCGTAGTAATGTAGCACACCGTCTCACGCGACAGATCTCCTCCACCACATGCCTCCCGCGGTTCGCCGTTGCTTGGCCCACTTCTTTTTCGATCTTGTCGATCATTGCGAGACCTTTTGTTACTCCTTCATCAGCGACCTCCCTCAACGAAGCAACTTGCAATTCCTTGGCGCACCGTTCACAAGCCAGCCTTCGATCGGTATATGGCGAGTTCTCGAGGTCGTGCTTCACTCGCGTATCTAGGAGTACGAACGTCGCATCGGTGGAAATGTGAGCATCAACCTTCTCGTCCCGACAATCCAGCGACACGACGCACCCCGGTCTCCCGTAGACGATGGCCAGGTGGTCCATGCAGCCTCCTTTCACTCCAGAAAATTCCCATTCGCACTCGACGATGCTCCGAAAAAAGGCGTCCCTCCCGTCTTTTCTCTTCCGTAATTCATAGGATGGGTTGCACGCCCTCGCCGCGAGTGCTGATGCGACGACTAACGCCGAGGACGACGAGCACCCCGCTCCCAGAGGTACGTCGCTCGCGACCAGTATGTCCGCGCCTCGCACGTCCTCTGGTGAGGAAAAGTAGACGAAGGGCCCGGCAATATAGCGCAAAAAGCGCGGGTCTATTTCTGCCGAAACTTTCGGGTCTTCTTGCCTAGCTTTGTGGAGCACTTTCAGAAATAGATACCCGGTGTCCTCATTAACGGGAGCGTCGTCGCTCACGACGTTCAATCTATCATCATCTCTACGACGAAACACGACGCGCACGCGCTGCGTCAGCGCGAAGGGCAGCGCCACGCCGCCTTGATAGTCGACGTGCTCCCCAATAACGTTCGCGCGGCCCGGCGCGGCGGCTATTCTCGGCTTCGGGCCGACGCCGTAGATCGCTTCGAAGCGCTGCACGAGTGCGTCTTCCGAGAAGCGTGTGCTGTCGTCGTTGATGTCGTAAAGCGCCGCCATGGCTTGTGAGAGCGGTGAATGTGTGCTGGCTTTTTTGAGAGCTGCGAGCTGCCACGCGTTCTTTTGCGCGTTGCAGCTGGTAGTTGAGGTAAAACGGATATGTTTCGCAACTACTGCACCAGTCGTACGGTAAGCGATGGCAAAAAGCGCGAGCCAAAGGCAGACGTAGCTAGCGGCATGAAGACTCTAGCCCTGGAGGAGCCTCCTCTCGGGTCAGTGTGTTGCGCCCGCGCGCGCTGCCCATCGATCAGAAATGAGCCTCGGCGAGCTCCCGGCTGTCATCCTGGACGTCATCGTAGCATGCGCGGGGGAAGAGCATGGGTGGAGACTCGAGGTGGTCAGCTCCTCCCTGCAGGCCACATCGATGGAGTGCGCCGCCGTCCGGCTTGGCAAGTGTCGCTGGATGGGCGGGAACCGCGGGATGGCCGAGTTCAGACCGAGCTGGCGCCACGTCGCGGTCGCTCTGCGGCGTTGCCCGTACTATCTGTTGCGGCCTGGCGGCGGGCCAAAGCATTTGAGGTTTTTCTATCCCCACGGGGAACATACTATCGTGGATATTCGACCCAATGCTTGCTTCGTGTCGCGCCGCCAGGCCGACACATTTGCCATCCAGCCTAACTCTCAGTGGGGCGGCGACTATGGAAACATTTGTGATCACCCAAGTCGTGGATATCCGACCGGCAGATATCAAGCTTTCTTGACTTATCAGATGTACAACAATACTTCGGTCCTTATAATGACGCCCAATCACCTATTAGAGGCTTCGACACCGTGGTTGTTGCATCTAAGTTCCCACGCCTCTCATTTGCCTTTTCGCCGCTGTCGCAATGAGGATGGTAGTATTCCTCATGTTCTGAAAGTCCATTACGAGCCTGAGAATGGTGCAATACATCAAGTCCATCAAGTCCCACACTGGGAGCTAGCCCCCGCCACGCTCGCCGACGACGAGCGCTTCGAGTGGCGCGTGTAAGTGTAAGTCACAAAAACACTAGCTTATCCCCGCCGGCGCGGGCGGCGCGGCCTCGGGCAGGGACGGCTCCGGCACCCAGGGCGGGCCCGTCGCCTCGGACCGCTCCTCATTAATCGGAGGCGGCCGCGGCGTGGGATTCGGCGTGGGCTCGCGCGACTTGCGCGCCCGCGCCTCGGCGGCCTTGGCTTTTTGTCGCTGCCCGTCAAGGATGTAGTACTGCAGTTCTAACCGCTGCGCCATGAGCTGGTAGCCCTTGCGTACCGCGGTCCTCATCGGCGTTTCCCCTCGATTATTGACGGCCATTTTCGGCTTTTGCTTCGAGGGCACCCAGGGCGCGCCGCCCTCGAGCAGCGCCATCGCGGCTTTTTCGTGGCCCGCGCTCACGGCCAGATGCAACGGCGTGTCGCCGCCTCGAAACGTCTTGGCCGAGGCGTCGGCGCCGAGCTCCATCAGGTACTTGATGATCTCGACCTGGGCGACGTCCGCCGCGCGATGGAGCAATGTCATGCCGCTCCACCTCGTATGCGTGAGGCTGGTCTTCTTCTCTGCGATGAGATGCTTGAGCAGGGGCAGGTTGCCGTTGCGGACGGCGAGGAAGCCGTCGGTGGTCATGGTTTGGGGCTGCCCCACTGGGCGCCTCCGCGACGCGCGTCGACGCGGTGGCTCGCGCTTGCTCCGTCGCAAGCCGCAGCTCTACAGCGCCAAAAATGGCAGCCATCCTAGTGTGTCACTACACTAGCACGACCTTTTTTTTTTCACGCCACGTTTGCAACTGCGGGATATCCGCGTTTCACGAGGGCGCGCGCGGTTAATTCTACGCCGAAAAAAGCCTGATAGCGGCTCTTGCGAGAACAGCGCTCGCTAGACTCAAAAAAGTGAAAAAAGGTCAGGATGGCGCGGGCGGCCGAACTTTGATTTCCACACAGGTGGTCGCGCCGCCGCCTCCCCCAAAAAAGAAGGACCGCAGCGGCCCCTACGTCGATTCTCTAGGCAGGGAGATCTACCAGGCGACGTCGCCGCGGGAAGACGTGCCCGCGCCGCCCGCGGACTCGGAGGTCTTCAAGCCGCTTGAAAGAGACGCTTTCTCGACTGAACTGAAGGCGAAGCGGCCGCGGTCCTTCCGCAAGGGGGGCGCTGCCGCAGGTGAGGGCTCCTTCGGCCGCGCGCAGCGAAACCAGCACAACCAGGCCTCGCGGGCGGCCGCGCGCGAGCGGGCCGCCAAAGTCTTCGTCGAGCGGTCCGTCGCCGCGGCGCCGAACCCCGTGACCGCCGAGGAGGTGGCGGCGATGAAGAAGGAGTTAGAGAATGCGGGGGAAGATTTGGTCGTGCCGCGGGCCAACGAGGAGGAGGGCTTCCAGCTCGCCGTGGAGAAGGCCTAGTAGATTCCCCCCCGACCACTCCCGTTTAAAACTCTTACGTCAACTATCGCTGTCCTCCTCCTCGATGTCCCCGAGGTCGTCCAGCCACGACTTCCCCGCGCGCGCCGCGCGCTTCGGCGCGGGCGCCGACCCCGACGCCTTCCGCTTCTGCGTCGCCACGGGCCGCATCAATAACTGCTGCGTGCGACTGACCACGGTGGGCTTGGGGATCACCGGAGCAGCATCCGCCTCCGACGCCCCGAGGGCGTCGCGCGCCGACTCCTCGGCCGCCTGGATGACGCAAGCCGCAACAACCCCGTCGAATTTCTGGACGAACTCGCGCTCGTCGCGGTAGTTCGCGAAGAGCTCTTGGGCCCGTCCTACTACCGAATCGTGGAGATTGAGGTTCGAGGCCGCGTGCGCGATGAGGTCGAAGGCCTTCTTTTTCATTTGATCTTTATAACCTGTACGCGTCTTCCTTTCATCAGTGCCCAGGTTAGAAAGGCCCATCTCCATGGTTTCGGAGGCCTGGCGCAGGCGCGAGGCGCGCTGGCCACCGGCGCCACCGGTCGGCACGAGGGACGTCTTCATATTATGTGCTGCACTGTACAACTTGTTCGGTGCCGGACCGTGATGCGACTTGTCCTCCTCGCCTGCGTGAGGAACGGCGTCGCGATCGCGATGCAGTTTGAAGTCGCGGCGATGGCGTGGGGGTGGCTTGGATGCTCCGCGGCCGTCGCATCGATGGCGTCATCGGAAGGGACGCCGCGGGCGACCCTCGAACTTCCTAAATTGATTCCCCTCGAACAGCTTGTGCTCCTCGACGACATTCCCGCAGCCCTGGTCGCCGATGCCCAGACACACTACATCTCCGTCCTTGGACTCGTGGAGGAATTTGGTCTGGTCGCGGTTGCCACACACGTCGCACGTGTACTTCGGTTCGACTTGGCTCGGGATCGTGTAGGTCTTCGTCGGTTCGGCGGCTAGTACTAAGCGTCGCAGGTCGTTGATTTCCGGAAAGCCGCGCGTGGGGGCCATAGCGCTCAAGACGGCGGTCGCGACGAGCGGTTGCAGGAACTGGGGCTCCTTCTTGATCTCAACCTCTTCGCCGGGGATCGAGCCGTCGCCGCCTCTTATTGAACCGACCTCGGCCATCGCTGCGCGCCGCGCTGTGCAAGGCCGGGGGCGCTGGGCTACGCAGTGTTATCGGGCCGCGGCGGCGGCAGCGAGCGATGCGACGTGCGCAAACGCTCTAGAATAGATGCCACCGACTGCGCGGCGGTGTGCTAGGCCACGCAGCGGCGCAACACACGGAGCTGCGCGCTCGCCTGTGAATTAGCTAGCGGCATGTAAGACACTAGCGCACTTTTGACTGTTCCTCGTGAACGCGTAAAGGAGTTAAAATCCAGGCGCGGGCATCAGCACCAGCCACAAGCGATCTCGCATAAGCCGTCACGGGCGGCAGGCTATCGAAGGGCAGCCAAAAACAAGCATTCCAGACCAGTGAGTCCCTCTGCCCAGAGCTGGGCAGCATTAGCACAAGCCCTTCACGCAAACAACAAAAAAGGCAGTCCGTGACCGCCAGCAAGCATGGCCTGCTTCAGCCCCAAGCCCCTCTACCAGACGTCGGAGCCGACGATGGCGAGCGCGGCATTGGTCCAAGCCAATAGGTTCGCGCAGCAGGGCAGGTACGACCAGGCCCTCCGACTCCTCGACGGCGAAGAAGAGGACTCGCCGACCTCATTGATGGTGCGCATGGTCTGCGAGTGGAAGGGTTTGAGGGAGCTGGACCGAGCCCTCGCGACGTACGACGTATTAAGGGCGCTTCCTGAATCACCGCCTCCACTATTAGCGGCGGCGCAGCGCAACGCGGACAGCATCCGCCTCGAGAAGAAAGTGAATGCGATACGCGAGGCGCAGGAGGTGCGTGCGACGACGACGCGGGAGCACGCGTCAGCCGCTTATAGATTCGAGGAGATTGATCTCGAGGAGCCCTGTTCAGAAGAAATAAGGTTCCACGCGCTGTACGGGGCTGGTTTGCATTGGTACAAGGGCGAGGACTATGCTAGAAGTGCGCAGTGCGTCGAAGCGGCGCTGGAATCAAAAGAGGACTTCGCGGCCGCCTGGCACGTCCTGGGCGAATGTAGGAGACATCTGGGCGACGCGAATGAAGCGATAGAGGCCTTCGCACAAGCATGTGAGCGGGCGGAGACGAAGCATGTGCGGGACGCGGCGGCGCGTTGTAGGGTAGAGGCGCTCGTCGCTGCTGGGAGAGACGCCGAGGCATTAGAAGCGCTCGAAGCGTTGGAAGTCGACGCCGAGGTCCTGTACTGGAGGGGCCTGGCGAAGTCGCGACTGGGCCAGCACGCATCAGGTGTTGATGATTTAGACGCCGCCGCGTCGAAGATGACCACTAAGGACGTGACGGACGCCGTGGCAACAGCGCGGTGCCGCGCCGGCGTCGCGTCCCTCGCGTCCGGTGATATTTTACATGCGCGGCGCCACTTCTCGGTGGTGGCGTCGCAGAAATACGCGCATCATAAGGAGCACTTCGACGCGCGGTTCAACGTCGCCGTCTGCGACGCGCGGTCGGGAAATCTTGACAAAGCTACACAAGGCTTCCAGGCCCTCGTCGACTACTCCATGGTCGCTGGGATGGATGACGAAGCAGGAGCTCGCAAAGGGCCCGACTTTGGGCGCGCGTGGGCGGCGCTGGCCGACGTGCACCTCGCTTCCGAGAATTGGAATGAAGCTGTCGAGAACTACGAGCTCGCGTCTATTGATGACGATGCTGATGCATTACATAACCTGGGCTACGCCGCGTTCCGCGCGGGACTTCTGGTCAAGAGCCGCGCGGCCTTCAAGCAGGTGATCCTACGAAGGCCGGACTGCGAGAAGGCGCAGCGGGCCATGAAGCTCGTTGTGAGTGCGCTCGACGCCCGGTCGAAAAGGCGGCGGGCGACGCTGGCGAAGCTCGCGGTTGACCTTGATAATCTGGAGATGGGGAGTCCCTCGTCTCCAGAACTAGACGCGACGGACGCGCTCGAACGGCTGCACAACGACGCGGTCGGGCCTTTGAATGCGATCAAGCTCCAGGGGCAGGAGTCTGGCACCGTTGACAACCCGTACGACCCCCAGGAATTGCCAGCCGTCAGTAAAGCCGAAGCCGCGTGTCGCGCGGCGATGAAAGCGTCGCGCGACCTCGACCGGCTACGTTCAGAAGCGCCCCGCGACGCTTCGAAAGATGCGGCGGCCCTCGACGCGAAAAGGGTAGCGGAAGACGCCATCGCGAAGGCTCAGAAATCAAATGGAGACGACGCGGAAGCATCAATCGACGAGGCGACCCAGGCAGTATCAAAAGCGGCCGACGCGGCGTCAAAGGCGGCGACCGCGGCCGACGACGCGGCATCAATGAGGACGAAAGCGCGGCGCGAGGCTCACGCGGCGCTGGAGGCCCACGTCAACAACGCCGTCGAGGCCGTGTTGAAAGCCGTCGAGGCGGACCACAAAGCTCACGTCAAGCACGAGAAGGCTCGTGTCAAGGCCGCGGCTCACTTGGAGGAGCGCGCGGCGCTCGCCCAGCGCCTGTTTAGGATCGAGGACTCCCTCAACAAGCGCGCATTGAGAGCGGACGCAATCGAAGAGCTCCAGCACGCGCGGGCGTGCGGCGCCGTCGCGGCCCAGGCGATCGCCTCGGCGGCCGAGGACGGACCCATCGAAGGGGCCTTGGCCGCGGCCGACGCCTTCGAGGACGCGGCTTCTGCTCATGCGGCGGCGTGTACCGCCTTGCTCGAAGCTGCTGCGCGAAACGAGGCTTGTGATAGGCTGCAAGGTCGGCTGAGCCAGGCGGACACGGCGACGGCCTCTACTAGAGACGCGGCGCGGCGCGATGGTTTGGGGGATGACGTGGACACTGCCGTCAAAGCGGCGGCGCGGGCGCTGAATCACGCGGTCGTCATGTTGAAAGCGGCCCGCGAGGGCGGCGACGTGGCCGACGCGCGGCGCGCCGTCGCGGACGCCATCGCCGCGGCCGCTGAACTGCGGGAGAAGGACGCGGCGCTACGCGACGAGCTCGGAAGGCGGCGCGCGGACGCGGCGCGGCGGAAGGCCGCCGACGAGCTCGCCCAGCTCGAAGGTGACGAGACCGCCGCGTCGGCGCGGGCCCTCGACTTCTACGCGAAGCTCGCGAAGCCGGGCCGCTACGAGCCGATCGCGTTCGAGTCGGACGCGCGAGCCGAGCCCGCCGAGGAAGCGGTAGTATGCTACGCGCTGGCCGCGCTCGCCGTCGACGCGAGCAAGCTTCCGACGGGCGTCGACGCGTCGCGGCGCGAGCGGCACCTGTCGCCCAACGCGTTCCGCGCCGCCTTCGGCGTGGGAGCGACCGCATTTAGCGCGTGGCCGAAGTGGCGCCAGGCGCTCGCGAAGCGGAAGGTTGGGTTGTACTAACTTGGATTCTTGTGCCTCTCGCCTCTCGGGGCGCGTCGATGGCGTCTAGTGAGCGCGCCTACGCGTCTCGTCGACTCGAGGGACTCCCATAGGGCTAGACTCCCGTATGACTGCCCCACTAGGGGTGCTCAGAAAAGCAGAGGGTGCTTCAAACTTATCACATCACGCGGCCCGCCGACGAAGCCGCGGCGCGCGTGGCCAGCACCTCGCGCGCGTCTTCCAGCGCCGCCTGGACCTGCGGCGTCTCGGGATGCGCTTCGCCGAATACTTGCTTCCACGACCGTGCGACAGACTCGAGCGTCTCCACGGCTTTGCGGATATGGTCGAGCGTGGCGCTAGCATCCAGGTAGAGCGCACGCGCGTAACAGTGCCTCATCTTGAGCGTGACTCTATGCCCTTCTCCGAGAACGCGTCGCGCCACGGGCATCATTTTGCGCATCAGAGTCTTGGCTTCTGCGTAGCGCCGTAACTCGCCAATAGCACGAGGGCGCAACGCCGGCGGGCGCGCCACATTTTATAACGACGGGGGGACATCAATCGGGACATCACGCGCGCACGGCGCGGACATGATACTTGGCATGTGACAGGAGACACACATGGGCGAGCTACGCGTAGGGCGAGCCGCCGTCGTAGGGCAGCGACGCCGCCGATGCCTCCTCAAAATGCTATGGTAACTCTGCCTTGTTTTGCGATAAGCCGCCGCCGTCGCGCCTCTGCTCGCGCTCCATGCCTCTGCTCCGCCGCTCACGAGTCCTGTCAAGACTGATAATCGAAAAATCCGCCGCTCTTGGGCTAGCGGACTGTAAAGACACTAGCAAGCTTTGCTCGAGTGAAAATAGTGGTGCTCTGCCCGCAGAGCACTTGCAGAGCACACAAGCACACTACCCGCAGAGCGCGTTCAACGCCCTAGTAACGAGCGCACGCTTTGTTCGACTTGCAGGGGCAGCCCTGCGCGCAGAGACACTGTACATACTGTCATAGCACCCTCACTCACAGAGCGCCAGCATCAGACGCCGCCGCGGCGTGCCAGCAAAGCACAGACGGGAGCAGCACCATGGGCGCCGGTGGCTCCTTCGAGTACGTCGCCAAGTTCGTCGAAGATGATCCTGAGTTAGAAGCGGACGACCAACGCAAGCTCGCGGCGTATGTACGCGAGCACAGAATAACGGGCAAGCGCGCAAGGCGCCGCTTCATGAACGACAAATCAGCGTTAGAGGAAATCGCCGGCCCCAAGGCGGCGAAAGTCCTGCGCAGCCGACTGCGCCAGAAGAAGGTCCGCGTCGGAAAAAAAGCAGAAGAGTTTTTTGCGAACGTAAAAGATTTTATAGCAGCAAAACACGAGATCGACGCCACTGCTGAACGAGTTTTACCTAGATCCTACATGGACTCCTACCAGTCCTTCAAGCCTGCCGTGCTGAGGCATGCTGAAGGTATGTCGATCGATGACGTTTATCAATCGGCCGAGTGCACAAGATCGGCCTTCGAGCAAGCTGCGCGCAGTGTCGTCGAAGCTGCTGATTTAGATCCAGATGAAGTAGTAACACATGACGGGGAGGAGCTGATGCTCACGGACGACCTGCCCTTCACGAGGCTGTGTCTGGCACCACCGAAGGGGCATGCTCGAGCAGCTGAAAAAATCCGAGACGACTACGAGGGAGACGCGTCGCGATTGGTGGATGTGAATCGGTGCTCCATCGTCGTCGATGAGGAGCAACAGCTTGTGGCTGTAGCTTCCAAGCTCATGGAGAAATGCGAGGTCGTTCGGTTGAAGAATCGATTTGCGGAACCGCTGTTTAACGGGTATCGGGACGCGCTGTACTCCGTGCGCGTGTCGAGTGGCGACACGTCGCATATTTGTGAATTGCAACTCCACCTGGCGGCCGTGATCGCGCACAAAGAAAAGACGCACCACTACTACGAGTACTTCCGGAGTTATTTTGCGGGTTCGATGGCCGAGGTCGATTCCCGCATGAAGGACCTCATGGACATTGGCATCAGCCACGACAAGTCGCTCGAAGGTCTAGTTAATGACCTAGCCGCGTCGTGCACGGACGTACCTAGGCTAAAAGGCCTCGCTAGATTTTTAGGATATGGCGGCATGGACGAGTATGAATTAGCGGCGCGGTTGTACGACCGGTGCCTCGACGTGCACCTGACGTCACTCAACGCGGCCCGCTTATTGTGGCGGGACAAGACGGCCTCGATCGCGCAGAGTTTTCGAGGTATCGACGACGCCAACGCGCTGAAGCATGATTCAAAGCCCGTCGAGGAGATCTGTCGCGCGCAGCTCGAAGCGGCGGACAATGCGCAGTGGCATGGGTCCGAGGGCCACGAGCGGCCGCGGCCGACGTGCTGCGCGCCGGAAGTTGTGGAAGCGTGGGAGGCGCAGTGCGAGGCCTGGCGCAAGGCCGGGGCGCTGTTTCGGGAGACGCGGGATCGAGCTTCTTCCAAGTTGGGGAACGAGCATCCCGTGACTCTGACGGCGGCCGCGTCGCTCGCGGGCTGGATTTTGGAGGACAAGGACGGTGATTGGAACGAGGCTTTTGATCTTTGTTCCGACGTGCGGCCCCGGGTGGTAAATTTCAGGCGTCCCGCGCCCATCAATCTTCGCACAGGCGCTGCCCAAGCTCGCCAAGGTCCTGGGCGCCACGCACCCCGATACGTTGGATGCGCGAAGTCAGCTCGCGCAGATCTGCTGGAGTGCCACTACCAAAAAGTCGCGCGAAAGGGTGGAAGCGGCGGGCTACGAAAGCAGCGCCCACGCCGCCGCGGCGTTGTTCGCGGAAAATATCGAGGCCTACAGGGCCATGGGCGAGCCGGACTCTGAGCACCGCCTCATGAACATGACGCAGCTCGCCAGGGTGTATAATGAACCGGCGCTGGCGCGGTACGACGACAGTCTTGCTGTCTTGCGGGAGGCGCTCGAGCGGTACCGGCGCACGCTGGGCGAGGCGAACTCGAACACGGACGCTTGTTTGGAGCTCGTCGACCGCCACGCGGAGGGGCTGGAGCGCGTTTCCCAGGGTGACCCGTTCTATAGTGATGACGAGGAGGAGGTGGACGAGGAGGACGAGGACGACGAGGACGACGGGGACGATGACGAGGATGATGAGTAATGTGGAAGTAATGTGGTACTAGTTAGTAGTTGCCAGTGCCCGCCGCCCGGCCGCGAAGTACCCACGCCATCGATGCGACGGCCGCGGCGATGGCGTACCGGTGGTACCACCATGCCATCGCCGCAAACGCCGCCGCCGCGGAAGCTATACTCATACCCTTAAGACCCCCAGGTAGTCCTAGTCCTCCTCGTCCGACATCGACCCGCGGTTCGACCCGTTCGGATCGATGATGTCGTCCAGACTCACGAACTTCCCCGTGATCTTCATCTGCTCCATGGCCTCCCTAATGTGGTGCTTGCGCATGAACGACTCCCACGCATTTCTTTTGCGCGTCTCCACCAATTGTTTGCGAGTAGCCTTGATCTGCTGGAATCTCACATCGTCTTTCTGGGTTTTTTGCAGCAATTGTAAGCGGTGGAACTCGTGCATCCGCTGGATCCGCGCGCAGTTCTCGAGGCGAGCGATCTCGTCGAGCTCGTGCTCGAGCTTCTGCTTCGCGACCCTCTCGAGCCGCTCCTTCCGGACCTGCGCTCGAATTCACTCAAATTCGACAAAGAAACCACTCTCATGGAAGTGAGATGGCCACGAGTCCAGCCAAGGCAGGGAAGGCACCGCAACACTTCAAAACGCGGAGATCGCACGACGCCGTAATACTTTTCCTTTTCTTTTCTGTGGTCAATTATTTTCTGCCTTCGCTCCGCGCGGATCGACGCGGCGTACTTGATGCGCTCTTGCACCTCCTCCTGCGCCTTGATGCCCCGCTCGATGTCCTTCACGATCTTGACCTTCTCCTCCTCGATCGCTTCTTTCTTTCTTATCTCGACCTGCGCGCGACAGACACGTGATCTCCGCGTTTTGACGTGTTGTGGTGGTTTCACTTCATCAATACGACTCGTCTCCAGGAATGACGGACGTGGGTGGTCTCTGGTCCTTCAATGAACCGGTTCGGACCGCATCGCGACTCGACGGCGGTCGCGGTCCCGACGCGGTCCGAATGGCCTCAAACTCGAAGAAGCGACCACCCACGGCATCGTGAGATGGCCACGAGTACAACGGGACGCCGCGAGCGCACCTCGACCTGCTTCGCGTCGAAGACCTCGCGCTTCCGGCGCTGCTTCGCGTTGTTCGCCTCGAGGGCCGCCGCTATTCTTTTCTCGGCCTTCTCCCTTGCTATACGGATCTCCTCCTTCTTCTTGGCCTTCTTGACCTGCGTTGTACAGATACCGTCGCGACGCGGTCCGAACGGCCCCGAACTCGACAAAGAGACCACGCGGGACCGCACCTCGAGGATCGCCTGGATGCGCTGCTCCTTCTCGACGGCCCGCAAGCGACTCTCCTCGCCCTTCCGTTCTATTTCCTTGAGGATCGCCTGACTCTTCTTCAACTTTTCTTCAACTTTTTTCTTCCGCTCGGCGTCGCGGATCGCCGCTTCCTGGGCGATGCGCGCCTCGGTCTCGATGCGCACGGCTTCCAACTTCTTGGCGACCTCGCGCTCCTTCTTCGCGATGGCGCGCATGGTCTCGAATTCTTCCGCCACTGCTTGCGCTCGCCGCGCCTGCATCTCCTGTTTCTTCGCCTCGACCTGCGGGAGGTCATCGCGTGAGTCGTCGCGTCGACGGCGTCTGAGCGCGTCGCTGAGCCCCTCACGCCGTCGACGCGGCGCTATCCTCACTTCTCGCCGAGTGAGAGCGGTCGCGTCGCTCTCTCGGCACCGCGGCCCTCTGAGAGGCCCAAACTCGGCCACGACCTCCGAGAGCTACACACGAGCATCTGGCGCGACTATCACCTCACGCACACCCCGAGAGACCCCGAATTGAAGTACAACTTGAAGACGCGGGAAATCACTTTTTGCTTCGCCTTGTCGCGCTTCTCCTGGTGCTTCGCGGCGCGCTCGGCCTCGAGCTCCTGGATGTGCGCCAGGTGCTCCTGCATGTTCGTCAGAACTTTTTCCTTCTCGATGATGCGCGCGATCTCCTGCTGCTGCTTGCGCTTGATCGATTCCACTCTTTTACGTTCTATTTCAATAGTAGCCGCCTTCTGCTTCGCCGCCTCCTCGAGGGCGCGCTTCTCGCCCGTACTGAGACCGCCGGGCCCTTCATAACGCTCAGACTTCCGCACCAAATCATTTCGACGGCTTTTCACGAGCGCGATCTTGTCCTGCCGTCTTTTTTCAAAAAAATCAAACCGCCGATGCGTGAACTCCGCGGACTCCATGCCCCGCCGGAACGTCTTCTCGTCCCGCGGCCGGAGCTCCTCGATCGTGATGCCGCGATGTAAACATGCCTCGAGCGTTCTCGGGCTTTCCGGGTCTAACCCTTCGATGTTGCTGCGGCCCTTGCCCATGATTTACTGAAGATGGCGCGCCGACGGCGTCGCGCGCGGCCGGTCCGCGCCGCCGCGGCCGCGTCTCGCGTCTAGGGTGAGCGCTGTGCTTGTGGAGCGCTCTTCGCTCGGCGCGAATGGCGCGCGCGTCGCTGCTGTCGCTCGTACGTATGGAGGCGGTGCGTCCGCGCCGCGCCGGGCAGCCCCCAGGCACGAGCCCCAGGAATCTACGATGGCTCACCGCCGCAGAGGCAGCGCTGCATGTTTTGAGGGCTAGTAGGTAAAGGCCCCCCGCTGCGGCTGCCCGCCGACGCCTCGGCCCCCCGAGGCAGCCCTCCGCTTCTACAGAAACGGCTCCGGGGAGCGGTCCCCTGAAAAGTTGCGGGGTCCTTGGCAGCTCGGCGCTGAGCCAAAATCGGGCCTGGTGCGCGCGCGGGCGTCATTTCGGCTGCCCTGCGCACGCGTACAGCATCGCCTGAGTGGTAGGCATCGAGCCCCGAGCCGTGCGGACCACCATAACGGTACGGGCACACAGCCACCAGCTTGGCCCCAGCCCCACCGCCGCCGTCGCGGCGCCGGGCTGCCCTCATCAAGATGATGGGCCCACCCCCCATGCAATCGGCCGATTCCAATGAAGACGCCGCGTCGTTACATGCTCAGATTTCCGCTCTGAAGGTCATGCGAAGGCGGATGAAGGCGTTTCGGCGGAGGAAGCGGCAGCGAGTCGAAGAGCCCGAGGACGACGTGTCCCTGATAACAGCAGAATCAATAAGAGAGACCGGGGCGTCGTTATATTCCGCATCCAGGATAGAAGATCGGCTGCCGCCGCGACTCCTCGAGGTGTGTTATGACGCACGCACTGAAGGAAGCGCGGGGCCGCGCGCGCCTTTGTCGTTGCAACGGCTCCACTTCGCGGCGGACCACGCTACCGGAGAACCGATAAGACGCTTAATCATGGGGCCCTGGCGCCGCGACGCGTCGCAATTGCGACGAGTAGTGGCATCGTGCGACCGCCTCGAATTATTGGATCTGGCACCTTGCATCCCAAGGTACGGTCGCGTGGAGACGGTCTGGCCCTCGTCACGAGCTGCTACGACCGATCACAACGGTCCCGATGATTACGCGCTTTCGGTACTAGCCATGGCTACGCGTGAAAGGATCGACGGCCTCCGACCTCTAAAACTGAAAGCTTTGGGCTTAGCGCGGTGCGTCAACGCGTCGTCGGATGGTATTGGATATTGTATAAGGGAGCTGCTCTCTACACTGGAACGAGTCGACGTCTCGCACTGCCTCCTCGAGCGAGGCTTCGCGCGGTGCTTCGCCGATCCCATCACGCCGTCTATATTGAAAGAGGTCGTCCTCGATCGCACGACGCAGGACGACGGGGCCTGTGCGTGCATTGGAGAGGGCTGCCCTCTACTTGAACGGCTGTCGTTGTGCGGTTGTACTGACGTTTCCGATGGAGGTGTCCTCACATTATTGTCTGGATGTTCCCGTTTGAATGACCTGCGCGTGTCTCAAACATCGGTAAGTGGCGTCTGCTTCGTCGACCAGTCGGCGCCGTCGCAATCAGACGTCGCCGTTGTGGTAAGACGCCCGTCCCTGACAACGTTGGACCTGGGAGACTGCCCCTTACATGAATTTAGTGTGAGGTGGGTCGCGGCGGCGTGCTCTTCCCTCAGACGACTGCGAGTGTGCGGTTCGCGAGTCGACGACCAAGGTTTATTACCGCTGTCCGCGTCGTCGGCCCCGCAGCGGCTCGAGGCTTTGGATCTGTCTGGCTGTTCCCAGATCGGTCTTGACCAAGGAAGAGCGCTGTCCGCACTCCTGAGGCGCCACGCACTCACGCTGAGACACATTGACGTGCGCGAGACGAAGGTAGGCATGGCGTGTTTGCGGACCTGCTTTGAACTGCGCCTCGACTCGTTGAGGATCGACGCGGTCCATGCCGCTTCCGATGCTTTATTTGGCGGTCCGGCGAGGGCCGCCGTAGCACTCAACAGCGCGACGAGAGGCCTGTCTCAAAGTTCCTTCGAGTGCACGGCGGACATGGGCCCCATGGTGTCCATATCGGACGACGCTGAGAAAGAACGAAAGTTAGAAAGAAGGAAGTACCGGGCGTCCTTTAGAGCTTCACTTGACGAGCCCCCGATGCACAATAGACCGCTAGCTCTTGAGATATTAACGGTAGCAAGGTGTCCGAGGTTCGACGCGTCGTGTTTGAGTTGGCTCGCACCGAAATTGAAGGACCTGCGGGTCTTCGATGGGTCCGAGGCGGAAGCGTGCCACACCGACGCGAGTGTCTGGTGCCTCGCGAAGCACTGTCGCCAGTTGAAAGTGTTGCTACTGGGACGCGCACAACCGCGGGACGACGGTCTCGTCCTCTCCAGCAGTTCAGGAGCGTTTCTGACGGATGCTGCTATACATAGTATAGGCGAGCACCTGCGCCACTTGGAGCGACTCGACGTGTCCTACCACGCCTTCATCACTGGATTAGGATGGCAAAACTGGCCGGGCAACCACCCCTACCTACGTTGTCTGAAGATGAGGGGGTGCACGGCACTCACAGGTAAGGGTCTCCAGTGCGTCGTGCGAGCGGCTCCCTCGTTAATTGATGTGGACCTCGAGGGCTGCTCCCTCGTAACAGATATGACGGTGTTGGCATCGCAACGGTACGCTATTGCCTCAAAACATGGCATCGAGCCGGCTTCCGATGCGGCTGCTGTTGAGGCAAGAGACGCTTATTATGCAAGGTTACACTTGGAACACAGAAGTCAAATCTGGGTCTGCTGCGGCTGGAGGTTAAAGTGGTTCTTCCAGCGCTGTAAGCGACGAGCGGCCGGTGCTGTTATTAAGAGGAATATATGTATCTACCACGAGAGAGTCAAGGATCGGTTCCGGTTGCGCTTCAAGCACCTCGTGACGTATAAGAGGATCTTGATGCGGTTCTCGGCGATGAGGATTCAATCGTATGTGAGAAGGCGCAAGGCACGCTACCTGTACAACTCTGCAGCAAGGATCCAGCGGTTCTACCGGTCGCGCAAGAACGAGTGGCTCCAGACCTTTTTGCTACTCGTGAACGCGTCGCAGAAGTTAGTGGCCAAGGTCTACCGGGGCTACAAGTCGCGGAAGGAGCTGCCTTTATCTGTTCTGCGCATGCTCAAGCTCCACGAGAGGGAGCTCGAGTCTCAAAAGAACCTCACGGTCCGTGACTCAGCGTGAAAAATGAACTTGAACTTGACGTGGTCGAGGCGATGGCGTCTTCATGAGACGGCACCGCGTCGATGGCGTCGTCACGATCGCACGAGCGTCGACGCGCCTCGGTCCCGCGCAGGCGACGCAGATCCGGCGCGAGGACCAGCACTTCGCGCATATTGTGTCGCAGATCCGCGGCCACGTCGATGGTTTGAAGGGCGACCTACGGCGTCATTTCGTGGACCACGCGGACGAAAGTCGCGAGGAGAGAAATGCGAGAATCATGCGCGAGAAGCCGGCGCGCTTCGACGGTGAGGATGAAATTAGTCTGCCGCTATCGCGGAAGCGCCGCGTGCCGGTCTACGGGAATAGCAGAGCGGCTTCTTTCAATGAACAAGCGGCTCGCGCGGGGAACCCCCATGTTTTTGGGGAGCCGGTGCGGACTCGGCGTCTGTAACTTCAAGTTTGCGTCGATGGCGTCTTCATGACACCACGTCGCCGCGACGCCCTCGACGTGGCCGTCAGAGAGTCCGCGCCGCGCAGGTCTGGCCCGAGCCGCCGCCCAAGAAGTTCGGCGAGGTCATCTCCGACTTCGACCCGGCGGCGGCGGGCTACGAGGCCCAAGCGCTGGCCGTCGAGCGGGCTGCTCAGGCGGCGATGAGTGGCGGTGCCGCGGTGCACATCGGCGGTGCTGACTCAGCGTGGAAACACGTCGCCTCGACGCCGTCGACGCGGTCGCACGAGAGTCCACGCGTCTCGCGAGAGAGCTGTCCGTTCCACGCAGGCGCGGGCTCCGTCGACATGTCCGGTGTACAAGGAGATGAAGTGGAACGACGACGCCTCCCCTGGGCCTCCGGTTCGTTGGACGGGCCCGACTCGCTCCTCCCGACGCTGCGCGCCGCGCGCCTCGCGCAGAAGAAACAAGCGTTAATCTTAGACAAGTCGAGGTCCGACACGGAGGCGCGGCAGCTCGAGGAGAAGAAGCGGTTGGCCGCGGCGCTCGAGGAGGCCGAGGAGGAGGCTCGTCTCGCCGAGGAGGCCGCGTTACTCGTGTCGGAGGACGAGAGTGATGCGGCTACTCTCATCTCCGCCATGATCCGCGGCATGTGGGCGCGCGTCGAGGCGGACAAGTTACGTGCAACGTATGAGCGGGACGTTGAAGCTAGAGAGAACAGAAGGATCTTCAGAGCGGCTTCTCAGATCCAAAAGCGCTACAGAGCTAATTCTGTCAGAACGCATTGCGACAAGCACGACATTGGTATTGGGACGTGCTGCGGGGCCCGGGAAGTGACGGAGGAGGACTACTCGATGGTCGAATTTGGGGGCGACGTGCAGACGGTGACGCGGCGCGGTCCGTGACTCGGCGTGGTTTCCTTCAACTTGAATTTTGGGAAGATGGCGTCGTGGCCGTGCGAGCGTCTACGCGTGACGCCGTCGTTCGACGCAGGCCGCGGGCGCTTCGCACCTGGCAGTGACGGGGAGAAGAGTGTCAAAATTAAAATTCAACAGCGCGTCGACCACGACTTCGCGAACCGACGCATCTTCGAGCGGTCTCGTATTATAGAAGAGCAAGGCGTCACACGTCGTACAGTCCGAGAGCGCGACGCCGAGGGTCTCGAGAGGAGCGAAGCACGGCTGGAGCGACTAGATGAAGATCTAGAATACTTGAGAGATGTGGAAGCGGCGAACGAGGCCGTCGGCAAGGCGCTGCAAAAACGAATCGTGGCGTTCGTGCAGGACGCCGTGGAACAGAACAAGGACGATAAAAACCCGCCGGTGCGTATCTCGGCGTCCCGTCGTGTGGAGGCGCCTTCACGCCGTCGACGCGCGTCGTCTCGATCAGAGAAGGCGCGGGCTGGTTTCTTTTTCGAGTTTGAGTGAGTTCGGACGCGATGCGAGAGAAATGCTCCGCGCAGGCCGAGTGGGATCTAGCGATGCGAGGGATCAAGGTGAGACAGAAGCACCTGCAGTACGCCATCGACGCCGTCGACAAGGCCCTCTGGTGGGGCGAGGAAGCTTTACGCTGCCACTACCGGAGGCACAAGGCCTCGCAGCTCTTCTCCAGACAATGCGACAAGAAGCAGGACTGGCTGTACGACGAAGCGCACTACTGTAGACAGTTGCGTAGTGTCATGGAGGATCGCCTCGCAAAAGCACCTAGGACAGTAGCCCAGAGGTACTACGTATCTTGGCTCGAAGACCAACTCCGAAGACTCAAAGAGCAGTACGTCGCGCTCGACTCCGAACAGGAGCACACGCTCCACAAGGAGGCCAAGCAACTCCACGAATTGTTGGAAGCGGACGCGTCGACGACTGCGGTCTTGGACGAGCTCATCACCGGTGCGTACCAGCGTCCCGTACTTCATGACGGTGTCGACGTGACTCCTGTCCGTCAGACGAGGTGGTGGGTGGTTTCTTTTTCGAATTTGAGGCCATTCGGACCGACGTCGTGACTCCGGCTCGACGCGGTCCGAATCGGCCCAAATTTGGACCAGAGACCACCCATCGCCATCTCTGATGGACACGAGTCGCGTCGACGCCGCGAGAGTGCCCAAACACCGCGGCAACACGCGAAACCGCCGCCACACGCAGGCCTGATTGCAGATTACAAGCTCGACGCCGAGAAGTGCGGGGTCCGTGACTCAGCGTCGTGAATGAACTTGAACTTGAACTTATCTTCATGAGACGGCGTCGCCGCGACGCCATCGATGCGAGACAACGTCGGTGCCACACAGCTCGAATTGAAGCGTCTCGAGAAGGACCCCGAGTCGCCCGACGCGCTGGAGCTATTACGACAAATAACAGCATTGAAGCAAAAACAAGAGCTCTTACATAAGGGGCCCTTCTTGGCGTCTCAACGGGCGCTCGAGTCGCTGCAGGCTGCGGAGGATGCTCGTCTAGAAGGTAGTGTGGCCTTTCGGGGGGACGAGTCCGGCATCTCTCGCGAACGGTTGGAGCACATCCAGTGCGTGCTCCGGAATCCCCGGAAAGTGCCCAGTCACTTGGATGCGGCGAAGTGGATGGATATTTTCCGAAGCCAACCGTGGCTCGTGCAGCAGGATGTCGACGAGCAGAAGCGGAAGGAATTGTATGACCAAAAATTGGCGAAGTTGAAGCAGATGGCGCTGACTCAGTGTTGAAGTTGAACTTCAACGTGACGTGGTCGCGGCGATAGCGTGCCACACCGCCTCGACGCCGTCGAGGCGCGCGCGCGAGGGGCGCCACGAGACCCTCGCAACACACAGGCGGCCATCGTCGAGAACAAGCGCGAAGATTTGGCGAGAGACGCGGCGCGCCTCGAGCGCCTCGAGAAGAAGATGGCGGACCACGAGCAGCTCCGGGATAGCGAAGACGCGGACGTGACCGAGGAGCAAAGGGCCGACGCGCGGAACTACGTCGCGACCAACAGTGGTGCGCTCGCCGCGTTTTGAAGTGCTTAGGCGCCTTCACGCCGTCGACGCGACTCGTGGCCATCTCACGATGCCGGGGGTGGTTTCTTTGTCGAGTTTGAGCTGTTTCGGGCTGCGTCGGGGCCGTCGCGGCGTGTCAGAGAGACAGCGGTCGCATCGATGGCGTCTTCACGAGACAGCGCCGCCGCAACGCCATCGTCGTGATCCCACGAGAGTCTACGTGGTCATCAGGACGCCGTCGACGCGATGCCACATCGGACCGCGTCGAGCGACCGCGACGCGCCGCGCAGGCGTCCTCGATGATAAAAGAGCCGACTTCCACCGGCGCAAGGAGTCCCTCGAGAAGCTCGAGAAGCAGCTCGCCGACTACCAGGCGCTCCTTGAGGAAGAGGACCGCGAGGCGACGGAGCGGCTCGAGAGCGCGCGCCTCGCCAAGGCCGAGTTCGAGGAACGCGAAGGCGCGGAGGAGGACGCGCGCGCCGCCGAGTTGCAAACCAAGAAGAAAGCTTTGGTCAAAGAGCTCGGCGAGGTCGACTTGCAGATTGTCCAGCACGAAGACGAGGGCCTCGCGACGGATGAGTTAGAAACTAAAAAATCAGAACTGGAGGAGGCCATCGCCAAGGTCGACACGGAGTTGAGGCAGATGCGGGAACGAGCGGAGCGGCGGGCTCAATTGGCGCAATTCAACGAAGGCGTGTACCCGTGTCTCGCGATCTCGGCACCGCGGCCATCTGAGAGGCCCAAACTCGGACACGACGTCCCTCTGATACAATCGACCGAGTTGAGCGAGTAGCATCTCTCTGCGACCGCGAATTGAGGCGCTTGAACTTTGATTTCCACACAGGCGAGCTCGAGCGCGAGAAGGCCGCGAAGGCCAAAAAAGCGCTGCAGGAGAAGTTGAGAGCGGATAAAAAAGCGGAAATAATGGATAGGATGCGCCGGAAGCAGCAGGCGGCGGAGGAGCAGCGCGAGAAGGACGAGGTCGAGGCGCAGAAGCGGCGCGAGGCGCGCGCGCGGCGTCCCGTACGGTGCCTTCATTCGACGCGACTCGCCTCCATCAGAGCCGATTCGGACCGCGTCATGCCCCGCGCAGGTCGAGGCCGAAAAACAGGCCGCGTCCGGCCTCGCGAAGATGGGTTTGGTCGATCCTAGTTTGAGGAAGAAGGAGCACGGTCCCAAGGCCGCCGCCAAGAAGGCGCAGCGCCTCTACAATTCGGTGGTCCACGGCGTGCCCGACAAAAAGGCCGAGCAGCAGGAAACGTCGAACATGACGCAGTCCTGCGCCAGTGTCCTTACGCCATCGACGCGCGTCGTCTCCATCTCCTGATGACGTGGGTGGTCTCGTTTTCGATTTTGAGCCGTTTCGGACCGCTTGCGCCTCGTGAGAGTGGTGGTCGCGGCGATGGCGTCGTCATGAGGCCACGCCGCCGCGACGCCGTCGTCGTGATCTCGTGAGAGTCTACGCGCCATCGACGCGACGCGCCACGGTATCGACACGACGCAGGTCCATCATGCGCCGCCAGAAGATGAAGATGGGCACGTGTAGCGCGCTGCGAAAGATCGCCTTCACCGTCGGAAAAGAGGAAACGGACCAATTCCAAAGACAGCAGGACGAGCTCGCGGAGCACTCGTGCGACGCCGTGTCTGCGCGCTACGCGGTCGTCTCCGTCAGAGAAGGCCGTGGGTCGTCTCACGGACCCGCGCGCAGGTTGCCCCACTTATTGAGAGTCAAGAAGACGGTGGGCCTCCACGAGATGGTCGTGATTTGGTACGAGCCTTCGTCGGACCAGGACGAGTTCCTGACGGAGCTCCAGCTCGCGCACCCGGCGCGGACGCGGCGTCTTCGGTGATCTTGAACTTGACCTTGTGAAGATGGCGTCTTCTTGAGACGGCGTCGTTCCCGCGCAGGCGCTCGACCACCAGCACTACAAAAATTTGGCGGAGAAGAACTACAGGCAGTACACGCACGACGCTTTATTACCTACCGCACCGGCGCAACCAGGTTTAGTCATGTGGGGCCGCAAAAGATCAGATGCGGTCATGGTCGTGGCGGCCGTCGAAGTGACGTACAACCTCCAGGACGAGCGCGAGCTCGCCGCGGACGGCTTCGAGAAGCTCCCGGAAAATCTGTTAGATTTAGGCTTCGGCGACATGTTTATTTGGATAAAAAAAATAAATCGGAACCTCGAGACCAATGTCGAGAACGAGGAGACGATCTTGAATGAGTTGAAGGCGGCGCGGAAGGAGCTGAAGAAGAGGGAGGACGATCCGATATTACTGGACAAGATCAAGGCCCTCAAGTTACGACTGGAGAAAGTGAAGCAGGAAAGTGATTTTAGGGACGAGTACAAAGATGATCCGTATACGCAGTGTCTTGTGAGACGTCTGACCGCGCGAGGACGACCTCGATACACTGATCCTGCTGACGAGATTACTTGAAAGTTATCGTTTAAGCCGAGCGCACGTCTCACGCCGTCGCTGTAGACGCGTCGCTACGACACCTCACGCTACAACACGCAGGCTCAAGTTCGCCATCGAGTTCGCGGCCATCGGCCAGGCGGAGATCGAGGGCTGGCTCTCGTACTTCGAGGACATGGACGTGAACGAACTTGGAGCTGTGCGATCCCGGCGTGTTGTGGTGTCTTCACTTCCTTGTCATGATCTCACGATGCCGGGGGTGGTTTCTTTGTCGAGTTTGAGCTGTTTCGGACCGCGTCGGGGCCGTCGCGGCGCGGTCGCGTCGATGGCGTCGTCACGAGACGCCATCGTTGTGATCCCACGAGAGTCTCCGTGGTCGTCAGGACGCCGTCGACGCGATGCCACATCGATGCTCCGCGCAGGTGTCCTCCAAGGAGGTGCTCGACTACCTCGGCTTCCGCGACTCGAAGTTCATGCACGCGGCCTTCCAGCTGTTGGGCGAGCCCTGGGACGGGTCGCGCATGGACTTCGGCGAGACGGTGAAGTGCATCGCGCAGTTCTGCATGTTCGGTATGCTGACTCAGTGTTGATGTTGAACTTCAAGATGATGTTGAACCACGCAGGCAAGGACGAACTCCTCCACTTCGCCTACCAGATCTTCGACGCCGACGACAACGGCTGGATCTCGCACGAGGAGTTCATATTGTTACTGTCGGACTTACACCCCTCCACCAACAGGGGAAGGACCACAAGAGCTCTAAGGGAGATCGATCTGCTCGACGACGGCAAGCTCGAGTACGGGGAGTACCTGGAGCTGAACCGGCGCTTCCCGAACTTATTTTATCCGGTCGTGGAAGCGCAAGATAAAATGAGGCAGAAGTTTTTTGGGACGAAGCACTGGCACCGACTCAGCGTTTTCAGTGTTCTTGAACTTGAGGGGGTCCCGTCAGAGAGTCTACGCGTCTTGTGAGGCAGTTTCGTGACGGTGTCGTTCGACGCAGGCACCGGAAGCTCAAGAAATACCAGAAGATCAAGGCCGGCATCCGGCGCGCGCGGAAGAACAACACGGACAAGATGATGGAGGCCGAGAACCGCGGTAAAAGGCGGTTGCAGAAACGGGAAAGAAGGTTGGCCGAGGCGCGCGCCAAGGCGCAGGCGACCAAATCAACCCTGAAGAAGACGATCTTGAACGCTCAAATATGGGCCTTGAAGGTCGAGGGCCGGTGGGACAAGGGCGGCAAGAAAAAAATCAGGGCCAAGAAGGTCGGGCAGCTCTAGGGATTGTGTGTGTAACGACTGTGTGCTATATAGAGTCGTCTCCCCGGGGTCACGGACCTGTGGACATCCCGCGCGAAGTCCCGCGCGTGACGAGTCGCGTCGATGGCGTATCATGTGGCGTATCCCCACGCCGTCGCCGCGAAAGGATGCTCTCTCGCCGTGGCGCGGTGGTCTCAAGAGCACGCCATCGCCGCGCCGCGTCGAAGAAGAACCGGACGCCGCGCGGAGGGGCCTGAGGAAATGCTAGTGTCTTACATGACGCTAGCAAACTGACAGGCCAGCCACCGCACACCACACGACATCGCTCGAACGACGCCAGGTATCGAACGCCCCGCAGCTCGTCGCATTCAAGCAGTGCTCAGGCAGACGCACGCTCACTACGTCTTGGCACCGCTGACGCACAGCTCTACAGACACACTGCAAGCCAGTGGCATGTGCAAACCGCCCACGCCCGACGCCATGGCGGCCCCGGAGGAGGTGGAAGTGAAAGAAGACACGCCCCCGACGCGCTGCGACAAAGCCAAGAGCTTCTACCTTCAAAACAGCTTCATGGTCAATGTGATAATTGTCATTGGGATCGCGAGGGCCCACGCGTCCCTGACCACGAAATCTTATGAAGACGTTTTATCGATCCTAGCCATCGTCGCCGTGATCTGGATCTTTCTCTTCACGGGACTCGGTCTGCGGACGCGAGAACTCGTGAAGGCGCTCAAAAACTACAAATTTAATGCATTTGTGCAACTGTTCAACCTCGGGTTATTACCCGTGGCGATCTGGGCCGTATCTCGTGTACTCATTGATATCAAAGTCCTCTCCACACCACTAGCGAACGGCGTGGCCGTGTGCGCGTTTTTACCGATGACGGTCAATATGGTAATTGTTCTGACGAAAAGTTCGGTGCGATATCGGCGTCCCGGCGTGTTGTCGTGTCTTCACTTTGTTCATGTGACTCGTGTCCATCTCACGACGACGTGGGTGGTTTCTTTTGTGATTTTGAGGCCATTCGTACATCGAGCGACAGTGATGCTCCGCGCAGGGTGGCGACGAGGCCGCCGCGGTGTTTAATTCAGCGTGCGGCAACCTGCTCGGGGTCTTCGTCACGCCGGCCTGGGTCCAGGCTCTGTTAGGCAGCACGTCTTCCGTAAGTTTCGCAGCTACGGTGATCAAGCTATCATACAGAGTATTAGCACCTTTATTTGTCGGTCAATTGACCCAGTACTGGCTCCCGTCCGTCGCGAAGTGGGCGAAGAAGCACAAGCCTTCCCTGAAAAAACTGCAGGAACACCTCCTGACGTTCATCGTCTACGTGACCTTCGTGAAGCTGGACGTCGGTGCTGATCGCGGCGTCTGTCATCGCCTTCACGCCATCGACGCGACTCGTGGCCATCAGACGAGATGGTGGGCGGTTTTTCTTTCGAGTTTGAGTGAATTCGGACCGCGTCGGGGCCGTCGCGGCGTGTCGGAGAGAGCGCTTTCATGAAGATGGCGTGAGGTGGCTCGCACCGACGCGGTCGCCGCGACGGCGTCGGCGCGATGCCACGTGAGAGTCTACACGTCTCGGGAGTGCACAGAGGCAGTTTCGTGACGGCGTCGTTCCACGCAGGCGTCGGCGCCGTCGACGTCATTATCATGATCATTGTACAGTGTTTCCTATTGGTAGCGTCCATGGGCGTCGCTTGGGTCATGTTGGGGCTCCTGCATTTCGACAAGAAACTGCGGGTCATGGGTTTGTATGGGTGCACGCACAAGACGGTCGCGATGGGCGTCCCGCTCATCACGGCCATCTACGAGGGTGCGGGGCAGCCTTTGGGGTTGTATTTGCTGCCGTTGCTGGTCTGGCACCCGTCGCAATTGGTCATCGGGTCGTTCCTCGCGCCGCGTCTACTCAGGTGGGTCGGGCCTTCCTCAGAATCGTCGGGGGAGTTGTCGGTCTGAGGCTGTTTGTGTTTTTTGGCTATAGTAGTTGATAAGTGAATTACGAACATAACTCCGCCTCAACCTTCTACCTCAACTTGGCGTAAGCCAGCGATTTCGCGTAGGACCTCTGGCAAAGGTCAGGACGCGCTCAATGCCAGCTGTCGCTCGGAACGCGGCGACGATGTCGCTGCCTGCCGGCGCTCTGATGCCGACGAGCCGATCGCCGACCGAGACCGCGGGAAAACCTACCCCGAGCAAAACCGGCCTCGCGAGCGGGACCGGCGCGCCCGTCGACAAGGAGGCCGCCGCCAAGCTCTTCCAGCGCGCGGCCGCGCGCGGCCACTCGCGCGCGGCGGCGAACCTCGCGAACCTCGCGCACCCCCAGTAGTGACCGTGACCACCAGCTAGTAAATGTGCACCTTATCGTATACCCTGTCGAGTATAGTTCTCCGTGTACGCAGCTTCGCCGGCGCACGAGTTAGTCTAGCGTTCGTGACCGCTTAAGTACTCTCTCGAGTATAGACCACGACTCCTCCGCTCCGAGAAATCCAGGGGAAACCCGAATGTACGTCAGGAAGGTAGACGTGGTCTAAACGCGACAGACCGCGCATCGAGCTATATAACCATATTACTTACTCCCGCCACTCCGCGACCCCAGGGGGCACGCGCAATAACAACTTGTCCCGCAATAAAGCCTCGCTTTCATCATTCCGATCCAAGTGCCGGCACAGCGCCGCGACGGCGGTGGCATCTCCATAATAGCCCCAAGATGGTTTTTGTGGCACGTCGTTGTCCGGCGACTGCTGGACCCAGACCCGCTGCGGCGCGTAGCGGTACTCCCGCTCTCCTCTAAAGGCCCAGTGGCAGTTTCCTGATTTATCTCGTCCCACCGGCTCCGCCCGTAAAGAGGGTAGTGCTCTTAAGTCGGCTTCGTCGCTCTTAATCTTCTTACATATTTGTGAATCGTACTCGAGGTCTCGCAACAATAACGCACCCACCGCCAGAGGTCGGAGGACCCAGGCCTGATGCGACGGGTCGAGGCTGACAGGCGAGGCGAGGCCTGGTAAGCGTCGTGCCGTTAACAACGCGTTCCGCAGTCGCTCCGTATCCATCTGCTTCGACGCGTCCTCGATGAGCTTCAGAGCAGACGCGTTCCTTTGAGAGTCGACGTGCTCGACCAGATACGGGGCCTCGTCGTAGATGGCGCATCTCTTTAAAGTCTCGTCGAGCAAAGACAAGCACTCCGCATCTCTATGTTCCTCCAATCTACAACGGAGCAACCCGCGCGCCGACGACGCGTCGAGCTCCGCGAGGCGCGCCGCCTGTGCGGAACGCGGTCCGAACGGCCTCAACATCGGAAAAGAGACCACCCCCGGCATCGTGAGATGGCCACGAGTCGTATTGAAGTGAAGGCACCGACGTGGGACGCCGCGAGCGCGCCGCGAAGAAGCCGCCCTCGTCGTCGATGACCGCCGTGCTTGTTTTGGGCGGCGCCGGGATGTTTAAGTCTCGTCTACTATCTTGGGCCCGCCGCCGACAGCGCATGTTGTCGTCCTGCAGCGTCTTCTGGCCCTTGGTCCAGATGCTACCTGCGCGGAGCGGTCCGAACGGCCCCAAATTCGACAAAGAGACCACCCACTTCCATCATTCCTGGAGACGACGCGCGTCGATGGCGTGAAGGCGCCTCCACACGACGGGACGCCGAGATCGCACTCTCGGCGTTCGCGATCTTCGTCGCGCGTTTATTTATTTCCTCGGTGACGGTTTTCGTGTTAAGAGCCGCGTCGATGAGCGTGCGTAGCAACGCGCACCGTTGCGACGGATCCAGGTCGCCGTAGGGCTCTCCCTTTAACAATGAAGCGCAGGCCTCCCGGAGCGCCGTTTTACCATTGAGGGGGTCCCTCACAACACATGCCGGCTCTTGTGTCGACGGCTCGTCCACGGACTCGGGGTCCTCCTTGTAGGGGTCGAAGAACTGCTGGCGGTGGGCCGGCGACCAGCCCTGCCGCGTCGCGTCGTCGCCGCCTGCGCGGAGCGTTTCCGTCAAAGCGGTCCGATGTGGCATCGCGTCGACGGCGTCCTGATGACCACGTCGCGGCGGCGCTGTCTCGTGAAGACGCCATCGACGCGACCGCAGTCGCTCTGACACGCCGCGACGGCCCCGACGCGGTCCGAAACAGCTCAAATTCGAAAGAGAAACCACTCTCATGGAAGTGAGACGGCCACGAGTCGTTTGAATGAAGTGAAGGGACGCCGCGAGCGCGCCGCCCGGCCGCTGGTGCACGACGATGTCCCCCTCGAGGCCGCCCCACTCGTCGTAGGCGCCGCACCGTTCCGCCGTCGCCGCCGCGTAGTCCGCGATGCGCGCGCAGGCCGCGGCGGCTAGCGGTGCCCACGTCGTCGACCCGACGACGGCGGGCGGGAACCGCGGGCAGTCGCGCGTCCCCGCGTCGTGTTTTAGTAGTTGCAGCAAGTCGTTCAAGTGTAAAGGTAGAGCTGCCCGTTGCGCCGCATTCAAAGGCTTCGCTCTACCTCCAGGCAAACCCGAACCCGGCGCGCGCCGCCCGTTGTTGCCCCGCGTTTTTGGGGTCGACTCGAAGCCGATCTCGTTCCGAGGCGGCGCCTTCCGCCGCGCTCGAGCGGACACGCGAGTGGGCTGTTGCGGCTCGACGGCCGTCTTCGCTGCTTTACTGTTGCAGGAACTGGCCACTTTCTTCGCCTTCCTTGCCGCTTTTCCGCAAGCTGCTAGCGCGCCTTCGGCACACGCGGCAGCACCAGCGACGGCGCCGGCGGGCGTCTTGAGCTTCGCATTTTCTCGTTTGAGCGCCTCGAGCTCTTCGCGCAATTTGAGCTCTTCGGCCGAGGGCGGCGCATCGGGCGCCGGCGCTGGAGGACTATCTTGCGCAGCTTGTTGCGCTCGTTTCGAATCCTGGAAGGCCCGGAAGGCGGCCAGTTCTTCAGCAGAAGCTTGGCCGGTTCTAGTACCATTTGTTTGAGCAGCGCGATGCGCGTCCTGCGCCGCCCGCCCGACCTTCAGCAGGATCTCCTGGCCGAGCGGATGGCCCTGACTACAAGCATCGACGACGGGCTGCGGATACCGTAATTCTTGCAACGCCAGCGCGAGTAGAGGCACCGGTACCGGTTGACAAGTGGCCTGGATCGCGCCGATTTGGCACATGATGCGCGACGGTTGGGACGGCGTCGCGGCCTCGAAGCGCTGGAGGAGCGGCTGGGGTTTTTGAGGGAGTTCAGGTCTCGCCCACCAGCGCGGCCCATAACTCTTCTTGGGAGACGGCCACCACCGGTCCGTTTCCTCGTCGGTCATGATTAGTTTCAAAAGTTCCTTGTGCACGTGCGCTAGGTAGCGAAACGGATTATGTTGTTCTGGCCGCCTGATGAGGTCGTCGTTCGGCGCCTGGAGGGCCGCGGCAAATTCATCCAATCGCGTCTCGGGCAGCATGAGGAACGAGTTGTCGTCGCGCGCCGGCAGGACGGGCGAGTCGCGGAAGGTCGTCATGAAGTCCCAGCACACCAGACCTGTGTCGAACGACGGCGTCGCGACACGGCCGCGGCTCCCGCACGAGACGCGTAGACTCTCTGACGGCCACGTCGACGGCGTCGCGGTGGCGTGGCGTCGCGCCGACGCCATCGACGCGACCTTGAAGTTCGGAAACGTTCGGAAACCACGCTGAGTCACTGACAATCTTCGACGGCGTCGGGCGTTTTGAGGCCCGCCGAGGCGAAGGCCGCCTCCGCGTCGGCGATCTGGGGCTTGGCAGGTAAAGGGCCGGGTAATTGGGACTCCACAACTTTTATTCTATTTTTGGCGCATTGCGTAAGACGTCGCATCGACCGTCTCGCGTAGGCGCCGACGTCTCTACAAGCATCTAACTCTTGCGACGCCTGGACGATGGCTTCCACCGCTGCTCTTTGCCCCTTGGACGTGACGACGTGTATTTGTTTTGGCTCTTTTACTATTCTACCGCTCAGGCGTAATCGCACTCGCAAGCGCTTCGTGGACACTTGTCGTGATGCGGCCCGTAAGGCAGTGGTGGCGCTGGCGCGGCACTTCTGGAGGTCGTCGGACAAGCCATCAAGCTCCTTCCAGATCTCTTTCCCGAGCATCGTCGCGTCGTCCCTTTCACATTCCTTTGCTGCTTTTTTTTCCGCCTTCTCGACCTCCTTCTCGAGGGGTCTCAAGAGGTCATCTTGCTCTTCTATTTGTGCTGTTAACGTCTGGAGTTCGCGTTGCAAGGAGTTCATTTTTGGCGTGCGGCGGTCCCGCTCGGACTCACGCAATGCTAGGAGTGTTTTGGGCGCGCAGCGGGGCGTCCGGAGGCCTCAGTATCGTTTGCCTCAGCTTCTGAGCGCAGTCGCACGTCGCAGCGGGCGCTAGGGGCCCAGTCCGAATTTGGGCGGTCCAGCGAGGCTGAATGTTGTCGCAATGCGCGCAAGTTGGCTCTTCTAGCGCCTTGAAACTTAACTGCGATGTTAGCGCCAGCTCCCAGCTTTGTTGCAAAGGGGTGCAAGACTCACCCAGTGCCAGTAGGGTCTCCAGAGGGAGACCAAAAGCACCACCTTGTTTTGCGGCCTCGACCGCCCAACTCACTAGCCTCAGGCGGCGCATACACGTCTCCAGCAGCGCGCCTATGGCTGCCCGGAGCCAATCCAGCGCTCCAATCATAAATCTTCCTAGAGACTTACCGCACGCTAGGTAAAGTCGTTAGACGAAGCGCCGCGCCCGTGGCTGTGGACGAGGTATCCACGCCTGCCGCAGCGCTCAACGAACACCAGTACGCCAGCGGCCGCGGCGCCGCGCGAGACGAGGTCGCGAAACGCAAAATGGCTGCTGAACAGGAGCAAGACGCGCCCGCGGCGCCCGCCGCCGACGCCGCGCCGGAAGAAGCCCCAGCGGCGGCGCCGCGCGAACGAGTGCGAGTAGCCGTGCGCGTGCGACCCCTCACGGAAGGCGCCAAACGCGCCACGGCCTGCGCGAAGAACAAGCTCAAACTGAAAACGGCCCACGACGAGAAGGCCTTCAAGTTTGACGTGGTCTTCGACGAGGCGGCGACGCAGGACCGCGTCTACGCGCACACGGCGCAGAAGCTCGTCGAGCGCGTGTTTGACGGGCGCAACGCTACCATTATGGCGTACGGCCAGACGGGTGCGATCTCGGCGTCCCCCGCTGCTGAACGTGCGTCGTCTCTGAGAGAGGAGGTCGCGGGTGGTTTCTTTTTCGAGTTTGAGGCCGTTCGGACCGAGTCGAGAGACCGCGCCGCGTCCGAGCCAGTCGTGCCGCTCGCGAGACGCGATCGCACGCAGGTTCCGGGAAGACCTACACCATGGGCGAACCTTTAGATATGTTATCGTCGAGCGGCGACGGTGTGATTGCGCGAGCGTTGCAGGACGTGTTTGAGAGGTGCCGCGCTGTGTGAAAATCAACCAGCTGGCGTCGCGTCGATGGCGTGGAGGACGAGCCGTAAGATTTTGACGTCCACACAGGTGCCGAGCCTTAAAGGACTGCACGGTCGGCCTCTCGTACCTCGAGGTCTACAACGAGGCCGTCTACGATTTATTAGCTCTAGACGAGGAGCCTCTCACAGTACGGGAGGACGCTTCTGGGAGTGTCGTCGTGCCGGGCCTGACGGAGAGCGACGTGAGTAATATAGGAGACGCGGGCCGCTTGCTGCATCGCGGCGCGTTACGGAGAAGGACGGGCGCGACGAAGATGAACGACCGGTCCTCTAGAAGTCACGCCTTGCTCCAAGTGAGAGTGCGGCGCGCGAACGGCTCCGTGGGCAAGCTCGTTCTAGTGGATCTGGCCGGTCTGACGCGGCGTCCTCGTTTGATGGTGGCCGCGACTCTCCGACGCCGTCGCGAAACGGCAATGCGAGCGCGTCGTCGCGGGAGGGCGAGCGACGATCACGGGCAACCGCGCGCAGGTTCCGAGCGCGCCGCGCGGACGCAGGCGCAGGGCCAGCGGCTGCGGGAGGGCATCGAGATCAACAAAGGTTTATTAGCCCTCGGCAACGTCGTCGCGGCGTTGGCGTCGAACGAGGAAGGTAAGGGGACGCGGAAGCACGCGCCGTTTCGGGACTCGAAGCTCACGCGGCTGCTAAAGGACTCGTTGGGAGGCACGGCGTCGACGTGGGTCGTGGCTTGTGTCTCACCTCGAACGGACGATGCGGAAGAGACCGTGAACACGTTGCGGTACGCGTCGCGAGCGCGGAGCATCGCGAACACGGCCGTGCGCCACAACATCGCGGAGACGCCCGAGCAATTGCTGATCGCGGCGCTACGGCGCGAGAACGCCGAGTTAAGGGCTCAACTGTCTGGTGAAGGTAAAGTGGTCAAGGAGTCGGACCACGACGCGCTGTACGACGCGCGGCGGAAGCAGCGGTGTGCCGAAGCTGCATTGGTTGCGGCCAAAGCGGAAGCCCTGGCCGCGACGATGCAGGCGGACCGGGCGCGCCTGTCGAGCGGGAAGGACGTTGATGTTGTCGCTCAATTACGTGAGGAATTGGCGGCATGTCGACGGCAACTCGCGTCGCGGGAACCGGGCGCGCCTGCTCCGGACTCGGCGGAGGCCCAACAGGTCGCTGCCATCACGACGCTCAAGGCCGAAGAAAAGCGCATGGGCGAACTGAGACAACAATTCGCAGAGGCCGTATCAAGTTTGGATGCCGAGGTAGCCTTCCTCGAGCAAGCTAGGGAAAAGGCCGAACGGGACCTGACCGACGCGTTGTCGCGCAAGAAGACGGACGACTTCTCCAGGAGGAGGGAGGAGGCTTTAAGGGACGCCCTCGACAGGAGAAGAAGGGACCTCGAGGCGAAGCGCCGAGAACTGAAGTCCACGAAGCAAGAAGCTTCGAGGGTCGAGGGGTTAAGACGTAGAGCGGAAGCCGAGGCGGCGTCATTACGAGCGAAGGCCGACGTCCTCAGGAGGCAGCGCGTCGACGCCGTCAACAAACTTCGGAGCGAAACGAGTCAGCGCTTGCAAGAGAAGAGGACCGCCGCCCACGAACTAATGAGAGCCCAGCGCACGGGCACCAAGTCCCAGGCCGAAATCACGCGACTGAAAGCGCAGCACGCGCGCGAGGCCCACGTGTTGAGAAGACGGTGCGACGAGGCGCAAGCGCGAGCTAAACGCCTTCCGGAATCAAAGTCTTCCGACCTGAAGCACCTCGCGCAGAGGTTAGATGCTCATATTCAACACGCCGTCGAGAAGTCGAAGGCCGGGGCTTCGGTGCAGGCCTACGCGCCGACAAGTGCGGCGGACGCGCGGTTGGCGCTGCGGTGGTACCACGACCGCCTCGTCAAGGCGGAATTACGGGCGCCGCCCGCACCGCCCGAGACGCGCGCGGCTGCGAAGGAGAAGGTCCGTCCTAGGGGTCAAATCCTGCAGCCGTCTCGGCGGCAGGCGCACTTGTTTCGGCCTCGCCAGCAGGTGTCGTCGGGCTCCGAGTTCGAGGCGTCGTCGTCGGAAGAAGATGACGAGGAGGAAGAAACGCAGCACGTTACCAGAAGGCGGAAGAAGCCTCCCGTCGCGTTGACTGGTGATGGGCTCGATGGCCTCACGGTGCCTCAGTTGAAGGACAAGCTGCGGCCCCTGCAGTTGAAATTAGCGGGCCGGAAGTCGGAGCTCGTGGCGCGGTTACGAGCCCACTACGCTTCCAGTGATGGTTCGGAGGCTTTGAATGCGCTCGTCGCCGCGGACGCGGCGGTCGCTCCGGGCTTCCGCGTGCTGGCGCCGCCGCCGGGCGACACGGGCGCGGCGCCGGCGGCCGCCCCGGAGGAGCCTGTCGTGCCGGCGGAGCCCGCGGCGGCGGCGCCGGTCGACGCGGCCGCCTCGGAGGAGTCCGCGCCGGAGGCGGCCGCCGAGGAGCCGTCGACCGCCGAGGAGACGGAGGACACCGCCAAGGCGACGCGCCGGGCGGCGCTCGCGGCGCGGCGCGCGGCGGTGGCCGCCCGGCGCGCCGCGGCGGCGCCGTCGGTCGATGCGGAACCCGCGGCCGCCGCGCCGCCCCCGCCGGAGGTGAAGCGCGTGCCGCGCCTGTCGTCGGTGCTGGCCTCGATCAGCCTCGCGACGGGCGCCGTCGCCGAGGCCGCCGCAGCTAGAGCGCCGCGCCGCGAGGTTACTGCAGAGGACGACGCGGCCGACGAGCTCGACTATGCCGGCGACGACGCGCGCCCGCCGCCGCCGCCGCCGCCGCCGCAGGACGAGGAGACGGGCGAGCGCGTCGTCGCGCCGGCGTGTCGCCGGTCGTGGCTCGCTTCGGATGGATTGAGCTTCGCCGCGTCCGGGACGGCCGCGACGCGGCGGCTCTCGGCCGTGTCGGCGGCGTTTCCCTCTCCCCGATTATGCCAGCCGGCGGCGAACGTGGAGCCGGGGCCGGCGAAGCAGCTCGTCCCCAAGCGCGCCGGGCGGAAGGCGTTCGGCGTCGTCAACCGCTAGGTGATAAGTTTCTTACGAGGCTATTGCTAGCGACACCACCCGTATCCGCCCCGCGCGGCAGAGGCGGCACCAGTCGACGACGGGCTCGTTCTCCGTGGAACAATGCAGGCAGCGCCAAGGGGGTTGAGCGGCTGGCCTCTTCGACAGCATCACCCTGAACGCGTCGATGCGTTCATCACATAGCGCGACGCCTGAGCGCCACGGCGCCGGCGGCGCGTCGGTCGACGTGCGCGTAGGGGCGCGCGCTTTCCTCCGGGTAGACCGCGTCGGCGCCGGCGCCGCGACGACGATTTCGCGTTGTGCCGTCCCGGGAATCGGCCGCGCGAGACTTTCGTCCGCCCGATCACATGGATACCACCTCATACCCTCCGCATCATCGGTGTAATCTGGAGGCGGCGGCGTGATCGTATAGCGACTCGTCGCCGCGTCCTCGCGCGACGGTAGCGTGTACGGCGTTTGCGTCATCGCGGACAGGTCGAGGCCTTCGAGCGAGGCCCGCCGCGTCGCCGGCCGGGGAACGTCGGCGGCGACGTACAAACGGTGCCCCGCCGGGTCCTCGCAGAAGCAGCAGGTCAGGCCGTTCTCGAAGTCGGGCGACGCCACGTACTCGTAGGGGACGCCAGCTCGTTGCAATCGCGCCACGAACGCGCGGAAATTCACGGCAGTGGTCTCAACCCCAAAACACGGCTCCTGCACGACCGTCCGCGCCCGTTGAGGTGGTGGCCCCCGGTAGCCGTCTATGAGTACGGCCACGAACAGCTTGCCGAAGAGCGGGACCTCGAGGAAGTACGGGCTGCGAAAGGTGACTTCTGGACAACCTAACACTTCGTTGTAGAAGCGCTTCGCCTCATCTATCGAATCCACCGCAAAAGCCGTCTTTTGGACGCCCAGCGTCGTCGTATAGTCGTAAACGAGGCCTTTATCTTGTATGGCTTTGATGCTCTCGAAGCCTTTGAGCTTCTCGCGCAGGGCGAAGTGGTAGCTACCGGCGCCGCGCGTCATGGTTCTGGCTTCGTTCTAAGGCCGCGTCTCGGGCGCGTGGCCTCTCCCGGGCCCTGGCGTCTCCCGCGTGGGCCTGTCGCGCCGATGGCGTGGAGGCGGACGCGTGAGCTCTCCCTGCTTCTTGCGTCTCCTGGGCGGTCTCGCGCGCTTTTCTTGCTGCCTCCTGGCGATGACCGGGCAGCTGGAACGTATGCTTGATCGATAGCGTGCTGGGCCGCGAGATTGAGGCTGCTGGCAGCCTTTTCCCCCTGCAGCGCGCAACTAGCGGTGATAAGACACTAGGAAGCAGAGCGCTGCGCTGAAGCGCTTGTACTCGGGCCAGTGCGCGCTATCCAAGGCCGTTGCGATCGATTCCGGACCTCCACACATCAGATGATGACGCCCATGCAACAGAATGACCGATAGCATGCGCCACAACGATCTCTCCGAGCCGCTGCTCGCGGCCGAGGAGGCCGTACGGGCCGAACCGCAGCAGGCCAAGGCCAAGAAATGGCCCATCGCGCGCACATTACTCGCCGCAGCGATAGCGCACCTCTCGATCGCCGCGTGGCAGCTCGGTTTCCAGTGGCCGCCGCATGTCAGGGCGTGCACACACCAGATTTGCGGAGGCCTCATTTGCGCGACCGTTGCCCTGTCCATCCTCATCAGCTGGCTCCTCGCCGAGCTCTACACCATTGAACGGACCGGTTCACCGGAGGACCGCGCCGGCGTCGTGGCCACCTACACGTTCTGGTGGGTCACGCCGACGCTACGACGAGCCAACGCTTTGCATAAATTACGACCCGACGACCTTCCCCAATTACCGACCCATGATCGCGCGTCATTTCTCAAAAAACGGTTTTGTGAAGTGTGGCTCGACGTTTCTAACAAGAGAAGCCTCCTCGTCACGTTACTGTATAGCATCCAGAAACGAGTATTAGTGAAGACACTCTTACATGGGTGGGCCTTTCTGGGACTGATGTTCTTAGATCCTCTTATCCTAAAAAAGCTCTTAGATGCCGCTGATAATCAAAAACAAACGGAAAGGAACTACGGCTACGCTTTATTCTTGGCAGTCTCAATGTTCCTGCGCGTCTCGTGCATGGAGGTCTGCTTCTTTGGCTCCGTAAGAGTGATGAACAACGCGCGCACAGCTATTGGACCAGCCGTGTTCGCGAAAGCGTTAAGACACGAAACAGACATGGACAGTGGCGCACTCACGAATCTGATGGCGACCGACGCCGATAAGCTAGGAAGGTGGACGTGGACGGTCTTCTTTCTGGCCCAGTGGAGCTTTGCAGTTGTCTCTTTACCTGCTGTCGTGTACTGCATGTATTCGTTGCTCGGAAACGCGGCCCTCTGCGGCGCAGGTACGTTGTTGGTGACGAACCATTTATCGATGTTGCTTGCGAGACGGACCAAACCTATCGTCGCTAGACTGCAGGAAGCGAGGGATAAGCGCGCGTCGTTAGTGAGTGAGTGCGTCGCGTCGGCTCGGTTACTGAAACTGCGAGGCTGGATCGACGACGCCAAGGACCAGATCGACGACGCCCGTAACATAGAGATGCGCCATCTCGTATCAATAAGGCTCTTGGACGCCGCAAATATTTTATTAGGCTCGTTGTCGGGCCTGGCCGTGCCCGCGTCGATCTTCTCCTATTATACTGTTGTGGATCATAAAATACTAACCCCGGCTGTCGCGTTCGCCGCCTTGGCGTGGATCCAGCAGATGCGGTGGTCCGTGACTCGGCGTCCCGCGGTGCTGTGGCGCCTTCACGCCATCGACGCGCGTCGTCTTTGTTCGGACCGAGTCGAGGGACCACGACGCTCCACGCATGACGTGGTCGCCGTGACGGCGTCGCCGCGATGCCGCACCGCCGCGACGCCGTCGTTCGACACAGGTCCATTAACACTTTACCCGACATCTACAACTTGTGGGCCGCCCTCCAGCCGTCCTGCGAGCGGCTGGGGCGTTTCCTCTCATCGGAACATGTCGAGGAGGACGAGGACGCGTCTCAAGTATGTCGTTTCGTGGGTACGGTAAGGTATGCCGAGGTTACTGTAGACATCGCATGTGACAAGGGCGACTTGGTGGTGATAACGGGACCGGTGGGAAGCGGCAAGTCGACACTGTTAGCTACGTTGGCGCGGGCGTTACGTCCATTAACTGGTCAAGTTGTCGCGTCTGACCAGAGAGCTTATGTAGCCCAACGGCCGTTCCTGTCTGAAGGTTCAATTGAGGAGAACATTCTGTTCGGGTTGGCACGAGACGACGAGCGATTGAGGGATGCCGTGCGACGAGCGCAACTGTCGAAGGATTTGGAGGCCTTGCCTTGTGGGTTGGAGGCACGAGTCGGCCCGGCCGGCGTCCAGTTGTCCGGAGGCCAACGAGCTCGAGTGGCACTAGCGCGCGCGTTGTACGCGAAACCGTCTTTATGCATCTTAGACGACGTGCTCAGTGCTGTGGATGCGCACACGGGCAGCGCGATCTGGTCCGACGCGATCGTCCATCTTCGTGAAGAGGGCTGCTGCGTCGTCCTCGCGACGCACCAGCTGCACTACGCGTCTCGTTCTGAAGTTTCTCGCGTCATTTCCTTAGGTGAGTGTAGTGTACCTCGGGAGACGAACGGCCACGCGACTACATCTGTGGTCGACGAAGAAGAAGAGGTAGAGGAACACCCGCCCTTGCAAGACGTCGAGAAGGCCTTGCGAGCGGCGTTATTCGATCGCCACGGGCAAGTGGTGGACGCTCATTTTGTGGAAGACGTCATAGCTACTCTCCGAGGGTCGAGGGTCGAAGAGCGCCGAAGGGAAGGCTTTATTGCTTGGAGCGACTTCCGCATGTACCTGGACGCCTTTGGTACACACGGAAAAGTCATCTTGCTGCTCCTACTGGCTCTGTCGGGCTGCGGCCTCGGGGTCGCCGCGAACGTGTGGCTGTCCGACTGGGCCGACGGCGCGATCTCGGCGTCCCGTCGTGTTGCGGTGTCTTCACTTTGTTGATGTGACTCGTGTGCATCTCACCATGAAGTGGGTGGTTTCTTTTTCGAATTTGGGGCCGTTCGGACCGTTTCCAGTGAATACGATGCTCCGCGCAGGCGGCGGATCTCGTTCGAAACAGCTACATGGATTAGTTACGTATGTGCTCATCGGGGGCGTCCAAGCTGTTGTCCTAGCCCTACAAACGATCATACTGACGTTGTGCGCCTTGGACGCCTCAAAAAGTTTACATGAGAAGATGCTCACAGCAGTAATCTCCACGTCCATGGCTTTCTTCGATTCCACACCAATCGGCAACGTCCTGAACCGCTTTTTACAGGACCTGGCGAACGTCGACATGGACGTTCCGACCTGTGTGGAAATCATCCAGTGAGTTAGGTTATCGTGGAGACTTCGTCGACTCCACGCCATCGAGCAGACGCAGCTACGGAGACAACATCGCGTCGATGGCGTGGGGTGCCCGAAATTTGATTTCTACACAGGTCCCCACCACAACGCTAGACCAGTTGACCCGGACCCTAGACGTGACGTCGCAGCTAGGATTGGTCTTGTTCTTCGCGCCCTTCGTGGCGCTGTCTCTACCATTGATCCTAATCCCGTACGTGTTCATCTTCCGGACGGTGAGGATCGCGGCGAGGGACGCTCGCAGATTAGAGGCCGAGGCCCACGGTCCCTGCTACGCCCATTTCCACGATTGTATAAGAGGGCGAGGTACGATCCGAGCCTTTGGCGCCGTTTCGAGGTTCGAACGACAGAACGAAGCCTTGACGAATCGCATGGCGACCGGCCGCTACGCGAACGAGGCGGTTTGCAAATGGAGTCAAGCGTGCGATCTCGGCGTCCCGTTGTGTAGAGACGCCTTCACGCCATCGAAGCGACTCGTGTCCATCAGACGAGGTCGTGGGTCGTTTCTTTTCCGAGTTTGAGGCCATTCGGACCGCTTTGACGGAAATGCTCCGCGCAGGCTGACGACGCAGAACGGCTGCGTGCTGTATCTGGGCGCGGGGTTGCTGGGCGTCTACCTCGTGTCGCGCGGTCGCATGACGACGGGGCAGCTCGGCTTGGTGTTGCTCTACTCGGCCTCGCTGCAGCGCGCGGCGATGGACTACATGACCGGTGCGACCTCGGCGTTTTGAAGTGTTCCTTCACTTGATGAGACTCGTATCATGTTGTGGGTGGTCTCTTTTTCGAGTTTGAGGCCGTTCCGCGCAGGCCTCGCAACCCTGGAAGCGCAGTTTGTGTCTGTGGAGCGCGTGGCGCAGTACTGCCGGTTACATCCCGAACGGACGGAAGGAGATGAGTACGAAGGGTCAGAACCGTGCGCGTTGGAGGTGCGTCACCTAAAGTTGCGCTATCGGCTAGAACGGCCGCTCGCTTTGAGGGGCGTCTCGTTCTCCGTATCAAAGGGTGAAAAAGTGGCCATCTGCGGGCGCACCGGCTCGGGCAAATCATCCTTAGTGCAGTGTCTCGCGCGGTTGTACGAGTTCGACGGTGCGATCCGAGTCGACGGCATCGACGTCTCCGGCCTCTCGTTACGTGCATTGAGGTCATTGGTGCGGGTCGTCCAGCAGGACGCGACGCTCCGAGCCGATACCTTACGGAGGAACTTGGTCGGACCATCAAATATAAATGATGATATAATATGGGCCGCTTTACGACTTGTCGGGGCGGCGGCCTGCGTGTCGCGGTGTGGAGGTTTGGATTTTGAGGTGAGGGAGGGCGGCGCCGACTTCAGTTCGGGGGAGAGACAGCTCCTCGCGCTGGCTCGGGCGTTGTTGCCGGCGCCGCCTTCCCTATTAGTCGCGGACGAGTGTTCGTCAAATGTGGACGAGGTCGCTGACTCGAGAGTGCACGACGTGCTGCTGGGGTTGGACGCCACCGTGCTGGCCATCTGCCACCGGTTGCGGCACGTTTCGAGGTTTGATTCTTGTATAGTGATGGACCGCGGTGTGGTCGTGGAGCGCGGGGCATCTGTCGATTTGTTGGCGGATCCGTCGAGTCGTCTCGCGGCGCTCGTCGCGCGGCAGGCTAGTTCTTCTTCGGGGTAAGTGTTGTTCGTGGTTGTATCGTTGTTCCGGCTGGCGACGTTTTCACGCGACTAGTGTGTTTTTGCACGCTGCTTCGGCTGCGCAAGTGCAATCGGCGTGCGGCGTGCCATTTGTGCCGCCAGACGCTGTGCGACCGTCTACTGACTCACACACTTGAGTGCTATAGCGTCAGTGGCAATGCGGCATCCATGCGGCGCGATATTTGCAGCGCTGCTATGCTGCACCGCACTGCAGCCGGCATTCCACCGCGCGCGCACCAAACGCTGCGCCGCAACCGACGACGAGCTATGGGCTGATACCAGCGGCGATGACATCGACCTGGCAGGTCTGGACGACGTCGACGCTTTGGACCGCTACAAGAGGCGGTGTGCCGCCTGTGCCCAACTCTGCGTCGAGCGAGATATTGCACCATCAAAGGTCTGCGTCATTTCAAAGAGTGAGGCCGCCGCGGTCATCGCGTTTGGTGCGGGCTTCCGGCGGTTTGCGACTGATACGGTCGCGAGAGCATCTACCATAGCGAGCGCGCTCCCGAAAAACGCGACGTTCCTCGCCCAGACGCCGCGCAAGGGCCCGCATGATGGCAAGGCCGCCGCCTTTCTGAAATCGCGCCTCGTCTTCGAGCGCTACCGGCCGGGCGCGAAATCCCGCGAGCGCGGCTCACGGACGAAGGTCTCGGCGTCGCGGCGGAAGTTCCTCGAGAAGCGCGACGCCGAGAAGAAGAAGTCGGACGCGGCGCCCGCGTCGCGCGGCCTCGCGTCGCCGGCCGAAGTGTCGGCGGCGCTCGACGAAGGTAGCGCCGACGACATCGGCGGCGTGATCGGACAGGACGCCGGCGCGGCCGTCGCTGCAGCTTCGAAACTTGCGGAGACGCGTCCAGACGAGCTGTTTGGATTGGTCGTCCCGCTGCGGGACGCGTTCGGCCTCGACGCGGACTTCGACGTCTGGCCGCTCCTCGACGTCGACGACGCGGCGCTCGACGAGTTGCTTGGCGATTTGGGTGGCGAAGATGAGTCGGACGTCGAGTTCGAGAGCATCCGGATAAACCCGAAATAAAATGTTATCTAAAAAATAAAATCTCCAAGGTTGCGCTGTGTTGGTCCGCTCTAGCGCCGGCAGCACTCGCTCACTGTCAGCTCAGAGGCTCTCGTACGCTTCGCCTTACGCTATCGACGCGGCCCAGTTCGTGTCGCAGCTCGCGGTGTACACCGGAGACTTCTAAACCAGATCTAGCATCAGAGCCAAAATGGTGGCCAAATCTCTGGTCTTAGCCCTCCTCGCGGCTCCGGCAAGCGCGTTAGCCCCGGCCCCGAAGAAGCCGACGCTCAAGGTCCAGGCGAAGGCCGCGGCCAAGCAGGCCGCGGCCGCGGCTTTAGGCGCGGCCCTCTTGATCCCCACGCCGGCGCTCGCGGCGCGGTCCGGCGGCCGCGCGGGCGGCGGCGGCATGCGCGGCGGCGGCATGCGCGGCGGCGGCTACTCGCGGTCCTACTCGGCCGCGCCGCGCATGCGCACGCAGACGCGCATGTACGCGTCGCCGATGGTCATGCCGATGCCGATGATGTCGCCGTTCGGCATGGGTATGGGCTACGGCTACGGCGGCATCTCGCCCGGCGCGGTTGTGGGCCTCACGGTGCTCGACGCCATCGCCGACGAGCAGCGGCGCCAGGCCTATTTGAGAAGCCAGCTCGAGACGCAGCGCCAGCTCGGCAAGGACCAGGCGTCCATCGACCAGCTCACGGCCTTGATCGACGCGCAGGACAAGCGCATTGCGGAATTGCAGGCGCAGGTCCAGGGCGCCCAGAAGTAGGCGCGCGCCCGCCGTCGTCGTCGGAGTAATGATACTACCCCTGAATACGCTATGCCACGTACTTACACGCCTCCTCGTGCTTCTCCACGTCCGCGAAGGGCCCGCGGAAGCCGCAGCCCCGCTCGCACTCGAACAAATCCTGCTGCGCGTCCCGTTTCTCTTTAATCAGCTCGAGCCCGAGCTCGAGCCGGTTGAAGAACCACGTCGTCAGCGCCAACCGATCAATCTTCGTCGAGAGGACCTCGTGCTCCAAGGACGACCGAAACACGACCAACCTATCATTTCGCGGTTCGACCAAGCGCACGCCACCTGTTGAATCCCATAACCGTAATTCGCCCTTTGCATTAGCGTGCCAATTCGGATTGAGGTAATAGATCGCCGTGAGCTTCCGGCCGGACGGTTTTGTTGGGGCCGAGTCCCGATGCTTGACATACCCAGAAGCGCCGGCCTCGTAGACGGCGCACATGAAGCTGCAGGCGTCCGTGTTCAGGTTGAGTTGATTATTGAGCTGTAGTCGTAAGCCTTCCATGGCGGCGCGGTGCCGTTCTATCGGAGGCGCCTTGCTGTCCTTGAGGAACGCGACGGAGTCGTCCCGCCGCTTGCTATCGTTGATTCGATCTGTTCCTTCTTGTATGGTGGCCGGCGCCTTCGGTACGGCGCGGCAGGCCGCGCCGAGCTGCTCCGCGTGCATGGCCCCGAGGGCGTCGTCGACCACACAGTAGCCCGTGGCTTCTATGGCTTGCGCGATGGCGGCGGCGTCGAGGGTGATCGGTGGGGCAGCCTCGGCAGCCGCCTCTGTGACTGATGGGGCAGCCGCCGGCGGCGAGATCTCCAGCCGCGCGGTGCGCTCGACGAGCTGGGCCATCCTCGTGACCTTGGCGTCGTCGCGGCGATGGCGTCTTTATGAGCCACGTGTGGCGGCCGTTTCGTGGGGCGCTGCGGCCGAAGTTTTTGGCTGCGCTTCTAGTGTGTCTTACCTAGCGCTATAGGAAGGACTATTCTTAGGCGCTCAATCAACTACTTGTCGCTCACCGTGACGGACTGCGTGCGCAGCGTGTAGTCCGGCGCGACGCCGATCGCCTCGAGCGTCGCCGCGTCATCATCAAGTTTCTTGCCGCGGAAGGAGAGGTGCTGCTTCTTGGCCTCGATAACCTTGGAATATGGCCTGTGTGGAAGTCACGCAGTGACTGAGGTTATCGAGCCGACGCGGTCGCGGGGACAACGTCGCGTCGATGGCGTGGGGTGCCTGAAATTTGATTCCCACGCGCCGAAGTCCGCATGGCCTGCTCGATCTTGGACTTGAGCTGGAGGACCTGCGCGCGTTTTCTTCGCGGTCGTCGCGGCGGGCGCGTGCGGTGCGGCTCCGTCCAAAATCCGCGAGAGACGGCGCGACCGAGCGCGCGCGGTGTCGTCGCGACCGGGCGACGGTCCTGCGGCGCCTCATCTCCCCCATCGACGCGGCGGCGGGGCGTGCGGGGCTGCAGCAGCCCCTTTCTACTGTAATGCTACGCCGCAACTGCACCGTGTCACCCAGTGTGACCTCCACCTCGTGCACGGGCCCGCTCGGGTGTTCGTAGGCAAATAACTTCATCTTAGTGCACGCAGCGCCTCAATTCGCTGCACACGCCGCCAGTTCGAAATGCGAAGTGTGTCCCCTACCAAAATCTAGTGACTTACAGGCCCAGTTCTAGAACCAATATGACTGGTCTGTCTCTACCGCACGCTCGCCGGAGCTATATGACACCTCTACGAGCCGCGTCGACGGCGCCGCCACCGGTCGACGTGGTCCCGCGCCGCGCCGCCGACGCGTGCCGCGAGGAAAGGCACAGGGAAGGCAGATACTATACCCTTAGCTCCCAGAACCCCTCGGCGATGAGCGCCGTCCGGCACTCCGCCGAGTCGCCCTCGAAGAGTATTGATCGCAGGCCCGCCGCGGTCCCGGCCTCGACGTTCGTTTTAGAATCATCGACAAAGCACACGACGTCCCTCTGTAAATCACAACCGAGGTCCTTCACCACATACTCAAAAGCCTCGGGAGCCGGCTTCCTCATTCCAATATCGCAGGACACGAAGCGCCAGTCGAGGAACCTTGAGAGTTCGAGCTTCGTTTCAATTTCCTTGTAGAGCGTACCATAATTCGAGAATGCGTAGCACTCCACACCACCAATGCGTTTGATCTCGCCCAGCAGACTCCGCATGCCCTTGATGTACTCATAGCCGTCGACGAAGTGCCTTCTTACTGCAGATACGTCCACTTCGCGGTCGTCGGCGAAGTACCTTTGCCACAGTTCTTCCTCAGATATTTCGCCCGTCTCGAACGCTTCATAGGTCTCTGGTCTTTTAGCTTTGAAGAGCTCCTGCATGGACTCGCACCCCAAAACGCTGTGCACCCCCGTGAAGAAGGGGTCTATGACTAACGTGTCCATGACGTCGAAGAGGATGATGCGCCTTGCATTCTCATTGGTCTCCGTGGCTTTGAGACGGGTCCGTCTTCGCGACAGTGGCGCTGGGCGCAGGGCCGCGGCCATAGCTAGGGCTATGGTCGTGCAAAGTGTGCGTCTGGCCATGGTTCGATCGATGCGTTTGCTGTGTTCGTGATCGACGGCGTGTGCTGCTGCAGTCACCTGAGAGCTTGTAAGCTCTCCTTGCCTTACGCGTGCGCAGCCGTCGTGGCCTTGCAACCAAGTAAGTTGGGAGAGATCCTGGGGCAAAACAACGAGCTGTGAGCTTGCCAACTTGTCCTTAGCTCCCGCGCAGCTTGTGCAGCTGTGCAGGCTAGCCTGAGCTCGAGGGGCCCCGGGTTTTGGGGAGCCTGCACCCCTCCACGCGTCGCGACGCGTCCCCAGCGCTCGCTGCACGCCGCGAGCAGCCGTCCCTGGCTCGGCAACCCGCACATTTCTACGCTTTCATCGATGCATCGAGGTGTTCCTTGGCTCCGCGAGGGGATACGAGGCTGCCCCGCGCGTCACGATGAGGGCCGCCAGCCCGACCTTCGGCTACGGCGACCTCGACCTCGTGGAATTAGATGAACAGACGCCCTTGCAGCCCGCGCGCAGCCAGGGCCGAAGTTCGGGCGGCCGGCTCCTGCCGCCGCTCGTCGCGGCCGGCTGCGCGTGTTTGATGATTGCGGCCGTCGCGTATCAGAGGCCCCAAAATGCGGGCGGGACGACGCTCCGAGCGTCAAAAAAGCCCCACGTCGTCCTGACCGTGCTCGACGACGCGGGTTATGATGATTTGTGGTCGTCGTCCGACCTGGCAGCACCTCATTTATCAGCTTTACGGGACGAGGGCGTGGAGCTCACGTCGCACTACGTCGCGTCCGAGTGCACGCCGACGCGAGGCGCTTTGCTCACCGGTCTCCATCCTACTTCCCTGGGCTTGCAACGCGGAGTCATCTCCCAGACGTCGCGGTGGGGCCTCGATCCGTCCGTCAAGACGCTCGCCGACGTCTTCCGCAGCAATGGGTATACTACCGCGCTCGCGGGCAAATGGCACCTCGGGCATTCGTCAACAGAATATTTACCGGAACGGCGAGGCTTCGACTCGGCCTACGGTTTTTTGGGAGGCTTCGTCGATCCGTACTCGCACTACGCCGAGGCGCCGCCGGTCTGCGAAAGCGATTGTGTGGTGGACTGGTCATCTCAGTCCAAAACGTACGCCGCCGACGCGGTCGCGCACGAAGCTAAAAGATTGATCTCATCCACTTCTGAAAAACCGCTGTTCCTGTACTACGCCTTGCCGACGCCGCACGAACCTTTACTAGAGCCGCCTTCCGCTCAATACGACGACCGGCTGCAAGGCCGAAGACGCATTTTTGGAGCCATCGCTTCACATCAAGACGCGAAGATCGGTTCCGTCGTGAAGAGCCTGAAAGACAACGCCCTGTGGCCCTCCACTTTGTTCGTAGTGTTGGCGGACAACGGCGCGGCCGCCGCCGGCGGTTCAAACTATCCGTTGCGGGGCGCCAAGGGCGGCGTCTGGGAGGGCGGCGTGCGCACCAGGGCGCTTGTAACAGGACCGTTAATACCAAAAAACGTGCGGGGGTCGTCGTACGAGGGCCTGTTTCACGCGGCCGACTGGATGCCGACCATATTATCTGCGGCCGGCCTATCTTATGGAGATGGCGACGGCGTCGACCAGTGGGCCGCGATCAAAGGGTTGACTACACCTCCAAGAGATGAAGTGATCATACACGTCGACACGTCTTCATCTGGCATGACGGGGGCCATAAGGAGGGGGCGCTGGAAGCTCCTGCTGAACGTGAAGCGCGAGCCGGTCTACGACCGCACCTCCGAGAGCGCCCCTCTAGATTGGTTGGCCGACGCGGCGGCCACGTACCTGTACGACGTCGAGGCGGATCCCTCGGAGGCCGTGGACTTGAGTGCTGCGAACCCCGATATTGTTGATGAGCTATCGAAGCGCCTCGTCGACGTCCACGCCCATGCGGCGGAGCCGCTGTACTGCGCGCCGACCCGAGATGAGGACGAAAAGGCGCGGAGCGCGTTCCGCGCGAATGGTAATCGGTTGGGGCCCTGGGCGCCGTTATCGACGGACCGGTCCCACTGCGACGACGACGGTATAGAAAGGGAGGCGCTCCTCGCGGAGGCCTGTGCTTCTGGACGCATGCTGGCGTCGTCTTGCGCGCGGGCGCTCGCCGCGGCTGCGGCCGGCTAATGTTGTTTTTGCTTGTGTTTCCTTTGCTTTGTTTGCTTCTTGCTTCTTATTGGTGCGGTGCTAGAACTAGTGGGCGGAGCCCCTGTTCTTGCTTAGCGCGCTCCACCGTCGATCTCCACGCGCACGAACACCCCGCCCTTTAGGCGCCGTTTGATTGCAATCCACGAGTCATTGGCCTCACGCAGACGGGTCGAGTGCTCAACGGGTGTGTCCGCGATCCCGCTAAATTAATCAACTTATCCTTGATCAACTCTTGTGGTCCTGATGCTCCCTACTCGAGTTGGGACTGAGTTGTTGCCGCCGCTGGCATAGTGGTGCACAAAAACGAGGTCTCAGCGCGCGCTCAGTAATAGAACGGCAGCTGCGTTCTCTGCAGCTGCAACGCTCGCACACAGCCCAAGAAAAGTAGGGTCGCCGACAAGCCGTTTCATTGCTACGCGGGCGCCGCGGCTGGAGTCGGTCACAAGTCAGCGTTAGTTCTCTTGCGCACCGGCGCCGCGCATATAAATGCTGGCTCTCCAAACTTCGCTGCTGCACCGGAACGGCCGCGAACCGCGGAAGCACCCACAATGTTACCGTCGGCAGACGACATGCATTAAACATCGATGGGAGTGTTGACCGTAAGAGGCTAATCTTGATCGGTGCGACGGCGGCAAGCCAACCCTAGCGCCGCCGAGCAGCCAGCATGACGTCGCCGCCGAGCCCGGCCGAGTCGAGGCATGTAGATCTGGGTAGCCCACCTGACCTCGCCGACTGGGAGGAGGTAAACGGTAGCCCGCGAAGGGACGAGACGAACCAAGCGTGGGAGCGAGAGATCAAAGACGACGAGTGCATGCGCGACGCGCCGCCGCCGCCGCCGCGCTCACGGACGAACTCCGTGAGCGACGGCGCCGCGGCGCGCGAGGCCGTGGAGCTCTGCGGCATCGCCATGCTCCTACAACACATCATGACGAACCCTCCGCCGGGCGCGGAGCCCGCGCACCTGGCCGCGTTCTGGGCCGAGCCCGACGTGCCCGCGCCGGCCGGCGCCGCCCCGTCGCCCGACGTCGGGGAGCTGCACGATTTCCTGTTTCGCTTATTCGCGACGTGCTTTTACACGCCCGAGTGCTCGGTGCTGGCGTTCATGTTCATTCTTCGCATGCTGTCGTTCCACCCGCACCTCCGAATCACGCCGCGGAACTGCAAACGCTTGTTACTGTGCGGCGTCATGGTCGCCCAGAAGAACCACGACGACGCGCCCCTGAGGAACGTCGACTTCGCGACGGCCTGGGGCCACGTCCTCCCGGGCGAGCGGCCGGTCTCCGCGGAACGCGTCGGCGAGATGGAGCGGGTCCTCCTCGACGCTTTAGGCTTCGACCTGTACGTCCCGCGGGACCAGTACGAGGCGTGCATCGCGGAACTCCATGGCGTCGTGGCGTCGCACGGCGCGGGCGTGCCGGGCCTGCCGGCCATGCTGCGGCGCCACGCCGAGTTCCTCGCGTCGCCTCCCGTGGTCCTCCCGTGGGCGGCGCCGCCTCCCCGGACGGAGCCGCCGCCGCCGCCGCGGACCCGGCACCGTTCGCTCCCCGTCGAGCGGAGGAATCCCGTTTCCAGCGAGCACTCCCGGGATTCGTCTCCGCCCCAAAATTCGAGCTAATCCTCCTTCAAGTCTCTCCCCCCCCACACGCCGTCGAAGGAAACTAAAACTTAATTTGTTCGCCCTGCTAGAGCTGGGCCGCCCCCGCCACGACGCCGTCGAAGAAGAAAACTAAAACAGGTATAGGTTACTTGCGCGTGATCTTGCAGCCGCGCGCCGGCACGCTCATCGTGCAGATGCGCGCGAGCCGCCCGTCCACGCGGTTCTCGCAGGTGCCGCACTGGCCGTTCTCACAGTTAAATTTGATCGGCGCCCGCGCCGCGCGCACGACGTCCTTGAGGCGCTGGTTCGGGAGCGCCTGGACCGTCCTACTACCGATCGTCACGGGCACGGTCTTCTTGGCCGGGGCGCCGCCGGCCTTGGGTTTGTTGTCGAAGGACTCGTTCTTGAAGGCGTTGTCGAAGAAGCCATTGACTGGGGTGAGCGGCCGTCGCGGCGAGTTCGGGGGCACGAGCGCGGCGGCGGTCGCTGCCATCACGACGAGGGCGGCGCGACGCATGCTGGGGTTTGCTGGGGAGCTGCTGCGGGTACGTCGTACTCGCCCTGGGGTTTCGGACCAGCGTTTTGGCGCGCTCAGACCAGCGTTTTTGCGCTTGAAGACACTGAGTCGTGGCAACGCGCTTTTGGCGGGCACGCGCTGCGTGCAACAGCAGTGTCAGGGCTCGGTGCGGGCGGCGGGGGTCTGGTTTGTCTGCTGGTGAGCTGGCTGGGTCCAACAATGCCTGAGGACCGAGTCTGCGTCAACAGAGCCGCCCAACCTCGGCATCGAGGTGCGCGTGCGGCCATCTCCGCGCGCGTAAACGCAAAACGCACCCTCTAGACGTCCTTCTGGCTTCATACTCGTGCCTGAACGACCCGGAATGGTCCTCGGACGAGTCCCCCGCGTATCCACGGTCCGGTAGGAAAGCGGCCCAGTGAGTGCGAAGACCTCCGAAACTGCTCGAAAACACGCAGTACACACGCACAGCGCGAGATTCCGGTACAATACTAGTTACGGGAGAGCAAGCGCCGCGAGAACAAAGCCGACTCTCCCAACGCTGCCGCCGCCGCGGCGAGGCGTCAAGCTTCACTTCCGCGTGATCGTGCAGCCCCGCGCCGGGATCTTCGCCACGCAGACGCGCGTGACGCGGCCGTCGACCTTCGACTCGCACGTCCCGCACTGGCCGTCCTCGCAGTTGAATTTGATGGGCGCCCGCGCGGCGCGGACGACGTCCTTCATGCGCTGGCCCGGCATGGCCTGGACCGTCCGCGACCCGATCTTGACGGGCACGGTCTTCTTTTGGGTGGAGAGGCCGCTGCCCGCGTTTGGTTTGTTGTCGAAGGACTCGTTCTTGAAGGCGTTGTCGAAGAAACCTTTGCGCGGCGTGAGCGGCGCGCGCTGCGGCGCGTTGGGCACGAGGCCCACGGCAGCGCTTACGCAGAGGGCGGCGAGCAGCCGATGCATGGTCAGAGTGTCGGTGTGCTGCTTCCTAGGAGTGCCGTGCAACGCGGTTTTGCGTCGTGTGGCTGAAGCTACTGACTCCTACAGCTCGCGCAGCTGTTTTGTTCGCTGTGCGGGCTCGTGATAGCGCGTAAAAAGCGCTCCGTAAATACGTCAAATGGCATGAGGTCAGATTTTCAGCTCGGCCAACTCCCCGTATCGGACGCATCGTCCTCCGCAGGCAGCCCTCCGACGCAATGGGACCGCTCCGTCAATTTTTTTCTGGCTTCGGAGTCGCGACGCGCGGACGCCGACGTTGGGGCGGGCTGCAGGCGCAGCTGTGGGGACAACGTCGCGTCGATGGCGCGGTTCCTCTACGCCATCGACGCGAGCGCCAAAAGATACACGGGTCAACAAACGGTCACGAAGCCCCCGCGGCGGCCCGCGGCTAAGGGGCTAGCTCTAAGCAAAGCAACAAAAAGAAACTCGCGAAAACCTTACTGCACCGCGACCCCCGCCGTCTGATCAGCCAGCGACGCGAGCCACGCCGCATCATCTTCAATCTCCGCTGTATTAACGACGTCCCCGAAGTCGCGCCGCCCGAGCCACGTCTTCAGGAGGTACGGCTCGATGCGCGCGCCCTTCCGTTGGTCCGGAGGTAATGCTCGCAGCGGCATCCATCCGTTAGGACCCCAGCAGAGGCCATCATGATCATCCGCGGCAGCGTCGTACGAGAAGAGCCACCGCAACGCGTCAAAAACCAAGACGTCGCCTTGCCTCAAATCGAACGGGAAGGCCGCTGATGCCGCGGCCTTCTCCAACTCCGAACAGGCGTCGATGGCCGCCTCCTCCGCCTGCTCGCACCAGTCCACATTTACTTTGAGTTGCGCCGAGTATTTGAGCGTTTTGCGGTAATTCGCATCTTGACCACATAGGGGCGCCTTCCCTTCTCTGGCGCCGCCCCACTTGTCCGAGTAAGACTCGCAGGCGTAGGCGCAGTTCCGTCGCAGCGTGCCCCGCGCTTCGAGCGACGTGCCTCGTAGTAAGCACTCGGCGGTCGCGACCTTTAGTGATTGTTTGTTCTTCGGAGGCCGCGCGCACGCGATCAAGATCCTCGCTATTTTGGACGAAGCGGGCGACGGGTGCTCGTTACCCAAAGGTGAGGAGGAGACCATCCTCCGCGGCAAGCCTTCCCCATCGGGTAATTGCGGCAGCGTCTCACCTAAGGCTTCAGAAATGGCCAAACACCGCCACGCGACCGAGGCATCATTCTCAAGAGGGAAGCCTCGCAACACAACGCAGCCGCCGTCGTCCAAAACCTTGGAGGCGGCGCGTCTTAATGGAGAACAACATTCGGCTAACACCTTGCCGTCCGTGATCTTGGCGAGCTCCTGCCTGTATTCTTTTTGTAGCTCTAAGACTTCCACCGTGCCCTTCTTGCCGCACTTGAGGGCGCCGGCCTCCCTCACTAATTTGGCGTCGGGCTGGGCGGCGATCCACTCGGCCGCGGTCTGCGCGGCTAGTTCCCGGGTCTCTTCGACGCGTCTTGCTTCGGAGGCGGCTACCGTCGCGGCCATTGTCACAGATGCGTCGCGGCGATGGCGTAATTGGCTGCGATGGCGTCTGGCGGCCGGCGCTTTCAGAGATGCTCGCTTTTGACGCACGCGACGCAGCGCGTTTGGTCACAGCTGTCGTAGATGGTCTCTGTAGAGATCCCTGGTGACTTGAATCACGGATGCAGTGATACACCCCTCTATCCTGTCTTTTGGCCGCGGCTGCTGACTTGCTAGTGTCTTACCACCGCTAGCACTCGCTTTGCTTTGCCGACCTATAAGCTTGACGAGCGGGCGTTGCTTGGCGGCATAAGCGGAACCAGGCGAACCTGGGACATCCAAAGATCGGCGGAAAATCAGCCGGCACGGCGGAACACGCGTCAAAAATCGACAATTCACAACCAGTGATTTATTGACCACTCTAGCGCTTGTAAACGGACCAGACATGGCAAAAGGTTGTTATCTGACGTTTAGTGCAGCTTCTCAAGGGACCCTCTTCCTGCATTGGAGTGAAACGCCGGTCGCCGGCGCACGAGTTCGCGTTTTTCGAGCCTCGGAAGACCGTGCCAGCATACAAGTACAAATCCAACGGCGGACGCAGCGAACTCATAAGAGAAATGTCGGGAGGTACGGGCGAGCGGATCAAGCGCTTCTACACGGGCATCTGTCAATACGTGAAATTAGCGAAGTCCTTCGACGCGGCAGTGGTCTTCTACGAGCACGGCACGCTGCCTTCGGTGGAAATCGCACTCATCGACGGCGCGAAGAGCGACTACAACGTCATCCACATAAAAACAAACGCGCCCGTCGAGAGCCTGGCGAGCGTCACGGCGGTAGGCGTCGCGCCCGGCGCGAGCGACGCCTTCGCGGCGTCGACGTTCTCGCGGGAGTATTTCATCTCCACCGCCACCAAGGCGGGCAGCGCGCTCGCGATCTAAACACAAGTAGGGTTACACCTCGCGGGATTGTGGTCGCCCCGGCGAACCGAAGGGGTTCCGGTGGACGGGCCGCGCCGCCGGCAATAAATCAAGCTCGTCGTCATCACTCGCATCGGCGACGACCGCCTCGGCCTCGCCGTCGTATCTCGCGTGCGCGACGGGCACGTTCTTCCGCCGCCGCCGGGGCGGGTCCCGGCACCGCGCCCCGACGAGGACCGCTATTATCACTCCGGGTCCGAAGATAGTGAGGAAGAGGGACCGCCCCAGATCTCCGCGGTACTTGTCCGAGGCCCAGATTGTCCGAGAAACGTCGCCGAACGGTCCAGACTGCTGCCGCGCGAGGGCCGGTCGCTTTGCTACGCTCGCCTCGTCGTGGGTCGCGGCGACGGCGACGAGCGCGAGGCACAGGGCGGCGGCCGCGACGGCGGCGACGAGCGGCCTTCTTGTCAACGTCGCGCGCCGCGGCAGGGCGAAGCTGGACATTTTGCTTGCGACGGGGGGGGCTAGTCCTGGTCCTTAGCACAGCTTGTGCTTGGGTGGGAGAGCTGCCCCCGGTCTTCTGGTGAAGGAGTTGGGCTGCCGGTGGCCTCCGGGTCTCTGGTCGCTTCCTCCTCGCGTCTTCGGGTCCTTTGTCCGAGTAGATAGGCCGCCGAGAGACCCTGTGGACCCGAATCCCAAATCGAGCCCCGCCGGCCTGGCTAGTAGGTTCGACAGCCCCAACCCGCACGGCTTTTCGGGTTTTGGAGAGGCCAATTTTGGCCGATTCGGCAGTCTGAGGGTGTTGGCAGCCGGCGCTTTTTGTGTCTATCGACCAAAAAGCTTATTTAAGGCCGCCTTGCGCAAAAAGCGCCGGCAGCCGCCCAATATTGACAAAAATCGTTGTATTCCCTCTAGGCTGCCCCGATACGCTCGTTTGGGGCGTCCGGGGGGCTAGAATCCCCTGGGACCGTCTGAGATGCCCGACGCGGTGGCTGGGAAGGCCCGAGCCAAATCTCGCCTTCATTGGTGGCGTTTTCAGCCCGACGCGCGTTCACGTCGAGAATGCGGACCACACATAGGCCGACATCCCATGGGCCGCTGCCGCTGCTTTTTGTCTCAGATCGTCGAAGGCTATACGTACTACGATACCCGACGCTGCGGTGGCCCGATCGGCGCGATACGGGGCAGCCAAAGGCTGTCGAGTGTCATTTTTCATGGTTTTTGTCCGTTTTCTCTGCGAGACGCAGCCCAATCGCTGCCGCGTCTTTTGCCGCGTGTCGATAGGCTATTATGGCCTTTCTTTGTGAGTGAGTTTGTTGCACGCGGTTGCCCGCGCGTCGAGCTACGGGCTAAAAACCCTAAAAAAACTGAGTGCGGGTGTTCCTCAGGGCTGTCGAACCCACTAGCCAGGCCGCTGGGGCTTGCTAGCTGCTGTAAGTCACTAGGGCCCAATCGGGGTACGGGGAACCCTGCGACGTAACTAGCCTCAGCCTCAGCCAATCCGTCCTAGTCTAGCCCCCCAGGGGCTCCGCCCACTAGTACTAGCACCGTAACATCGACTCCCTAGTCCAGCCAGACGGGTGGGCCCGGGGGGAGCGGGAGGGGAGGGGAACCCTGCGACGTAACTAGCCTGAGCCTGAGCCTGTCGCCGACGCCCTCGCCGCGACAGGATACAACAACAACACGAACTTAGGCCCGCCGCCTTTTGGCGGACGCCTCGGGAGCTTTGGAAGGAGGCGCGCGCTTCCGGCCGGTCGTCTCCTCGATGTTAAACGTCGGCATGCCGTGGAGCGGCGCACTGCGCGGCGCCTCGTCGAACCACGCCGACGCTAGTGCTTCCGACGCCGTGTCCCGCCTCCTAGGGTCGTAGCACAGCAGCCCGGACAACAAGTCCAGCGCCTGGGACGACGCGTCCGGTACCAAAACATTGAGTTTCGACGCCCTCGCGAAGCTACCTACTGGTAGAGGTAGAGACGCCACAGAACCGTCGAAACCAGGAAGCTCGGTACACCCGGGCCACACGTCGGACGAAGGCGCGCCGATCGCGTCCAATATTTTCGTCCACTGCTGTTGCGGAGTGCTACCAGGCGCTAAAGGCCGCCCGTCCCGAAAGATCTCGGCGATGACGCAGCCCGCCGCCCAGCAGTCGATGGGGTGGGCATAGGACGGCGATCGCAGCAACACCTCGGGCGCGCGATACCACAGCGTCACGACATTTTGAGTTAACGCTCTATCAATGGAAGGTATGATGCGCGCCAGGCCGAAGTCGCAGAGCTTCAAGCGCCCCTCCGCCGTGTACAGTAGATTGGCCACTTTTACGTCCCGGTGGCACACGTAGCGCTCGTGGCAGTGCCGCAATGCTAGGAGCAATTGCCTTGTTAAACATTTGGTTTGAGAAATGTCAAACAACCTCTTCCGCCCCTTCCGTATGGCTCGGTCGTCGAGCAACGAGCCTAAATCTCCATGCTCCGCAAACTCCAGTGATAAAAACACCGCGTCCCTTCTAGCACCAACAGCGACGTCCAGGAAGGTAACGACGTTCGCGTGGCCCCGCAACAGTCGTAAAGTCGAGACCTCCCGCAGGGACGTCAAGGGAAAGCCGTCCTGCGCCTCGTTGTGGGGCAGTAATCTTTTGAGGGCCACAACTCTCTGTAGTTGCCGGTCCCAGGCCCGATAGATGACGCCGTACGTGCCCTCGCCGACGCGGTCTCGCCTTTCGTACCTTTGTTGCACGGAGGCGCACGCGCCGACGCCGAAGGCCGGTTCCGAGCGGGGGCCGGACATCTGTGCTGCGCTGCGGCGGCGTGCAGCGAGCGAGCTTGCTTACGACGAGGGATTTGTCGCCGCGCCGCCCGTAGCACGACAGCTGCGATGGCGTCGTGCAGTGATGAGCTTACTGTACGTATTGCGCGACGTTACTTGCAGGACTTGCGGGCTTGCGCTTTTATTGGTAGTCGTAACGACGTCTTGCGCTGCTCAAAGGCTTAACAGAGGCAGCAATAGGGCCGTGCGACCTAGGCCCATGGGGAGTAAAGTATGGGGTGGGTACCATACGGTACCGGCCGTGCCGACTTAAGTCGCGGTTTTGTTTTTGGGGCCGTGCGGCTGCCCACGCCCATGGCAGCGGAAGTGCGCGTGCGCGTGGGCGTACGGGCACCCAAGCGGCCCTCGGCAGCTTTTCTTTTGCGCGCAGGCGCAAAATTGGCCGAGCACGACGGCAAAACGTTTAGCAATTTTAGTCGATGCGCGAAAATCGAAGCGCCAACGCGAGGGCTCCCTTTCAGAGCTCAATCCTCCCGCTTTAGAGCCCCGAGACGGGTAAAAAAAATAAACTTAAAAAAAACACTATATCGCGGCGACGGTGTGCATATGGCCTTGACGCAGCCGTTGAGCGTCGTCGCGCCTCGAGGGAGCCTCTCATACCCTACCGACCGGCGTCCGTCTTTGGCTCCAGCGAAAACCGCCGGGAAATGAGCCGTAGTGCCCCCGTTCGCGACCGTGTTCGGGAACGAATGGATGAAAATCTACTCGGTGGATTTGTAACTTTCTCATAGCAAAGTTCACGCAAATGCTGTCCTGAGCCCCTGTGTCGCGCTCAGTTACAAATCGACCGAGAGGGGGCCGCGGGGCGTCGATCGTCGAATGGAACCGCCGACCGTGGCTGCCCTTCCCGAGCACCGTTGCCGCTGAAACTTGGCATGCGAGGCCCTCATGGGGGCGTGCCTCGGCCCCCGGGGCAGTGCTGGTGGCGGTGCACCCGCTGGGTCGCTCTGGCAACCACCCCAAAAAGGCCAAAACGCGACTTAAGTCTGCGGGGTAAACATAGCCTGGTACCCACCCCAACTTTACTCCCCATGCTAGGCCGCCGCCAGAGGCTAGCGGCCGTAGAGACACTAGCATTCACCTTTTTTTGGGCCGCCAGCCGCCGCAAAGCGCGTGCAAGGGCTGCCCACGGGCAAGGCGAGGCGCCAGCCATCACAGCTGACGCAGCCCAGAACGCCAGCGAGCGCTTCTGGCTCGCAGTTCATTTTGCAAGCCTGGGGGGCCAAGGGCACCCCATTTGCGCACGCCGGCGCGGCGCGACGCGCACCGATGGCAAAGCCGTCCAAAAACGACGCACCGATGGCGACGGCGTCCGAAAAGAAGCCCCCAAGCTCGGCAAAGAAGCAAACCAGCGACGCGGCCCCGCCGGCGCCGCCATCGCCCCTCGATGAGAACGAGCTCAACGCCGCCGCCGCGAACCCTCAAAGTCAAAAGGATGGCCTCGCGCACCTCAACGAGGAGCTGGACCCCGTGGCTCACATAAGAGCGCTGGAGCGCGAGGTCGACGCGGTACGAGAACGCCTGCGCGTCTTTGCTCGCGATAGAAGAGTGGAGCACGGGAGTTACAAAGTGCAGAATCTCGTGAGACGACGGAACATGTCCAGATTAACGACAGCGAGAGACCGGTGGGTTTCATATGTGCGAGACGCGAATCGGGAGCGGCAAGCCATGGACAAGGAGCAGTGGACCCTCCATGCCAGGGCCAATGCGAGGGAAGACTTGCAGGCCTGGTACCACCACACCTTTGCTGATGAGTTATACAGACTAAGGGGTCCCTTCTGGTGGCGCGAGGCCGTGCTGCCCGACTATAAACATCATCACATTGTACAAGATACCGAAAATGAGGACCGGCGGAAGGCGGCCGAAAGGATCCTATGTTCGCCCGGGACGACGTACACCGCGATGGCGGCGACCATGTATACCATACGAGCGACGCTCGCGGAGAAGGAGTATTCATTGTTTGAGGCTTTAACAACTACCGGTGTCAGTGTGACGAAGCACCCTTTTAGATCGGGCCGGCCCTCCAAAAAAACCTTCCAGCTATCACTGGTGCAAGGAGACATGTATCTGTACATGTACCTGACCTGGAAGGGCAAACGTACCTCAATACAAGGCGTCGAGCTGGCTTCGGTAATACGCATTTCTCGTGGTAGGGACACCGACGTTTTAAGGAGGACGGGAAAAGTTAAAGATGAGGGCAAATATCTCTCACTGGTCACGCAGGACCGGTCCCTCGACCTTTGTTTTGACGACGAAGAACAAAGGGAGCTGTGGTGGCGGACGATGACGGCGTTAGTTGATGTTGAGAGAGAGGTGCGAGCCGCCGCTAGTGGTCCTGACAGTCCCCCGCCGCCGCCGCCGCCGAACGCCCCCAAGCCTCCGTAAGTTTGTGATGTTGTGACACCGACCCCGTCGTCGCGCCGCTCTAAAGCAAGACACAATTATATCCACGCGCCGGCGGCGCCGTTTCTTGTCGGGGCCATCACCACGGGTAGTAGTGGCCCGTCATACACAGCACCGATGTAGCGCTTCACTGCAGAGCGCGCTCGAAGATCTCCGGCGGCTGGGCGCCGCTGATCTGCACGGGGTCGCGCCCCGGCTGGCGGATGACGAAGTGCGGCACGCCGCGGACGCCCCGCGCTTCACTTAATTCCCGCTGGACCTGGTCGCGCATGGCCGACTTGTCGTCCAAGAAAGCTCTTGCATCCGCTTCGGACTTGCCCGCGGCGACGCACGCCTCAATGAGCAGGTCGCGGTCGTTCGGGGCGCGCTCCTCGGCGAAGTACCCGTTGAATATGACCTCGACCTGCGTTTGGTTATCCTGAGAACGATTGCGGAGAATTTGGTGACCTCCACGCCATCGTCGCGGCCGCATTCTCGACGTCCAATTCGCAGGACACCGAGCTACGGACGGCCTTGTCCTGCGCTTCCGGCGAACCACACCACGCGAGCACGCGGTGCGCGTCCATCGTGTTCGCCACAAGACCTTGATCCGTGAACGCGTAGGGGAGGCCCACATTCGCAAAGTTCTGGCGCATGCCCGCCGTCATGCGCAGCACCTGGTCGCGGCCCATGCCTGCGTAGCGATGGGTGCTCTCGCCCGCCATCGCCGCGATGGCGTGCCGGGGGCCAGCAGTGCTCTCGACGACCGATCACGGACACCGCTTCGAAACCGAACTTGGACATGTACATCTCGAGTTTATTGGAGGGCGTGTCCGAGGCGCCGGGGTTCAGCTGGAAGGCCTTCCAGTGGACGCGCGCCTGGACGCCCGTGGATCGGAGCGCAGTCTCGAGGTTGCGCTTGCCGACCCAGCAGAAGGGTCACACAACATCACTGATGATCTCGACGATAGCGCGCTTAGTGCTACCGCCAGCCATGGCGGCCATGGCTGTCGCGAGGCCGCGCGCACGGATTTTGAGGCTGCTGAACAGTGCTCTCAGAGAGCACCGCACCTGTACGCCAAATCTGGCGACAGTTATGAGCCGCGCGCGTGAGCAGGCGCTGTGGCGAGTACCGAGATCGCCCGAACGAGTCCTGCGCGACTCGCGCGTGCCTGAGCAGCCGCAACAAAGCCGAGCCTGTGATTAGCTAATGGTTAGACACACTAGGAAGCTCTCGCAAGTTGCCAACGCTGCTAAACGCGTGGTGCGGCAGGCTTCGAAGGCCTTGGAGTTACTCTCCAGCAGCCACGCTGTCGAGCAAAGCTTTGCTGCCATTTGTTCGTAGTCTAGACGCGGTGCAGGCCCAGCAGCGGCCGATGCTCGAGCGCACAACACTACAACTCTTCCGCGACTGCCTGCGCACGGCGCATCATATTGGAGGCGACTCGGCGAAGGGCCGAGCGCTCAAGCAAGTCGTCAAGGACGGCTTCCGCAAACATATTGGCGTGACGGACGCGGCCGAGATCTCGAAGCTGAAAGCGGACGCGGTCCGCGCGCTGTCGAACTACCTCGTGATGAAGAGCCTGAACAAGTCCAAGAAGTGATGAACCGCTCGTTCGAACGCGTCGTGGCGTTTGCCGGCGACTTCTCGCCTTTATTGGCGCTGCACGCGCTAATACCGACACTCGCAGCTGCCTCTGGAAGGGAGCCGCGTTTGTCAATAGCGCTGCCGCTCTCTATGAATACGCTGGAAAAGCACTTCACGTTCAGCCGGCAGGCGTTGCGCGAGGGCCGCTGGTGGACGACGGCGAGTTACATGCTCTTGCACGGGAACCAGGCGCACGCGCTGTCCAACCTGCAGTCGATCCTCGTCGCCGGGCCGGCGGCAACGGACACCTTAGGCGTCAACGGAGCGATGGTGACGTACGTCGCCGCGGGCATCGCGGCGGCCCTGGACCCCTTCGACTTTGGCACGCAGCGCCTCGAGCGCATCGTCGAGCGGTGGGGCATCGGCGAGCGGGTCCGACGGGTCTTCAACCTCTCGGGTGCCTCGGAGGTGGTGGGTGAGCGCCTGGGCGACAAAATCTCCAAGGCGTTCGACGAGGCGCGGAGGACGGCCGTGCACGCCGTGGCGAAAAAAGTGAACGAAAATATTCGCTCCATAGGCGCCTCCGCCGGAGTGTCAGCGTTCGTGGCCATCGACACCTGCGTCGTCGCCGAGGCGCTGCTTCTCGGAAGGCGGTGCGACGCCAACGCGGTGCTGCACGTCGTGAGTTCGTGCTTCTATTTCGTGCACGAGTGGCGCCTCATCGACGCTCAGGATAATATCGGCCACGGCGCACATCTGACGGGCGCCGCGGTGGGCGTCGCCGCATTTGTTGTGTGTCGGATTTTCCGGAGGCGCTCCTCGCGATGGCGCGATTTCGGTGGAGGGTCTCTCGGGCGCGCTCCGTCGTCTCCGACGGCGTAATGAGGGTAAACTTAGCTAACAGAAGTAACACACTAGAAAATAATCTGGGCTCCAGCTCCTGCCCAAAAACGCAGCCAACGCCGGCGCTACCGGTTCAGGCGAGCTCTCTCCCGCTTGCCTGGGCGAACCCGCCAGCGCCTCGTGTCGACCGCGAGCCGCGCAACGGCCCTCGGTCTCTCTGAAACCCATCAGCTCTCAGAGACCTCCAAACAAAAAGCACCCCACGCCGTCGCCGCAGACGTAAAGACGATGGCAACGATGACCGCCACAACCCCGGGCGTCGACATGACCCTCGTCGTGAAGACGTCGACGGGCAAGCATTTCCAGCTCGTAGTGTCGAGGGCCGCGTCAGTACTCGAGTTCAAAGAAAAATGTGAGACGCCGGCGGACGTGCCGGCGGCGGAGCAGCGCCTCATCTATAAAGGTAGGGCCTTACAAGATGGTGACCTCTTAACGGAGTACGACGTCACCGACCAGTGTACCATACACTTACTGAGGGCGCCGCCGCGACAGCCGCAAGCGCCTCCGCAACAACCGCAGTTGGCCGCGAATGGTCTATTAGCAGGTGGTTTGCACGGCATGCAATTACCAAGTGACCCGGCATCGTTACAGAGACGTCTGATGAGCGACCCCGAGCTCACCGCGAGGATCCTCGATAGCCCGTTCACTAGAAGTTTGTTAGATGACCCGAATTTACTCAGACAGATGGTCAACGCCAATCCCCAACTCAGGAGGGCAATGGACGCGAATCCGCAGCTGCGGCATGCCTTGCAGGATCCCAACTTGCTCAGGGAGGCCGTCGAGGTCGCCAGGAATCCAGCACGAGCTAGAGAAGCCATGCGCCACCAGGATCTGGCTTTATCTCAATTAGAAAACCACCCAGAAGGGTTTAATGCCTTAAGGAGGATGTACTCCGAGGTCCAGGAACCGCTCATGGAGGGCTTCGAGGGCATGGCCGTGTCGAGCGGCGGTGCGAGTGCGCCTTCTGTGAATGCGGACCCGGACGCGCCGCTGCCGAACCCCTGGGCGGCGCCGCAACCACAACCGGTGCCGGACCTGCCGCTGCCCGGGCCCATGCCCTTCGACCCGCAGCTGATGGCCCAACTCATGGGCGGTCAAGGCGGCGTACCGGACATGTTCGACGTGCTCCGCGGCGGCGTCGCGCCGCCGCGGCCGAACCCCGCGCGGCCGCCGCCGCCCGCGGAGAATCCCTGGGCGCACCTCGACGGCGACGGCGGCGGCGCCGACGACGACGACGACATCTACGGGTGACTTGTGAATATTAAGAAGCGTGCTCTTTCTTTCTTTGGTAAAGGTACATTTAGCGTCGTCTACCGTTCGGGCCCGCGGCCGCCTCGTGACGGGTGTCAGGCGTCCCCAGAAAGTAGGAACCCGCCAGGAGCCGTCCCATGATGTCCTAGAACGTTCGGTATTGATATGGGGCTCGCCAGAACCCGGCAAAAGGGCGAAAAACCCGAACGTCGAATTCCGAAGCTGGTGGGCAATGGGCCTCTAGCGACTAGTAACTCCGTAGAAATCTCTCTCCCAAGTCTCAGGAGGCCTCCCGCGCCGCGCCCGCGCCGCGCCCGCGCCGCGGACTCGCCCGCCGGGCGCAGAGGCCGGGCCGCCCGTCCGCGCCGGCGTCGGCCTTGTGACGGGTATCAGGCGTCCCCAGAAAGTAGAAACCCGCTAGGACCCGTCCCCCTAAGGCCCCCGAGCCCTCCTGCTGCGCGGGCGCGCCGCGGACCCGGTCGGGGGGCGTAATTTCACTTTGCGAATCAAAAAAATCGCAGAGCGCAGAACGATCTGGGCGGTGGCCATCCACGGCGCCAGCGCGGTGCAGACGGCCGGAGCCGCTGCAGACCAGACCAACACGCCCAGTTGACTCTATGACGAGCCTCGGCGACCTGCCCGGACGGCGCAGCTGCGCCTGAGAGGCCCAGGTACCGCTCGCGCCGCGCCGGAAACTCGGGCTCACTCCAGGCCAGCTCGCGGCTCGCGGAGCAGCGCCGGCAGTTCAGTACGAAATCATTGACTCCGACGCGATTTTTGGTGTGCGAGGAGCCGTCTCTGACATCGTTCGTCGCATCCGACCGGCCGAGCTTCCGAATCAGAAGGGTACGTCCGCGCAGGTGCAATTATTTCGAGAACTTGAAATCATCGAGTACTGCGATAAGTAAATGACTGCAGATCTTCAGATTTGCATCTACGCCTCCGGGAAGATACCCTCATTGCCTCCCGGAACACCGCCCGCTGCGACATTCGCTGATGAGTCTTATACCTTGCCAAAGTACACCAGCGATTGACGCCGCCATCTCCCGTCCAAATGGGACATTATATCAACTCCAGCTCAGTTTTCATACACACTCGACGGAACCGGAGCCGACGGTCCGCGCTAGGACGACGAGCACCCGTGGTGGTACATGACGGCGCCCTGAAAGTGTATTCACAGAGCCCTCCCTAAACTCACGACCTCCCCGGGACTCATAAGGAGAGCACTCGCTCGAACAATGTTAGCTTGGCCCCCCCGCCCCCCCGGGGTGAGCATCTCACCAGTGGCTCGTCCGCGTCGACGGCATCGACGACGTCCCGCCGGGCCTCGAGCCGTCCGGAAGCACCGTGCCACGAGCCGTAGGCTACGCCTCGCCCGCGCCTGGGACAGCTGGACGGCCGCGCAACCGTTGCCGCGGCAGCACCTCTTCGATAGCTCGTCCAAGCGGGTTCTGACTTTCTACTCCTCGACCTCGGTCCAATCCCTACATAAGCAATCGTTGTGACCAGATTCAGAGAAAGCCGCGCTCGAGCCGGTCCGTCACTAGGAGACCGCCAGGCATCATATCACATCCAGGTCCGCCGCCGCGTCGACGGGCGTGCCGGGCCTCGGCCCACACACTGCCTTACCCGTTTCACCGCCGTCCTTCGCCGTAGGCCGATCGACGGGACCACAGGGCTGGCGGGCCCCCGAGACACCGTAGAGGCTCCAGCGCCTCCACGACGCCGGCGCCGCGTCGCGTGCGGCTCCGTCGCCGCTCCGAGCCGCTCGCGCACCGGCACGTCGAGACACCGTGCCGCGGTCCGGGACGCCTAAGAGCCGCAGCACGGGTCTCGACCTCGCCGCCGCCGCCGCGGAGGGGAGCGTTGCGGTGCGCAGCGCTCGGACAGCGCGAACAGAGACGGGCCGACCACCCTAACGCCATCGACGCGACGTGTTCGACGTAACGCCACGCCCTGAAGGTTGTGCTGCTGCAGAGGCACTCCATGCCTTGCTTGTGGCGCGGCACCGGTCAAAGAGCGGCCGTTGTCGCCTGATGGCATCAATGCGTCATCCTGAGATACCGCTGCGGGGGCGTCTCGTAATCAATGCGGCTCGGTTGAGCTCGAGGGCTCTTGAGGCTGCTTGTGCTCTCCCACAGCCAGGGAAGGCTGGCCTGCGACATACGTCGGACTGTTGACAGGAGGACGTTCAAAGCTCTCAGAGCGTTCGTTTGCAAGCCCCCTCGTAGCCTCGCTCGCCACAGCAACGACTGCTGTGAGTGGCCGGCACAGCACCAGCACCAGCACCAGCACCATACGTATGAGCTGCAACTGCAGCCCTGCCGCGGGCCTGGCGGCACGAGTAGACGAGCGATAGACAGCCGGACAGGACGGCCTCTCGTTACTAACGCGGGCGACGAAACTTCGGCCACGCGCATGGGCGGCGCTGTTGCGCGACGGCGGGAGGTCACAGCTACTCCTCGGTGCGCCGTCGAGGCGTAGAGAATGGACGGCGATGTCCTAGATGATGCCGCGGGCCGCGGCGACGGCGAAACGAGGCGCCCATGTTGCTTGCACGGTGGCCGCCCTCCACGACGGGATGCCGGTAGCAGTGCGGAGCGCCGGCGGCACGAGCGCGGCGCCGACGACGTACGCAATCGTTTATCTTGCGCGGCGGTCGTGATGCGTGGCACCAGTGGCCGCCGTGCCGGCGGGGGAGGACTGGGCGCGGAGGGCGTGATATGTCGGATGGTCACTCGCTCCATTAGAGCGGTGCACTGCGCCAGTTCGCGCGCGCTTGGGCGCGCTCGTGATCCCACCCCTACGCTATGTCGGCGAAGAAGCTTCTCGTGGGCGGCGTCTGGCTCCGCGACTTGTGCCGCTCGAGGGCCCGGGGGTCATGCTTTTCGGAGCAGTTAACCGGTCCGTTGGATTCGTTTTTAGTTCAACGGTCGCTACGACGTACAAAAGGATCGAGAAGGTCCGCGTCTCGGTCCTCGAAACCGTGAAGTGGCGACGGGCTGGGTTCGCCGAAGCGGCCCTCGTCGAGCACGTGTGCGTCGCCCGCAACGTCGTCGCTGCCGCGTCGTCGCGGGTCGTGTACTGCTGCTTTCTTGTCCGCTAATGATATGTTGTTGGTTTTGGCCGCGCATTCGCTTCGCTTGAGGCGGTTGTAGGCGACGGCCCGCGGCGGCGTCGTGCCGCGCAAGGGGTCCCCGACGCCTCCAGCGAGTAGGAATTCCGTAGTATTGCCTCCCCCAAGGCCCCCGAGCCCTCCCGGGCCGCGCGGGGGCCGCGGACCCGGCCGGGGGGCGCAAAGGCCCTTTGCGAATCAAAAAAATCGCAGAGCGCAGAACGATCTGCGCAGCCCGCGAGCGCGGCCGACCAGCTCTCTGCGCGAACGTCCTGGGCGAGTTCGTTCGTGCTCTTCTTCCCTGCTCGACCTCACGTCGGGCGGGCCGGCCCGTGGGCTCCACGCCCCTCCGGGTCCGAACGGTCTTCTTCTTCGAGGCCGTCATGTTCCCCCTGCACTGTTACCCCCACATCGTCCTCTTACTTACCCCGCGTGTCGTTTCCTCTCTCCCCCCAGCGCTCATAAGGAGTTCGCAGTCGATAGACACACACACAAGCCATTTACTCGCGGCACACGTGTACTCGCCGCAATCTTCATCCAAGGGTTCGGACGTGGCGGGACACTAATCAAGTCAAGCAAGGCAGTTCTTAATTAGAATCGAGGTTGCCCCAATCTGTGTTGGACAAAACGTCGATCGCCGAACGGAGTAGTGGAAGTGGAATTCGTCGTGAGAGTGGTCGTCGGGCCGCGCCGTAGCGACGGGGCCCGGAAAGTAGTCAGTGAGCGAGGGACCCCGTCGTGTGACGGGGCCGTGGCAGCAGTGAGGAGCGGCGCCTCGTCGAGAGACGCCGGCAGTAGGGTGAGCGCCGCGCCGCGGGGTTAGACTGCCCCCCCGTCAGAGGGGGGCAGTCCCGCGGCGGACCGGCTCGAGCTAGTCGTCGGAGTCGACGGCGACGCGGAAGACGACGACCTCGAGGATCGTCGTCTCTTCCGCGCGGCCGTCGAACTGTACGGTTGCGAAGCGCGGCACGCAGGCCACCGACGAGCGCGTCGCGTCGTCGGCCAGGTACTCGCGCGCCGTCGCGACCGCTCTAGCAGCGGTAAACACGGCGGCGGCGCCGATGGCTCTTAACCGAGAAGTTTGCCCGTCGCGCGCGCGCTTCGCGACCGCACCCGCAAGGACGCGGTAGTCCGTCGCGCGCGCGACGGTCAGGACCTCGACGTCGGGCGCGTCCGGGTCGGGAGGTCGTTCCAGAAGAGGGTAGACGCTCGCCGTGAGCTCGTTGCGGTTGTCCCGGAACCGCGGCGCGCAGGCTAAATGTAAGTCGCGGTCCTCGAGGCAGCGCCGCGCCGCGATCGCGACGCCCTTCAGCGCCGTATTCACGTTCGCCTCGTACTTCGCGTGCAGGTCCACGGGGAAGCCGACGACGGCGTCGGGCATCGCGGCGCCGACCACGAGTCGCGCCAAACTCTTGGCGTCGTCGTCGCCGCGGACCCACCGGAACCGGCCGCCCGACGGCGGCTCCGGCGACCGCGATCTTCGCTCAAACGAGCCGCGGGAACTTCTCGAACCTCGCGGCTTGTCGCGCGACCGCCGCTGCCCGCGCCCCGTCGGCAGGGCCTCGTCCAAGGAGTCGCGCTTGAGCCGCTCCGTGAGGACCTCGCGCAGCGAGTGCGTCTCGCTCTCCAGCGCGTCGAGCCGCGCTTGTAATGCTGCCGTGTCAGCATCCGCCACCTGCAGGTGCTCGGCCATGGCGCAGCAGCGCTAGTCACTAAGATTGGGAAAATCAGGAGCAGCGGGGAATCCGGAGAACGGTTACACACAAGCGCGCTGCAGCGCGCGTCGTTACGGCTTTCCGCCGCGCCTGCTCCTGGCTGCTAGGCGGGCACGCAGCTTCAACCGGCAGCAACAGGAAGTGATAAGCACTTGGCTTTTGGTAAAGTGACAGCCGCTGATTTTGGATCCAAATGCGCGCCGATCCTTCCGGCGGGGACGAGACGCGTCTCGGGAATTGGAAACGCCCTCCCTCCTGCTGTTTTGCCTTGCCTAGTGCCTCACAGCCGCTAGCTCCTTGCCCTCCACTCAAAATCGACACTCGCCGCAGCGCCAGCCTAACTCATCACAGGTTCGCCTGACGAGCGCCGCAGCTCCCCCGACAACCATGCACCTCATGTACTACCTCAACGAGAAGGGCGAGCGCGTCTACACCCTCAAAAAGTCCCACGGCGAGGAAGAGCAACCCACCCTCAGCGCGCACCCCGCGCGCTTCTCGCCGGACGACAAGTTCAGCGCGCAGCGCCTCGCGTGCAAGAAGCGGTTTGGGCTACTGCCCACGCAAAAAGAACGCGATGCGCTATGAACAACTGGACGGCCCGGGCCGCCCCGGCAGCAAATACCCCTCCACCACCGCCCTCCGTACCGCCGCCGCAATCAAACTCCGGGAGAAATAGTCCGGCGACCCTCCCGCCGCAATCGAGCTCCGGGAGAAATAGTCCGGCGACCCTCCCGCCGCCAGATGACGCCGCCGTGGCGGTGGCGCGTGTGGCGAGCGAGTTCCGGGCCCTCGAGCGGCTCCGGGACGCGGGCTACGGTGGCGCCATCGTCGCCGAAAAAGTAAAGGAGATCCGGCTGGCCGTCGCGCGCCTGCCCGAAGCGGTACGAGGCCGCGTCGTCGCGCTCGTCGAGGATCGGGCGGAAGAGATGGAGCTGCGCTCGCAAATTTTGCGGAAGGAGGCCGACCTCGCCTGGCGCAAGGCCGAGCTCGCGGCCCTGAAGGAGCGGGCTCGGAGGGCCACCGCGGCGCGCGCCGAGCGCGGCCGCGTCTGCGACAGCTGCGGCCAGCGGCCAGAGGACAAACCGTTAGAGCGCTGCGACGGCTGCGGCGGGCCGCGCTACTGCGGGGACGCGTGCCGCAAGGCGCACTGGCTCGCGGGGCACAGGGACGAGTGCGCCGCCGGGGTCGCGTTCATAACCTAATTGTCTGATAATGGATCGCGGCGATGGCGTGTTGCCAGTAGCTAGCGGCGGCCGCGGCGCACTGGCAGTGAGTTATCAACAACATTATACTTCGGCGCCGAGAAGTGCGGCAAGCGGGCGCACGGCGCGGCTACTTCTTCCCGCGCTGGCCAGGAGGAGGAGGCGGCGCCACAAGTGCGGCAAGCGGGCTACTTCTTCCCGCGCTGGTCGGGCGGCGGCGCCGAGAAGTCCTGGGCCGCCGCGGCGAGCGCCGGCGACGGCTGCGCGGGCGCGCGGCGCCGCTGGGACGCCACCGCGATGCCCGTGCGTCCCCGGCGGCCGGGCGCCGGCCCCGTGGCCTTCGCGAGCGCGGCGGCTAATCCCGGTGGCGGTCTAGAGCCGCGCAGCGCCGGGCCCGCGCGCGGCACGGCGCCGCCCGAACCCAGCGTCGGGAAGTCCGCCGCCGACGCGGCCGCGGGCCGCTGGCGCGCGCGCGGCGGCGGCCGCGGCGCCGCCCAGTGCGCCTCGCCCGGCGCCAAAGCCCGTGGTGGCGCCGGCGCCGGCGCAGCCGCGGGCGGCGGCCGTGCGGGAGGGGGCGGCGGCGCCGATAGCCCGGGCGGTGGAGGCGCCGGCGCCTCCACTTCGGCGCCGGACCGTTCCGGGTGGCGCTCGTCGAGGAGCGCGTCGAGGACCGCGCGCGCGTCGCCGTCTGGTATGACGCTCACGAGGCCCCCAAACAGCTCCAGGAACCGATCACTAGGCAGCAGGGCCTTGGCCGAATCATACAACGCGTCCGCGGACAGCTCGCCTCTTCTAAATTCGAGCGACCGTTCCCGAAGCTGCGCGAGGGCCTCGTCGCCGGCGCAGGCCCGGATGCGCGCGACGACGCTGCCGCCGCCCTGGTGCGGCGCGAGGCCCGCCGCTTCCGTGCGCCGCCTTTCTCTATCCCGCTCGCGCCTTCTCGCGCGCTCGCGCTCGCGCTTGCTCAATCCTGATTGAGGTTGTTGCTGCGGTCTTGATGAGAGCGCGAGCGCGCGGTACTGCTCGGCCACGACGCGCGCACGAGCGCTTCCCCCAGAGCCAGAGAGAGAGGGGTAGGCCTCCTGGTACGTCTGCGGCGGCCGCGCCACGTGCAACGCGACCTGCTCGTCGCGCACTTGAGGCGCCCTCCTGACGTGCCCTTCGTGTGCGTCGATGGCGTAGGGCCGGACCACGTTCCTATAAGCAGGGGCCTGGGGCCTTGATTGACGTGTAGGCCCGCCCCCGAGCGTCGGGAAGTCCTCCGTCGTCAGCGCCGAGGCGGCCAATACCCCCCCTTGCGACGAGGCCGCGCGGCGCCAGCCCGCGCCTTGATCAATGTCGCGTGGCGCATCGCTAGATAAAGTCGGGAACGCCGCTTCCGGCAGGACCTCCTCTTCGTCGCTCTCGTCGCCTCCAATGTCTCCGTCGTCGATTAAGCCGCCCGAACTTCTATCATCCTCGTCGTAGGCGCTCCGCAAATTGCCGCCGCCAGTTCTACGCGCCCCGGGCCGCGTCGCCGAGTCCCCATACCTAGCGAACCCGAACAAGCCGTGCAACACCGCCGTCGCCTGGCGCTGTTGCTGCTGCGCGGCTGAGTCGTCGCGACCCGTGTCAACGGTCAAGGCCTTCTGGAGCCGCAACGCGTCGGCGACTCTCGCAGGATCCAAGTTATTTTGTGCTAAATACGCGTCGAGCGCCGTGCAGTCGTCTATCGACAGTTCATCCCGCGACATCGGGTTGAGAAACGTGCCCGTGCTGACCAGGTAAAAAGCCAGCACCCGCCCGTCGAACAAGTGGGGCCCGAGCTCGAAGGGCGGGTAGTCGAGCTCCGACAACGGTTCTAGAGAAATAGGATCCACTTCCGTCGACGTCCGCCACCACCGGTCCTTCTTCTTCTTGGGTTGGGGCTTCTTCTTTTTGTCCTTTTGTGGTTTAGGTCTAGATGCCTCCTGGTGCTTCAACAGGTCGCGGACGGCGTCCCTATCTTGCGCGGCCATCGCGGCCTGGACGTCGCCGCCGTACGGGAGCGCTGACGCGTCATCTGCGGCCTGGTCGGCGCCGCCGCGGCCCTTGCCGCGGCCGCGGCCCCTGCCGCCCCTGCCCTTGCCGCCCTTGCCGCGGCCTCGCCCGCGTCCTCCTCGTCCACGGCCGCGTCCGCGGCCACCGCTGTCGTTGGCGTTGGCTGGTGCGCTCTCAGTCATTGTTGCAGGTGCTGCACTGCTCGCTTCAGACGGTTTCTTAAAGTCTCGATCGCTGCGCGCTGTGAGAACTCGTCTGTCAGTCTCTCGCCACCGATTCGTAAGTGCTGAATGGACTCAATTTGTTCGCCAACACTGCTCAGCACTCAGGCATGTTGCTGCTAGTGTCTTACCGGCCGCTAGCCTGCGGTTCTCCGCACCTTCGGAGTCCTCGCGAAGCATAAAACCTGGTCCGGAGACCCATCTCCCGCGCCCGCCGGTTCGCCAGTTTGGCAGGGGGCAGCAAAACGGTGCTGGGACCGCAACGACAAAACGCCGTCGCGCCGCGACCGCATTGCTGCCGCGCCGCGCGCACGCAGTCGACCCACCGTGCCGGAACAAAGGGGCAGCCGTCGAGCACCATGGACGGGGTTGATAGAGACGAGGGCATGTTGCTGGACGCCGCGTCGACGGCCACGCGCAGCGCGGGCGAGAAGCTGCGAAGTGTTTTTGAAAGGCACGACAAGCGGGGACGCGGCAAAATTACGGTAGAGGCCTTCGAGGAGGCGCTCGAGCGCTTGGGTGTCCTACGGCACCACCGCCGCGCGTGCGCGAGACGATTTGCGACTAGGGGCAAGGCGGACTACAACGACTTTTGTAGATTTGCGGCGTTGAGCGACGACGCGGCGCTAGCCCGCGCGTTGGCCGACGTCGCTTCCGGTCTGCGGGTGAGGGACGCCGAGGACCTCTTGGAGCCGCTCCTCGAAGCGGATCCGCGCGGGGCGGGCGTCGTGCCCGTCGCCGTGTTTCGGGACGTGTTCCTGCGCGACTGGCGCGCGAAGACGACGGAGCTTCGGTTGCAGCAGTTGGCGTCGCGTTTTGCATTGCCGGATGACGCTTCTGTGGTAGACTACGAGCTGCTGGTCAGGCACCTCGCCGCGGCGCTAGCAACCGCGAAGTGCAAGGCGAAACGAGGCCGCCGGACGCGCTTCGCGCCGGAACCTACAAGACACAGCAAGCCGCCGAAGCGGGGCCAACCTTTAGACGGCGAGGAACCTTGGTTCGCGCGGCCCGCGTCCCAGAGTTACGGGCGGCGCCGGTCGAACGATGAGGATAGAGACAAGACCTACTTCGAGCTGTCGCTGTCGCCGGCGCGGAACCGCCGCGCGTCGCCGCGCAAAGCTAGGCCGCGCAAGGACGAGTCCGACGACGACGAGGAAGCCTTGTACGCCCCGCCGACCAAAAATAGAGCACCTGACGCCTTGTCTTCAGCAATTGCGGATCGGAGAATCGGATTGAACTCGGCGGGCTCGCCACCGACGTTCTGCGCGCCCGCGCCCGACGACCACCTCTTCGCCGGCGCGCCTGTAGATGCGAAGCCGTCGCGCCGGTCGCTGGATTTATCATCGAAAAAGACGTGGGCCTGCGCCGTCTGCTACTACGCGGGCAACGGCGAAAAAGATATGGAATGCGGCATCTGCTACGCGGCCAACCCGGCGTCGGCGAAGGGCCGCGCGGAGCTGCTGGGGCTCGAGAACGCCGCGGCGGGGCGCGTCGTCCGGGAGTGCGTCGACGACGACGACGTCTGGCGCGATACGGCGTCGCCGCGGAGGAGTCCCGAGAATTCGCCGCGGGGGTGGCGGGACTAGTCCACGGGGGTATAAGTCTTACACATTACTGGCTCAGAGCGCGCGCAGGGCGATGGCTGCCGTGAGGTGCGCGACGACCTGGTCTCGGGAAGGTCCCCAACCGACTGTCTCGGCCACCTGCATTGGCGTAAGACCCCCGGGCAGCACCTCGTCAAACAAGGGGAATCCGGCATCGTCGTTGCTCGTGTCCGCGGTCGTCTTGGCCGTCAAATCAGCGCCAGCCAGAACTAAGGTCGTTATATTTTCGAGTATGTCGTGCTGGGCGATCGATGCATCTGTTAGAATTTTGGCGTGAAAAACATTTATGTGCAAGGGTGTGACCCCTTTGCTGTCGCTGACAGAAGGATTTGCACCGGCGCCTAGGAAGGCTTGGAGCTGCCCCACCTTCAACCAGTTCTTCTTGGCCCAGTGCAACCAGTGTTCCACCAGGTTGGCGTCGTGTCTCAGCAACAGCTGGACCATCGAATTGCGCAAGGAGGCATCTTCGATGTCCTTAGAATTATTCAACGCATAAGACAGAGCAGTTTGAGTGAGGTCGGACGGCGAGCCCACTGACGCGCCCCGTTTTAACAGCTCCGTGGCGATGTCGATGGCATGGAGACCCGCGGCGCACGCAAGTGCCGACCTCTTGCCCTCGAGCTTCTCGTTCACGTCGACGCCATGCGCTAACACTATCTCCACCGTCGCGAGACTACGGCTGGTGATCGCCTGCAGAAGCGGCGAAGAAGTCCCAAAGATCTCAGAATTTTCTTTCGTGTGAATCAGCTGCACGCGCTCGAGCAACGCAGCCAACGACTCGGGGTGCCCGCGGTCACAAGCTCGCATGATCGCGTCCGATTTGCGGGCCATGATCCACTGGACGACGGAAGGGTCGCGCAGAATCGCTCGTACCGCAGAAGAGCTCCCCCGTTGCGCCGCGGCGTCGATTGGTTGGAGGCGTGGGACCATCCCTGGGCCATCAAATGGCCCGAGCCTAACGCCGCGCGAACGCATAAGATCAAGCGCGGCGCCGTCGTCCATTTGGACCGCCTCCAAGATAGCTTTGAGGGGCGCCGGAGATAAGATCGCGTCTGGAGAAAATCTTGCAAGATAATTCGTCAGTGACGGACCGACGACCAAAAGCGATTCGAGGCAATGAATGTGTCCATCAGCGATGGCAATGCGGACCGCCAGCTCCATCTCGACCGGCCGATTGTGATGTGTGAGGAGATAGTCGATGATCGCCGCAGAGCCCGACTTCGCAGCCCAGGTCAGCATCAGGCTCGTAATTTGGTCCACAGCAACAAGGTCCACAACCCCCGCATCACACTTTCTTTTCAGGGTCTCGAAGAGGGCGAGTGCTCTCGCAGCGTCGCCGTCGCGCGCCGCGATCAAGCACGGTATACCAAGCTTATCTCCTTCAGACTCCAGCTCATGTCTCTCCAAGGCGGCCCCTGCTTCGAAGACCCTGAATGCATTGAGCGAGTTCAGAAAGACGCCCGGCGCCAACCGGAGAGCGCACGACAAGTCGACCAGTGACCCTTCCTTAGTTGATCGTTGCTCATCGGCTTCCTCGAGGCTATCACACGTCGAAAGCACCGCTTCCCAGCGCTTCCAGGAGCACGCATAATTCTTCGTCAGCAGGCCAACGGCTACGATGTTGCGAGAAGCAATTGCGTGGTCGAGGGCCGTCGCGCGAGTAACGCCCCTTACATTTAACTTGGCTCCCGGTTTGCCGACGACGAGCGACAACGGCGAAGCCAGGAGCGGCGACGAGAGGATCTGAAGCACAATATCGTTCCGATGGTCGGCGACGGCGTGCGCGAGGACGACCGCCGCTGCGCAGGGCACCTTGCTTGGCCCTTCTCGGAGCGCGCCGAGACCTACTGTTTTTGTCTCGTTTGCGCCTTCAGTCCGTATCGTTGCGATTCCCGTCGAGGCATTCACCTCCGTGACGCTAGCGGTGACCCAGGCGACCGGGTTGTTCCGCGGAGCCGTCGACTCTCCCTCGCCGTATTCGACCTGGGCGCCGACGGCAAACGTCGGGACGCGCTCTGGCGACAACAGGCTCGCGACCGCCACAGCGACCCGCGCTTGGCCCGGGGCGTCGTCCTCCTCGCCGTCGCGCCGGTACGCGAGGTCGTCTAGGACCGCCAGCGGCAAGGACCACTCGGAGCCGTTTTCTTTGCAGCCAACAATCTCTTGCCGGATCACAATGTCCTCGAACGTTTTCACCGCGACAACGCACGGCTCGTAGGCCGTGAAGCACTTGGCGGGATCGCCCTGTGCCGACGCGGCCAGCGCAAACGCGGCGAGGGCTGGCCACAGCCAACCAATGACTTCGAGCACGGCGACGTCGCCCGGGCGAACGTCGCCGACCTCGCGACGCTCGTGCGTGAGGGGGTCCACGTACGAGGGCGTGAACGGCGGGACGGCGCCTCCCATCGCCTCGCGCCACACGACGGCCGAGTCCGTGGCGCTGAGGCCGGCCGCTTCGCACACCTTTTCTCTGAAGACCGCCTCCACGAGAGTCTCCGAGCGATGCGTGAGCAGGGCTTTGACCGCGAACCACGAGAGTCTCCGCGCTACGTCTAACGAATCCAGCACCACGGACTTGTCCATGGAGTACTGGAACGCCCTCTCGAGATGGAGCCGGCTCCCATATTCTGACGAGACTGGATGGTCGTGAACCCGACCCGCCGCCAGCACCAGGCGCCGCGGAATAATTCGCGCGCCGCCCATGGCTTCGACGAGCGCCGCGGCGGTCGCCTCGTCAGCCGCTTCGGAATCCTCCGAGCTGGATTGTACTGCGGTCCGGAAAAACGCACGCTTGGTTATATCGCCGGCGTGGTCGCCCGCCCGACTATCTGCGTCGACGATAATGCAGCCAAGGGCCAGGTTCGCGGCCCGCTCGCGCTCGTAGGCCTCGAGCGACGCCCGCGACCGCTCCACGTCGCGGTCGCCCGGATCCGTCGACGCGGCGCGGAAGAGCTGGCGCGGCCGCGGGCTCGGGAAGAGGACGCGGTCGTCTTTGTATAACACGTCGGCCGTGCGCCGCTGCGCGCCCGTCTCCGTGGACTTGAGTACAATTCGCAGCGGCGTATCCGTAGGCAGGCTGCCCGTGCGCCGCGCGTCGAGGAGCTCGTGCCGATTCTGGGTGCGCGCCGCTGTCGTCAACGAAGACTCTGTGGATACGTCGAGGACGAGTTTGGCGCCCTTGAGCGCCGGTCGCGCCCTCGCGCAGAGCGCTTCTAAGGTGAACACGGTCCGGTAACCGGCGTAGCCGAGGACCTTCGACGCGTTATCTTGGTGGTCCAGTATGCTCTTCGTGAATGGGACCAGGGGCGCGCGGGCCCGCTTCGGGGTGGGCGAGTCGTTCGCGGCCGCGCCGTCACCTTCGCCCTCGACGGTTTCCGGGCGGTCCGCATCGGCATCCGCGGCGCCGCCGCCCAGCGCACTCGTGACGGCGTCGGCATCGGAGGCGCGCAGCGCTGCACTCAGTGCGGGCGCCGCAGTTTCGAGCGCCGCGAGCGCGGCCGCAGAGCCTTCGCTTGAGGCCCACGTGCTGAGCCTCGTGGACAGCTCCTCCGGCGGGGAGCCCTCGCTCGACGACGCGGCACCCATATTATGCTCTCGACTGCTTGAGCCTTTTGGAGAACTCCTCTGCGTAGCGTCGTGGCTGGACAAGAACGCGACCACACAGCGCTGTGAAAATATCAGCGTGCGTTTTTTGGAGCCCGCTATTGATGCGAGCTAGGTGACGCGCGTGCAAGAGCAGTGGCCTCCCCGGGGGCTCAATGCTAGTATGTACACGCCACTAGCTACGATCAGCACCGTAACATCGACTTAGTGAACTTACGAATCACTCTTAAACCGCCACCGCGGCTTCACAAACACAGGGGTCTTGGGCTTGGGCGCGACGAGGACGGGCTGCTTCACGCGTGGCGCTTGCCATTGTGGTGCTTGCCACCTCGCGCCGAACAACGTGAGCGACCACGCGGACGCCAACGCCGTGCCGCCGATGAAGAGCGCCCGGAGGACGCCGCCCTTTATTAGCTCAATTTTTGCCTCATCCTCGATGGACCGAGACTTTGGCAGGGGAGCGATCAGCGCGTCGGCGAGCCGGCGCACGCCGCGCCGAAGTTTCTCACGAAACGTGTCCCAAGACACTTGGCCGCGCAGCAATACTTCCTCGCCGTCGATGGCAACGTCGAGGCGCGCGCCGGTCGGAGAGTCCTGGCGCGCCCGCATGAAGCCGTCCGCCCCAAGTCGCGGTGCCCAGTAGGGCGCCAGGCCGCAGTGCGCCACTCCGCACGCGAGGTCGTCAGCGCCGCTGACGAAGCAGCGGCTCCGGAAAGCTAGATCGCCCGACGATGCGCGTGTGGTGGCCGCGACGACTAGCCTTATATCCTTAAGCGCCGCCGTGTCGACGGCGTCGAGGCTCGCGTAGTCGTCCGGCGACAGCTCGATGACAAGTGTCGTGTCATCAAAGTACCGGGCGTCGAGTGCCTCGACGCCGCCCAGCGCTGCGGTGGCCGCGGCGACGGCGGCTGGTGCCGCATCCGCCGGCACGCCAGCCGCGAGGCGCAGTTCTACGGCGCCGTCCTTCGAACGCGTCGCAGCAACAGTTTGGCCGCTGCTCGTCTCAAGATCCACACGGGCGCCCGGCGCGCTATCCAACACGGCGTCGGCGGCCGCCAGCGTCGCGTGGCCGCAGAAGGCGATCTCTGCGCCCCCTGCGAAGTATCGCACGTCGTATGCGTCCCCCTGGGCCGCCGGTCGGACAAATGCCGTCGCCTCACCGCTCGCCGGCGCCTCGGGCCAGGCGTCCGCCTTGCCTAGGACGCCGATGCTCGCCGGGTTTCCTTCTCCTGGCTTGCTTGCAAACGCATAGCTCCTCTGAAGACTCAGCGCATCGATGGCGTCTAGCAGGACTAAGACAAGCCACTGAGACCTCCGCATTGGCGCATGCGGCAGCCCTGAAAGCGATGGCGGGTATGAGTAACTTGAATTGCACGAGGATTTGACCACCGTAGACGTTATGGGTCCACTGCCAGCAAGCTAGACGGCAACTTTGGGTCGCGCTGGACAAAAAACTGGCAACTTGTACGCGACCAAGCTCAGCATTGCGCCGAAGTAGGCTAGGCGAGACACACTAGGTTTTATAAGGACAACATGCAGCCGTTCGAGTATCGTTCCGTTCGCTAATAGTCCAAGAGGATCAATGGGACACGTACTGGGGGCCAAAAAAAATATTTTTTTTAATTCGCGATATTGACGATCCCACCATGGCGGCCGCGTCGGTGGAATCCTGTCGATTCGTGGTCCTGAGGTGTCCCCGAGGCCGCCTAGGGTCGGTATTATACACGTGCAATCGCCTACAGCGCATGCGCGGGCGCTTCCGTCAATAGATACATATCAGTACAGGTCCCCAGCCAGCTGTCGGGCTTGAGCACAAGTCCGACAACTTCTCGATCCAGAGCTCTCTGGGGAGCTCCAAGCGCCGGCGCATGCGGCGTAGGCGACTACCCGACCCCAGACCTATCCCAGAGGGAGTCCGCGAGCCGATCTACATCCACAAAAAGTAAATAATTTGGACCCGATGGCGCCCCGTTCCCGTAAAAAACGTCAATTACCCGAGGGCCCCCAAGAATCGTAATAGCGGCCTCGTTGGGCCCCATACTACCCCACCGATAGTCAACTACAAGTATATGACATCTACACCACGAGAAGGGTACTTTTGGCTGCCCATGCTCGGGACGTGAACATCTTGATCTGGACCTCGGGCAAGTCGGTCGGTCATGAAACAAATGATCGCATTATGGTCCATGGTGATGGTACACGGGCTGATGGTCGTAGGTCCAGGTGTGGAGCCAAATCTAGCCAGATCGTGGGCTCGCGAGACCGACAACCCGCGCCGAGCATCTTTGGGTCTCGGAGCAATGTAGTACACAATCAAGCCGGTTAGCTGGCCCGTCCCATCACCAAAGCGCCTGAAACGCAAATTTATTTTATAACTCACCGGTCTGGGGCCTTTCCAGTGCCCCGCGTATGCACCGTCGTCCGCGGAGAACGGGCAAGTCGGTCGATCGTGAATAGAACAACGGCGTTATGGTCCATCTGGAGGGTGGCGTCGCTGATACTCGCAGGTCCAGGTTCTGAATCCATCTTCGCTAAAACTTGGGGGCGCGAAGATGACGAATCGCGCGGCTCCAACGGAATATCTCAAATAGCTCAGTGGGCGCTGATGCGGGCTAGATAGACTCTACCACTAACAAACGGAAGAAAACGAACATAAACGCGAGAGTTGTCTAGTAGAATTCTTCTCCCGCCCTCCGAGCGCGGGCCGTCGGCTCCGGTTCCGTCGAGTGTGTATGAAAACTGGGCTGGAGTTGATATAATGTACCATTCAGACGGTAGATGGCGGCGTCAATCGCTGGTCTACTTTGGAAACTCGTAAGACTCATCCGCGAATGTCGCGGGCGGTGCCTTCCGGGAGGCGCGAGGGTATGTTCCCGGGCCGCTACTCTGAAATCTTTGGTCTCGGCGAACGACTAGGATGTATTCTGAATTTGGGTCATTCTTTTGACGCTATCGAGGCGTATCTTTAAATTTACTAGTGTGTCGATATACGCTAGCTCGGTTTCAGTGCACCTTGGTCCATGGGACTAGTTCGGGCGCTCGCGCAGCCATCAACTGCGAATTGCGAATTGGCCCGTCGACTGCTCAAGGCTGCCAGTACTACAATCCATGTTAGGGGCCCCACATCGCGCCGAGACGGGACGTGGGAAGAGAGCAGCTGGGGGGCAAGGGGCGTGAGCAGCAGGGTCGTGAGCAGCGCCGGCGGCGCGTCAGGGGGGGCGCGCCGCGTCGGCGGACCCTTTTTTCAGCATTTCTTGAGCGAAACCCGTCACCGTCCGGTTCGCCTCCAAGATCGCGTCCACGTCGTCTGAGAGTAGCGGCGCCTTTTCCTTGATCCGCTCCAGCATACCGATGGTCGGGACCAATTTTGCCTGGACCTCGCGACTGAGGTCGGCGCAGGCCTTCTCGGCCGCCTCCCTCGCCTGCCGCGCCTCCCGTAATTCCACTTCCGTGGTCACGTCGTGCATGATGGTCATGTGCCGTCCCGTCTTCGGCGTCTGCGACAATCTGTCAAACCTCAACCAAAACGGCCGGCCGTCCTTCCGCCTAAATTTGGCCTCGTAGCACGGTAAATTCTCCGTCGACCCGGTTCTACAAAGATGCTCGAAGGACTTCCCTATATTCTCGAGCTCTTGCGTATCCCAGGCCATCGACGGGAGCCCGCGCCGCAGGAATTCCTCTTCGTCGTAGCCCGTGATGTTCAAGACGTCGCCCTTGACGCTGACGTGCTTCAGGTCGCTCGCGATGGACCGCCCCGCGCCGGGGTCGTCCTCAATCGCTAACAATCGATGGTCGGCGAGCGCGAAGACGTAGTCGCCGGGGAAGCGCACGAAGGCCCCGCGCTTCATCAGCTTCGCCGGGCGCTCGACGTCGGCCATCGTCGACGTCGCGCGCGCGGCGCCCTTGATGGGCTTCAAGCTGAGAGAGCAGCAGGCAGCCTTCCCGGGGCGCCCGGCGCTGGCTGCACGAAGGGGGCCTCCGAGGCGGCGCGGCGCGCGGGGCAGCGCGCGCCGGGGCGCCGCTCGTTGCGTCGCGGCGTCGCGCGTCGGACCGAAGAAGTCAATGTGTGGGAGCAGATTGGTTGAACGATGTTGACGACAAGCTGAATAGGCGCGTCTACCGGGACTCCCGGGAGGCGTCCCGGCGGGGCGCGAGGCGTCGGCGACGGCTGCGGCGGAGCCGTCCGCGTGATGGTGCGTGCGCGCGGGTATACACCAGATTTCAAGCGGCAGACAGAGGGAGGCTGCCCCGCGTCCGCGACGGCTGCGACGCGTCCGTGATTTTGCGTTCGCGGCGGTACACCACAGCTTTCAGAATTGTAGTCAGAGGAGGCTGCCCGACCTATGGCGTACCGGAGCGCCTCCCCGACGCTGGAAAACGAAGCGGACCACGATCCGTCGTCGTTTAAGGACCGCTTCGTCCAGCGAGCCCAGACGATGCCGGAGCCAGTGCCCCTCTCGGACGACTCCTCCACGAATAGAAATATGCGGCGCTCGGCCTCGGAGGAGTTCGCGATCGACTCGATCTGGCCGAGCTCGCCGGCCCACGACCGCGCCGTCGACACGGTCTGGCCCGAGCACGGGACTAAGACGGCATCCATGCTTTGTCACGAATCCGAAAGTCCTTCGCCGCCGTCCAAGGCGCCGGCAAACATCGTCCACGTGCTGCTGAGCAAGCCGCTGGGCGTCGATTTGAAGGTAAGGGGCGACATTCGCCAGCTCCCGAAGCTCGCCGAACTGAACCTCGAGGGCGAGGCCAACAAGCTGCGACAGGCGCTGCGCGAGGCCGCCTACGCGAACGACGTCGACGTCGAGCTCAAGGTCGGCATCGCCACCGTGAAGGCGCTGCAATCGGCCATGACGCTGGGGGCGCGCGTCGTGCACATCGCGGGCCACGGCCACGAGAAATTCATGATGTTCGAGGACGGCCACGGCGGCGCGCGGGCCCTGGAGCCGCAGGCGCTGCAGCGCCTGGTGTCGGCGGGCGCCGGCCGGCGTCACACGTGCCGACTGGTGGTGTTGAACTCGTGCAGCAGCGAAGCCAATGGGCGCGCGCTCGTGGCCGCGGGCGTGGAACACGTGGTCGCCGTGGCGCAGGACCAGAATAATGGCAAGATTTCCGATCACGCGGGCATCGCGTTCTGCCAGGCGTTCTACCGATCTTTGGCGAACATGGATTCGGTGCGCAAAGCTTTTGATATTGGCTGCGCCGCCGCGCGTAAGGAGATGCGCGGGGAGGTGGGCTCCGACGGACAATTCATACTGCTCCCGGAGGATAAACCACACGACGAGCCCATCTTCTCCCCGATCCCCGGGTCGTTCCGCGAGACGACGCGGCCGCCGCCGCCCTCGAACGCGCCGGCGCCGCCGACGTTTTACGTCGGCCGGGCGTCCGACCAGTGTGTGTGTGTCGAGTCCATGCTGCGGCATCGGCTCACGACGATTGGTGGTGGATACGGCTCGGGTAAGAGCGCTCTGGCGATGGCAGCGGCGGACTATGCGTCGCAGCACCGGCGCTTCGATGCGGTGGTCTGGGTGAACGTCACGACCGCCGACCGCTTCTTCGACGACGTGGCCGAGGCGGCTAAGTACGTCATCCAGAAGGCGGAGGACGACCACCTGAATCCCATGAACAAGAAAATGATGCATATTAAGAAGAGGAGTACTTCTATTGACACGGCTGACACGTCCGCGCTCGACACCTCCATCCTGGTGGACCTGGCGAGCGCCGGGAGGGTGCTCGTGGTCCTGAACGATTTCGAAAATTTGGTCCTGAACGGCTTTGGGGGCCAGGGTGTCGCCGCGGCCCAGATAGCGGCGCGAGAACGCTGTCGACTGTTACTGCGGGGTTTACTGGAAAGCTGCTCGAACATCAGCGTGCTGATGACGTGCTCGTCGGGCTCGGGCATCGGCCTCGTGCCGGGCGTAACGGAACAGGTCGTCGCGCTCGGACCGATGACCCCTTCCGACACCGCGTACCTACTCCTGCAGCGGAACCCCGAGCTCAAGCGCCGCGCCACGGACCCCTTCAAGCGGCAATCGCCCCGAATTGCGCCTCCTAGCGTGGTCGTCGCGTACGCGGCGCATCCGTTCGTGAAACGTCTCAATGGGCTGCCGTTCGCGGTCTCGCTGGCGGTGCTTATAATCAACAAGCTGTTTGCGTCGGAAGAGGCGGCGAAGGCCGCATGCGAGGCCGCGGGCGCGCACAAGACGCTGCCGCCGGCGTCGAAACTCGAACCGCTGGACCGCGCCTTGCGCGTGCTCGACGAACCGAAGTTGTTCGACCCGGACCTCCGGCGGCTCCGCGAGGAGCTCAACCATGTGGTCCTGCACGGGCGGAGGTATCGGCCCGACGGCGCGCCCGCGTCGCCCACGTCGCCCACGTCGACCGTGTCGCCCTGGGCTCCGCCCCCCGAGTTCCAGCTCGACGCGCCCATGTCGCCCTCCACGGTCGCCTCGCCCTCCACGCCCGCGGTGCCCTCCGCGCCCGCGTCGCCCTGGGCCCTGGGGCCGAGCGTCGAGCCGCGCCAGCTCGCGATAGCGCTCGCCGCGGTCTGGGGCGTGCGCCTGGCGGCCGACGCGGCCGAGCGCGGGGCGCTGGACGCCCTCGTACTGAACGTGCGCTTGGACGCGGTCGTCCACCTCGTCCTTGACGTCCTCGCGGTCGCGCTCTTATACGAGGCGCGGCGGTGACAACAGCCGTCGTTTTATTCGCATTTGGCCGTTATCATTTAAATTTTTTATCATGATACTAGGTACTGTCCGAGTCATACAGCCTCGCGGGCTTTGTCGCTTTCTGCGCTAGTGTTCTCTGGAGGGCTCGAGCCTTGGGGGAGTGTTACTCTGTTCCATATCTCGTGCGATTCCCGGGTCTCGGGGCCTCAAGCTAGCGGCCTGTAAGACTGCTGCTATGCTTAGGACTAGGGACTGTAAGACACTAGCCCGAAGCTCAAGATCCCCGGGCCCGGCGGGGCAGAAGCAGCGGCAGGCTGCCATCTGGGCTGCCCCCCGTGCCAGCCAGCCGGACGGGCGCGCAAGCAAGCTCAAGATTTAGAAGCCCAGTGCGGCAGAGGCTGCCCCCGTCCAAGCCGCACCCAAAACAGCACCAAAACAGCACAAAAACAGGAAACAGACGGAGCCAGCCCAGACCATGCCGGACCGGTGCGCGAGCCCGGCGCTGGAGCCTGGAGCGCCGATCCGGGCGCGCCAGGTACGGGACCGCTGCGCAGCAGAAATAACTGAGGCGCCCCTCTCGGACGCCTCCTCCAATATGCGACGAACGGCCTCGGAGGAGTTCGCCCTCAACAGCGAGTACGTCCCGGTGCGGCGCGCCCAGACGATGCCGGACCCGCCCTCCCCCCAAGAAATACCTCTAAGAATCCAACGGACGGAGCCAGTCTACCACAAGGCCCACTTCGATAACTGGGATCACCACGGCGGACTGGTCGACAACCTGGTACCCCTGGCGCGGCACGCGTTGAAATACGGCGAGTTAGTGGCCTCGGCCGGAAGCCTGGTGGACGCAAAAACGGACGCGCTCGTGAACGCGGTGAAAGAGAGCTGCCTCGAGGGCGCCGGCGTGGACGCGGCGATCTCACGAGCCGGCGGTGCGTTATTAGCGGAGAAACGCCAGGCCTTGCCCATCATCAGCGGCGACACGCGCTGTCTTACGGGAGACGCCGTCGTCACCACAGGCGGGCCCTTTAATTATCTGAGGTGCGAAGCCATCATCCACGCGGTCGGTCCCAACTACAAGGAGATGGACGATGATTTATCCAGGGGCGACGATCTGTTAAGGGACGCCTACCGAGCGTCGATGCGGCGCGCCAATGGACTCAAGTGCAAGACGGTCGCATTTTCGCTGCTGTCGGCGGGCAACCGCCTCGGGAGACAGTCGTTGGATAACGTGCTAAAAGTCGCGGTGAAGGCTATCGGCGACATGGCGTATCCAGGTCTCCAACGGGTGCATCTCGTCGCCCACAGCTCGACCGAGCAGGAGGCCCTTCAACGCGTCCTGCTATCGCTGTCGACGGCCCGCGCCGTCGACGGTGCCTACGTCCCGCGCGCGACGTCCTCGCCGCCGCCGGGCGGCGCGACGTCCTCGCCGCCACCGGGCGGGCCTGCGTCGCCTGTGCCAAGCCGCTCGCCGCCGCAGCGGCAGTCGAGCCGCGCGATTTTGGCGAACCGCGTCGTCATGCTGCAGAGCGAGCCGTTGAACCCTGGGATCGCCAAACTAAATCTCGAGGGCGAGGCCAACAAGCTGCGGAAGGCGCTGCGCGAAGCCGCAGCTCACGCGAACATTGACGTTGAGCTCCAGATCCGCACCGCCACCGTGGACGCGTTCCAGTCGGCCGTGACGCTGGGGGCGCGTGTGGTGCATTTTGCCGGCCACGGCCACGAAAAGTTTATGATGTTCGAAGACGACCACGGCGGCGCGCAAACATTGGACCCGACGGTGCTGAGAAACCGGGTGTCGGCCTGTGGCGCGGAGACATGCAAATTGGTGGTGTTAAACTCGTGCAAGAGCGAAGATGTTGGGCGAGCGTTCGTGGCCGCGGGCGTGGAACACGTGGTTGCCGTGGCGCAAAACCAGAACCATGGCAGAATTTCCGATCGCGCGGGCATAGAATTCTGCCGGGCGTTCTACCGATCTTTGGCTAATATGGACTCGTTACGCACAGCCTTCGACATCGGTTGCGCCGCGGCGCAAAACACGCAGGGTTCCGACGGGCGCTTCATACTGCTCCCGGAGGACCAACCCCACGACGAGCCCATCTTCTCCGAGATCCCCGGGTCGTTCCACGAAACGACGCGGCCGCCGCCGCCCTCGAACGCGCCGCCGCCGCCGACGTTCTACGTGGGCCGGGATTCCGAGTTATGGCTCTGCGTCGAGTCCATCCTCAACCATCGTCTCACGACGATTGGTGGTGGATACGGCTCGGGTAAGAGCGCTCTGGCGGCAAAAGCGGCGGCTCACGTTTCACAGCATCAGAACTTCGACGCCGTCGTCTGGGTGAAAGTCACGACAAGGGACGGCTTCTTCCACCACGTGGCCGAGGCTGCGGCGCACGTCATCCAGAAGGCGGCTCCCATGCGCGCGGCGCTCGACCGGCGACTGAGCACGTACTCGTCGTCGCTGTCCACGAGGCGGCTGCGATCTTCCACGGACGACGACGACTTCTCGCTGGACAGTAGGGAGGCACAGCGCAAACAGGAGCAGCACGAAGCGGCGGGGATCTTCAAGCACGTGACATATTCGCGCCTCGACACCCATGAGCTCGACACCTCCGCACTGGCGCATTTGGCACACGCCGGGCCCACGCTCGTGGTCCTGAACGATTTTGAACGACTCGTCGTCACGGCCGGCGACAAAGAACGAGCGAGAGAACACTGTCGACTGTTACTGCGGGGTTTACTGGAATCGTGCTCGAACCTAAAAGTGCTTATGACGTGCTCGTCGTTCTCGGGCATCGGCCAGGTGCATGGTGTCACGGAGCAAATCATCCCGCTGGGCCGGATGACGGACGACCACACCGCCTTCCTGCTCCTGCAGCGGGATCCCGAGCTCAAGCGCCGCGCCACGAACCCGAACAGGCTGCAACCGCCCCCAATTGCCCCGCCCCACGTGGTGACCATGTGCGCGTCGCATCCGTTCATTAAGCGTCTTAAGGGGCAGCCGTACGCGGTCGGCTTGGGGGTGGCTATTCTGAACAAGCTGTTCGCGTATGAAAGGATGGCCAAGGAGGTGTGCGAAGGCGCAGGCGCGTCCGCGACGCCGCCGCCGTTGTCGCGGCTAGAACCGCTGGACCGCGCCTTGCGCGTGCTCGATTTTCCGGAGGTGTTCGACCCGGACCTCCGGCGGCTCCGCGACGAGCTCAAATACGTGGTCGAGCACGGGCGGGGGTATCGGCCCGAGGCCGAGGTCGAGTGCCGCCCCCCTCCCGCGCAAGCGACGCCCTGGGACGTGGCCCGGAGCTGGTTCGGCTCGACGTCGCCTGCCGTGCCCGTGTCGCCCGCGACGCCAGCGTCGGCCTGGGACCTGGGCTGGTTTGGCTCGAGCGCGCATCCGGCTCCCCCGGCTCCCCCGGCTCCCTCGGATCCAAAGTCCCCCCAGCAGCGCCTCAGGGAGCTCAACGAGGTTCAAGAGTTCATCACGCCGGCCGAGTACGAGCAGAAGAAACAGGAGATCCTGGCCGCGATATAGTTTTATTCCATACTCCATTTTTAATATTTACTACTCTATGAATTGCGCCTCCCGCCGCCGCCACGCTTCTTCCCCGCCGATGACGAGGAATGCCCCTCGTCCTCGTCCCGCGTCTCGGCGTCGGGCTGCTCCCAGGCCGCGAGGTGCTCGGGCGTCGCGAGCCTCGTGACTGCGGCCACGGCGTCGGCGACGCTATAACTCGACCAGAGCGCGTCGGCGATGGCCTCGCCGGCGTCGGCGTGCGCGCAGCGGAGCAGCTGCTCGAGCGGGGCCAACGCGGCGCGGGGCCCCTCGATCTCTTCCAGCGCCGCGTCAACGGCCCGGCCATTCTGGATGAGTGGGATCTCGAAGGCGCCGAAGTGCTCCTCACTCAGCGGCCGCCACCGGTGGAAGAAGTTGAAGTGGAAGGGCACAAAGTACCAGGCCGTCTTCCGGCCGCGCTCGTCGTCGCCAAACGTGTCCCGGTAGCCCGCCACCAGCGAGTAGTAGACCTCGAGCCGCTCCGCGGCGGTCGGCAGCCAGGACTTCTCGTTCCGGATATCGTCGAATAGCCACGGGTTGATCAGCGCCTGTGCGCAAATCCACCAGTGAGTTATGTGCTCAAAAAAATTTGATTTGTGCACCGATCAGCGCCCCGCGCCCGACCATGAGCCCCGCCGCCGTCGGCGCGACCGCGCGCTTCCTCCGGGCCTCGAAGTGCGTCAGCACGTCGCCATTCCCGAGCACCGGAAAATTTTCGCCGGCCTTGCGCGCGCAGGCCTCGACGTCCTCCCACGTCGCCGCGCGGCCGTAGCGCTGCGTCGCCGTCCGCGCGTGCAGCGTCACGAAGGCCGGCTTGTGGTCGAGCGCCGCCAATGCTTCGATATGTTCCAGCGCGTTCACGTCCTTGTTGCCCGCCGGAGACAACCGGATCTTGACCGATACCGGTAGCGGACTCCCCTCGACGAGCCCGCCGACGAGCCTCGCGAGTTTCGCCGGCTTCCTCAGCAACGCCGAGCCCAGACCTCGCCGCGTCGCCTCATAAATAGGGCAGCCGCAGTTCAGATCGACCCACGCCGCGCCCGCCTCCTCCGCTAACACGCAGGCCGCGACGCCCTCGGAGATCTGGTTCGTCGCGATTTGGGCCCCGAACAGCGTCTCGGCCTCGGGCCGCCGCAACCTCGCCTGCTCGCGGCGGTCGCCCTTGCACAACTGCCGTGCGAAAATCATCTCGCCCATCGTCGCGTCGGCGCCGTGCCTTCGGCAAAGCGCACGGAAGGGCGCCGTGCCCGCCCGCGTCAGCGGCGCGAGCACGGGTGCGGGCGAGGCGACGACGCGTTTCGCCAAGGCTTCGCGCGGCGACATGGCTGCTGCTGCTTTTATGCAGCAGCTGAGTGCGAGGAGTGCGTTGCGCATGCCACAGTGCTCAGTGCTGCAAGGCTGCAAGTCGCTTGCGGTGCTTTGCGCAGCTTGTTGCAGCGCAGTGCAAAGGCTGCAGTCGCTTGCAGTGCTTTGCGCAGCTTTGCGCGGACGCTTGCTGGTCAGCACGGCTGCGTGGTTCACAGCGGTCAACAGCGACGCCTGGCGATGCAACCTGCTGGCTGTGCGCGCAAAACTTGCGACTCGAGCCTGGCAGGTGCTAGCGTAGCACACCCACTAGAGAAACTCACAAGCTCTCCAACGAGCCCAGCGACCACGTGCCACGGCGTATAATTCTGTCTGCCGCTGCATTCGTCATTTGCCGCTCTGCTCTTTGCGTTCGTGATGCGTGCCACCATGAATTTGGCGCTGCTGTTGACCATCCTTCAGGGAGCGTCAGCATTGCAACTGCTACCCCGGAGGACGCTCAACACGCCATCGACGCGCACCAACGTACGCCTCTCAAACTATCTCGACCAGATCTCCGGCGGCGGCGAGGCGGCGTCGAAGCTTGCCGAGGCGGACGCGGCGGCGGCCGAGGCCGACCGGCTGGCGGCCGAGGCGGCGGCTTTGGTCGCCTCGATCAAGGAGGAGAAGGAGACGACGCCCGTAGCGGCACCGGAGCCGGTCGCGGCGGTCGCAGCGCCGGCGCCGGCCGCGGCGGAGGAGGCAACACCGGCGCCCGCCGCCGACCGTCTCGCCAGCCGGTTGTCCCGCGTGCCGCCGCCCGCCGAGGACATCGATAGCTTCGTGAGCGAAACGCTCCAACCCGAATACGCGCCGGAGACGACGGCCGTGGCCGGCGCGGCACTGCTCGCGGCGGGCGCCGTCGCAATAGGTATAGATATTGAACTTGCGACCGTCGCCGCTGTTGCTACCGCGGCCGTCGCCATCGCCGACGAGAAATCGAACATCGGCCAGCTCACGCGCGCGGTGGGCACGGTCGGCGTGTCGGGCTACAACGAACTCAAAAATTGGGACGAGGAGGCCGGCTTCTCGAGCGCGCTCAAGGCGCGCGCCATCGACTCGGCCATCACCGTCGTCGAGAAGGCGGCGGACGCTCCTGGAGCCAAGGCGCTCGCTCTCGAAGAGGACGAGGCGCTCGTGCCGGCGTCGACGTTGAAAATCGGCGAGGCCGTCATGGTCGAGGAAACCAACCGCACGGGCACGGTCGCGCGCTGCGCGGCGAACGAGTGGTGCACCGTCACGATGGACGACGACGGCAGCGTCGAGACGTACCGCGCGCCGCAGCTGCTGCGGAAGGAAAAGGTCGCGGTGCCCTTCGACCCGGCGTCGTCCGGCGAGCTCATGCTCCAGCGCGACGAGGACACCGCTCAAATCACGAGCGAGACGCGGAGGAGGAAGCGGCGGTGGGTCGTGCCCCTCGCGGTCGTCGCGCTGGCGGCGGCGCCCCCCGTGCGAGCGGCGGTCGCGCCATTTCTCGGGGCCGCGGCGTCGAAGGCTCGGCCAGTCGTTGCGGCCGTGGGTTCGAAGGTTCAGCCCGTAGCCGCGGCCGTGGCGTCGAAGGTGCGGCCGGCTGCCGCGGCCGTGGCGTCGACGCTGCGGTTCTGGAAGTAGTAGTAGGGCTTGGTAAAGTCACTTGTTGATAGTACGTAGACGACTGACTACCAACAGCTACGGGAGAGGCGGGGTTCAAGGGTTCGACACGGGTTTTTCAAGCTTTGCCATCTCCAGTGCTATAGCTAGCGCTATTATTATATCAAAGCGCGCTTCAGTCCGCTAGTTTATCATCCCTTCGTCCGGCGCAGAGTCACTCGCTCGCTTTTGACGCAAGTTTTAGATTAAGCTTAGAGGAAGTCTCTGGAAAAGCTGGCCACGCAGTGCTACCACGCGCGCAGGTCACAAACCATGGCTAAAAAAGTCCTCCTCGTGAGCACCAGCGCCGGCCAGATGGGCGAGCACCCGACGGGCCTCTGGATCTCCGAGCTCGCGGAGCCGCACACGGTCTTCACGAAGGCCGGCTTCGACGTGACGATCGCGTCGATCGCCGGCGGCGCCGTGCCGATCTGTGCATAAACCAAAATTTCACGGCGCGTTCGCGTCGTCGACGAATTATTTTGTCACAGTGAAGAATTATCGGCCCGACTCACTGGTTGATTTATGCACAGGTGCCGATCGACGCGGGCTCGCTGGCCGAGCCGTTCTTCGCTCCCGACGCGAAGGCGTTCATGCACGACGCCAAGGCCTTTGGCGCGCTCTCGCACTCGGTCAAGGTCGACGCGTCGATGGCGGGCCAGTACGACGCCGTCTGTTTGTGCGGAGGCCACGGGACGTGCGTGTTCTGTGTGGAAATCGAGTCGCGTGAGTCGCGTCGACGGCGTCACACAGGTGCGTCGACTTCTACGGCCCCGCGGCGGCGGCGCTGAAGGCCGTCGTCGAGGGCACATACGCCGCCGGAAAGGTCGTCGGCGCGGTCTGCCACGGCCCCATCGGGCTGATCGAGGCGACCAAGCCCGACGGCACGCCGCTCGTCGCCGGCCTCGAGGTCACGTGCTTCTCTGATGTCGAAGAGGAGCAGGTGGGACAGACGGAGGCCGTCAAGCCATTCTCCGGCTCGAACGAGCAGGGCCTCACGGGCAAGGGCGGCAAGTACAGCAAGGGCGACCCGTGGACGTCGCACGTCGTCGTCTCCGGCAACTTAGTGACTGGCCAGAACCCGCAGTCGGCCGAAGCCTTCGCGGAGGCCGTCGTCAAGGCGCTCGCGTGAGCATAGAGAGAGAGAGTCGCTCATTGAACCCACCCCAAGTAGCATGACTAACAAACTTCATTTTACTCCCCGAACCCCGCGGGAAACGCCATCTTCTTGTAGCCCCGCCGGCAGACCTTCTTCTCCGACGGCATGCCGTGCTCCTCCTCGAATTCGCGGCGGATGTCGAACCACGCCGCGTGCAGCGCGAGGCAGATCTTCTTGTCGTCGTCGGGGTCGCGCGCCGGGTTGCAGGTCCACGGCTTTTGACAGACCGTAAAATGCGCGAACTTCACGTCGTCAAAAGGCGTCTGCCGCGCGGCGCTGCACCCGACGTACGGCAAGGGATTGACCACTGCTTTATCCCCCATGTTGTCGTAGACGCACCGGTCGACCTCGACGGCCTTGAGGTCCGAGGCCCGCGCCATCGTTAGAGTCTTGGCGTGCCGATCGTAGAAGTAAGGTAATAACCCTTGGATCGTCGCGCCGCCCCACCAATGGCCCACGCCCGTGCATTCCCACCCGGAACACTTGCCGCCCCACTTGCCCCGTTGCATCAACGCCACGAGGGCCTCAAACACCTGATGAGAGGGTCGCACGACCAAGAACCCGCCCTGCACGGCCGGCGTCAACCGGTTCTTCCGCTGGTTGTCGTTCATCATGTTGTAGTCCGCCGTGTAGACGAGTGACGCGTCTATAGACAGTAATTCGTCGATGGGGTGGAGCAGGAGGCAGTCCATGTCGACGTGGATCACGCGTTCATATTCAGTCAGGGTCCAGGCATATAATTTCAGGAGTTCCCAGGCGCCGCAGCAGCCTCCCCTCATCGTCGGGTCCGGGAACTTCTCATTTGGCTCAGTCCAGAGCTTCCTGAGAAATGAACCCTCTATTTTGTCAGGAACGATGGGCAATTGCTTCTCGATGCTTCTAAAACCAATACCTCGCAGCGAGGCCCGCGTTCTTTGTGAGATCCGCGGCGAGACGAAGGCAACAAAGGCCGGCGCGCCGTACGTCGACCGTTTATGCGCCGATCGCACGGACTGCGCGAGGACCGCGGCGCCGTCCAGAAAGCCGACACTGGAAGCCTTGGGCTCCTCCGTGACGGTCACGGCGTAGGCGATCCTGGGCGCCGGCGGCAGGGCGTCCACTATACTCAATGCGGCCGCGGCCGCCCGCGCGTCCGCCTCCACGGGATCCAAGACGGGTGGCCGGTAGCCCGGCGGGTTATGCGCGGCGTCCGTCGTCGGCTCTTCTAAATGAGGCGACGTCAGTAAGTTCCCGAGTAACGCGACGCCGGTCAGCGCGATCAGACACGCGACGAGGCCGCGCTTCCGCCGCGGCTTCCTCCGGAGCCGCCGCTCGCGGTCGCGCTGCATCGAGTGAATCATTCCGCGGGAGGTAAGGGAGGCAGCTGCTCCTTGTCGAAGATGACCCTCACTTTGAGCGTGCAGGACGGGCAGTGGGCGATGTCGTCGCCGTCCCAAAGCTCCTCGAGCGTAATTTCGAACAAGTCGCCGCAGGGGCACTGGTACTGGTACAGTTGCTCGTCGGCGTCGTAGCTCATGTCCCCGATGGGGACGTCTTCGTAGATGCCTGGCATGAACGGCTGGGTTCTTCCTTTTGCGCGCCGGCGGCGGCGTGTTGCAGGCTGTGGGTTGCTATGTGCTAGCGCGCCGGCGGCGTGTTGCTGAGTTGCTATGCTAGTGTAAAGCTCTAAGCGGTGCTCTCTATCCGGTCAGACGCGAGCCACGCTACGCGCAGCGCAAGCCAGCGGAAACCTCCGTTTTGAGAGGTACTGGTACTGTACCAGCGTACTGTCGCCAGCCCCCAGCGTTTGCGCACGAGGCTTCAAGCTAGTGTCTTACTCCGCTAGCTGAATTGCCGCAGCTTTGCAAAGAAGAAGCTTCGCGCTAGAGCGCGGGAGCTGATAAGACAAAGGACATCATTAAACAAAAACCACGATCGATCAAACGACCGTTTCCCCCGTCCGCGCCGCGGCGAGCAAAGACTCCGGCGGCTCCGCGGCGCGCGCGTAGCGCTTCCGCGACCGGACTCCCAACAAAAGAGCCATGACGGCGCCGCCGCCGCACGCCGCCGCCGTGGCCAGGAACGTCGTGCCAAAGCAGGCCGCGCCGGCGCAGCCGTCGTCGTCGGCGTGCCTCGCGTAGACCGCCGGCGCCAGTAAGGTGGAAAACAAAATCGCTGCCAGACTCACCGCCGGGAGGATCAGGGCGTAATTAGCACCAAAATGCTTCCGCCCGAACAAATCCGCGGCGAGCGTGGGAATCAGCGTCCAGATGGCCCCGTACGCCGCCCCGGACACCGCCGCAGCTATTAATGCCATCGGCACCGAGGTCCCAGACACAAAAAACAAAAACATGGCCAGCGCACCTGCCAGGTCCGCCGCCACGAGCAGCACGGCGCGGGGCCGGCCCCGTTGTACAATCTTATCCGCGAGCGCGCCGCAGCCCAGCCGCCCGAGGCCGTTCGCGACGCTCACGACGGCGGTAGCAGCTCTTTGCGTCGACGCCTGGCCGCCGCGCGCCGATATAATCTGGCCGAGGTTGTTGATCGTCATCAAACCCATGCCGGTGCCCGGCAAGATGGCGAGGAGCAGGAGCCAATAGCTCGGCGATCCTAGGGTCGCGCAGGGCCGCGAGTCGTGCTCTGGAGTCGTGGGCGTCGGGGCGGCGTCCTCTTCTTCCTCGTCCTCCCGGTTCTCGTAGAGGCCGTCCTCGCGCTTGTGCTCCCGCGCGGCGGCGCGCACGATCCACGCCAGACCCACCGCGATGACCAGCGAGAACGCAACATTAAAACCCAGCGCTGACGGCGGCCTTATCACGCGCAAAACGGCGATGCACAACGCCAGCAGCGCGAAACCCACGACGCGCATTGATAACGAAGAGAGGACGCCCGCGGCCACAGCATCGACGGCGTCGCCCTCCGGCGCGCGGTCTGGAACGTCTTCGAATTTACAGAGAGCCAACAAAGGCAAGCCGCCCGCGAAGACCGCGAGCGCGACGATGAAATTGACGCCTGATAACCACGGCGCCGCGCCCAGAATTATCAGAGAGGACGCCAGGCCGTAGAACGACTTGAGCAACCCCACAACAGCCCCTCGTCTCCTCGGAAACGCCCGGACACCACTCCCAATCGCCGCGCAGTCCAGGTAACCGCTCCCGTGGCCCCACACGAAGCAGAAGACGCATAGGAACTCAATGGCGTGTTCACTCGCGAAATACACACAGAGGAGCCACTGGAGCCCGTAGCCGAGACCAATCAGCGTCGCGCCGAATTTCGCGGAGGCGACCGCACCATAACGGTCGTAGAAGAAGCCCGCCGTCCCGAGATAGTTCCCCAGGTTGCCACATAAAGCAGCAAGCTCGAGTTGGGCCTGGGTCAGGTGGAGCTTCCTCTTCAGCGCTTCGGAGTACGCGCCGAAGGCGTATACCGTGCCTCCCGCCAGAATGATCAGGAGTGAGGCGCCGAGATTCGTCCAGCGCGTCGCGTCATTTTGGTCCATTGCTCCCAGGGTGGCTGCTGCGTGTATTTTACGAGCGTTTGGAGGCGGAAAGCGCCCCGGCGTGATCGTGGGGTGTCCGTGTTCCACCGCTAACGTCGCGTAAACGCGTCAGTGACTCGTACGGCTGCGTGTGCGAGCCGCCGGGTGATTCCTAGTGTGTCTTACCGGCCGCTAGCTAAAGCAGCCGCAAAAAAAAACGCATTGACGCGCAAAACACGGCCGTGGTGCGCGCGAGCGACAGCCTGGTGATCGCTGAGCATCCCCTCCTGCAGCGCAACTCATCTCGACGAGCCTCCCGTCGCTGTAAATTCGCTGTGAGCCAATATACAAGCTCAGGTGCCAAAAAAAGGCAGCTGGGACAGTATGATGGACGACCCGCTCACGCCCGGCGGCGACGCGGACCAGGGCCCGCCGCCGTCGCTCATCTGCCCGATCACGCAGGAGCTGCTTGAGGATCCCGTGATCGCGGCCGACGGTTTCACGTACGAGCGGGAAGCCATCGAGCGGTGGCTCGGCATGGGGACGAATCGGCGGTCGCCGACGACGAACGCGCCGTTGGCGCACCGGGCGCTCGTGCCGAACCGGTCGCTCGCGTCCTTGGTGCACGCGTATCGAGGGAGATTGGGGCGGTCCATCGTTGAGTTAATAGAGGACGCGGAGCGGTCCGAAGATGACGTCGCGAAATGTATCAGACAGCTCGCCGAGCGCGGCGCGGACGTCGACGCCGTCGACGAGGCCGGACGGTCCGTGCTGCTCGTGGCGGTCTCGTCGAAGCGCTACGTCGTCGCCGACGCTTTATTGGATGCGGGCGCGCGCGTGTCGACGACGGACGGCTCGCCGTCGCCGGTCGTCGCGTTGCTCGACGGGGAGGACTGGAGCCAGGTGGACGAGGACGTCGAGAATCCATTGAGGCCCGCGTCGCCGTCGCAACTTCAGGGGAGACGCCTCAAGGCTTTGGCACGGAAGTGCATCGAGCGGTGCCAGGCCGAGGCGGAGCGCGACGAGCGGAGGAACGCGCGCCTCCGGTCCGAGGAAGATAGAGCGGCGCGGACGGACGCCGCGCGGGCCAGTCGCAGCACGCTGGGGCAGCTGGCCCAGGCCGGGACCCAGGACGAGGGCGTCGCGAACGGCGTCTTTGGCGCGGCGCGGCTGCGGCAGCGCGGCTTTTTTCCGTCCGTGGTGGCGTTACAATTGACCTCGGCGCCGGCGGGGCCGGGGCGGCGGCGGTGGTCGTGCTGCGCCGTCGACGAGCCGCACGTGCCGAACGCGACGCATCGGGAGCGCGTGGCGATGCGGCGGCTGCGCGCGGCGATTCTGTCTGTGGGGGCGGTGCTGCTGTTTTTTCTTTGCTTCGGGTAATTCTTTGTTGTGTTTTTATTACCTCAAGGCGTCTTTTTTGTTGAGTTTTATTACCTGAAGGCGTTTTTTTTGCCCTGGACTGCTCGCAGCTCCGGTGCCGCGACGGACGGACGAACGTGCGACTGCGGCGCTTCGTCGGCGCGGAGCCGGTCCCAGACCGCGCCCAGGCGTCGCCGATCCCAGCGAGCCGTCCGTGCGTCTTCCATGCTCTCGCGCGTACGGTACGGGCTTGGTTTGAACGTTGCTGGCCGGCGCGGGGAGTGCCGGACGTGCCGGACGTACCTGCCAACACCGTATGCCCGCGCAGGGCGCGACGAAGGTGGACATGGGGCCAGAGGCTGCGGGCAAGTGTGCGCCGCAAAAAGCAGGCAGCCCCGGCCGGAAGCGGACCAGCGCCAAACCCCAGCAGCACCGTGCGTACGCGAGCTGGGAGGACGAAAACAAGGAGAACATCGACCCGCGCACGCGGAAGGCTACTGCTACGTCGCTCGCGAAGCCGAAGGCGCTCTCGCCGACGAAGGCGAATACGACGACGCGGGCGCGCCGGCGCCGCAACGCGATTGTCCCCGTGGGCAGCCCGCGGTGTGTCTCCGACCTCGAGAACGCGTTCGCGGTGTTAGCCGTGTCATCACGACGGTAACGACACGAAGAGCTGCGCGCGCCAGAGTCAGTGCGACCGGCCGCGCGCGCCCGCGTTCGTCGAGTAACGACAAGGGACATTTACAACGCGCGAGAGAGGGGGGCTTCCTAGGAGCGGAACGACGCGATGCCGAACGCGTCCGTGAGGAGGTGCTGGACCCACGGGTAGTAGATGATGGGCGTGAAGAACTGCTCGCTCACGGAGGTCACGGGCTCGCCCGTCATGGCCTCCTGGACGACGTAGGCGACGACGGCGACCATAGCGAGTCTTCCATTGTTGATCTCCTTGGCCTGCGTGCGGAAGGCGTCGAGCTGGCGCGTCGACGGCGTGGAGTGTGTTTCGGACTCCGAAGCGCGCCTGCATGTTCTTGATCGCGAGCGGCGACATGCCGCCGACGATGTTCAGGGGATCGAAGCCGTAGTACCTGCGCGGACATCATTTTGGCTCCGCGTCGATGGCGTGCTGGTGATATCTAAGGCATCTTGAGAGACACGGCGCCGAACCCAGGGATCCAATCTTCTGCCGGGTACTCGGCCTTCTTGGCTTCGGCCTGGACGTCGAGGTAGCCGATCGCCGCAGCCGTCGCGAGCAGGAACGCCGGCACCGGGCCCGCGACGAGGCCACCATTTAAGATGGAGGGCGAGCGGCCGTCCGACAAAAGCTCGGGGGCGCCCGCGAGTTTGGCCAACGACGGGTGAACGAGTTCCTGGATCGGCCACGCCGCGGCGGCGAGCATCGCGAGGCGACCATGGCGGAGCTCGGCGTCGCGCAGGTTGTTCGTGCGGAGCAGCTCGTCGTCGGGCAGGCCGAAGCGCGGGTATGAGACCTTGGCGAAGCCGAGCGGGTCGAAGCCGTAGTCGGCCGGGGCGTTCTTGAGCGGCGAGACGCCCGGGATCTTCTTCAGCTGATCGTCGAGCGTGGCGCCGGCGCGGACGACCTTGGACGTCTGCGGCGCGACCGGCGCGACGAGCGCGGAGGCCGAGGCGGCGAGGGCGAGAGTAGAGATGAGCTGCATGGTTGCTGGTTGTTTGTGCCTGCGCGCGGTCGCAGTGTGCTTGTCGTGATCTTCTGACGGGCGAGTCGTGCGAGTTCAAGTTCGCGGCGGTGGTCGTCGGCCCGCGTTCGAGGGCAAAGCGTTGTGTGAGGGCGTTCCTTTGCAGCGCAAACCAGCGGCGCGACGCGTGCGGGACCGGGCGGTACCGCGACGCGCGCGAGTTGCAGCAATGCAACGCAAATGCGGCTATTCTGCAGCCATGCCGTGCCCAAGCCGCACGCGGCTTTTTTGCACGCAGCGACTGCTGAACGCGATTGCTGGCGTGCCGGATAAGGTAAGGAGGCATCGTGGGGCTGTGGTCGCGCGCGTGCGGCTGTCGGTACTCACTTTCTGGATTGCTGGTGGTATCAACTTGGGAGAGACAAAACTGAGCTCAGAGGCTGTTCGGGTTCGGCGCGCAACAATCGTAGCTATCCCCTGGAAATGGCCATTCGAGGGATCGACAAAGGCCTCCGACGACTCTTAGCGCGTCGGCAGCGGTCCTTCAAACCCCGAACTCAAAAAGAGAGGCTGCCCGCCGGCGCGCGCCTCGCTGCAAAAGACCATTGCTGCGATAGCAATGTGGCGCACGGCATTGTTCCTCCCCTACGCCGCCGCGGCAGCCCAGGACTACGACCCGAGCGAGGCGGGGGGCAAGGCGCGCATGTATGCTCTATTGGACGCCATGGTCACGGCCGCGCTGAGCGACGAAGACGCGCATTATGAGTACATGGAGGAGCGGTTGGAGGCGGCCCGGTTCGGCACGGAGCTCACACCAGAAACAGAAAGGCACGCCGATTTAGTAAGGAACGCGTCGCAGGGCGACAGTTGGGCCATGCTCCAGGTGGGCAAGACCTTCTGTTCGGCGCCGCCGCCGCCGAACGCGACGTGGTGCGAGCGGATTGTGAGGGTGGCCGCTGAAATGTACAGTAAGGAGTTCCCGCGACCTGAAGTGCTAGGCGTCGACGACCCTAGTCAAGGAGATCGAAGGCCCGGCGCCGCGGCTTTTTATCTGGGCACGCAGCACGACCTGTTCACGCCCTGGTGGCTGAACGACGACCTCGTGACCTTCGCCGACAGAGATAACTGTAGATGTCTGCCGGCGAGCGAGACGCGCGCGCGGCAGTGGTACGCGCAGGCGGCCTTCCGGGGCCACTCGGCGGCGGCGTTCAACCTGTTTTTCATTCATGCTAATCGAGGAAATGACGACAAAAAAGATCGGGCGCTGGCGAAGCACTGGCTAGACGAGGCGGTAAAGTTGGGCGAGCCCGCTGCCGTCAACGTGCGCGCGCGGAAGGCGGGCCTGGCCGTCTCCGCGTTTCTTGCCGAGAATCGGAAACTCTGGGGCGACGACGCGGCGCTCGTTGAAAGGAGGACGCGCGTCTTGTTGGAAGAGAATGGCATAGACGCGGACGAGGTGCCGCCTTCTCCAGGCGATGTGTGGCCGCCGGCCCTGGCGCCGACGCCGGCGCCGCGGCCGCGGACCGTGGCGTCATCCGATGCCGGCGCCGCGGCCACGTCGTCGGACAAAAAGGCAGGGCCTTTCGCGGGCTTCCGGAAGCGCTTTGGCGGCGGCGGCGCCAAGGGAGAGGAGCTCTGAGTAAATAGGCGATGTGTTGATTGATTCGCTTACCTTAGTCTAGAGCGGCGCCTCCTCGCCGTAGGCCGGCAGCCACCGCCCTACGAGCACCTGCGGCTTCGTCTGCGTCCCCTCGGGGGGCGTCAGGGGCGGCGTGAGCGGCGGCGTCGGCGGATGGGCCTCTTGCGACGTCCCGGGCGTCGAGAGCGGCGACGTCTTCGGGAGCGTCCGCGAAAAGAGGCTCTCCGCCGGCGACGGGGCCTTGTGCGAGAACTGGGCCAGCTGCTCGGACAAGTTTGGCTCGAACCGTCCCGAGAAGCCGCGGCGGCCGCGCACCGGCGCCGGCGCGTCCGGCGACGCGTCGAGACACCTCGTCCCGGACGCGGGCGTCGGCGCCATGCGCTCGTTGAACGGCGTGATCCGGTCGAGCGACGTCGGCCGCGGCAGGCCCGCCGGGAGCGCGGGCGCGCGGCGGCCGAAGAAGTTGCAGCAGGCCCAGCCGGCGCGCGCCGGCCGCGGCGGCGGCTCGTCCCGGGGCGCGTCGAGCGGTGGAAGGCGCCGGCGGAGCGCCGCGACCTGGCGGTCGAGGTCCGTGACGGCGCGCGTCGCGCTGGCCCAGTTCGCGTCCGAGACGTCCTCGAGCTCGTCGTCGTCCACGCCGTGAACTTGGGCCTCGAGCGTTGCCAGGCGTGTCTGGACGGCGTCGAGCGCTTCCTCACAGGCCGCCAGGCGGTTGCGCAGGTCGGCGTCGAGGCTCTGGCCGCTCTGGGCACTCGGGTCGCTGACGACCGTCGACAGCCGCCGCGGCGGCGATTGCGTCGTGCGGCGGCCGTCGGAGGGCGCCTCCAGGCCCACGGCGACTTGAGGAAAACTGCGCGTCGGCGTCAATCGATTGGGGCGCGCCGGGAGGCTCGCCGGCTCGTCGTCGACGCGGCCCGTGAGCTTATTGATCCAGAGACGGCTCGTGCGCCGCTCGATCGGCTGGTCGCCGTTCTGGAGCGAGAGCGAGGAGCGCGAGCCGACGCCGTCGGAGAAGCCGAAGGCGAGATAGTCCATTTTCAGGGGAATGTGCTTTGCCAAATCTATGGCCGCGGGGCACGAGCCACGGGCAACGCACCACCCAAATTAATGACTTTGAGAGTGAGAGGGCGACGAATGTGCGAGAGCGGCGGCGCGGCGCTCGGAAAATCAGCGTGGAAAACCCGCGAGAAGCTAAACTACTTGGTCGAGTCTTGAAAGTATGTTTTTCATATGTCTTCTAGGGTTCTTGTACACCGTGGGTCTAATTTGCTTTGCTCTCGATTCCAGCTCTGCAGCTGGAGCCAACTCATAAAAACACGCTGAGCGCATCGTAATCGCAAGCATTGACTGCTTGCACGCGCGCAAACGTTTCAATCATTCGTTCGCTCATCCGTGCTGCGGTCTTCGGGACGGCTAGCGCATTCGTGCGGACAAACTCACTGCGTCAGAGTGTGCTCTCAGTCAGCAGGCCTGCGAGAAACGCGCGACGAACTGCAACAACAATGGCTGCTTGGGACGCGACGCGTGAGCGCTCACTCAAGGCTGGATCCAATAACAAGGGCGACGTGCTGTATTGGATGGCCCGCGACCAGCGCGCGGCCGACAACTGGGCCCTCCTGAGAGCCGCCGCATTAGCCAAGGAAAACGGAAGCAAGGCGCGCGTCGTCTTCGCTCTAGGAACGATAACGACGGAGCGCCGCCTGGACTTCCAGCTGAAGGGCCTGGTCGAGACGGGCCGCGACCTGAACGCGAAGGGCTTCGCGTTCGATTTGATCGAAGTGGCGGACGACGCGGGCGCCGCGGTGGCGGCCTTCGCGACGGCGCACGAGGTGAGTCACGTGGTGTGTGACTTCTCGCCGCTGCGCGAGGCGAAGCAAGGGACAAAAGACCTCGTCGACGCTTTACCTGACAATATAGGCGCGTCCCTCGTGGACGCGCACAATGTCGTGCCCGTCTGGGCGGCGTCGCCGAAGCAGGAGGTCGGCGCGCGCACGCTGCGCAAGAAGATCACGGACCAGCTGCCGCGGTACTTGAAAGAGCTCCCCGAGCTCGAGGCGCAGGGCCCCCCATTACAACCGACGGTCGACTGGCGGCCCGTCATCAAGGCCGCGCGCCAGAAGACGGACCGCTCGGTGACGCCCGTCGACTGGCTGACGCCGGGGAGCAAGGCATCACTGGATGCGCTCGAGGCCTTCTGCGGCGACGGGCGCCTCAAGCGCTTCGCGAAGCATCGGAACGACCCGAACGTCGAGGCGGCCTCGCACCTGTCGCCCTACTTGAATTTCGGGCAGCTCTCGTGCCAGCGCGCGGCGCTGCGCGTCCGCGAGGAGCGGTCCAAGCACAGCGAGTCCGTCGCGTCTTTTCTGGAAGAGCAGATCGTGCGCCGCGAACTGTCGGACAACTTCTGCCACTACCAGCCGCACTACGACTCGCTGGCGGGCGCGGCGCCGTGGGCGCGCGACTCGCTGGAATTGCACGCGAATGATACAAGGGAGCACGTGTACGGTCGAGACGCGCTGGAGCAGGCCGAGGCCGCCGAGGACGTCTGGAACGCGGCGCAGCGTCAATTAGTGAGACAGGGCAAGATGCACGGGTTCATGCGCACGTCCGTGTGGAAAGCAACCGGTGCCGACGGAACGCGCCGTAAAACTTTGATGTCCACGCAGGCGCATGTACTGGGCGAAGAAGATTCTCGAGTGGACGGCGTCGCCGGCCGAGGCGCTGGCGACGGCGCTGTACCTGAACGACAAGTACTCGTTGGATGGGTGCGACCCGAACGGCTTCGTGGGCTGCGCCTGGAGCGTCATGGGCACGCACGACATGGGCTGGAAGGAGCGCGAGGTCTTCGGCAAGGTCCGCTACATGAACTACAACGGGTGCAAGCGCAAGTTCGACGTCGCGGCCTACGTGGCCGCCTGGCCGAAGGCGCCGCAGAAGTCCATGGCCGCCTTCGCGCGGCCGGCGAAGAAGCAGAAGAAGTGAGTGTCTGTGCCCCCCCCCTCCCCGAAGTGTACGCGTGTAAGACTGAAACTTGAACTGCTTTACGCTCGCCCCGGTTTTTGGGAACATGGTAGGCGGCGCGCGAATAGTTTCAGAGGCCGCAGCCCATCGTGCCGCACGCGACGTCGTCCTCCACCAGAATGGCGTCGTCCTCGCCGAGCACGGTCGCGGTGCCGTTGACGCGCTCGAGGAACGCGGCCGCGGCGCCGTCGTGGCGCTCGAGCCACGCGGTCACCGCCGCGAGCCGCGCCTCGACGTCCGTCGAGGAAGTAATCGGCGGTCCCGGCAGGGCGTCCCGGTACACCGGGTGGTCTCTGGGCGGCAGGACCTCGGGCGCTTCGAAGAAGCGGTCGCGGTCGGCGAGGTGGGCCAGGGCGTCGCGCACGACGTCTCCGTCCCTCAGCGCGTCGACGACGTTTCCGTCCCTCAGCGGCATCCTGCCCCGCGCCAAGCCGTGGAGGTTCCGCGTAGCGTGCCGGCGGCGACACCTGTCCCGGTAGCGCCTCCACATGAGCAGGATGGGGATACCGCCAATGACCGGCCAGAACCCTTTGTTGGTGATGTTAAACCACAATACGACAAGCTGGACGACCAGCGCGATAAACAGCGCGGTGTGGGTCTGCGCGACGCCGTCGAACCAGAGCGCGCCGCGCGTGTCGAAGGGCATCGTCTCCAGGCAACACAGAGCGTGCTTTCCGGCCTCGTACGCGGCCACGAAGTAGAGGTAGCAGACCGCGCACGTGAACGGCGAGATGCAGGCGAAAGATGCCCCCACCAACAATGCGAACGCTTCCCAGCCTGTGGTGAAATCAATGAGTGAGCAGACGCAGCGTCGATGGCGTCGACGTGGACGTGACACTTCGGGCAGTTTGATTCCCTCGCAGAGACCAGCCGGCCGGCGCGCCGAGGTCAGCGTCGCCCGGCTCGAGCGACTCCGCCACGCTCGCGTCCGACGCGACCTTGGCCCGCTTCAGGAGCTCGTACTTGAGGTAAGGGACTACCCTGAGCGCGTCGGCCACCTTGTTTCCGATCAGCAAAAGGAAGATAGCGGCGAATGGCCACGCGTGGCGCGGCACCGCGCGGGCCATGAGCTTGACCGCGACGCTGGGGTTAAAGCTCGCAGCATCGACGTCCTCGTCTTCATCCTCGGTGTCGCACTCCCCCTCGCAGGACCAGGCCTCGTTCGAGATGTCGGCCCAGGTGACGGACAGCAGGTACGCGCCGAACGCGACGATCCAGAAGAAGATGGAGTAGTCCCGCGCGACGCTCGCCTGCAGCGAGGACTCGCTCCACAAACTGTTGAACATGCGGTTCGTGTTGTACAAGATGACCGCCACGTAATTGAAGAGCCAGCTCTGAAAGAACGCCGGCACGAAGCCGGCGAGCAGGTCCCAGAGCAGCGCGGTGTCCGAGGGCCCGCCGTCGTCGTCCTTGGCGTATTCCTCGCAGAGCGCCTCCCAGTTCACGGCAAACACCGCGACGATCGCCGAGTAGCCGAACCAGACGCAAAGCTTGATGAGCCGCCCCGCGTTCATCCGGTCCGACTTCTCGCCGCGCTCCTGGTCGAGCGTCTCGAGCTCGCCCCAATCTATATCTCTCGGTTCCGGCAGCGGCGTCACCTCCATCGGCACGGGCTTGCTCTTGCGGCACCCGCAGCCCTGCAACCCCGTTAAGTAATAGCCAGCCGTTTCCAGCGTCACGATCAAGCGGCTGCGCTTTTCCTGTTTCCGGTGCGGCTTGTCCTCGCGGTACGTCGGCTTCGAGACCTCCGTCGCCGCGTCCGACGCCCCGAGGGGGCAGGTCGCGGCGGCCTGGGCGCTCTCGAGGTTCGAGAAGACGACGATCGCCGACCCTCCGTCCGGAGACGCTTCGGCCGCGTGGTCAGCGACGGCTTTCCGCGCCTCCTCGCAGCGGCGCCGCGCCTCCGCGGGGGACGCCGCCTGGTTCTGGATCTTGCGCCCGACGAACGAGCGGCAGCAGATGCACCCGTCGATGCACTTGGCGCAGCCCCGCTGGCACTTCTCCATCTTCTTCTCCTCGCTTTCCCAGCGCTCGTGCAGCGCCTGCCGCCACTCGGCCCGCTCGACCTCCTTGAGGGCCTCGCAGAACGCCTGGACGCGGCCGCGCGCGCCGCCGTCGCCGCCGAAGAGGCCCTTGAGCGCGCGCGCGGCCTTGTCCTTCAGGGACTCGCGGCGCGCCTCGGCCTCCGCGACGGCCGCCGGCGCCGCGCCGGCGGCCTTGAGCTGCTCGACGTGCGCGGCGGCCGCGTCGGCGGCCTCCACGGCGTCGCGGGCGGCCGCCTCGGGCGCGGCGTCTCCCTCCGGCGGTGGCGGCGCGCCGCCCGCGAGGGCCTCCACCTCGCGCGTGGCCGCGCTCAGGTGGCGGCACGGCACGACGCGCACGACGGCGCCGGGCCTCTCGAAGACGCCCTCGAAGAACGCCTCGAGCTCGGCCGGCTCCCGCAGATGCTCGGGCAGGCCCGTCGTCGCGACGGCGTAGTGATTCGGCGGCGCGTCCACCGCCGCGGCACGGATGGTCTCGGTGGCCTCCTCGTCGTGCGCGTCGATGATCCGATACGCGGCCCAGTGGCCGAGGTACAGCGCCAGAATCGCGAGCCAGAGCTGCCACGTCGCCGTGTTGCCCTCGCGGCACATGACGTTCTCGAGCGAGATGCGGTCGAACCCCGGCGACCGGGCCCGGCCCCAACCCGCCTGCCTGACCGTGACCTCGCAGACGGGATGGCAATCTCTTCCTTCGGCTTTTAAAAAATCACATTGAGCGGCGGAAAACTGCGTTAGATATTCTGTTATGCAGCACGGGCAGCACGCCTCCACATCCATAGTGGTTGCACAGGTGGGCTCTTGCTCGACTATTTTCCGTTCGGGCAACCACCCGCATTTCTTCGGATCCAGCGCGTAGACGCACGCCAGCGGCACGGCCAGCAACGCCCAGACTTGCAAACAGGCGAGCCGCATCCGGATCCGCCGGACGTGCAGCTCCGCGTCGACGCCGCCCCGTGCCCGCGTGCGTGCCGCGTCTAGCTCAAAGGCCTCGTGCGCCCACGCGCGGAGGCCCGGCGCCGCGCCGACCTTGCCCTCCGGGTCCGCCGGCGCGACGACGGCGCCCGCGCCGGCGACGTAGCGCGCGAAGAGCAGCGCGAAAACGCCCGACTTTACAGTGACTTGGAAGACGACTGCGGCGAAGCCCACAATGTCGTCGGGCAGCACCTTCCCAAAGACCACGAGCCAGACGATGAGCCAGACGCACACCGCGACCAGCGAAGCAGCAGCGAGGTAGAGCTTGTGGTGGCCGCGCAAGCCGGGCAGGCGGGCGGCCTTCTTTTCGCCCGGTGCCGGGGCAGCGGCGGCCGCGTCGCTTGGTGCAGCGCTCATCCTTCACGCGACCCTGTACAGCTGTGTCCTTGGGCTGCCTCTTTCTGTTGTTCTGGCCCCGCACTATTTTTTGTAAGATCCGAAGCGTCGCCCGGGAGCCGTGGTTGCCACCAGTCATATGCAGGCCGCGAGGCGCGAAGCGTGGTCGGATTTTATATCGATCGCGCGCGCGGCATCGCGGCATCGCGCCGACGGAGCTGCAGGCTAGGCCTTGGGTGAGCAAATCGAGCAGAGCAGCGTGTAGCATACTTAGGACCTAGTACTTAGGCTATTAATGGGCTAATGGGGAGGCGCGACAGCCCCCGGTCTAATTGGGCCCCGGCGTCTCGCGAGGGCGCGGCCGCGCGGGAGGTGTCTACCGCTTCTTGTCGAGCTTCGTGGCGACGATCAGGAAGAGGTCGAGCGCGAGGAGGCAGGCGTTGATGGCGCACATGTAGAGCATGCACTTCGAGTACGAGGTGTGGAAGTCGTAGAAGTCCTTCTGCCGCGAGAGGTCGTAGTAGCCCTCGCCCTTGGCCGGGCCCGAGGGGACCTCCTCGTACGGCTCGACGGTCGTCGCGTCGAAGATGCCCTCCATGAACCAGCGCGGCGCGGAGATCGCGTAGATCCACGTATCGGGCCACTTCGCGCGCCGCATGTGCCCGGCGCGCGCGGCGCTGCAGCCCGCGTACAAGATGGCCCACCAGACGGCCGCGGCCACGGCGGCGAGGCCGCAGGCCGTGTAGGGCAGCAGGAACGACAGGAGGTAGCCGGAGAAGTAGCCGAAGTAGTTGATGAGGAGGAAGCCCAGGAGGAGCGCGCCGCTGTGCATGGGCGAGTAGAACGTGCTCACGAAGGCGCCCCAGATCGAGACCGCGGACACGGCGCAGAGGGGCACGTCCGCGACGACCTTGGCGAGGAAGTAGGCCGGCGTGTGGAGGCCCGTCGACGCCTCGCGCCAGTACTGCGCCGTCTCGCAGCCGAAGGTCGCCGCGCTCGTCGCCGCGCCCATCGCGACGAGGATGAAGAGGATGGACGAGATCGCGGGGACGTACGAGTTGTCCTGGAGGTTGAGGCACGCGCGCTGCAGCTCGGGGTACTGCTGCGCGCAGATGTCGGGGCCGTAGCCCCCGAGCACGTTGAGGTGCTCGCCGACGAGCGACGCGAGGACGTGGCCGACGGCGAAGTAGACGGCGATCGTGCCCACGAAGAAGCCGCGGAACTTCTTCGCGTAGGCCTGGCGGCAGGCGCGCTTGAGGCAGATGGCGAAGGTCGTCACCGCGGAGATCGCCGGCCGGTCCGGGTCGCCCCTGGTAGGACAGAACGCGCGCGCGACGTCGCGCGGGTAGTCGACGAGGTCCTGCTTGAGCAGCGATACAATCTGGTTGAAGATGCGCACGTGGCGCCGCGGGTGGCCGCGGTGGAAGCTCGGGCGGTGGTGGTCCGCGGCGTCGTCGGCGGGCGGCGGCGGGAGGCCGTTCGACGCGTGCCACAGCTTCGTGAAGCCCGTCATGTGGTCCCAGGGCTCGCCGGCGGCCGCGACGGCCGCGGCGCCCGCCCGCCCGGTCGGCTGGACGCCGCCGGCGACGCACTTGAGGATGTAGTCCGCCATGGTGTCGAGCGTGTCGCCGCGCGGGTAGGGGAAGCCGATCGCGCCGAAGTACGTCTCGACGTCGCGCGTCGGGCCGGCGTAGACCAGGCGGCCGCCGGTCTGGAGCAGCAGGAAGCGGTGGAACGCGGCGAAGGCCGCGGGGCCCGGCGAGTGGATGACGGCCGCGATCGTGAGGCCGTCGGCCTCGGCGATGGACCGCAGCATCTCCGAGAGCTCCGTCGCCGAGACGCTGTCGAGGCCCGACGTCGGCTCGTCGAGGAAGAGCACCTTGGGGTCCGCGACGAGCTCGAGGCCGACGTTCACGCGCTTGCGCTGGCCGCCCGAGATGCCGCGCTCGAACTCGTCGCCGATCTTCGAGCGCTGGATCGCCGCGAGGTTGAGCGAGTCGAGGACCTTGAAGATCATTTGCTGCTTGCGCGACGGCGCCCAGTCGGCGGGCAGCCGCGTGTGCGCGCTGAACTCCAGGTTCTCGAAGACCGTGAGCTCGCGGTGCATGACGTCCTCCTGCGGCACGAAGGCGACGCGGCTCCGCCACCTGGCGAGCGAGTCGCACTCCTCGCCGTTGACGCGGATGACGCCCGACGTCTTCTTGACCTTGCCCGTGACCAGGTTCATGATCGTCGTCTTGCCCGCGCCCGACGCGCCCATGATCGCCGTCGACGTGCCCGGCAGGAAGCAGCCCGACGGCCCGCGCATGATCGTCACGCCGTTGGGCAGGTCGAGGCGGATGTCCTCGAACTCGATGCGGTAGGTCTCTCCGGTCCCCCCCTTGGCCGCGGCGCCGCCGCCGCGCACGTCCACGGCCGCGGCGGCCGCGGCCGCCGCCCGCTTCTCCTTCAACAGCTCCGCGGCCTCGACGGCGTCGTGGTACGCCTCGGCCTCGAGCGCCTCGATGCGCAGGGCGTCCTCCTGGTAGCGCGTCCTTATTTTAAAGGCGACGTAGGCGACGACCGAGATGAGCACGAACCAGAGGATGCCCGACGAGCTCTCCTCGGGCACCGCGGACCCGCGTGGGCAGTCCTGCGCCGCCGTGCACGCGCGCGCCTCGACGGAGCCCTCCTTGCAGTAGTGGCCCTTGGGGCACTCCTCGATGACCGCCGGCGTCTCGCAGAAGTAGCCCGGGGGGCAGAACTTGGGCATCGCGGTGTTCGCGGCGCACCAGAAGCCGTTGCCGCAGGCGCACTGGTAGGTCCAGACGCCGTTGGCGCTGCCTTCCACCACGGCGCAGTCGACGTCCATGTAGTTCTCGCCGGGCCACCAGGCCTGGGCGAAGTAGGCCGCGGCGTCGGCTTCCGAGCCCGCGTAGTAGCCCGCGGGGCAGTAGCTGCCGGCGGCGCAGTCATACGCCTCGGCGCAGGCGTCGGTGAGGCGGTAGACCGTGCCGCCCAGGTCCTTCGTCACCAACCACGTCTTCGCGAGGCAGCCGGACATGCTGCGACGTCTCAGCCGAGCCGGTGCTCAAGGACGCCCCGTCGATGCGGCGGGCTGCCCCGGCCGCTTCCGGCGCGCGGCGCTAGAAGCGAGCTTGCCGCAAAGAAGATAGAAACTGTTTTTAGTACATCTTAATTTTTTTATGATTCATGTCAGTATGATTTAAATCACGAGCGATGGAGACGTCATCCGCTCTGGAGCGTAAAATCATACTAGTCTCTACAATCCAAAAGTAAGAGCACAGCGCCATCTATCCGCGAGACCCCGCGGCGCCGGCATCGGCAGGGGCCGCAGCGAAGCGCCCGGGGGGCACCGAGGACGGGCGCAGCCCGCCGCGTCGACGGGGCAGCATGCTCGAGCCCCGGCCCAGCTGACACCAGGCAGCGACGAGCAGCACGAAGCAGCCGCGCCATGCGCGCCCCGCTGATCCTCCTCCTGGGCCTCGCGCCGCTCGCCCGCGCGGGCGACTGCAACAAGAACAAGCACTGCGCAAGCGACGAGTTCTGCTACTCGTCCAGCGACTCCGAGTGCTCGAACCGGAACTGCGACTGCAAGGCCTGCTCGAGCTACGGCGGCAAGCCGGGCTTCAGCGCAAACGGCCAGAACTGCGACCGCTACGAGAACGTCTGCGGCGGCGACTGCACGGCCTCGGCGCCGACGCCGGCGCCGCCGACGCGGCGGCCGACGCAGCGCCCGACGCGGCGGCCGACGCCGCGGCCGACGCGGCGGCCGACGCCCCGGCCGACGCCGCGGCCCGTGGCCTCTGCGCCGGCGCCGACGCGGCGCCCGACGCCGCGGCCGACGCCGCGGCCCGTGGCGTCGCCGCCGACGGCGTCGCCGCCGACGGCGTCGCCGCCGACGGCGTCGCCGGCGTCGCCGCCGACGGCGTCGCCGCCGACGGACAACGGCAACAACGGCAACAACGACGTGGACGAGGACAAGGACGAGGACAAGGACAACAAGGACGAGGAGGCGACGGCCGCCGCCTCCGGGGAACCGTGCGACGCCGTCGAGGTCGCGGGCACCGAGACTTCGTTGTTTTGGGGCTCGTACGACGGGCTCTACGAGGAGGCGGGGGAGTGCAACGGCCGGCCCTACTACAAATGCACTTGCTGCAAAGACTACTCGCCGGAGTACGTCGAGCACGCGGCGAGCGCGGACTGCCGGGACGACCCCGACTGCCGGGACGACGCGGACCGGTGCATGAGCGACCAGCCGGGCTGGGAGCGGGGCTTGCACCACTACATCTTCTACTCTTCTGCCGAAGGCGCGTGGCAGCTCCGTCGCTACGAGGACGGGTTATGGGACGAGCTTTACAGTTGCACCTTCACCGCGGTCGGGTACCAGCTCGCGGACGCCGGGGGCGACCTCTCCCCCGCGGCGTCGACGGGCACGTGGGAGCTGTACGACTTCTGGACTGCGTCGTGGGCGCCCCACGCCATGACGGCCACCTGCAAGGCGGACTCGTCGGCCTCGGCCATGTCCGCCGAGGGCTTCAACGAGATCCTCGCCGGGGAGCGGGGCTGGGGGCTCCAAACCCTGGCTCTGCTGGCGTTGTTGGTCTCGCTAGTCCTTACGCTGTTCTGCTGCTACTTCTCGGCCAAGGCCGTGTCGGGCATGCTGCAGGCATCGAACGCGGGTGGCGGGAAGAAGAAGACGAGCGTCGCTCGGCCGTGGCAGGTCGCCACGATGCCGGGCTACGAGCTGCTCGGCTCGCCCGGGCCGGCGCTCGCCGGCCACGAGCGCACCTTCTTCGTCAAGTTGCCGGCGGGCGCGTGCGCGGGCTCTCAGGTGAAGTGCTCGACGCCCACGGGCGCGCCGGTCTACTTCCGCGCGCCGGCCGGATCCGGTCCGGGCCAGATCGTGTACGTGCCCTGGGACACGTCCCTGCCGACGCCCTCGCCGCGGGCGGGGGCGCACTTCGTGGACGACCTGCCGCGCCCGGGCGCACCGCCGCCGCCGCCGCCGCCGTCGAAGACGGCGGCCGCGCTGCCACCACCGAAGACGGCGGCCGGGCTGCCGCCACCGCCTCCCTCGAAAACCGCCGCCGCGCCGCCGCCGCGGCCTCCAGGGGTACCACCGGGCATGATCGACCTCGTGGTTCCCCCACAAGCGGTCCCGGGCGTCACGCGCGTGAGGAAGGACCTCCCGGACGGCCGCAGCGTCGAGGGCGTCGTCCCCAAGGGCGCGCGGCCCGGCGACCACTTCCACGTGCCCGTGTGGTCCGCCATCGTGCTAGGGCACGGTTTTCTGGCCCTCTCCGCTGGACAAGCACGACCAAGCACACCCGAGAACCACACTGAGATTGCCGAGACGGCCGATGAGGCGGCGGACAATCTCGTAGCCTCGCCGCAGCCGCCAATGGCGCGCGCAGCAGTGGACGACCTGTCAGACCTGGATGAAGCCACGGTCGAAGCAATAAGAGCCGCGGTCGACCACCAGGAGCGGCGCGAGCTGCAGCGCCTCGCGAAGTTGCGCGGCATCAAGGCGAACCAGAAGTCGGCCGTGCTCGTCGAGGAGCTCGCGCGTCGCCTGGCCGCCCACGACGCCGGCGCGCGGTCGGCCACACCACCACCACCTGCAGTGCCGGTGCCGGCGCCGGTGCCGGCGTCAATACCGGCGGTGCCAAAACTCGACTACCGGCTGCTGCCGCCGCCTCGATCAGCCCCCGGCGCGCCGCCACCGGGCATGGTGGACCTCGTGGTCCCGCCACAAGCGGTCCCGGGCGTCACGCGCGTGAGGAAGGACCTCCCGGACGGCCGCAGCGTCGAGGGCGTCGTCCCCAAGGGCGCGCGGCCCGGCGACCACTTCCACGTGCCCGTGTGGTCCGCCATCGTGCTCCGGCACGGTTTTCTGGCCCTCTCTGCTGGCATCCAGCCGCGCGAACCAGCCGCGGACGACGACAACGAGTTCGCGCCGACGGAGGAGGCCGCGCCGCCCGGGATACCGCCAGTCGCCGGGCCGGAGCCGGCGCCCGAGCCCGCGCCCGCGCCACTGCCGCCCCCGGCGGCCGCGCCGCCGCCGGCCGCAGCATCCATGGTGACGGTGACCGTGCCTGAGGGTGCGAGGGCCGGCGACCAGCTGTCGATTCCGCTGCCGGACGGGAGCGAGGTCATGATCACGGTGCCCCCGGGCGCGCGGCCCGGTGACGATCTCGAGATCCCGACAGGCGGCGCGCAGACCGCGCCGCCCCCGCCACTGCCGCCCCCGGCGGCCGCGCCGCCGCCGGCCGCAGCATCCATGGTGACGGTGACCGTGCCTGAGGGTGCGAGGGCCGGCGACGAGCTGTCGATTCCGCTGCCGGACGGGAGCGAGGTCATGATCACGGTGCCCCCGGGCGCGCGGCCCGGTGACGATCTCGAGATCCCGACAGGCGGCGCGCAGACCGCGCCGCCCCCGCCACTGCCGCGCCCGGCGGCCGCGCCGCCGCCGCCGCCGCCGCCGCCATCGGAGGCCACGCCCCCCACCACCACGGAACCTGAGGAGGCCCCTTCAGCCGAGCGCGTGGGGGCGTATCGCGTTGTGCCGCCGGGGCAGCCCGTGCCGGAGCATGTGGCTGTCGGCCACGTGATCTCCGTCCGCCCCATGGACACGTCGCCACCGCCACTGCCGCTCCCGGCGGCCACGCCGCCGCCACCGCCACTGCCGCGCCCGGCGGCCACGCCGCCGCCACCGCCACTGCCGCGCCCGGCGGCCACGCCGCCGCCGGCCGCAGCATCCATGGTGACGGTGACCGTGCCTGAGGGTGCGAGGGCCGGCGACGAGCTGTCGATTCCGCTGCCGGACGGGAGCGAGGTCATGATCACGGTGCCCCCGGGCGCGCGGCCCGGAGACGATCTCGAGATCCCGACAGGCGGCGCGCAGACCGCGCCGCCCCCGCCACTGCCGCGCCCGGCGGCCGCGCCGCCGCCGCCGCCGCCTCAGAGAACACCGCCGGGCATGGTGGACCTCGTGGTCCCGCCACAAGCGGTCCCGGGCGTCACGCGCGTGAGGAAGGACCTCCCGGACGGCCGCAGCGTCGAGGGCGTCGTCCCCAAGGGCGCGCGACCCGGCGACCACTTCCACGTGCCCGTGTGGTCCGCCATCTTGCTCCGGCACGGTTCTCTGGCCCTCGAACCAAGCACACCCGAGGAAGCGGCCCTCTGAGGTCGCCCTCGTTTGCCCTCGCTTTAGTGTCGGGCGGGACGAAAGGGCGGGCGGCGAAAATTCATAAAATAAATTAACTCGAATACCTAGTAGAAGAAGTATGGTTTCAAGTTGTTAGTCCCGGCGGCGGAGGCGGGGAGCTTCGGATGGCTAGAAGGCGGGCGGCACGCCCTGGTCGTCGAGGAACGCCATGACGACCGCGTTGCGCGTGGGCCACTGGTAGAAAGCGTCGGCGGTCGCGGGGAGCGGGCCGTGCTTGGCGCGCAGCGCGGCGCGCCCCGTCGCGTTGTACCAGGCCGCGAGCGGCGCGTACACGAGGTCCACGCGGCGCGGCGAGCACACGTCCTCTTGTGCTAGATCGATCTTCACGCCGCCCAGGGTGATCGGGCCCACCGGACTCTCGGCGCCGGCCGGCCTGGCCTCGACGACGACACCGTAAACGTGCAGGACCACGCCGAGCACGCCGACGATGATACCGAACGCGCCCGCGACGATGGACAGGGCGCAGCCAGCTCTGCAGGGTTCGGAGCCTATGCCGACGGGCCCGCTTTCGCGCGATGCGTCGGCGAGGTCGAGGAACGCGTCCTTCATCGCAAACTTGTAGTTGGTCGCGCCCGCGACGCCGACGGCCCCGCTGACCGCCAGCAGCGCGGAGGCGACCGCGAATGCGTTCGCGTTCTTGTCGCAGGCGGCGACGTTCGGTTCTCCGTCGACGCCGACGCAGCAGAATTTCCATCCCGCGATCGCGAGGCACGCGACCGACGCCAGGACAAGCGCCACCATGACCAAGGACTGCGCGGCGTTGTTCGCCTCGACGAGGGACTTGCAAAATTGGTCCCCGTCGTTGCAATCCTCGGGGTCCGCCAGGATGGCGTCCTCGTCCTTGGAATCCCCGAGGTAGTCGTTCTTCGTCGTCACCGCCCCGTGCCACAGGTCGAACCTCGCGCGGCTTTCCAGACGCCCGACCAGGTTCACCTCCACGACGAGTTTGTAGCTCGTCCAGTGCCGGAGGGGCATGAGGGCCACGAGGTACGCCACGCCGCACGCGAAGGCCACTAAACCGACGTGGCTCGGGTTCGGCCCGTTCCTGAAGCAGTGGCCAGACGTGCGTAAACTCCACCTTTCGGCGTCCCTGCCTCCCGCGAGGCCGCAGAGCCGCAGGCACGCGCCGCCGACGAACGCCAACAGCACGACGGCGCCGATCACGAGGCCGGCGATCGGGCCCGCGGCCGGCTCGCAGCAGTCGTCCTCGTGCAGCGCGCAGCACACGTCCTCGAGGCAACTCACGTCCGGCGCCAGCGTCGTCCAGTCGGCCCACCTGCCCCGGGCCTCGCGCTCGAAGGGCCCGCACCGGCCGTCATAGAGCTCTTTGCTGCACACGTCGCAGCCGGCGGAGGCGCCGGCCGCGAGGGCGAGCGCGACGAGGCGGCGCGTCGGCATGGTGGCGCCGATTGAGCTGGGTCTGGCCGCGAGGCGCGTCGGGCAGCAGCGCGACGGTGTGATGTGCAGCTAGTATGCTCCTCGGTGGTATGCCTGCAGCGCCCGGGGGCAGCCTAGGATTGAGCTTGGTTCTGGCCGCGAGGCGCGTCGGGCAGCAGCGCGGTGTGATGTGCAACTAGTATGCTCCTCGGTGGTACGTCGCACGCGGGGGCAGCCGACGGGCGGTGCTGGGATTACTTGCGAGAGCGCCGTCTGCAAAACCAGGAGAGATTGCTAGTGTCTTACTGGACGCTAGCTGACCGTCGCGTCCTCGCGAAGCTCGCACGTTTTTGGTAGCAGCGAGAGAGTGTATCTGCCGGCATCACTACAGTAATCTGATCAGCAACAGCACGGCATACTTGCAGCACCAATAGATACACGCTCTCGCCGCAGAGTCTGCACAAATGTATTGTGCTGGCTGATTCATGCGTGTCGCACTCCTGCGGGCCGTGCGCTGCACCGCACGATGCAGCTCCAGCGCACCCCTAGCCGCCCTGCGAGCAGCTGAACTCGCACACGGCACCGCAAAGCTCGACCTCGACATCGCCGACGCGGACGCCGGCGGCCACGCCTTGCTCGGCCGCAACGGCAGCGGCAAGTCGCTCGTCGGCCGCGCGTTGTGTGGAGACGCGCACATCAAAAGCGGTTCGCTCGACCGGCCGGCCCGGACGGCCCACGTCTCCTTCGAGGCCCACGAGGCGCTCGCGAAGGAGGACGTTACTGTCTATGAAGCCCTGGGCAAGCTGCAGACCAAAGCGTCGAAGTACCTCGCGGTACGGTTCGGCCTCCACCCCCTCCTCTGGAGGCCCGTCAAGGCCGTGTCCACGGGCGAGATCCGCAAGGTGCTGCTCGCTCGGGCCCTCTCGGCGCGGCCCGACCTCGTCGTGCTCGACAACGCCTTCGACGGGCTGGACGCGCCGTCCCGAGCGGCCCTGGCGAAGTTGCTGTCGCAGATGTCGCGCGGCTGGGGCGACATCCTCGTCAGAGACATGCCGTCGGCCAAGGAGGCCGCGCGGACGCAGCTCCTCCAGGTCACGCACCGCGCTTCTGAAATTCTGCCCGAGGTGACGCGGCTGACCTGGATTACGGAGGAGGGCGCACGGACGGAGGCACGGACCGCGGACGACGACCTCGAGGCGCGCCTGCTCGCGGCGACGGCCCGCGCGGACGTCGCGCCCGTCGCCGATCTGATACGGGACCTCGGCCCGCCTTTAGATGGAGACGATTTGTTAGTCGAGGCGCGCGGCCTCGGCGTCACGACCGGTGACACGACGATCCTGCGGGGCGTCGACTGGACCGTCGCGCCGGGCGAGCACTGGCTCGTCGCGGGCGGCAACGGCGCCGGCAAGTCGACGCTCGCGGCGCTGTTGACGCGGCCCGCGGGCGACGACGGCGTACGGTGGGGCCCGGCGGCGACGCGATCCATCGAAGGCGAGGTCCGGACGACCCGCAGCGTCGCCTGGGTCTCGACGGAACTGCACCTGCGGGCCGCCGCGTCCGCGCAAAGCGCCCGGGCCATGCTGGCGCTCTTCGGCGCCGAGGACGCGGCGCCCTTCGCGGCGGGCCTCGGCCTGCGCGACCTCGAGCGGCCCTTTCGCGCGCTGTCGCAGGGCGAGCAGAAGTTGCTGCTCGTGGCCGCGGCCGTCGCCGCGCGGCCGCGGCTCCTCATCCTGGACGAGGTCACGCAGGGCCTCGACGCCTTCCAGCGGGGCCGCGTCCTGGCGCTGGCCGAGGCCTACGCGGCCCGCGGCACGCTCGTCTTCGTGACGCACCACACGTCGGAGCACCTCCGATGTCTGACGCACGTCCTGCACCTCGTCCAGAACGACGCGCCGGTCTACTGCGGCGCGCGCGCGGCGTGGGATCCTCTAATCTAACATAAGTGTGTTCCTACTCGGGCTCGAACGTCGCGGCCGGGTCCGCGCAGTCGACCCTTATGACGACCTTGGACGGGTCGCAGCCGCAGGCCCGGAACGCCCGGTCCCACTCGTCTCCCTTGCCGCATCTTTGAGCCGTCGCCGCCGTGACGTCGTCCAACCGGCCCGCGCCGCGCTGCACCGCCCTATTGACTTCGGCGCGCCGCGTGCGGTCCAGCGGCGCGTTCGCGGGCGCCAGCGTGAAGAACACGTCGTCGCCCAGGTCCCGGCAATCTTCCACGACGCAGCACTCGCCGTCGCGCCCGGCGAGCGTCGAAAAGGCCGCCGCGGGGTCCCGCAGCAGCTCCAGCAGCGCGAACCGTCCACAGGCCTTCGCGAAGGCGTCGGCTTCGCTCCGCAGCGACCGCGGCGACGCCAGGAGCCGGTCGTAGTCGTCCCCCTCCCCGCCACACTCCCTCTCCCCACAGCGCCCGAAGAGCATCGGCGTGAGCGTCAGCACGCACCGGTCGCTCCTTTGTATATCCTCCGGTGCGGCCGCGCCCTTCCTCTTAATGCAGGCCTCCACGGGCCCCAGCGCCGCCGCGACGTCCGCCATCGGGCTGGGCTTGCGCGCGGCCCTGGCCTCGACCTCGGGTTTGCGGGACTCTTGGACGCACAACTTCCGGTGCGCGGGCCAGTCCCTTCGCTGGCACGGCGCCGAGCAGAACGGCCCTCGGCGACAGCGGCTGCATCGGAGCGACGCTTTTTCACCACATATGATGCAGGCTTTTGTTGGAGCCGGCATATTTGAGGTCGCTGCTGCCCGTGGGGGAGCGGGAGGGCTAGGGGGACCCCCGCGACGTAATTAGCGTGAGCCTCGTTCCTGGGGTGTCGCTTGAGCGCGCGTCGAAGCGGTTGAGCTTTGCGACGCTGTCGCGGCAGGAAATATATCGTTTGGTGTGTATGAACGCACCAATGATGATCTCCAATGATGCCTTACGATGCCAGGCACCCCCCGGGGCCCCGCGTAGCTAGCGGCATGTAAGGCACTAGCATCTCACAGCAAGCATCCCAGAGTGGGCTTTGCAAGGCAGCCTAATCGCGCTGCCCCAAGAGTGCAGCAATGGTTCCCTAGCGCCAGATGCCGCGGAAGCGCGCACGACAGAGCCACAACAAGTGGTGGTGGGCCGCCGCGGCAGCCGTAGCAGTCGTCGGACGCCTCGCGGCGCGGCAGAAAGTAGCGCCGAGGAATGGCTGGCGCGGCGACGCCGGGGCGGCGGACCTGCTCCGCGGCCTCCCACCAAACGGCTGCGACGTCGACGCCGCGGCCGCGATCTCGTTACGAGACTTCGAGGCGGAGTACCGCGGCAAGAAGCCCCTGCTGCTGCGCGGGGCCGCGGCGCACTGGCCCGCGCTCGAAAAGTGGACGCGTGCGTACCTGCTCGAGCACTTCGGCGATCGAGCGGCGAACGTCGGCACGGGCTCGGACATTATATACGCGGGCGGCGGCGCCGCGAACCACGCCACTCTTAGAGATCTCCTCCGCCAGATGCGGAACGGGTCCGACGCCGTCGCCTTCGACGCGCGGCTCCTCGGCACGCTGCCGGAGCTCGCGAGGGACTTCGCGGCGCCGCCGGTCCTGGCGCGGGCCTTCCCGGCGGCGGCGTCCTACGGCCTCCTCAGCCTCGGGCCCTCGCGGTCGGGCCTGCCGCCGCATGCGCACGGCGAGGCGTGGCTCGGCCTCGTCGCCGGCCGCAAGCGCTGGTTCCTGCGCGCGCCGGGCACCGCGATCGATGAAGAGGGGGCCGTCCACCGCTGTGTGGAAATCAAAATGTTACGGCGCGTTCGTGCTGAATCGTCGCGTCGACCTCCACGCCATCGACGCGACGCCTGCTCGATGGCGTGGCGACGCCGGTTCCTCTTTCCTCGACGGGGCCAGAACGGCCGCGCCATCGCCGAGAAATGACTTAGTGAAGAATTGTCGGATGCACCCGACGCACTGGTTGATTTCCACACAGGTCCACCCCCTCGCGTCGATCCGGGACTGGGCGGCGATCCTCCGGGGGGGCTGCCTCCAGGCGCCGGGCGACGTCCTGTACGTGCCGCGCGGCTGGACGCACGCGACGCTCAACGTCGGCGAGGCCCTCGCCGTCGGCGAGCAGGCGCAGTGGCCGGCGACGGACCGCCTGCGGCGCGCGCGCGCCGTCCTGGCGCGCGCGCCCGACGACGTCCGCGCGCTGCACTCCGCGGGCGTCGCCGCGGCGCACCTGGGGCGCTTTGACGAGTCCGTCGCGGCCCTCGGGCGGGCCGTGGCTCTGACGCGGTGCCTCCAGCCCGAGGTCGCCGTGCTGCTGGCCGAGGCCCTGCACGCCGCGGGCCGGCCCGAGGAAGCCTCCGAAACGATCGAGCGGTGCCGCGGCGCCCACGCGGCCGAGCGCGCGGCGCCGACGCGGGCCCACCCGCCTTCTTCCGAGGCGCTCGCGGCGGCGCACCTCAAGTTCGCGCGGTTCTACCTCGGCGCGGACGCGTTCGACGCCGCGCTGGGCCCGCTCGGCGACGCGCTACAGCTCCGGCCGGCGTACGCGGAGGCCCTTCTAGAGCGGGCCTACGCCTTGCAGCGCCTGGGCGACGCGCCGGGCGCGCGCGCCGACCTCCTCGCGGCCGACGCCCTCGCGCCGGGCGACGTGCGAGTTGCGCGGGCGCTCCGGGCGCTCGGGTAAATGTTGTGTTTGTGCGATTTATCGATGGTTAGTATTCCGCGCGCCGACGTGTCGCCGGCGCGGGCGCGAAGGGCCTTGCACTCTTGGAGCGCAGAGGGGTTCGTCGGTTCCAAGTATGGGGAGGGGAGGGGAGGGGATGATTTTTTCAGGGCGCGGCCTGCTTCTGGCCGGTCGACGGTTCGGCGGCCGCCATCTCGTCCGCGGCGTCCGAGAACGCCGCTTCCAGCTTGATGTCCTCGGCGTCGGCGGCCGCGGCCTGCTCGCTCGCGCGGCTCTGGGACCGGAAGCGGTTCAGCGCGAGGCGTCCCGCGACCACGAGGACGGCGGCGACGACGACGAGGCCGACGATGAGGCCGACGCTCGCCGTGGCCGCGCCGGCCGCGCCTCCCGAGCCCTCCTCGCGGAAGACGTAGACCGAGCCCGAGTCGCAGTTCATATTGTCGGGACAGGCGTCGTCGTCGTCGCCTATAGCCCCGACCACGATCGTATCGCCGGCGATCGCCACAGAGGCGCCGAAGTAGTCGGACGACGCGGCATCGGCGGCCGTCAGCTTGGCCACCTCAACGTACGTGGCGCCATCGTCGCTCGTGCGGAAGACGTAGGCAGAGCCCGAGTTGGAGCCGCCGTCGTCGTCGTAGTGGGCCCCGACCACGATGGTGTCCCCTTCGATCGCCACGGTGCGGCTGCGGCGTCGGCGCCGGCGCCGTCGCCGGGTAGTCCGAACCGTCGCAGTTGTAGCCGCAGGCGGACTCGTAGCGTTCGCAGGTGTCCGTGCCCGTGGCGAAGCTCGGCTGCCCGACGCTCGCGCAGTCTGGCACTGCGACAGGCGGTTCTTACAGCTGCCCCCGTTCGTGTCGCAGTTACAGAACTCGTCATCTTCACAGTGTTTGTTTTTGTTGCAGGTGTCGGCCGCCGCCGGGGGCAGCCCAACACTGCGATGTAGAGCAGGAGGGGCCTCATGGGGCAGCCCTGGCGCGACACGCTCCTCGGAGGTGAGCTACCTCGCGCTAGCTCACCAGGAGGTAGCGCTACCTCGCGGCCGCGGGCCGCGTCGGGCGACCTCGGAGGAGCAGCGAGGTTGCCGCGCGCGCGCCCGCTCGCGGCGGGCGCCGGCGCCGCGGTCGTTCGTTCTCTCTCAATCTCAATCTGAGGCAGACTGGGCCAATCTGCAATCTGCTGTATCTGCCGTTTCTGCGGCACCGTCGGCTCGCGTCCCGCCGGCCGGGTCCGCCGCGGCCCCAGGCCTGCCGCGACGACGTGGAAGCCGCTCCACGGTGATACGTGGAGGTCGCGGCTCCGCGAGGCCGGGCGCAGCGCGCGCGACTCGGATTCACAAGACCAGTAAACTTACTCGACGAACCGCTGGCGGACGCGCTTCTTCTTCGCGTCGGCCGCCTCGAAGCGGTCCTTGAACGTGTCGCCGACCTGCTGCATGGCGAACTTCTCCTTCTCCGCGTCGAGCTCGTCGAGCAATGACCAGGGCACGCGCGACACGGGCGGCCGCCGCGTCCGCCGCTTCGGCATGTAGACGCGCTTCGGCCTTGATGAGGGCGGCGGCTCCCAGGCGATGCGCGCCGGGCTCTCGGGCCGCGACGCGTCGCCGAAGAAGTCGTACGACTCGTCCGCGGGCGAGCCGGGCACGACGGCGAGCGCCGTCGACTCCACGACGGGCGCCTCCACAACGACCGGAGGAGGCGCCTCCTCCTCACCCATGCACACCCTCGTGAAGTCGCGCCCATCCACATCGTTCATATCGGACGCCGCGCGATGCATGCGCTGGAGCGGCTCGGCCAGCGGCTCGAAGAGCTGCTCGACCTGGGCCACCTGGTTGAGCCACGACTGCAACCGAATTTTATCGTCTAAGGCTTCCAGGGCCTCGTCGGAGCCGATGCGGTGCTTCTCCGTGTCCTCGAACGCTAACAAATTAGCCGTGCCCCCGCAGTAGACTCCCGTATGCGCCTGGGCCATCGGATCATTGCTCGGGACGCGCTTCTTCGGCTTGCCGCTCGCCGTGAAGAATTTCACGCGCCAGGCCCGCTTCTGGTCGCCGATGGCCCGTCTCTTGTCGAGGGCCGCGGCGTCGTGCCTCATGCGCGACTCCCGCCGCCAGATCGCTCTTAGTTCTTCGTCGCGCGCCGCGTTCGCCTCTTCAGCAAAAAACTGCGCCTGCTCCACGACTAGTTCCGACTCGCGGATCTCGCCCTCCAAGGCCCGCAGATCGACCAACGCCCCAAATAACAGCTCCGTTTTCAGCTTCGTGACGATCTGCCGGTATTCACTAATGTTCGCGTCCATCTCGTCGCGGTAGCCTCCACTAATGGCTCTCGGTGTTAATCGTTCCTTCTCCTGGATGAGGAGGAGGTAGCGCGCCTCCATCGTGATGACCTCGTCGGCCAGCGAATCGACCCGATCCTTCGCGGCGTCGCGCTTCGCCCGCAAGTTCTTTTTCGTGATCCGCTTTTCCGTTCTTTTTGCCCTATCTTGCATGGCCTGGGCTTCACTACCCAATAGAGCGAGTAAGTCCCGCAGGTCGCCCGACTCCCGCTCATACAAGGCCTTGTTCCGGTCTCGCCGCCCGGAGTAGCCGCGGTAACACCTCGAAATCCTCAACGTCGCCGCGTAGACCTCCTCCCGGATCTTCGCGTACCGACTACGACTTCGCATGCCTCTAGCCTGCTTCTGGATGGGTATGACGACTGATTCCAGCCACGTCCGGTCGGCGACGCACCTCGCGCGAGAACCTCTCCATAAAGATTGGATGTGCCGGGCGCACGTGTCGAAGCGTCGTCGTCGCACCCTACACTTCCCCAGAAACATGCGCACGGCGCTGTGGATCACAACATATAAACGCCGCTCGTGAATCCACCTCCTCTTAAGATGCAATTGACATAACGCGCGTCGAATGCGCGCCTGCCATTTTATGGTTACGATCACCAACTTGCGGTACCACACGGCCACGAGTTTCCGAGCAATGACCCCGCGCATCGCAGCTTGTAAGGACACCACAACTCTGTTTTGTTCTAATCGTCTTTCTAACCTCCTCCGCTTCACGAAGATGCGGAAGGCTCTTCCTATAACTCGCTGAGCGCGAGCCTCCTCGCGATACCGATCGACGGCGTCGCCGACGTGTGCCACCGACAACGACGCGACCACTCGCCTTGGTTTCCGCTTGCGGATGGCCCTCCTCAACGACCGATTCGCTCGCTCATAAGGGTTCTGCTTCTTATCGTCAAATAGTAGGGAAGAGGCCAGGTGCCTCAGCCTTAGTTCCTCGTGCTCCGAGAGCGACTTGCCCAGATCTGATAACTCTGTAGTCTCCGGTTTACTCTGTCGTAACAAATGCGGCTTCTTACGAAAACCAAGAAAGTCCCGCTCGTTATCCCGCTTCTGCTGCGCGGCTTCTCGTCTGGCGACGCTCCGTTGCCTCTCACTATGCTTGCGCATCTCGAGGGCCGCGCCGGGCAGCATCCTGCCACCAGGTGGAGCTAAAAACGGCTTGAACGAGGCCTGGACGCGCTTCTGCTCCGTCCTCCGCAGGTAGTCCAAGTGGCCGGCAAAATATAAATGCTCCAGCTCCTGGGGCGCGCTTTCCTGGAGTTCCCCCACATCTCTAGCTTTCCTTACTAACGAGGGATACGCTACTTCGTCGTAGGGCATGTACTTGGACGCTTCCGGGTCCTTGTTGAGGACGTAGTGCGAAAAGAGCTCCTCCTTCTGCTGTTCTCGTTTGGTTTTCGCCTTCGGGGGCTGGATGGCTTGCCTCGCGCGGCTTACTAACGATCCGAGCGTGCTGACCGTGCTCTGGCGCGCCGGCGTGAGGCGGGGCAGGGAGGTGGGCATGGCTGCCCCCTGGTGCTGGTGGTGTGCCCGGTGCCGGGTGATGGGTCGGTGGGCGCCCTAGCGCTCGGGGGGCCGTGGGCTGCCCGTCATCGTGCGCACGGCGGGCTGCGCTTTGCCCAGCCCTCTCTTGCGCTGATTTTGGTTTGAGGCCCGGGTTTTGCGCGGCGATCTGTCTCTGGAGGGGTCGGAGGGATGCCTGGCGGCGGCCACGGACGCGTTTCGTTACGCTTCTGCTTGCTTGCTAGTATCCTAGAGACGCTAGCTCGCATTTTTACTCGGCTGTCGAAGCGCAGCGTAGCGTGCCCTGTCGTCCTCAGAGGTTCGGCGGACGGTCGCATCGCTATCTGACAGCCTCGCTGCCACTCGGGTCGATCCGTGCGGCGCGGCCGTGGGCAGCACACAGACTGCACCCCAAGAGCAGCAAAGCGACCGCAGCACCAAAAAAACCGCAGCAGCACAGCGATGGCGAGCAGCTCCTCCTCCTCCTCGTCCTCGGAAGACAGCGCCGCGCGCCGCAAGCGCAAGGAGAAGAAGCGCCGCAAGAAGGAAAAAAAACGCCGCCGCAAGGAGGAAAAAAAAGCTCGGAAGCGGCGCCGCGCCGACGAATCACCGGAAGCGGAACCACCCCTGATGGACGCGCATGATATGAGAGAGGCCGCGGACTTCAAGGAGGCCGTGCTCGGCACACAACAACAACAAGACAGTTCCGACGACGAGGGCCCGATGCCATTGCCCGAAGGCCAACAAGCGCAACAGTCCGAAGCGGACTACGGCAAGGCCCTGCGGCCCGGCGAGGGCGCGGCCATCGCCGCCTACGTCCAGAAGAACATGCGCGTGCCGCGGCGGGGCGAGATCGGCCTCAAGTCGACCGAGATCGAAAAATTCGAGGCCGCGGGCTACGTCATGTCCGGGAGCCGCCACGCGCGCATGAATGCTGTTAGGATCCGCAAGGAGAACCAGGTCTACTCCGCCGAGGAAAAAAGGGCCTTGGCCCTCATCACCTTCGAAGAGAAGCAACAGGCCGAGAACAAGACGATGGCCCAGTTCCGGGACATGCTCACGAAGCGCCTTAGGGATCAGGATAAAGATAGTTAGTAACCGAGCGACGAGTAGCCGGACATGCCGCCGCCGTCGCCCATGCGTCTTTCTACTTTTTTCTTGACGCGCGGCGTCGCGACGCCGGGGCCGGGGCGCGGCTTCGCGGCTTCCTCCTTCTTGGCGTCGAACTCGGCCTTGATTTTCTCCTGGAGGGGTTTCGCGTCGTCGATCTTCTTCTGGGCGGCTTTCTTGTCCTTGTCATCGAGCTCCGTCGTGAAGGACGAGAGCAGGCCCTTCATGTCCTCGTCGGCGGGCGTGTAGTCGCGCGTCGACGCCGTCGCCGCGGCTGGCAACAGCGCGGCGCCTTTGACGACGTTTTGCAAGAACTGGTGCCGCGTCTGTGGCCGCAGAGCGTTTGTTGCACACAGCAGTCCGGAGAGCACCGCTATCAAACGCGCCATCATACGTTGCTCAAGTTGTGCGCTTACGCCTCACGGCTGCTGTGGAGCAACGAACAGACGAGCTGCACGTAACGCGCTCCTGGCGGTGTCACACGCCGCTTGGCTCTCACAGCAGGTGGCTAGTGTCTTACAGGCGCTAGCTCGGATGGCTGCCAAGAAAATGGATTGCACACAAAACAAGATATATCCACTATCGACGCCGTCACCGCGATCATCAAACGTCGATCGCCCCCGCCCTTTGATCGTCAAACCCCACGACGCGGTCGTCCCGCACGAGGTCCAGGTCCGGCGCCAATAACTTGGTATAACGATCAAAATACAAAGCCTGCTTCACGAGCAACCCGAACTCCCGCGGCAGCTTGATGCCGTTGCGCTCCGTGAGCTGCACGAGCTTCAACAGCACCTCGGTTATTTCCGAATCGTCCACCGCGATTTGTGCAGCCACGCCGCCCTCCGCCTCCTGGAGAGCGATCTGCGGGTTCACGTCGTCCAGCGACTTGATCAAGGCTTCCAGATCCGTCGCGAACTGGTCGATATCTACCGAATCGGCGGCGCCCATGTCACAAAGCGCCTGGGCCAAGCCTTTATAATCTTCCGCCGCGACAGAAGCACCAGCATCCCTTAATGCTGTCCAGATTCTGGGAGGCACTCGACCCACAATCCCAAAGTCCAGAAAGGCCACGCGCCCGTCCTCCATGGCCAGGAGATTACCAGCATGCACGTCCGCGTGAAAGAAATCACAACTGAGTACTCCCAGCGACCACGTATTCAGCGCATTTAATAGTGTTCGTTCCGCATCGAAATCTTGACCGTACATCTTACGTAACGCATCCAAATCGGTTAAAGCAACGCCATCGAGAAAGTCCATGGTCAGCACTCGTTCCGAACAAGCTTCTCTCACCGGTAGCGGGCACGTCGCGACGCCGTCCAATTGTGATTCAACTAACCACTTGTCAAACACTTCCAGATTGTCGGCTTCCTTGCGTAAATCTAACTCATCAAGCATGGTAGACCGCAAGTCCGCGAGGACGTTCGCCAGCGACACGCGGGCGAACGTCGGGGCGATGGCCTCCGTGACCTTGCCCGCGACCTCTAAGAATCCTAAATCAGCTTTCAGGAGGTTGTCGACGCCCGGTCGCAACACCTTGACTGCTACAGTTCTACCATCTTTGAGGGTCGCTCTATGGACTTGCGCGACACTTGCGGCCGCCACCGGTTCCCGATCGAACGTCGCATACATGTCTGAAAGAGGTCCGAGTTCGCTCTCCACAACTTTTTTAACTTCTTCATACGAAATCGCCGGCACGGCGTCCAACGTGTTCTCGAATTCGCGCACGAATTCCGCCGGAAACAAGGTCGGCGACGACGCCACGAATTGGCCGAGTTTCACATAAGTTGCTCCTAGTCTTTCGGCGAGCTTCCTCGCAATGCGAGGGGCGAGCTCCGGAGGCACGTTCTCGCGGCCCCACTCCAACAAAGGTGTGGCGAAGGCCGTGGCGGCGTCGCCACCACTCGCGGCGGCTCGTTGCGCGTCCTGCGTCGCCTTGAGGATCGTCGCGGGCGGCGGCGGGGCTGGTAATTCAGTCCTTAACTCGAGGAGCGTCTCGAGGACGGCGCGCTGGCCCTGGACCGTGCGCGCCAGCGCGGCGCGGGGACCCGTCTCCTGCGCGACCTTGAGCGCGTCCTCGGCGACGCCCTGCAGGCGCTGGAGGAGGTTCTGCGACGGCGTCGACGACGAGACGGGTGCGGCTCTTACTAGCGTCCGCGGCGCGGGTCGTAAGGCACGGCCCGTGAGCGCGGCCGCGCGCGCCGAGAGCATCATGACCATGGTGCTGCGCATGGCGTTTTTTTGGCCTTCGTCTTGAGCCGGAGTTGGCTTGGGCACCCGCAGCGATGGGTAAAAACCGTATTCGACTGGCTGCGGCGTCTGGACTGCACGATGTGCCGTGTAGGCCTCGTACGAGTCGACCACGCGAGAGTTAATGCCCTAGCGTAAACACACTTAATTTTCAGCTTTTGGTCGAGCGAGCTACATGTAGCTAGTTTATGCAGCAATCAGCATCGCCATTCAGCAGATAGCTTTGCCAGAGTCGTGCTCTGCAGCCCACGAACCCTCGCGAGAAATAACTACGTACTGCAAAAACTGCAAGCTGCAATATGGGCCGCCGCGAAAGCGCACGCTTCAGGCGACGACGCCAGGCCTGGTGGGAGGTGCAGTCTGGTGCTACAGCTCGCCAGGCGCCCGACGCCGCGACGCAACGTGAGTTCGTGACGGCGATCGACAAGAAGCGGTCGCAGGCCTTCGGCATCGAGCGGCTCGCGCGGCTGCAGCTCGACGGCGGCGCGCCGGCGCCGGCCTGGGTCTCGCGCACGAATAACGACGGGACGCTCTCGCTCCTGCGCTACGCGTCGTTGCGAGGCCGCGAGCGCATCGTGGGGATGCTGCTGCGGGGCGGCGCTTCGCTCGCCTGCTGGCCCTGCGACGGCGAGAACGTGGACATGGAGTCGCTCACGCAGCTCCCGGTGCAGGAGGCGAGCCGGTGTCTTGTGCTGGCGGCGCGGTTCGCCGAGGCGGCGCCCGAGGTTGTCGTGGAGCTCGACGGCCACGCGAACGAGGAGGGCGACGCGTTGCCGACGCGCGCGAAGGCCAGAGGCTTCGCGTGGCGGAGGCTCGAGGAAGCCCAGCGGAAGCGGTGGTGGGTCGGCTGCGGCTGCGCCGTGGCCGGCGAGGGCCTCTTCGCCCACCTCGCGGTGCGGCGGCCCTACGGCGCGTTCGTACCGTGTCCCGCGTGCGGCGGCGGCGACGTACCGGCGCCGGTGACGCGCGCGCGCGAGCTCGACGCCGACGTGTCGGGGACGGCGGACCAGGCGCGCCAGAACTTCGCGCGCCTGAGCGACAAAATCCGGACGCGCATCACGGACGCGCTCTTCGCGGCGGCGCGGCGCGGCGACGTGGCGCGCCTGAAGCGCATGCTGATCGGCGACGGGTGCGACGTCGACGCGCTCGACGAGCAGGGCGGCTCGGCGGCGCTCGCGGCGGCGCTCGCGGGGCAGACGGCCTTTTTGGACGTCCTGCGGACCGCCGGCGCGGACCTGGGTCGGTCGAGCGCCGTGGCGCCGCCCCGCGGAGACGTCGCCGCCGTCGACGCGGCGCGGCTGGCGCCCGGCCCGGCGCCCGCCGACCTACGCGTCGAGGAGCGCGCGCCCGGTGTTACTTACGTGCGCGGCTGCTGCTCGGCGGCGGAGGTCGAATCGCTCGCGCGATTGCACGCGTCGCTGCCGGTCGCAAAGGCCGCCAAGCTCCAGTGTGGCCTGGAGCGGCGGCACTTCGTCGACGCGCACCGGTGGCTCGACGCGCTCGTGCGCCGGGCTTTACCGACTGCGCGTGTCGCGCCGCGCGGCAAGTTCGTCGAGTACGTCCGCGCCGACAGCGAGATGGCCCCGCACGTGGACCTGTCGAAGCCGGCGGCGGAGTGCCTCGACGGGACCGCCGCCGCGACGACGCACACGTGGGTCCTCTACTTGCGGACCTGCGCCAATGGCGGCGCGACGGCGATGCTGTCTGACGTCCGCGCCGGCGCCGCCGTGCTCGACGAGGTCTACCCCGAGCGCGGCGCGCTGCTGGTGTTCCCGCACCGCCAACCGCACGCGGGCCGGCCGACGCGCGCGGCGGATCCGCCGAAGCTGATCGCGCGCGGGGAGCTGCTGTTTGTGGATGAGTAGTTTTTGTTTTGAATAGTGAGCTAGCCCCTTTAGCACGGACTCCAGTGCGTCAAAACGGCGTACTGTAGGGATTGACGAGCTGATTGACGAGTCCGGGACGCGTCTATCCCTCGTAACTCTACCAGATTGTACCCGTTGGACGTCGTGCTTGTACCGAGGCGTATACTGCTAGACACCTCCCAACACCAGCATGGAGTAAGCGCAAAGCAGGAGGGATCGGTGGGCTAACTATCTTACTCAGGATACCTGGGCAGATTTTAGAGTTTGGGATTAAAAGACAGCTGCGTAAAACCGCGCACAGATATTGGCACCAGTGTCGCGAGACATCGAATATGAACATCTGCTTGCTATCCACGAATAACCAGTGAGGAAGGCAGCTTTATGGCGGAGGGGGGCAGCGTGAAATCCCCGCTGCTGGACGAGGCGGAGGCTGCCGAGGCGCCGTACCCATGTGGCCGCTGCGGAGCGTTCCACGGCAATGAGAGCGGCTACTGCTCGGCGTGCTCCGCCGGCTGGCTCAACTCTGCCGTCGCCGCGAAGACCGGGCGGCTGCAGCGGCGGTCTTATCTCGCGCTGGTGACGCTCGTGATGAGCTACTTCGAGACCAGCGACCGGCTCGTACTCTCGGTGTTCGTCGGCTCGACGGGGCTCATCGTATTCTTCTGGTTCCTCACCAAGAGCGTCGCCACCGCGGCGCCCGCCTGGATCGCCGCGCTCGTGCTCTACGTCGTCGCGGTGCTCTACTTGATCCCGACGATCCGCGGCACCGTGGTCACGATCGAGGACGTCGACAAGATCAGCAAGCTCTTCGACACGGCCACTAAAGCGTGCCTCGAAGGCGTGGAAGACGCCGACGCGGGGCCGGAGCCCCAGGCACGCGAAGATGAGCAGCTCGTGCAGTCGACGTCTGAGCTGCGGCGCCTGTATGTCCTGGCGCGCGCGCGGCTCGCTAGCTTCGAGGTGGAAGTCGTCGAGCGCCTGGCGCGGGCGGGCCGAGCACCGACAGAGGCATCGCGCGAGACCAAGACCTCGCAGCTCAAAAAGTTGTTTCGCGCGCGCGAGAAGGTCGCCGTGGATTACGGCGGCAGGGGCGAGCGCCTGCGCGACGTGTTGCGGGCCTCGATCGTGTGCGAGACGGTGGCCGAGTTACAGACGCTCGGAGATGAGCTGAGGGCTCTCGAGGCGGCCGGCACCGTGAAAGTGCTCCAAATCAAGAACCGGTTTCGGGGGCATCCGACGCCGTCGGGGTATCGCGACGTCAATGTCAGCCTTCTCTACCATGGATTCATCGCCGAGTTGCAGATTCACCTCCGGGCGATCCTGTCCATCGCCGAACGGCAGCACGTCGCTTATGAGTATGCACGAGAGATGGACTTGATGGGCGTGCTCGAGCCGCCGGTCGAGAACACCACCTGCACGGCCTCAGTGCGCCGCCAGGGCGTCACCTACCTCGTCGCGAGGATGGTGCCCGCGGCGCTGAGCGTCGTGATCGGCTGGCTCTACGTCGACGCGTTCGTGCTCAAAGGCGCCAATCTCATCGTCAAGCGGGCGGACCTGTTACCGACGCGCGGGTTCGGTCCACCCTACGTCTTACTGCGGGTGTACGGCCTCATTCTGGCCGCGCCGTATTGGGCGAATGCCTATCTATTGTGTCGCGCCGCCGGTTTCTTTGGCGAAAAGGCGCGGCAGCAGCGGCACGAGAAGACGCGCGTCGCGATGCTCTACGAGCGCTACTTCGGCTACGACGGCACGCTGTTTGTCTGGAAGATCTTCTGCTTCCAAATCTTCGAGGTGTTCCTGCAGTCCTACGGAAAAATACCGCTATTCCTCATCTGGTCGTCGCCCTTCGACTGCCTGCGGGCCACCTGTACAAAAAGCTTCGGGAAGGCCATGAGCGAGGGCCGGAGCGCTTCCTTCCTGCACGCGTTCGTGATATTTTTCTTCGCGGCGCTGTTGGTAAACGTCCTCTACCCAACCTTCCTTCTGCGGTCGCGGCACGTATTCTATCAGCGGAACTTCTCATTTATTGCTGACACGGTGCTCGACGTCATCTACGCCCTCGTGCCATTCGTATTTCTCGCGCTGGGCGTCCGGAGCCAGCCCATGATCATACCTCACGACCCAATTGAGTACACTAGCAACCTATTTCCCATGCTCCACGCTCATTTTGTCATATCGGTGCTAGAGAGCGCGGCGGAAGAACGGCGGGCGCTGCGAAAAGTAGCCGTCGCGACGGCGTCGGGTGCGTCAGACAAAGTACCAAACGATGAGGAAGGCGCGGCCGCGGCACCGGGCGCGGCCGGCGACGGGGCCGTATCAGCCCGCAAATACGCGCCGCAGCTGTATGTGGCGCTCGTCGTCACGTGCGTCGCCTCGTGGTGCGTGGCAATCTGTGCGATTGGCCTCGAGCTGCAGATCACTGCTACCGCGTTCTTCTTTGTGATGAGTCTAACGTTGCCGCTGGCGGCGCGCGCCGCCGGGCGGCCGTCGTTCTCGACGTGGATGCCGGCCCTCGGCCTCGGTCCGGTTTACATAGCGATATTCTGGGCCGGCGCCAGCCCCGTGTTCTTGAGTTTCGCTCTCGTCGCTCACGGAGCCCTAGTCCTATTTTCTGCGCCGGAAACGGATACGGGGCCGCAGACGCGCGCGGCTGTGGCGGCCGAACACGGCCGCCTCCCGCGCTGGGGCGCTGCCGCGTACTTTGTTATTACGGCCGGATGCGTCGTCGGCTCGACCATGCTCTACCTTTCCGGTAACGCTGTGTTCTCGACGTGCCAGCCGTGTGAATGCGACGCTGATGGCGTCCTCCATAATTGCGACGTGTTCGCCGAAGCGGAGTCGTTGACCTTGGTGGACGGACTAAACGTGAATGCGTTCGTCGAAGAACTCTACCTTAGTAACAAGGGCATCACCGAGATCCGCCCGGGAGCCTTCAAAGGGCTCCCGAACCTCGAAAAACTTTACTTGAAGAACAATAAGATCGACGAACTCGAGCCCCGGACCTTTGAGGGCCTCGACTCGATCCGTTTCATCGAGCTCCAGCGAAATGCGATTAGATCGAAACCAAAAGTGAAGTGCGGCGCGTTCGACGGTGCCCGCCGCGACGGTGCTGGTATCCACGTGAGAGTTGACCGAGACGAACTCTTCTGCAGCGAATATCGACACATTCCTCACATCACGCCGTGTTCGTGCTATGGGATCCCGGACCAATGCACGACTGTCACTGACGAACAGCTGGATTCGTACTATGTCCCGGAGGGGATCGAACTCTCCTGGAACGATGCGAAGAAGTACTGCGAGAGCCCGTGGGTGAGGGCGTCCGGCAGCGCGCACCTAGTGACCATTAGATCCGAGGCGGACCTGGACGCGATGAACGAACTCATGGGATGTCGAGACTTCTGGATCGGCTACGACAGGCAGGGAGGCGACGGGTCCTGGAAGTGGACCTCCGGCGACGCGACGACGTTCAGTGAATGGTACAAGCGCCCGGGCGCCTCCCAGGGCTTCGATTGCGCCTATCAGTCCACACTTGGACAATGGCACGCCACATTCTGCGATATGGAGGTCCGGCATCCCTTCGTCTGCGAGCTGGCCGAGGGCTCCGCCTGGACGTGGCCGACGCCACAACCGACGACGGTGGCGCCCTCCGTTTCACCAAAGCCGACCATGGACCTGGACCTGCCTCTGGCTCTGGCAATCGATGGCACGAAAGACACTTTCTACTACGATGCGCCGCTCTGGACAAACGACGAGCTTTTGGACGAGGGCGGAGAGTCGAAGACGGACGCATTCTTCACGCCTTCGACCACGTTTACGGTCCTGATGCGGACGGGGTCCGAGGAGAGGACGCTTATCATCGAGCTCAGTCACCCGAAGAGCCTGAAAGAATTATTTGCCGGTGGCTACACGAAAACGTCGGCCAGTTTAGAAGAATGGCGCGGCCTCGTGCCGAACGCGGGGTACCAAGAAAACTGCAACCGCCAGGGCTTTAACGTGGCCGCGGACGGCTGTTATGTTGAAGTTTCGGACTATAGCTGCAGACTTCGCCTCGGGATCTGGTTTAATGAACTCGAGAACTGCATGTCATCAGATAGCTTCTTAGGCCTCGGCGCCACCAAATGGTCGTCGGGGGCAGTCTGCAACGCCAAACATCAGTTGGAAGGAGCGTTAGGCCATTGCCGCGACGAGCCTTCGTTTACGCGCATCTACGTAGGCGGTGTCACAGCCCCGCCGACGTTCTCGCCAGAGCCTTCTCGAGCCCCGACCACCGCCGTTCCGACGTCGTCGCTGGCCCCGACGTCGTCACTTCCTGTCCAGACTATCGCGTGCGGAGAGACTCGAACTGGTTCCACGGTTCACGAGGCGCACTGGCTCTCAGGCAACGACGCGCCCGATCACTTCTATTTGATCACGCCTTCTGAGACCGCGTACTATCACTTCTCGACCTGCGGATCGAGTTTCGATACGATGTTATACCTATATCAGGTACAGGATTCCAGTACCCTTGACACCTGCCTGCGGGCGCCAGCACCGGGCGCGGGTCACGCGAACGTGCTCGGAACGTGGAACGATAAAGGATGGGAGACCTGCGTGTTTAAATCTCCAAGTTCGTCCAGGGAATTCGAGAATGTCTGGACCAGAGGGCCACTAGATGCCGGCGAGACGTATGTGCTGCAGGTCACCGGACATGCGGACCAGGAGTGCTGGGAGGACAACGAGCGTGGCGCGTCTGCTGCCGGCGATTACGTCCTGTCGGTGGAGTGCGCCGATGAACCCGTCGACGAGTGGTGCGCCGATTTCGATTGGTGTGAGGATAAAGAATTAGGGGAGGAGGGAACTGGATTTTGCAACGAGTGGGGCAACGACCTGGACGGCTACTGCGAGACCGACGAGGACTGTGAGGCAAAATCGAGCTGCTACGCGGACTGCGCGGCTACACCGGGCTGCGACCAGCCTTTCCTTATGTGTGAAGAGGGCGTCTGCGACTCATACATTTTAGACGAACGGTGCGACGGTCAAGATGACGACTTTCACCTAGGTGATGGCTATTCGTGTTGGTCGGATGATGAGGGCACCGGTTGGCGCAAGGCCCATTGCTCCATGTTTGCGCGGATGGATCCTCCAGATTACTCCTCCCTGGACCTATCCTTCCGGGCAAGAGATTGCTATGATTACACGGAGGGCCCGCACGTGGAGTACCTGACAGAAATGTTCCTGCCCGCTAGCACGCCCCAAGACTGCCTCAACCAGTGCGCGGGGATGACCTGGTCGAAGGCCGCCATAATTTCGGGCGACGGCAGTCTTTGCGAATGCGTCGGCGGAGAAATCCAAAAGTGCTACCTCCGACCAGTCGGTACGCCGCATACGATCGACGCGCTCACTGGGAGCAAAACCGTGTGTTACACGAGAGACGTCGACCTCGGCGGCGTCGAGTATCAAGGCACGTGCACCAGCGACAATCCATGTGAAGGCCGATGTCAGAGCGGCTTCTATACGATGGAGTGCCTCGACAACGGACATATGTGGCACGGAGAGAGGTGCGACTCCTGTGATAACTCAGGCTGTGATCCGTACGACTTAACGGTGGCTATGGGCGGCTTTCCTAGGTGTAACCCGGCAACGGGCTCGTGGGGTTGGGACAATGACCTCGATGGTACCATCGATGAATGCGAGGGGGTTTGGACATGCGGGTATCATGAAACGTGTCAGGGCGTAACCGATGGAAGCTGCGAGCTGTCGGGCGACATCACCTCCTCACTGAGCGGCACGACGAACCACGGAGACGCAGGCTGGTGTTACAGCGACCTGGATCAGGATATGGGCTGCGCGGCGTCGCCGGTCGACTGCTGGAATATATGCATAGACGAGTTCGGCGACGCTCTCGTGGCAATTGACTGGTGGGAGGACGACGGCTGGTGCTTCTGCCAGGACGATTGCCAGTGCGTGTCAGACGCAGGTTGGGGCGGCTACATCATCGCGCGCGACTCGGCCGTCGCCGCGCTGCCGGACGCCTGCTCGGATGACGACGACGGATACTACTACGGAGATGATGATGCTCCAGGTGGCTGCTAGGCGTGGCATACTTTGGTGGTGATCTAGTAAGCACCACAATATACATTCCTACACTCCTAAATAAAAAAGCGCGCCTGGTCCAGCGGCCAGACTCGCAAAACGACCCGTCCCTTTATGACGTCCGTCGGCACGGGCCCATAGATGCGCGAGTCCGTCGAGTTGCGGCGGTTGTCGCCCAGCAGCCAGACGCAGCCCGGGGGCACGACGTCGGCGAAAAAGCTGCCCGGGATGCGCTCGCCCGCGACGGCGGCCACGCGCTTGCAGACCGTCTCGCCGGGCCGCGTCGGCGAGTCGGCCACCACGATGTCGCCCGTCGCGATGCGGCCGAGCCGCGGCGACACGCGATCCAGCAACACGAGGTCGCTGTTGGCGTTCAGCGTCGGCTCCATCGACGGCCCCGTGCAGAGCGTGAGGTCGACGACGTACGTCGTGACGCCCCAGAAGTAGAACCCGAACTTCGCGAGGCCCCACAAGGTGCGCCCCACGCTCTCGCCGTCGGGCGGCGCCTCGTCCTTCCACCAGCCCGTCCACGGCGGCGGCTTGCTCGTCTCCGGCGCTTTGTGCGGCGGTGGTTTCGCTGGGCCTCGTCGTTTCGGGCGCCGCGCGCGGCCCGCAAGCGGTCGCCGTGGAGTGGGCGCTGCAACGCGCAACGCAGTTCGCGAAGCGTGCGCGGCCAGACGGAGCGTGGTGCACGGCGCGGCGCGCGGCGCGACGCGCGCGATGGCAAGCATGAGGCTCTCTGGCAGCCTTGCAGCACCGCACTTGTGCAGCTAATCTATGATTGGAAGTAGTCTCAAACACAGCAAAGCGCTGCTCTACGCTTTCTAGCTCCCAGCATGCGCTGATGATGAGGCTAAAAAAGCACAAGGCATCGAGATAGCGGTCTGTAACACACTAGAAAAATGGGATAATATGTATCTATCGCGGGCGCTTGTTAGAAATAAAACTTACTTCCGCGGATGAAACGCGCGCGTCATGACAATCCCGAAGACGCAGTCGACGGCGAGGGTGGGAAATCCGTGAGAATCGATATGACGAGCGTCAGTGCAAGCATCGCCGCGAGCGCATATGGCAATGGTCCCCAACTAAGAACGACCTCTGGTCCCTGGGCTTGCATGTACGTCACCGCGTAAAAACAACCCCCCCATACGCCATACATAGAGTAGTTGAGAATTGCCCAGCCGAGCCCGCTGCAGGCCCCCTTGAGCTTGCGTCTACTCGCCATCACACGCTGCACGAACAGCACGGCAATAGACGGTAAAGGAAAAAACGCAATAATAAAAGTGTCGGGCTCGTCCGGAACCCAGCTATGGCCACAGACGCCGACGAGAACGGTGCAGGGGATGAGGATCACGCACACGAGCTTTACCACGCCCATGAGCTGCAGGTCATCTTCCGTGACGCGTGCCCCCGAATGAGCATGTTGCTCTGCTTCCATGCGGGTGCGCTCGCCGAGACCGTGCAGAAACGCCAGGTTATCCACCTCTAACAAAAAGAGTACTGCAACGGTATTGAGACACAAGTATTTCACTCGCCCGCCGTCCTCATATACAAGTGCCATGACTGAGTAAATTATATTTGGAAGCAGACAGATATACCTGGCATAATTAAGGCCATTTATGGCATATCGCCAGCCTCGTGGGACTTCCCGCCGCTTTGATATTTCTCGCAAGGCGATCTCGCACAGCATACAATCCCGTATCTCTGCGAACACGGCGAACGCGACGACCTGTGCATAAATCAAAATTTCAGGCGCGTTCGTGCTGAATCGTCGCATCGGCCATCGACGCTCACTGGTTGATTTATGCACAGGCGACGACTAACGATGCCAAGAAGAGCGTCAGCCAGTCCTGAAGCATCATGGATTCCATCCGGTCCTTCACAACGTCCTGCAGAGTCTCGAATCCTTTGCTGGTCGTGCACGCGGCGCACATAGCTTCCCTATTCTTCTCTTCTCTCAATTCATCGCTAAATCCTCCTTCTTCTGTTGTTTGCTTTTCGTCCAGCACGCAGGTGTCTGTCGAGTTGGTTTGACAGCATGGTCTGAGTGGCCCATAGCACCATTCACACATGCCCCCCTCGCAGAACGTGCCGCGTGAGCAATCGGAATGCTCGCTGCACGTGCTAAAGGTGACCCCGTGGGCAAGTCCAACAGCGACGAAGCACTGCAGAAACACGATTCCGATACTAGTGGCCAGGAGCCCGTACTTGCGCCACGGCGGCGTGTCCTCGCGTTGCAACCCGTAGTATATTGTGGTCTGGTGAAAACTGGTGGGCTCGCGCGTCGCGAGATGGTGCAGCGTCGGCTCATCGGGCGTCCGGGCGTCGGTCTCGAGGGTCCGAACCCGTCGCTCGACGGCTTCGAGGTCCAGCAGCGGTGCTTTTGCTTCTGGTGTGTCCTCGGCTGCCGGGCTCACTTTGAGGTCCATGGGCTGCGCGCCAAGGTCGTGAGAGCTTCAGTCAATAGCGTGCACGAGCGGACTCACCGCTCACGGCAGCGCTCAGATCGGTCACCGGGCAGCATCCTTGAGCCTCAGACTGGTCGATTAGAGTCGTTGGGCAGCCCCGGCGGCCGTGTGCGCTGCGCGCTGCGCACAGCGCCAGCGCCCAATGCTCAAACCTGTGAAGCAGGTCGTTTGTCTAAGTGCCGCTACCCGCTCGGCTAGTGATCTATAGGTGCCCTAGAGCCACGGGGCCCGCTGCTGCGCCGCCGACCGCAAAAACCACAAAAAACGGGTCGCAGCGCCCAGAGCCATGAGCAGATTTTGGGCGGTCACTCATCGAACGAGGCAGCCCCACGACTCACAATGGATGAGCTCGAGGACCTCCTGGCCCAGCACGCCTCGGTGACCATGAATCTGGGCCTCAAGGACCACTCGGTGTCAAGACGAGACGCGTTGCTGGGGCAGTCGCTGGCCGAGAAGGACCGGACCGAGGCCCGCAACTTTACGAGGCGGGGCGACGGCGTCGCGCCCGGCGAGCCCTGGCAGTGCCACTGCTGCGCCCAGGACAACGTCGCCAGTGCTTTCAAGTGCCGCTGCTGCGGGAGGCCGGCGTCGTACGGGCGGCCCGACGCCTCGCGACCTTTAGCGTTACCTGACGTCGTCGGCGCGATGCGCGCGCAGCAGATCGAGGGGTATCTCGATGGTGTAGTGCGCAAGCACTGCGGGGATATGGCGCCGGCGGCGAGAGATCGGTGGTTGGCGGGGCCGGAAGGGCCCGTGAACAAACGGGACGATTTGGGCTTCGGGCCCTTGCACGTCGCGGCGGTCGCCGGCAATTATAGAGCGGTGGAGGTTTTAGTGAAGCGAGGCGCGCTCCTAGAGTCCGTGACGATGCCGCAGGGCTGGCGGGCCCTGCACCTGGCGGCGTCGGCGGGCTCGGCGGACTCCATCAATGTGTTGTTGAGGGCCGGCGCGAAGCCCAATGGGACCACCAAAGGCTGCAAGTCGACACCGCTCCACTTGGTCACAAGAGGCGATGCCGCTAGATGTTTACTGCGAGGAGGCGCGGACTGGAAGGCCTGCGACGCCCAGGGGCGCACCCCCATGCACCTCGCCGCGGAGCGAGGCCTGGTGGAAGTCGCCGAGGCGTTGCTCGAGAAAGGCGGTTTACCGCTCTTCGAGGCGTCGGACGGCGACAACTGGCTGCCCGAAGCTACCGCGGAATATTACGGCCATAAAGAGTTTGTGACCTACTGTCGCAAGTTGGAAGCCAAGGCCCGGAACATCGACGTCGATGAATTACCACCTCGAACTTGGAGTGGCGCGCACTGGGAAACAGGCCTCAAGGAATATCGTAGAAGAGCGGCCGAGGATAGTGAACGAGGCCCGGGCATGTCCCAACTTATTAAAGAAAGGCTCCAGATCGTCGACATGATGACGGGCGAAAAGCTCAAAAGGCACGCCGAGGCGACCCACGCGACGTGGTCGGAGAACGAGAGGAAACGGGACCAGCAGCTGCTCCTCGAGGACGGCACGGAACAACCGGTATCATTTAAGCGGACCGTGGCGCAGAGCGGCACGGAGGGCACGATGCCGTACTCGGGCGAGGCCGAGGTCTTCGACGCGTACCTGGAGAATTTGAGGGACAACGACCACGACCCCGTCGCCTGCCGGCGGCGGGCCGTGTACTCGTCGGTCTTCGATCCCTTGCAAGCGCATCTTGCGCGGCCTCTTACACCGCGGCGGTCCGAGCCGCTTTCCTTACGGCGGACGCCCCGCGAAGCGCACACGCTGGTCTTCGGGGGCGAGCGGTAATAGTCTGTGTGTTCATTCACTGCGCATTGCCGATTCGTCGTCGGCGGCGCGACGGGCGGCAATGCAGTATTCGTGGGGAAATATTACACGGAGAGGAGGTGTTTCAGACTCCGGCGGCGGGCGGCGACTGCTCCGGCGACGGCAGCGCGGCCGGCTCGGGGCCCGTCGACGTAGTGGGCACGGGGGCCGGAGGAGGAGGCGCCGCCGTCACGACAGGCGGGATCGTCGTAGCCGGCACCGCCGCCGTCACGTAGTCGGCAATAGACGCGGGCGGCTTCGCAGCCGCCACGACGACGGGCGGGACCGTCGGCGCAATAGGCGCGGACGGGCCCGCTGCCGCCACAACGGGCGGAACCGTCGACGTAGTCGGCGCGGGCGGCACCGCCGCCGCCACGACCGGCGGGATTAAATCGGAAGGAGCCGGCCACGGAGCGGGCGCCGGCGGCGCCGTCGGCTCCACCGGCTCGGGCCCCGCCGCGGGCGCCGGCGGCGTCAGCTGCGCCCCGCGCACGGGCGGCACCGGCGCCGCGCGGATCGGCAGCATGTTGAGGATGTCGTCTTGCCCCTCGGCGAACTGCGGCCGCCGGAGCGACTTGCGTTCATGCGCCCCGCCCTCGGCGTTCGAGTTAGCATCCAACTCCAGATGCAGTGGATTTACGCGGAGGCGCACTACAAAGACAGCGACGCCACGCTCGCCGATCTCCGCGAAGCCGTGAACACGCTCGAGGATTCGGCACGGGGCGCCCGCCGGGTGTACGGTGGCCAGCATCCGACCGTAGCGGGATTTGAGTACCACATACAAAAGTCGCGTGCAGCGCTCGCCGCCCGCGAGACGCCGTCGCCGGGGACATCCTAATGAAATATCACTCACTACACAGTTTAATACTAGGCGCCCAGCATGGTTGCGCCGCCGACCGCGCCCGCCGCGACGACGGCCAGCGCGATGGCCTTGAGCCGCGGCGACGTCGTCGGCTCCTCCGCCACCGGCGCCTTCTCGACGACCTCCGAAGCCACCACGACCTCCTTTGGCGACGTTCCATTCAAAGGCGTGATCAGCTCCGACAGGTGCGACACCGTCGACGAGTCGTGCGACCCGAGCAGCAAGGACAGGGGCACGTCCCGCGACTCCCCCCCACAACACGCGGGAATCGCGTCGAGCGGTATATTATCAGCCAGCAACCTTTCACGAACTTTCTTCTGGTCCGTACCCAGAATAGCCACGCGCGACGTCGTCACGGGGTCGAGCCAGGACTTGATGACGACCCAGATGATTGTAAGGTACTTTGGCGCATTGACGACGTACGTCCGCCACGCGACCTCGGGATAAGATAACTCCATGGTCTGCATGATGCTCCGGAAGCGGTCTCGACACCTCGACGTGACGTGCCACGTCCTGACGTTCCTCATGTCGACCACATAGATATGTTTCAGCACCTTTGTTTTGTTGGGATCTGCCGGGTCGTGGTGCTTCGAGGCGGCGTACTTCAGCGCCTGGAACAACTCCGTGCAGACGGCCCTTCCTTTAATAATTTCCTCTTTTTCTATGTCCTTTTTATCTGTCAATTTTAAGGATTGGCCGACCCTTTCTACCACGATGGGATGACCATAGACATCAAACCCCGCAAATCTCATCGAGCGCCACTGCCTGAGTAATCTAAGAGCCTCACGCATCGTCTTTTGATCTCCTCTGGCGAGTTCATTGAGGTCGTACTTCCTTCGTAGCTCCACAAAGGCCTCGAGGGACTTGCAGGCCTCATTTTCTCGATCATCATAAGTCCAGTAGCCTCTTACGGTTCTTATGAGAGCGTGGGACGCGGCCTCGTCCTCGATGAGTTGGCGGCCTTCGGGACTGAGCTTGTCCTTGATCGCGTCCGCGAAGGCCAGTTCGTCTTCCTTTAACGGGTCGCACTCGGCGTGGTCGGCGTTCTTTTCGGGAGGCGGCCTCAACAACGTCCCGCGCTGCTCCAATCTTCGATCGACGACGCGCCCCCGCAGCGGCACGAAGGGCGTCTTTTCATCTTCGTGATACGGCTCGCTCGCGCTCCTCAACAAATCCTCGTCGCTCGAGGCCGGTTTTAGATTGCTGTCGTCGGCGACGTCGTTTTTCGCGCTGCAGCAGACCCACGGCATCGCTCCGGGCGTTGTGGGGTCGGCTGCTGGTTACTCCCGCGGCGCTGCTGCACAAATAAATCAACAGCAGGCGCCCGCGCTATACAAACCGAGCTTTGCGCCGCGACGCAGTGAGGCGAATGGTTGGCTGGCTTGGGAGAGCCTGAGAGGTGTGCGTCGAAATAACTGGCGCCTGTTCTTGAATTTTGGCCTGCAGCTCAGGCGCGTTGATTCGCCAGCGCGCCAGCCGCAAACCGCAGCAAAGCGTGCCTGATTCCAATGAATCTGCCTTTTGCGCAGCCAGAGACTGGCTTGCTAGTGTCTTACCGGCCGCTAGCAAATCGTACGAGCGGAACTTAGTCTTTGCGGGCGGCGCGCCGTCGGTGGCGCGGGATAGACCGGTCGAGCTCTACGCCTCCGCCGCGACGGCGCCGGTGGCCGCCGCCTTGTTGTACGCATCCATCTCCGCGTCGAGCTCGTCGGCGGTCGGCTTGCCTTTCTTCGCGGGCTTGCCATGATATAAGTCCATTTCTTTGTCCAAGTCCGACGCCGACCGCGGGCCGCCGCGGCCTCTTTTTTGACCCTTGCCGCCCTTCTGCGCGCCCTTGGACCGGCAGTCCCGGGCCAGGTGGCCGACCTTGCCGCAGATGCGGCAGGTCTTGTCCGTCTTCGCTCCGGCACTGCGACAGTCCCGCGCTAAGTGACCGATCTTGCCGCAGATGCGGCACGCCCGGTCTTCCTTACGGTTTTGCTTCCCGCCGCGGTCGTCGTGCTCAGAATAGCCCTTGCGGTCACCGTTGCGGGGAGCTCTCGGCTCGCGCTCCTTGCGCGGCTGCGGGCAGTCCGCCGAGATGTGGCCGAGCTCGCCGCAGTTGTAGCACTTCTTCACACCACCTTCGACCTTGGGGTTCGGGCACTCGGCGGAGATGTGGCCCTCCTGGCCGCAGTTGTAGCATACTTGCGGGCGGCCGCCTCTGCCAGGTCTGCCGCCGCCGCCTCCACCGCTGCGGGCGCCGCCGCGAGGACCGCCGCCGCCACCGCCACGCGGCTTGCGCTCCGAGGGATCTTTCGGGCCGCGGCCGGCCGACAGAGGAGCATCCATGATTTCTGTCTTGTGTGACGAGTGATGCCTAAGGTCGCGCGCGACCAGCTACTTGCCTACTTGCCTCTGCTGAGGACTGTTGTGCTGCTAGCTTGTCTATTATCGAGCCGCGCGGAGTTTCGCTGCACGAGTGGCTAGATGACTGATTCGGGGTGACGTACGCGGTCGCGCTGCGTCTGCAGTCACGAATGCGGCTTGTGCAGGCTGTAGATAGAGCCCTCGCGAGGGGCTGCCGGGCTTCGGCTTTCGAGCCCCCACCCCGAGGTCGCGCGCCGCACGCGAACCCGCCAGAGAGGCTTCCCACCACTCCTCCCGTCCGTTGGTAACGCGGCGCCGCACGGAACCTACGGACGCGCGGCGAATCACGGCCCGGGACGCCGCTGGACGTCTACGCTGGACGCCCCGACAACCGCTCTAGACGACCGCGCGACGACCACGTCCCCACGAATACGCCATCGCCGCGCCCCGACAGACACCTCAGAAACCCCCTTACACGCCGTACGCCTCCACCGCCGCGCCGTCGGGAACGACGTCGACCTCCAAATTCGTCGACGACAGCTCGATGCGCTCGCGCATCTTGTCGAGCGTCTCCTTGAGCATGCCGCCGAACTCGCGGGCCATGTCCTCCATCTTCGCCTTCATTTGCGAAATTTCCTCATCTTTTGAAGCTATGATCTCGTCCTTCTCCCGCACCGTTTTGGCCAAGTGACTTTCAGCATCATCGAGCTTATCTTGCAGGTCCTGCACCGTGTTCGACAGCTGCGTGATGCGCTCCACCAATTGTTCTTGCATGCCCTTGTACTGCCTGGTCATGTCCTTACTAATTTCATAAGCGGTTTCTTGTTCTTGATCAAAATCGGCGCGCAGCTTGGCTAGTTTTTCCTCGGCTTGGCGTTTCGCCGTTTCCGCGTCCGTCAGGGCCGTCTGGCGCATGCCGAGTTGCGTTCGTAAGCTCATCACTTCGGCGATGGCCCTCGCGCCGGCGTCGACGTCGGGGCCGTCTGCCGGGTCGCCGGCGCCCTTCTTGCCCTTGGGCATGGTCTCGAGCTCTTCTTTCTTTTTTGCGTCGGGCGCCTGGCTAGTGTCGTGCTATTAGGCTTGGTTGTCGGGTGGGAGGGCTGCCCAGTCCCGGTGGGGCTGCCTGTTCTTGGACCGGTGAAGGTCTGAATAGGATGCCTCGGTGCTCCGTCCGCAGCCGTCAGCGCCGTCACTTGCCCCCGGCTCTACAAGCTCGTAGCGCGACGACAACAAAAGCGGGCGCTGCTTGTCGGGACGGGCTGGTTCGTCGCGAGCCTACTACGCCGTAGGCGGGCCTTTCATTCATCAGGACGGCTCGACGGGGCCGCTGGAGGGCTGCGATAAAACCCGCCATTTATGAGGTAGAGCAGAGTATGAGCAGAGTCGTCGCCGCGCGCACACACGGACCGACCACACCCGCGGCCTCAGATTCGAAGCTCCGTAAAGTCGTTTGAGCGCTGGAACGCTCTCAAACTCGCTGGCGCCGGCGAAACCGGGCGCTAAGAGAGAGCACTTCTTGTGTCAGCTAGAGCGACAGCGCCGACGAGAAGCGACCACAGAAATGGCCTACCACGGCTACGCCGCGCGGCCGCCGCGGCCGCCGCCGCCGCCGGCACCCTACCACAGACAACAACAACCGAATGGCTACGCGCGCGCCGCCCCGGCAACGAACGGCTACCGCACGCAACCGAAGGACCGGCCGCCCGTGCGACGGACGACGAACGGCACACAACCAAGAAAACAGCGACGAGGCCAGGGCAGTCTAGAACGAAGACGCGAAGCCCGAGCGGCGGCTAGGGCCGCCGTCGCCTCGGGGAGCTCGTTGAGCGCAGTAGCAGCAACGTTCCAACCGCCGTTCCAGCCGATGCCCCAGGAGGAGCCTACTTCTCAATGGCCGGGCTACCGCGTGATCTGTGAACAGCTCGGCGACGAGGACCCGAGAAACCGAGCGTCGGCCGTCCAAACTCTACGCCTGATGACGCATCATCAGCCGTCACAGAACCCGTGGGGCGGGCCCGCGCACCGACCGGCCGCCGCTGTGAGGGCGGTCGTCGAGCACGACGGCGTCGCTCCTTTAGTAGGACTACTCTCACAGGAATCAAATCCCGAATCGCAGATCGCCGCCGCCGATGTCCTGCGACAGGTCGTATCTACGAGTAGACCCCAACAACAGCCGCAACGCCTGGAAACGGTCATGCGCGAAGACATCACCGCGCCTATAGTAGGCATGCTCGGCTCTGACCGTGAACGAGTTCGAAGTTCAGCATTAGGCGCTATCTCGCAATTAGCCAGGGCAGGTGGCGAAGCGAGACATCGCGTCTTCTCGGAGCCGTTCCTACTGCCGCGCTTGCTGGACGTCACAGAATGTCTGCAAGAGAAGCCGGGCGACGTCGACGACGCCGTCGGTGCTGACTCAGCGTGGGAAATGAACTTGAACGTGACGTGGTCGCGTCGACGCCGTCGCTGCGATGGCGTGTTGCCTCGACGCCGTCGACGTGGCCGCCAGAGGGTCCACGCGTCTCGCCGGCGGGCCGCGGCGGTTTCGCGACGGAGTCAATTCCACACAGGCGTGCTCCAGCTCATGCTGGACGACGAACAGACGTCGCAAGAGGCGAAGGAGGCCATCGTGAAGCGGCCTGGGGTTGTGGAAAGCATCGTCGCGACGGCGACGCGGGCCTTGCCGCCGGCCGAGGAAGCGGCGTTGCAAGCGCGCGGTTGCGACCTCGACCAAACGACGGAGAATTCAGTAAGCGCCCAGAACGCCACCAAAGCGCTCGTAGGTTTGGGTAGGGAAGGCATCAGCGAGGCCGCGAAAGCAGTAGTAGGTGTTTTAGAAGACAACGACGACTGGGCCAAGAAGCAGGCGGCCATGGCGACGATGCGGACGCTGATTGATTCGGAGGTGGCCTGTGAAGAATCAGCAGTATTATCAGATGATGACGAAGAGCCGCCGGGCGCGTTGCAGGCCGTGCGCGACGCCGGCGGTGTGGAAAAAGTTGTGGAGTTGTTGGAGGACGGCGACGAGTGGGGCCAGGCCTCCGCAGCACTAACGCTCCAGACCTTCGTCCGAGCCGGCGACGCAGTTGATGATGAAGAGGTTGACGAGGAGACGCTACGTTCGGAGCTCGCCGAGACGGACACGGTGCAGAAACTCGTTACTATGTTGTCCAGAGGTCATGAAAGGCCAGCAGCGGCGGTCCAAGCGGCGGGCGCTCTCGCAGCTCTCGTGGAACCGCAGGAACACGAAGAGCCCCAAAAGGACATCTTGCGGACGCAGCTGAAGGAGGCCGTGAACGAGGACGACTCCGTGATTCCCACCGTGGTCAATTTGTTGCAGAATGTTCTTGAAGAGGATGATAATGATGGCACGGCGGCTCGGGATCTTGCCGAGACTCTGCGGAACGTCGCGGACGGAGATCTGTCGAACCAGCTGCAGATCCGCGATGCCGGTGGTGTGCGGCCGTTGCTGGAGGTCGTCGCGCAAGAAGAAGACATCGGAAAAGCTTTGCTGGCGTCGTCGACGGCGGCGTTGCGGTGTCGGGATGATGTGCAAGTCCGAGTGGGGCTGCCGTGTCGCGAAGAAAGGCTGTACGCGCGGCTCGTGGCGCATCCCGCTGGTTTTCGGAGATGGTTTGTTAGACATCAATTAGCCGAGAGGTCCAGGAGGCGGACGTTAGAAGCTCTTGAGGATGCGCGGCGCCTGAAGCAACTGATGGGGTTATGTAGGGACGAGAAGGAGGATTTGTTGTCGCGGTTGGATGGCGCGAGGCCGGCGTCGCCGCGCGGCGAGTTGCGACGACCTTTAGATGCGTCTGTGGTTGTGCCGGCCCGGCTGCGGCCGCGGCCGGGCGGCGCGGCGCCGGCGGGCTCGGGGTTGGTGCGCTACGAGCTCCTCCAGTGCGAGATGCGCGAGCTCGAGGAGCTCGAGGCGTCCGTGCTCGGCTATCAGCCCACTCATCAAATTATTGATGACGCGGCGAACCCGGCGGCGGAGCTCCAGCTGCTCAACACGACGCTGGCCGTGCTCGGGTCCGAGCCGCTGGCTTGAATTATGATATCGTTGTAAGTATTCTTGAATTTACACACACAACACGCAGACCTACTTCTTCAGTAGCCGCTTGAGCTCGCCGAGGAAGACCTTTCGACTCGCGCCGCCGGCGAGCGGCGTGAGGTCCTTGAGCTTGCCCAAATAGGGAGCCGGAACGAACTTGAGGCGGTCCTGAAGCGACTGCGGGAATAATGGCGTGAAGAGCCCGACGAACGCCTGCAAAACGAACGGCAGATTCATGATCATTGTCGCGCCGGCCAAAGATGGGTACAGCTTCTCGTACTGTTCTGATGACTGCGTCAGGGCTTGGGAGAACTTTCGGTCCGGGATCTGTGAGATTCCCGAAATGTCGTTAGCGAACACGACGGTGCAGAGTCGGCCTGTCCTTGCTGATCTAGCGTCCGCGACGAGCGCGTGAATCTCCTTGACGTAGAGCAGGAACTCCGTCAGCTGCGCGACACTCACTTGACGCATCATTTTGGTATCATCTATGAGAGAGGCGCGAATCACGTAGACCAGATCCCCCTCGGCCGTCGACATGGTGAGGATATTTTTCTCGGTGATGTATTGATTGATCGTCTTCGCATGCGGCGCGCCCTCGCGGACGGGGTCGTTGTTCCACTTACCCGTAGCGAACGCCTCCTTGTACGCCGCACCCGCCTTGGCGACGATCTCGCTGCCTGCTCCGCTGCGCCAGGCGAGCGTCTCCTTCAGGGCCGTCGCCGCTTCGCTCTGCGTCGGAAACGCCAGCGCGAAGCGCAGCAGTGCCACCTCCGAGAAGTCGGGAGCCACGCCCTTCAATGCATCGACGGTCGCTCGCTGTTTCTCGAGTAGTTTCGGGACGTCCTTCGCAGGTTCGATGACTGCGGCAGCATGCAGCTGGACATGGCTGCGTCGCGTCGACGCCGTCGGCGCAACAAATGCACTGGCGCAATGCAGCAGCACAAATGCTGCTATGCACCTCATCTCTTTTGATGAGTTGTAGAATGCCGTTGTGCAGTAGTAATAGATAGCCGTGATCTGCTCACGATCGTCTCAAGTCGATCACTGCGACAATGCCAGCGCCAGCGCAGCAAGGCTCGTGTTTCTAGTGTCTTACAGGCCGCTAGCTCGGCTCGTCTAATCACTTTTTACGTTCTTTTTACCGACGCTTCGCGACTGAATCGCGGTGTTTGCGTCACGAGTGATCGATTTCAACTCTAACGTCGACGCGTAAAGCACACCGAAGCAGAGACATCTGTCATGATAAGAGTAGAGGATGCAGGCATCAAATTGCTCGGTGCCAGCCTGGGAATCGTCCCGTGCCGAGCGCGGTTCGTCGGGAGATTCGTGGCGTTCTCCACCTTTGTCTCGACAACATCCGGCCTATTCTTTGGACAGGCCGGCGCGTTGCTCGGAGCGGGCCCGCTCGTCCCATATCTCGTCGGCGCCTGTGTGGAAATCAACCAATGCGTCGGGCGCGAACCGGCATCACCACGCCATCGAGCAGGCGTCGCGTCGATGGCGAACGCGCCGTAAAATTTCGATTTCCACACAGGTCGGCGCGTGGGCCGGCTACTCCCTGGCAGGGGTCATCTTCTGGAGAGGCGAGGTCAAGCGGGCGCTCAAGTTCGTGCAGGCCTACCCGCGCCTGATGGAGCACGCGCTCTTGAGTTCGGGCGACCACGGCGAGTCTCAGACGTTCAAGTACGCGACACGGACCTGACGACCTGGATCCGCGCGGACGGGTGCTCGCGGTGGCTCCGCACCGCGCGGATGAGCACGCCTCGGCGTCCTCGAGCCTCAACGTTTGCGACGCGCCGTCGCCATCGACGCGGCGGCTCACTCGTTCAAACACAGGCTGGCTCGTCCTCGCCGCGCAGAAGGTCGCGCCGTCCGTGCAGCAGATAGAAGACGCGAAGCGCGACAAGCCCATCCAGGCGGACATCGAGAGCCAGTAAGAACATAGCCCTAGGGACAAAATTACGCAAGGCCACCGGGCGGTCCGGTCCAGCCATCGAGAGACGATTCCTCATCGTGGAACTGGATGTCGACCATGTCGTCGCCGTAGCCTGCGGCGACGTCCTCGGGCTCCTCGGGGAAGTCCCGCTCCGACCGCCAGAACTGCAGGACCCTCCAAAACAGCTCGTCCGGCAGGTGCGGACCGCGCCGCCGCATCCGCTTCTGCCGCCGCGTCCGGCCCGGCGGCGCCGGGAAGAGCCGCGCGAGCGCGCCGCCCTGCGACGGGCCCACCAACCTGCCTTCATTCGGCGAAAGCATGGCCCGGCCCCTAGAGCACAACACACGCAGTACCAGGAGGTCGCGCCGCGGTTCCGAAATATATCGTTTCCAGGTCCCGCCACTCAAGCGAACCTCCTTCAGCAGCTCCGCGGCGTCGTCGCGATTGCGCCTTTCTGCCGCGGCCTCCGCGTTGCGGCCCGCACCATCTGTCAGAGTGAGGACGGCGCCCCGTCGTAACAGCAACCTTATGATGTCCATGTGTCCTTGAGCTGCGGCCAACATCAACGGCGTCATACCATCGGCCGTTCTCCTATCGACTGAGGCACCATGCGTCAGCAATAGATCGACTAGTTCCCGTCTCCTCACGCGGTGGTCGTCGTTGCTTTCGATGCCCGGCTGGAACACAACAGCCTCGATGAGAGGCGTCCACCCGTCGCCATCCGCGACGTCGACCCTTGCTCCTCTCTCTACCAGTACAGTCATGGAATCTAAACGACAGAAGATGGCCGCGACGCTCGGCAGCGTGTGCCCGTCAATGGTCCTCGCATTGGGATCGCCGCCGTCATTAATCCACTGCGATAGCACGGAGACGTTGCCGAGGGCCGTCGCGGTGAGGATGTGCTTGGGGAGCGCTGACATGTTGGGTGCCGCGGCCATGGCTTCAATATTTGCCTGTGTAACAACGGCTGCGATGGCGTCAGCCGTTGTTTGTTGTTGGGCGTTCAGGCTGTCCGTTGTGCCGGTGCGCGCCGTCGGGGTGCGGTTGTACTGGTTGTGGGTTGCACAAGCTTGTAGGGGCCCGTCCACGGTCGGGGGCCGGGAGCGGAGGCAGGGGCGGGCCCAGTCGTCCCTGGAGAACGCCGAGGGGGCGCGAGGCGCTCTACCGACGCAGCAAAGGCGCTCGTTAGAGCCTCAACGCAAAAAGTGCATGTGGAGCTAGCGTGCTGTAAGACACTAGCTAGCTAGGAGCCAAAGGCCGCAGCGAGCTTATTCATTGCCAACAGCAGCGAAAATCAGTGATTGGGACGCCTTACTACTAGCGCAGCCTCGTGCAGTCGATCGCGGCAAGTCCGGGCGGATAAAAAGTGCTGCACAAAGCCGCAGCATTAGCAGCGCTGCAAAACGCGCGCCGTCGACGAAACGAGCCAAAGAAATGGACTCCTTCCTGAGTAGCCTCTCGACGCTGCAACAAAAAAAGCCAAAAACAACAAAAACGAACGCCCTCGACGTCTTCGGCACCGAACCGGCAGCGCCAAAGACAAAAACAACAATCGCACCAGACGACTACGCGCCGCCGAAGACGAGCGCGCCCATCTTCGGGGCGTGGCCCATCCTGCCCGGCGCGCCGACGATTCCCACGTGCGCGCGCGCGCCGCCGAAACGGCCGCGCGAGGAGCGACCGCCGCGACCGCCGCGGGCGGACCACTACGGAGGAGGTCGCGGCCGCGGCGCGGGCGGCAAGGGCCGCGGCCGCGGCGGCAAGGGCAGCAAAGGCAAGGGCCGCGGCAAGGGCCGGGGCCGCGGCGGCAAGGGCGGCCGCGGCCGCGGCGGTCGAGGCAAGGGCAAGGGGAGGCGGCGCGACGGCCCGCGCGCCGGCGCGGCCGTCTGCGCGGCCCTGGACCTGGAGGCGACGGACGCGCCGCGCGTCGAGGCGCTCGTGAAGGCCTTCGCCGACGCGCACAAAGAAAAAGTGCAGGAGCACCTCGCCGTCGCGCGCGCGCAGAAGCAACTGGATAGGCGCGCGCGGCACGACCCGAAGTTCCTGGAGCAGCTGCTGCTCGGGGCCCTGAAGCGGGAGGCCTCGATGGCGGCGGCGGTCGGGCGCGCCGAGGCTATATTTCGGGCGCCGCCGGCCGAGGACGGCGAGCGCCACACGACGCTCTGCGCGGGCGTCGCGCAGGTGCTGGGGAGCGTCGCGCGCGGCTGGCGCGCGGCGGAGGCCGAGGACGAGCGGCAGCGCGCCGCCGTCGAGAAGCAGGCGCGGCCGGCGCCCGCCGCGGACTCCGACTCTGAGGACGACGACGACGAGGACGAGGCCGGCGCCGTCGTGGCGTCGCACCCGCTGCTCGGCGTCGCGCCGCCGGCGCGCAAGCGGCGTCGCGCCGCGGCGGCGCCGGCGGGCGGCGTGCCCCGGGACGTGGCCGTGGCCGCCGCGGCCGCGGGCCTTGAGTCCGCGTCGTCGTCGAGCGACTCCGACTCGTCGTCGGACGACTCGGACTCGGACGACGACGACGACGGCGCGCCCAACGTGCCCGCGGACCTCTTAGCGGCTGCGGCGGCTGCGGGCGCGTATTAGTATGTAATTGGTGTTCGACCGTATACCGCCACCCTGGGAGGCGCCACCATGGGGGCTCGTGCGGGTGCAGTGGCGCCACTTTGAGCCGCTCGCGCGCGGCCGCATCAAAACTTATATGCGCCAAGATCGGCGTACGTCTTTAACATCACCATCACTGCAGCCTCGCAAATTTTGGGCATTTATAACAGCTGCGCACGTCGTCTCGCCACCCTCAAAACGCAGCCCGATAGCGCGGCACGCGGCGCGGCGCCGCCCCTTAACGTGCGCGCGCCATGCGCGGGCTCGCTGGCGTCGCGCTGCTCCTCCTCGGCTGCGGCGCGGCGGCGGCCGCGCAGGACGCCGAGGCCCTGGCCGCCGCCTGGTGCGCCAGGACAAGCGCGACGCCCGAACCACACGTCATCTTCTACAACAAGCTCGGCAAGTGCGGCTCGACGACGATGGACAACACGGCTCAGAGGTACGCGCGCGAGACTCCGAAGCGCGCGTTCCTCGGCCTCGCGCCAAGCCAGTGGAAGGACAATTTGAAGCGCAACCCGGCCGCCCGGGCGAAGATGCTGCGGGACCTCGGGGGCGCGTACGGCGACTTAGGCGACCACGCCAAGGCGCGAGACGTGCTGGAGCGCGCGCTCGCGATCGACGAGCGGGCATACGGCCGCGACCACCCGGAAGTGGCCAAGACACTGACGAACCTCGGGGGCGCGTACGGCGACTTAGGCGACCACGCCAAGTCCCGAGACATGCTGGAGCGCGCGCTCGCGATCGACAAGCGGGCGTACGGCCGCGACCACCCGAACGTGGCCCGCACGCTGAATAACCTCGGGAACGCGTACGGCGACTTGGGTGACCAGGCGAAGAAGCGAGACATGCTGGAGCGCGCGCTCGCGATCGACGAGCGGGCGTACGGCCGCGACCACACTGCCGTTGCCACGACGTTGGGGAACCTCGGGAACGCGTACGGCGACTTGGGCGACCACGCCAAGTCCCGAGACATGCTGGAGCGCGCGCTCGCGATCGACAAGCGGGCGTACGGCCGCGACCACCCGAACGTGGCCCGCACGCTGAATAACCTCGGGAACGCGTACGGCGACTTGGGCGACCACGCCAAGTCCCGAGACATGCTGGAGCGCGCGCTCGCGATCGACGAGCGGGCGTACGGCCGCGACCACCCGAACGTGGCCCGCACGCTGAATAACCTCGGGAACGCGTACGGCAACTTAGGCGACCCCGCAAAGAAGCGCGACATGCTGGAGCGCGCGCTCGCGATCAAGGAGCGGGAGTACGTGCGGCAGAAGGCCGCGGGCGGCGCGTCGGTCTTCGTGACGGGCCACGTGTACTTCGACCCCGAGTTCGAGGGCTTCGGCACGAGCTTCGGGCGCTTCCAGCTCCTCCGGTCCTGCGCCCCGCGCTCGTACTCGAAGCTCGTGTACACGCACAAGGACCTCGACGCGGGCTGCCTGCGGAACGTGAGCTGCGCCCGGGGCGCGTACGGCGGCATGCTCCGGTCGATGAAGAACACGGCGTTGAAGTTCCTCGGCGGCAGCGAGAACGCGACGATTGAGGCGTCCATCGACCACCTCCGCGACTACGCGGTCTGGGGCTTCATCGACCGCTTCGGCGACACGCTGGACCTGCTGGCGTGCGCCTTCCCGAGCTTCTTCTCCCCGGTCCTCCACGAGCCCCGCCAGCGCCCGCCCCACCGGAACGCCTGCACCGGCATCAACTGCGCGCCCGATCCGGCCGTCTTGGACTACATCGACGCCGAGCTCTGCGACGCCGAGAACGAAGTCTTGGCGGTCGCGCGCGCGCTCTTCGACGCCATCTCCCGGCGCGTGGCCGCCGGCGAAAAGTGCTGCCGGCCGCCGCGGAACGCCTCGGCGCGGGAGCTCGCGGAAGAACCCGCCGGCCTCGCGGCGCCGCGCGGTAGACGGCGGCCGCTCCCCGGCGACGGCGCGAGCTTTAAGCCACCATAATTGAGGGAGTCTCAGTATCGTCGTTTGACGGGAAGTCTGGTCAACTTGAACGGGTTGGAACGGGCCGGGAGGACGTGTATTTGTAATGTGAATCTCCTTTGGTGGGTTCGGGCTAGCCGCGCCCCCTGAAGTCACTGTAATCTAAATCACAAAAACAGGAAGTTACACCTCGCTCGACCCGAGCCCCCGCGCCGCGCGGACCGCGGCTTCCGAATTGAGCTCCTTCATACCACCGCTCAGCCGGTCGAAGACCTCGTAGGCGTCCAACACGTCGGCCTTCTCGACGCGGCCCAACTCCAACAAAACCCGCAGCGCCACGTCGCCGCGCGCCAAGGGCGCTTGTGTAGGAAACAGCGCCGCTATGACATCTTCGTCCATGGCTGGCCGCGGGCCCTTGTCGTGCGCGAAGCCCAGCTTCGCACACGCCTCCGACAGCGACGCATTTTCGAGCTCCAGCCCGGGATACGCGCTGATGACGCCAATAACTCGAGCGAACAGCAGCGTCGCGACCAACGAGTAGACGATCGTGAAGACCATGCCGCCCGTCGACTCGGCCTGGATCTCCCCAAAACCCAATGATGTCACCGTCTCGGCGACCCAGATGCTGCTATCGGCAAAGCCCCACTCTTCGAGGAACGAGATGGCAAACACACCCACGAAGGCGAGGATGAGGATCTCGAGGAGTTGACGTCTAACTCGTTGTCTCAAAAAGATGGCTCGCCGTCTTCCGGCCTCCACGGCTCGAGACCTCCCTGCTCTATGCTGCTCCTCGTCATGATGATGAGCATCGAACTCGTTCTCCGCGGCCTCGTGCACGGCAGCAACAATCGCCGCCAACACACATCCAGCTAGAATGACCATCGCGAAACTATAACCAACTAAAGACCACTTTTGGAGCGAGTCGAGGTCGTCCAGATCGCTTTCAGTAGGTAACCCGTATCCAACCGTAGTGACAGAAATGGCGAACATATACGACGTCTCCAGCACGGTCCAGCGCATCGTCACCAACCCAAAGTAATAGGCGTAGCCGAGACATGCTAGCAAAACGAGCGGCGCGCCGCACAGCAAGCGATGCTCGTACTTGTGGCTGCCCTTGAGGAAGAAGGAGCGGAGGGACTGCCACATCGTTTGCGGCTTTTGGTGCTGCGCGAGGGCGTCCTGGTCGTCGAGGAGCGTGTAGGTGTGGTTGCTCCCATAGCTTTTATCCATGGCTGCCTCGCGGCGCGTCGCCGGTTGGGGCTGCCTTCGCGGCGCTGGCGTGCCCTCTGGCTAGTCCGCGCGTCGCAAGAGCGCCCTTGGGCAGCTCGCGTCGTCGCGCAGAGGCGGCGTCGCAAGGCCGAAATCACATGGTGAAGCTACTAGGGACGCCTCCACGGACGTCCGTCTGGACCTCTCGCACGCTCAAGGAGGCTTGTAGCACCAGTGGAGAAGGCTGACGGGAGAAATAACGCAGGCGCCGAGGCCTCGACTGCTGCAGACCGCGATGGCAAAGCGCCGCTTGCGGCACGCCAGAGTAGAGCAAAAATAGTGCAAACCACAGCATCTGTGACTGCACGCATCGACCTAATCGATCCTGCATCGCTTGCAATCGTGCAGCGGCTGTAGCAGCGCCAAACAGCACCACTGCAGGCTGCAGCAGCGCACAAACAGCATCGCAGCAATGTCGGAAGAAGCAAAGACGGCCGAGAAGCCGAAGCCGCGCCGCCGCCTCGGCCCGCCGCGCAGCCGCAAGAAGCCCGACGGCTGGGAAGATATAAGAGAGGACGACCTCCTCGAGCTGCCGACACCAAAGGAAGACGAAGGAACCGAGCAAGAACCGCAGGACGACCTGTGGCGCTGCGAGCCCTGGGCCGACGACGAGGTGCCCTGTTTGCTGGTTCAGCGGGACGCTTGGATGGATGCGAAGGCGAAGCGGCCGCTGGCGTCGTGCGATGCGATCGAGGCCCTCTGTGCGTCCGTGCGGCCGCCGCCCTCCGTCGTTAAAGTACCAAAAGATAAAGTGGATGAGGCGACGCGGCGCGCGCTGGAGGACGGGCTCGTGCTGGCGCCCTACGCCGAAGAAATAGACGGGTTTAGTTCGCGACAACTACTGTTAAGTGCGGCGACGCCGTCCAAGCATGAAGTCGTCCGGGACCTCAAATCGTTGCTGTTGGGCTGCGCGCGCGACCCGCGCTGGCTCGCGGCCATGAGTGGAGAACTGGACAAGCTCGCGAATGGCTGCGACCGGCGGAACACCGCTCTCATAAGGTTGAAGGATGCGAAACGAGCCTTCACGGAGCGCAAAACACGAGCTCTCGAGGACGATACCCCGGAGAATCAGTTCGTTTTGACACAAGTAGAGGGCCGCCTGACACAGATCGAGGGGTTGATTAATGATCTCGCGGACCACGAGCCGGCGCCGGAGCCCGAGACTAATGATGACGACGCCAAGTCGGATGAGGCGCCGACGGAGGGCGACGAGTCGGGCGCCGACGCCGACGACGAGGGCGAGACACCACGACCGCCGCGGCCGCCCGAGACGACGGCTACAAATGTCGCGCCCGAGGTCGAGCGCGCGCCCTCGCCGCCCGCCGTGCCGCCGGACGACGACGTTCATTTGCCGGTCGCCGCGGGCATGGCCCGGGATCTGCACGCCGCGGCCGTGGCCGCCGCGCCGCCGCCGCCTCCATCAGAACCGCCCTCGGCGCTGCTGGACGCGATCCTCGCCATGATTCTCATGCGCGTGCCGCCGCGCCCGGGCGCCGACGACGAGGCTCATGTCAGGTGGCTGCAACAAAAACACGTGGCCTTCGTCCAGAACTGGCGCGACGAGCTCGGAGTGCTCCCGCGGAGCACGGACGCCATCGACCCGCGCGCGCTGCCTTCTGCGGAGAACGCGCCTCCGGCGGACTTTCCCGACTCGTCACGGTAAGTTGTAGTACTACTTAAAGTTAAACGCCACCGGCAGCGGCCGTCGCTCGAACTTCCCGTGCGTCCGGCCGGCTTCGAAAACAAGCCTACCGCCCCGCCAGGCGCGCAGGGCAGCTCGCTGGTGGGGCCTGACACGCGGTTTCCGCCATCGTCGCGGCGGCGGTTCCCGCCGATTCAATCGAAAACAGACCGTCGACGCGTCGCGCATCGACTTGTGGCTGATGTCGTCGTCGGACAAAACGGGCGGCGGCGGCGACACGGCGTCGAAGGACCGGACTGGTATTGGTGAGGAATAGCCGTCAAAAGTACAATCACTAATCTCCGACATCGACGGCGACAGGGCCGGCTCGGAGGGCGTCACGAGGTGCGACGTGGCCGAGAGGTCCGGCTCGTAGGCGGCTTGAAAGTCGAGGCGGTTGCGCCACCGCTCGTAGTCGGGCGCGGTCTTCTTCCGGGGCGGCGAGAGCATCGCCCAGGCCGCAGGATCAGCGACCGACAGCAGCGCTCCTTTCGTACTCGAGTCGCGGCAGGTCATCTTCACAATTTGCAGGCCCGTCTCCGAGATGGTGTTGTTTTGTTTCAACAGGTGTCGCTTCGGCGTGACGATTCGGACGGGCTTGTGCTCCTTGATCGTTCTCAGGAAGGGTCGTTGGGACGGGCGCATGAGCACGGACTCGTCGTCCATGCTAGCGTCGTGAGGCGCCGCGGCTACGTGATCTTCTGGTGTCCTTAGGAGCGACCGCTCGGCGAGGGCGACTCCTTCTTGCATGGCGTGGATGGGGCTGCCTCTCAGATGTGGGGCTGCCTCTCCGGCGCAGGCGGGCGGTGATAGGCCGTTGCGCTTCGGGTGCACGTGGGCGGCCGAGGGGTGCCTCCTGGGCGCGAATACGTGTGCTCCTTGTTTAGGGGGGCAGCAGTGCCAGCTGCTCCCTGGAGGCTCCGCAGAGCCATTTTAAGTGCGCGTCACGCTAGTACGGTTACTCCTCTCCTCGCCCACTACCGCTCAGCGCGCAGCCGAAGGCACTTCCCGGCTTCTATAGCGCGGCCGGCCAGTGGGCGCAAACGTACGGGTGCCTCGTTTTAGCGCTCGGCGCTCTCCTTGGTTTTGAAGCGCCGCGCGTCCTCTCCTTGGGCGGGGGCTCGCGCAGCGCACCTCTGTGCCTCTCTTGAACGGCCGGGCGCGCCGGGGCAGCCGGTCTTTCGTCGTGCAGGGCGCACCAGACACGCCGCCGGGGAGCATCGAACACACCGCCAGCCGCCATGGCGACCGAGGCCGAGGAGATCGACCCCCTCGCCGCCGAGCAAGCGAGACTCGCCGTCACAAGTTTCAGGCGCACCGTGGTCCACGCGGCCCACGCCGACGAGGAAAGAGCGCTGATTGCATGGTCCAAAAAAAACAGACAAGCAAGGGCCAAGATCCGGAAGCGGCGCGACGTCCAGTTCGAGACCTTTAAGTTCGCGCAGAAGCGTTTGAGCGACAACCGCGACGCTCTGCAACAGCTCGACCGGCGGGTCCGCGAGACGAATCGATTGTCTCTTGCGAAGCGACGACAGATTGAAGATGAAGCAGCATCCATGGCCGCGCAACAGGCCCAGGAGATGCTCATCATAGATGCGGCCACCCGCGCGTCGGAGGAGGAGCGGCGTTTGTTACAGGACTTTGCGGAGAAACGCGAGGGCACCCAAGCCGAGCTCGTCGCGACGCACGCGCTCTGCGAAGATCTCGAGCGCCAGCGGCGCCAGGAACAGGAAGAACACTCCCGTAAAGTGGCGCGCGACAAACGACAATTGGAGAAGACGGCCGAGGAGGCGCTGTTAGCCGCTAGGCGAGCCGAGCTGGCAAAGACCAAGGCGCGCCTGTCGCGCAACACGCGGCAGCAGGTCGTCGAGATGGAGCGCATGGACGGCGAGATGGTGTTGCATAGAGAGGAGATGGTGCGATTCTGTGTCTGCTCGATGGCGTGGAGCTTCCACGCCATCGACGCGAGGTTGCCTGCGTCTACTCACTGGTTGGTTTCCACACAGGTGCGACTGCGGGGCGAGATCGACGTGCTCGAAGCGGACGCTGCACAACTAAAAACGCGGCTCAAGGATGCGCGGCGGCGTCAGGGCGCGGCGGCGCGGCGCATGACCACGAAACGCAAAATGAGGAGGCAGCGCCGGCCCGTGCTGCAAGTGGCGTCGCCGGAGAATAGGTACAAGGCCGCTGACGACGCTTCTGTAAGATGCCGCCTCTCCGCTGCCCGCGCGGACCGCGATTCCAAACTAGCTGAATCGGAAAAACTCCAGGAGCTCCAGGAAGAGGTTCGGAATGCAAGCACTTTCGAGGTGACCGCGCTGCTGAGTGCTGCGAGACGGAGGTTGCCCCCCTGCACGCCCGGCTCGTCGACAGCGACCTTGAATCAGGTGAGGCGAGCTTGGGCCGACCTGGATCGACAACAAAGAGATGGATTTGTGAGCGACGTCTTCGAGGAATTGTTCGAGCGGCAGCAATCAGTCGTTGTCGAGGACAGCGGATCGCCCGGGAAGGACATTCTGGAGGAGGAGGCGACGTTCGCCAGTAGGGACGCCTCGCACGTCTCAGAACCGACGCTCGCGAGCGGGTCGTACGCGTCGGGCCGCACCGGCGACAAGACGTACGAGACGGGCGCGACGGGCGCGGTCGCGCGCGCGCCGGACCACGAGCGCGACGCGATATCTCTCCTGTCTGTTGATGAGATCTCCGGCTTGGCGGACGACGACACGTTGATTGCAGAGGCTCGAAAACGGGCGTCGAAGGGCGGGCTGACGCCCGTGAAGCCGTGGAGTAAGAAGAGTTCTCGGTGACTATTCACTACTACATACTTAGAATCATGCCAGCGCCCGGTCCGCCAGCGGCAGGACCGGCCGCATCTCGACGAGCTCCGGCTCTTTTTGTTCCTCAGCCTCGTCGTGCCCGATACGTATGAGGAACACGGTCCCGCCCTCTTCTCTAGGATGAGCGGTACACTTCGCAGCGAAGTAGGCGCCGTCCTGCGCGGGGCGAGTGGTGAGTCGCGTCGATGGCGTATGGGACGCCGGGCACACACCAGTATCCCTGCCACCACCCCCGCCATCAGCGCCGCGCAATCCAAAGCGCCTAAGTTGGCCGGCACGGACACGAACTGATTGACCAATGGAGCACTGTCTACTATCATATACTCATCCTCTCGATCCGTAGATCTTTCTAGGGAATCGGCGGCTTTGCCCCACAAGGCCTTCCACGCGGTCGTGGAGATGAATTGTAATATTCCCACCTCAGTGAGCTCGCGCTTCGTGAGGCGGTCGCGGTGAAACAAAGCATCGAGGACTCGCTTCCCGAGGTCCTTGCCCAGCTTTTCCAGATTGGCTTCGAGTTCCGCTGAGCTCCTAATCTTCGTCATGTTGTATTGAACAAGCTCGCTGAAGACATACGAGAACGTCGAGAGCGCGACCTGCTTGTCGCGCGGCGGGCCCATCGTGCTGCACCCCTGCAGCTGTGTTGGGTGCCTTGCACGCCTCCTCACGCGAAGGGACTTGGAGTGTGGCTCAGGCAAGCTGGCTGGTGCTTAAAAAATGAGTGCGCGTCCTCCAATGTGGACGCTTCGCGCGGACGGGCCCGCAAACACGATTATTTATGCGGCCCTAGCTTACCACACACACTAGCACTGCTCAAAATCTGCCGCTCGGCGCTCGAGCCGCTGTGGCCCCAGTCCCAGCAGCCCAGCGCTCGCTGGGCAGCACATCCGGGCAGCCGTGCGACGAGGGGATGGGCCTGTTAAGTAAAATCAAGGCCCTGGGCAGCCTTACCACCAAAAGGAAGTACTCAAAACAAGAGCTCGCATTCATCGAGGAAGCGCGAAGAGCACTTATCGATTGGGGCGTCGCCTGCGAGACGGCGGGACCGGCAGAAGTAGAAGCTCTATATCTCCTGGAGCAGCGCAAAGTGCGTATTTATGTGGCCGGCACCGACGCCGCCGACACGGCCCTCTTGTTGAGACAAATTTCCGAGGCCATCGGCGCATCGACGAAGCCGGACACTTTGTTGTTGGAGGCGGCCGCACGGGTCGCGACGGGCGTAGTGTTACTGGAAGCGGCCGACGTCAAGTTCGTACGATTACCGGACGACCCGGACCGCTGGCGCGACGGCGCCGCGGCGATCCTCTTCGTCACGAGCTTCTCAAGTGTTGATGGGCTCGACGACGCACTGTCGCGGTACGGCTCCATCGCCCGGTCGTTCGAAGGCGTTGCCTTGCATTTGGTGGCAAACACGTGCGACTTCGAGGTCTATGGTCTGGAGCTGAGCATAAATCAAATTTTCACGGCGGCTTTACTCACTGGTTGATCTGTGCACAGGTCTGAAGGATTCTAGGCGGGAAAACAACAACTACGAGGCCGCGAAGCAGTCCACCCTGGATAGCTACCGGCGCCTGTCGGACGCGCAGGGCCGCGTCTTTTACAACCACGCCCTCGACTTTGAAGAGATGGGCACCGTGGGGACCTTCGTGGATCAGTTCCTCGAGGTGACGTTGCGCCAGCTCCTGCCGGACGATGAGGACGAGGCCGACGACGATAAACCGATCCTCGAGGAGCCGCCCGAGCCGCGCCTGTCGCACGCCGAGCAGGTCAAGCTGGCCATCGAGAACCTCCCGCCGCCGCCGCCGCCCTCGGAATACCCGCTGCGCGTCATCGTCGAGCAGGAGGAGGGCGCCGAGAACGAGATCACGGGCAAGGTCGAGGACGCGCCCGAGGAAGAGCCGGCGCCCGAACCCCCGTCGGGTGTCGAGGCCACAGACCGTTTCCGGGCCAAGTTCGAGGAGTCCCTCTTCCAGCAGCTCGTCACGAAGGGACTGGACGAGGAAACGGCGCGGGCGCGCGCCAAGGAGAAGGCCGCGGCCCTGCCGGCGCGCGTCGCGAAGCCGCCGCCCGTCGCGCCGGAGAAGGGCGAGGCGCGAGCATGGCGCGCCAGCGGGCTCGAGGTCCGTTCGACGCCCGCCGACGCGTTCGTGCCAGTGTGGAAATCAACCAGTCGCGTCGATGGCGTGGGACCTCGACGCCGCCGAGCAGACGCAGTTATGGAGACAACATCGCACGCAGGTACCGGGACAAATACCGCTCGGACGACGTCGAGGCGCTGCGGCGCGACCTCGACGCGTCGTTGGACTGAGACCGGCCCTCCCCTGATGACCGATCCCTCGGGAGGATAATCACACAGACCTTATGTCCGACGGGGGAGGGGGGATAGACTCGATACTAGTTGTTCGTCAGGTCCGACATCGCCGAGAACGTCTCGCCGACGGACTCGCGCTGCGAGGCCTTCTTGCTCACCGGGAGCACGCGCCACGTCCGCCCGTGGTCCGCGAGGTCCAGCTTGTACTTCAAATGAATATGCTTCGGCCGCGGGTCGGACTCGGGCACGGTCTCGTATGGCTGGTCCGTGTCGCCCGCGAGCTTGATCAGCGACTTGAGCTGGGCGTAGCACTGGTACGCCAAGTGCTCGGGCACGCCGGCCTTGCGTTTTTTATGAGGGACCGGGTCTCTGATCGACTCGACGACGCACCGGTCGACGTCGCCATCTGACAAAGCAGTGCCCTTGGTCCAGACGCACTCCACCACCTGACCCGGCCGCGGCCAGTCCGGCGTCGGTTGCGACGATTCCTCCTGGGAGTCGACCCGGGGCGCGGGCGCCGGCGGCGGCTGCGTGATGACGGCGTCGGGCGGCGTTGTGTCCACGACTCCAGCGTCGGGGTGCGCCGGCGCCAGGGCCGCGTCGGCGTCGGCCGTCTCCAGGGCGGCGGCGGCGTCCTCGGCGTCGGCGGACTTCTTCTTCTTCTTTTTCTTTTTTTTCTTCTTCTCGACGGGCGCCATCGCCGCGTCACCATCAGCACCGGAGTCATGAGAAGACTCGGACTTGTGCTTCTTCTTTTTCTTCTTCTTCTTCTTTTCCACGACAGGAGCCTCGTCATCCTCATCGGCCAGCGCCGCCTCGGCGTCCAACCTGGGTGGAAATCAAAATTTTACGGCGCGTTCATCGACGCGACGCCTGCTCGATGGCGCGGCGATGCCGGTTCCTCGCCGCTCGACCGAGCCAGGACGGCCGCGTCAGTGCACCCGACGCACAGGTTGATTGCCACACAGCGTCCAACCGCTCCTTCGCCTCCCTCTCAGCGCGCTGCTCCTCCTCGATCTTCGCTTGCGCCGCCGTGTCCTGCTGGATCAAATTCCAGTCCTGGTACATGCCTGTGTGGACATCAACCAGTGAGTCAGGTTACACACGATCCCCGAGAGATCCACGCGACCGAGTATAGAGAGAAACACCTCACGCAAACCACGACACACCAAAAATTGAAGGGCGCTCGAAGATTGAGTTCCTCGCTGGTACGTGCCAAACACGAACGTCACGTCGTCGCGACCTCGGAGCGCCTTCTTGAGGACCTCGTCGCCGCAGGTCTCCAATGAAGCGTGGTGCGACCAGTTGTTGAGATCTTCCTCCTTCGGTAAGGGGTACTGCTGGGGCTTGTAGCCGTCGCCCGGCTCCTGCGGTTCGAGGATTGAGCAAGTCTCAGTCGTCTTGCTTTCCGCGTTGGCGGCGTACATCTCGTCGCACAACCCTTCCCACAAGGCGTCGACTTCCTGGACAAGTTTCTGGGCCGCTAGTCTTGTAGGGTGTTCATTTATATCCGGCCAGAGCTTATCTGTTGTTCTCTTAATACGTCTAAGATCCTTCAAGACGTCCGGGATGGTCCCATAGAGCCCAGGCGCGTCCGGTTTCAGCTTCGCAAACACGCTCCCAAGATCCGCGTGGGGCTTCGACGCCGTCCAGCGCTTTTTATCGACGGGACCATGCAATTCGTCACCACTGGAAGGAATAGGTGTGAGTAACCGCTTCTTCGCGTCGGCGTCATCTTTCAGTAGTGAAGCTTGTAGCACTTCCAGACACCTCTGGGCAGCTTTCGCTGAGAGCACGTTCGCGCCGCCTCTCTTGCTTCGATCTTTTTTGGCGGCTATCTTGCCCGTGCACACGGGGCACTGGAGCTCGTCGTGGAGATCCGACGCCGTGTGCGGCCGGAACAGAAATAATTTCTTGAGGTCGTCGGTCGCGAAGGAGTTGACCTGCGTCGAACGACGGCGTCGCGGCGGCGCGGCGTCGCGTAGACGCCGAGGCACGCGCCTGGTCCTTGTCCTCGATGACGTTCTGGAGGCCCTCCTTCGAGAGCTGCCGCTGGAGCATCCGCTCCTCGAGGGTCCCGGACGACACGAAGCGGTACGTGTAGCACTGGTAGCGCTGGCCGTCGCGCCAGCACCTAGCGGCCGCCTGCTTGTCCGTCGCGGGATTCCAGTCCAAATCAAACATCACCAGTCTAGAACCGCCGATCAAGTTCAGCCCGCACCCGCCGGCCTTGGAAGACAACAAAAAGGCAAAATAATTGGCCGTGGGGTCGTTAAATTCATCGTTGAACTGCTTCCGTTTCTTTGTAGAAGTGGAACCGCCGAGCTTGCACGAGGGCCAGTCCTCCTGGTTGCACATCTGCTCGATTAAATCTAAAGTCGTCATGTAGACGGAGACGACGACGATGCGCTCCCGGCCCTTCCGTCGCAGCTCGGACATCAACGCGTGCAAGACCCGTAGCTTACCTGATAAAGCCGGATCGACCATCCTCGCGTATCTGTGGTCGATGCGGCCACCTCGGCCCCGCGGCGCGGATGCCGCGAAGTCGTTCTCGGGCATCAAGCTCTCCAATTCTCGAGCGTCGTCGCGCTGGACGCGAGACGCCGACGCGTCGACTTGCGTCGCGAGGGACGGATGGTTGCAGATCTTCTGGAGCCGCTGGATGACACCTAATGTATCTTTCACATGACCTTGGGTAGCGGCGACGCGGTCCCGCTTCCTCACTACATGCTCGTACATGCGCTGTTGGGTGGGCGTCAATTTGCAGCACACGACTTGCGTGAGCTTGGGCGGTAGGTGCTCGGCGTTCAACCGGTTCATGCGTCGGATGATGAAGTGGTCGCTCAAATCGGAGAGCTCCTTCTGGCGCGCCTTGCCGAGCTTCTTCTGCTTGTCCGTCGCGTCGGGCTCGCGGCCCCGCAGGATCGGGCCCTCGTAGTACTTCGTGAACTTGTCCTTGGTGCCGAAGACTGCGTGCGGGGGACGCGTCGACGTCATGTCGCGAAGACGCCGTCGCCGCGACCGCGCTCTCCGACCACCCCCGGCATCGGAAGACGGATAAAAGGACGCCGCGTGCACTACCGCCCGGGTTCGTGAAGTTCGACATGGCGAAGAACTCCACCAGGTCGTTCTGCATCGGCGTTCCTGATAGTAGTACTCGTTTCCGGCAGGCTAGTGATGCTAGAGCTTGACTGGTCTGGGCCTCGTCGTTTTTGAGACGATGCGCCTCGTCGCAGACGATGATGTCCGCGCTATCTTTTTTACGCGCGAAGCGCTGGTGCTGGGCCCGGAAGGTCTCGTACGAGATGACTAGCACGTCGTAGTAGCAGGCCGGCGACAGGAACTGGTCGATCATGCCTTCGACCGTTTTTCTGGATGTATCAGATAACGCCATGCACTCGACGCGCTCGCTCTTGTCGTGGGCCTTCGAGTTGATCCACTTCTCGAACTCGTCCTCCCAGTTCTTCACCAAGGAGCACGGACATACGACGATGCAGCGCTTCGCGAGCGGCTTTCCTTGTGAATCCTTGTTCTTCAGGAGCGAGTACATCAGTGTTATGGACTGCAACGTCTTGCCGAGGCCCATGTCGTCCGCGAGAATCGCGCCGGTGCCCCCGTACCGGTCCTTCTTCATGCCGTGGACGCACTCGAAGACGAAGGAGACGCCCTCGCGCCTGCGTGACGTACGTTCGCGTCTCCTCTCACTACGGGTGCGTCGACGGCCTCATCCTCGAATTTCCGCCTCCACGCCATCGCCGCGAGACGGGTTGATGTTCGACGCTGATACACGCTGGTGCGGCCGCAGCCACTGGCATAGTAGTGGAGGTACTTCAATGTCCGGCGTGTCGCCCTCGCCCTCGCACAGGACCAACGGTTCGTGCTCGCCTGCGTGTCAAAACGATGACTCTCTCGCGGCGGTATCGACGGCGTCACGGTGTCGACGACGGCGCCACCTCCACGCCATCGACGCGAGGGCGCCACGTCGTCGCCGCGAGGCGCCACGACGGAACTTCGGACGCCGACCGACGGACGGTACTTCGGCGGCGGCTCCTCCTCGTCCATGGCCTCCGCGTCGCTCAAGTCCTCCATGAGCGACAGGTCCATGTCCGTCGGGACTTGAATTTCGCCGGGGGTGAAGTCCCGTCCACTGAGGAACTTGCTCACCAAAGCCTTGCCCGGGGCCACGCGCCGCGGCCCTAAACACGACTTCTTCAGCAATTCGTTGGCGCGCCGCCCGCCCACTCCCAAAGGGCGGAACTTCTGGCGCACCTTGAGCGAGACGGGCGCCGTCGTCAATAGACCAGGGACCAAAGGCGCTCGTACGACGGCCATGTCGTCGTTGCCGTCGCCCTGGCTGCAGGAGTCCCTTCTGAAACGTTCCTGATCACTCAAGATCAAGGGCCGGCCGCAGGTCCCCAGTCTTTTCGTGGGCGGGCCCTTGCGCGGGCCGCCGCCCCCTAGGGGTTGGAACTTCTTCATCGTCGTCTGTTTTGTGGTGCGCGGTGGCTGCGGCGCTGTTTCAGCGGCGTTCTGGCTGGCGCGGCGCGGCCTGGCTGGCAGACGCGAGGTAAACTGCGCTTTCGCGTCGGCGCCACTGTTTACCGCGTAGCGGGCGTAGACGTGCGCAGTTTCGCAGCGCGCAGCCGGTGCGCTCGGTGGCGAACTGCAGCGCTGCTCAGCGAGCCCTGAAGCGGCCCAGCGGCGATGCGCGCGTCGCGGCAATCAAAGCGACTTGGTGCGGGAATGGTCTCCACTAGTACGTTTTTCACTAGCTGACGGGTCTCAGACCGGTCGGCACGCTGCCATGGACGACTGCGCCGGGCCTGAGGACGAGTCATTCGACTCTAACCCTTTGCGCACGCTTCGCAGAGGCCGTGACGCAGCTGCACGCAAGCGACCGCATAAATAACATTGAGCACAGTGTGCGTGCTCTGCAGTCCTCAGTGCTTGCTACTCTCGAAGTGTGTCCAATTGGAGCAGCTCTCGACCACCACAACACAAGATGTACAAGCTAGTCCTTGCCACAGCCCTCCTCAGCACTGCTGCGGCGCAGACGTTGGAGACATTTGACGGCAGCAGAACGTGGTCCGAGACCAATGACCCCGTAAGCAGCGGTGTTGCACCAGTACGCCATCGCCGCGACCCTCACCGCTCACCGCTCACCGCTCACCGCCCGCCGTCCCCGCAGGTCATGGGCGGCCTCAGCCAGGCGACCTTCAAAATCAGCCAAGGCACCGGTGTATTTAACGGCACCTGCAAGATCGTGCCGTCGCTGCAAGCTCCCGGCTTCTGCTCCGCCCAGAGCGAGAAGACGCACCTCCGCGCTTCATACCCCGATGTGAGCAAGTCGAAAGGTCTGGAGCTCGTCGTCCGCTCCACGACACCAACCTTCAAAGGCTTCAAGGTCGCCTTCGCGACCAAGCACGCCAAGAGCTCGAGCCGCTACACGCCCTTCGGGACGTTCAAGGCCCCGTTCGCGCTGAGCAGTGGCGCGCGCGAGCAGACGGTCTTCGTGCCCTTCACGGACTTCTCCTGGGACTGGTCGCCGTATACCGGCGAATGCGACACGAAAGATCCGACGGGCGTGCAGCACCACTGCTGCGGGGAAGGCGACCTCGAGCAGTACTGTCCCTCATCGAAGGACCTGGCGGAGCTGACGGGGCTGGAGTTGTGGGCCGAGGGCGCGGAGGGCGATTTTCATTTGGAGGTGAAGAGCATCGCGGCCGTCGCGGCGCCGACGCTGCGGTACAACAAAAAGGTCGACGCGTAGATTGTTTTTCCCATCCCCACTTCTCTTTGTAAGCCTGTTTATCTATCTTTACGCGCCGCGTTGATGGCGTTTGGGGGTAACCGGGGCATCTCTCTTGTTTTGTAAACAAGCCAGTTATTTTTACGCGCCACGCTGCCGCCCGGTCGGTCGCGTGGAGGTTGCAAACCGTCCACCCCCACGCCATCGACGCCGCATCAAACGGTTCCGAACATGGAGTCGTCCCGGGAGCTGTTCGGCGTCACGACCGGCACGCGGGACGGTGGCAGCAGTTCCAAGAACGACCGGAGGAGTCGCTTGTCGTGCCTCAAAAGATCAACAATACGCAGGACCGCGTCCCGCCGCAGCTCCGTCGTCGCCGCGGCGTCGGCGCAGACGGCAGCGGCCGCGCGCGAATACTGTAGCAGCAGCGAGCGCACGAGCGAGTCTTCGGCGTGGGCGGCATTGAAGGCGTCGGCGAAGCCCGCGACGCGTAGGGATAGATCCGGCTCGAGCCCGAACGGGTCGAGCGTCGGAGCCGGGAGCTTGCTCAGGTCGGCTGCCGATGTGGATTCGCGGAGCTTTAACAACACGTTCGCGGGCGATTTCGACTCGCCTTCGTCGTCCGTGATTGTCGTGCTTGTGCCTTGCGAGGCATTGTACCGTTTAGGTCGCGGCATCGGCGCGGCGGCGTCTGAGACCGTCGAGACGCGAGACGTAAAAAGCCCCAATTCCGCGACGATAGCGTGATGCTTGGCAGAGTCTATAAGTGCGACTCTGTCTGCGCCGGCTGTTGTCCAAAGTCAACGCGTTTTGCAGTGAGTAGGCAGGCCTGCTAACTTTGATCGATGTCTGGAGGCAAACCACGCGTCGTGTTAGACGCGTGTGGACCACTTTGAACCCTAAAGGGTCTCTCTCACCTCACTCCTAAACTCTACGCAGCCATGCGCAAAATGCAAGCTCGTCGGGGGTCGGGAGCTTAGCCACAGTGAACCCGTGAGACAGAGGCTCGAGCCACGCCATCAACGCGCCATCCACGCGAAAGAGTCAATAATAAAGGGGAACGAGATCATTAGTCACCGCCGGGAGCAGCGGGGGGCGGCGCCTCGGCGGGCGGCGCGGGGAGCGCCGGGTCCTTCTTGGCCCCGGGGCAGGTTTTGCCGTGGATCGCCGCGGCAGGAGGATGGTTGAACGTCCTTCCACAACCGGCCGGACAGGGGTACGTCGGACCCGTCGACGGCCTAGATTTTGTACCTAAAGCCACGGAAGGCGCCACTTTTTCTTCACCGTCGGACTCCTCGGCAATAAATACAGCCCCCTTCGCGAGGCACTCCCGCAGGTTCTCATCGTCGCTCTCCAACACGTCCCACACTTCCTTGTCCGCCGACGGCGTCTTGCCCACGGTCTTGTGCTTCACCAATTTCACTCGAGCAGCCCCGACGTCGACCTCCCGACACTGGCCCTCGGGCACCAAGCGCCAGCGCGGCCGCCCCTCGCGCGTCGTATTGCGATCAAACAGCCCGTGCGTCTCCATGGGGCACAGGTGGCAGAACTCCATGTCCGGGACGTACTGGTAGACGAACCAATACTTCGCCTGGTAGCACGGCGGCTTGTCGATGATGCGCACGACCTGGTTGTAGAGCGGTCTCTTTCTACTACGAGGCGACAGGTAGGGATCTTGAGGAGGTGGTGCGACGCGTTGATCGAGGTAAGCGGCGACTCTAGACCTCAGACTGTCAGCATCATTCGGTTCAGTGTCGGATTTGAGGTGAGCCGCTCTCAGAGCAACAGGTGCAGAGGGGCACTCCCGCGCCAACCACTCGTCCCGCCGCCCCAAGGCTGACAGGGGCGGGTCCGGCACGGAAAACGGCCGCAGCGTTTCTTCGTCACTGCCGTTTTTTTCCTTCCACTCTTGCGCGGCCTTGTCGTAGACGGCTTGAGCTGATCTACGGTCCGGAAATATGCCTAAATAGTCCACGGCGCCGCCTCTTGCTAGCTTGGCCGTGAAGCCGCGCCCTCGCGGCGTCACGTTGGAAGGAGCGGGTCTATTGATATCCTCGGGCTCCACTAGTGCGGGAACGCACTGCGTCGCCGGTCTTAACGAAGCTTCGTCCGTGTCCTCCATCCTACGTCTATAAGAAGACCCGACGAACTGCGACGATATCTCGTATTTCGTCGGCTCGCGCGGCGGGCGCCCCTCCAACGAAACCTCGTACGCCTCGCCGAAGGTCTTCTTGGCCTTGTTGACGCAGCGCACACACGCGAGTCGCGCCTTCTCCGCGGCGGACGAGGCGGCTTCGACGACGCCCTTCAAAGTGTTCACGGCATCGTCGGCGGTCGTTCTCAGGACACCGTCGCCGAGCGGCCTCACGCGCCGCGCCATCAGGTAGGAAGGGTACTGGTCCTCCACCGTCTGGTCGGGGAAGGTCCAGTGCACGTAGCCCATGCACGAGGGGTCGGTCTCGGCGGCCTGCGTGGGACAGATGCTCTGACGGCCGCGTCGACGGCGCCGCGGCGGCGTGGTCTCATGAAGACGCCATCGACGCGAAGGTCAGACGCTGTCACTGACCTTGTGGAAGTTCCGCGTCTCCTCGTCCAGGTCCCAGTCGTCCTTCTGGAGCTCCTCCCGCAGGTTGTGGAGATGCGCGTGCGTCCGGGCGAACCGATCTAAGATGTCTTGGGCCTGCTTGCCGACCTTTCTTGCGTATGACGCTAACCAAGAATCTTCGCCGTTGAAATGGGCGCAATTCCGCCAGATTAACTTGAGATCTATACTGAGATCTTCGGGGAGGTAGGCATCTCGCAACTCCAAAGGTGAGGCCCCATCAACTAACCTCTTCCGAATAGTCGTGAAATCTAAAGGAAACGCGACCCACGACCGGTAGTGGGGCACGATGTCACTGCTGACAGGTTCCCAGAAGACGCGGTACTCGTCGAGGGCTTGTATCGACCGTAACGCCGCCCTCGCGAGTCTCCGGGCCCAGTACAAGCGCGCACCTAATGTAGGCTTCGGCGGCGGCGTCGGTGGTTTCTGAGGACTATCCCGCAAGTCCTTGACGTCCGTCGTCGTCAGCGAGCCGTTACATCCTTCCAGCGTCTGCTCGTCGACCGCTAGAGAACACTTTGCGAGTTGCTCGGCATAGGCCGCCGGCAGGGCCATGATCGTCGACGCCATGACCCGACTCTTCTGGGTCAGGCCCGACAGAGAGCTCTTATTGGCGGTTACGACCTGTGTCGAACGACGGCGTCGCGACGCGGCCGCGGCTCCCGCGCGAGACGCGTAGACTCTCTGACGGCCGCGTCGACGGCGTCGAGGCGACGTGGCATCGACGCGACCTTGAAGTTCGGAAAAGTTCGGAAATCACGCTGAGTCACTGACCTCGTGTTTTGCCGCATCAGGTAATTTCAGCAAGTCGCAGACCGACGTCACCGTGTCGTCCTCCTTGCAGACGAAGCACCAGGCGCCGTCTCTGAGCTTGAGCGGTCGTCCTTCCGCCGCCTTGAGTGATTCCGTGGACAAGCGCGCGCGAGCCCTCTCCCCGGGCGTGAAGCCGTCATTATCGAGCTGCTCACACGACGCGTTCAGACCGCACATCGCTTCTCTCGGCAAGGACTTGCCCTTCTCCTCGAAGGAGGCGACCGCGCCCACTTTACTGAACCCCAAACGCTCGTAGAAAGGTACTGCTTGATCTGTGGCCTGCAACACCACAAAGTCCGCGTCGCCGCGGTCCGCCACCTCGGCTATCACGGTGTCCATCAAGGTTCTCCCAGTACCTAAACCACCTAACAGAGAAACTTCGGCGATGCGCGGCCACACCACCCCTTCGCCATCGCAGTCGCCAAATCTTCTAGATGCTTGCAACTCGCGACATAATGAGCCTCCTTCAGACCCAGGGCCCTCCCCGTCCACCGCATGCGTCTTGTAGTCGTCTAACGTCACCGCAGCCGCGGGAGCAGCAGCGGTCCAGCGGAAGTAGGGACACCTGCGCGGACGTCGACCGGTGAGTTCTTCGTGGACCTCCACGCCATCGAGCAGCCACAGTCGCGGGGACGACGTCACGTCGATGGCGTGGAATCGTCACGCCATCGAGCAGGCGCAGCTACGGAGACAACATCGCGTCGATGGCGTGGGGCGCCCGAAATTTGATGTCCACACGGACGGGCACCACGTCGTGAACTGCGTGACACACACGAAGCCCTGCAGCCAGGCCTCGCGCTGCGTGCGCACGGCGTAGCCCCAGAGCGGCTCGTCCGTGTCGATGCGGTCCGAGATGTATTCGAGCATGAGCGGTTTCGCGTCCGGTGGTGACAATTCAGTGCGTTGGTTGGTCTGCGAGCCGCCTCTATCTTTTCCTAATCTCCTCCAGGCCGCTTCATTACATAAAAGCATGGCCTCCGCGAGCAATTTCTCCCATTCCGCGGTACCTTCGACGCGCCTCAGTGCCGAACCGCTCAGATCTCTCTTCGCGTCCGGAACCAACTCCAGGTCGTAGGGCGGCTCGACCAAGGTCGCTCGCAACCGTCGTTGCGACGTCATGGCCGCGTCCTTCTGGGACATTTCTACAATGGCCCCCGTTTGACCTTCGGACGTCGTCGTCTCCGCAATCCTTTTAGGTTCTTTGGATTTCTTCTGCTTCTTCGAGGGCGGGGCGTCGCCGCGTTCTTTCGCCTTCGTGTACTGGTTCGCGCCCTTCTTCTTCTTCTTCTTTTTCGGGGCGTCTTCTTGTAAGTCCGCGAAGCGGCCCGACTCGCGCCGCACGCGCGACGAGGCCCGCGTGCCCTTCAGGTCTCGTTTCGCGTTGTCGGCTCTAGAAGAATCGGCGGGCGGCGCGGGGCCGGGCTTCCAACCCACCCCTGAAACCCAGTGTCTCTCTTCGTCGCCCGTCGGCGGCGTCGGCGGCGGGCCGTAGCCCGGCGGGTATTTCAAAGGCGGGCCCGGCGTCGGCGGCGCTGCGCCGGGCTCGCTGGGCGTCGCGGGGGTCGTCGCCGGCGCCGGAGGAGCACTCGCGGCCGGCGGCGCCTCAACTTCCATCTTTACTGGCGGCGGAGGCGGGGCCGCGGCCTCCTGGGTCTCCTGCGTCTCCATTTGGCTGCTGGGAGCGCGCTTGGCTGCTGGGAGCGCGCTTGGCTGCTGGGAGCGCGCTTCGCCGTCGGCTTGTTTTCCGGTGCCCGCGGCGCCCGCGTGCTGCGCGCGGGCTTCTCCTTGCTGGCGTATTTTACTGAGGCCCTTACAAGACTTCTGCGCGGCTCGGAGGGGCACACTGGCTCGAGTTATGGCCCCGGTGCTAAGCACTGCCGCTTTAGCTCTAATAAATAACTCGGGTTTTCCAGCTTCAGCAAACGCGGGCTACGCGGGTCATAGGCGCTACCACGCAGCAGTAATTGGTCCTGCTAACGCCTTCGTGGCGTACGTCCAGCGGTTCGGCGCCGCGAGCGCATCCAGACCCTGACCAGGCCCCACTCTGCCCTGTGCAGGCTGCACACGAGAGGCGCGGCGGCGCAAAATAACCGTTCCGCTACAGAATGGCCACTGCCGAAGGCGCCGAAGGCGTCGAAACCGAGAAAACGCCCGCCGAGCGGCTCTTCGAGGCCGCGCGGGACGGCGACGTCGCGGCGCTCGACGCGCTCCTGCCGGACGCGACCGCGGAGCAGCTGCACGAACAGCATGAGTACGAAAACGAGTTTGGAGTAAGAACAAAGGCGACGCCGTTATTCGCAGCAGCATGGGATGGGCATGACGCTATAGTGCGGCGGCTGATTTCGGCGGGCGCTGACGTTGCTCGTGGCTGCGAGTTAGGGCTTACTCCGTTGATGGCTGCGGCAGCGATGAATCGTTATGCCTGCGCGGTCGCGCTTCTCGAGGCCGGCGCCGACGTAAACCAAGAAGTAAACCTCGATACGGTGAATGGCTTGAGAGCACTTCACGTGGCGGTGCACATTTATTGTTCTCCGGAGTTCGTTCGCCTCTTGCTATCCCATGGCGCGGACGTTGATACCGTGGCACGCGAGCCCACCAACGAAAGAACTCCACTCGGCCTCGCTTTTGACAACGAGTACCCTCCCTCTATGGCAGATGCAGACTCGCGAAAGCGGCATTTTCTGACAAAGCACGCGATTGCCTTCATGCTTCTGCGCGCGGGAGCAGATGTGAGCCACATGTTCGAAGAACGTCCGCACCTGGCCACAGACGAGCATCCTCACCCATCTGAGAAGACTCTACCGCTGGTAAACCGCCTACCGACCGACCGGCATCGGACGTATGTTGAGGCAGTACACGCCGCGGGTGGCTTCGCTGCCTACGCGATGAACCGCCAGTGCCAGCTGCTGACGATCAAGCTCCTCGCGCGCGGGCACGGCTGCCTGAACCTCCCGGAGGCGCTGATCCCCACCATCGTCTCGTTCTGGGACAAGCCGTGGGTGCTCTCATTCGACCACAATGGCTTGCCAGTGTAATGTCAGTATTCATGTTATATCCACACCTTGGGCCGCGGCGTGGCGGCGGGCGGCGACGTCCTCGACCGCCGTCGCGGCGGGCTCGCGAAGTGCCGCCGGAGCCACCCCTCGTAGCCGTCGCCGTTCCCGCGCCGCGCCTTCTGCACGGTGGCGTGGCGCGGACGCAGGCGCGTGCCGAGCGTCCGCTCGAGGTCGGCGACGAGCGCGGGCGTCGAGAGGCCGCGATAGGGCCGCCGCTTCCCAGATGCAGGCACTGTCCCATTCGCGTCGGCCAGCGGCGTGCGCATGCGCGGCGGCGGCGGCGTCGCGGCGAAGGCGGCCGCGGCATCGAGGTCCACGGTCCTCCGCGCGGCCGGGGTTATAGATGGCTGTGCTGGTCCAGCGGCTGGCACGGCGGCCCGGGCCGCGTCCAAGCCGACGACGCGCCGCGCGGCCGCCGAGTGGTGGTGGAGCTCGGCCTCCAGTGGCGAAGGGCGTACGGCCCGCGCGTGGAGCGGCGTCCGCGTCTCGAGGACCGGCGCCGGCGGCGTGTGGGGGGCAGCAGTCCCTCCGACGGCCTCCTCGCACCACCGCCGCGTCTCGGCAGCCGCCTCGTCCCGGGCGCGGCGGCGGCGTCGCCCCCAGCAGGACCACCCCATCAGCCCTTCGTCTCGCGAAGCGAAGCTAGTTCTTGCGGCAGTGTGTCAAAAAACAACAGCGGAACGCGTCGCGCTGCGCGGCGTCCCTCGAGGTGTCCCTAGCATGCTGCTCCGGAGCCATCAGAGAAATCCCCTTGGAACTAGGGCTGCCCAAGATTTCACGCGGGTTTATTTCGTGCGGGTCTGCTTCGAGCGAGTCAAGCTTAAACGCGACCCTGTGCCGCCGCTGTGCAGTACCGAGAGCCGCAAGGTTCCCACAGCACCGCTCGACAGCGCACTGTGCACCGAGCCGCCGCGCGCCTCCAAAAGAGCCGCCCCAGCTCCCGCTCTCCAAAAAGCCACTCATAATGGCCGCCGCCGTCGACGCGGGCGAGGGCGCGGCCGGCGCCCTCGAGCAGTTCTGTACGTTGGCCAAGTCCGCCGGTGGCAGTCGCGCCGTCGGTGATATTGTGCAGCAGGCGTTAAATGCGAAACGAGTTTTTGTGTTTGGTGAACTCTTGGCCGAACCGAACGTGAGAGCCTTGAAGAGCACGGACCAGGCCAACCAACTGAGGTTGTTGGAGATCTTCGCCTATGGCACGTACTCGGACTACAAGAAAGAAGCCTCGTCACTACCGCCCTTGACGCCGCCGCAAAAAACCAAACTGAGACAACTCTCTCTCGTATCACTCGCAAGAAAAGCTTCGGTAGTCCCCTACGATGCGATTGGAGAAGCCTTGGAAGTGACCGAACAAAGGGACTTGGAAGACCTGGTCATCGAGACGGTTTACGCGGGTTTGGTCGCGGGCAAGATGGACCAGATGGCGCGGGAGTTCAAGGTGCAACGCGCCAGTGGCAGGGACGTGAAGCCCGACGACGTCGCGGCCATGGCCGACGCGCTCACGGACTGGGCCGACCGCGCGGACGCCGTCGCGGAGCAGCTCGAGGAGAACAAGGTCCAGGCCAAGGCGCTGCGGGACGCTCGTAAAGGAGATGCTGCCGCCTTACAAGCGAAGATCGAGGACATCAAGAACTCGCTGCAGCAGGACGACGCGGCGATGGACATCGATCGACCGAAAAGAAGAGCCAAGCGGTCGCGCGCGCCCTTCAAGGGGGGGATCTAGTGCGTAAAGAGGTGGTCACGTAGTAGTCTCCCGGCGGCGGCGGCGTCTAGGCTCTAGCGCAGCGCAATGCTTATCTGAGCAGCTGCCCTAAACCACAAGAAGCGGTGGGGCTGCGGCCAACACACCAGCTGCAGCTAAAAGAGGGAGTTTTTTGCCCATACGCGCGCAGCGGATTGGCATTTGGGGGCAGCCTGCCAGCCTAGCACTAGATACCTCCATATAGGAGCATGGGCTCGGGCGCGTCGACCGACAAGAAACCGCTCACCGAAGTAAGGCTAAAAAGCGAGGTCGGCGTCCTCTTCGACGACAAGGCGAAGCGAGCCTTCGATGCGGCCGCGACCGAGGGCGCGGACGGGACGCGCACGGTGCCGTGGCCCACGATAGAGGCCCACGCCAAGGAGCACGACGAGCGCGCGCTCGACCCGCGGAAATGCATGTTTCACAACCTGAAGGCATTCAAGGCCGCGCGGGAGCAGATCGACGAGATCGCGCGCGAGCACATCAAGGGCGATGTGAAGAAGATCCCCTGGGTGGGCAAGAATTTAGGAGACGAGTGTCGCCAGTGCGGCCTCGACGGCGAGCCGGCCGCGTCGCTCGACGCGCTGTACGAGGTCGCCGCGCTGGCGAGGGTGCAGTTCGAGGAGATCATGACGGCCGCGTGCCCTGAAAGCGGTGTGAAGCTGATGTTCGCGCCGCTGAAGGGCCGCGACCGCGCCGGCGCCAAGGCGCGCGACGAGTACGCGGACAAGACGGCGCCGTGCTACAGTTGGCTCTTCGATATTACGCGCGGCGCGGCCCTCTGTCAGACGGAGGACGCCATCGTGCAGCTCTACGCATCGCTCGAAGCCGACGACCGCGTTGATATCGTGCGGACGAAGAACCGGTTCGCGCCGCCGCTCTTCAACGGCTATCAGGATATTTTGATGAACGTCGCCGTGAAAGTTGAGAAGGTGTCGCACATGTGCGAGCTGCAAATTCATCTCATGCCGATCAAAGAGTCGGAGGCGCTGCACCAGAGCCACACGGTCTACGAGTACTTCCGGTCGTTTTTCTTGGGCAATTCAGACGCCGTCGCGCAGCGGCTCGAGATGCTGTGCAAATTGCCCGTCGACGAGGCGAAAGATGTGGAGGAGTTGGTGGACCATGTGCTTGGGTCCGAGGCGGACGCGAATTTGTTGGATGGGCTCTGCGAGTTGCTCAAGTCAATCCAGGAGTTCGCGGGCGTCGTGAAGGTCCGGGAAGCTATCTTGGCGGAGCAGGAGCGCGCGTTCGGCGCGGATAGCAAGGCGGTGGGCGTGGCGCTGTGGGATCTTGGGCGCGCGTACGGGGACCTTGGCGACAATGCCAAGAGGCTTGAGGTGGTGGAGCGGGCGCTCCCGATCTACGAGCGCGAGTACGGTAAAGATAGTACGAACGTGGCCGGATTGTTGAATAACCTCGGGGGCGCGTACGGCCAATTAGGCGACTACGCCAAGCAGCGCGACGTGTTGGAGCGCGCGCTCGCGATCGAGGAGGCGTACGGCCGCGACCACGCGAATGTGGCCACCACGCTGACGAACCTCGGGAACGCGTACGGATCCTTAGGCGACCACGCGAAGAAGCGAGACATGCTGGAGCGCGCGCTCGCGATCAATGAGCGCGATGGCAAGGACAGCACGCGAGTGGCCGCCGTGCTGTCGAACCTCGGGAGCGCGTACGGCAGCTTAGGCGACCACGCGAAGGAGCGAGACATGCTGGAGCGCGCGCTCGCGATCAACGAGCGGGCGTACGGCCGCGACCACCCGGAAGTGGCCATCACGCTGACGAACCTCGGGAACGCGTACGGAAGCTTAGGCGACCACGCGAAGAAGCGAGACATGCTGGAGCGCGCGCTCGCGATCAAGGAGCGAGCATACGGTCGCGACCACCCGAATGTGGCCATCACGCTGACGAACCTCGGGAAAGCGTACGGAAGCTTAGGCGACCACGCGAAGACGCGAGACATGCTGGAGCGCGCGCTCGCGATCAAGGAGCGAGCATACGGCCGCGACCACCCGAACGTGGCCATCACGCTGACGAACCTCGGGGCCGCGTACGGTAAATTAGGCGACCACGCGAAGAAGCGAGACATGCTGGAGCGCGCGCTTGCGATCAAGGAGCGGGCGTACGGGCCCGATCATGTGGAGGTAGGTACTACGCTTTGGAACCTCGCCATGGTGCACGAGAACCTCGGCGACACTGTCAAGCAACGCGAGATCTTAGAGCGTGCACTCGTGATCAACGAAAGTGCCTACGGCCCGGACCATTCGGAGACTGTCGATTGCCGGGAAGAGCTTGAAAATGTGAGCGCCCTCATAAACTCCCCGCTGCATCTTTCGGCAAAGAGAGGCGACGTCGACGCGATAACGCGGCTCCTGGACGACGGCGCGGAAGTCAATAGGGTGCTTCCTGACGGCACAACGCCACTCTTCGTCGCGTGCGATGCAGGTCACGTGGACGTGGCGCGACTATTGCTGGACCGCGGCGCCGACGTTCACAGGAGCGACTCGGACGACACAACGCCACTTCACGCGGCCTGCTATGAGGGGCACATCGAGATAGCCCGCCTTTTGCTAGATAGCGGTGCAACGGCTGACCTGGACCGCGAGAACGACGACGGCGACACGCCGATGAGTGCAGCAACCAACGAGGGCCACTCGGCCATCGTCGATCTTCTAGAAACATACGCCTCGGGTAGTTAGCATAACCACTTTAAGAATCCACAACAACGGCGGGTCCCGGCGTCGGCGTGACGCCATCCACGCGACCCCAACAAAACTACGCCATGATATTACTGCTGCTGCAGCAGCGCGAGCCCCGGCGCGACGACGTCCGAGTCCTGAATCTCGCCCGTCGTGTCGCTTGGGATCTCCGACGGCATCGCGCCGAGGACGCGCTTCTGCGTATCGACGTAGCCCGGCTCATTCAGTAAAGGAAGCACGTCGCGCGGCAGCGCCGGCGCCTCCGAGGGCGCCGCCGGCGCGGGCGCCTCGGCGGCCGCCGGCGCGGGCGCGGGCGCCGGCGCCCCACTAGTAGTATTGGGATTGTGCTCCTTGAGGTACTTCGCGATGAACTCGAGCGCCCAGGCCTCGGGCACGACGCCGCCCCATTTAAAAGGATAGTTGTCCCAGTCCGGGTCGTCAACTTCGGGGTCGTAGCCCGCCTCCTCTTCTGAGGTGGTGATGGGCTTCATGTACTCGTCGTACGGGAGACAGAGCGGCGACTTGCCATGTAATGGATCCTTGTCCCAGCCGAATTCAATGACCTTGTGGCCGAGCTCCGTGAGCGCGCTTTGCAGCAAGCCGTTGAGCTGGATCAGTTCCGGGTCCGTGGGCTCGTGGACGCGGTCGTCGTCGACGGCCGGCGCGGGGCCCGGCGCCGGCGCCGGCGCGCACGCGTCCGGCGCCTCGGACTCCATCGGCTCGTCCTCACATAACTCCCGGGCCAACTTTTCTCGTTCCTCGTCGTATTTTACACCTAACGACTCGCTGCCGCCGCCGGCCCAGTCGGGCATGGCGATTTTTGGTTCTGGATCGTCCATGCATAAATCGCCGAGGCCCATCTGCCGGATCTCCTCGAGCTGCTCCTCGCGCGTCTGGATCTGCACGTGCTCCGGCGCCGTGAAGACCACGGGCTCGCCCTCTCCCTCATCTTCCGGCGCGGCGGCGGGCGCCGCGCCCGGCTCGCCCTCGGGGGCGCCCGGGAGGCTCGGCGCCGGGGGCCGCGCGAGGTCCATGGCCGCGCGCTGCTCCTCAGTGAGGTCGGGCTGGTCCAGGGCCTTCTCCCGCTCGTCGATGGGCTTGTACCATTTGTAGAGGCGGGGCGGCCGGAGGTCCATGGTGTTTGTCGTGTGGTCGCAGCGATGGCGTGGCGGGCCGTGGATTCGTGATGGGTGGGCAGCCAAAGGTGCCCGCTTTGCTGGCTTCGGGCAGCCTCTTTTGTGCGCGCTGCACCACTTTGCTTGGGAGCTTGCAGGCAGGCCACTAGCCGAGGGACGCTTGGAGAGGTATATTGTCATTAACTTTGGGAACACCGACGCCACTACTCACAAATCCCCGCGCGGCCGCTCGTTCCACGCGTCGGCCTGCCGCAGAAGCGCGACGGGGTCGAAGCGGCTCCGGTACGCCGCGAGGGCTTGGTCGCGCCACGCGCGGAGCCGCGCGCCGTCGGCGAGGAGGGTGGTGGTAGAAGCGCTCCAGCCGCCCGCCTTGTCGTAAATAGAGGGCTCGAAGACGACGATGTCTTTGAGCGCCGCCTCGTCGACCGGGTACGACGGCTCCGAGACCACGAGGCCGCCGGCCGACACTATGGCGGACAACCGGAAGTACTCCGCGGGTAGGTCTCGCGACGGCCGGCCGCCCTTGCAGTGCTCCTTGTGCAGGTTCAAATACACCGTGTGATTCGCGGCCATCGTTCTCTGCCAATCCGACAAAGTGCGCACGCCGTAGGTCTCGGAGACGCGGCGCCTAACATCGGGAGGCAGGCGGTCCATGCAGCGGCCCGCCATCCCCAGCCACTTAAAAGTGCGGACTGGCCCCGGCTCCGTCTCCGGTATCGGAAAGCGCTCCAGAAAGCCGGGCGGCACTATTTTAATACGGTTGGCCTTCGCGCCGTGCGAGAAGGCGTACGACCAGATCTCCGTCATCATGCCACCGGGCCCGCGTCTTAAACTCCGCCCATGATGCCGCGGCAGCAGCATGCCGACCTTCTTCGCCGGTAGCCCTCCGGGCTCCGTCTCGTAGTTGATGAACGCGATCGGCCGCTGGCGGAGGTCGTTCGCGACTTTCGCAAAGCCCCACCAATAGGGGCCGTTCGTTCCCATCGAAATGACGACGTCGCCGTCGCGGAGCGTTTCTGGCTTCAGCGGGCCGAGGTAGGTCGCCACTGTATATCCGCACTCGTCCGCGCGCGCCAAAAAGCCCCGCCGCAGCGTCTCGCGCGCGGGCTCGTACATGGCCGCGTGGGTCAGGCCGCGGAAGCCGCCGGACGCGTGGCCGACGTGGATCGTGTAGGGTCGGCGCGTCGCGCGGTCGCGGCAGCACCGCAGGCCCACGAACTTCCGCAGGTGGGGATCGGAGGTACTAGTGCAGGCCACGGCGCTGCCCGAGCCGGGCGCGCCCGACGCGTTCCGGACCGGCGCGGCGTCGCTCCGCGCCTGGCACGTGTCGGGCGCGAGGCAATTGTCGAGGTAGACGCCCGGCGGCTGCGTGGCGCGGCAGGCGGTGCCGGGCGGGCAGTCGTCGCGCCGCAAAACCGAGGGTTTCGAGCCGTCCCGGCAGGCGCGATAGCAGACGTCGTTGACGGCGAGGGGCAAAGACTGCAGATCGTGGTCCGCCGGCGCCGAGGGCTCCGGCAGGGCGCGCGCCGGATCATCGGGCCCCGGTAAAGCGCGTGCCGACTCGAGCAGCCGCAGGAAGCGGCAGAACGTCTCGACCTGGATACCGCGCGTGTCTCTGGCGTCGTCGACCTGGGCCCACACGCGGGCCAACGTCTCGCGGCCCAAACTCCGCATGAGTCCCTCGCGCTCGCAGTAGGCCCTCACACTTGATCCGGTGACCCAGCCGTTTCGGGCGCCGGCGGCCTCGAACGCGCGTTCGCAGGGAGACGCAGCAGCGGCGACCAAAAGTGGTAGCAAACGCATGTTCGCCCTTCTAGTCATCTTTAGTACCCGAGGGCCCACGCTCCCACGATCAACACGAGCACGCAGAAGAGGATCGCGTGGAGAGTCGACTCGGAGGAGTTCGACTTAGCGGGGCGGCGCGAGTCGAGCGCGGTTCGGCGCTTTGTTGCGTTCCAGGCGACCGGTTCGTTTGTCTGCCGCCTGTCCCTATCAGGTGTGGCGCCCCCTCCCAAAATGCCTGCTACTCCGTGCGCTTGTCCAGTTTTTACTCGCTTCCTCTCCGCTTTTGTTAGGGGGTTCCAGTGGGTACTACGGCCCATCAAGTTGACGCTCGTCGTCGTCGTCGCGTGGACCGCGACCCAGTTGTCACTAAACCACGGCTGGGCTAGTCGGGCGCGGCGGCGTCCTTGCCTTAGGGATGCCTAGTGTCTTACAGGACGCTAGCCCGATCTCCGGAAGCGACGAGTTTTCCGAGATGCTAATGTAAATTAGTAGATTCAAAAAAGTAGACACACACTAAATTTTAAGAGACAAGACCGCCTCAGACCGCCCCCCGCGCCATGCGCAGGAACGCCCCCGCCCATTCGGCCGCGACGGCCCCGGCGCGGTGCGCGTCCAGGTACGACGCCCGGATCCTAGCGACCGCCGCTTCATGATACGCGTCGTCCGTGCCCAGGCGGGCGGCTATACTGACATAGTCCGATTGATTGGCGGCCACGAAGTCCGACACCCCCATCTGTTGATAAATAGACGCCGCGTGCCTCCCGCGCTCCGCGGGGCCCGGTAACACGACCAGAGGTACGCCGTTCGACAGCGCATCTAATGCGGTAAGACAGCCCCCGTAGGGGTGCGTATCGAGCACGACTCTAGCAGTAGCGAGGGCCCCCATGTAGGCCCAATAATCAATAAAGTGGATGCGGTCCGTCTTCAGATTTCTCTCTAGACCTCTCCTCTGAATTCTTTGATAAGTTTTGATGGTAAGCGGCTCCTGGGGCTCGCCCACGAGTAGCACGACGCCCGTTCGATCACGCTCCAGTAAATCCAGCAACATATCATCAAACAAAGCGTGGACCTTGAACAGCCTCCCGAGCACCAGGTAGATGGCGCCGCCCGGATCTTTTGATACCAGATCGGTCCGGTTGACCGGCGTGCCTCGTTGCGGATGAAACGGCGCCGTGTTCACGTGACTAAACCTCACGAGCTGCTCGGAGTACTCCTGGAAAGCATCATCTCGCTCCGTGTCCAGGCCCAACCAATAGTCGATCGACGGTAGACCCGTCGACACGGGGTGGCCCCACCACGCGCACTGGACTCGGGCCAACCTCGAAAAGGCGAGTAAATAGGAAGGGATCTCCATCCCCAGATCCGGGAACACTAAAACGTCTAGGTTGAATGAAATGACCTCTTTGCGGGCCTCTCTCACATCCACCGATAAAGCGTAGGACCGCTCGCCGAGTAACTCGTGCAAGAACTTGCGGACGTGGTCGTCGTCCGAGGGCGGGCCGAACGCGACATGCAAGGCATAGACCTCGAGCCGCGGATCCCGCGCCAGGAAAATGAGAGGGTCCGCGAGCATCTTGCCAATACTATGGTCGCACAAATGCGCCGAGGCGAAGCCCAGCTTTACGACTTCATTTTGTAACCTTGGCAGCTCCGGGACTTCTTCGACGAGGGACGGCGCCGCCCTTGTTAACGTCGAAGCTAGTAAAAACATGATCTCCGCATCATCCTGACCGCACTGGTGCGCCAGGTTGAACAACGTCCTTCCGACTCTTCTCACAATGGCTTCATCATAACTCGAATCGTCTCCTTGAATATGTCGAGCTGCACTTTTGCGGAGATCTTGGGACGCGAGGGCTCGCAGGTCGCTCCGTAGCAGATTACGTAGGTCATTCAACTCATGTGGAGGGGGCACGACGGGCGGCACCAATACGGCCGCGTTCACCCTGGCCGCTAATGCTAGTGCCGCATAATCGTAGGATTGGTTCGCCTCCGCGAGCTTCAACGCCCGGGCGTGGGCCCGGCCCAGCAATCGCGCTGCTAGTGCAAGTTCGCCCCAGCACCCTAATACCGTCCCGAGGTTCATATCTAATAAAGCCGCCCGTCCGGGATCGCGAATCGCGAGGCCCTGCTCCAAGCTTCTCAAGAAGCAAGCGATGGCGTGGGCGTAGTGCTCGTCCTCCGTGAAGACCTCGCCGATCAACGCCCAGGCTTTGGGGCCCACATTGACCACAGAGGTGTTCAGGAGCCACACCCTCGTCTCGTTCAAGTTAGGTGGGACGTCGATGACCGTGTAGGCCCTGGATAACGCGCACGCTCTTAACGCTCGTTCCCGTTGGTTGGGGCAGCCTTCTTCTGGCTCCGGGAAGGACCCTTGCACCAAAACGCGCGCCTGGTGCCTCCTAATTCTCGTCCGTCTTTTCGCGATGGGATCACTCACAGTAGTCCAGGGGTCTTCCTTTTCGGACACGAGTTCCAGGAACCGTCCACGCAAGGCCCGCTCGGCTTCATTACCTTGCCTTTCGAGTTCGCGTCGCGCCGCGTACGCCAGCGCGCCCGCCTCGTGGCCGCTGCACACATTATTATCGTCGCAGAACCGTTCCGCTGCGTCAAACAAGTCCTCCCTCACGAAGTCGACGCAGAAGGACGGGCCTGTGCCGTCGTCCGTGACGGTGGGCACGCAGACCTCGCGGTCGATGGGTGCATAAAGGAGCGGCGCCGTGGCCGCGGCGGCGGCGCGCAGCGCGACGCATCGCAGGAGTGCGGTCCTCATGCCCCACCCATGCGGCGGCGGCTTGCACTGTTAGCGTGCTGCGAGGCTGCCCCAAGTTGCCCCATAATAATAGTGTATCAAACACTCTAGAAAACACGCAAGTCGCGCTTGACCACCGCGGCATTCCATATACAGGCAGTCCAAAGCCTTCGTGGTTGCATCCAGTAGCTTTCAGACAGCTCACGACCAGATATTCGAGGCGTTGCTGCAGTGCGTTGCGCCTAACCGCCCTCAGCTCTCACACATCTCTCTGCGTGTGACAGCCATCATCTCTGCACTCCGGTGACGGAAGAACTGCCAACATGTCGAGATCCCTCCTCGCCGCATGCCTGCTCGCGGCGTCGCACGCATGGGTCGCACCAGCCGCGACGCACCGCATCAGCGCCCTCGCCGCGAAACGTAAGGGCTTCGGCGACGACAAGTTCAGTAAAAGCAAACCCAAAACCGCCGCTAAGGTCGAGAAGGAGCGCGCGGCGAGCGCCTACGACGCCGCGAAGGCGAGCGGCGTGCCCGAGTACCGCGTCTACGTCACGCCTACCGGAACGGAACAATGGACTCCTATTGGATGTGTTACAGTACCTAGGACGGAGTCGGTCAGCCAGTCCATCTTCGGCAACGAGGAATCGCTATTACAAGTTGCGCGCCAGGCCGGCGTCAAGGGCGATTTAGATTATGGCTACAACCGCGCGATTTTCCCGGACGACCCCGTGACGCCGGCGGACCGGGCCGAGGCCCTGCGGTCGACGAACCCGCTCCAGCGCTTCGCCAAGGACCTCACGAACCCGCTTGGTTTTGGTGGCAAATGAGGCGTCTGTGTCGGTCGTCGCGAGAGTAACTATTCTGTGTCTTACGCTATCGCCGCGATCTTATACGTCACAAGTTGTTAGGCAGACTACTCAAACGTGGTTCAGCGCCCACTGTCTAAGGGTAGTGGTACAGCCGAGGTCGTCGCCTCTTAACGCCAGCCACAGGTCGTCCACATCCAACGCCGGCGCCAGGCGGCACGGCGCGAACCGCAAGACGTGCGCGTCGCGCCGGTTCCGCGCCTCCGCGCTCAGCAGGACCATGGACTTGTCTAATAGTAACGTCTGCGCCTCCAACAGCCGATCCTCGTCGAAGGCCTCTTGGGAGGACGCCTGGCCCAGGCGCGCGAGGGCGTGCGCGGCGTTCTCCAGACAATATTGTTTGCCTATTCTTTCTAACTTGAGGTACGCTATCACCAAAGCCTTCTCCGCCGGCGGCAGCGACCGCAACGCCTCGCGCCAGGCCCGACACGAATTCGGCTCCTGAGCTCTAAACGCTTCGAGCAGATGCGCCGGCCTGAGTAGGGGATCGTCTTCATTAATCTCGCACGCGCACCGCTGCGCGACGCGACAAAACCACCGCATCGATCGGCCACAACTCACGGAGTCGTCGAGCATCTTCGCCACCCTCGGATCCGTGATGCACGCTTCGAAAGCCTTTGAATGTGCTTTGATATATATTTCACGCGTGTCCTCTTCGTCGCGAGGACGTTTCCTGGAAGACGTCTCCTGCATGAGTCGCTCGGAAGCGCCACCCAAATCCTCGCCACACAAGCGAAACCGATCCTGGAAGAATTGTATTATGTCAACTTTTGTAGGGCGGTTGAACGCCACGTGATGGTTCTGCAATCTACTCTTGACCCGTTTTTCGAAGAGCTCGAGCACGGCGTGGTCCCGCGTGATGCCGCAGACGATGACGCAGCCTAGTCTACTCTGCATGGCATCCAACAGGACGTAGAGTAGTGTTTGTCTTGGTTGCAGGGCGAAGGCGTCGAGCTCGTGGAGAATGACTAGCAACGGTGCCCTTCGCTCGGCTCGCCGTCTTCTCAATTCCTCAACTAAGATACCCAGGTCGTCGACGTACCGCGACGTGGCGTTCCTCCGACGACCGGCGTCGAGTTGCCGCGCGAGGTCTCTCAAACCCGTCGCCGCGTCCGCGTGCACGAGACCGTGCAGTTCCGCGACGTCGAAGCGAGGTACTCCCTTTTCTCCATCCAACCGGTCGATCGCTCGGGCGAGATGAGCTCTCTTGCCACAGCCCGCGTGGCCGCAGAGTATGAGGGACGTCGACGCGCCTTGCACCGCCGCGGCCTTTAATCTTTCAAAAATTTCCGTCTCTTGCTTCTTCGAGCCAAACAAATTCGGCACGTCGTGCTTCTGCGGCGGTTTTGCGCGGCCAAGTCTAACGGGCGGGCGGTCGGCCAGGCGCTCGAGCATGCGCCGCTGGGCCGCGGGCGCCCAGCGTGCCAGTGTCGCTTTTTCTTTTTCGGGGAGTTTGCAGGCCGAGGCGTCGTCGTCGTCTGAGGAGCTGTCCATTTTATCTGTGGTGTCTGCAGTCCGTCGCGGCGGCCCGGGCGCGCTGCGATGTTGCGCTCTCCACAAGGTGTTTTTGTGTGCCGCCCAGCGCCGTCCCCAGTCCAATTACGTTGCAGCGCGCAAAGATATAGACCGGCACAGTCCCTACTTTTTAAACTTAGGGCGTAGCGTGGCAAAGTCGGCTGGCGCGCGCGAGCCGCGGAATTAGCTAGCGGCGTGTAAGACACTAGCATTCTACAAGAAGCAAAGCAAAATTCTGCAAAACAGCCCTGTTCGACCGCTATTTTGTTTCGTTTACGCAAGCATCACGACCAGTTGTTCATAAACCGCAGCGATCATGATCGCTTCCAACTGTCTGAGGCGCGCCGCACCGCTGCATAGACTGCTGGCCAGGACGGCTCTGAGCCGCTGTTCGCGCGGCACGAGTGCTCTTTGCCGCTGTTTGAGCACTACAGCAGCCGACGACGCGCGAACGGCAGCCGCCGCGCACCGCACGAGCGTCACGCAGCACCTCTGGAAGCTGCGCGAGTCGCAGGCGCCGCCGCTGAGACCGGACGGCAGCCGCCTGCCCGCGGACTCGAGGGTTGTCGTCGCGTATGATCTCACGCAAGACAAGGAGCTGAGAAACAGGTACGAATCGGCCTTCGGGACATTACGAGTCGGGCGGCTCTTGGAGGACATGGACGCTCTCGCCGGCAGCGTGGCGTATTTACATGTGGACGACGGCAATCCGGACACGGCGCCGCCCATCCTCGTCACGGCGTCGATGGAGCGCCTCGAGGTCAGGGACGACACGCTCGCGTTGGATGAAGACTACAATTTGGTTGGTAGTTTGGTTTGGGCGGGGCGGTCCTCGCTCGAGATCGTGGCCGAGCTTCGCCACAAAGATAGCGACGCCGTGGCGCTGTCCGCCGTCTTCACGTTCGTGGCCCGGAAGCGGGACGGGTCTGGAGGTCACACAGTTCCTCCGCTAACCCCGGAGACTGAGACCGAGAAACGGTTATTCGCAGATGCAGCCAAAATCCAGGCCGCGCGAAAAGAGCAGCGCCAGGCCGCGAAAGATCCTTCCAAGAAAGCGGAGAGCGCCGCGGCGCGCGACGCGCAGATCGAGGCGCTCCTGAAGCCCGGGCGCATCGCCAGAGATTTTCCGGGCCAGGCCGACGAGGGCTTTGTATTGATGCACGAGACGTCCCTGAAGAACGCGATAACCACCCAGCCGCAAGTGCGGAACACCGCCGGACGAGTCTTCGGCGGCGCGCTGATGCGCTACGCTCTAGAATTAGCGTTCGCGACGGCGTACGCGTTCTCGGGGTGCCGCACCGGCGTCATTTTCGCGAGACGGTCCGCGTCGATGGCGTGTCACGCAGGTGCGCGCCGACGACGCGGTCCATCGCGCAAGTCGACTTCGTGCGACCAGTTGAAGTGGGGGCTCTCCTGGCGCTCAAGTCGCACGTCGTCCACGTCTGCGACCAGGGCCGCGTCTGCGTCGACGTGACAGCTGCCGTGTGGAAGCCGGGCCTCCGCGAGAGCACGCTGACGAACAACTTCTCGTTTGTTTTCGATGCGAGCAAGGCGCCGCGGCCGCTCAAGGACGTGCTCCCCGTCGTCCGCACGGAGGCGGCGATGCAGCTCGACGCCATCGAGCGCATGACAAACTGTGACTAATAACATTAACACTTGTTACTCGAGGTCCCGCGTCGCGGCATTTGACCCCATCGTGATGCCCCGGTCGATGACCTCCAACCGTTCGGTGGACGCGGCCGAGCCCATCGTCTGCCGCGAATTTAGGGCGGCCCCGGAGCCGGACTGGTCGTTGCCGAACGTAATACCTTCCTTGAGGACTTCTGACCGCTCCGTAAACCCAGCGGACCCGACAGTTAACTTGGAGGTCGCTGAACGAGCCTCGAGCAGCTGCTGCTCCGAGAAGTCCCGTTTGTTCGGCGAGGCTATTTTGACGCCGAGCTGCGGCCCAGACCAACCCGACTTTTTTACAGCGGTGCCTATACTATGAATACATTGCACTACTTTTCTCATGTCCTTGCCTCGATACAAATCATTCGTGTCGAAGACCTCGAACTCCTGCACGCCCAATGTCCTTATACCTCTCAAAAATAAACTAATCTGCTCCATCTGCTTGAACGGCATTTGTGATGTGGAGATTTTTTTAATGGAGCCGGGCTTCAAGGCGTTTAACAGGGTACAAAGGACGACGCCGCTCCGCAGCCAGGCCTCGAAGGTCTCGTCGTCCGGCTTTTGTAATTGAGTGACGGCCTCGATCCACGCTTTCGCTTCGTCCTCGTCCTCCTGCAGGTCGTCGGCGGAGTGGCCGGGGTACGCCATTCTTTTGATCGGTGGCGCTGACGCAGGAGTCTAGATCGGTGGCCCTGACAATGCGCAGGAGTTTCAGAGTAGACGCTGGCGTTTCAGGCACAAATTGATGCGCGGGCTGGGGCGCAGCGTGTGCACGAGCTTAAACCGAGCTTCCGGTGCTGTGTTTGGCTGCGATCTGGCGCCGTTTTGCGGACTTTTGCCGGCAACAATTTCACCCTAGCGTCTTGTAAGACACTAGCAATCGTAGAGAATCAGCTTTGGCAGCGCACAGCTCGCCCACGCGCCGGAAAGGCTGCCCAAGGCGCCGAAGGCGTCCCATCACATGCCTGCGACGCCGTGGTGAAGAGATGCGTGCTGCACAGGCTGCCCCCGTGATGCGGCTTCTAGGAGCTCTCGCCTGCGCCGTCGCGACAGCGAGCGCGCCGTGCGCCCTCGAGTTAAGAATAGACAGCACGGATGTCACTTCCTTATTTGACGCGACTGCGAACGCAACCGCCGTAGCGGACGACCTCGCGGACCGCGCCGGCGGCTCGCTCGCGCAAGGCGCGGGCTGCGACGACCTGGCCTGCGTGCGCGATCGTCTAAGAGCGGCCGCGATATCTGCAAGAGACCGCTGCGCCGCTTCGCAAAACACCGCGACGAGCCGCTGCCGCAAACTTGACAAAGGCGCGGTCTGCTACGTGGGCCTGAGCGAAGCATTGAGACGGCGCCTCGCTTCTAAATTAGTAGGTCTGGTGGCGCCGATCTCCACCGTTGTTGATGTGGACGTCGTGGTGCACGTGCCGCAGCCGGCGCTCGCTGTTGTTTTTGACGAGTCTACCACTAGCGCATCACTTAAGGACGCCGTGCAAACGTTCGCGCGATCCTATGCACTCGACGCGGTTGAAACGGACGCCGTCGAGAAAGAAGCAGAAGAAGCATTGATCGCCACGCACGTGTCGTGGCAGCTCGGTTCGTTGGAGAGCCTCCTCCCGGCGCCTCGGACGCTAGCCCCGCTCTGGCGGCTCCGGCCACATACTTATATAGGAGTCTCGAACGGAACGTTTGTGAATGTAGCTGAATTTTGGCTGCGGCGCGACGAGTTTTTTATAAGGGAGCTTGCCACACGGTTCGGCGCGTCGAAATTGAGTTTGGTGGACGTCGGGGCCGGAACGGGGACGCTGACGGCCATCGTTGCTGCGGTGCTTGACGCCCCAGACATACATCTGGTAGACGTCGACGACGGCGAGACGAACCGCGGCCTCGGGTCGACCGCGGCGGCGCTCTTTTCAAGGTCCTTCGACGCCTTCTCTGAAACGCATCCAGTGCGAACTTTTGACGGGAGGACCCTCGAACTTGAGGATGACCAATACGACGTCGCGTTACTCACGTACGTCTTGCACCACGCCGCCGGCGACACCATTTCACTGTTAAAGGAAGCGAGACGCGTCGCCCGGACATATGTGGTAGTTCTCGAGGACGTCATCGACAGCGACGACGACGCGAGAAACGCCTTCGCCCACGACCCGCGCGGGACCTTCAGACATAGGAAAGAGTGGGACGCGCTCTTCGATTTGTTGGGTTTGGACGTCGTGGCCCGCGGGCCGTGCAACGCCGGCGGCCTCGCGGCGTTCCGGCACACGATGGAGTTCTGGGTTCTTGCCGTGTAAGCTGTGTTTTTGTGCTTCTCTCGCGTCGATGGCGTATGGCTCCTATCGGCTAGGCGGCCTAGCTCTGAGCAATTGTTTTTTTGGCCTAGTGTGTCGCTACACTAGTTAACAGCGCCTTGCATCCAAGGCAGCTTCGGCTTAAACGGCGCCCCTCATACTTACAGAAGCTGCCAGCTTCGTACAGACACTCCCTTGGACTCATAGAATCGCGCTGTCTAGCTCCCGCTGATCACTGCCACAGCTGCTGGCACCACAAGCCACAAGCCTCGGTGCCGGACAGATCTGGACGCCGCCAGCGCGAGCGCGAGGATTACCGCTGGCCACACGCCATCGGGGCGACGCTGCGTCGCACCTGACGCCATACGCGCATCGGTGCGCCGCGCCGCACGCCAGCAACCATGCTCGTGCTCGCGTCGACCCTCGCCGCCGCGGCCGCGCTCCAGGCCTCGACGCAGCCCCACCCCCTCTTCGCCCTTTCGCAGAGCAACACGCCAAAGCCCGTGAACAGAGTCCTGGGAGGCGACTTTGACGTAAATCCGAAGGAGCTCGTCAATATGTTACCGCTCCAACCATCTGACAGAAAACGGGCCAAAGAAGCCTTGGCGAGGGACGACTTCGTAGTTACTCTTGATAACGTAGTAACAGAGGAGCACTGCGACCGGCTCATAACTTTTGCGAAGTGGGCCATGCCGTCGACGGTGACCGGCGCGGCGTCGAACGAGGTCGATTCGGTGGATGGCGCACCCGCGCACCAAGCGAACCTACCGAAAGCGGCCCTCAAGGAGCTGCTCGGCTCGGAGGGCTACGCGCGGTTACTAGCCCCGGCGTCCCAGATTCTAGGCGTCATGCCGCGGGCGGTGAGCGCGTTCGTGCGCAAGTACTCGACGACCTCCAGGCCGCGCTTACCCTTCCACTGCGACGGCTGCGACGCGTCCATCTCCGTCAATTTAGTAGATGGGTCGGAGTACGACGGCGGGGACCTGGTCATGCTCTCGGACAATGCGCTGCTGACGGCGCCGCGCCAGGCCGGGAGCGCCGCCGCACATAGCGCGGACGTGGCCCACGCCGTGACGGACCTCACGAGAGGCGTCCGATGGTCGCTGGTGGTCTTCGCGCACAAGCGGCGGAACTGGCGGCGCCAGTTTTCTGTGCAGGCGGACGGCCGCGTCGTCGACAAGCGGCGCTGAAGCGCTCGCATGATCGTATTGTCCCAACACACACGTGTTCGGGGAACTTGTTTGTAATCGTTACACATCAGATATTTAAGTTTGGGGTGGCGTGGTCGCGTCGATGGCGTCTTCGCGAGACCGCGACGCCGCGACGGCGTCGACGCGGCCGTCAGAGAGTCGATGGCGTCTCTGAGACCACATGCCGGTACCCACCTCTCAAGGAGCGCTCAAGCCCGCTCGGAGTAGAGCGGCTCCGCGAACCCCGCCGGCCGCTTCTGTAATACTGTAATAGCGTTCTGGAAGTGCTTGTGCGGCTCCAGGAACGAGATGTGGTGGGCCTCGCCCGGCGGCACGCCTGTTTCGTGTTCAGGCTCATTCCGCCGGACCGCGTCCAACCACTGTCGCGTCCCTCGATTCGTCACCGACGAGTGGCACAATACAAACCCGCCCGGACTTATGGCCGGCCACAAACCCCGCACGAAGTCCGCTACTCTATCCCCAACCCCAAAGTCCAGCCAGAAGCAGTCTATGCTTTCATCGTCAAATCTATCGCGGAAGAGCTCGAACGCATCGCCCTCGATGAACTGCAGACGATCGCCTAGATCCAGGTCATGGGCCACGGTCTCGACTTTCCGCGCCGTCGACGTCTGGTGGCGGCAGTTGTCGACGCAGATCAAGGATGATTTTTTGATATGTATAGGTTCGCACCAGGGCCACGCCAGCAGATCGGCGCCGCCCTCCTCCTGCAGCTTTGATAATCGTTGCAATTCGTCGTCGTTGTCCGCCAAAGCTCTCAACAACCACAGCGACGTGTAGCCCGCGCCGACCTCGACCACTGAATGTGGTTTGACGAAGCGTATCAGAGAATACAAGAGGGACGCGGCGTTCTCGACGCCCATGTGCACCGAGTATAACGGTCTACATGCCTCGAGGAACTCGCGATCATAGATTGATGAAAACGGTCGCAGGGTCCTCTCAAGAGCGTGCGCGTTCGGATCGGGTTGCGTCGTATACATGCAGTCCGTCCTAATAACATACTTCGGCCTCCCTTCGAGTACTTGAGTACCGGCGTGGCCGGCGACGTCGGCGACCTCCCACTCCTCGCCCTCCAAGGCTTGCTTTATCAGTAGGCAAGCGCCCTGTGCCGGTTTGACGTCGATTTCTGTATTATTCGCCAGGTAGAAGCGCGTCGCGCCGCCGTCGAAGTCGTCGTTGAGGTAGAAGAGAGCCGAGTACCGCGATTCGTACCTGCCATCGTGCGCGTCCATGACCAACGCGTCTCCATCAACGCTCGAGGGAGGAAAACCCGCGTCGACGTGGGGCCGGAACTCCTGCTTGCCGTCGGCCGCGTATCTGTAAAACCGCCAGCGCTGGTTCAGGAGGTGGGCGTATCTCGATGTTTCCACTTCGCGAGGGACATGTCTTGAAATCCTCGCGCAGGCTGCAGCCTCAAGCGCCTCGTGGACGCAAACTTGTAGAGCGGCGTGCGTGTTCTTGCCCGCGTCGAATTCACTAAAACCCGCGCGCTCCGCTTCGTTTATCAACCGTTCGCACTCTTCAGGTGAGAGGGCGTGCTCGATCAAGATCGCGTCGGCGCCGTCGACGGGCACGGCCTTCGAAGCCGGCGCGGCGTCGTCGAGCTCGAGCCAAGCTTCATCAGCGGCAAACGTCGGCACGCCCGTCTCCTGGAGGAACGTGACGGCGTCGTTGTGGTCGAGCAGCTCGGGCGACGCGACGGAGCGCGTCAGCTTGCGCAGGCCCGCCGGCGGCGTGAGTGCGTGCGCGACGGCGACGAGCCAGACGCGGCTGCGGCGGCGCATCGTTGCAGCTATTTGTGCTGTGCGGCACGCACGCGTGCAAGAGAGATGCTCTCCCAATTGCAGCAGCCTTTATCGGCCCGGACGCGTGTGCAAAAGCGAGAGATCGCTTTGCACTTGTCAATACGTACTCCTGCTACCTCGTACGAGCTAACAGCACAGCCCTATGCCGGCCTACGTGCAACTGCAGCGTGTCACAAGTCCAGCGGTCTCGATTTGCCGGGTTTTCAGGCCTGAGAGGGGTCCGTTACAGCCACGAATCCGAAGCGCAGTACGCCATCGACGCGCCCCATGACGCATGTCAGCTCGTGATCCCGTAAAAGCTACTAGCTTCCTTTGTTTCCAAGCTTTGGCTCGACCGCAGGGAGGCCAGCCAAGCTGCCCCGCCCCACCAAGATGGAGGACGAGGCCGACACGCCCACGGAGCAGCGCCCCCTCGTAGCAAGGGGCACTACACGATACGGCCGCGCCGCCGTCGCGGGGGCCGCCCTCCTCTCGTCCGGGGTGATGCTCCAGGCGCGGACGACGCGCACAAACCTAGTGGTAGAGACGGAGGCCCAGCCGACGGGCGACCCCTGCTACGTCGAGGGGACCGAGGACTTCCCCGAGGGCCTGCAGAATGTGGCCGGCTATCAAAGATTAGGCCTCCCGTACGGCGGTATTTTGTTGGCGGACCGCGGCCAGTTCCCCGAGCTCCACGGTGATGAAGCCTACGACGTACCTACTGGTAGGATCACGGAAGGCTATGATGAGTTACTGGATAAATGCATGACTGGCGGCGACTGCGCGGGCCCGCTCGACCTCACAAAGAGTTGTTCATTGGTCGTGACGGACGAGGCCGACGCTCAATTAAGTTGCGTGGAGACCTGCGTCGAGTCGCGGTTCAAGGACTTTCTGGCGGTCGACGGCGCGTCGCAGCGCGTCCTCGATACGTTGGAGACGCACGATTCATGTTATTTTCCCGTGCTGTCGGCCTTCACGTCGACGCCGTCGCTCGTCAAGTCCTGCGTCGACCCTGATTACGACGCGCCGGTGCCGAGCGACTGCTACGACTGCATCTCGGGCTGCCTCGGGGATACAACAAAGGGCGTGCTGCGGCTCGACTGCGACGCGGCGTACGTCGACGTCGTCGAGGGGGAGCCGCTACGACCAGGGGAGGAGACGTTCGCGTCGGGCAACCGCGGGCGGGCCGTAGCCCCGCCCGACGCGGGTGTTTCGCTGAAGCCGTTCGCGCTGGCGGCCGGGATTTTGATTGGTGTACTATAACTTTATTCATATTATTACTCGCTCAGCCACCGCACCTCCGTGACCAAAGGCGAATCCAACAGAGACAGCTCCACGCCGTACCTGACGTTCTCGGGCCCCTTGTACAGGATCTCCACCAGTCCTGGTTCAGTACCAGCCGATTTGACTGTCAAAGTAGCACCCAATTTCGTCACCGCACCAGAAATCGGCGCCAGCAGGGTCTCCACCGTCTCCACGTCGAACTTCTGGTTCTCGGGGTCCGTGTCCCTGGAAACGCTGCCGAGGTCCGGCCACCGCTCCCGCAATACGCGCTCGATGCCCATCTTCATCGTTGTTGTTGAGGATGGACAAGACCCACAAGCACCTTCCAGCCGCAAGACGACGTCCTTCGTTTCTGGTTTAACCTCGACTACGGCCACGTCGCCGCCGTCGGCAACCAAGTAGGGCCGCACCCTATTCAGGACCTCGTCCACCGACGCGGGCGTGAACTCGAGCTCGCCCAAGGACGCGGCGGCCTCGCTCGCCGCGTCGGCCTTGTTTTCACCGGCCTCGAAGGGGCTGACCACGGGCTCCGCGCGCAGCGGTCCAGCTCGCCTTGCGACCGGGGCGAGCCAGCTGTGCGCCGTCAAGGCAGAGGCGACGAGCACGACAGATCCAGGGCTCGGCATGGTTTTTGCGTCGCTTTGCCAGGTCAGGCTCGGGCCCAAGCTATCCAAACAAGCTATTCACAGCCTGCTATCTTTAAGGAAGCGTGCGGCAGCTCGTCTTACTCATAGAGTGTGCTAGAGACTTACAGGACGCTAGCTCGACAGAGGCCAAACAACTGCGACAGCTGCCTATTCTGCCGTGCGCGCACACGTTTGGCACCCACATACCATGCCTAGGTCGCTGGCACCACTGCTTGTCTGCACCACTGCCTTTGCCCCGCAGAGCATCAGGCCTAGCAGCCTCCCAGGACTCAAAGCGGTCGACTACGAGGCCGAATTGTGGCGCTCTGGCTCCTTAAACACCCCGGATGCCGAGCTCGACGAGTGGTGCGAGAAGTGGGCGCGACGCGCCATCATCGGTGAAGGCGCCGGCGGCGCGTCCGTGAAATTAACGACACCCGTGAAGCTGGCGCGACGAGAGAGTGGCGCGCGCCTCCTCTTCACGACATCGGGCTCTGGCTACGCCGACAAAGACAAGGCGAAGGACGACAAATGGAACGACGACGGCGACGACGCGCCGGCACCGCCGAAGGCCGGCACCGGCGGGGTCGACGTCTCGGCCGACGGCGGCGCCATCGTCGCGGCGCGCTGCGCCTACGAGGGGGCAGGTATCGTGAAGCAGATGAGCGAGGAGAAGATCGTCTCGCAGCTGCGGAAGGACGTGGCCGCGGCGTTCGGGTAAGTACCCCTCCTAAAGCTCGGACGACCCCTCGCAGCGGCGGGAGAGGTAGACCTCCCTCGCGGCGAGGTGTGGAGGTGCGACTCCAAACCCGGCACTGTGAGAGCGCCGCGTAGCGCCGCCCGCAGCAGCGCAAATACCAGCCTGCTGTGGACACCAGGGCTGCCCACGAGACACGAAAGCTCTCGGCAGTCGAAGCCACGCTCTGCAAGCCCGCCAGAACGCCTGCTCGATCGCGTTAGACGACTCCAAGCCGAGTGGGCAGCACATCACCTTGAGACATACGCAACGGAGGGCGGACCGCTGCCGACATTCGACACGACTACCGCGACGTCGCCGCGACTGTGACCGCGACGACGAAAAAATGTCGTGCGACATGGCGACGCCCCACGAGATGAAGACCTGGCGGCGGTCGCAGTCGCCCCTCAAAGACACTGCGATAAGACCGTTCGAGCGGACCGTAGATCTCAGCAAAGCGACGCCGCCGACGCGCAACTTCACGATGTTAAGGGAGATGAAGCAGAGGTTGCAGGACCTCGAGGGGCAGCGGGGCGACGTCTCGGCGCAAATTAATGATAGTGACATCGCGGCGCTGAAGGTCGACATCGAGGCGCTCGAGCAGGAACTCATAAAGGAGGCCGAGGAGGACTCGCCCGACGAGGACGAGGACGTGCCGCCCTAGCAGGCTAAGTGGTATCATGCTATGTTCCTTTCACCAGAGACTCGGAGAGAGACTCTCGCTTATTGAGCTAGCCCGGGCCGAGTGCGTCACCGCGGCGTACTATAGGGATGGCGACGGGGCCCGGTCACAAGTTCAAGCGGAAGAATTACGTTATGTACAACTACTACGGTCCTCATCGCCGCGCGCCGTGCGTGTGCGGCGGCAGGCAGGCGTCCCTCGACTTGCACCTATTTTCGAGCTTGTAGAGGTCGTGCATCGCCGTCGCCGCGACGGTCTCCACGTCCGCGCACGAGTCCGCCCCCGCACAAACGGTGCACCACGCGTACAGGTCACAAGACATGGCCGTGTCGTCGTCGCCCGACCCCCAGTCCGGGATAAGCGCCCAACCGGGTTCGTAGTCCGCCTTGATCGTCAAAGCTGTCTCCAGGTAGCCTTTCCACGTCGGCGCGAACCACGCCTGCACATCATCTACAAGTTCGCCGGCGCAGTATCCTAAAGCAGGGCAGACCGTGTCGAGATTAGCAAAGGCCGCCAACGCGCAGACGGCGCCCGCGCCCTCGTCGCAGGCGTCGGCGCAGAGGGTCTGGCAGTCGTTGCCGCCGTCCGTACACAAGTGGGCGCACTGCTCGGCGTCGGCCTCGGCACACACAGTGGGGTCGATGTCCTGCGCTAAAGCGGCGGGGCACTGGCTGAGCGAGAAGAGTTTTTCTGCGGTCGGTCTCGTCGTGGCGCGCGCGGCGGCGCCGCCCGCACAGAGCACAGCGGCGGCGCCGACGGCGTATCTTACTCTTCGTGTCCTCTTTTGTGGTACTAGAAGGGGCTCCTCCTCGTCGGGGATGGGCGTGTACGCGCCGTCGTCGTCCATCGTGCTTGTGCTACCTCTGTGGCAACTCCACGGGCGCGCGAGACCGGCTGCTGCGCGCGCAGTGCTCGGAGGAGGCTCCGTGCGTCCGATGTGGCCCGGCGAGAGCCGAGGTGACTCCGCGGGCAGCAATTGCGGGGCGCCAAATGGCAATAGCAGGCGAGGAATTAAGCAATTCCAAGATACATTGTGCCCAAGCAGGGCCTCCGCACGCGCGTAAATCCCGCTCTTCGCAACCCAGACCGCTTCGGGCTGCGCGAGGCAACACAGGGCAGCCACAGAAGGACCGGGGGCAGCCCTCGCAGTCGCGCAGCGTCGTAAAAAGGCAAGAGGCAGCCATGGAGCACCACGACGCCTCCGACGGCGACGAGGCGCCGAATCCATTTATAGACGAGGAGGAGCCCCTCCTGGAACGACCGCAACGGCGCCGGCGACGACGACCATACATTGTTGCGGCCGGCGCGCTCGTCGTAAGTGCCGCCGCCTTAGCAACGCGAAGCCGCACAACAAACCTCGTAGAAAACCGGCTCCCCGTGCCCCTGGACCTCGCGAACTGCGCGAATTTTGATGATGACGCGGCGATGCGGGACGGCTGCGTGAGCATGGACTCGGACATCTTCTGCGGTTCACATGAAGGCGAGCTCGGGGCGTCGGCCGACTTATTCGCGAGCATGCTCTCCACCGATAAGGCGTCCTTGTTTCCTATATTGGCGAATGCTCGCAAGGTCTGCGGCGCCGCCTGTGAAAACACAGATGAAGCCTACTTCATGCCCTGCCTCTGGGAGGCCGTGGCGCGCTTGCCCGACGTGTGTGCGGGCACCTTCGACGCCGCACCGCCAGCAGCGTCGTTCGTGAAGAGCAAACGGCCGAAGCTGTCGGAGCCCGACTTATTGTCGTGCGACGAACACGCGTTCTGCATGGCCTGCTCGCAGTCGCCGGGCCGGTGCAGCGCGGTCCTCGGGAAGTACGGCTCGCCCTCCGGCGGCTCGGCGGCGGTCTTCGCGTCGTCGTCGTCGCAGACGATGGCTCTTTCTGCCTTACTTGCTGTCGGCCGGGACCTGCCCGAGCTCTGCGAGGGGCTCGGCGTGGCCTTCGTGGGGGCGGGGACCTACGCGCGATGATTGGATATACCCGGTGTCGTTCAGAAGCGGAACTCCGGGCCAAGACTCGCTCGTTCTTCTCGACTCGGTCGGTCGTCGTTCGATTCGTATTTTCTCGTGTAACACATACATTAACCTGCCGCAGTGGGGCGCGACCGCATCCGCCTCTCCCTCGAGGTGGGGTCGCCCGGACACGTCCCCTCGGCATCGCGACTCGCCACGGCGCTCTCCGCCCAGAGCGGCCCACGCGCGCCTAGGCGCACAACAAATTCTGCTGCCGCGGTTTGACTCGCGCGACCCGAACCAGGCCAGGGGGGCAGCGAGGGTGTTAGATGTGAGTGTGAGACCCGTTTGGAGGTGTAAGTGTGAGTGTGAGACCGGTCGCAGTTCTTAGATGTGAGCCAGCACGCCGCCGACGGCCCGCCGCGACGCACACACACTTCATAGTAGAAATCGACGTACCTCTCCGAGCCGGCACGCCGTCGTCGACGAAAAATCTAATACAGGTATTTAGGAGTCTCAGCTGAGCAGATAAACGAGAAGTGGTCCCCGGCCAGGCACGTCGTCACGCAGTCGTAGCAGCCCGCGATGGACGACGCGTGCTTCCCCCCCTCCGTCGCGTCGTAGGCCGGGTCGATGCAGCTCTTGATGACGTTCGGCGCCAGCAGGAACCCGCTGAGCACGGGGTAGGCGCACGTCGACGCGTCCTCGACGATGCCCTCGCTCTCGACGAACTGCGCGAACCGCGAATTCACGCAATCCTCGACGCACGACACCTGGCCCTTCTTCTCGTCGTCGCTCCGGTCGAGTTCGCACTGCGTGTCGTAGACGTGCTCGCAGACGTCGGCCGCGCGCGCGCCTTTCGACGTGAGACAGTTGGCCAAGAGCTCGTCGTACTTCGCGATGACGTTCGTCCGCATGCCCTGGAGGTCATAATCAGTACCGCCGTGCAGCTCGGCGTACTGCCCGCGGTCGCTAAAGAGCACGCCGCCGTAGGGCACGCCCTCCGCGCTGTAGCCCGCCGCGAGTTGGATCAATGAAGGAAACTTCGTGATGGGCGCCGACGAATCGGGCAGGCAAGGGTCTACTCGCGGGTCCGACGAATGGGACGTGTCCGCCTCGGTTGTAGGGACGTAGAGGTCCTTGGTCACGTCCTGCTGCTCGCGCACGGCTTTCCGGGCCATCTCCACATTAATACGGGCGCGCGTTTGTGTGGATTGCTTGGCGCTCACGGCGAACAGCGCAGAGGACAGCAAAGCGGCTCCCACGACGACGGCGCGGCCGCGGTTCGCGCGCGCCGGCTGGAGCGCCTCCATCTCGTCGTCGAGTTCCTCGGGCGACATCGTCCTTCGGTGAACGCGGGTGCTGGGCAGCCCTTTGCAGCAAGTTTAGCCCTTTGGTGCGACCGCCCAGGCCTGGGGAATTCCTTCCCAAAGATACATAGTGGCATCGCGGACGCGTCTTTGTCACTGCGGGTCCCGCGGAGAGGTCCGCGAGCGGTCGGGAGGGCCCTCGTCGCGTTACTTCGCCTGCGAGACCCGAACCCGAATTGGAAGCAAGAGAGCCCAGCCCAGCGCAAATCGCTACGCCGCGCGCCGCCCCCGGCCGACGCCGGGCTGCCCTCAAGGCCGCATCGGTCCACCCGCCACGGGGTGCTGCGTTTCCGCTGCGTTTCCGCCGCCGCCAGCCCCTGTAAAGCCCCCGGCAGCGCCCTTTCGGCCAGGCCCGGAGCGCTGCCCCGTGTCGGCACGCCGACGACGCACCGGCGACGACGCACCGCCAGAGCCTCCACTGCGACACGCGCACGCAATGGGCCGCTTCCCCTGCCCCGCCGGCTGCGGCCGCACCTTCGACCACCCGCCAGCGGCCATCCAGCACGGCAAGAGCTGCGGCCGGCCCGCGCGCGCGCCGCCGGCGCGGGTCGTGATTCTCGACCGCGGGCCGCTGCCGACGACGCACGTCACGCGGCGCATCTTTGAATTGATGCGGCGCGTGCCTGTCAATGAGCGGCCCGCCGCGTACCGGGCGGCGATCACGGCTGCGCAGTGCGTCGCTGATGCGGCCCGAGCTGTTGATGAGGTGCCCTCAAATCCAACGTTCGCGGCGCTGTGTCGGGGCGTCGCCGCGCGGCGCGACGCCGACCGCGCGGCGCTCGAGCCGCCGCGGAAGCGGCCGCGGTCGCCGTCGCCCGAGCCCGTTGTAGAATGTGTTGCCTTCCAGAACGATTCTGATGATGAGTACCGCGAGGACGACTTCGAGGCGTCGCCCGTGCCGATAAGCGCGGGGCCTCCAACATTAGGCGTGCACCACACGCCCGGCTCCTACGCGCACTTATTGACCCGGAAGACGCCACCGGACTGGCCGCATATCGGTGAACGACCCACGACGCGCGCGGGCCGCGACGCCTTCAAGGAGCTGCGCTTGGACGTCGTCGCCGCGGCCTGGGCCGCCGAGAAAGCGCGAGAAGCGCTGGGGCCCGACGTCGTCGCCATGGATATTGACCCGGCGCCGTCGGCGCGGGCCGAGAACGGCTCTGTCTCTTCGCCGCCGCCGCCGCCTGTTGTACCGACGCCGCCGCCCGAGACGTCCTCGCCGAACGACGGCATATCCGCGCTCTTGTCAGCGGTGGGCGACCGGGGCGGTGACCCGTTCGCCGCATCGGTGCCGCCCGTCTAAAGTATTCTTCCGAACATTTATCACATTAGACAGTCTAGCGCCCCCCAAACAACGCGGCGGCAAGCCGCGGGTCCGGCGCCTGCCGCGAGCGCTGGTTCCGGCGGCGCGGCGCTGCTTCGGGTTCCGGTTGCTCCGGTTGCTCGGGCTCGGGCTCCGGCTCCGGTTTTGGGGCCGGCTCGGGCGCGGGAGCAACGGCCCGCGGCGTCTTCGCGCGCGGTGTTTTGCCCTTCTTCTTCTTTCGTTTCGGCGCGTTCGACGCGGCGCCCGTCGCCACGTTCCAGTCGTCGGCGGACTTCTGTTTTATGACCGGCGGGCGGCGCCGCCGCTTCTTGCGCGGCCGCGTCGCGAGCCACCAGCACGCCGCCGCGCAGAGGAGCGCGAGGAGTTGGGCTATCACAGCGTGGAATGTGCTGTCGTCGACCGCAGAGCGCGCCTTGCCGGCGAGGACGGCGCAGACGATCGGCAGCGGCGCGGCCCGCGCCCGGCCCCGGCGGTAGAGGACGTAGCCCGCGCCGAGCGCAAGCGCGACCAACGCCTCGCCGGCGATCGCCACCAAGCGACGGATGCTTTCGACGACGGCCACCGCGAGGACGAGCTGCACGGCGAGGCGCAGCTTCGGGTCGAGGTCCGCCACGGCCTTGGAGGCGCCCGCGACCCGTGCGACGACCGCCGCGTCCGCGTCGTCGTCGTCGTCGTCCAGCAGGTCGCTCGGCAGGAAACCCGCGAAGGCGTCGTCGTCGTCGTCGTCCTCGTCGTGGGCGACCGACGTCGTCGACGCGTGCGTGAGAACAGGCGGTCTGCTGCTCCATGGCTCCTCCGCGGCGGCGCGCGGCGACGACTCCCGGCTGCCCCACGGAGACGTCGTAGCGCCGGTCGCGCGTTGCTGGAAGCCCGGCGGCGGCGCGTCCGCGAGCGGCATAGGCGCGCTCTGCGACGTGGCACTGTCGAAGCCCAGCGCAGCAAGGGCGCGCGGCGACGGTGCGCTGAAGCCCGGCGGCGGCGCGAGGCCCGGCGGCGCGGCGACGCCAGACACGTCCGCGTGCAGGCGCTGCGCTGCAGTTGGGTCGAGGCCCGCCTCGCGCAGGTCCGCGACGGTCATCAGTTTTAGGATGTCGTCGTCGATCTCGTGGCCCCGTAGCGCTGCAGCATAGTGTGAGAGGTTGAGGGCTGCGAGGCGGGCTTCCATCGCTCGCGCTGTTCAAAAAAGTTGAGGCTTTTGACTCGTGGAGCAAAAAACGTCGTCTAATCGTCCGATGAGTGCGTTTCTTTTGGCTGAGGCCCAGTACTGGTGAACACTGGTCTCTGCGAGGTATCTCTGGCGTTGTTTTAGGCAGTATGCAGCGCTGTACAGCACAATTCTCAAAAATCAGCGCCTCGCTAGTGTCTTACAGCACGCTAGCAATCGCGCGCAATTAGCCGCGTATGCGGATTTCACAGCCTTCGAAGCCTAAAGGTGGCCACAGTCCACGGCATTAGTGCACAGTGGTGTCGCCGCAGCGCTCCGCGCGAAAACGCGGGACAGATTGGAGCGCTAGAGCCACCAAACCGCTCATGGACCCCGCCGAGCAGTTGCGAAGCGTCACGCAGCACCGAGATGCGCTGCTAGCGGAGGTCAAGACGCTGCAGCGTGACAAGCACCACCTGCGCCGCGACGTCGAGACCCTAAGAAGGGACCTCGCGGCGACGAGTAGTGCTAGAGACGCCGCGGTGCTGGAGGCCGCATCATTAAGACGGCGCCTGTCCACGGCCGCGCCGCGCGTCGAGTCGCCCGGCGCGCCGCCTCCATCAAAAGCGCGGCCGCGGGCGCCGCCGCCGCCGCCAAGGCCCGCGTCGGGCGCAGCACAAAGGCGGGCCGCATCCAATGGATTCGGCCTCGCGGCGCCGCGCGCGCCTAATGCTTTGCCGCCAAGGCCCGTGTCGGGCGCGGCACAAAGGCGGGCCGCGACGGCGGGTTTCGGCCTCGCGCCCGCGAGGCCGCCGCGACCAACGCAGATCGCGCCGCCGCGGAAGAAGAAGAAGCGTGCCCAATCAAATATGAATGGTCTGATCGACGGCCTCTACCTGACGAGCGTCTGGAACGACGAGCTCGCCGCGGACTACACGAGAGCGCTCTTAGATGACGTGTGGAAGGGCCACGTGCCGCCCATACAAGCTTTATCTGGCGCACTTGAATTAAGGGCGTGGCGGTTAGCAGGACCCAAGGATCAGGTACGAGAGTGGGAACGCGACAACCAGCCGTGTGCCCACCCCTTCGACTCCGGTGAAGACCGTCGTATGATCGCGGCGCGGAACGGCCGGAAACAGGCGCGACGGCGACACGTTCTGGACGACGACGCGGAGGACGCCTGGGCCCAGGCCGCCCAGGCGTCACAAGTCGGATCCATGGGTTTACCTGAGAGATCCATGCGCGAGGCCCGCGTTTGTTTGGCGAAGTGGCGCCTTGCTGCGACCGAGAGACCGTGTCCTCTACTGCCGGACGACCTGTTTCTGGCTCATCTTGGGCCCTGTTTGGACGGCGCGTCCCTCGCTTGTCTACAAGCTTCCTCGCGCTACTTCTGGGTCCCTCGTCCAACTCTAGGACCTTGCGCGGCGATCGCTCTTCAGTCTCTAGGTCAGCCGCAGACGTTTTATACTGTGGCGCCGTGCGAGCGCCTCCAACGAAGGTTGGACGTCGGCGCGCGGCTGAAGGTGTTGAGAGCAAGGAACAAGTTCCACCGCGCCCTTAGCGAGTGGAAGGACGAGGTCCGTCGGCAGCGCGCCGCGGAGAAGGCAGCGGCGCAGCAAGCGTATGAATCGGCCAGAGCACTACTCGAGGACATCCAGAACGCGAAGGACGCGTGCGCCGCGGCGAAGGCCGCCTTACCCGATAATTTCGCGCCGGGCGAGGCGACGATCTGTGTGGAAATCAAATTTCGGGCGCCCTACGCCATCGACGCGATGGTGTCTCCATCGCGGCATCTGCTCGATGGCGTGGAGGTTCTACGCCATCGACGCGACGCTACGCCATCGACGCGACGTAATTCCCGTCACCGCATCTGCTCTCACGAGGCTCACTGGTTGATTTCCACATAGGTTCTCGAAAAGATCGTCGACTTCGAGCAAACACGCGAGCAGAAGCGCCTCCGGCCCTTCAACAACCCGCGGCAGTGCATGCTCGCGCCGCGCCCGAAGGCGAAGTTCACGAAGGACGCCGCCGCCGGAAATACGAACAAGCCCCTCTTCGACATCTTCCGCAAGCCCCAGAAACGCCAGCGGACGGACGACGACGACGAGGTCGAGATAGTTTAATAGACACTAGTTAATCGATACGATATCGCCTTCGAGGGGACTTGGACTTGCCCAGGCGATAGTTTGTTCAGAGCTCCGCGTACGACGCCTGCTCGGGCGAATCCACGCCAATGCCGATGATCTGATCATCGACCTTGACGGCGTAGCCCGTCCCCGGGCACCAGTCCGAAATGAACCGCGTCGACTTCACCCCGGACACCTCCATGATCTTGGCCTGCAACTTATCAAAGTCGCCGGTGCCGAATTCACCGACGTCGACCTTCCCATCTGCCGTTCTAGGAAGTTCCAGATCAATCACGTTGTACGCGAGTTCTCCTTTGGAGGTGTTTATTTGTTGCACCACATTGAGATTAGCGTCGCCGAAGACGCTCATCAAGTCACCGAGCATGCCCGGCCGATTCTCCGTGATCACGGTGCAGCGGTGGACATGTTCCTCGTCGCGCGCCGGTAAGGAGCAGGCCGGGAAGTTGACGCTGTCCTTGATCGTGCCCGTCTCGAGGTAGAGCTGGACCGTGTCGGCGGCCATCGCGGCCGCGTTCGCCTCGGCCTCCTCCGTGGACGCTCCCAAGTGCGGGATGGAGATGACGTTCGGTCTCGGGTACAACTCGTCCGAAACGGCGAAGTCCGTGATGTACCTACCACCGCCACCATCCTCGTAGCGCTCGTTGAGAGCCGCTTCATCTACTAACTCGCCTCGCGCGAAGTTTAAGAGACTAGCATCGGGCTTCATCTTCGCCAACAACTCGGCGTTGATCAAATGATGAGTGACATCTTTGATGTAAGGAGCGTGTAGCGTCACGTAGTCGCTCTGCTCGACGAGGTCTTCCAAAGACGCCATCTCCATGTCGCCGGAAGGTAGTCTGAGAGCCGCTTCGACGGACAACCCGGGGTCGTACCCTACGACATTCATGCCGAGGGCGATGGCGGAATGCGCCACGGCCGCACCGATGGCGCCGAGACCGACGACCCCGAGCGTCTTGCCCGTCAACTCGCGCCCCCCGAACATGGCCTTGTCCTTCTCGATGCGCTCGTGGGCCGTGCCTTCGGCATGTAACTTCGTCATGTGACTGGCACCCTCATAAATACCTCTAGAAGCCATGAGCAACCCACAAAGCACCAACTCTTTCACCGCGTTGGCATTGGCCCCAGGAGTATTAAAGACGGGAATCCCGAGCTCCGTCATCCGCGGCACGTTGCAATTGTTCGTGCCCGCGCCGCACCGCACGATGGCTCGGCACGTCAACGGGACGTCGCTATCTTGGATCTTGTGGGAGCGGAGCATGATGGCATGTGCTACCGGAGGCTGGTCCTCGCCCGGTTTAATGCGGTACATTTCCGGTCTAAAGCGCTCCAAGCCCTGCGGGCTGATCTTGTTGAAGGTCTTGATGACGAAGCGCCTGTGTGAGTCGCTATGAGGTCAGGGCGCTGCGCCGCCACGCCGTCGTGCAGGCGCCGCGGCGATGGCGTGCGGATGCGACATTTGATTTATGCGCTGCGAATCGCGTGCGCGGCTTCATCTCGCTGAAGGTGCGGCGGGCGGCGCGCATCATCGTGGCTTAGCTTCGCCGGGCTGTCTGCGACGTAGTGGCGGCGCTGCGGAACTCGTGTCCGGAGCCTAGGAACGCTGCAGCTTTGCTGTAGCTGCTGCAGAAACTTGCTGTGTTTACAGCTGCGGAGGAGCTGCGACCAGCGATTTTTTTGCACGACGAGGAGCGCAGCGAAACGGAGTTCCGGTGGCGTCTGCTTTTCCGAGCTATATCAATGTATAGGCTGAGGAAATGCGGCAGGAGCAGTTTTTGCCTGTCGCCCCTCAAATGAAAGTAAGCGTGCGCGGGTGTCGTGACGATCAAGAGACATCAAATATTCCTGGTCGCAGTCGTCGCCCGAGGCTACTGGTCCAGACTTCGTCGAGCAGGGGTACTGTGCTTGGCTGCAGTTTCGCGCGAGCGCGCCGCGCAGGCAGTAGGAGGATAAACATTTAACAAACGCCCCCGGCGCGCGTATGAAGTCGGCGCCAAGCCCCGCAGTACGAGGGAACTTGGCGCGTCACGAACACGCGCAACCGAGTATTCAGGCTCGAGCGAGCGCGACGGCGACGGCCTGGTCGAGATCGCCGTGCGCGCCCGTCGACGCGTCGTAGTGGACGAACGCGCTGTCCTCGCCGTCAAAAACGAACAAGCCCCCTTGGTTCAACGCTTGGCTCTGCTTGGGCGGAATGATGAACGCGTCTCCCCACTTGCCGAGCACGTCATTCAAATCGCCCATTTTATTTGATGTGAGTCGATCCAAGATGGCGTAGGGTGTGGATGGATTGAAAAAAGTTCTTTGCAAACCCGCATTCAAGGAAAGGGCGTCGTACAACAAATTGTCCGGGTCCGCCAGTAACTTCGAAGGGGAGTAGCCGACGTGGTCAGCCACAAGTCGCGCCTTCTCAGAGGTGCCGATGCCCACGGCGTAGAGGCCCACGCCCTCCTTCTCGAGCTCCGAGCGCCGCCTCTCCAGCTGGACGAGGAGCTCCTGGCAGAAGGGTCACCCAAAACTCCGCAGGAACGCGACGACGGCGACGCGCTCCGGTATCGAAGTCTTGAGCGTCGTTCGCGTGCCGTCGGTCGTGAGGAGGGGCAGGTCGCTGACCACCGATCGATGGCGCATCGTCTGCGCCTTGGTCGGGACGTCCCCGGTCATGACCTCGCAGCCGCAATCAGTCTGTGTGGCGGCGAGCGTCGTCGCGACGCGCCTTGCTGGTGGGACGAGCGCCGAAGTTTGCGCCAGCGCCAGCGCTAAGATGATACGAGTCGCCACCATAGTATCGCCGCTGCTGGTAAAATACAAAAGATGCCCGACACGTATGGGAGCGCGTAGGTGCCTTCAGACGTCGCGTATCACTTGATCTCTGCTAGGACTGCGTCGTAGCCTACGACTCCGTCCTCGAGATCTAGCGGCACGAGTGCTGCGTTGGTCATACAGTGTGCAGTGTCACGTACGCTGTCTCCCGAGCTACGGAGGTTAGCCTACCCGTCGACCAGCCACACGTAGACGATCCTTGCGCACTGGAGCCAACTCTGGTGGACTCTACGCACCGCTACAAGGCCGCCAGCGTGGCCTGAGGTACTTGCTAGTGTCTTAGACCGCTAGCTAAACGCTGTCGACGCGCCCCCACGGCGATCCGGGGTTCAATTTCACACATAATTACACTGGGAACGGCCTCACCATGGAGGAGTGGTCAGGCACCACCAGGCTAACAACACGGTGACGACAGAAAGCGCCAGTTCCTCAGATAAAGACCGAGCAGGCCACCGCCGGCCCAGCAGGAACGCCAGGACCGTGGCGGCGGCGTACCAAACCAGGCCCTTGCCAACAACGGCGTCAGCCTCGGACCGCCCGGAAAAGTGCGCCGCCGCCGACACGTCGTCGTCGCAGCTGTGCGGGCAGACGCACTCGACGTGGACGCCCGTCGAGGGACTATAAGAGAGCATCCTATTTTTGCCGAGCAGCGTCCACTCCCTGAGCGTTTCGGCGTCTGAAGACGACGGCTCCGAGGCGACGATCACGCCCTCTGGTACAATCCGGTAGTAGAGCGTGGGCGGGTCCTCGCTCATCGAGGACCGGAACCTTATAACGACCAGGGATGTACCATCTGAAACAGCGAAGTTTAGAGATGAGGGCGGCATGTCGGGGCAGACATCGGAACCTGTGTGGAATCGTTCGTGCTGAATCGTTCGCGTCGACCTCCACGCCATCGACGCGACGCCTGCTCGATGACGTGGTGATGCCGGTGCGCCCGACGCACTGGTTGATTTCCACACAGATCGGAACCCTCGCTCTCGTGGACCCGCAACGAGCGCTCCCGCAGATTCGCCACCGTCGCGAGCATCGCCGCCCGCAACGCGACCAAATCATACGTCTTCCGATAAGGAAACCCCGCGAGATGCGACGCAAACACAGCACCGGCCAGTTCACTATCAGTGTCGCCGGCGACCAACGGCAGCAATTTCCTGGGAAGCTTCGCGATGAGCTGCTCCCGAAACTTTTCAAAACCCCAAACATGACCATTGTGGAGCCATGTTAACGTATGAAATGCGAACGGGTGCGAATTGGTCTCCTTCTGCGTCGAATTGGGGGATGCGGCCCTTACGTGCGCGAAGACGGCTCTAGATTCAAGAGCTACTTGTGAAGGTGGCTGCGGCTCTTCCACACAAACATCTAATGAAGCCCGGAACAGCATGGGCACGGCGCGCCTGTGTGGAAATCAAATTTCGGGCGCCCTACGCCATCGACGCGATGTTGTCTCCGTAGCTGTCTGCTCGATAGCGTGGTTTTCAGCCATCGACGCGACATTGTCGACGCGACCGCGCCGGTTCGATGGCGTGGAGGTTCACGAAGGTCTCCGCAAATAACCTAACTCACTGGTCGATTTCCACACAGCGGCCCGCCCATCCAACAAATTCTGGAAGGTCGCATCCGACACATTATCCTTGATGATCGGATTGGCACTTCTGACTCTGCGAGGAAAGGACTCGCCTTCTTCGTACCAGGACACGCCGTAGCCATCCAGGTTCTTCTCCACGTTCCTTAGTGGTACTTGTGCCTCGTCGTAGTGCCTCGACAGCGAGAGAGCTGGGAGGAGCGGTCGGCTCGTCGCTAGGGCGAGTAAATTGTTCTCGCCGTCCAAGAGTAGTTTTCGCGCGTCGACCGTGCGGTTGCCGCAGTAGGCGATGAACCTACATGCCGCGACGGGGCGTGCCGCTGCTGCCCAAAGCAGCAGCAATTTGCAATATGACATCATAGCGGTGTTTTAGGGCGCCTCACGACGCACCGATGGCGACAGTGGCGCACACGAGTCCTGTGGTGTTTGTGAATCGCTGCTCGCGTCCCCAGCGCGTTCCTACACGTGTAACCAAGCTGCTCAAGCGCGGCAGCGTCGAGTGATCGGCCCGAATCTCGAGCACGTATCATCCCTCCATTTGTCTGGATGGCTTCTGGACGACTCATCGGCAAGCTTCATACGCATGGATTGGCCGGAAACACGACACGATTTGAATTCGGGTTTTGTGGGCATTTTGGTCGAGCCAAACTCTGCAAATACGAGCCCGCACGCGACGCGCGGACACAGGGCATCTCTCCTCACTGTCACAGAGCCGTAACTGCAGCGATTTTCCACGCGTACGCCGCAGCGACTGATATTTGACTCCAGCCGCGCGCGCGCGAAACCGCAGCTAGACGCCGCCGCCGCGACGCAAAAAACAACAGCAAGAAGGCACAAATGAAGTTCAGCCCGGAGCACATGCGCGCGCGCTGCACTTTACAACAAGAAAACCCCAAGAGGGGCACGTCCGCGGCTAGGTACGATAGGTACAAGTGCGCCACGTCATTGCAGATGGTCCTGGATCTCGGCGGTTCGAGGGGTGACTTAGCCAACGACATCATCAAGGGTTTCATCCACATCGAAGATCAGTCTGTGAAGGACGCGTTGATGGCGACGAGGAATGCCGTGGAATTGCGACCGCCCTACGAGAGTCTGTATAGTACACCGGTGGAGCCCTACGTGCCCGACGACGCGGATCCGCTCGGCGTGACGGATGCCGACCGAGACGAGGCCCGGAAATACATCCGGTGGTTGTTCGAGCAAAGACTCCACCGCGAAACGAAGAAGAAGCCTCGCTTGTCGACGGGCGACAACGCGGACAAATGTGCGGAACGAAAGCTCAAGCTGATCGAGTTCGTCAAGGCCAATGGTGGCGACGCCGACAAGGTCGAGCGGGAAATTACCGTCACCTGCAAGCAGCGCATGGAGGGCAACACGGAAGGCGGCATCGACTACTACTTCCACTCGTCGGACGGCAAGCGCTACCGCTCCAATAAAGAGGTCTGCAAGAAGTTCCTCGGCATCAGCGACTTCGTCTCTCCGCCGAAGAAGGCGAAGACGGCGAAGTAGGTCTATTGTGTTTAACTCTACGTGATACTAGTCTCCTTCTCGCGTCGACGGCGTTCCGGTGGTAGGACTCGTGGGCTCGGGCGCCGCGCGTCCGCCGTCGATCAACACCGGTCCTTCATACCTGGCCCTAGCGTGTTACTATCCTGTGAACTCGCTCCGGACCACTCCTGGCGCGAGCCTGGCTGCCAAAGCTCGTAAGCGTGCGGGCTCGCGATCTCGGCGTCGCGCGCGCGCACCTCCGCGGTGTTGGCTTGGGCTACGCGGTCCAGCTTCGCGCGCAGCGCCGCGGCCTGTGTGCACGGCGTCGGCTGCGGCGTCATGGGAGGCGTTGGCCGCGGTGTCGGCGCCGACACCGGCCGCGCCCGCGCGAGGGCACGGGTGCTGCTGCTGCTGCTATCCGCTAGCTAGCGTGCCCCCCCAAGGGACTCCGCCCACTAGTTCTAGCACCGTAACAATAAACCAACAATATCTTGAATTTTCAACTTCACACGACACTCTTACCCCGGCGTGCAGCAGCTGCCACTCAGCCCTGCGCGTCGACGTTGGGGTCGCGCAGGACCCTCTGCCGCTTCGATTTACGAACCGACTTCGAGGCGACCGCCGGCGCGGACTCGGACTGTATCAGCTCCGGCGGGCGCACGAGCGCGTTTGCGGCCGCGGCGTCCAATTCCTCGAGCACCGAGAAGGCCGCCTCGCGGAGCCTCGGGCCAAACCCCGGTTTCAACTCAGTTCCGAACGCCCGTTTGCACATTTGCAGGCACGCGAGCTCCTTGAGGATCTCAGGCGATGACTTCCCCAACGCCCGGAGCGCTTCGCGACGCTCGGGCCTTGACAGGTTTTCCCCCCATCCTTGCGCCTTGGCGGTGCCATCGGCCTTCGGCTCCTTCTTTCGTAGGCCCTCGGCGAGCGCGCGCTTGAGCAAGCGAAGATTCTCCTCGACGGGCGTCTCGACGCGCGAGTTCCGTGCTATCTCGCGGTTCGACCGCGGCAGCTCCTCCGCGACGGCCTGGGCGGCGGCCTCGGCCGCGCGCGGGTCCGCGCCGCCCTCGCGCGCGTCGAGGTAGGCGAGCGCCGCCGTGGCCTTCCTTACGAGGGCCGGCACCCACTGGCGCGCCTTCTCGTGGCAGACGGACTCGAGCTCGCGGAACACGCAGAGGACGGACCTCGGCAGGTCTCGGAAGCCGGCGTCGTCCAAATGTTCGACCCAACCCCGACCCGTCACGACGGCGGCGTCCTTCTGGGCCAGCCCCTCGACGGCCGAGCGGACGACCTGGCAGACCTTAATGTCGCAGCCGCCGTACTCCCGCGTCACTTGCTCTAGGAAAGCGGCTGGCTCTAGGAGAGCGGACACCTCCGGCCCCGCCGCAGCGCGCCGCTTCGCCTCAGCCGTCCAAAACGCCGCCGCCGCGCGTAGCTTCGAGTCCACCGCTCTCTCCGCTGCGAGTAGTTCCGTCTCGGCCACGGCCGCGTCGTTGGCGGCGATCGCTCTCAGAGCAGCCAGGGCGTGCGTCGGAACCGTGGTCGATGCAGCATCAGAAGCCGCGATGAGGTCATTTCTAAGGTCGGAAAATTCCGCGGGTAAAGCGGTGCGCGCTCCGGAAGCCGCGCGGGCCCGGTCTAAGGCCGACGCCACGCGAGCGAGCAGGTCGACTGGCGCTAGCGCGCCCCGACACGCCTCATCCGCGGCGGCGAGCCGCGACTCGACGTTCTCCGCGCCGCCGGCCAGCGCGCCCAGCACGGCGCCAAGGGGCCCCCGGAGCGCGACGGACGCCGCATGAGTAGCAGTACCGCATTGTGCAACGACCGACCGGAGGACAGCTAGGGCGCCAGCATCATCCCTCAAAGCCACGCGCAACGCGTCAGCGTCGCGCCGCACGGCTTTCTGAGCGACGTAGGGCAGCGTCGCGATGTCCGCCGCGCGCTTGAGCTGAGCGCCGAGCGCCCCCACGTCCCGACACGCCGCGGCCGCGGCCGCCTCCGCGGCGGCGAGCCGCAACTCGACGTCCTCCGCGCCGCGGGCCAGCGCGCCCAGCGCGGCGACGAGGGCCCCTTGGAGCGCGTCGGACGCCGCATCAGTAGCAGAATCGCATCGCCCAACAACTGACGCGAGGACGGCTAAGGCGCCAGCATCGCCCCTCAAAGCCACGCGTAATGCGTCGGCCTCGCGCCGCACTGCTCCTCGGGCTACGTAGGGCCGCCTCGCAATGCCCGCCACGCGCTCGAGCTGAGAGCCGAGCGCCCCCACGTCCCGACACGCCGCGGCCGCGGCCGCCTCCGCGGCGGCGAGCCGCGACTCGACGTCATCCGCGCCGCGAGCCAACGCGTCCAGCGCGGCGACGAGGGCCCCTCGGAGCTCGTCGGACGCCGCATCAGTAGCAGCACCGCATCGTCCAACAACCGACACGAGGAGGGCTTCAGCGCCCGCATCGCCACTCAAAGTCGCGCGTAACGCGTCGGCGTAGCGCAGCGCGGCTTCCCGAGCGGCGCCGGGCAGCGCCGCGATGTCCGCCACGCGAGCAAGCCGAGCGACGAGCGCCCACACGTCCCGACACGCCCGGTCTGCCGCCGCCTCCGCGGCGGCGAGCCGCGACTCGACGGCGTCAGCGCCGCCGGCCAGCGCGCCCAGCGCGGCGACGAGGCGCCCCCGGAGCTCGACAGACGCCGCATCAGTAGCAGTACCGCATCGTGCATCAACCGACGCGAGGGTAGCTTGGGCGGTAGCATCGCCACTCAAAGCCGCGCGTAACGCGTCGGTGTGGCGCCGCACGGTTTCTCCGGCTACATAGGGCCGCCTCGCGATGTCTGCCACTCTGCTCACTAGAGCACGCCGGCGTGCAGACGGCGTGTCAGCGGCGCCTAGCTTTCTCCAAACATCCGCAACCGTTCTATCAAAAGTCTCTAGCACTTCGTCTACCGACGGCTCGTCGGCGAGCAAGGCCTGCTGTACAATGGGCACCAAAGCATGTGAGAGCGTGTCTAGGTCCTCGACGATGAGTTGCTCCAGCGACCCTTCCGTGGCGGCGTCGCCAGAGCCTAGGAGGGTCTGCAGTGCAACATAAGCAGTGGGACCGCCAAAACACGACTTCTCGAAATACCTAACCCGGTCGATCACGCCGTCGACGATGCGCCGTACACTGGACGCGCGACCTAATGCTGTGGACGCCACGCCGGCCGCTCGCTCGATGGCGTGTAGCGTACCCCACCGCAGACCGCCGGCGAGCTCTTCATTCAACACGCCCAGGAAGCGGTCCAGGTCCGTCTCGGCGGCGCACTGGTCGAAGAATGTCTTGAGGTGGTCCCTTAACGAAGCCGATAATGAACCATGCGCAGAGAGCGCTTCGAGGGTGGAGCGCGTAACCTCCGGCACACGTTGCTGCGACGCCCACGTCGCATCTACCACCGCAGAGTGCAACCGGACGGCGCACCCCTGCAATCCCATGACAAGCGCGGGATCCACCGCCGCTTTCAAGGCATCGATCTGCGCCGTGACGCCCTCGACGTTGTTCTGCTTCCACGCTTCCACAGCTAAATTAAAGGCCGACGCCGCGCGACCCACCACCGCCGCATCAATGGAGTCGATGTGGCTCGTAGCAGCCGCGATGGCGGCGTCCAGGACGGAGGAGCCGGCAGCCAATCTGTCTAGAGCGTCGATGGCCCGCCGCGAAGCCTCGCCGGCGTGCGACACAGCCTGCTCTGCACGTGATATCAGGCGGTAGAAGAGCTCCAGGCGCGATTTCACGTCATCAGCTTTTTTCTTCAGGGCGGCGAAGGCTACCTCCGCCCCCCGGCAGTCGACCTCCTCGCGGGACGGCGGGAAGAACACACTATCATTTGTCAGCGCCAGCCAGGCCTTGTCTTTGTAGACCTCGGCCAGCAACCCCTGGAGCTCCGCCTCGCCGAAGTTCTCCGCCAAAGCGCTCGTAGCTAAAACGGCCGTCGCATCATCGAACGCCTCATCGACGTCCTTGAGCACCGCCTCGCGGCGATCGAGCACATGCACCTTCGTCGCACCTTGCGAGATTTCCATGAGCGCCGCGGCGACGTCCTTGACGCCGTAGTAGCCGCGCGCCGTGCTGAAGGCGGCTTCGAACACCGCCTCGACGAGCTTGGAATCGGCGCTGCTAGCGAGGACGGCGCGCCGCACCGCCACGCGGTTCCGCGTCAGCGACGACCGCGCGTACTGCTCGGCCGTGGCGAGGATCCGCAACGGCTTGGGGGTGCCGTCGACGCACCACACGCCGTTGACGTAGGTCGTCAGCGCGTAGATGACGTGCAGGCGCTGGTCGCGGCTCGCGCCGACCTCGGCGAACAGCTGGTCGAGGGTCGTGATGCGGCCCGAGTCGATGCGGCCCGAGATCGCCGTGAAGCGAACCGAGTCGCGTTGAGTCGTCCTGCTGAGGACGTCGCGGACCATGCAGTCGCCCTCGCCGCACAAGTTGAGCGCCGTCCAGAGCATCTTCCTCCGCTGGTCGTCCTCGAAGCGCGTGTCGTACACGGCGAACCGCCCCAGATTTCGCTCGTGCGTGATGTACGAGTTGACGAGCCCGGCGTCGCCGTCGTTCGTGAGGTCCGCCACGTCCAGGTCGGGTAGTAACAACTCCATCAGGCTACCAGCGGCGTCGGCGTCGCCTACGCCAGCCAGAACGGTGCCCGAACCTAGTTTCTGCTGCACGGCGTCGAGGAGAGCTCCGACGTCGCCCTCCCTTACAACGCAGAAACCGGCGTTCTTGTACGCCTCGTAGTCGGCCTCCTGCGGCTTGGACTGCGAAGCGACTAAAGCGGCGTCCTCGCGGACGCGCGCCGCCAAATCGTACAAATCGTCCGGCACGTAGAGTCCCAGGGCGAGGACCGCGGCGTGGTTGCGGCCGAGCCACGCGCAGCAGATACAGAGCGGGTTCACGCGGAACCTCACGAACTTGCCCGTGTGGCGCACTTTCACTATGGTTTGACCAAAGCCGTCTATGAGCGTCACGGTGTAGACGCCGAGCGAACGCAATGCTCGGGCGACACCACGGAGCTCCCAGTCCGTTCTTCCGTGGAAGTAGTAGCTCCAAATGCTCCTGTCGAACTTGACGACGTCTAAGCGTTTATTGAGGCTAAACAATTTCTTGACACACTTCTCCACGCACTTCGCGAAGCGACCTCCGTGAAGATTGACGGCCTGGACCGTGCACAAAGTGAGGAGCTGCTTTTTGATATCCTTGAGCGTCATGGCGCCGCAGGCGTCGGCGCGCGCGTCTCCAGCAGTAGAAGAACGGCGTGAGCACGAAGAGCCTCGGCGTCGGCGAGCACGAGGTCGGCGCGATGTCGTTGATGATGATGCCTTGAAACAAAAAAAAGTGTCGGCGCTCGCGGCGGCGCTCGTATTCTCCGGCGACGGCCGGCCGAGGAGCTGCGAGGCGCGCACCGGCGAAGCGTGCGTGGCGGGACTGCGGCATCGCTGCGAAGCGGTTGCCGCAAGAGCCAGCGCGCACAAAACGCTCGGCCAGAGTGATGGTGGTGATGGACATTTGGGCGCAGCGCGGGGCCGCGAGGCCACGCGCCGGCACGCCATAAGGCTTGCGCCCTACTAATAGGCAGTCAGCACCAGATCCGAGGCCACTTTACGAGTCGCAGCGCGTGTGTTGGCCGCAAGGGCGTTTGATCAGACCCGAACTTTCTACCGGGCGTAAAGCTAGCGGCGGTAAGACTCTAGATTTCGACGCGGGTTTCACACCTTGGTTTGTCTTCAAACAGCTGCCTTGGCTGCGCTTATACTGCAGCCGCAGCGCGGGAATCTGAGCGGAGCGTTTTCATATCTTTGCCGGGTTTTTGGGAGAGCTGTCAAGCGAGATTACAGCGATTTGCCGCAATCTGCGGCGGCCGGCGCCGGCGTCGGAGCCCATCGATCACCGCGCCAACCGGCAGACGTCCGCTCCACCGCGGCGGACGAGCTACGCATCCTCGGGCGTCGATTGGGTTCATCCTTCATGCTCTCGAATGCCGCCGTTTTGCTACAGCACAAGCCAGGAGCCAGAGGAGGCCGGCGCGAGTCCTCCGACTGCCTCCCTACGTCGCCAGCCACCGTGGCGGACGCGCCGGACAGCCTCGGGCGCCGACGAGGGCCCATGCATCATTTGCTCGAACGTCGGCGACGGCGCGGACCAGAGCCACAAGGCATGCTTGCTGCCGTAGCCGAGGACGCCGTGGACCCGTAGGTTGCCCATGGAGTCGTGTAGCTGCGCGCGTCGCGTGAGAAGGGCTGAAAACTGCCCCACCTGACACATTGTGATTTCTGCACGAACCCTTGGTCTGGCCGGGACCTGCGCCTGAAATCGACGCCCTCGCCTTTGCCCATGTCGCCCTCGCCTGCGCCTACGCCTACACGGAATCCCTAGGCCTGGACCGACACTTTGACCGATGCCAGACCGCGCTGACGCCGGGGCCGAGTCCACGCCTACGCCTACGCCGTGCCAACGCACGAAAAGCGGTGCATGTGCTCGTCGAAGCGACGCCGGAGCCGACCTCACGGCGGGGCTTGCGTCGGTGGCTACCCCGACTTCGTGTTCGAGAAGGTGCGGACGACGCCGTTTGACTGGCCGGCGCTCAGCGCTTTGAACACGCCCAACGCCGACGCGTCGGCCGGCACGGGCGGCGCGCTGAAGCCGCACAACCTGCGCGACAACCCGTCGGCCCGGCGCGGGGCGCGGGCGACGACGCGAAGCGTGGGCGCGGCAGTGGCTTTGTAAATAGACTCCTCACTCCCTCCCTCTGGGTGCAAGAGGGCGGGTCCGTAGGCGAGTTGTCCTCGACCTCAGGCTCAGGCTAGTTACGTCGCGGGGTCCCCCACCCGTGATGAATATTGTCACGGTCCTAGAATTAGTGGGCGGCGCGCGGCGCGCGATATATTTTTTTGGGGACCTCGTCGGATCGTCGGAGGGGCCCTTCCAGGCGTCGTACTTTTAGGGGACAGACTCTTCCCGTCCGGCAGCCCTGGGCCTAGCCCACCGGTCCAGCATACCTAGGTCCAGGCCCTAGGGTGACTGACACTACCCTGTGAAGTCGCTCCAGACCGCCCCTAGGAGCGAGCCTGGCTGCCACTAGCTCTCAATCAACATCGTAGCTAGCGGTGTACGACCACTAGGAAGCGGCCTCTTGCGTCAACAGGGCTAAAAGCGGTATAAAACGGAGCATTTGCAAACTTTCTTGACACGGACGGCACTTCTTAAGTCACATGTATGCGCTGAGAGGTCACAGCGAGAATTTCAGCTGCTGGCGAGCCCTAATAACCGAGCTTCATGCATCTGCTGCATAAGCCGGGCTAAAAGGCTGCGGCCAAGCGCTATGGTGCCTCGCGATCGTTTGTGGGAGCGCCGAGACGCGCTACCGCCGGCCCGGCACTGCGCAGCGGCCTCAGGAATCGCACCGAGACAACTCGACGCCGCGTCGAGGTCGACACGCGCACGAATAGCACCTCTTGTGCCACACAGGTAAAAAAAAAGATGCTGCGAAGGGTCCTCCTCGCGCTCGTCGCGGGCGCCGCGGCGCTCTCCGCGCCGAAAACGCGCCCACAAATCAAGGTCGCGCCCGCCGTCGCCGCCGCCGCCGCCGCGCTCGCGCCGGCCGCCGCGCTCGCCGACGTGAGCTTCGTCGAGGAGGTCGAGGGCGTCGCGCTCGGCTTATTGCCGCTCGCGGGCATCGCGGCCATCGTCGGCGGCGGCGCCATCGCCAAGCTCGGCCCGTCGCTCGAGAAGGCTGGGAAGATGAAGCGCACGCTCGCGCTCGAGTACTCGGCGCAGAAGCGCTTCACGAAGATGGACAAGCTCGACATCAAGGCGTAGATTTGCTAAGTATTGCTGTTTCGAAAAACACAACGTTACCAGATCAGAGCATGGAGTCGGGCGTGCGCATGGGCGCGGCCGGCGAGGGCGTCCGTTGCAGCGGTTGGCGCGGCGGCGTCGCCGGCGGCGTCGAGGCCATCGTGCCCAGCGCCGACATCTGGACCGAGGCGATCTCGACGGGCGGCGGCATGGCCTCGTCGTCGTCGCGCCGCCAGCTATTGGTCACCGCGTCGCTGCGCTCGAAGTACCATAAATAAGCGAAGGCACACGAGACCAGGATGCCAAGACACATGACGCAGAGCCCTTGAATCATCATAGCGGTCTCCCAGGGTCGAAATCGCGTCGCGTCGCCCTCCTGCGTGCTGTGGCGGAGGCCCTCGGTCGCGACGCCGGGAATGAGTTTGGCGATGTATGATGAGACGGCGACGGCGGCGTAGCGCCGTCCCGACGGCGTCAAGGGTCCCGCGGGCTCGTGGAGCGAACACGTTTCCGATCCTTCCTTTTCGCAGTAGTCTAGGATGGACGCGTGGAGGTCGTGGACTTTGACGTCGCTCGGCAGCGCGGCCAACGCTCTCTCGTTCATCGCCTCAATACTAGCGTCGCCCTTGATGGGTGTTGTGGTGGCCCAGACGAATATGGCTGAAGGGAACGCGGTTTGCAGCTTCGCGTAGAGGTCCCCGATCTCGGCCTCGTAGTTCGCCAGATTTATGGAATAGTCCTCGAACTGCTCCCAGCCCCAGTTGAAGTGCACCACCTTGACTACGGACGACGCGTTCGGGAACGTGCTCAGCGCGCTGTCGACGCAATTAAGTAGATCAGAAGCGCACGGTCGTAATAATGTAGTGGCGGTCAGCGACCCGCGGCGCGTCGTGACCACCCCCGCGCCGCCCTCGGCGGCCGTGCACTGGGCCGCGTCCGGCGGCGTGTCATCCAACAGAGCGTCGACCTCGGGATAAAAACTGTCCGTGATGGCGTCGCCTACGATCAATGCTGCGCTGGTGGCGCCGGCGTGGACCGGCTCTACAAAACAGGAGGCGCAGTCGGCTTTAACATGTGCGAGGGCGAGCAGCGCCGCCAGCCATCGAACGGGTGGCCTTGGTCTTGTGGTGAGACTGGCGGCCATCGCGCAGCCGTCCCGGGCTGCCCGGCCACTCTATAGTGCCGGGACGATCGTGCGCGGTGCGGCCGGCCCGTGCCGGCGCGCAATCTCCGCCGGGTCACCTCGGCTCGTGCCAGCTGAAAAATTAAAGCTGGTCTGCCAGCGGCATGTAAGGCACTAGAAACTCCAGCCCTGAAGCACGCAGGCAGCGCGAGGCGACTCTTTTTGGCTGCCCCACACCGCGGCTGGACCGAGTCGCGGTGTTTGCATAGCTCCTTGTGCCTTGCCGAGGCACCGCAGGCAGGCTGCCTGAACGATTTGATGGAGCCGCTCACGGGCGAGATGCTGCCCGAATCCACTGGGGAGCCGGTAGTCGAGGGCACCATCGTTACGGAGTTCTCTTCCGAAGCTAGCGGACCGACCGTCGGGTCCCTGCTGGGCTTCAACGAGGCGGTCCTCGAGCTCCCGCCCGGCGACTGCGGCCTCACGGTCAACCAAGGCCGCGAAAAGACGTTCGAGGTGGCCGCGGGCTCGCCGCTCGTCGCGCAAATACCGCGAGGGTTCCACTTAGTTAAGGAACACGATCATGTGGCCCTGAGCCCAGGGAAAGTGACGGACCCGCGAGGCTTCCATTTAGTTTCGGTGGACGGTATATTGGCAGGTGAGGACTCTGGAGCCGGGGCCAACCTGGTGGCGCGGGCAAGGAAGGAGCAGTCTGCGGTGCCGGGTCCCCTGAGCGACATGACGCGAAGCCACGCGCTCCTCTTCTCGGGGCTCGGCGCCGTGTACGTGGGCCCCGACGGCTTCACTACACCGGTCGGCGCGGCGGACCCGGTGATCGACGCGTTCGGCGTCGATCGCACGCTCTTCGACGCCGCGAACGCCACAAAAGCGCGCACGCATGTTTGCCATGGGGTACCCGGCACCCTGCGCAGAGGCGAGATGGAGAACTGCGCTCAATGCCCGGAGTACATGTGCTGCGTGTTCCCTTGGACGATTCACATGCTGGCGTTTTCCCCCATTTTCCTGAGCGCTTTTCTCTATAATATGCTCCGCAGCAAACACAGGGACATGGAATTTCCCCCGTGGGGTGATGCTGCGCTGATCCTGACCGACAAAGGCATCGTCGGCCGTCGGAACTTCGGGCCCGACTCGCCCGGGGGTGGGTGCAACTGTTGCTGCATAGGATGTGGGGACTTAGAAGGAGAGGCTGGCGTCCAGCCGTACTGGAGGGTCAATGAACAGAAACATCAGAACGGCGTCAACGCGATCGCCTGGGACGGCTTCGACGTCGACAAGAACGTTCGGATCCACACCTACGGCGGCGGCAGGTGCGTCCCGACACGAAAGGGCGACTTTTGTGATATGGGGGGTTCCGCGGGGGATTCCGCTTTCGACGCCCTGGTCGTCGGGCTGCATTGCGGCTGTTGTATCCCCGGGGGTTGCTGCATGTACGTCTGCATCCAGCCCGACGCGGAGGGCCTGTATCGAGCGACCATCTTCAGCAAACACGAGACCCTTATAGAAAGTGAAGAGAACAGTCATTTCATACCGACGGGGAGCATCGAGCTTCTCGCGCTTGCTCGCTCGCCGGACGACTTAAGAAACACGCTCCGCGCGGCCAAGGAAAAGTACGGCGCGCCCGCGGCGGCGGCGGCCATGGAGCGCTGAACCTAGCTCTTCAATATCGGGTTCGTCATCATTCTCATCGTCCTCTACTATCATCGAATCTCTTGCTCGTCTACGCACGTAACTTATGCCAGTAAAGCTTACTTACAACCACAACAACCTAGGAAACAGAAGACACCGCCTTCGTCAGCGCGAGCCCGCGCAGCGTCGCCATCGTGTCCTCGTACTTGGCGCCCGGCCAGAACAACTGCCCGCAGACGCCGCACCGGTAGAACTCCGTAGCGTCCGCCAGGACGCCCTGCGGCGCCTCGCCGACGACTGCCTCCGGCGCCAGGGTGTGCCAGTCGCAGCCGTTGCAGATGCCGCACCGCGAGCCCCACGTCGCCACCGCGCCGCGCTCGCCGAGGACGTCGAGCAATTCATCGAACTGCTGATCCGGCGTCGTGCCGCGAACCACGTAGCAAGCTCCGGGCGCGCGCTTCCGCGACGACGCCACGACGACGAGCCGACCCTCGAGCGCCGCGCGTCGTAAATCAGTGTCGACCTTAGACGCGATCACGTGAACCCGGTCGCAACCGTCGAGCGGCCGCCGCGGCGTCGCTTCCTTTCGCAGGACCTCACCGGCGACCGCGCAATCCACGCCGATCATGCGCAGCCGCCGCGCACAGGCCACCAATGAAGCGTCAAGCATGACGCGGCGGCCCGTCGCGCCGGCGGCCAGCCGGACCGCTCCGGATGACGTCGTCGGCGCGTTTCCGCCGCCGTACGCGTCGAGCGCCTCATCTAGCGTCGCGTAGTAGAGCGCCGGGTCAGGAAGAGGTGACGCGACGCGCGCCAGCGCCGCGCCGTCCTCGAAGACGACTCGGTAGCCGTCGCCGCCCGCCGAGCCCCAGAGCGGGCGCGTCGAGGCCAGGAGCGCCGGCGTCGCGACGACGGACACGTCGTCTCGCAGGGCGATGGGAGGCACGCGGTGGGGAGCCACGCCAAAGGCCTCGACGCAGCGCGAGGAGAGCCGCACGCGCCGCCGCGGCGTGTCCAGCGCGAGCGCGAGCCATTTCAGATCGAGCCGCTTTCCCGCCTCGGCGACGACGAGGAGCTTCCTATCACCGGCCTCGACCGCCAGGGCATTGACCTCAACGGCGTCCGCCGGCATGGCATCCGCGGCGACAATGCTACAGCCCGGCGTGCGAGCGACTACCGCCCGCGCGACGGCCAGCGCGCCGTCATCATCCGGCTCGGCCGCGTCGCTATCAGTCGAGGTCCGCGGCGCCGGCGCCACGTCGCGCTCAGAAGGTGCGGCTCCGCCCGCCCGCATCGCATCCAAAAGAGGAAGCAGCACGGCCGCGTCGGCGGCCGCGTAGGCGACCTGGGCCGGCGAGAGCGGGCGCAGGGCCCAGTCGCTACGCTGCTGCGCCTTGTCGAGGTGATACATAGGCAGCCAGCGGCGCACGGCCGCCGCGAGGCCGTCGCTCGACGTCGCGAGGTCGACGACGCGCGTCGCTTGGGCGAAGTTAGGCAGCACACTCGACAGCTTCGACACGTCGGCGGCGATGGAGAACGCGACGATTGATGTATGTTGGGACTGGAGGGCGTTCGTCAGCGCGTCCAGCGCGGTTATTCTCGCGGGCCCGCTGATGTCTACGAAATCAACGAGCCAAACATTGCTCTTCGTTGCGACCTGAGCGAGTGCTACCGCGTGGTCCTCGCCGGGGCCGTCGGGGCGCCACTCGCAGTCCAGTGCGATTGCCGACGCGCTGCCGACGTCGGCACTGAAGGCTGCTGCGGCTGCCGCGTCGGCTACCAGGTGGACTTTGCTCGCATCGACTGTGAACGGCGTTGGAGCTACTGGAGGTGGCCCGCCGTCCAGGCGTTGTGCGGCCCGCGGGGCGCCTAGTGCGCGCAGGTGGCCTGCTAGGTCTAGGCTCTTTGTGGTCGCGAGGAGAGATGCCATCACTGCGAGTGCGGTCATGGCAGCATTGTAACTGCTGAAAGCCGCATTCCTGTGCTGTGTGGCTGGCTCAGGCTGCTACTGCGCAGCTCTTTTTGCTTTTTTGCCTTTGCTAGTGTGTTACAGGCCGCTAAGCTGAAAAAATAACTCACGCACGCGCTGAGCTTGAAGTCCGGCACGACGCGTACCAAAAAGTGATCAAGCACTAAATTAAAACGGAAAGGTAGCTCCGTCGATAGCGCGCAGCAACGCACACCTCGCAACTCACTGCGCAAGGTCGGCCAGTCAGAGACCACCTGAATCCTACCTGGATCCGTCGCTTTCAGCCGAACGAGCGAACGAGAGCCGCACAAACACGTACCAGATGTGGCGCTACCTCTGCCTCGCCACCGCCGCCTGGGCATTGGCGCCGCCCAAGATCAACCTCGGCGACTACCTCGTCCAGCGCGCCGTTCAGCAGCAGTTGAATTATATGGCTGATTTGAAGAACGAACCGCTCGGTAATTGGCTCAAGGCCTTCCAGGACCACGCCCACCTCGATAGCAATTCACCAAGACGTTTCCCCGGCACCTACAGCGCCGCGTTCGGCCAGCTCAACAAACCGTTCCAGGAATACTTAGTAGACATGGGCACGGCCGAGAAAGAGGTCGTAGAGATCGCGGTGGCCCCGCGGCGGCGCCTGTCGGCGCCTGTGTGGAAATCAAAATTTTATGGCGCGTCGCGGCGCCTGCTCCATAGCGTGAGGATGCCGGTTCCTCGCCGCCCGACGGAGCCGGCACGGCCGCGCCATCGCCGAGAAATGACTTAGTGAAGAATTGTCGGGTGCACCCGACGCACTGGTTGATTTCCACACAGGTCGGCGCGAGAACTCGCCAATCCGTTCCTGGCTAAGCAAGCCATGGAAGTCTACGACGAGGTGATTGACCCAAAGCAAGTTCTAAAAAGGCTGGTGACGACGGCCGACGTCATGGTCGACACCTGTGTGGAAATCAACCATTGCGTCGGGTGCACTTGGCCGCGCTGGCTCTGTCGACCGGTGAGGAACCGGCATCGCCACGCCATCGAGCAGGCGTCGCGTCGATGGCGTGAAGCTCGACGCGAAGATTCAGCGCGAACGCGCCGTAAAATTTTGATTTCCACACAGGTCGACACCTGGGCATTTCAGTTCTCTGAGCTCGAGAAGGCGGACCAGGAGCGCGTCGCGCTCGAGCGCCAGATCGGGGGCCTGCCCGACGCGACCATCAGTGCATAAATCAAATTCTCGCGGCGCATCTGTCGCACCCGACTCACTGGTTGATTTGTGCACAGGCGGCCATGCTGCGAGATGCCGAGCTCGCGGAGGGCGGTGAAACGCGCACGAGCTGGTACACCGAGGACGAGCCGATGCCCCTCTACGCGTTTGAGTGCTGACTCGGTGTCAATTGTGCCTTCAATACTTCGGGTCCGCGTCGATGGCGTCGAGCAACGCGCCATCGACGCGACGGTACCGTTCACACAGTCAACGAGCCTGCGACCGCCTCGCGACGCTGCGAGCATTGGAGGCGCTCACGGAGGAGGTGCGTTCGTTGACTCCACAAAATGCCTTTGAGAGCGGTTATTTAAGGAGAGAGGCCAAGGCCGATCAAGACGATGATGACGTGGACGAGCGCGTCGTCGAGCGGCGTCGCAAGCGCCGCGAGGAACGTGAAGCCAAGTATGTGAAGGGGGAGGGGGACGAAATAGCTTCGGCGGCGAAGGATGCGGCGCTATCGTTTCTCGAGGAGTCCCCGTCCGGCGTCGAATGTTTCGATCGTCCTCGCACTTCTCAATGAGATACGCACAGGTTTTCCCAGAAGTGGGTCCCGAAGCTGTCCAAGGGCGACCCGCGCTCGTCGCTCGAAAAGCGCTCGAAGCGGCCGCCGCCGGGCCAGTACGAGGCGCGGCCGCGCGACGCCGGCGCCGATGCTGATGCATGCATGGAGGCGCTCTGGGCTTATAGGGACGAGTCGCCCTACCACATCCGGGGCGGCGAGCTCGTGATACCCGCGCGCATGGCGTTGCGCCTGCGCGAGCTCCGCGTGGAAGCCGCGGCGGCGGCGCGGCGCGAGCTGGCGGAGGACATCCATCCGCAGCTCTTGGACGCCCGCGCGAAGTACACGGACTACGTCGAGCCCGTCGCGGAGGAGGTCGTGGCGACGGGCGACGACGGGTGGGATTAGTGTAAGTATGTCTATGATAAACAGCAGTTAGTAATATGCGCGCGCGACGTTGGGCCGCGTGCGGGGAGAGAATAAAACGCCCGGCCTGAGCCAAGCTAACAGTCGTGGTCCGCCGTGCACGGCGTATGCAACGCGGGAGGCTAGGATAAAGCGCCCTCAGAGGGTCGTCGTCCGCGCGAAGGTCCGCGGCGACGCCGCCAGATCGACTTCGGCGTTCAGCGCGAAGCCGCGGAAGGTCCTTCTGTGTCGCTTCTCGCGCTGGTAGGTCTCGCGGACCGACAACCGCTTCGCGAAGGGACTTTCGTTTTCTTCGTCGAACGTGACGCGTTTCGGAGTCGGTAAATTCTTCGGCCGGTAGGCGTCGCCCACGAACCGTAAAGAACCATCCTGTGAAGCCTCCACATACGAAGGTAGAGACGGTTGGATCGGCGGCGTCAGTCTCTTCGACGCGGCGTCGTCCCAATCAATCGCGGAGAAGAACGCGCAGGTCGCCACATCCGAATCGGCGGCCCGCGACGCAGGTTGCTTGTCCAGTAACGCCTCCAAGAGCGTGTCCAAAGCGGCATCCGTGTTTGTTTTCACAAATGGAGCGTGCAGGATGTTTTTAAATAGCTCCCGCGGCTGGTCCGCGTAGAACGGCGTCGAACCCGTCGTTAATTCATATAAACAACAGCCAAAGGCCCACCAGTCGCTCTCCGCATTCGAATTGGCCGTCTTGAGGAGTAGTTCGGGCGCCATGTATGCCACGGTGCCTCTAAATCCTCGTAAAGTACTACCCGTCGTCGCCACCCCGAAGTCCGCCAGGGCGCAGTGGCCCTCTCTATCGAGTAAAATGTTTGCCGGTTTTAAATCGCGATGGACCACGCCCCGCGCGTGGATGTGGGCCAGGGCCGCCGCGACCTCCGCGCCGTAGAATCGTACGTGATCAACGGAAAGAGGCCTTCTCAACTCACCTAACGAGCCGCCCGGGTAGTAGTCCGATACTAAGTAAAGTGCTTTTTTGGTTTGAAAGGCGCACCGCAGTCGGACCACTCCCGCATGCCTTAAATCAGCACCCAAGGCTCGCTCCGTGAAGGCGCACTCCGCGCCGCCACCTCTCAACACCTCGGCCTTCCTCAGTACCTTCACGGCGAACAACGCGCCGCCGCCACCCTTCACTCGGGACACGTAGACGCGGCCGAAGGCCCCTCTGCCCACCTCCCTCAAAACCTCGAGGTCATCAGGCACGAAGGGCTGGCGCGACATCTCCGGCTTGAAGAAGCGAGAAGCGTATCTCTTCGCCTGCTTGACGAGGGGCGTCTTCTTCGGGGGTGATCCCTTCTTCGCGCGCGGCGCCGCGCACGGCGTCGGCGGCGCGCGGTGGCGCGCCAGCGGCGCGACGGCGTCGTCACATTCAACAGCGCAAGCGTAGGTCGTATCAATGGAGACGGGGTCCGGCGGCGGCGCCGCGCGCTCGCGAGGCCACCAGTCGAGCACTTTCAACGACACGATGCGGCGCAGCGGCATGGCGCAGCCCGCCTCGGCGCAACGCGGCGGCGGGGTTCGCGGTGGCCCTATGGTGCAACTGCGCGCTGCCCAACGGCCGCGCTGCTGGCACTCTCGCGAGGCGCCCAATCCCAACGAAAAAATATTGGCCCGAACCCGAACGTCGTTGTCATCGCTCCTAGCCTCTTCTGGACCTCTCTGGGGCGCTTCAGGGGGTACCGAGGCCCGGGGGCCTTGCGGGACTGGGACCGCCTCGAGTCAGCGAGTCCGCGACCGCCGCTAACTCCGCCGCTCATGGACACCGCTCACTGGAGTGGTCACTGGACCAGCTCTATGGACCAGCGACGCCACCGACGCGGCACCAAGAGAGACTAAAAACAAATTTAGGAGTCATCCGTGCGCCGCCGCTTCCGGCGCGAGATGGGCCGGACCGCGTAGGACACGACGTCGCCGACCGCGCGGACCGGCGCCGCGAAGCCCGACGTCAGGGTATGAAAGAACACCGCATCCAAGACGCCCTGCGTCTGGGCGTCGTCTACTAGCCGTTCCGCGGCGTCCACGTCGTCCACGAGCAGGTCTTCCAGTCGTACAATTTGGGCCGTTGCCGTCACGACCGAGAAGCGCCCGCGGAAGGGATCCGTCAGGTCCAGACATAAAGTTGCGGTGCCGCTGCACACGGCGACGATCAACGCGAACAAGACCCGCAACTGTAGAGAGTTGAGGAACTGAAGCACCTCCTGGTTCGATTCGATCAAGAAGGCGAGTAGGATAGATATGGCGAGTTGCGACAGGACGAACCAGTGGATCGGCGGGAAGCCGCCGAGCAGCGCCGCTAATCTTTCACTTCTATGAGAGTTCAGCTCGTTCAGCAATTGCAAACACGCTTGGACCGACCCTTGCCTCGCCGCATAGGCGCCGTCGACGCCGTGCAGCATCCGTCCCAAGGGCTCCAATTCATTGACGCCGACGCCGCCCGCGCGTTCTTCCCTCCGAATGGCCTCGAACGCGCCCGGACTCGATTCGGCCACGATCCTCGCACTATAAGCTCGTACGAGATCTAGAGCTTCTGCTCTACGTCCAGCATGTTGCGCCGTGCCGTAGGCGCCTAACAGAGCCGCTCGTAGCAACCGCAGCTCGCAGGCCTCCTTGTTCAGCGCGGCTCGGATGTCGACCTGCCTATTTCGCAGCACATTAATTGTGGTGGCCAACAACGTACCCAGCGCGACGGAAAGCGTAGGCAGCACGACCCCGTTGACCGTCGGTCTCAATAGTTGCACCGCAAATAGATTGCCATCCACGGGCTGCGCCGCGTTCTGTCCATTAAAAAAGATGGCCATGGCGTCGGCGATCATGGGCCACAATGCAAAAGCTAGGATCGGTGGTAATACGAGTGACACAAATTGCGCCCTTTGCAAAAACTCAAAGTCCCGCTCCTGGGCGCGTTCGCGCTCTAACGCTCTTCTACGGCGCACGGCTCGACTCGCTGCCGCGGAGCGCGGCTTCCGTCTTTGTCGTAGTAAAGATAGTCTTCTAGTAGGTGTCGCGACCTCGGGCGTCGAGAAACTGAGGGACGACGTGAAGTCCGGCGCTATCTGACTTAACGGGTCTGATGACAACGGCTCCGTCCAGGCGACGGCGTCGCTCGCGTCCTTGAGGCCGAAGGCTTCTGATAATTGCTGGAGCGGCGACGGCGCGACGGCCGCACCGCCGCTCACGAGACCCGCGCTGAACTCGACCTCGGTGGCATTTTCAGCAGCAGGAACCGCTGCCGGTGCCGCACGCCGCCGCAGCGTCGTGAAACGATGCGCCGATCGCAGGGGCACGACGTACGCCGACGCCGCGGCGGCAACGAGCACCAGGCTGCTCACGCTCATTTTTCAAGCGCGCGGCTGGAATTGATGCAGTTTCTTGATGTGCGCCGTGAAGCTGTATATAACGTGAGATTCTTCGGTCTTCCGCAGCTTCGTTTGGCCCCGCAGTGGAGGTTACTGGCAGTAGCAGTTCGGAGTTTTTGCCTGCTAGTGTCTTACCGCTAGCCAACAACAAGTTACACGAACAAAAAACACGCGCAGCTCACGCCAAACGCCGCACGGCGACGTAAAGAAAGTGGTCGCCGCACCGCAGCGCGCGCCACGCGTCCACGAGGGCGCAGTCCCACGGGAGCTCGACGCCGTGGCACACCGCCGTCGCACCGCGCACATCATGGATGGAGAGGGCCCGGCGCACGCAGGGCCCGAGCGCCTCGCCCACCGTCGCCGGCGCGCCGTGTTCATTACACGCGGCGAAGGGCAGTTGCGTCCAAGTGGAACACCCATCGACGAAGACGCGGCACGGCACCCTTTTTGGCTCCACGTCCTCCAGGTCTTCATATGAAGAGAGATCGCCCGCACCGCACGCGGCGTACAACGCCCGCTGCCGCGCGAGCGCCAATGTCAGCACCGCGCGCGCGGTGCCTCGCTCCAGATGCGCCGCCTGCTTCAGCGAGTGGACGAAGGCCCGGAAGCCGTCGTCACTCGCATCCAGGGCCGCTATATTGGGAGGGGGCCGGCCTATATGTAGGGTGACGTCGATCGGCAACGGTGTTGGTCGGCCAAGCGCGTCGAGCGCGGCCCCCAAGGGTATGTCCCACCGCACGACCGCGTCGTGGAGCTGGAACCACAGCGCCGGCTCGTCGTCGTCGTTCTCCTCATCAGCTTCGGCCCAGGCTTCGCTGCCGAGGGGCGAGAAATATTGACTGTCCGCCAGCGACGGGGCGTAGGGCCGCGGCGACTCGTCGTCCGTTTGGTTTTCTAAGTGGCGCCGGAAGTGGCGTCTTAGTCTTCCTGCAATCGCGGCCAGCGGCGCGCCGCGCGGATGGAGGAGGTAGAGAGGTGTGGCGTCGGCTCGGTCGTGCAGGGAGAGCCGCAGCGGTATTTTACTCTGCCAGACTTTGGTGGCGAGGTCGTTCGCGAGGTCGTTGCTCATCCTATGCGTGTTTGAGCATCAATGCGGACGAATCCAGCGCGATATGAGCCGCCGCAGGTGCGATGCGCCTAGCGTGCGGTAAGACACTAGCACGATATTCGCTTGCCGGCTTTCCAAAGCGCTTGGGCACCAAACCGCTGCCCTTGAGCGCCCATCAACCGGTAAGAACATCGAGTGGCCCCTTCCGAGGCCGCGCAGCCATTCTACGAACGAACGCGTTCGACTAGCGAAGTGGCCCACTGCCCCAGCCCCTGGGACCTGCGACATTGCAAGCATGCGGGGCTGCAATTTTCTGCTCCTCGCCGCGCTGTGCCGCAGCGACGACGAGGTAGAAGGACGAGCGCGCGCATTGTTAGAAGCGGCAAGAAGAGCCAAGGCGCCGGAGGCGCCGACTGAGCCCGTGTCGCTCACGGTCGAGAACCTCGGCGTGCTGCGGGTGGACCCCGGCGTCGACCCGGCGGACGTGGTGGAGGCCTTTTACGCCACGGCCCTCAAGCAGAACGTGACGCTGTCGTTACAGAACCTCACGACGATCCTCGACAAGCTCTGCGTCCTCGCGCCCTGTAGAAGGCGCTTCCACAGGGAACGGCTGACGGCGAACGTCAAGGGCGTCGGGACATTAGTGGTCGAGCCCTGGGTCGAGCCGGCCAGAGCGGTGGCCGAGCTCGGACGGGCGGCCGAGAGCGCGGGCAACCCCCTGGGCGAGAATCAATTAAGACGGGTGCTCGACGCCGTGTGTGAGAAGCGCGCGTGCGTCGACGCGCTCGATCGGAGATTGGAACTCAACGTGACGGGAGTAGGAAGACTGGTTGTCGAGCCCTGGCACGACGTCGCGGACGCGATCGAGGGCTGGACGGCCGCCGCGACGATGTCGGGGCACGAAGTGAATGAAGCGAGCATGCAGGATTTGTACGAGTGGTGTTGTAAGAGAAGGAGCTGCGGGCGGGGGCTGACGCCGCCGCTGACGCTGAACGTGAGCGGGCTGGGCAGCGTCACCTGCCTACCGACGGAGGAGCCGGCGACGGCCGTAGAACGGCTGGCCTCGACGGCCGCCGAAGCTTATATATCAGTACTCCCGGAGCAGCTCGACGCGGCGATGGCGTGGTTCTGCGCGCGTCGAAGCTGCCACCGGCCCGTCGCGCCCATGCGTTTGGATGTGGAGGGCGTCGGCGCGCTGGAGGTGCCGCCGTGGGGCGAGCCCGCGGCTGCCGTGACCTCCGTGCGGAAAACATCGCGTCGACCTCCACGCCGTCGACGCGACTCACTGGTCGAGTTCCACACAGGTGGCCAAATTTTCGCGCGAGGCGACGGCCGCCGGCTTCGAGATCACCGAGCAGAGCGCGAACAAGATGCTCGAGTTCTTCTGTTTGCGGCGTTCGTGCCGGCGGACGCTACCGCCTCCCCTCACGGCGCGAGTGGAGCCGTACGGCGAGATCGCGGTGGCGCCGTGGGACGATCCCGCGGACGTCGTCGAGGCCTTCGGCGCCAGCAAGGCCGAGGCGGGGGAATATCTGACGGCGGACACGATGACGAAGCTCATGGAGGCCTTCTGCGCGCGGCGGCCCTGCTCGCGCCTGTCCGTCAAGGCGCCGTGGCTGCCGACGCGGAGCGATCCCGGGGAGGCGGCCGGGTAAGGGCAGTAAACGTAATCTTAGTCACCCGGGCCGTCGTAACATAGCGCGAAAGGTGCTTTGCTAGTGTCCTGTCAGCCACTAGCAATCACGCGTCTCTTCAGTTTCCGTTGACCAGGAAGTCTTTACAATCCGAGTCCATCATGATCAAACAATATAGCTTTACACTACTCAGTAGTAGCCCGCGTGGAGCCAAAACTGAAGGACTTTCCGGACGAGTTCCGGCGGGAGGAGGGGCGTTTCGAGGATCGACGCGATCCGCGCGACATGGGCTTGGGCGTATCTCTGGAATCCGCCCGCGGCGACGACTCGGAAGAGGTACTGGTCTTCCGAGCCGGTGTATATAGCAGGTACCGCGGCACCGGCGCGGAGGAATAGCGGCCACGTCCGGCGACTTCTAGCGCGTTGTTCAGGCGGCGCGTGGCCGCCGCCAGTGCCATAATAGAGTGCCACGTCGAAAGGAGTATTCCCGTTATGAATTTCTCTTAGATTCAGAGAAGCGCCTGCGGCCAGGAGCACTTCGACGCTATCGACAGCCCCATAGCGTGCTGCGAGGTGCAGCGCTGTGTCACCAGTCTGTAGTGTCGCATCCAAATTAACGCGGGCTTGAACTAGCAACGATATCAACTCGACGAATGCATCTCTAGCCGCGAGGTGAAGTATCGTGTACCCTATTTGATCGCCCGCTTCCAAATTTGCCCCCGCGTCGCGAAGGAGCTCGAAGCAGGCCGCGCGATCACCCTCATTTTTCTCATCATCACGCAGGCACAAGCAATGAAGAGGTCTTCTACGTACTTGCTGATCCACGAGTGCATCTGGCGACACACCTTCCGCAAGCAGTCGCCGGAGCGTCTCGACGTCGTGCTCGCGTGCGGCATCGTGTATGGGCCCGGGTGCCATAGGGTGGGACCAGAGAAGAGGGCAGCCCAAGTTCTAGCGAGGCGCTATATATGGATGGGCCAGCGAAAACGGGCAGCCAGAGACCGCGCAATAGCGGTGCACGCTGTTGCGGACCTCCTCGGGCGCACGGGCTGTTTGCTAGTGTCTTACGGCCGCTAAGCCCGGTTCCCTAACAATTGGAGCGCGAGAGGGCTGCCCCTCGCGGCGCGATTCAACCAGTGCGCCCCGCAGCGATGCCAAACCAATAGTATGGGCTGGCGCGCGCTCGCCGTCGCGGCCGCGGCGGCCGCCAGTGATTGCACGGACGAGCCGCTCTGGCTCGACGGCGCGCGCGCGGCCTGCGACGCGGCGCTCTGCGGCGCGTGGTTCTGCGGCGACTGCCCCTTCGCGGGCGCCTGCAACCGGACCTGCGGTCTCTGCGACGCGGCGGAGCCGTGCGCCGGCGGCGAGGCGCGGGACTGCGACGGCCGCTGCACCGCTGCGACGGCGCGACGCGACGGCTGTTGTGCGTCGCGGTTTAACTGTGCCTCCCACGACTTTGATGCGGGAGACTGCGAGCCGCCGGTATCAAATGAAGAAGCCCCGGCCTCGGATTGGTGTATATTACTCACCGCGACGGTCTGTCCGCCGTCGGCCATGACGCACACCGTATTAAGGGACGCCGTCGCACGACGGCGGGACTACGTCGCTGTTTTAGAGAGCTACGCGGCCTCGTCGAAACGACCGCTCGTCGTCGTCGAGAACTCCGGAGCACATCTAGGGGAGCTGCGACGGGCGGCACCGTCGGCGCACTTCGTCTCGTTCACGGACGACGAGGTCGACGCGAGCAAGGGCAAGGGCCACGCCGAGCACCGCGCGATCCGGCGAGCATTGCCAGCTTTACAAAGGTGCCGGCGGATCGTGAAAATCACGGGCCGCTACTTCGTCGAAGGTCTGGATGCGGTGCTCGATACGGTTGATGCGGACATCGTCGTCCAATCCACGCCGTCGCCCTGGTCGCTAGGCGACGGCGTGCTCCGGAGTGAGGTGATTGGCTTCGACGCGTCTTTGCTCGACGCGTTGCTGGGCGGCCAGGACGAGTCGCGGGGCCGGCCCGCGGAGCGGGCGCTCTTCGAAGGCGTTCAAAAACTCGAGCGGGCGGGGCGGACCGTCGCCCGCTTTCCCGCGCTGCGAGTGCGGCCGACGCGCAACGCGGAGCTGAGCACTGTGGTTTCGGAGCTGTAATCATGTTGTTACTTATATCCGTCTGCCTTCGCGGACCCGCACCATGAGTTCAAGTTTTTGGAATCTAGAACTCCCCCATCATTTGACGCTGCCAAAAGAAGACAGACGCTGCCTTCGCAAGTGTAACGCCGCTAAGGGCTACAATCAAGCCAGCTCCGTCGATCATGGTTGCTTGGCTGCTCCTTGTGCCCGTCGCGGCAGCGTTCACGCTGCCACCATCCCATTCCAGAGTCCATAGGCAGCCCCGCGCGGCGGCGAGCAGCGCGGACGATGCCGGGATGCGAGACATGTACCTGAACCGCCTCGGCGTGCGTCCCATCGGCGTCCCCGTGAGACGCGCGCGCCGCGACACATGCGCGCTACGCAGGTCGACGCCGCCATCGTGGACCGAGCACCGAACGCGGAGGACCTCCAGGCGTTGCTGACCGCGCATCTTTCGTCAATTCCTTTTGAGAACCTTGGACAGCACAACCATCCGTCCGAGGGACTGCCCTTCATCGGCACGCCTGCCGTTTCCAAGCCGTTATTACCAACGCTCGACGTCGACGCGTGCCTGAGCAAGCTCGTCGAGAAAAACAGGGGAGGTTTTTGCTTCGAACTCAATTTCTCCTTCGCGTGGCTCCTGCGCCAGCTGGGCTACAGCGTCCGCCTGGGCCGCTCCGACGTCTTCGGCCCGCCCGGCACTCCGCCCAACAAGGGACATTTGGTCATCTTTGTGGACGGCCTCGGAGCGGACCCATTGCTCGTCGATCCCGGTTTCGGCGACGCGATCCGCACAATCTTCTCCGTCAAGGGCGGCGCGACCGATCCTGCGCTCGGCGAAAAGTACAATCTCGCGCCATCCGCTGGCTTCGGCCTAGAAGAGTTTGGTCTTGCTGAGCGGTTTTCCCACGTCCTGATGCGCGAGCGAAGCGTTGGCTCAGCAACAGCCTTCTTCGATATTGTGGGAGCTCCTCCGCCGCCGCCGGAGCCTATGCCCCCAATTCCGGTCTACGCCCTGAATTTAGAAGATGACCTCCCGTACGATTCGCCGGAATTCGTCGAGGGCCTTGCGGCCGTGCTCGACGAAGACCCCGAGAAGAACATCTTCCAAGCGAAGCGTAGCGCCCCGGTGTCCTCTTCCCTTCGACTCGTACGGTCGTGACGGCGACGTGTGTGTTCCGCCCGCAGGCCTCTGCGTCCTCGCCAAGGACGACGGTCATGTCATGCTCGGCAAGGACTACATCAAGACCGTCGAGCGCGGCGTCGAAGTCAGCCGCACGACTCTTTCCACGGAGAAGGAGTGGCGCGACGCCCTCGAGGCCAACTTCGGCATCACGCTCTAATTCACGACCTACCCCCTAGCAATTAAATCTCAAGTTTTTATACCACAGTCCATCATCTACGAGAGGAACAGCTCCGTGCACTGCGCCTTCGTGTCGTCCGGCGACGTCACGGAGTGGCCCTTCACGTCCGGGTGCGTAAAGATCTCATAATCATTACCGCCTTCAAAGGTCTTGTCTCCAAAAAAATGGACCTCGTCGAACAACGATCTATCCACAAACTGGAGGCAGTACGTCTTGTCCCACCCCGCGGGAAACACGTCGAACGAGATCTGCCCGCCGATCGAGAAGGTCAGGTTGAGGTGGGCGAACTCTTTCTGCATCGCAGCGACCATGTCCTTTCTTATATTGTTCTTCAAATCATACTCCTCGAACGCGTTCCTTTCGTCGCGCGCGCAGTTCCGCCCGATCGGCGAGATGTTGAGCATGCCCGTCCGGAACTCGATGAACGTGCCCCGCTTGATGGGCAACGTAATTTTGGACAGGTACGCGAGGACCCAATTAATTAATTTCTGTAACTCCTCTTCGCCGATCTTTTGGGCGAACGACGCCTTCGCTATTAGTTCGTCGTTTTTGTACGCTACCAACCCGTTCTCGGCGAAGGAGTAGTCGAAATTGGACAGAGAATCGCTACCGATTTGCTCCTGTTGCTTGACGAAGTCGGACCCACCGACGACGCCGATGCTGATGGTTTTCCGCAATTCTTGGAGGAAGGCCTTCATCTCCGGCGTGATCTTCAGGCGCGCTGGTGTTAATGTACCGTCGACGTCGAACAACGCGAGCGTGCGCTTGGTGGCCGGCATGGCTGCCAGGCTGCGCGCCGGCGCGGCGAGGGCTGAGAGCGAGAGGAGGCGACGAATGGCGGCGCGTGGCAGCCAATCGACTGATCCGAGAGTTTTGCGGCTTGTCGTTGCAAAACCGGAAAGTAATGGCTGCTTGTCGGCCCAAATAATTTTGTCCGATGGTGCTAGGTAACCCCACTAGCATGTCGGATTTCGAGCACTCCCACACACCCATACGTCTCCAGACGCGTTAACACGTGGTCCGCAGCCCGCGGAGAGCGCTCGCGTTTCTAGAGAGGCCATCTCACGCCGCAGCGCCTGAGTGTAGCGGTGCCTCTCCGCCCGCAAACGCAGCCCTTCCAGCGGGAGACGCTTGCGGCACACGAACGACTACAAACCGGCCGCCTCCCGCCGCGGCCGCCGTCGCTCGTCCCAGGAGGCCCACAGGCAGCCAGCCTCACCATAAGTGATTGCAAGCGCCTCGACGCCATCGCTGCGCAGGATGACGCGCGAGAAAGTAGTAGCCCACAAGGAGGTCGGAGTAAGGGACGGCAATTCATTGGCGCGCTGCCTCTCGACGCAGGAACTGGCCTACGAGCGGGATAGGATGACGAAGGAGCAGAAGTACGAGGACCGCGCGCCGCCCAAATTCACCCTCCCCACGACCGTCTTCGACGCATCGAAGGCCGTCGCTTACCAAAGGACGCAGCACACGACTACTGGTAGGGCTTTGGCCGAAGTCGCAAGAGCTTACAGACGAGGCGACGTGACCTACGACCCCGTCTCTCGTAGAGGGAAGATGGCACCAGGTATAATACAACGGGAAGCGCGGCCGCGGCCGGCGACGCCCGACGCGCCGTCGCCGCGGTTTCTGACCGATGAGGGCGTCCCGCGGAAACCGTATACCATGAGGCGGCACGAGTACATCTATACTATTTCAGCGGACGATGTGGATGCCTCGAAGGGTCGTCTTGATGACATCCTGGACGAAAGGAGGGCGTTGGAAGCGCGGCTATCGTCCCTGCAAGCGAAGAAGGAGGAAGACGATCGGGCCCTGCCGCGCTACTACCTCGAGACGTACCGCGAGCCCATGTCGGCGCGGCCCGTCTGCGGCGAGCGCAAGGGGAAGATCTTCACGCACTAAGTTTGTCTATGAGTTGGCGCGTCGGCGGCGTCGAAGGGGGTAGTTAGGCACACACACAGATCACAGACACAGCGACGACGCGACGCCACTCCCAGGGCGCCTCGGAGCTGGCACCCCTCCTAGGGCCCCGGCGGCGGCGTCGTCGGAGCCGGTGCGACCGCCGGCTTCTTGGGCGGCGGCGTGGCGCCCGGCATAGCATCGGCGGCCCCGCGCTTCCGCGTCGCCCCGAAGAGGAGCAACTGCTTGCATTGAAACCGACCGACGACGACGCAACAATCAAAACCGGCGTCGGCCTCCGCCGCGAGGCGCGGGAAGAACGTATCTAGCGCGGCCCGCGCGCGGTCGTCTTCGAGGAGCGTCTCCGGCTCGAACGATGCTAACGAAGGGTCCGCCGGCGTCAACCTGTGTGGAAATCAACCAGTGCGTCGGGTGTCCGTCGAGCGGTGAGGAACCGACATCGCCACGCCATCGGGCAGGCGAACGCGCCGTAAAATTTGATGTCCACACAGGTCTCAACCGCAGGAAGTCGCCGCCCGACGCGTCGCAGATGACCACCGCACACAACCGCCGCGTCGCGTCCTTGAGGGCCAACCTATATCTATGCAGGCCGTCGCCCCCCGAACACTTGCAGCCGTCCTCGCAGGGCGGTAGGGGGGTCGCGAGGACCTGGAACTGGCGCCGCGACCCGTCCGTCGCGACGACCTGGCCCGAGAACCAGGGCCGCTCGCCGTCCTTGGACGCGCCCTCCCGCGGCAGCGCGAGCACGGCCCGCCCGTCAAACTCGTCTATCGATTCCCGCGGCGTGCCGGCGGCGTGGCGCTCGGCGTGCTTCTGGAAGGGCTTGCCGACGCCGGCGAAGGGGACGGCTGACATTGTCTTGATTGATGCGCGCGTCGGCTGGCGTGCTCGTGTAGATTGATGCGCGTTGGCTGGCGTCGCGTGCGTATATCGCTTGCTGTGCCGCGCGCGCGGAGATCAAATCTCAGCTGCTTTTGAGAGCGTGCTGTTTTTGAACGCACCCGTCGTGAGCGGTGCAGATTTCGTTCCTGACGGTAATAAGCGCGCTGTGGAGCCTCGGTAAACGCGGATAGAATGCTGTACGCGCGCTCGGCCTCGCAATCCAGTTGATTTGGGCTTTGCCAGGCTAGTGTCTTACATGCCGCTAGCTCGGCAGAGCGCGCTGAAGCTGCGCATCGGCTGCGTGAAGCCGCACGCCTCGTAGGCTGGCCCTCGGAGCCCGCATTCATCAAATCAAAGCGCTCTTGTCTCGCCGGGGGGTTCCACAGAGTATATCATGAGGGCTGCACTGACTGCCCTCGCAGCCGTGCTGCTGTCGCAACACGCCGCGGCCGCGCGACGCTTGAGACACCGCCGCCGCTGGCGCGCCAGCCGCTTCGCGTCGAGGCGCAGCCCCTTCGCCACCCACACAACTCTCCCGGACGCGCAGAACTGCTCCTGGAAGGCGCTGACCCAACAGCTCGACCACTTCGGGAGTATTGAAAAGACCTTCGACCAGCGCTTGTGTCTGTACGACGGCTTCGCCACAAAAAACATCACTCGAGTACTACTCTACGTCGGCAACGAGAGCCCGGTCGACGAGTACGTTAATAATACTGGACTCATGTGGGAGTATGCGGCTAAGCGACCTGGCACATTATTAGTGTGGGCCGAGCACCGCTACGAGGCGCGATCCACGCCCGACACCAAAGGTATGAGAGATTGCCTGAGTTTCTGCACGGTGGAGCAAGCGTTGGCCGATTATGCGGTGGTAATACAGAAGCTCCGCGCAATCTATGGCCAAGTGCCGGTCGTCGCCGTCGGCGGCAGCTACGGGGGCATGCTCGCGGCCTGGTTCCGGCTGAAGTATCCCGCATCGGTACAAGGCGCCATCGCCGCGTCGGCGCCGATCTGGGGTTTACCTTTGTGTAGACCGCCGTTGAACGGAGGGGCGATCGCCGTAGCAAGGGCCTTCGGCAAGGCCGGCGGGTCGGAACATTGCGCCCGGAATCTGAGAGGAGCTTTTCCTTTGATGAATGAAATCGGCAAAACTCCGACTGGGAGGACGTTCCTCTCGGAACGCTTCAGGCTCTGCCCTGGTTCATTAGGAACAGATGAGGAGGCCGGCCTACGCTTAGCGAAGGCCGTCCAGGGCGTCTTTTTTGACGTTGCCGAAGCCGACTACCCGTTTCCCTCGACCTATATCACGTCGGCCGTCGGACCTGGAAACTATGCACTGCCGGCGTGGCCGGCGCGCGTCGCTTGTTCGGAATTGTTGGATTTAATGGTGGACGTGACCGACGACCGTGTCACGGTGGACGGCGTTTCTATCAGTGTGGACTGGGACGCGACCTCCTCGGACTTCTTCCCGACCGCTTCTGTCAGTGACTTGGAAAGCATGCCTCATTTAACTAAGTTGTTACATGGAGCTTTAGGTGCCTGGAGCGTCTGGTGCAACGTCACTCATACACTCAAGTGCTTCGACCCGAGCCAGTGCGACAGCTCGAACGGCGACTCTCCGTGGCTCTCTCACGAGACGCATAGACTCTCTGACGGCCACGTCGACGGCGTCGAGGCGGCGCGGCGTCGCCTCGACGCCGTCGACGCGACCTTGAAGCAACAGACGCCTCCCTTCGCGACGACGACCAAGAGCGATACGTGCTCAACCCAGTACGCGGGCGGCGCCGCGAGCGCCTGGGAGCCCGTGGTCTGCAACGACGACTTGAACCTCGTGAACTACCTCCACCAGGGCGACACCGACGGTCTCTACTGGCCGCCGAACCACGCTCCCAATGAGACGCTCGAGGACGCCTTGGGGCCTATCGGTTCGAAAGGAGCGGGCTGCGCGCCGCCGCCCGGTCTGGCGGGCTATCCTACGACTTCCGACCCGTGGAGCCAGTGGCTCGACGCGTATTTTGGCAGGAAGTCACTCGAAGGCTACTCGAACATTATCTTTTCGAACGGGCTACTAGATCCGTGGAGCAGCGCCGGGGTCTATGATGATCTGACGGTGATCGAACCCGGGAGGTACACGGGCCCCTGGCTCCGGAACCTTTCCTCGTCAAAGGACGTGAGCGCCCTGATCTTGCCGCTCGGGGCCCACCATTTGGACCTGATGTTCTCGGACGACGACGACCCGCCGGAGGCCCCCTACGCTCGTAGGGTGGAATTTGCGGCGATCGACCGCTGGACGAGTTAAGTGCGTGCCCGTGTCCTTTTGGGTTCATATCGTACGCGGGTGACGAAACCTCCGACATTTGCACGTCATTGGGAGCCGCTACTACGGCTATGTCCGCAACTACATCCATACCTAAATCTGTATCCGACGCAACGCCTCGTTCGTCGCATTTTATAGCGGTGTGTATCCTGCCGCGCTCACGTTCCCGACGCAGGTCTTCGCGCGTCGACGCGCGACGCATTGTGTGAATAAGTACGTTTGTTTTACAGTTGGCTACTTCGAGTGATTGTGTCGGGACGCCCTCAGGCGGTCGTTCTCGGCCGCAAGCGCTCTGAAGGCCGCGTGGCTCGCCTCCAGAGCGATCGCCGCATTGCGCGAACGGAGCCGTGCTTCGTCGAAGTCGTACGACTTGGTGGCCAGGGTTGTTTTTGCCTCGACGAGCGCCTGGGCAATTTCCCCGGTCGTCGACTCGCGGCGCGAGATGTCGCCGTTCATGCAAAACCTGTTTTGATCCGGTCAGCTCCGCGCGCGCGTATCCCGTAGCACCCCAACTGGGCGACAGGACACGCTCACAACACAAAAGAATGGATACCCTCGGCGACGACTGCCTCCACAAGCTCCTGACCTTTGTTCCTTTAAAGGACTGCGCCCGCGGGGCGGGAGCCGCCTCGAAGCATTTACGCGACCTGGCGACGTCGACGACACTCGCGCGCGCCCGCGGCGCGGACAGCTACGCGTTGCGACGGCCAGAGCCGTCAGGTCGCGGCGTCACCGGCGTGGTCCACGCACTCGCAACTGCGCTCGGGACGCGGCAGTGGCCTACAAGAATAGTACGCAGCAGCCATCAAAATAGCGCACAAGTGGTGGCCAATGCAGCGGTGCCGCCCGCGGGGCTCGTAATCACGATTCATCGGGAAGGTCTCATGGAATTACGTTTTGATCCAGACACGGAGCCCTACGCATCTTTTTTAAAGTCGGCAATCGTCGATCAGAATGTAGCCAGGAAGATCAGTGGTGTTGGAGAGTGTACCCTTGGGACGGGCTCTTTTGTTCAGTACGAGCTCCCGTTCCGGTTCCAGGTTACAGCTTTCAGCTTCGGATTTTCTAGCTGCGGTGCAGAACGCTTTTTAGATTGGGCGTTCGAAGCCTTCGATGGTGAGGAGTGGCGCCGGCTCCTCTACTCCCGCCCAAGTCCGTGGACTGGCGGGTTTTACCTCGGGGGAAACGGCGCCGTTACCTTTCAGCTATACCCCTGCGCCTCGACCCGCTTCCGGATCCGGCTGCTGGGACCGGCCTTATCGATGCATGCACATCGATGCATGCACATCCGCGGCCTCGAGCTCTACGGGACAATCCTGCCGCCGTGGCGGATCGACTAACTAGGCCCGCCCCACGCTATCGCCGAATAATATAATAAACTTAGCGCAGCCGCGCGAACTTTGGCACCGACCGAGGCAGCGCCGCGTCGAGCACCGCGACCTCGTTTTCCTCGAGCGCCCAGCCCTGGCACCCGATGATCGCCTGGGCGTGCTTCTGATTTTTGACCGCGGGCAGAGGTACCGCGCCCTTCGCGCGGACCCACTGCAAAGCTACTTGCACGGGTAGGATCTTTTCTACTTTTCCGGCGTCCCTATTCTGCCGCTGGGCCATCGACCGCTCGTCGTCGGCCCGCCGCGCCTGCACCATGCCGCAGACCTGCTCGATGGCGTCGTGTAAGGGTGCTAATTGCCGCAGGGCCCGCGGCCGCCACTTCGGGGACGCGCCGACTGTCGAACCGCCGGTCGGGTTGCGCTCCGTGATCTCGCCACTCCCTAGACCAGCACACAAAGGCGACCGCGCTAATACCGTAATGTCGAGCTCCTTGGCCGCCTCCAGCGTGCCGTCCCGCATGGCCAAATTGTCCACGAGTGAAAAGTCGACGTAGCACGCCTTCAGTTGTAGACCTTTCCTCTCAAAAGCTCGATGCGCCTTGCGCAAAGCCGACCCACCCTGGACGTTCTGGACGCCCACGGACTCTATCGAATTACTAGCGCGCGGAGGCGCGGGGCAGCTCGACCCCGGTAGAGCCCCGCCAACGAGACAAGCATCCACATAAGCACTCCCAAGGACCTCCAAAACATCATTCACGGACGTAGCGACCGAAGCGTACCCATATCTTTTTCTATTTTCCTCTTTGCCGAAGTAGCGCGCTTTCAGCGAAGGAGCGCAATAAGTAACAACCTTCGGAGGGTCAAAAACTTTGGCCTTCTTCACGGCCTTGCCGAAGCAATCATTTGCGGCCTGCCCGCCCGGGATGGCGAACGTTTTGACGTCATTTTTCATGAGCTCCTGGTACGCGAGTCGGCAGTCTTTTTGGCTGAAGCGTTCTCCACCTCGCAACTTCTTCTTCCTTACAAAACCGTTGTCCGGATTACCCCAGGACACGGTACTCACGCCCATGCGGTGCTTGCCGGCGTCGAAGGCGCCCCACGATTCTAGAGGTTCTACTATGATCTCGCGCTTTCGACTAGGTGGCTTGTTGTTGCCTCCTGGGGAGCGCGGGGATCGTCTAGGTGGCCGCGGCGGCGTGTAGGCCGTCGCGGCGCTTAGGAGCAAGGCTATGGCGAGGCGCATGCTGTCGCTAGCTGCTTTGTTGAGCCCGAGGCGTTGGCGTTCGGCTCCAGCGGTCCGCTGCTTGCAGAGCACTTGTAATCGCTCGCGTGTATCGTATATGAGCTCGTTGCGCAGCCTCTGCCGTGCTGTTCAAGCTCAAGTCCCGGAGACAAGCTAGCGGCCCCGTAAGGCACTAGTAATCGGCGTCTCCAGCTCTGCTGTCCAACGAAGAGCTCTAGATACGCGATTCGAACGTGTTTTGCACCGAACGAACAGCGTACACGAGCTGTGGCGCAAAAACAGCGGTCTCGAGAGCCGTGATTTTGAGTTTGGGAGAGCCTTGGCCACGCAAGCCAGCCGCCGCGTCCTCAGCGCGACGTTAGCGATCTAAATTCAAGCTCACACGAGTTCAGTGCTGCACGATGATGCGCTTCGTAGCTGTTTTCCTCGTCACCACCGTCGCCGCGTTCGCCCCGACGCCGGCGCCGCGCCACAAGATTATACAACACGCCGGGGACGAGCCGACCCTCGCGACGAAAGGCGCCTGGTTCGCGGCCGAGCTCGCCGGCAAGGCCAAGGCCGCTTTACAAGGCGCACCGGAACGGGGCCCGACGACGGCGCCGCCGCGCTCCGTGAGTGAGGCTGTCGACCGCATCAAGCTTGACTATGAGGGCCCCGAGGGACCTTACTTCCTCACTGGCAAGATGGACGCCGGATGCTACGACGTCGATTGTGAATTCGCCGACCCCTTCGTGTCGTTTAACGGGAGGGAGCGATTCGAGAGCAATCTGGCGAACCTCGCCGGTGGGTTCATCACCGAGTCTTCTGTAAGACCGCTTTCATCAAGTTTGGAGGGCATGTCTTATAGAACAAAACTGCTGGTGAAGCTTCGTTTAGCATTACCGTGGTCGCCGGTGCTGGCGTGGCCCTGGGGCGTCGAGCACGTCCTCGAGGAGCGAGATGATGGCACTGTCGTCGTTACGAGGCACCTGGAGAGCTGGGACGTGTCCGCGGGCGAAGGTGTCCGCCAGCTGTTCCGGAGCGGGCCGACGGGGGCGCTGACCAAGGCCTCGTCGTCGCCGTCGAAGGCAGCACCGTCAAAACTAGGCACGAAGGACCCGATCGCGGGGCCGCTCGTCGCCGCGGCGCGGAGCGTTGGTCTCTTGCCGGAGCAGGAGGCGGACGGCTGGGCCGGCGAGCCTTCTGAATGGGCGGAGGCGGACAGCTTCACGCAGAAGCTCTCAGCGTTCACGCAAAATTATTTGAGTGGATTCAAGCAGTTCGTGGCCGAACAGGTTGCTGGCGAGTTCGACGCGGCCGCCGTCGACACGGCCATCGAGTCGGAGGTCTCCAGGGGCGGCGTGTTGATGTATTCGTTTACATCTTGTCCCTTCTGCAAGAAGGCGAAGGAGCTCCTGGACGAAAAGGGCGCCTTGTATACTGTTGTGGAGCTCGACGAGATAGCAGATGGCGCCGCTCGGCGGGCACGGCTCGGCGCGCGGACCGGTCGGACATCGGTGCCCGCCATTTTCATTGACGGCTCCTATATTGGTGGCCTGAACGACGGGTCTCCCGGTTTGGCGCCGCTCGACGCCGCGGGGGAGTTGGTGCCGCGCTTGAAGGGCGCGGGGGCGTTAAGGTGAGTTGTGTGTTGACTTGTTGGTTTGGGGACGCGGGTCGGGCGCGACTTTGGTTCGCGGCCGGCTCCTGCCGTTGCGCGGCTTCCAGCGCGGCATGTACGCGTCGAAGGCGTGTTGTTCTGCGTGGTTCGACCTGTGGCGCGTGCACAGCTGCGTGCGGGTCGATACTAGTAGGAAAAAAATACTAGTGGCATTTGGTGATCCCCTGTGACGGTGCCGCAAACACGGCTGTGCTCGAGCCGCGGGCAACGCAAGCAGCTGTGCGCGTTGGGATTATTTCTAAATTGCAAGCATGACTCGGTCAGCAACTTTGGTTGCCATCGTCTTGGCCCAGGCGACGGCCTTTGTTGCCCCTCCCGCTGCGGCGCCGGCGCTCACGCCGAGGCAAGGCCTGCTCGAGCCGTACGGCAGTCAGATATCAGCGTCGAAGCATGACAGAACTGCGCGCTTGCTGGCTCTCGCTCGTCGGCGCTTTCGACCAATCCGCTAATATCCCGACGTCGGATTGCGACGAAAGGGCTACGCGTCGATGGCGTCGAGGTGGGACTGCCGAGACGCCCTCGACGCGACCTTCGCCCCGCACAAACAACTCACAAAAAACCACGCAGGCGGCGTCGACCCCTTCAAGGAGATCGGCTCGACGCTCGAAGTCGTCGAGGAGACGCAATTACTGACGAAGCTCGCGAAGACGGGCTTATTATCGAAGGCGGAGCGCGCGGGCGTGAAGCTCGCCGACCTCGAGCCGCTCCTCCTCTTCGCGGAGGAGAACGGGCTCGTGGGTTTGTTAGGTGATTTGAATGATGACCTCCTGCCGCTCCTGCCGCTGCTCGTGCGGCTCGCGCCGCTGGGCCTTCCGGTCGTGTCGCTCGCGTTAGGATTGGGCCCGCTCAACTTCCTCCTCGCGATCGCGTCGTTCGGCGGCGCGTTCGTGGTCACGGGGCTGCCCGACGACTCGGTCACTGATGTTGCCTTACAAACGCTCATCGCCGTGCCGCTGGCGACGCTCTTCCCGGTGCTGTTCGGGGGCCTCGGGCTCGTGTCGTCGAAGCTCGCCTAGGTGCTATGTTAGGAGTAATGGTACTTGGATAATTAAGGGTCATAGATCAGCGCGAGCGCGGCGGCCGTCTCGAGAAACGGCGGGTCCTTTTCACAACAGATCCACAATGCACTCTCTTCCGCACGCCACTTGCGTTTCCAGGCCGAGATGCCTCGGGCGTTGTACAGAAGGCGCCCGCGGTCGTAGACAAGCCGCGTGACGGCGCTGACGAAGGGCAGGGGCGGAAAACCTTCGGCCAGATGCGTCGGCAGCGGCGCGAGCGGCGCTTCCCCTAGCTCGAGGCGGAACGTAGCTCTGCCGTCGGCGACGAGCGCGACGCCGTCGACGGCTAGGAGTGCTGGGATGCCCTTCGGGGCCTCTGGATCCCACCGCACCGTGGAGAAGCCCGCGCCCACGAGGTCGCCGTCGCGGTAGCAGTGGTCGAAGGCCGCCCAACCGAGCGTCTCCCCAAAATCATCAACAGCTCTCACCTTGGTGCAATAGGGCTCCGGCGCCGCGCGGCAGCGCCGCGTGGCCCGCCGGATCTCGCGGGACTGGGGCCGCGCGGCGAGCCAGCGCCGCTCGCAGGTCGTTAGGGAGGCGTCGGCGGCCTCGACGACCTCGACGCGCGCGCCGGCCTTGCGCGCGTTATTCACGTCGCGCCGTAGATTGCGTCTTTTGGGCCCGCGCAGCATGTCACCACGTAGATCCAGGGCGTGCTCCGTGCCGTACGGCGCCGCCGCGAAGCCGTGCCGCGCACACAGATAGCGCGCCGTCGCCGTCGAGACCTTCCAGAAGGCGACACGGCCTCTTTGCCGTTCTCGTTCCATGAAAGAGTCGAGGACCGTCTCCATATTTGTTTCGAGACAGACGGGGTCGAAGAAGGCGAGCGACGTCCGCGTGCACGCGTGCCGCGCAAAGGCCACGAAGCCTTGATCCGTGACGTGCCGCTCGAGGTCCGGGTCGAACGCCGCCGAGAAGCTGTTCGCGCGGTGCCCATAGCTCAGGTAGAGGCGTTCGACGGGCGCCAGCGCCGTTGCCGCGACCACAAGCGCTAGCATCATCGTCGCCGTCGCCGCGGCTCGTCCGCCATGGCCGCCCCGCCGAGGACCAGAAACAACGCCCCGAGGCGGAAGGCGACCTTGTAGCGCGTGGGCACGAGGTTGCCCAGCGGCCGCGAGAGGCGGTGGTTTATTCTGTCGATCACGTCGTTGGGCCGCCGCGCGTAGTAGCGCGCGTCGACGCGCGCTTGGTGTCTGCGCTGCGTGCCGAGGCGCTCGTAGGCCGCTTGGATGGTCTGGAACTCCTGCTTCGTACCGCCGGCGTCCGGGTGAGCCGCTTTCGCTTTGCGCAGGTAGGCCGCGCGCACGGCGGCGGGCGTGGATACGGGGCTTTTGAGCCCTAAGGCCTTGGCGTCTTTTTGCAGATCCACGGTGGCGTCCTTTGTTTGCAATCTAAACGGCGTAAAAATAGCTCTGAGAGCGTGTCTGAGTGGGCGCGTCTGAGAGTGGGCTGTTGTGCAGTGTGCAGCCGTTGAGGGTGTCCAAAACGTGTCGTCCCGATGCGTGACGAGCCCTTCGCTACGCAGTCGCGAGCACTGAGCCCGATGGCAGCCGTATAGCGTGGCTACAAACTCGACTCGTGCGGTCAGCTAGCGGTGTGTAAGACACTAGAATTAAACTCGAACGCGACATGCAGCTGCTTGAGTAGCGTTCGGTTCGCTACTGGTCCAAAGAGATCAATGGGACACGTACTGGGAGCCAAAATGAATTTTTTTAATTCGCGGCGACGATGCCACGATAGGCCCACGGCGGCCGCGCCAGCTGAATCCTGTCAATCCCTGCCCAAGCGATGTCCCCGGGGTCGCCTAGGGTCGGTACTATACACGTGCAATCGCCTACACCGCATACGCCGCCGCTTCCAGCATATTTCGGCCATTTCTCTCATCAGTGCGGCCCAAAAAACCATGAATACCTTGGCATGGCTTCAGAGCTCCCGGAGCCCCCCAAGGATCGGCGCACGCGGCGTAGGCGACTACCCGACCATAAACCTATCCCAGAGGGCGTCCGAGAGCCGATCTACATCCGAAAAAAGTAAATAATTTGGACCCGATGGCGCCCCGTTCCCGTCAAAAACGTCAATTACCCGAGGCCCCCCAGGAATCATAATAGCGGTCTCGTCGGACCCCATACTACCCCAGCGATAGTCAATTACAAGTATATGCCATCTACACCACGAGAAGGGTACTTTTGGCTGCCCACGCTCGGGACGTGAACATCTTGATCTGGACCTCGCGCAAGTTGATCGATCATGGAACAAATGATCTCATTATGGTCCATGGTGAAGGTACACGGGCTGATGGTCGCAGGTCCGGTTCTTAGACCCGTTTGTAGAAGATCTTGGGCCCGCGAGACCGACGACCCGCGCCAAGCATCTTTGGGTCTCGGAGCAATGTAGTAGACAGTCAGGCCGGTTATCTGGCCCATCCCACTACTAAAGCGCCTGAAACTTAAATTTATTTTATAACTCACCGGTCTGGGGCCAATTCAGTGGCCCGCGTACGCATCGTCGTCCACGGAGAACGGGCAAGTCGGTCGATCGTGAATAGAACAACGGCGTCATGGTCCATCTGGATGGTGTCGTCGCTGATACCCGCAGATCTAGAGTCTGAGGTCTTTTTTGTAAAAACACAGAGGCGCGGAGTTGACGAATCGCGCGGCTCCAACGGGACCCCTAATATAGATAGGCAACTGTACTAGCGCTTTAGATGGACTCTACCACTAACAAACGAAAGGAAACGAACATAAACGCGAGAGTTGTCTTGTAGAATTCTTCTCCCGCCCTCCGAGCGCGCGCCGTCGGCTCCGGTTCCGTCGATTGTGTATGAAAACTGAGCTGGAGTTGATATAATGTCCCAACTGGACGGTAGATGTCGGCGTCAATCGCTGGATAACTTTGGCGAGCCGTAAGACTCATCCGCGAAAGTCGCGGGCGGTGCTTTGCGGGAGGCGCGAGGGTATGTTGCCGGGCCGCTACGCTGGAATATTTGATCTCGGCGAACGACTAGGATGTATTCTGAATTTGGGTCATTCTTTTGACGCTATCGACGCGCATCTTTGAATTTTCTAGTAAGTCGATTACGCTAGCTCCGATTAAAAAAAGGGATTCCTGCACGCCATCGACGCGACGCCTGCTCGATGGCGTAGGGTATATAGAAACTTAAAACAGGCAAAGGGAGGAGGCAGGCTCAGAGCGCGCGCCCGAAGAGTTTGCGGGACACGACCGGCGTCAGCGCGACGGTCGGCGGGAATCGGATCGGCGACGCGGCCTTGTGCGCGACGTACGCGATGGTCCCCACGCCGGCCGTCGGGCTCACGACCGCACTCAGGCCGAGCCGGCGCAATAGCGAGACGATGTCGAGGCCGTTCGCGACCGCGCTCCAGCAGAGGGCGTACGAGATGAGCGAGAGCGTGATCGACGTCGTGAGGTACGCGGCGCCGTACCGCTTGAACAGCTGCTTGGCTTGCTTGGTCCGTGAGATCCTGTTGCCGTTCTCGTCGACCGCCGAGCCAGTCAGGACTGTTTTTAGCATCGCTACCTCTAAACCGTGCTTCAGGACGGTGTCGCCGGCGACGGCCGTACTGGACTTCTCGACTTGGCGCGACCGCGCGGCGCGCTTCCATGGGACTTGGAGTGCCGGCATCTGCAGAGCACAGGCTCCAGTGAGCAAAACCGCGAGGTGACGCATCCTTGTAGGCTGCGCAGCGCGCGTAGGAGTAATTTTCGGTGAGGACCGCGTCGCGGCACGATCAATAGGGCAACAGGCGGCGCGGAATTTGGCAGCAGATTGGCAGATGAGAGGCACACGCGCCAAAACGGGTTGGTAAAAAAAAGGCAAGCCGAAGCACGGCTGGAGACAGCTAGAGGCGGCTGGAGAGGCCTCTGGAGAGGGACGCCACGAAACCAGGCTCGGCGCGGCCCGCGAGTCGCGGCCCGCGCCCGCCGCCGACGAATCGGCGAGCGGCGTGTGCAGAAAGGCCGCGGACGGGGCCAGGCATCAAATCAAACTCTTACGCGTCCCCCTCCGACTCCTTCGCGGAAGACACCTCGGCCGCCACGGACGACGCCACGGCCCCACCTAAAGCAGCGACGGCGCCCGCCGTCGCCATGGCCGTTTCCACTTCTAATATGCCCGCGAAGGCCAGCCCGGCGGCGCCCGCCATCGCGAGGCCGCCCAGCGCGCCGATGGCGCCCGGCGCCGCGGCCTTGGCCCGCAGCTCGTTCAGCGGGGCAACCACATCAGTCGCCAGTTTTAGTAATGCCGCCTCGGCCTCGTCAGCTGACGCGAAGAGCACTCTGAGTTCCGACGCGTCCAGGAAACCCAGCGTCAGCACATCATCATTACGCGTCGCCAATTTTAATGAAGTGATGTTGTACTCTACATCAGGGTCCTTCCGCAGCAACCGTTCGACCGCCGTCTGCCTTACAACAAGCTGCGAGCCGTCCGGCGACAGCCTGATCCGACTTCCCGTCGAGGGCAGGACCATGTGCTCCTCGCTGAAGACCTCGAGGCACGCGTTGGCTCGGCGCTCGAACTGGCACGCTAATGACGTGTCCTCCGCGTCGCAACTATCCTCATCGTCCTCGCTTGGGCTATTGATGGACGACACGCTGTCGACGACGGACGCGACGAACGTGAACGTGCCCTCGATGGCCTTGTCGAGGTCGAGCTCGGCGTCGTATTTTTTTCTCCGTTCCGCGTCCTTGAGCACGTCGTACGCGTCCATGATCCTTGAATATTTTTCAGGATTGCTCGAGTTCGTGTCGGGGTGGCAGGACGCCGCCGCCTTTCGATATCCCTGCTTCACGTCCGCGGCGGAGGCGTCCCTCGTCACTCCTATCAAATCATAGAGCGTCTCGCCGTACAATTGTTTTTCGGCATCTTTTTCAAGCATTTTCTTCGCCTGCGAGACCTGCCTTTCTGAACGCGCCTTCTCGAGCTCGCGGCGGCGCTCGGCGCTGTCGCGGAACCGGCGCTCCGCCGCAGCTTCATCTCGCAACCTTTTCTCGGCGGCGGCCTGGTCGATCTGCGCGCGCTTCTCCTGCACGAAGGCGTCGACGTTCGGCGCTCTGCTGGCTTTGGCGTTGATGGGCACCTCGTCCCGTCTGGACTTCTTGTTCATTGGCACGACGCCGGCCAATTCTTGTTTTGCTCTTCGGAGTTCTTCTTCTGCTACTCTTGACGCCTCGCGCGCCGCCGCGAGGTCCGCTTCGAGCTTAGTTACGAGGGTCTGTTTCAGTTTCACCTCGGCCTCGAACGCAGTGATCTTCTTTTGTAATCGTACAGTGTCTTGCGCCGGGGCGGCGCGGAGGCGCGTGAGTGGCCGCGGCGACGGCGTGGTGACGAACGCATGAGTGCACGCGAGGGCCAGGGCGACGGCGAGACGCATTGTTGTGTTGTTGTGCACGCGCGAGCAGATTTTTCCGCCGAAGATTGGCAGACAGATCTTTGCTAGCGCCGCCGACGCTATCCAAATGCGCTAAGAGCTCTCGGAGCAGTGCTGTTATCGAGCTGAGGCAGCGCTGACGTGCTTTCTCGAACGAATAGGGCACGCTGTTGGGCTGTGCAGCTCCAAAAAAGCGGCGTGCTTTTTGTGCATGCTAGTGTCTTACCGCTAGCAATGACACAAAATGGCTGCAGCGCTCCATTGACGCCATCTTTCTTAGGAGCCTAAGAAGACTCTTCAACGGATACAACGGGCCCCCGCTGAGCTGAGGCGAGTGCTGAGGCGCGGCGAGACGCTGGCAATAGGCTCAAAACGCGGCCTCTGCGAGGGCATCGCTCTCAAAAACACCCGCATCGCTGCGCAGGCATCACTGCGCAAGTGTTGCACCGAATCTGCACTGCACAAAGCACAGCACATCACGCACAGCCTGCAGCACCAGAATGAAGGTCAAAGTCATCGCCCGCTCCGCGAAGCGCGAGATCAACGGCGCGGACCCGAAATTGGCCCGCAGAAATTTAGATCCGAAGCACCACCCCTTCGCCCAAGCGAGAGAATACCAAAGGGCCGTCGTCGCCGCGAAACTGGAGAGGATGATGGCCAAGCCCTTTGTGTGTGCGCTGGAGGGGCATTCTGATGCATTGACAGCCTTAGCGGTACCGAGAAGAGGTGTGCTAGTACAATGTGTGAGCGGCGGCGCCGACGGCGAGGTGCGCGCGTGGGATTTAGCAGCTAGACAATGTGTGTGGTCCTCAGGCGCCGCCCACGTCGGCGCCGTCAAGGGCCTGACGCTGACGCGGGACGGCACGGACGTGCTGAGCTGTGGCGAACGCCAGATCAAAAGGTGGCGCCTCGAAGTCGCGCAATCCACGGGACAGCGGACCCAAATCACGCTAAACGACGCCAAACCCCCGCTCGAGACCTGGACCTCGTCCACTACACTCAACGACGTCGACGCGTCGTGGCATCGGAAGACGGCCGGCGCGTTCTGCACGGCAGGTGCAGATGGTCTGGTGGAGCTCTGGGATGCTGCACGATCACAACCCTTGCGGACGTGGACCTGGGGCTCGGACAGTGTCTTCAAGGCGCGGTGGAACCCCGCCGAGCCTTCATTATTGGCATCGACGTCGCGAGACCGAGCCGCGACTTTATTCGACAGTCGCGCACCGACGCCCCTGAGGAAAGTTATCCTGCGAAGCCCATGCAGAGCATTGGCCTGGAACCCGCGCGAGCCGACGTGCTTCGTGGTGGGGGGCGAGGACCACGCTTGCTACACTTTTGATTGCCGGAAGCTGCAGCGGCCTCGCATGGTGCACGAAGGCCACGTTTCGGCGGTGGTCGACGTGGCCTTCGCTCCTACCGGCAAGGAGTTCGCGGCGGCCTCGACGGACAAGACCGTGCGGTTGTTTCCGGCGCGAGGCGCCGATGCTGGGCGTTCTAGAGATGTCTACCACACGTCGAGGATGCAGGCTTTGTCTTCGGTAAGGTACACGGCCGACGCTACTTTTGTGCTCACCGCTTCGGAAGACTTCAACCTTAGAGTGTGGAAAGCTAGAGCGTCGCAGCGACTGGGACCCATCAGCAGGAGGGAGGCTCTCGCCGTGGACTATCGGGCGAAGCTCGTGGAGCGCCACGCGCACATGCCCCAGGTCAAGCGTTTGGTGAGGCGGCGGAACCTGCCGAAGATGGTGAAGAAGATGAGAGATCGCAGGGACGAGGACCGGCAAAGACGCCGGGAGAAGCTCCAGCGGACGATGGACCACTCGCGGCCCGGGTCCGTCGTGCCGACGGCGGCGCGCGGGGCCGTCGTCGTGCGGGAGGTGTCCTAATTGTGTCTTATTAGAGCCCCCGGGGGGAGCCAGGTGCCGCGCGTCTCGATTCGCGAATGAGAAGCGTGCGATTTTTTTTGCTGAAGCACGTCTCATCACGCTCAATCCTGCCCCTGTGATCTCTCGGAGCGCAGAACTGCGTGCGGGTGCAGATACTGTGTACAAACTCCCAGGGGGGTCGTATTAGACAGGGGCGTTAATTGTGAATTGTGAGCGCAATTACCAGCGTGAGTATAAATTTGCACTTCTGGCAGCTTGAGGCTCCCCAACAAGGCAGCCCCGGGAGGTTAGAAGGGTGGCACACAATGGGCGGCGGTGTCTCATCTCTGCCGGCAGAGGTCTCCCTTGCCGAGGCGAAGGAGCTGGCGGGCGCCAGGTGGCAGCCCGCGTGGGAGGAGAAGTTCGCGGAAGCCAAGATCTCCAGGGACGAGGCGGTGAAGTGCTGGAAGGAGTCCAAGGCCGCGATCTCCGAGGCGCTCTACGAAAAGCTGCACGGTGCCGAGCGCTCCAGTGTTGTGGAGGCGCTGGATTTCTCGGCAATTTTGAACGAGAAGCGCGGGCAGCACCTGCCCGGCACGCGCGAGTGGGTCTTTGAGGCGGTCATGCGCTGGCGAACGGATCTGGAAGCTGCGAAACTCTTCTGGCTCGTCGGTGGCGGCGGCACGGGCAAGAGCGTCGCCGCGGCGGAGCTGCTCGCGCGACTGCTCGACAAACAAAACGCGGCCGCGTGGCACTTCTGCAAGCACACGGAGCCGGCGCGATCAGCCCCAGCGGTGCTGTTGCGGTCGCTGGCGGGCATGCTCTGCGCGACGGTGGGGGGCTTCGAAGACGCGCTGAAGGAGAGCGCGGGCGTCGAGACGGAAAATGTCGACGAGCTCTTCGAGGCTTTAGTAGCAAAGCCGTTGCGAAGCGTCGAGGCGCCGCGCGGCGCGGACGACGCCCTCGTATTAGTCATAGATGCGCTCGACGAGCTGCCGCGGGACGCGCTCAAGCCCGTGCTGTCGCTGCTCGCGAACGAGCTCAAGACGCTGCCGCCGTGGATCAAGATCGTCGCGACGAGTCGAGACGAGGCGCAAATTAAAGCTGCCCTGTCAGGCTACACGCCGTCGGAGCTCCGCGTCGACGAGGCGCGGAACCGGCAAGACGTGAGGGCGTACCTGACGGTGCTCGCGAAGGAGCACGTCGAGCTCGAGGTGACGATGGACTCGCTGCGGCACGAGGTCGAGGCGAAGTTCCCGGAGCTCGCCGGTCGCCTTGGAGGTTTCGCGGCTCTCGAAGATCCGCTCCGTCGAGCCAAGGCCACGTACGCGGAAGCCATGCGAGGCGTGAGCGGACTCGACAAGTTAGAGGCCTACGAGGAGCGACGAGATCCGAACCTCAAGCAGGACGAGGGCGATTTCGAGACACTCTACGCCCAAGCCGCAGTAGCTCAGAAGGTTTTGGTTGAATCTCTGAAGAAACTGCGCGATGACGTAAAAGACCCGGGCGTAAAGGGTCGGCCGCGGTCGTTGCAAAAGCTTGCCAACGACTACGGCGGCGACGCTCGATATCTAAAGGATTTGTCACGAGCTACCATTCTGTGTGAGACCTCCGACGAACTGCTCGACGTCCTGAATCGGCTCACAAGCGTCGGCCTGGAGATCGCACAAGTGAAGAATAAATTCGCGAGCCCGACGCCCATGGGCTACCGCGACTTTAATCTCAACGTCCGCGTCCCCCTAGACGACGGGAGCACACACATTGCCGAGTTCCAGGTAAATTTGAATTGCGTCCTCGCCGCCAAGAAGATCGCTCACAAGCAGTACGAAGTCATCCGCGCGGCACTGCCAGCCATGTGCATGGACACAAGCGTCGAAGCAGAGGCGCTCGAGGCGTTCATTTCAGAGCGCCTCAACTCGTCGGCGCTCGATGCCGCCGTGGGTGCACTCGAGCGGAAAGCTGACGGACTCATGCTCTACGCGCGCCTGATCGCGGACCAGCTCGAGGCAACGAGCGGCAAGATCGACTTTGCGAGCGTCGGCGCGCTGCCGGCGGGCCTCGACGAGATCTACGCCGAGAACTTTCGACGCGTATTCGTTGACGATGCCTCGTGGGGCGATGCGCTGCCGCTCGTCGAATTAATCTGCGCTGCTGCGGAGCCGTTGACGATTGACGCTGCGAGTGGGGCGCTCGGCTGGGATCGAGCGCGGTGCAAGAAGGTCTGCGACGGCGTGTCGCTGCTATTTCCACTGCGCGAGGGCGAAGTTATTGGTGTGTTGCACAAGACGGTGACGGACTGGCTGATGGGCGAGGCGCCGTTTGACAAGCGCTCTTCTGAGGATGATTTCTTCGTCGCACGGGAAGCGGCGCACCGGCGGCTGGCGCGGGCATGTTCTCGGACGATTCGTGCTGGAGTTCTGGATACGGAGTCGCACTCGAGCGACGCGGCCGCGGACGCAGCGCTGGCTTCATTCGTCGAGGGCGAGGGTGGTCCGGCGTCGGATGCTTATGCGTTGCGCTGGTGTTTGTTTCACATGAAACGATCTTGTTCTGAGGGCGAGGCTGTTGCCGTCGCGTGTAGCCTGTCGTACGTGCGGAAGCGGAGCGACTGCGACATTGTTTCCTTTGTGGCGGACTTGCGTGCTCTGAAGGGTCAGGACACACTTTTGTTGTCCGATGCATTGGTGTTGTCGCGCAACCTGCTATCACGGGGACTGCCTCTCGTAGAGCAGTTGTGGCAGCGGCTTGTGCCGCGCGCAAATGCGGAGTCGTCTCCTGCGGCGCGCCGCCTGGCCGACGATTCGAGGCAAGTCGCGAGCAAGCTACAGCTCTCCGCCGTGCGACCGATGGGTCTGACGGCGGCGGGTGGGGCAGAGCGGTGTCGGTTTGAGGTCAAGGTGAATTGCTTGGCGACGTTCGTGGATCCGGCGACGGGCGAGCCGCGGGTTGCTTGTGATGTTAGTGAGGGAGTGAATATCTACGATCCGGTCGCGGGTGGCGCGGCGCTGGTCGTGCTTGATGTGTGTGGGGCTTTTGCGGTGGCAGTCTTCAGAGACCCGGCGACGGGCGAGCCTCGTTTGGCTTGTGGTTGTAGCGGGGGGATAGACATCTATGACCCGGTTGCGGGCGGCGAGGCGCTGCTTGTGATCGATGGACGTGGTCAGCTGGCGGTCTTCAAAGATCCGGCGACGGGTGAGCCGCGGCTTGCTTGTGGAGTGACTATTAAAGACTCAGACTCAGACTCAGACTCAGACTCAGACTCAGGCTCAGACCCAGGACCTACTGGAAAGGTGTGCGTCTTCGACCCGGCCACGGGCGGTGCGGCGCTGCTTGTGCTCGAAGTCGGCTCTAAAGTGAAAGCACTGGCGGTCTTTACGGACCCGGCGACGGGCGCGCCGCGGCTCGCGTGCGCGTCGGGAGAGAAGGTGCTTGTCTTCGACCCGGTCGCCGGCGGTGACGCGCTGCTCGTACTAGACATTGGTTCTAACGTGCATGCACTGGCGCTCATCAAGGAACCAGCGACGGGCGCGCCGAGGCTCGCGTGCAGCTCTTGGGATGGGAAGGTGCGCGTCTTCGACGCGGTTTGTGGCGGCGACGCGCTGCTCGTGCTCGACATTGGATCTGAGGTGGCTGCACTGGTCGCATTTGAGGACCTTGCAACGGGTGCACCACGGCTCGCGAGCGGGTCTTACGACAACAAGGTGCGCGTCTTCGACCCGGTCGCGGGCGGTGAGGCGCTGGTCGTGCTCGAGGGGCATGCAGACTGGGTAAGGGCTTTGACAGCCTTCACGGACCCGGCGACGGGCGAGCCGCGGCTTGTGAGCGGATCGTATGACAGCACCGTGCGAGTCTGGAACCCAGCGGCGGGCGGCGCGGCGATTGAGGCGGGGGCCGAGGGGCACTCTGAGAATGTGAAAGCCCTGGTGACCTTTACAGATCCGGCGACGGGTGCGTTGCGGGTTGCGACCGGGTCCAGTGATGGGATTCGCGTGTGGGACGCGGACACTGGTGGTGCGCTGCTCGTGATAGACGTCGGCTCGAAGGTGTTGGCGCTGGTGTCCTTTGTGGACCCGGCGACGGGCGCGCCGCGGCTCGCTTGTGGAACAGGCTTTCGGAGAAACGGTGACGTGCGTGTCTTCGACCCGGTTGCGGGAGGCGAGGCGCTGCTTGTACTCGACGTTGGCTTGGAGACGTATGCGCTGGCGTTCTTCGTGGACCCGGCGACGGGCGCGCCGCGGCTTGCATGTGGCACGAGCAAATACGTCTCCGCAAGATGCGACTATGTTGGCGACGTGCGCGTCTTCAACCCGCTCGCTGGTGGGAAAGCGCTAGTCGTGATCGACGTTGGCTCGGAGGTGCACGCGCTGACGGTCTTCACGGACCCGGCGACTGGTGAATTGCGAATAGCTTGTGGCTGTAAAGACGGGAAGGTGCGCGTTTTCGACCCGGTCGTGGGCGGCAAGGCATTGGTCGTGCTCGAGGGGCATATGGACACCGTGAATGCGTTGATTGTTTTCAAAGACCCGGCGACGGGCGCGCTTCGCCTCGCGAGCGGATCGAACGACTGTTCTGTGCGCGTCTGGGACTTGGCCGCGGGCGGCGCGGCGCTGTTCGTGTTTTGGGGTCACACGGACGATGTGAACGTGCTGACGGCCTTCGCGGACCCGGCGACGGGCGAGATGCGGCTCGCGAGCGGGTCGGAGGACAAGACTGTGCGGGTGTGGGACGCGAGCAAGGGCGGTGCGGCGCTGCGGGTGGTTGCTCTTGATGGTTTCGTGATGGACTTGGCGGTCAGGAGCGGCATGAGCGGGCTCTTCGTGGCTTTCGGGAACCGGTGGGGGGAGTTGCGCATCGAGAGCGGCACGACTCCACTCACCCTAGCATGCTATCAGGGAGATGTCGACGCAATGTGCGTTCTCCTTCAGCAGGGTGCTGGCGTCGACCAGGAAGATGATGACGGCTATACGCCACTGTTCGTCGCGAGTTCGAAAGGGCACGTAGACGCCGCGCGCTTGCTACTTGATACTGGTGCCGCGGTCGACAAGAGGCTTGAGGGCGATTGGTCGCCGTTTGGAATTGCGTGTGCCCTTGGACACGTCGACGTGGCGCGGCTGTTGCTGGAAAAAGGCGTGGACGTTAATCAGGCTACGGAGAACGGTCAGACGCCGCTGTACGCCGCCTGCCAGAACGGTCGCGTCGACGTGGCGCGGCTGCTGCTGGAAAAAGGCGTGGACGTTAATCAGGCTACGGAGAACGGTCAGACGCCGCTGTACGCCGCCTGCCAGAACGGTCGCGTCGACGCGGCGCGGCTGTTGGTGGATAAATGCGCGGAGATCGATCGGGCGGACAGGGACGGTATGACGCCGCTGTACGTCGCCTGCCGGCACGGCCAAGTCGACGCGGCGCGGCTGTTGTTAGATAACGGCGCGGCGGTCGACCGGGTGACGGAGGACGGGGCGACGCCGCTGTACGCCGCCTGCGAGAACGGCCGCGCCGATGCGGCGCTGCTGTTGTTAGATAAAGGCGCGGAGGTCGACCGGGCGGACGAGGACGGTGCGACGCCGCTGTACGTCGCCTGTAAGAACAGCCACGTCGACGCGGCGCGGCTGCTGCTGGACAACGGCGCGGAGGTCGACCGGGCGGACAAGGACGGCGCGACGCCGCTGTACATCGCCTGTAAGAACAGCCACGTCGACGCGGCGCGGCTGCTGCTGGACAACGGCGCGGAGGTCCACCGGGCGGACAAGGACGGCGCGACGCCGCTGTACATCGCCTGCGAGGAGGGCCAAGTCGACGCGGCGCGGCTGTTGTTAGATAAAGGCGCCGACGTGCACAAGGCCTCGAACGACGATCGAACGCCACTTCACGCAGCCTCATGCAGTGGCAACATAGACGTCGTTCGGCTGTTGTTGGCGAATGGCGCTGCTGCTGATATCGGCCGCGAGGACGAAGACGGCGACACGCCCTTGGCGGATGCGGAAAATGAAGATCATTCAGACATCGTCGCGCTCCTCGAGGAGCATCAGAAGTGACTATCTCCGGAGCCGATGGTTCACAGGGAACGACCACGCGGCCGTCGTGGCGAAGGCCGGCTCGACTAGCGCCGACGGCGAGCACGCGCCCCATTTTCGATCCCTCCTTTCTATCGCCTTCGAGACACAAGTCAATGCCGCCCCAGGCGGGCACTGCAAAGTTTCTAAGGAAAATATGCCCTAAATATGCCCTATCTCTAGAGAGTGTCTTCCGACTTGCACGGTGCTAGCCTAGCCTAGGACTAGTGGCGGGGCCCTGGGGAGTGACGACGGCGACCTCTGCTCATAACATACTTCTTTCTAAGCAGAATCGCGGGGCAGCAGCGTCGCTCAGGCTCAGGCTAGTTACCGGTCCCTTCAGCGATATTAGCTTCGGTATGTGTTGGTGTCTAATGAGCTGGGTGCAGCAAGTGCACAATGCAGCTGTGGTAGCTAGGTCTCTCGGGTGTCTATGTGACACGGAGATGCCAACAGGAAGAACTCTCACTGAAACGTGAGAGTGTGGGAACCCCCTCAACTCTGAGAAGACAGAATTGGAATAAAGGAGATTAAGAGGGAGAAGGAAGTATCCTAAGATACAGGCCACTAGCCTCTGATATCTACTAGAACCTGTGAGGAGCTCTAGATAAAGGTAACTACAGCATCATAGCACAATCGCTGTACTCCCCCTGAACCAAAGGTTCATCCATATTAGCTTCGGTATGTGTTGGTGTCTAATGAGCTGGGTGCAGCAAGTGCACAATGCAGCTGTGGTAGCTAGGTCTCTCGGGTGTCTATGTGACACGGAGATGCCAACAGGAAGAACTCTCACTGAAACGTGAGAGTGTGGGAACCCCCTCAACTCTGAGAAGACAGAATTGGAATAAAGGAGATTAAGAGGGAGAAGGAAGTATCCTAAGATACAGGCCACTAGCCTCTGATATCTACTAGAACCTGTGAGGAGCTCTAGATAAAGGTAACTACAGCATCATAGCACAATCGCTGTAGTCCCCTTACCCCTGCGGCTAGCTAGTGTCTTACCTGTACAGCACGCTAGCTTGCTGGTTTTTACGCAATTTTCATCCGTGGCAGCTCTTCTGCGGCACCTCCAGTGCTACCAGTGCTCAAATATACTCGCCGCCCACCAGTGCAGCAGCGCTCAACCGCTGTAATATAATCACCCATAGACCGCGCACAAAAAAAGCATCATGGCAGCCGCCCTCCGCTCCCTCCAAAAGCTCGGCAGCCTCGGCGTGGCGGCGACAACGCTGTCGTATAACAAGCCGAGCGCCTGCGGCCAGCGGCGCCGCTTCGAGGGCAAGACCATTGTTATCACGGGCGGCGGCGGCACGTTCGGACGCGTCGGAGCTCGCTACTTCGCCGAGCGAGGCGCCAAAGTTGTTTTAGTGGACGTGAACCGGGCCGCCCTGGACCAAATTCATGAAGACGGCGTCACGACGTGCGCCTGCGACGTGCGAGACCCGGCGCAAGTCCAGGCCGTCGTCGACGCGTGCGGCCGCATTGATCTTCTGTGGAACAACGCGGGCTACCAGGGCGCGATGAAGCCGTTGCTCGACTATCCGGGCGACGATTTTCAGAGAGTGATGGACATCAACGTGGTGGGGGCATTCCAAGTGCTCCAGGCGTGTGCGAAAAACATGGCCGCGCACGGTGGTGGTGCCATCGTGCAGACGGGCTCCGTAGCTGGGTTACGGGGCACGCCGACGATGGGCGCCTACGTCGCGTCGAAGGCCGCCATCCACGGCCTGACCATGACAGCTTCAAAAGATCTGGCACCTCACAACATAAGGGTGAACACGGTCATGCCGGCTTTGATCGGTCCCTCGTCCGGTTTCATGTGGAAGCGCCAGAATGAATTACATGCGGCGTCGGGGTCTCCTTACTTTGACCGGGATCCAGCTGTGGTCGCGGCCAAGAAGATTGGTGGCGTGCCCCTTAAAAGATTGGGCGAGGTCGAGGAGGTCGTGGAAGCGGTTGCTTTTTTATTGAGTGACGAGTCCGCGTATATCACGGGCACGTCTCTGGTGGTCGCGGGGGGGATGGCTTAGTACCCCCACGGCCGGCGTCGCGCACCGACTCCGAATACATTATCTCGCGTAAGTTTAACATTATTGTGGACCCGCGAGCACATAAGCTTAGGTATTCTTACACAATCAATCCATCAGGCCCCCGCCACTTTGCTGCGGCAGCGCCAGCGTGAGCTTCTGCAGCAGCCGCGTCTGCTGCTCGACCAGGTAGTTGAAGGCCACGACCTGATCCTTGAGCTTCAGTCTAACATCATACGACAAAAAAAAGTCGGGATTCGCCTCCTCGAGCTTCGACCAGACCAAGCACGTCAGGGCCGGGTCGACGTCGGCCTGCACTTGTAAGGTAGCGATCACTTCTGCTTGCGTCATGTACTGGTTCAGGCAGCGCTCGATGAGGTTCTGGACGGACTTGACCTGCGTCCAGGTGTAGGAGCCGGCCTGGCGCTGGCGGGCCATGGCTCGGTTCGCTTGTCGGCGTGCGGCGGCGTGCGGCTATTCCGCGGCGGCGGCTTGCGGCGGCTGTCTTCGCGCGGCGTCGGCGTCCGGTGCGCGGCAGCGGCGCGCCCTTTTTTCGTCTGGCGCGGCCGGTGGGCCGATTCACGTCGCGATTTTTTGGTTGTGGCCGCGCTGAGGGCTTGGCGGTGCACTTTGCAAGCGCTGGGTCTGTCAAATTCCGCTCCGCGCCGCGTATGCAGCTTTCAGATTATTTGGAAGCCAGGATGCAGTAACACACTAGGTTCAGCACACTAGGGTACGTATCAACCCTCCACTCGTGCGAGCGGTCGCACCAGACGTGCCGCATGCAGACCTCGCTGTATACGCGTCCTTTTTTGCCCGAAACTCATCTCGCTCGCCGCCGCAGAGCGAAATGCAAATAGGCCAGTATGCCACTGTATACATAAGTGCGTTACAAACGAAGCTGCACATCCAGCGACGCTGTCTTCAGTTCCGTCCTGACGAAATCTCACAGCTTTTGGCACGGTAGTTGCATTGGTTTCAGCGTTTGCTTGAGGCGGCTCAATCTCCAATACCTCGCGATATACGAACGTAAAATGGATAGGAAGCGCGAAGGAGAAGAGGATGACGCCCCGGCCATCGATCCAAACGACGGCGGCAGCATGCGAGGCGAAAAAATGGTTTCATCCCCGAGTCGACGTCACATCGGAACACAAACATCACACGTTATGTAACGCAGGTGCGAGCCATGAAGCGGAGGAAGCGCGACTTGGATGAAGCCGTACCCAGACCTCCGGCCGAATTGATCGACGAGCTCGCGATCCACATCGCGGACGGGCGGAACGTTTTATTTATTACGGGCGCCGGTCTGTCGGTCAGCGCGGGCATCCCCGCCTTTAGAAGCGGAGCGGGCGCCGTCTGGGAGGAGAACGTCGTCCAGTACGGCACTAGAAAATCTTTAAGGAAGGACCCCGTCGAGTGGCACAACGCGTTCTGGCTCCCCACGTTCGAAACTAGAAGAATGCGCGACGCGAAACCCACCAAGGCCCACGACGCGCTCGCTGAATTAGCTCAGCTGTCGCCGGCCATCAAGGTCGTGACGCAGAACGTCGATGCCTTGCACGTGGGCGGCGGCGTGCCGGACGCGCAGCTCGTCGAGGCTCATGGGCGGGCCGGATTATTTAGATGCTGCGGCATTGGGGACGCTACCGAAGGTCGCCAACGTTGTGAAGAGTCCGTGGCGAACAAGGAGTGGTACGGCGTCGACGACCTACTAAGCAAAGATCGGAAAGCGTTGCAAGCCTGGTGGCGCGACGAGGGGAAACCGGTCACGCGGCCCTTCTCCTGTCCGAGATGTGGCGCTTTTCTCGCACCACTATCACTCTTGTTTGACGAGAACTACGATAGCCACTTCTTCTTCGAGGCGCGCCGCGGCGTCCGAACGTCGAGTCGCTTCGATCTGCGCCTGCGCCGCGTTTCTATGACGTATTCTTCGACGCGCCGCGCGGCCGCGGCGATGGCGTCTCGAGAGTGTGTGTTGGGTCGCGGCGATGGCGTCTTCGTGAGACCACGTCGCCGCGACGCCGTCGACGCGGCCGCGCGAGAGTCCACGCGCCATGCGAGAGTCTACGCGCCTCGCGAGAGTCTACGCGCCGCGCGAGAGTCCACGCGTCTCGCGAGAGAGTCTACGCGCCTCGCGAGAGAGCCGCGGCCGTGTCGGAACAGCGTCGCACGAACGCAGGCCGACGCCTGGGACGGCTGGTTGGACGACGCCGACGCGGTCGTCTTCGCGGGGACGTCGTTTAGTGTCCAGGTGACGCGGGAGGCTCTGCGACGGTGCAGAGATAGGAGAGTCCCGATCTACAACTTTAATGTCGACGAACCCGAAAAAACGGTCGCGCTGGCGAACGCGGCGCGATTGCGGCGGGCCACGGCCCTCCAGACGTGTGACGAGTCGTTTCCTCAGCTGGAGAAGGCCGTGCGGTCGAAACTACGAGCGCGAGGCCTGGAGAAGCCGCCCTCGCTGCCGCCGCCGCCGCCGCCCGGGTTCTTGCTTGATGATGCTTCTGAATCGAGCTCAGAAGCGCCTTCGTCCACCGACGACAGGATCATTCTCACGCACTACGCGGTCCCCGACGGCTTTCGAGCGGTCAAAGACTCGGAACTGGGAAGACCGCCAGCGTTGCTCGGCCAGAGCGCGGTGGAGCGCGGCGACTTGTACCTCATCATCTGCTGCGACGACGGGGACTGGATGATGGGCCGCATCGCCAAACATAAACCGAACGCGAAGCGCTTCCAGTATGATGTCGCCTGGTCGGAAACTTCCAGGGTCTGCCAGCAGGGCCTGCGGCTCGAGGATCTGTTTGACCCCGATGGGGACGTCGCTTTACCCGGTTCGTGGCGCTACCTGCGCAAGGTTTCGGAGCGGGCTTCTCCTGAAAGATCGAGATATTTGCGTTCTCCCTCGCAAAGGAACCTGGCGGTCTTCAACAAGCCGGTCGAGACGATCGAGACGCCCGGCGGTCGCATTGCCACGGTCATCGAGAAGCGAGGTCGCGGGTGGTTGTTCGTGGAGCTCGACGGCGACGCGAATGATGAGGGTGGGGCTTTTGAAAGGAAGTGCATCAGACAAAGGGCGTCGCCCACCAATGACATCACGCGGGCTTCGTCGCCAAATTTGCAAGGAGAACCGGACGGAAGTGTGGTGACGCCGCCTCCCAAAAATTAACTAGAGTTATCCTCATCACCCGATAGTTTCCTCAGCCGCTCCTTGGCGCCGTAGTAGAGCTCGTAGAGGCCGCGGATGGGCTCCTTCTCGAAGCGCGTTGGGGAGCGTCCGTGCTTCGCGATGAATTGCGCGTCGTAGGCCCGCAGCTTCTTCTTGATGTTGCGCTTGTCGAGTCGCAATTGGGCGATCGTGCTCTGCTGTACAGGCCGTGGTGCCGGCGCGACCATGGGTCTCGCACGCCGCCTCCGGCACAACGACTGGATCGCCGCGGCGGCGTCGTGGCGGATGCAGCGCTTCCAGTCCCGGTACTGCCGGTACGTCGACGCGAGCGGCCGCCGGTCGCTCCCTCGCGGCCGCCGTTTACTCGTCTCGGAGAACGCGTCCTCGAAGGCTTTTATTTGGAGCCGTAAGACGCGACACGCTCGTACCGCGAGCTTGCGGTCGATCTTGCGCGTTGTTTGTTGCGGCTCAGTTTCTGCAATGTATTGCGGCCGATTGGACGGCCGCGCCGCGAGGCTCAGGGGGTCGATCAGCGTGTCCAGCAGGCTGAGGGGGTCCATCGTCCTGCTCCTCGCTGCGGCGGCGGCTTAGCTCCTTACAAGGGGGTTGCCTGCTCCTGCGCTGCGGCGGCGTCTCGCTCCTGCAGCAGTTTTACCAGGGGGCTGCGCAGTGCTGCTACGGCGGACGGGCTGCCCCGCGCGCGGCGACCGGAATCCGTGGAGCGCTGCCGTCGGGGTGCGTTGGGCTGCTCGCTGCGCGTACCGGTACCACAGCGTATGGCTTTCAGTGGCAGTGCCTTGGCCAAACCGGCGCCTTCGCGAGACCGTCGAGTGCGACGGCTGCGAGCAGGAGTCGTCCGGGCGACGCGAGCGATCCCTCGCTGGCCAGGGAGACCATTCTCTTGCTCGCTAGTGTCTTACAGGCCGCTAGCCATCAGATTTTAAACGTGCGGATCTGCGCTTGTTTGGAGGCGTTTTTGGACATACACGGCCACGCACGGGCTGTCGGAGTCATTCATCGATCGCCGACTCCAAGCTGCGCAGCACAAACCGCTCCAGGAGGCGCCAGAGACACCACAAGCTAGCCACCAGGCTGTCCTTCTGCCAGCTAAAACGCCGTCGACGAAGCGAATCGCGTGCGAAAGACATGCGCTGCGTCGCGCTCGTCGCTACGGCCGCCGCCCTGAGCGCGCCGAACATCCGCGTCGCCGAGGTCCCGAAGCTCGCGGACCGTATTGATGTGACAACCACACCATCACCAATAGGGCACACGGAAGCGATACATTTTGTACCTTCGGGAGACATTTTTGTGGACGACGACGCCCTCATCGCGTCGCAAGTCACCGCGACGCGAAGTAGGATGATTTCCGAAGACGCGACGTTCTTTCATCGGGCGGGGCCGCGACGAGAGGTCGTCTTTGAACAAAATGAAGCTAAAGCGTGCATCGTGACGTGTGGCGGCGTCTGTCCCGGCCTGAACACGGTCGTGCGAGAACTTTATCTCTGCCTAGCAAAACAGTATGGAGTGAACACAGTTTATGGAGTGCAGAACGGCTACTCGGGCTTCAAAAATTGGCAAAGAGATGCGGTGAAGATGGATTCGAAGTTTGTGTATGAAATCCAGCGCAAGGGCGGCACCGTGTTACGTTCATCGAGGGGCGGCCACGACACGTCGAAGATCTGCGACGCACTGGAAGCGCATGAAGTGAACATGCTCTTCGTGATTGGTGGGGATGGCACCATGAAGGGGGCCTGCAAGATCGACGCCGAAATGCAAAAAAGAGGTAAGAAATGCGTCGTCTGTTGTGTACCAAAAACAATTGACAACGACGTCCTGCTCCAGTGTCAAAGTTCAAGGGCCCTTCAATTGAGGTGTTTCTCTCTCATTACGGTCGCGTGCATCGCTCGGAGGTCGTGGCCGAGTTTGGGCCGCTCCGAGGGCCGCGGCGCCGAGATCGCGAGACGCGAATGACTCTCAGAGTTAACGTCGTCGCCGCGACGGCGTCGGGCGACGCGACATCGCCTCGACGCCGTCGATGCGGCCGTCAGAGCGTCCACACAGGTCCCGTTGATCGACAATTCGTTCGGCTTCACGAGTGCGGTAGAAGCGGCCATCCCGATGATCGAGGCCGCGAACACGGAAGCCGAGGCCTGCCCGAACGGGATTGGCATCGTGAAGCTCATGGGGAGACATTCGGGCTTCATCGCGCTGCACGCTACTTTGGCAAGTGGCGATGTCGACCTATGCCTCGTCCCGGAGTCCTCATTTGAGATCGAGGAGATCATGAACCATTTAGAAGCCAAGTTACGAGAAAATAACCACGCTCTCGTGGTCGTCGCGGAGGGCGCTGGACAAGCTCAAATGGGGGCGTCCGTGAAATTTGATGCCTCGGGCAATGCGCTCAATGAGGACGTGGGCCTCTGGCTGAAAAGCGTTATCACTCAACATTTCGCTGCTGACAGATATGATACGGACCCCGACTTCGCGGGCAAGAAGGCCAAGTGCTTTTTGGTCGACCCCACGTATGCGATCCGGGCGGTCCCCGCGAACGCGTATGATCAAGTCTACTGTTCGTCGTTGGCGCATGCCGCCGTGCATGGTGCGATGGCCGGATATACCCGTTTTTTGGTGGGAAACATCAACACGCGCTTGGCGATGCTTCCTTTGGATTTGGTCGTGAATCGGAGGAACATCGTGGCGATTCGCGATCGCATGTGGACTAGGTTACTCTTCTCGACGGGCCAGCCGCCGTTTGATGCGGTGGTCACGTCGGACGACGAGTGCGACGCCGAGGGGTTGTATCGTTCGGAAACGGCGACGGGCGGCTGCACGGTGTCCTTCGGGGACGAGTACTAGTGCTCCTAAGGGTGGTTTGTGTCGTCGGCGGCGTCGTCGGGGGCGTGCTGTGGAGCTCTCCGAAGGGTTGCCTCGCTAGCGGGCTAAGACACTAGCTAGCAGTCTTGTCTCATGACCTGGGTGTGGCACGTGCCCGCTGCGCGCCGAGCCTCCTCCGTTGCCTTTGGTGTAATCGCACCGAGATAGCGCCAGTTGGCAGCAATAGCAGGCTGCCCCCCCTCGCAATCGATTGAACTCCTTCCCGAGAGCTAGGGTCCCATGCACGCCGCTGGCCTCTTCCTGCTCGCCACCGCATCGTTTACAGCGGCGGATATTGTCGGCGATGGCACCCGCCAGTACGCGAGCCAGGGCGCCTGCATGGACCCGACGACGCAAATCACTGTTTGCTTCCGGCCCGGGGCCAACCCCTCGAATCCCTCGTTGACACAGACCGAGTGCGAGGCGGCTAGCAACGTCTGGTACGCCAAAGGTGCTGTCGGCTCCGACGGCTGCTGCCTCTGCGACTCGAACTGCGACCACTCGCTGGAGACGGCGGCCGCCGGCACCTGCAACTACGCCGACACGAGTGCGGGGAGCTGCAAAATTGCCGCATCGGGTCAAGTGATATGTGACGTGACGGCGGGCCAATGCACTTCCCCGAACGTCTGGTCCGCAGCCGGCGCGCTCGACTCGGACGGCTGCTGCTTCTGCGACGAGACGTGCGACCATTCGGCCGAAACGGGGACGGACTGTCACTTGGAAGGCTACGCCGATGAATCGCAGAGCGACGGCGCGTGCTACAGTGCTACGACGCACACCGTCGACTGCGACATCGGGCACGCGGCCTGCGACGTCATGGGCGCCTACTGGTATTCCCCGGGCTACATTAGCGGTTCCAGTGGCTGCTGCTGGTGCGACGCGTCGTGCGACCACTCGCTCGAGACGGGCACGGACTGTAGCAGCTTTTACTCCGGTGGTCACGGCGCCGAGTACACATTTGCGCCAACGCCCTGGCCAATAATGTACAACGACTGGGGAACCGGCAACGGTTGGTGCTCCTCCGACCTGGACGAGTATGTTGGCGACGCGTCCGATGCCGCGGCCTGCTGGACGATGTGCGAAGATAGGTACGGTTCCGACCTCGTGGCCATCGACTGGACTCCTGACGGGGAGTGCTACTGCCAGGACGACTGTCAGTGCATGGAGGCCATGGAGGACGGCGACATCCACCTGATCACGTCGAGCGACGTCGCGGTGCTCCCCGACGCGTGCGTGTCTGCGTGCCCCGCGGAAGAGACGGCTTGGGTAGACTGCCTCAGCAACCAAAATAGCCTCGACGACGACGACTGCGGCGGCGGCGGCGATTACTTCCTCGCCACTGGCGGGCAAAGCTGCGACGATGCCTGTGCGTCTTCTGGAGGGTGCGATCTCGCAGCGACCACGGCAGCGGCGTCCAGCCTGGAGACATGCAAGAGTATCCTCGACGACCTTGGCGTCAGCTACGGCATGTCGACCGGCCCAGGCACTTCGGTCGATAGTAGCGGCTGCACCTATCATCCGGGGCAGTCTGGATGGGCGCAATTGTTCGGGAATCCAACGTGCGGCACGGTCGACCCTGACGTTTCGCGCCAGCGCGTCTGCGCGTGTAACTGCGGGACGCCAGGTGGCGACGACGACGACGACGACGACGGCGACGACGACGACTTTTCGCCGAATACCTGCGCCGACGTGCAGCAGTGGCTCTCGGATGGATTGTGCCAAGATGGGCCCGCCGTCTGCCAAACGGAGTACCAGGCGTACGTCGAGTGCACTTACGAGGACGCGGCCCAGAGCTTCCTAGGCCTCACGTGCGATTTCGCCTGCGCGAGGGACTGCCCGGCCGGCTCGTTCGACAACCTCGAGACGTGCGAAGACTGCGACGCCCTCGACGGCGACTGCGCGGACTGCGAGTGCCGGGACTTCGACCAGGTCGCCGAGGCCAATTGCAAGGCGGCCTGCCTGCCCGCGCCGGTTGTCACGGGTAGCATATCGCTCTCCGGGATCACGGCGGAGGACGCAGAGGCGAACAAGGCGGTGCTCCAGGACGCCATCGCGCGAGTCGCCGGCGTGGACACCGAGGCCGTGACGATACAGAGCGTGGCGTCGGCGCGCCGCCGACTCCAGGCCAGCGTTATCGTGGACTACAAGATTGAGGCGAACGATTTCGCCGCGGCCGAGGAAGCCTCCGAGAAGCTCCAAGACGCGGCCGACGACACCTCGATCATCGAAGCAGAGATCGAATCCTCGGCGGCGGCCGTTGGCCAGGAGGCGGTCTTCATGAATGTCAAGATCGAAGAGCTGAGCGTGGCCGTCGTGACCACGGAGGCCCCCACCGCCGCGCCGACGACGTACTGGGACAACAAGAAGAGACGGATAGACGACGCCACGCTGCTCATCCTCATCATCGTATGCTGCGTCGCCGTATTCTGCTGCCTCCTCGCGCTCGGTACGGCGGCCGCCTTCGGTGCTTTTGGGAGCTGTGCCTGCTTCGCGAAGAAAAAGAAGATGCGCGTCGCCGAGCCGTCGGCGCCACCCCTGGCGCACGCGACCGTGATGGCCGAGGCGCCGCCGGCCATGTCGCCCAGGTCCCTGGCCAAGACTCAGGAGCACATCCGCCGCACGGCCGCGCTGATGGCCGAGGCGCCGCCGTCACCCCCGGGACCGCCGCCGCTGGCGCCGATCAAGGCGACGGAGACGCTTCCCGCCGAAATGCCCTGAGCTCCCCAGGCGCGCGCCCCCGATGGCCGTCCGCGCCCAATTTCCCTCCACAATTCCCCGCAAACGCCCTATACATAGTCCTTCCGAAGCGTTTAAAAATACTAAGTTTCCTCCTTACTCCCGCCAAACAACAGCGACTCGCCATCAAAGAGCCCCGCGAAGCAGCCCGCCGCCGGCGCGAGCTCGCAGACGCCCTGGTACCCCTCCTCGTCCGTCTCATCATCTAAACCGTCGCGGTCGTCCCTTACCACCGCCACGGCCAGCGAGATGCGCCGTCTCCGGTTCGACAAGCGACCGCGGCGCTGGTGTTGCGGCGTATCGCCCTCATCACCGAACGAGCCGACCGAGCTCGGGCTCGCCACGTCGGGCGCCGGCGCCGGCGGCTCCGGCGCCTGCTCGCAGGTCACCACATCATAAGCAAACTCACTATAGGGCGTGCCGTCGTCGTCCGCCAGGCTCCCGAAGACCACGCGGTGCCCGGCGCGTAAACGGACCGGCTCGTCCCCCACGGCCTCGCCATCCACAAAAACGCCGCAGCGCGCGCGCCCGTCCCTTCTACGAAATGCCTTCAAAACGGCCACGGCCTCGCCCCAGCGCGTCGCGGTCCTGACACGAGCGTGCCTTCTGGAAACGAACTGCCTTCTACCGGCCGTCCGCCTCGCGGCGTCCACTAACGCGACGTCGGCCCGAGGCCCCCGCCCGAAAGTTAAATCCGTGCCCTCGACCTGTGTGGAAATCAACCAGTGACTTAGGTTATCGATATTGCGTGGACATTCGTGAACCTCCACACCATCAGACCGACGCGGTGACGGCGACAACGTCGCGTCGATGGCCTGAAAACTCCACGCCCTCGAGCAGACGCGGCCACTGAGACAACGTTGCGGGGGGCGCCCGAAATTTGATTTCCACACAGCACTCGACGAGCCTGATCAACGCCGGCGCGGCGGACGCGGCGTCGGCGCGGCGCAGGGCCAGCGTCGGCGCCGTCTCGGCGAAGCCCGGCGTATTCGGCGTCGTTTTTTGCTTCGGCGGCGGCGTCCTCGGCGGCGTCTCGGGCTCTTCGCGCGTCAGGGGCAGCTCCTCGACGGAACCGGTGCCCGGCGAGGCCTCGAGGCTGCCCCGCGCGAAGGACTCGTAGCTGCGCACGTTCTCGTCGTAGGTGGACATCGTGCGGTCCCCAGCAATTGGGCTGCCCCGTTTGCAAAGCCAAAGCCTCTGGCCAAGATGGGAGAGCACCCGCACGATAACGTGTTAATTGGGGCTCTCGCGATTGCTAGCAGGAGGGATACGCGGCCCTCCCAGGTTTTGCGAGGGCTAGCGGCCTGTAAGACACTAGGGATGCCTGCCAAGCAGCAGAGCCAAAGTGCAGCGTGCTGGCTGCACCAGGGCAGCAGTTGTGCCAATCTTGTGCCTCAGAAAATTAGCATTGGTGCGGATCTTACTTGCATCGATCCCTCACAGACACGGGAGCTCCTGCATTGCACGCTAGCTTGTGCAGCAATGCATGGCGCCAGCCGGCGCCGCAGGCGGAGAGCCCGGCTGCACAGGCTGCTGCGAAAGCTACACGCGCAGCGTAACCGCAAGACCTCGGCCCTCGTCGGCATCTGGGACGGCTGCATCGCGGACGAACCCATGGCAGCTTTAATGCACGCGGCGCAGGAGTACTGGACGCAACGTGGCGGCGACCGCACCGTTGCAAAGTCGTCGTGGCTGCCGCGCGGCGCGACGCCGCGCTCACAACTCGAGGCGCTGGCGCTCGGCGTCCTACGCGCGCACGTCCCCGACGAGACGCCCCGGGACGCCGTCGCCGGTGCTGAGTACTGGGTGCAGATCCGGCAGAGGCGGGACGGCGGCTTGGGGTTTCACTTCGACAAGGACGAGCGCGCCCACGCCGAGCGGGGCGAGTGGCGGCACCCGCTTCTCGCGACCGCTACTTACTTGGGAGAGAGCGGCGCGCCACTCGTCGTCTTTGACACGGCCTCGGAGGGTAAAGGCCGCGTTCGACGGGGCTGGCTCGTCGCCCCGCGAACGGCGCGCCACGTGGCCTTTCTGGGGGATCGGCTCCATGGCGTGCCGGCCGAGCTTGCGCCGGAGAACCTCCTCGCATCTCGCATAAAATGTGCGAAGGACGACCCTGGGACGACGCGCATCAGCGTCCTGGTGAACCTGTGGGACCGGAAGCCGGTCGGCGTGTCGCGGGCGGCGCCTTACCGCGGATCGACCTTGCCGATCGACGTTAGCTTTGCGCAGCCCGTCGCGCCGCCGATCGTTGTCCAGCCCAAGGACCACCACATCAGACGTCTGGGCGACGCAAACACCCATTTGATCCCAGGAACAGAGAATTATGCTTATCTCGCCGAGCACCGCGACGGGGATACTCTCCCCATTCCGATCACGCGCTGGATACATTCCCTTGCTGGTGGGATCCCCGGCTGGGCGCTAGAGCTTCGGAGCGGCGATTAGTGTAAGTGAAACATGTGTTACCCACCGACCGACGAGAACGTGGCCGTCGCCAGGAGCGCCGCACCCGCGCCGGCCAGCGATGGCTTCGCCCGCCGCGGCCGACTCCGCGCCTTGAACGGCGTGTACATCGACTCGTCGGCGTCGCGGCGGTACAAGCGCCGCGGCGACGACCGCGGCGTCCGCGGCGTCTCTTCGAACAGAGCGCGCGCCGAGCCGAGCGCCTCCCTCAAGACCTCCCGGGATATGTCTAGCATAGGCAGCGCCGGCGCCGGCGCCGAGCTGCCGTCGGGTTTCAAGACGATGCCGGACTCGTGATCACGAAGTACAGGCTCGGGAGCCTCTTCCACGAAATCCCGAGGCGGCAACGACGGCCCTCTCACTCTTTTAAGCAGATCCCTCATAGGTTCGGGTTCCTCCGATCGAGGTGTGGGCAACTTCACGGGCAGCTCGATGCCCAACAACTCCCTTTTTCGCTGCTCATAGGCCTCCTGCATGGGACCGCCCCGCACCCTAAGTAAACTCTCGAACGTGACCAATGCCGTCTCCACCCCTTGGTCGCCCATGACCGCCCAGACGTCGAAGAAGGTCCGGAACTCCTCGGGCGTCACCTTCCCGTCGCCGTCGTCGTTGTCCAGCAAGGGTAGTATTAAAGGCGTCACGGCGTCGTTCTGGATCAAGTCAGCTAATTCCTCGGCCTCGATCGTACCTGCGCGCGTAGTGCGTCGCATCGATGGCGTCGATGGCGTGGAGTCGAATCGCTCCTCGACGACGGCGCGCCGACGCCGAGAGCACGCAATGACGCGATGGCGTCAATGGCGTGGAGTCGAGAGCACGCAAGGACGCCGCGTCGGCACCATTCCCATCAAAGTCCATGCCCTGGAAGACGCAGAGCACGCGCTCGTCGAGCGTTGGTGTAGAGCGCGGCCAGACCTCAGGATCGGGCGGGGGCGCTTTGCGACAGATGTCTCGCAATTCTTGCACCTCCTCGCGCTCCCGCATCCGTATGAGGTTCTCGAAGGACTTGAGCGTGGAAGCTACTAGGTCCTGGCCGCCGACCTGTGTGGAAATCATTTCTCGGCGATGACGCGACCGCCACGCCGTCGAGCAGGCGTCGCGAACGCGCCGTGAACTTTCCACACAGCCGCCGACGTGCCACAGGTCTGCACAGAACTGCACCCACTCCACTAGCTTGATATTGCTTTTCTGAGACGTCATCGTCGTGAACATCTTTGCCAGAGCTCCATTTTCTTTCCCTTCGAGCAATTCGAAGTCCAGCAACGACACCTCGCCGTCCTCATCCACATCAATCGCCTCGAACGTCTCGCGGACCCAAGCTTCCAGTTCACTGCCCTTTATTCGTTGACAGAAAGATGAATAGCGCTCCTTGTCGAAGGCGTCGTGCTCCGCCAGTCTTGCTAATTCGAGCTCCGCCCTATGACTTCGTGCCTTCGCGCGGACCATATCCTTATAAGATTGGGGCGTGTGCGACGCGACGGTGTCCTCAAATACACACTCGGCCGCGCGTTCTTTGGCTCTTGCCAAGATCATGGATGGCAGCTCGCCCCTCTCCGGTTGCTGGGCATCTCGCAGCCGACGCTTGTGCGCGAGGAGGTCCCGTCGTAAGGATCGGGCCGTCTGCAGGAGGTCGAAGCGTGTCGGAGTGCGGGGGGTCTCGATGGCCGGCGCGGGCGCCTCTGCGGCGGCGGGCGCCGGCGCCTCGGCCGCGGGGGCCGGTGCCATGACAGCTACATCATCGGCGGGCGCGCTGAGGGGGTAGCCTATGGTCGTCATTGGCACGATTGAGGTCACGTCGACGGGACACGGTGGCACGCGAGGAGCGCCACCGACTTATGGACGCCGGCAGCCCGCAAACAGGTTCGCCCGCGCCGCCCCCGTCAAGAGGCAGTTGTCGACTCGACCGTCGACGCTCGAGCCGCCAGACAAACACCGGCGCCCGCGAGCGCGGCAGCAGCCCCAGCAACCGAGGCGGGCAGCCCTCCAGCAGAGCCAGCAAAACAGGCGGCAGCCCATCCCATATGCCCGGCGGACCCATGGACAGTGTGGAAAATCTCCCATTGAGGTCGGGTGGTCCGAGACGCTGCCCTTGGTCCGCTTGCCCACCTCCCGGCTGATTTGCAAGCCCTAGTAGCAGCAGGGAGAGCATCGGTTTTTGAGCAGCCACTAGGAGCCCGCACGTTCATGAACGCGCCCTCGCGGCGCCCCCACGCCGTCCGAGGAACGCCTCGCCGCGCCCCCGGCGACGCGTCCGATCGGTTCCAGAACGAGAATTTATTTCAAAGTTTATGGACGCCGGCAGCCCGCAAACAGGTTCGCCCGCGCCGCCCCCGTCAAGAGGCAGTTGTCGACTCGACCGTCGACGCTCGAGCCGCCAGACAAACACCGGCGCCCGCGAGCGCGGCAGCAGCCCCAGCAACCGAGGCGGGCAGCCCTCCAGCAGAGCCAGCAAAAACAGGCGGCAGCCCATCCCATATGCCCGGCGGACCCATGGACAGTGTGGAAAATCTCCCACCGCCGCCGCCCGGCAGCAGCAAGCAGAAGGTGTCGCCCGACGCGCCGCCGCCCCCGCCCGCATCAATAGCCGAGAAGGGCGAGGTCGCCGCCGCCATCACTGCCGCGGGTGTTACGACCGTGAAGGAGGAGGCCGTGGCGCAGGGCGAACAAGATATAGATAAAGTGTACAAGTTCCGCGACGCCATCCTCGAAGGCGCGACGGCACTGAACATCGAGACGAAGGCCGAATTGGTGGAACTGTTCACGAAGCATGCTATTCAATCAACCAGTGGGGAAAAAGTGGTCCCTCGGAAATATTTTGATCAACTACTCACAGAGCTGAAGGTCGACGCCAAGGACCCGTCCACATTGTGGATCGCGGGCCACTTCGCGAACGAGAACGAGATGTCGAGTGATGGGGAACCCATCGATGTGCTCGGACTGTTGGACTATTTACAACTGACCCCGGAGGCGGAAGAACAAACAATACTAGCCCATTTGCACGACAAGCTCTGCGAGGGTGCGACGCAGCGGGGCATGGCGACGAAAGAAGAGCTGTGTGCTTGGCTCGTAAGGGCAAGAGACGCGACGTCCGACGACGGTTCCGTAGACCTCGCGAAGTTAGCTCCGATGGCGCGAAATCTCGCGGAGATGGTTTCGAACGGTGTCACACCGGAAGGCGATGCTGTGGATGCCGGCGAGTTCTGGTCCGCCGTGGAGCTGCTCGATGACGGTCTGAGTTCGGAGAACGCGCCGCAAGCGCGCGAGTTGATCCGGGCTGCTTATGCGAATGATGACGGGAGCGTGGACGCGGCGCATTTGTTGCATGATCTACGGTTGTGGCCAGGAGTGGAGGAAGCGGAGCGCTGGCACGAGCTCGCGGACAAGCTAAGGTCATTACTGTGTTCAGGGGCAGCGGGTGTAGGTATCAAAACGAAAGAGGCGCTGTGTCAGTTGTTCGCGGACGACGAGGGTCACCCGAAGAAGATGAGCGTCGACGAATTCTCGGCAGTCGTGAAGCAAGGCCTCGGTGTCGCCATCGATTCGACAGACGACGACGATGAAGAAAGCGAGGTCTTGGCCTTCGTCAAGTGCTTTGAACTGTCTGCCGAGGACGACGACGACGTGTCCGTGTCCGAAGATGGTCTTGTAGACGTTGGGGAGTTGTTGTGGAAATTGCTGCTCTGGCCCGGGGCGGAGGAGGAGCATCGGTCCTTGGCGGCTGGTAGGTCTTTGAGGCAGGATCTACTCACGCATGCGGAGGCGCTTGGCTTGGAGACCGTCGGGGATTTATGTGCATTACTGGTCGAGAAGTGCGGCGGCGGGAAGCAGGTCGCGGTGGAGAAACTGCTCGAGGTGTTTAAAGGTATGGCGTGCGGCGACATTTCCGATTTAGATATGTACCTGCGACACTTCGCGGATGATAAGGGCGTGGCTCTGGAGAAGCTGCTGCAGCACCTCGAGTTGTATGATCACGGCGCGGGCGAGTCGTCCGGGGATGATGATGATGATGAGGCGACGGTGGACGCCTAGTCCTTTGGCGCGTAAGTAGTCGTTTTCTGGATCTGAAGGGGCGCGTCGACGGCGTTAATCGACGTTTTGGTTATTGCTAGTGTGTCAACGCTAGTTCGGATCCGCTAAAGTCGAGAGAGGCTCCACTTGGTGCCATCGCCAGGCACCTTTTAGCTCTTTGCTGGACCTAGTACCGCTCCAGTACGACGTCAGCTGTGCCTTGCGTCGACTGGAGCCGCGGAGCACGCCGTCGAGCGCTGCAGGAACAGCAACAGGCCGATTGGTCAGATCGGAGGTTTCGGCCTCTGTGTCGCCTGCGCCGCGGACGCCAGCCACCGCCGCGGTCACAGTCACCGCCGCGGACGCCGGCGCCGCACGCCAGCCGCCGCGGACGCCAGCGAGCGACCCGCGCGCCCGAGCGACCCGCACACAAAACAAAATGGACGCCGCCACGGCAACACCGCCCACAGACTTCGTCCCGCGCGCGGCCCACGTCCAGCTCGCCGGCGACCTCGACACGGACGCCACCCCCGTAAAAGTCACGGGCACCTGGGCCTACGCGCGGAGCACGGCGATGGGCGCCAAAGGGGTTGAGTTACCTTTTTCTTATGAGAGAACGCGCGCGGCGACGCCCGCCGACGTCTACGTCAAAGTCCCGGACCAGAAGAAGAAGAAGAAAGCTCCCCAAAGGCACCCCGCGACGGACGCCGCGAGGGCGGCGTCCGCGGCCAATGCTGCTTTGAAAGCAGATGCAGATAGAGCTGTTGAGCAAGCGCTGGACGCGGCGGACGCCGGGCGCGCGTCGCCGCGGGAGCCCTGGGAGGGTTTTTATGAGGGTTCGTTCGTCTTGCGAAGGCATGGGAGGGACGCCCCTGTGGCGGAGTCGTTTGCTTTATGGAGAGCATCGGAGGAGTGGACTAGTTGTGAAGATGGCAACGCGTTTTTTGATAAAGAGGCTACCGCGCTGCACACAGCTAGAGGTGTGGGCATCAATTCCTACGGCAAGTTCCATTTGCGCGGGGCCGTGTTCGATGACGGTCGCTTGCGGTTGGAACGATCGTATGCCGCGGCCCCGAAGCGCAAGGTCCAGGCCGCGCCGCGGCGCATGGTCTCCGTGCCGCTCGTGGCGCCGCCTCGATCTTCTACAAGAGAAAGAAAATCCACGCACGTCTTCGACAACTCCGCGGAGCCGTCTCGGAGACGCGGCGCGGAAAGTTCTTCGGACGAAGAAGGTGATGCGGAGCGCGAGCTCAAACGCAAACGCAGGAGGGAGCGCGACGCGATTCGAAGGGCTAAAAGAAGGGCAGAAGGCCACGAGAGTGATAGTAGTGACGATGTGGCTTATTCCGGCCCGCAGCCGGCGCAGCAGACGATCGAGTGGCGGGCGGCGTACCATGACCACGCGTCCGATGAGGTGTACTGTGGCGAAGTGGCGGCGGAGACGGGTCTGAGGCACGGGCTTGGCGTTGTGGTCTACTTAGCACACGAACACAGAATCTATGAGGGCGAGTGGCGCCACGGCCGGGAGCACGGGAGAGGTGTTTTATTAGCGAAGGATCGCACGGTGCTGTACGACGGCGAGTTTACGGACGGCCGACTCCATGGGAGAGGCATCTGTTACTTACCCAATGGTGCTACGTATCGGGGCGACTTCCGGGAGAACGCGCGCCATGGCCGGGGCGAATATCGAAGCCCGAGAGGCGGTTTTTATGTGGGCGACTGGAAGGACAACAAGCGCCACGGGCGCGGGCGGTTCGAGCTGCCCGATGGTTCCGTGTACGACGGCGAGTGGGTCCGGGATAGTAGACATGGCAAGGGTACCTTGGACCTGCCGGAAGGGACTTCCTACCGGGGCACCTGGGTCGAGGATAGATTTGAAGGGCGGGGCGAGTGCATCTCGCCGGACGGGAGCGTGTACGAAGGGACGTGGCGCGCGGGCAAGCGGGAAGGCCGGGGCGCGGTGAAGTGGCCCAACGGTGCCAACTACGAGGGGCGGTTCAAGGACGACAAGATCGACGGCCAGGGGGCCCTTCGGCTGGAGAAGCCCGTGCCTCTGCTGGAAGCCGGGGGTGGCGGCGTGCGGGGGTGGCTGGTTCCGGTGGAATTGAAGGCGGACCTCGCGCGCGTGCACCAGGTCGCGGGGTTCGACGACATGGGGTTGTAGAGGGGTTCCTTGGCGTAAGAGGAGTCTTGCCTATCGTCTCGTTTAGTTCTACCCCGCGCCACCGTCGCTGCAAGTGTCGCTGCCCTGGGATGGTGTCCGGTCTGCTTCCCTCGCCGTCGCCGCCTCCGAGCTAACACTCGGGGCGACGGCGTATGGGGGGCCGGGGGCGGGCGTGCGGTCAAGCCTCGCAACGACCGGGTGGCTAGACGGCCAGCTCTAAGCAACTTGAAAGCCTCCTGAGCAGATCTTTTCGACTTTCCTAAACAAACGAGACATAGTAGAGTACTTCAGGTTACTGCGCGGCCGCTGTCGGCGCCGCGGCCGGCGCCGCCCCCCTAGCTCTCTTCTTCGCCTGCATCTCCGCCACGAGCTTCTTCTTCCGCTCGAAAGCTTGCCGAGCAATACGCGCTTCCCGGCCCGTCACGCGCTGCTGGACGCGCTTCTGCTCCGCGGAAGGTGGTGGAGATAACACCATCTCGTGCTTCAGGCCGGTCGCCCAGTTCATGAGGTTCTTTTCGGTGGTGGCGCCACACACGATCTTGCCCGTCTTTCTATTATAAAAGAAGGGCAGGCCGCCGCACTTACTTCTCCCGTCCGGACCCTTGTCCAGAAACTGCATCAATTTATAAGCGGCGGGGTCGGACCAGACGTCCCATTTTAGTATTCTAGTTCCCAGCTCTTTCTCAACGGCGCTCATGGCGGGCTTCATTTCGTCGCACTGGTCGGCTCCCGCGGCGTGGAACTCGATCAAGTAGGGTTCCTCCCTCCATATGTAAGATAGCGGGTTGAGCTGCTTCAGTCTTATTGCGTGTGCTGTGGTGATGAGGGCGAGGAGGCGCCGCATGGTCACGGTAGCGAGCGCTGGGCTGCGTTGGCGTCTCGCGTCGGCGGCGAGCGCTGGACAGTGTTAGCGTCGGCTTCGCGTTGCGCACACAGCGTTGTCAGCGAGATGCGCAAAAGCTGCAGCGAGCGGCCTTATGGGTGGAGAGCTGCAAGGTTCTGACGGCTTATGCTGTCGTGTGTCCTTCTTTGTAATAGGAGCGCTCAGAGGTACCTATGCGCCGTGCAGCCTGGGACTGGAGCAAAGTCAAGTGCGAGCTAGCGGTGCAGTAAGATACTAGCAAAAAAAGGGGACCCAAGGAGCTCCGCCCACTAGTTCTAGCACCGTAACAATTAGGGTACCCTGCGACGTAACTAGCCTGAGCCTGAAAAGGACCCACTCACGCCGCCGATGAGTCGGCGACGCGCGTGTCTCCCCCCACTAGTCCTAGCACAGAGTTTTCTTGAAAGTTTGTTAGAAAAAATGGTACGCCGGCGAAAGGAGGGCGTTGGCCTCGGAAGGAGTCCTTGAAGGCTGAGGCACGACGACGAAGTCGGAGTCCTCCGCCGGCGTGAACGTATAATCCGCGAACGGCGCCCCATCAAACTCAGACAGCATCGTCCGGACGGCGTCGTAGCGCGGCGCGTCGAGCGCCCGGCGCATCGTCTGGTAGGGAGTTGGCCGCGCCTTGGTCACGCCGTCGACGGTCTCAACTTCATCCTCGTCGGCCTCCTCGCCCGTGAGCACCAACTTGAGCAGCGCGGGCGAGAAGCCCGAGAGCAGCCGGACACCGGGACACGAAGCTTCCGCCGCGAACCCTCCCTTAGTATCGCCCCGCAGGTTCCAGTACGTGATCGTCGGCAGCTCGTAGCCCTTTGACGCCCATTCCCTTGATAACCGCTCGTGGTGCGTCTCCCACCCCGGGCCGTTGGCCGCGTCGAACTGCATGTCGCTGAAGACGATCAAATCAGGTACATCTTCAGCCTGCACGTGTCCGTCGACGCAGGCCGCCAACAGCAGGTCCATCGCCGCCGCGAAGTTCGTGGAACCGCCCCAAGGAGCGCGTGACAAGTTGCGGATCTGCTCGACCGGTGACGAGGTGGCTGGGATCTTGTGCCACCGCGGCTGCGACTCGAAGGTCAATACCCGGTGCCGGAAGGGCTCGTCGGCTAAATCAGACACCAATAACCCGAGCGCGATGGATACCTCCATCGGCACGCCGCTCATCGAGCCCGAAACATCGACGAGGGCCGTGAGCGCGCCTCTCTTCGTTCCTGTGGAGGCGATCTGCTCTACCACATCTCTCTTCATGGTGGCCCACTGCGCATTCACGAGGTCGTCTTCGAGCGTCGACGCGTGTCTTCCCCCGATCACGCGCCGCACCAACTCGTGCGGGAAGCACTGCTTGCCCTTAATCTTATCGGAGGCGAGGACCGCCTCCCGCACATGCTGTCGACACGTCACGCGATCCTCATCGTCGGGGTGCCTATCTCCGGTTCGATCCTCGTCGACCGTCAGCGGTCGATCTCTGCTCAATTTCTCGTTCAAAAAGCCTCGCCGCGACTTCGCGAGGCACCGCGACGGCACCGCAGCGACATCGATCTCCGCCCAGCGCTTGCCGCACATTTTTACCTCTGGGACGTCCAGTTTTGAGGTTAAACGAGCCATCGCCTTCCTGTATTCTGCCTTAGCATTGCCGCCGGGAAAAAGTTTAGAAGCGACGGCGGCGCCGAAGGGAGCGAACTGCTTCTTCTCGCGCGGCGCGTACTTCGCCGCGAGGGACGGTTTTCCTGAATCAAGGTCCTTGCGGAGCTGTTCTACGTAAACGTCTTCCAGAGCATTTTTGACCTTCCGCAGGCGCCCCTGCCCGCGCGCTTTTGATGGAGGTGCTGTTTCAGCGTCTGGATTTGATACGGCGTGCCATAAAGCGGGTAAATCCCTATACGAGCCGTACTCGGGGAGGAGCGGGATGAGCTTGATGGCTACGTCCGGCCACAACGCCAAAAGCTCCCAGAACAGGCGCTGGAACAGGTCGCGCTCGCCCTTGCCGCCCCGGCAGTCGCGCGTCTGCATCGTGAGCACGACTAAATCAACGAGATTTTGCACCGTTTCACAACGTTCCTTGACGACGGCGTCGACCAATGATGTAATGCGGTCGTTCGGGCAGTTGCGCACCAGCGCGGCGAAGAGGGCGACGCGCGGCTGGCCGACGCCCTCGGCCGTGAGCTCTAAGGAATTGTTCTCGCCGCGCGTGTGGGTCGGGAGCTGGGCGTCCATCGCGGCGAAGAACGCCATTGTCTTGTCTTGCTTTTGTTGTTTTGGTTGGTTGGTTTTGGTTGGTTGGTTTTGGCTGCCTTGGCAGCCTCTCAGTTAATTTGAGGAGTGCGGCGTATCAGCAGCGGGAGCAGCGCGCTCGAGGTTGGAGGGCTGGTGTTCGGCGTCACGCAGAACAACTTGCGCCGTACTTGGCGCTTCGCGGCTCCTGTATCGATACACTGCTTGTTTTGGGCTCTGTGTGAACCCGTGAGAAGCTTCTTGATTTGAGGTGGACGCGCAACGCGTTTCGGGCGCCCAGGGGCGTTCTGGAGCAGTCTAGAGGCGTATGTCGGCTGGGAGTTGGATTCGGTGATGTGCGGCCGCGGAACGCGCGCCGGCAAGCAAGTCTAGGTATGTGTTAGATGTTACTTCAGTAGGGGGCGGGGGAGGTCTAGGGCCCGCGGCCCAGCACGCCGCGGCACGCCTTCGGCACGAGGCCGATCGTGCCGAACGACTCGGACAGGTGCTTCGCCAGGCGCGCGCACTCGCCCTGCGTGACCTCGCCGCCCGTGACGTGCTCCTCCGGGTGCTGCTGGATCGTGCCCTCGGGCCATTGCACGGCGTGCGCGTTCTTCGTGGCCCGGCGCGCGAGCAAGCCGAACATGTACGACGGCCGGTAGGGCACGGGCGCGTCGCCCTCCTCACTCATCGTGCAGGCGTGGGGCACCGCATCCAAGTTGCCCTTCATCGACGTCGAGTGGAGCAGCACGCGGTTGATCATCTGGCACTCGCCCTTGGACACGCTGCCCACGACCGTGTGCGCGACGGCGTCGTCCTCCGCGGCCTTCGTCGCCTCGGCGACGGCGAGCTGCGTGTTGTGGCGCCGGATTTTACTCGTGTCGAAGACGGACATCGTTGATTTTTGGTCTGTCTGCGCGGGGGTTTCGGGGTCCGGCGGCCTGCGGCGGCCTCGGCGGCGTCGCGACGGCGCGGTTTTGGGGGCGGTGGACCGTGCGCGGCGGCGGGCGCGGCGTTTTTCTATCAGAGCAAGCAGAGCTGATCAGCCATCCGGGCGTCGCGCCGCCCGAAAGGTCGCAGCGAATCGATGGCGAGCTCACTTCTGAAGTCTTCCACAGCGTGTCGAGTCTGTCGGTGACGCTGGTGGCCTTACTTGGCGGCTCAGAGCCCTCAAATCTATGAGTGAGATTAATGGCTAGAGGTAGTGATACTAGGATTTTCACGACCTCCCGCAGCCGTCTCCGGCACGCCGCCGGTGCGGCACGACTCCCATGGACGCGTATCCTACCAGCCAAGCGTGCGGGCAGGGCCTCAGCCGCGTTGGCAAGGAGCACACAAGGACGGCCTATAGACGCGCGGGAGCCGGGAGGGGCAGCCCCGCCGACGCGGGACCACCGCCCGCGCCACCGCCCGCGACGCCGTCGACGCGGACGCGCCATCGCGCCCCAAGAGCAGCATGAGACGATAGCATACCAAAATGGCCCACTTAGTGAAAAAGAAGCGCTACCTCGGGTGTCTCTGGGAGCTCGAGACGGTGACCCTACCGGGCGGCGCCCCGACCACCGACTTCCAGCACTGGCGCATCAGTTTTGGCATGCAAAAGCCGCGAAGCAGCAAGACGAAGGTCCTGCGGGGCGTCACCAAAGAAGCGATCGAAGCGGACCGGTCCGGGGGTTATCTCCACAAGCGCTTGTTGCAGGCGTGTGCTCCTCAAAATTTGTACGGCCAGGACTACTACTTCCTCGAGTATCGGATGCCCGAGGCGCCGTTCACGGTCCGAGTCAAGATAGATAGAGTAGATCAAGTCAGTCGAGCGTACGACGAGTTCAAGACGATCCCCGCGAAGATCCAGCGGCGACTCATGTGAAATCTCGGCGTCCCGCGGTGCTGCGGTGCCTTCACTTCATTGTCATGAGTCGTCTCGATCAGAGAAGGCGCTGGGTGGTCTCTTTGTCGAGTTTGGGGCCGTTCGGACCGTTTCCAGTGAATACGATGCTCCGCGCAGGCTGAAATTGATCCCTCGCTCGTTGAACCCAGAAGATCCCATATATGATAGTCGGCCGGCGAAGACGATAAAAACGCAATTGAAAAATAGGGCGGCGATCACCCGTCATCTCGTAGATTTATACTTGGACGGCAAGTACAAGCTCAAGGATTTGGGCAAGTGCATGGACTTGACTGGATCTGAACTAAGGAGGGAGGCCTACCAAGTAGTACCCGTGCATGAACGCCCTGATCATGAGTATTTAGTAGCGAAACGCGATAGATCCAAGAAACGAACACTGGAGGAAAGATACATGAGGGACGAAATAACACTAACGGAGTACAACGACCTGAAGGACCCTGATAGAAGGGAGAGAAGATTGGCAAGTGAGGCTACTTATCCACTACCGGAACCGTTGTATACGTGCGTCATCTGCGGCGAGGACGAATGCGCCCAGATCCCCTGCATGGAGTGCAACAACCGGGCCTGCAAGGCCTGCATGCTCGACAAGTTCCACGGCGACGTCGACCGGCCGTACGCGCTCATGCACCACATCTACTGTTTGAAATTGGGCGAGCCGATCCTCCACGAGAATAAGTTCGCTCGTAAGAGGGCCGAGGAGAAGAAGCGGGAGAAGGAATCGAGATTGAAAGCTTTGAAGGAGGCGGAGAGTCCTGCGCCGGCTGTTGTTGCCGCTCCTAAGCCTGCTCGACGGCGGTCCCTGAAGGCGATTTCTGCTGCCGCTGCTTTTGGGGGTGGCGCGAAGACTTCGAGTGCGGGGAATAATACGTTGTTTTGATACTCGTCGCGGCGGCGGCGCGGCGCAGTTCTCGTCGCGGCGACGGCGTCAGCGGGTACAGTTCGCGCTCGCGGCTACGCGTGCTAAGGATGAGTAGAGTCCAGGCGCCGCGCGTCGTCGCCGCGGCTCGGCGACCGGCGAGCGCTCCCCGCGGGGCGGCGTCAGCCCAGCAGTCCGGGGAGCTATGAAAACGGCCTCCCCCGGCGGCGGAGGGGCGCCCCGGCGTCGCTTTTGGTTTCAGGTCCGTTCGATGCAAAAGCCCCCCGGCAGCGCTCTCGCAGAGGCGGCAGCCCGAGCGGAAGCCGGGGCCGGGAAGGCAATCAGGCAGCACCAGGCGCCATCGACGCGCGTGCGGTCCGAGCCCTCCGAGGCGCCGCCCGCCCCGCCGTGCGTGTAGTAGGGGGCTGCCCCCACAGCACAGCAGCAGCCGGCACGCCACGATGAAGGACCCATCGAAGCACGCGAAGCATGTACTGATACTGCTAGCCGCCACCGCATGGGCCGCGAGGGACAAGATCTGCCACCCCGGGCAAAGTGGACTGTTCCTGCCCTTTTTTGGAGACAGCGAGCAGGAGCTGTCGACCGCTGCCGAATGGGGCCGGGGCTTCCTGTACTTCCGAGCCTTGTATTATTTACTTGGTCTCTTATGGTTCTTCCTCGGCGTTTCCATAATTGCGGACATCTTCATGGCCGCGATCGAGTGCGCTCGCGGCGTCCCACGTCGGTGCCTTCACTTCCATACGACTCGTATCATGTTGTGGCTGGTTTCTTTGTCGACTTTGAGGCCATTCCGCGCAGGACGATCACGAGTAAAGAAAAACGGGTACCGGGCACGGACATCACGTACAAGGTCTGGAACGCGACCGTCGCCAATTTGACATTGATGGCCCTCGGGTCTTCAGCGCCAGAGATCCTTTTGTCGGTCATCGAAATTCTGAGCAACGACTTCTTCACGGGCGATCTGGGGCCGTCGACGATCGTGGGTAGCGCGGCCTTCAACCTGTTCTGCATCATCGCTATTTGTGTGGTGTCATTACCAGATGGAGAAACTCGGAAAATTGAGGAAGTGACCGTCTACAAAGTGACGGGTTTTTTCTCGGTGCGTCGCGGCGTCCCGTCGTGTAGAGTGGTTTCTTTGTCGAGTTTGAGCCGTTTCGGGCCGCGTCGATGGCGTCGTCACGAGACGCCGTCGACGCGACGCCACATCACAACGATGCTCCGCGCAGGTCTTCGCCTACATCTGGTTACTTATCATCCTCATGGTCTCCTCGCCGGACATTGTCGAACCCTGGGAAGCTATATTAACCTTCCTCTTCTTCCCGCTACTCACGGCACTCGCGTTCGCCGCCGACAAAGGGTGGCTCGACAAATGCGCGTCGAAGGTCGCACCAGAGAGCAGAGTCACGGCCATCGGCGGCCTGCACTTCCACTCGTATGATTTTCGGGAACTCATGGCCAAATTACGGCACCCCCACACGACGCACGAAGAACGCCAAGAGATCATCGCGAAGCTGTCGAAGACGACGAAGAAGGCCAAACCTTCTAGAGCTGTTCAAAGGATGAATGCTACACGATCGGCGATAGGCAAGAAGGCCATTCAGCAAAATGCCCCAGATCCGGCAGCCCTCGAGAAGTACCTCGCGAAGATCTCGGGAGGCAAGAAGCACGGCCCGCGCGCCTTCTTTTCGGATGCGAAGGGCAAGATCAACACGAAGTACGCCCTACTTGAGTCTGATGGGAGTGTGACGCTCAACGTGACGCGGACGCCGCCGACCGGGACCATGAAGGTCAAATGGAGCACGCGCGACGGCACGGCCAAAGGTTCGGACCCCGGCGCCGCCAAGAAGGGCGACTTCGAGAAGTCGAGCGGCGAACTCGTTTTTACCGATGGAGAAAACTTCCAGAGCATCACGGTCACGGTCTACGACGACGTCGAGACCGAGGTCGACGAGGCGCGCGCGCGGCGTCCCATGTGACTCGTGGCCATCGCACGATGCCGTGGGTGCAATTTTGAGCTGTTTCGGACCGCGTCGGGGCCGTCGCGGCGTGTCGGAGGGACCGCTTTCATGAAGATGGCGTCAGCGCGACGTCACGCCACCGCGACGCCATCGACGCGACCGCACGAGAGTCTACGCGCCTCGCGAAGGAACAGAGACAGTCCCGGACCTCGTCGAGCGACCGCGACGCTCCGCGCAGGTCTTCTACGTCGACCTCATCAGTCTAGAATGCACGACAGATGGGGAAATGGAAGAAACGCAGCTCATCGACTTGAAGAACGAGGACAACCGGACCGCGGAAGTGACGATCATCGACGACGACGAGCCGGGCGTGATAGCGTGCGAACCCGGCGTCCCGTCGTGTAGAGGCGCCTTCAGGCCATCGACGCGACTCGTGTCCATCGGACGAGGTCGTGGGGGGTTTCTTTGTCGAATTTGGGGCCGTTCGGACCGTTTCCAGTGAATACGATGCTCCGCGCAGGTTCCAAGCGCCCAAGGAGGGCTCTCCCACGCGTTTACCACCAGTAACAGCGTCGGAGAAGGCGGGCCACGCAAAAATAAGAGTAGGAAGGTTCAACGGGGCGAACGGCGAGGTTCATGTGGATTGCAAGTTTATTGATGGTTCTGCAGTAAACGGGAAACATTATAAAGCGTCCAATCACCCCATTACCTTCCACAACACGGAAGTCGAAAAGTTCCTCGAGGTGGAGTTGCTGCACACGGGGCTGGAGGACGGCGTCGAGTTCACGGTACAACTGGAGAACGTGCGCAGCGACCACAAGGAGCGGCAGCCCTCATTAGGACATCATACTAAACAAATAGTACATGTAGTAGCCGACGCCGACGAGAAGAAGCACATGGACGACATCCACGCCTACTTGCAGGCCAATGACGGGTCGGGCTTCGCTGTGGGTTCGCAAGGCTGGGCGCACCAATTTCAGGAGGCCCTCGACCCCGGTGATAGCATGGTACTACATATCATCACCTTACCGTGGAAGCTCATCTTCGCCACGGTCGCACCTACCTCATATGCTGGGGGCTGGCTCTGCTTCTTCCAAGCATTAATATATATTGGCGTCGTGACGGCCTTTATCGGTGACCTCGCGGCGCTCATGGGCTGCTGCCTCGGGCTGAAGGACGTGGTCACGGCGATCACGTTCGTGGCGCTCGGTACGTCCTTACCGGACGCGTTTGCCTCGAAAGCGGCCACAATAAACGACGACAGCGCGGACGCCGCGGTCGGGAACGTCACTGGGTCGAATGCGGTCAATGTGTTCTTAGGATTGGGTTTACCGTGGTCCATCGCGGCGATCTACTGGGGCTTTGGGCTGTATTCGGACGACCACGAAGAAGCCTGGCTCAAGACCTATGGCGGTAAATATGCGGTGGCCGGCGACGGGACGATCGTCGGGCGGGGAGGCACAAAGTACCCGCCGGCAGTAGCCACTGCGACACCAGCGCCGACGCGCATGATGGATGTCAGGGGAAAGTTGGGCCCCGACGGAGGGCGGAATATTGGTTTTGGCGAAACCGAACCGATTGGGTTCATCGTGCCGGCCGGCTCCCTTGGATTGTCGGTAGCGGTCTTCACGATCTGCGCCCTGACGACGATCGCGGTCCTGTACTACCGACGGGTGACGATCGGTGCGGAGCTCGGCGGGCCCAAGGCGTCGGCGAAGCGCCACGCGGCGTTGCTGGTGGGCCTCTGGTTCGTCTACGTCGTCGCGTCGATCCTGTCGACGGAGGGGATGATCTAGGTCGCTCGCTCGCGCGTCGTAACACAATTCTAGGAGGTTTCTTTCTTTCGGTGGCGGCGGCGGCGGTGCTAGGACTAGTGGGCGGCGCCCCAGGCTGCCAGTGGCGATGCGAAGGGCTCCAAGGCCGCGTCGACAGCGTCGGGTGGTACAATTAGCGCGCAGCGCAGCAGGAATGATTCCTAGTGTCTTACATGCCGCTAGCTGCTGAAATTTGGACAGCCGTGAAACGCAGTCGCGCGGCTCGAATCGCTGCCTCCTGGACGCTCAGATACTCTCATCAGTGACGCATCAATCAGCCGGGACGTTGGGGCTGTCGTTGGTCATCGCTGCAGGCGTACGCCATCGATGCGATGAGGCTGCTGCTCGTCGCATCGATCGTAGCAGCACAGCGCCCGGCAATACAAAGAGCCGGCGCCGCCGCGACGAGAAGAAGACGATGGTACAACTGCCGCGATCCGAGTGGACAGGCGTATGGGGCCGCCTGGCTCGCGCACCGGGCCACCGTTTTGAAGCATGACGTACCTATTAGAGATAATACGAACATGGAGAGCGGCGGCTGGATGCCGGCCAAAGTGGCGACGCCCTTGCAGTCGGTCGATTTACTTGACTGTGCCGTCGAGCACCTGTCGTGGCTCGAAAGACGTATTGGCTTACGAGATGCGAGAGGAATAGCGAAGAAGACCTGGGACGGCGAACTGCTCTCCATGCTCGGGAAGCGGGCCAAGCGCCTCGAACGACGGGCTTCGTCTCATCGCGTCAAGGGGCCTCGACGGCTCAAGACCGTCGCCGTGCTACCCTTCTTCGCGACGTCGCCGGAATGCGAAGACCCGAAAGCGGCGTGTACTACTGGTAGTAGCGCACCGGCCATGCGCAGACACTTCCTGAACACGACGTATTGGTCGATCGTCGACGCGCTAACGCCTCATGTTGTGTTATCAACCTGTTCCCACACCGATGCTCAGTTTGCACGACAACACTCAGGGCTGAAGTGGTTCGACGTCTTGGAGTCGGAGTGCTTCATCCCGCGGCGCATCACGGGAGTGCCCTTCTTCAAGCCGGCTCTACTGGGGGCGAAGACCGTCCATGCGATACGAGACAAGCTCCAGAATGATCCCAGATGGAGTTTCGACTACGTCTACTACTCCGAGGCGGACCAGGTGTTGCATACAAGGAACGCGCGGTTCATGCTCTCCGTAGTCGATGAGACAACATATGTGAGTCCGCACCGCATGCAGCCCATTGCTCATCCCTCGGACATGCCGTCACTAGCTACAGCTGAGGGTCGAGATTGGCTCCCTAGATGGTCGCAGCAGGACCTCGACAGGATGGATCGTATAGGTTCTGTGATTGATGTCGACCGCGCGAAGAACTGGAGGTGTTGCGTAGGAAGATCAGAATGCACGGGCGACGGCCTGCAGGGAGATAGATCAACGTGGACGCCCTGGAAGGTTCCGAAGCCGGCCTTGGGTCTCGTGAGGTATGACAATAGTTTCGTCATGGTGGCCGCCCATCAAGGGTCGTACGGCAAGCTCGAGTTCCGCGGTTGTACGTTGGAGGAGAGCGACCAGGCGTGTCCCTTCGACGATCGGGTGGTGGCGAAGCCGCCTCCGAAGAAACACGCGGGCCGCGCTGGCCACGTCGCCAAGCCGGTAAAACGCGGCTTCCGGCCCGATTTGAACAAAGGCGAGCCGTGGCCGGAACGGAGGCCGCGCAAAATAAAAGGCATGCGGTGCGGGCCCGCGGGGACTTGTCGCCCCGATGGCGGGGAAGTGGAAGGCATGACGCGTGCGGCGCGCCAGGTCCTCGACCAGGACCGCTACCTCGCGGGTCTCGTGGGAAAACAAAACTAACTTAGGTTGTGTACAACAAATCCCTTGTCACATCTCTCGACGTCGAGGGACAGCGTCTTCCCCGCGAAGTGGGGCGCGAGCTTGGGGAGGACGGTTTTCGCATCCGAGCCGCGCAACAGGAACTTCCGCAACGGCACCGACGCCATCAAGCGCTCGCCGCCGGCTCTAATGACGACGCCACCATCCTCTGAAGCCTCGAGGCCCTCGACGACCAGCGCGACGGACCGGCGCTCCCTGGGGTCGAGACTCGCGAGGCCCGTCCGCGTTTTGGGCGGCGGCGGCGGCGGCGGCGGGCGCCTCTCTCTAGATGCCTTTGCGGCCGCTTCGACGTCGAAGGGCTCGAAGGGCGGCGGGCCGTCCTCTTTCGGTTTTGGTGGAGGCGGCGGCGGCGGCCGGGCCCCTATATATACTTCGGCGGTCGTCGGTTTGAGTTGTAATAGGTCGCCTACATTTGTAACGCTCCGCTTGAGTAAAATGGCGTCTCCAGTATACGCTTCCGCCTTCAGCGGCGCCGCCTCGTAGCAGCGTCTTGTGGTAGTACCGCAGCGCGCGGAGAACGTGAGCATGCGTTGCGACGACGAGCTACCATTAGTGTAGCGCGGCCGCGACGCGTCGACGACGTCTCCCACTACTAATGCGACGACGTCTTGCGAGGCCTGGGGCGTGCCGAGGGCTGCTAAAGCTGCGGCGGCCTCGGGGCTGTCGTCGACCTGTGGCGCCTTCTTGTCTTTTGCCATTGTGCGTTATCGATCCATGCTGTTAAATGCACATCTCTGCTGCAGTTTTATGCTCAAGCAGTAGCTCTTGCTCTTGTGCTTGCTTGCATGCTTGCTAGTATGTTACCGGCCGCTAGCTCTGACAATTGCGCGACGACGGAGCGTACGCGTGCTCTCTCGGCAATCGAATAAAGGATAACCGTTTTGGGGTGTCTGATTATCCCAGTAACGCCGCCGACGTGTACCATCCGGACGATACCTGCTTTTTGCAGAGTTGTAGCTTTTGTGGCTTATTGGGTTTCACGGCCGCTCTCGCCGACCGCGCGAGCGGCGAAGCCAAATAGGGCCCAGGAGGACAGCGCGAAGACCATGGGCGCCAAACAAAGCAACCCCCTCTACCCGAGCCGCGCGCTCCGTGCGGACCCCTCGGCCGACGACACCAGCGAAGATAACTTCGGAGCTGCCCGTGGATGCGGTCGAGCGCGACGCGTCCGCGTCCGACGACCTGGCGGGCAACAACGCAGTCTGTTCTACGTGTCCCAGCCCTCCACAAACATAAACAACAAAAACTTACTAGTTGTTGTATCGCGTCGGGTCCGGGTTCTCCTCGCCCTCGTATTCGGGCGTGCCCGGGTCGCGGCAGCACGTCAGCGGCGACCGCTTCGCGTCCGAGCCGTAGTACCAGCCCGATGTGACGTCGCCGAAGAGCGCGTGCAACGACGACACGCATCCCTGCTCCGGAGTGAGTTTCGCGCCGAAGCCCTGCGCGGCATACCGTCGCGCCGATGCAAAGGGGTCGCGTCGATGGCGTATCGCGGACGAGACAGGCTTCAATCGGGCTCGCAACGACGGCGCGTGGAGACAAAAATGGACGCCGAGGCGATACCTTCGTCATGTTCGTCATGATGAAGCCTGGAGAGAGCGACCTGCGCGTATCGAGGGTTTGGACGGCACACTTACGCCATCGACGCGACAGACACTGGGCTGCTCACACGCACGTCAGGTGCGGGTACGCTTTAGCCTGATAGAGCGTGTAGGCCGTCAGCCCGGCCTTCGAGAGCCCGTACGTCCCGGGCCAGCCGCCCTCGGCGCCGGCGGCCTGCTTCGCGACGTCCGCGACGAGCGCCTCCTTCGAGATGTCCGGGTCCGAGTAGAACTTCTTGGTAGCCTCGTCCTGCTGGCGCACCCACGACGACGCGCCGCCCGAGCTCACGTTGACGATGCGGCCCTTGTCTTCGATGAGCTCCAGGAACGCCTCGGAGACGCGGATCGGACCCTTGAAATTCGTTTCTATGATATCGCCGTTTGTATTCAGACCGACGCCGGCGTTGTTAACCAGGCCGTAGAGCGTCACGCCCTTCGCTTTGACCGCCGCGGCCGCGGCCGAGACCGATTCGTCGCTCGAGACGTCGATTTCGACCAATTCTACCGAGGCGTTCGGCGCCAGCTTCTTGATGTCGGCCACGGCCTTCTCGCCCTTTGATTTGGTGCGCGAGCCCAACAGCACAGAGCATCCATGCTCGGTGGCCAGTAGTTTGCAGAGCGCGTAACCGATGCCAGTGTTGGCGCCAGTGACGAGGATGGTCTTGCTCATGGCTGCAGCTATCTTGTACCGCAGCTCTCGTACGCGTGCGGCTACAATAGCACGAAAGACCGCGCGCCGCACACGCAGCTAGCGTCGTGTAAACACACTAGCAAGCACTCCAGGCACGCTCTCACGTCCTGTTACCGCAGTACAAGCGCTCAAGGCTGACCGCGAGTCGTTCACGACACTCCTTGAGGTCGACACCTCCACGCACTGGCAAACACGCGATCTCTCCGCGAAGTTCTGGCTTCGCCTCCGACGCTCTGCCAAACAGAATGTCCGCGATGGATGCCAGAAATGCGGGCGGCCAAGACAAGATCGTCAGCGTCCTCCACGCGCAGCTCAAGCGCGTGCACGGCCGCCTCGCGCGGACCGAGGCGCTCCTGCGCGACGAGCGCGAGGCGCGACGCGACGCGGAGCGCCAGCTGCGCGAACGGGACAACGGCGCGGCGGCGCCGACGCGTGCGCTCGTCGAGGAGGCCGTCGCAAAGGCGTCGAAAGCCGCCGAGGAGCGCGACCGCGCCGTCGCCGACGCGACCGAAGGGCGCCAGGCGCTCCGCGAGAACGAATTGCTGAAGCGAGGCATGTCGAACCTGTCGAGCTCCTTCGAGCAGCAGGAGGAGCGGCTCAGGCTGGAGCTCGAGGAGATGGGCCTCGAGCTGCGGCGGGCGCGCGCCTACGCGCGACGGTGTCGCGACGTGCTGCGGAAGACGCGGGCCATGTGCGACGAGCTCGGCGAGCCCGAGGAGTTCCTGGGCGTGGACGAGGACGTGTCCGACGACGGCGGCGAGTCGCCGCCGGCGGTCGGGCACCCCGCGGACGACACGACGGTGTTCCTCTCGAGCGCCGAGGAGGGGCGCGTCGAGCTGTTCGACTTTGATGGTGAGGGCGACGAGCTCGAGCCGTCGAGTCCGCCGCGCGGCGCGTCGGAGCCGGCGGGGTGAGCCTTCGGTAAAATTTTACGCCTAGCGGCTTGAAAGACACTAGCAAGCCGCGCGCTGCGCAAAGCCGTGCCGGGGGCAGGCCCACTCCGCTTGCATTCGTCGTTTCGTTCATTTTTTACAAGTCCGGACCAGGGCTCGCGCAATCCCAATCGCTGCGGCACCGCGCGTACGTCTGTCGAGAGCACTTGAAAGTTTAAGCCACCTGTGAGACCGCAGCTTCATGGCGCTTTCCCGAATCACAGATGATGTGCTATTTGTAATCATTGATGCGCTGAAAATAGAAGACATCATACTGCTTGGCGCGACCGGGCGACGGCTGCGCACCGTCACGACCAACGAAAGACGCGTCTGGGCGCCGCGACTCTTAACCACAGAGCTGGGGCTCGGGACGGTCGGACTCGACGCCGCAGCGTGTGCAAGGCTCCTGAGCCTCAGCTGTAGTCCGCGGCGCCTGTGCCTGCAGAGCCTGCCGTGGCGCGTGGTCCGTGACGACAGAGATTCAAACAGGGTTGACAAGGTATACTCGTGGCGACCGCGCGACGGTGTCCCAGCGAGCCTGTTGCTCAGACCAGCATATGACCTCGACCTCATCATTTGTGAGCTTTATGAAAGCACTAGTCGACCTGGCACTGTCCGCAATTTGGCCTACAAGGTCGTGCGACTGATGGACTGCGAACTTGCCGGCTTCCCACACGAAATGACCATCCCGCTCGACATCCCGATTCCGGGCGGGCACAAAAACGAAGGGCCGTACCTCGAACTTCGCTTGTTCGCGCTGGTCAATGGGGTCTTGGCGCCCATTGCTGACACTGGTGCATTGGAAGGGGCGGTAGACGACCGGTGTGCCGCATGGAATTCACCGTTTCAACCCGCCCAAGAATACGGCGAGACATGGATCGATACCTACTTTTCTTTTGACATGGACATCGACGACCAAGATAACGTTCGAAACTTTGAATGCGTGAAGATCTGTTTCAGTGAAAATGAACAATCAGCGCCGCCTCAGTATTTGGAGCGCCCCGTCCCTGTCCCAAAGGGTACTCTCCGCCCGGGCTTCGATGGCTTTCATCGGTTCTTCCGGAACCATTCCTTTCGCGCTCAGCCCGCTGCTTTGTTCGCCACCGATTCTACGCCTGCGGCACCGTTTAGCCCGGACGGGAAGTGGCCGAAGAGGGGACTTGGAGGAATCGATCCCAACCTGGACGAGGTTCCTGCCGAGAGAGAAAACCGCTGGGTCGTCCATGGGGACCGGCCGCAGGAATGGCTGCCGCGGGACGTTTCGTAAGAATACTACTAGTAGTACTATACACTAATATCCACAAATAAAAAACAACAAGGATCGTCAGTGACGTCACGACGCCGCGTCCCGCCACGTCACCAGCGCGTTCGCCGTCGCCGCGACGCAGATCACCCACCCGACGCAGATGCACGCCCGGTCGAGCAGGCGCGCCCGCGGCGTCGCCGCGACGCTCAAATGCGCCCACGGCCCCACGACCAGCGCAAGCGGCGCGCAGGCCAGGGCCCCCAGCAGCGACACGACGTGGTCGAGGCGGTGCCGGAACGCAAACGCCAACAGAGCCAGCACGCCGACGAGCGCCAGCCGCGGCAGCGCACTCCACCACCCTTGGCGCCCGCGCGACACGAGGTCGGAGACCGGAAAGAGCTGGAGAGGAAACGTCACCAAGACCACAAGGACGTAAGCCAGGCGCACCAGCCCGCCGGGCCACCACGTCTGCGGCAGCGACTCGGCCACGATGACGTCGACGCGGCGCCCGAAAGCTAAAGAACAAGCGATGCCAAACAAGGCGTAGGCCAGCGCCACCGCCGCCGTCGCGCCGACAACCACATACTCCAACGACCCCCGGTGCGCGCGCGCCGTCGCGTCGCAGACGGGAACTACTATGGAAGCGGTCCCCTCAAAGGCGAAGACCGCCGTGCCCGCGAAAGTTAAGACCTTGCCCGGCGGGCCGACGCCGTAGTTCGAGGGCGCCGGGCCTTCTCTGTCTAATCGCTCCAGCGCCACGGCAAAAATCGTCAATAATGCAAGAGCCACCAACAAATTGCCCGCCGCGTTCAAGCCGTGGAGCCGCTGTAATCTTTTAAATAGTGATAGAGGCGCCTCGACGACGGCCATGGCCAAGATGACCGCCCCCATCGTAAGATTATAACGAGACGGCGCCAACATATCAATATTCTCCGCGACAAATATGTAGTACGTAACCCCGACGCCGCACTGCATCGCCGTGACGCAGAACGTGGCCAGGTGCCCCGCCCACTTGCCCGCTAAGGCGTAGGCGACGCCGTCCAAGCCTGGTGTGGTTACGCCGCTGGCGCGCGCGTGGCGCCACGAGGCTATCAATCGCGCCATGCCGAAGGCAAACAACGCCATGGCTATTGTCACACAAACGAGGCCTCCTCCAAGACCGGCGTCGGCGAAGCCCTTGGGGATGTACAAAGCCGCGGGGCCGACCATGCACCTTACTATAGCTACTACCGCGCGAAATTTTGAACCGTCCGGTTCCTCCGGTTCGATTGGTGGCTGCAGCGGCTCGGCGGCGCCCGTCGGTCTCGGCTCGTCGGCGCCAGTCGGCGGCGGCGGCGCTAGGGGGTTCCGTGTTTCTACGGCGCCGTCCTCCGCGGCGGCCTGGAGGTTTGTGTAGGTGGCTGGCGGCTGTGGCGGCTGCTGCTGCGAGGCCATTGTAGGGTGGGTGCTGCTGGTGCCCCTGGCGGCCGCGTTTTTGTGCCGTACGCGTTCTCTTACGACAGCTGCACTTAAAAATAGATCGTGACGCGTCTGACGCGTGGGATTTCGAGCTGTAACGCGGGTGTGGCCCAAAAAGCTGGGGCTTGCTAGTATGTTACTATCGCTAGCCTTTTTTGCTTGCCACCTTTGCGGGCTTGTACGGCTGTTAAATCGCACGTCGCCGGTGCGCAGATTGAGACATAGGACCACTGTGGTCCCGCGCCACCCGCCACGCCATCGAGCAGGACTAGAAATGCCGCAAGCGCCTCCCCAGCGCAAGCTGAAACTCCTCTGCTTGCATGGCTATGCGCAAAATGGCCAGTTTTTTAGAGAACGTACGGGCGCCGTCCGCAAACAATTGAAAAGCGTGTGCGAATTTACATTTTTAGATGCGCCGCGGCCGGCGACGGGCGAATTCCTGGGCCAGATCGACGAGGCGACGCGCGGCGCGCCGCTGGGCTGGTACAATACCAGAGATGGAAATAGGCCGGCTTTGTCAACGTCCTACGACGGCCTCGAGGAGAGCCTGGCGCTCGTGCGCACGACGTGCCAAAGTCAGGGCCCCTTCGACGGCGTCCTCGGCTTCTCGCAGGGCGCGACGCTCGCGGCGCTGCTCTGCCTCACGACGGACCTGTTCCAGTTCGCGGTTTTGTTCGCCGGCTACGTGCCGCGCGATGCAACCGTGCTGGCGGCGCTGGACGCCGGCGCGCCGTGCCGGTTGCCGTCGTTTCACTGTTTCGGCGCGACGGATGCGTCGGTGCCGCCCGACGTCGCGCGGGCGCTGGCGTCGCGGTTCGCGGACCCCGTGATCCACGAGCATGAGGGCGGCCACGTCGTCCCGGGCAACGCGCCTTTGCGGTCCGCGCTGAAGGCGTTCCTCGTGGCGCGGCGGGACGCGGCCGCGGCGGCGCCGGCGGAGGCGCCGCCAGCAGAGACGCCCGTGGAGTCGGCGGACCCGCCGACTGCTGCGCTCGAAGCGTTGCAAGTCACGCAGGATGCTGTTCCGCCGCCGCCGCCTCCGCCGCCGCCGCCGCCGCCCGGTGACTGGGAGACAGGGACCGTGCTCGCCGACGAGGAGGCGGCGTTTGAGGCGGAATTCGGCGTCTCGCAGACCGCGTACGACGCCATGCCGTCGTGGAAGCGAGCCGAATTGTTGCAGAAAATCCTGCGGCCGTCGACGATGATTGGGCGGCGCGTGAACCTGCCGACGCGGGCGGGCGGAGGCATCGGTGTGATCCGAGACGTGCAAGCCAACCTCTGCTTCGTCGACCGCGAGATTGATCCCGACGAGGACGAGGGCTGGGAGGGCCTCGAACCTCGCATCACGTGCAATAGGGACGAGCTCTCGTACGTCGACGAGGACGCGGCGGAGTAAGTTTTATGACTGTGTTTTTATACTCGGGGAGGGCTAGGGGAGCGCAGGCCATCGCGCGCAGGAGGGTTCAACGTCCGGTGACGCTTACTTCTTCGGGTCCGACGGCTTTGGCAATCCCAACGCGCCGAGGTAGTAATCGCAGATCTTTGCACCGTACTGGTAGGAGTGGCCGAGGGGGTCGCGGCCAAACCCAAATTCATTATGAAAGTATTTCCCGTCCGTCCACACGAGCTTTTTTCCTTGACAGTCCGGGTGGAGCGACGACTCGTCCACGAGATGTCCTGACACGTACGGTTCTTCGGACGTTTTGGGGTGCAAACATTCGTCGCAATCTAGCGGTTTGCCCTTAAAATCAGGGCCGTCCTTCCCGAGCGCCCGGCGCCCCAACCAAAAGTCATTTTTGCCCGTGTTGCCAAACATGGGGAATCGGCGCCCTAACAACGCCAGGTCGCCGCTGTGGTGGACAATGTGGACCTTGCCGTCGACGACGCGACAGATGTCCACGCCGTCGTGATCGAAATTTTTTACGTGGCCGTTCGCGTCCTTGATAACGTTGCCCTTGTCGTCCACGGGCGGTTTGTCTGATTCCTTGACGAGCTTCTCCTTGACGGCCTTCTCCTTCGGGACGTACGCCTCCGGGCACTCGGAGAAGGTCGAGGAGCGCACGTCGGCCGCGACCATGAAGCACGCGCAGAACTTGAAATCATCGGGCTTAAAGTCGGACCCCTCCGGCGCGAACCGCTTCAAAACGAAGTTTCCCATCGAGTGAGCCATCATCGCGATCTTGGTATGCATTGGTTTTTTACGGTTCGCCTTCGCCTCGTTGAGGCTCTGGAGGACCGAGCGCATGGCCGTCGCCGCGCCCTTCGCGTCCTCCTTCTGCCCGACGTACGAGTGAACGAACGCCATCGGCCCTTCCCGGCACGTGACCTTTTTCTCCTCCGCGGGCCAGCAGATAGGGACCACGAACGCCCGTTTCCCCTCATCCCCTTTCGAGAAGTAATCGTTCATGTCGCCCGCGGTCTTGATCGTGTTCTCCGGATCCGACCCGAGGCCGTGCGCGTAGAGGATGCAGTGCGAGGCGCCGCGCTGGTCGGCAATCTCGTCGATGACCGTCCCCAAATTGTCGACCGCGGTGCCCTCGTAGACCTTGTACGTGGTTCCGCCGCAACTGAAGAAGCCGCTGCCCTCCTCCTTCCTCGTCGACTCGCGGATGTCCTTGAGGAAGAGCGCGTCTTTGTCCTTCGGGTCGCCGGCGATCTTATAGTCGAATTCGTACGTCTTTTTGTCCTTCGGGCGGCATTCAATCGTCGTGATCACGAGCGGACAGTTCTCGATGAGCTTTTTCTCCGGGTCCGCGAAGCCTGTGGCCTCGACGCCCCTGGGGGTCTCGCGCGTCGCCATGCTGCTGATGGCTGTGGCGTGAGAGAGAGAGAGAGAGAGAGTAGTTAAGCGGTCACGGACGCCAGGCTAACCCTTGCGACGGCGCGACGGCGAGTGGTACACGTGGCTTGTGCAGATGAGGCGTGTATTATCTCGAGTTTTGAGCCCGGGGAGGAGCTCGGCGTGCGTTCAGGGTGCGTATCTGTCGCCAACTCTTTAGCTGAGAGAGGAAAGCACCCGCACTACGCAAGCTTGCTCAACTTCAAGAAAAAAAGGAAGTGATGTCTAGAGTGTATGACGCGCTAGACAAGCCACTAGTCTAGCACCGTAACAATAATACTACGCACAAGCCCCAATCAGAAGCTTCGCCCCGGCCTCGGCCGACGCGGCCGCGCCCTCGACGCGGGGCCCCACGAGATAGTCCCCGACGGCGACGAACCGCCCGCCGAGCTCGGAGATCGCCGGGGGAGTACCGTCTTCTGGTTTGCTCGGGAACGCGGCGCCCCAGCGGTGCGCCACGGCGATGTCTGGAGGAGGCAGCTCCGGGACCCACGGCGCCAGGAGGCGCGACATGGCGGCGACGAGCTCAGGCGCCTTCTTCTGGAGCGCGGATCGCGGGTCCTCCTCGGCCGCGGCGGCCGTGAGCGTCCGCTCGGCGAACTCCGGCGTCGCGTGCACCGTCCAGAGCTCGCCACTTCGGCCAGGCTTCGACGAGTCGCGCGAAACGTAAGACACGACGTCGTCGCCCTCGACGAGCGCGGCGTCGAACGGAATGTCTCCGACCGCGCCCGCGAACCCGAGCATCAGCACGAGCGCGCGGCTCGACTCGACCTTGCTCGCCGCGCCCGCGAACGACGGCAGGTCATTTAACTCTGGGAGCACCGTGTCAACTGCTGGCGGCGCCGGAAGTCCAGCTACAGAGGCCATGAGGCGGTCCGAGCTGACTAGCGCGTCGAAGCGGCCGAGTTCTTTGCCGCTCGCGTCGCGGAGCGTCCAGCCATCGTTGAAATCAGCACCTTTGACGCGCGTGCCGTAGACGCAAGTAATTCCTTCGTGCGCGAGAAGGTGGCGCGGGATGGCGCTCATGCGCGGCGTGCCGACGTAGCGCGGCGGCGCGTCTTCGTCGAGCCGGAAGGCGCCGTCGCGCAGCGTGCCGAAGCGGCCGCGCCACTCCGCAGCAGCACCGGCGGCCACCCATTCCTCAACGGTCTTGGCGAACGTTTCCGTCTTCGGCGCAAAATACGACGCCCCGTGGTCGAAGTGCCCCAGGTCCGTCCGCCGCGACGACGTGCGGCCGCCGGGACCGCGGCCGGCCTCGAAGCACGTCACGGACATGCCGGCCTCCGCTAAGCGCCGCGCCGTCAGCGCGCCGGCGACGCCCGCGCCGCACACGGCCACGCGGCACTGCGACGCGGCGGGCAGGGCCGACAGGGCGCTGGCGCTGCGAGTGGCCATGATGATGAGTGCTAGTGCGATGTTCATGCAGTGTTTTGCAGCGTGCGGCGAGCGGTTGCACTGTCCGCGTGCCTCTGCGTGCCTCTGTGTCAGCAGTGTGCAGCCTGTGTCAGCTTTAGTATGCGAGTGTACGCGTCGCACCGCTGTATGCAACTGCAGCACTTGGTGCACTGATAAGTTTTACGAGCTGTGCGAAGGTCAAATGCAATGAATGCCGCAGCCAGCACTGTGCCAGCCAAGAAGCAGCTTGGCTGGCTAGTGTCTTACAGGCCGCTAGCATTGCGAAGCCTCAACACCGGTGAACGCAAGACTCAACGGCGGAAGCCACTCCTCTCGCAGCTCACGCGCTGGCGCTACTAGATACTAGTGGAAGTCTTGTGTTCATCTAATGCTGCTGGTCGTGGGGAGTTCGCCGGCGTAGGCAGGCGTGGGCTGCCCGCATGACGGGAAGCTGCCCAATCTCGCACCGCGCTGCCGAAACCGGGCCGTGCGCGCGCTCCCTTGGACAGATGGGGCTGCCTTAAAACTGGCTTGTGGCAGCTAAAAATGGGCCTCCTCGCCTTCTGCGCCAACGCCGCGGCCCTGTCGCAGGGGAAATGGGTCGCCTGGCCCAAGTGCCAGGGCTGCGCGCGGCGTCTTGATGGTAGCGATTTTACAAAGGCGGCCGGCGTCGCCGCCCCGCCGTCGGACGGCCCTGATAATGTAGAACCGCGCGTCTGGGCGCCGAACAACTGTGCGTTGCGCGTATTTGATGGAAAGGAGGCGAGGGCGTGTCTCCGACGGAGACCGCTGGCGCTCGTGGGCGACGCGACGACGCAGGGTCTCTTCGACGAGCTGCGACTGCTCGCGTGGGACTACGAGTTCCCGGCGGGCCCGCCGCCCGTGGGCCTGACGTACGTGCAGCGGCCAGCGCGCCTCGATTCCAGACTCGCACAGAATATAAAAAGCAAATACGAGCCGCACATGGTTGTGGTTAATGTGGGCGGGAACTTCGTCCGGTCCTTCGTGGCGCCGCGGGCGCTATCGAATTGCCGCGCGTACCTCGGCAGCTTCCTGCGACGCGTCCCGCACCCGACGATGCCGCGCTTCCTGGTCCAGAACGGGTCTGGAATAGAGGAGCGCCACGTTGTCATGGAGCAGTTCCCGGGATCCTGGAAGGGCGCCCTCACTCAGGCGCGCCAGACGCGCTGCGGCATTCACGCCGGCCGGGCCGCCGAGCGATTAGAGAGGGGGGTGGACGGGGTGCGGGCGTTTCTGGCGGCGCTGAACGGAACGCGCGCCGTCTGGCGCGCGTCGGCCCTGAACCTCGGGACGGACGTGGACCCCGGCGACCGCGAGCGCGTGAACGCGCTCCTGCTCGAGATCAACAAGCGGGTGAAGGCCTTCGCGCCGGAGGTGCTGGACGTCGAGGCCTTCTCGGCCGCGCGGCCGGAGGCGTTCTTCTCCGACCGGTCGCCCCACCTCTTCTGCAGCTGCCCGGCCCACGACGCGGCGCGCGCAACCCGGCGGTGCTTCGACCCCGTCTGCGACGCTCAGAAAAGGCGGTCGCGCTTCGACAACGGCGAGCCGTCGCGCTACCTCGCCCAGATGGTCCTCCACGCGCTCTGCGGCGGCGAGACGTTCTGATTCCATATCTCCCCTTTGATTGATTGCCCCTTTCGATTCCAGTTCTTTTCTAATTTACTAGTACAGACATTACAGGGACGACGTCGCGATCTGCGCCTCGGGCTCCGCGTCGCCGGCGGTCGTCACCGTCACTTCTCTCTCGTGGCCCGGCGCCAGCTCGTAGAGGACGCCCGGCTCCGGTCGCGTCCCGACGAGCGCGCGCAATTCGCGGACCTCCGTCTCGAGCCCTTGGAGCCGCCTCACCTCGCCGCGGAGACCAATAACCTCCTCGACGAGTTGTGCTATATTCCTCTCCGCGCGATTTAAGCCGTCGAGCTGTTCTTTGATGTGCCTCTGGGCCCGGGCGGTGTCGTGCTGCAGCGTTAATATGTCCGTTTCCATGATGTCGACCCCAGAAGCTCCAAGTATTGTGATGGCAGCCCACAGGGCCCTCATTGGGAGGCAGCCCAAAGGGGACCAGCGATCGTATACGTCGTCGAAACTGCCTCAGCGGTTCTTTGGGATAGCGTTTAGCTAGCAGCGCAAGGGGGAGCCAGCGGTGTGGCCAAATCCGTGTGAATGCCGAGCGCGCTAGTGTCTTAACAGGCGCTAGCACCATTTTTTAACTCGACAAAACAAAGGCTAGGCTTTGCTGTGAGCCACTCGCAAGCTGTCTGATTCGCACGAAGCATTCAGAAAACGCCTGCAATCGACGGCTATACAATTTCGTGGGCAAGAAACGCACCGGACAGCACCATTCCATGCGGTGCTCTTTGCTGCTGGCAGCGGCGCTCGTAGGAGCAACCGAGGACCCCTGCGCCTCTCCAGCCAATGCGATAGTAGCGGAGAACTGCAAGCAGGGCGTATCTTCCGATATCTGGGATGTTAATGGAGCGGGCAGCCCGGGCGTCCGCGGCTTCGCGACGCAGGCGTCGGTGCTCCCCGGCGAAACTATTGAATTCAAGATCAAATTGCAATTTGGAGAAGCTTTAAAACGAGTAGACATCTTCCGCCTGGGCTATTATGGGGGAAAAGGCGCGCGGGTCATGGGTCGGGCGACGCTCGACAGTCACGCCTCGTCGCGGACGGTCACGGCGCTGTGTAGGGAGGGCGTGGCCTACTCCTGCGCGAAGTGGCCCGTCGCCGCGTCTTGGTCTGTGGAGGGACCGTCGGGCTTGTACGTGGCGCGGTTCGTCCTCGCCGACCAAACGAAAGGATGGCGCGCCGACGCGTCGCCAATCGTATCAGACAACCACCACGCCGTCGAGGGGCGCGACGCTTCCTTACCACCTGAGAAATTGGCGCATGCCTACGGCGCGGGCGGCAAGAACAAACCGAGCGAAGGGTGGAGACTGAAGGAGCCGCGCGCGTCGCACGCTTATTTTGTTGTTAGATCACCCGAGACGCACGATTTGTTGTTCCAAACGGCAGATCTCACGTGGCACGCCTACAACGGCTATGGGGGATTGACGACGTATGGGTCGTTCCATTACCCGTACCTGCGCGTATCGGTGCGGAAAGCAAATCCCACCCGCGCTGCGTGTCTGCTCGACGGCGCGGAGGCGCCACGCCATCGACGCGACGCCGTCCCTGTTACGTGCGTCTGCTCGTAACTCGCTGGTTAAATGCACAGGCACGAGCCCTACGGCGACGAGTTCCTCAACCTGAGCGACCCGAAGCACGTCCACAAGCGGGCGCACGCGCGGAGTTACGACACGCCGCTGATCACGCGCGCCTACCGGTCGGTGAACGCGCCGCTCGGGCCGGAGCTCGCCGCGATCCGATTTCTAGAAAGGATGGGATACGACGTCCATTACGCGACGGGCTTCGATCTATCGGGGAAGCACGCGGACAATATCCTGAAGCGGTCGCGGGCCTACTTATCCGTGGGGCATGACGTCGCGTCCTGTGTGGAAATCAACCAGTGAGTTCTGAGAACGCCATCGAGCAGACGCTGCTACGGAGACAGCATCGCGGCGATGGCGTGGGGCGCCCGAAATTGATTCCCACACAGGAGTACTGGACTTACGGCCAGCGCGACGCGATCGAGCGCGCGAGACGTAGAGGCGTCCACCTCAACTTCTGGAGCGCGAACGAGGCCTACTGGGCCGTGCGCTTCGAGGGCCGGACCATGATCTGCTACAAGGAGACGCAAAACATAAGAAAGATGGATAGGCACGACGTCTGGACCGGTACTTTTAGAGACTCGCGACCGATCAATCCCCGCGGTTCGAGGCCGGAGAACGCTTTATCTGGACACATGTTCGTGGCCAACGCCCAGCGCGTCGATTCGTTGTTTGTCGATGGCGAGCGCTTCGGGCGGCATCGCGCCTGGCGCAACACGTCCGTCGCCCAAGGTCATTCATACCATACGCCGAAGGGCGTGCTGGGCCACGAGTGGGACGAGGTCGTCGACAACGGCTGGTCGCCACCGAACCTTCACCGTTTATCATCTACGACGGTGGACAACGTCCAATGCCTACGAGACGTGGGCGCCGTCTTCGACTCCTGCAGCGCGACGCACAACCTGGTACTGTCTCGTCATGAAGAATCAAAAGCTTGGACCTTCGGGAGCGGGACCGTGCAGTGGGCCTGGGCGCTCGACGACGTTCACGACGCGAACGACCCGCAGCGCCAGAACAAGTATAGCATCAGGGTCGAGATGGATACGGCGGGTGTCGTGCGTGACTTGCAACAATTGACGGTGAATGTCTTCCGGATGCAGGGCGTGCTGCCTGGTTCTTTACATGAGTCGCTCGTGCTCGTCGATGATATCACTGATAATGAGGCGCCGACGGCGTCGCTGCTCTACGCTAATTTGGAGGACGGCGTCCTTCGCTTGTCGGGAGCCGCGTCGGACGTCGGTGGGGTGGTGGCGTCCGTCGAGGTTTCTTGGTCGCACGGCCGGTGGCACCTCGCCGAGCTCGATAGACTCGCGTCGGAGGTGAAGTGGTCCTTGGTCTGGGGTCACGAAGCATGGCACGCTTTGCATGGAGAGCTGCCGGGCGGCGACTACCCCTTCGAGCTGCGCGTTGCTGACGACTCGGGCAACGCGCGGACGGTGCGCGGGCCGGGCGATCGCGGTGAACTCTAGTGTTAATGTAAATAATGTTAACAAACTAAGTCGAGGCGACAACGCCGCGTCGATGGCGTGGAATCTCGACGCCATCGCGCAGACGCTAAAGCAAAGGCGTCCCCGCCGGCGCGCCTCTGGGAGACATCCAACCACATTCAAAAGGCGGTTTGGTCTTGTTTTTCCACGAGAGCCCGCCATCATGTAAAGGCCGGTTCACCCTCCGACACACGCCGTCGAGCCTCTGAACCGCTTCGGGGATCGACCCGCCTCTGACATATTTCTTCTGATGCAAGAACAATACAGGACCGAACACCGAGTTCCTACAGTCCGGGGCCGCGTCCGCGTCCCTCACGTTCATGGTTCGTGGCAGGGCGCCGAGCTTCCATTTAGGCTTCGTACTTTCTTCTTCCTTGCACCGCGTCTGCGCCACATCCAACAAAGGCCCCTGATCTGACGCAAACGTCCGAGCTTCCCTCTCATCATACTTGCCCGCACCTAACCGCGTGGCCTGCTTCGTCCAATGCCTTAAGTAAGCGTCGACCCAGTCCCGCACAAATTGTCGACTGCGGTCGCCGGCGGACACGGCCATGGCGCCGCCCTGCGCGCCGCCGCAGGCCGACCGGCGCGTGGCCGCTCGTTCCAGACATTGGGCCTCTAAGGTAGCGGAGAAGCCCCTGTCTGCGGCTCGAGACCAGACGCAGCGTTTTGCCTCGTTCTGCAGCACGCCTTCCTTCGCATCTCGCGCGAAGACCGTGGCCCGCACGTCGTAGACTTTTCTAGTGGCGTACAGATGCCTCAAGACACGCACGAGAGGCCTATCGGGCGACGAGCAGCCGTAGCGCTCGCATTTCTGCTCCGGCGACGGGCAGAAGTAGGTGTCGTCGTCGACAAATAAAGTGAGGTCGAAGGGCTTCCCCGCGAGATTCAGCAACCGCCCCAGTCGCGAGCGGAGCTTCTGCCTCCGCCGCAGCACCACGGCGTCGCCACCACCCTTCAACAGGCGAGCCTCTTGCTCATTTCTCGGCTTGAACTGCGCATTGGGCAGCACGTAGTCAAAGACGCGTCGGTGAGACGTGTCGTTCAAGAGACGCCTCGCGGCAGCTTTGACCTCGGCCGCGCTCAGATCCGTAAACAACGCCACGGGCAGTGCGGGTGCCGCGCGCTTGACAGATAAAGCGGATAACACGGCATTCCTTAGTTCAAAGACGTGGTGTTCCTCCGTGTGGCCGTTCGGTCCTGCGGTCACCTCGTTGCGCGTGTATGCGATACCGACGCGCGGCCGGCCTCTTGATTGTTTACGGCTGACGACGTCGTTGATCGAGTACTTCGGCCGCGTACTCACGACGTCGTTGATCGTGCGGCGCTGCTGCGCGTGCAGCGGGGCGAGGAGCAGCAGCAGTGCTGCCCTCATGGCACTTTGGTGATCATTATGGGGCTGCCCGCGCGGCCGCACGCGTCGACAGCGCGTCGGTGCCGACCAGTTGCGTGAGTTTCGTGACGCGTGGCGCTCCTAGCGCCACAGACGGCGCCGGCCAAAAAGTCTGCAAAAATCTAGTGGGTTACCCGCTACCTAAAGCTCAGCGCCGCTCGAGCAAAGGCTGCCCGCCGCTCCGTACGGGGCCCAACAAGGTCAAGCGCTGGTGAGGAGGCAGCCCCCGCGTCCCGAGGAAGCGGCCTATACGCGAGCGTGGGCCTCAGAGCCAGCCCTCCCTTACCAGCGGCTCTGGGCAGCGTTGCCGACGATGGCCGACGACCGCGGCGAGCCCGGCGCCCTCACGCCGCTGCGGGACCCGGACATGCCCGCCGATATTGATGAGGCGGCCAATATTGATGCTTCCTCAGTAAACGCCGAGGCGTCCGTGGACAGCCCCGGTTCGACGCTGCGGGCGTCCGCCGCTCAATTGGCGGAGCCGTCGACGCAGCCGTCGGACACGCTCGAGATCCAGCCGTCCGTGGCTGCCACAAGTGTGAGCTTCGCGTCTCCCAGTCGCCTCGTGACGACGTCCTACGCGGAGAGCGGCCAAGGGGCTTTATCTCCCTCCGATACGGTCTTCAGTGCGGACGCCACGAGTCCGTCCGACACGGTCTACACGCCGGAGCGAGCCACATCACCGGACACGGTCTTCACAAATACACCAGAAGAGCGCGCCAAGTCGCCGGACACGGTACTGACCGAGACGCCGGAGAAAAAGGACGACGACACGTTGCACGACTCCTGGACCCAAGAGTCCATCCCGCAAGACGAGGATAAGCGACCCTCCTCGAGAGATAAAGTGAGAAATGTGGTGCGGAGCGGCCTGATCAAAGGAGGCTCGTCACCGACGCATGACCAGGATGCAGACGACCTCGCGGCGGCCGCGGCGGAAAGAGCATTGACGCGGGTCGACGACGCCGTCGAGGCGAAGGAACGGGGCAAGAAGGAACGCGAGGACAAGGTGATCCAGGCGGAACGCGCGGCGGAGCGCGGCCGGACGAAGACGCAGAAGGCGGCGCGGCGGTACTTCATGTTCCGGAGCCGCAGTCGGTCCGCGTCGCCGGGCTGGAAGCCGCCCCAACTGACGAGGACGAAGAACTCGACGTCGCTCGCGAGGGGCGACATGTCGCCGGACAAGCCGGCCAAGAAGAAGGCGTCGTCCTGGTTCGGTAATAAACAGAAGAAGAAGCCCAAGAAGAAGGAAGCGTTTGGTTCACCGCTGTGTGGAAACCAACCAGTGTGTCGGGTGCACCCGATAATTCTTCACTAAGTCATTTCTCGGCGACGACGCGGCCCTGATGACTGAATCGAGTCGTGTAAGACCCACACCGCCACGCCATCGAGGTGGCGTCGCGTCGATGGCGTAAGGTCATGATTCAGCAGTGGCGGAGACGCGCCGCGACAATTTGATTTCCACACAGGTTCTCCCCCCAAAAAGCAAGGTTTTATGAGCCGCATGCAGGAGAACTTCGCCGTCCTCAAGGAAAACGACACCGTTGTTGTTGTCCAGGCGTGGGACTCGGTCGAGATTTGCATTGATGTCCTGAAGCCCTGCAAAGTGGCTGTTTTACGACAAAAAGTACGGCAGTTCATCGCGAAGCGGGACGACATCATGCCGGAGGTCGAGAAACACGAGCACTTGAGGCATCGCTATGTATTACTATTTCAGGGCCAGATGTTACAAGATGATGACATAGTGCCGAAGGGCGTCTACGGTGAAGTTTCACAGGATGAGTGGCCGAACAAGGTCTACGTGGCTCGTTCTAAATATAGGCCGCCCTTCGAGGAATCGGAGATAGATGTGGATAGTCTGCCGTCGGAGTGGAGCATCGGGACCGGTTCCGTGTCCATCAAACCGTTAGAATATGAAGAAGAGGAGCCCGAGAAGGACCAAGACGAGGAGGAGGCCCTACGACGGAGCATGGAGTCGCAGCGGCGGTCCCAGGAGATGAGTGCTCGTCGACGGGGCAAGGCCACGAAAAATAAGAGCGTCGCGTCGAAGATGCATCCTCACTCTGCTTCATTTGACTTGAGGCGGGAGCTCAAACTACTACGGTGTCCGCCGCACATCATTGAGAGGTTGTGTAGCTACGGGTATGATGACAGGGGTTCCTTCGCGGCGTTGACTGAAGATGTCCTACTCTCAGCACCGTTGTATGTGGACAGAAAGACTAGAAGAAAGATAGTCGCCCTGGCCGAGGTCTACCGGCAGCAGGATCTGCGGGATGAAGCGGCGCCGACGAACTACCTCGCCAAGAGAAGCATCGAAGAGCGGCAAGATGCGAAAGCGTTCCAGACGGGCGACGAGGAGTTCTTCGGGAAGAAGAGCGAGATGAACCGGCACTGGGCGAAGAAGGCGTACCAGAAGCAGGACCTGCACGACGTGTCGTCGCTGCAGGAGGGCGGCGTCAGTATACCGCAGCCGAACGGCGTCGAGCATGCCGAGGTCATGCGGCCGTCGGCGTCGATCGAGCCGGGACCTTTATTAAATGAGGTCGACTCGCTTGGAGGGTTCGACTTGCAGCAGTCGACGATCATCACCAAGGACCACCCTACATTAACGGAAGATGATCGCTCCGTCTGGTCGCAATTGAGCGCACCCGCGAAATACCAGAAAAAGAAGGTCTGGACGGATCCGCGCTTCAGGCATGTGGGTAGCATCGGCAAGTTCGTCCCTTGTTTTGACGAGGACGGCGAGCCGACGCTGCAGGATCGGATTGATATTCTCTTGCAGCCAGTAGCTGCGGGGTGTAGAGGCGACCACCGCGACTGCGTCGACGCTCTCGTAGAATTATTTCTAGATGTCTTCGCGAAGCACAAGAAGAGGGATCACATCCTCCGGGAGTTCTTTCTGGCGAACGACGGCAAGTTACGAGGATATGAGTGCATCGGGACGCGGCCGATCGCGCCGAAACGGTTCACGTCTGACGTCGAGAAGCTCGGCGGTCCTAGTATTAAGTTGGACAAGGACGAGGACCGCGAGAAGTCTATACGCAGATTTTGTGTTACGTTGTATCAGAATATAGCTGGGAGGCGCAAACCTCCCTCGGGAAGTTTGGAGCAGAATAAATTAGCTAAACTGCAGGAGGAGGTCGCGGAGTACGAAGCGGAACTGCCCAAGGATCCCTTGCAGCGCATCCGCGAATCTATCTTGAGAGATAGGCCTCCCCGAGGACCGCGGTCGAACCGAACCAAGAGACTCATCACCGACATCCAATCCCATTCGCGAGTCATGCTGGACGACGACGACTTGCCCAATTCGGAATTGCTATTAGATGAGGGCGGTCGAGACCGGCCGCGACGGTACTGCTGCGAGAAGCACGCGTGGCGGGCCCTTGGGCGCGTCGCGGACCTGGCCGAGGCGCATCGGGACATGTGCTGTCGGGAGGTGGAGCTGGCGTTGGATCGGTGTGCTACGTTTTCTCCTTCCCATGACGAGCTGCGAGATTTTGTGGGGACGCTACTCGAGCGACGAGCGGTCGTCGAGAGAAATGGGCAGGCCTGGCGCGACCCCGTGGCCGATAAAAAGGCGTCGTTGGAGAAGAGTGGCGGGTTGCTGGAGGACGACACGTCGAAGAACATCAAGGACATGGCTCAGAGGGCGAGGCAGCTCGTCGCGGCCTGTGTGGAAATCAACCAGTGCGTCGGGTGCATTCTCGGCGATGACGCGGCCGTCCTGGCTCGGTCGAGCGGTGAGGAACCGGCATGGCAACGCTATCGAGCAGGCATCGCGTCGATGGCGTGGAGGACGACGCGCCGTAAAATTGTGATTTCCACACAGGTCGCGGCCGACGAGAGCGCGCAAGACGAGATGGCAGCCCATTTAAGGAAGGTCGACAAGGGCGCCCTCGCGCAAGGCGCGGACTTCTACAAGGCCACTTCCGTTGTTCAAGAGAAGGCTACTCGCGTCCCGCGAATTTTAGATGATGACGAGGACCAGCGGAAACAGCTCGTGCGGGACGTGGCGACCTGCCTGAAGTGCGCGGAGCGGCCCGTCGTTCCCGGAAGCCTGCCGGATGCGTGTACGTACGACCCGGGCACGTTAGCAGGTCGCGTAGGTGCGGTCGCCGCGCGGCTCGTCGTCGAACAAGCCTTACCGCAGGAGCAGGATGCTGTGTTTGAGCTGCTACGGAGACGGACGGCCGTGGTCCATGACCCGAATCGCGAGGACGATACGAAGGTCAAGCCTACAAGTGGCTCGTACGACGCGTGGGCGAGGCACTGCCGGACGGTGGACAAGTACCTGTACTACCGCGACTCGTTTCAATTGAATGACGCGATGTCGTATGACGACGACGTGCCGTCTGAGGCTGGGAGTGCGCCGGAGGAGTAATACTATGTGTGTGTTTTTTCGTGCGGGTGGCACGCGGCGATGGTCCGGACGCTCTCCTCCCTCGAGAAGGGCAAGCGCCGCAACTGCGTCGTATCGGCTTCGAAGGAAGCCTGCCTGCTCGCGGAGTACCGGCTCGGGCCCCTGCAATGAGTAGTACGCCTTGAAACCCTCCCCCTCCTTCGTGTAAATGTGAATACTAGTATGTCGTTACCGGGGCACCAGCTCCGAGAACCACAAAATGACGACCGCGATCGTGCACCACAGCTCCAGCTGCACGAGCGCCACGAAGGACCGAAAACTTCGCATGTTGTTCCGGGCGATCGCCGTGCCCGTCCAGGGGCAGGTGTGGTCAAATTCATAAAACACGGCGTTGCACCAATCACAATAACGCGCGCCGGGCGGCTTGTACGTCCGGGCCTGCGTAGAAATCCAATCGTCGCGGCGCGTCGAATCATGACCTCCACGCCATCGACGCGACGCCAGCTCGATGGCGTGGCGGTGGGGTCCCTCACCGATCGCCGAGAAAGGACTTCGTGGAGAATTGCCGGGTGCACCCGACACCGGTTGATTTCCACACAGGTTCGAGCTTGATCGTTCCAGACCCACGCCAGCTCGGGCTTGCCGTTCTCGCGCATCGGGATCGAGTCTCGCCTCTCCACCAGGCCCGGGTTCCGCAGCGACACCGACATGAGTGCACACGCGGTCCACAGGACAATAATACCGTAGGCGATCTGCACGCCTACATGTACTTTGGTACTGAGTAGTAGTCCACAGATCAGCGCCGGCATTATTATAGAGAGGGGCACGGTCACGCCCAGCAGCATGGTCCAATAGGGCCCTAACATAATTCGGGGCTTGCCGCGTTTCGATTTGTAGAGGATGAGCATGTTGCCGACGAAGCGCGACTTGGGCACGCCCCACCTCCTCAGTAAAAGCCGCCCATAATCACAGTCCGTCACGTCCTTGGCGGCGCCGTGGGCGATGGTCGGCTCCGGGTTCGTCGCGTAAATGATTGAAGGTGGCGCGGGCGCCTCCGCATCATTGGTCTTCGCCTCGGCCGCAGCCATGATCCGCGTCGATGGCGTGCTGCCGCGTTCACGTTGTGTCGCGTGTGTCCCGGCGGGTCCGCTCGACAAATGTCCTTGGGGCAGCCCCCCACAACTGTCTTGGTCCCGAGCCGCGGTGTTGCTCGGCTTTCGCTTGGTCCACGTGGTCGTCTGGTCCAGTCCGCGGCCCAGTACGATCGCTGCGTCCGTAACACGCGGCTCGCGCGGCCGGGCGGCGCCTTTTGCTGCTCAAAAATCGTGCGGGAGCTGGATGGTGCACCGCGGTGCAGGGGCTGCCCCGCGGACGCAATGGCTGCCATAGCGCTCGCAGTTGGCTCAGTGATGCATTGATGCGGCGCCATCGATCATACAAGGCATGGTGCCTGTGTAGCATCGTAAGCACGGCAGCGAAGCCCTGCCCCGCCGTCCGGCGGAAGCGCTACCTCGCCTTCGCCGCGACGGGCGGCCTCGGCAACCAGTACTACAACCTCAAGACGGCGGTCTGGGTCAGCCGCGCGGCGGACCGGGCGCTGATCCTCCCGCCCATCCTCCCGCACGGGCGCCTGTCGGCCTCGTACGCCGACCAGAAGTGCACTCGTTTGAGTGCTAGTAAGCTCGTTAACGACGTGCAGGCCAAGGCCGACCGGGCCTACGCGCAGTTCCGGCGGAGCGGCCACGCGTCGTGGCGCCGCGTCCTCGACCTCGCCAGGTTCGAGGCGACCGGTTTAAAATTTGTGGACGAGGCGGCGTCGCTGAGCGTGGCCCCGGTCCCCTTCTGCGGGAGCATGACGCGGGGCTGGACCGCGGCGAACATCACCGCTAAACTCCCCTCGAATCCAATCATCCTGAATTTAGGGCGGGCCCTGGGCGGGAGCCGCGGCTTGGATCTCGAGGCCGTGCGGCCGGCTTGTGATTTGAGGGGCTGCGGCCGCGAGGCGGCGCGCGCCGCGTGGGCGCTGCACCCCGCGCTGCGCGACGCGACGGTTCATATGAGACGGCACGTGAAGCGGCCCATTGTGTGTGCTCATGTGAGGACTGGAAAAGGAGAGACGGCGACCTACGTCCTGTTCCTGGACCACGCCGTCGCTGCATTGGTACGGCACCTGCGGACGCGTCGCGACGCGCCGGCGGTCTACCTGGCCTCGGACATGCCTCTCGGAGACATCCGGAAGCTGCGGTCCCGATCCAAAGCCGTCGACGAACTTTTCGAACTGTGCGACGGCGGCGGCGAGCGCTGCGCCTTCGTCGGGGGTCACGACGACGCCCGCTTCGGCGTGAATATAGAAGAGTGGCGCCGCCGGGCGCGGTTCGCGCGGCAACCAGGCAAGCAAAGGGACGAGGCGTCGGAGCGCGTCGTCTTGGACGTCGCGACGTGCGTCCTGGCCGACGCGTTCGTCCAGTCGCCCGCGCGGACGTCGAGCCTCGCGGTCATGGTGAACGACCTGCGGCGGAACGCGTCGACGCGACCGTGCGGCGTGCACGACTACGCGCCGGGCCCGCGGCGGGGCGTCGTCGGCTTCGGCGAGACGCGGCTCGCGGCGGCGCAGGTGCGGGCGTCGCGTCGCCGCCACCGTGTACCAAGCGTCGGCTCGGACGCGTATGCCGTCGTAACGTGAGTGTGTGTGTTTCCGCGCGTCGCGATTCGCCGGCCACCTCGCCCCGACCCGGACCCGAGCAGAAGAAGCGGACGCGGGTGCTGCTCGCGTCGGGCAGCCCAACAATGCACGCATTCGCCTTTATTTGCCTCGCAGCTGCGGCCCCCCATGCGTGGGGCCTGCTGGACGCCCGCGCGAGGCGGCGGGGCAGGGAGGCGGGCAAGAATCGGCGGCTGAGCGACGATTTTTCGGAGCGTGTGAAGATGGCAGCCAGCGACGCCGCGGCGGGCGACAAGTTCGGATACTCCGTGGCCATCGACGGCGACACCGTCGTGATCGGAGCCCCGTACGCTGGCTCCTGGTCGGGCTCAGTCTACGTCCTACGAGCGAGCGACGGCGCCGAGCTGGCCAAGCTGACGGCCAGCGACGCCGCGGCGGGCGACTTATTTGGCAGCTCCGTGGCGATCGACGGCAGCACTATCGTTGTCGGGGCCACCAACGACGACGACGCCGGCTCCAACTCGGGCTCGGTCTACGTCTTCGAAAAGAGCACCTGGGGCACGTACGACCAGGTGGCCAAGCTGACGGCCAGCGACGCCGCGGCGAACGACTTATTTGGCAGCTCCGTGGCGATTGACGGCGCCACAATCGTGATTGGGGCATCCAGTGCTGGCACCGGTGGCGCAGTCTACGTCTTCCGCACGACCGACGGCGGCGCCACGTACGTCGAGGTGGCCAAGCTGACGGCCGACGACGCCGCGGCGATCGACCAGTTCGGCATCTCCGTGGCCATCGCTGGCGACACCATCGTGGTCGGGGTCGACGGCGATGACGACGGCGGCTCCGCCTCGGGCTCGGCCTACGTCTTCCGCACGACCGACGGCGCCACGTACGTCGAGGTGGCCAAGCTGACGGCCGACGACGCCGCGTCGATCGACCAGTTCGGCGGCTCCGTGGCGATCGACGGCAACACCATCGTGGTCGGGGCCGACCAATACTACAGCAGCGGCTCGGGCTCAGCCTACGTCTTCCTCACGACCGACGACGGCACCACGTACGTCGAGGTGGCCAAGCTGACGGCAAGCGACGCCGCGTCGAACGACTACTTCGGCCGCTCCGTGGCGATCGACGGCAACACCATCGTGGTCGGGGCCGACGGCGATGACGACGCCGGCTCCAAATCGGGCTCGGCTTACGTCTTCCGCACGAGCGACAGCGGCGCCTCGTACGACCAGGTGGCCAAGCTGACGGCTGCTGACGCCGCGGCGAGCGACCAGTTCGGCGGCTCCGTGGCGATCGCCGGCGGCACCATCGTGGTCGGGGCCTACGGCGACGACGACGCCGGCACCTACTCGAACTCGGGCTCGGTCTACGTCTTCGAGGACGAGTCGAGTTGGTGGGACTATTTTTCTTCCGATGCTGCTGCGACGAGGAGGCTCCCCTCCGCCACGATCCTCACCGCCGCCGCGGCCGTGCTTGCCGCCATCCTCGCTTAGCCGGCCCCGCGTCGGAAGCCGCCCCGCCTGCAACCAGTGCCAACGGCGTAATTAATAATTAACAGATACTTATCACACAACTTTTCGACGCTCAGGCTCAGGCTAGTTACGTCGCGGGTCCCGCGTCGCTTGCTAGTGTCTTACAGCCGCTAGCTCGCCTGCGTTCGACATAGGCAAGCCCGCGTTTTGCGGCGACCAACGCGTGCAAACGCCGGTCGGTGTGCTACAGCATCCATTACCCAACGCCAGCGCAGCGCGCTCAGAGGTCGCTGCCAGCGGCGCCAAGAGCAGGGCAGCTCGACGCGGCGGCGCGAACGGACCGCAAGCCAGACAGATGAACTTCTCCACGAAAGGCGCGAAGAAGCGCCCGAGCTGGCGCGACGCCCAGGACGAGCCCCAAACCAAGAAGCAAGACACGGGCAACCGCGAGGCGGGCGAGGACGCGAGTGATGATGAAGGAGACGCCTTCGAGGCCCTGAAGCGGGATCTCGCGACGAGAGAGCGTATTAAAGCGCAACGCAAGAAGCAACTTGATAAAGAGGCTTCTATAATTGCGAGAACGCGCGGCGAGGACACGGACCGAAAACCAGGAGTCCATGTGTGGTTGGATGTCACGATCCCGAAACGTTCTACCCTGTGTGGAAATCAACCAGTGAGTTAGGTTACCTTCGTGAGCCTCCACGCCATCGAGCCGACGCGGCCACGGGGACAACGTCGCGTCGATGGCGTGGAATCGCCACGCCATCGCGCAGAAGCCTGAAATTTGATTCCACACAGGTTCTACCCATGACGCCGGGAAGGGTCGATTGATCTTCGAGCTCTTCGAAGATGTGGTACCGCGGACGTGCAAGAACTTCTGTCAATTAATTACGGGGGAGAAGGGCGATGGGTTGCGCTACGAGGGAAGCGCCTTCTTCCGGGTCGAGCCAGGCAGAGGCGTCTGCGGCGGCGACATCGACAAGAACGACGGGACTGGAGGTCGTTCGGTCTACGGCCGCGACTACGAGGACGAGAACCACCGCCTCAAGCACACGAACGCCGGCGTGCTGACGACGTTGACGAAAAGGCCGAACGCGAACCAGTCGCAGTTTGAGATTTTACTGGATGAGCGGCCGGAGCTCGATGGGCGGCGCGTCGTCTTTGGTAGGTTGGTCGACGGCTACGCTATTTTGAGAGAGTTGGAGAAGCTGGGGACCGTGACGGGCGTTCCGAAAGAACTCGCTCGCATCGCTAAATGCGGCATCTGCGACAAGATGGAGACGTCTGCGGCGATCGTCGAAAAGTATCAGTCGGAGTTAGTGATACCCAAGGAGGTCGCCGACATGAAGGAGATGGCCAAAAATTACAGGAACAAGACGAACTACTACGACAACTCGACGCGGTCGGCGCTGTTTTCCTGGACGACGTCGTGTTAGCGCCGCGTTGATGGCGTAAGTACAAGTACAAAGAGATGCATTGTTGTCACGGCCCGGGCTCCGAGTACGGATCCGCGGAGTCTGTCAGCAAACCGGACTGGCGGCGTATCGATCGCTCCTTGCGTAGAAAAATGCTTATTGTTACGGTGCTAGGACTAGTGGGCGAGCCCCGGGCGTAGAAAAACGCGCTAGCGGCATGTAACACACTAGGGATCATCCCAGCAAATCGATCTGGACGCTCTGCGTGCGCGCTGACTGCTCATCGTGACCGCGCGCTGCGCAGCGCATCGCTTTAGCATTGCTGCGACAACGTGCAGCGCACGAGATCTCTGCACCACGCGCCGGGGTAACAGCTGACCAAGCTAGCCGGCGCGCCAGACAGCCGCGCGCGCCATAGACTGATATACGTTGGATCACCGCCGCGCACGGATGGCCGCGGCCCGATTAGACGCGGCGCTCTGGGAGCTCCACCGCCCGCTCCAGGAGGCGCCGGACGGCGCCGAGCCGGCCTTCGCCGTCGCGCCTTCTAGATTAGTGAAGGAGGTCGAGGAGTGTCTGAACGTCGAAAACGTCGAAGTCACATTAGCGCGGGCACGACTGTTCAAAAATGAGCACCCGCCGGACCTGTGCCGCTGGCTGGCCGTGTCGAAGAGCTTCAAGATCCTCGAAACGCCGCGGACGACTGTCCTCAAAGAGATGGCCAAGTACATCAAGAAAAGAGGCGCCGGGCCCCACACCCTGACGGCGTTCGAGTCCCTACGCTTGGTATTGGAGGGCCGGGGCCACGCGACGGCGCGGCAGGCCGCGGCGAGTGCTCTCAGAGAGCTCTTCAAGAGGGATGCTGAGAGAGTTGTAAGTGGCGAGCAGTGGCGCTCTTTGTCCCACAAGTGCGTCGATTCTTTATCAGGAGAAAAGGCCAAGGGTATTAAAGGCGAGGCCATGAAGCTCGCGGCGACGCTCATCGCATCAGAGCGGCCGGCGCCTCCATTAGCGATCGACGACCGGTCCTCATCCCCCTGGGACGAGCAGGGCGCGTCCCTCCTACGGATATGCAAGTTGGACCTCCAGAAGGACACCGGTAAAGATTCCGGCTCTACATTGGCCGCATTGGAGCACTTGTGTGGCAACGACGCGTGGGCTTCACAAGCGGCAGAGATAGGCGCCCCTGCCATCCTGACGCTCCTAGAAAGGTACGCCGTGCCGTTCCAAAAAGTGTTCACGCGGTACGAGGCGCCCGCCAAGGCGCTGCGGTTTCTCCGTAGAAGGGCGTCCCTACTGGCACCGTCGCTGCCTTCAGAACCGATGACTTCATATGAACCCCTCCACTTCGCGGCCACGGTCCATCCCGACATGAAGGAAGGTCCGCCGAAGCTCGTCGCGAAACACGCGTCGATGGCTCTCTTCGAAACGTTACATGCCTTGGCTCTACAACAACGAGGTGACTGGAGCCCCGTGTTTGCGTTGCTCGACGCGGGCTGTCGGGACGTGAACCCGAAAGTGCGGGCGGCTTCGTTACGTAGCATCGCGGCGGCGGCGCCCGCCTCGTCCGTAGATTACGCAAGGCTCATGGAGGCGGCCAACGCTTGTGCCGATGCCTGTGATGCGCAGGACAACGAGCGGCGAGACAAGGACCTAGCTCTGCAAGGTGAAATGGACAAGGTCCGACGGAGGCTCGCGCACTGGGACGCTTTACAAGTTCGTAGTGCGGCGCTCCATGCGTCTTCCTCACTCGTTACTTCTCATCAGACAGAGCGACCGAGAGCAGCTTTACAAGCTCTCGCCCAACGAGCTCGAAGGTGCGTGGGCGCGCACGCGGACCAATGTGCGTTGTATGGGGAGAACGCGCGAGCGAGGCAGTACCTCGTCGACGGTTTAGCATCCCTAGTCAAAGCTTGTTCAGCATTGAAAGGCGGCCGCGCGTCACTCAGAGTCGTCTGCAGGGACGCGGTACAGGTCGCGTCCATACAGCATAAACGGCCGGATGAAGACTCAACGCTACCGCCCGTTTTTAGAAGGTGCGCGCAGCTCTGGCGCGACGTCATCGCCTCGTCCCAGTCCGACGTGTTGTATGATGCTCTACTAAGCGCCTCATTGGAGATCCTCCGGCGATTAGATTTGAGATACGAAGAGCGAATGTTGGAGGACGAGATGCGGTGCTGACTCAGCGTGAAAAATGAACTTGAACCTGACGCGGTATCACATGAGAGTCTACGCGTCTCGCGACGGCGTCCGTGCCACACAGGCCAAAAAACGAGTTCGACCAGGAGCTCCTCATTAATTTAGCTTCCTTTCTGGAGACCTTCGTCGCAGATACAGGAGATTCGTTTGCGCCCTGGGCTTCACAGCTATTGCGAGTCGTGGTCGATCGCGCGTCGAAACATGAAAGGTGTTCTTCACTGTATCGGTTGGGTGCGTTGGCTATCCGAGCGGGCACGCAATGCTCCTTGACGCCGGGCGACGAGGACGCATTCCTAAGATCAGCGAGGAAATTCGCGCGGGACACGGCTCATAGGGTTGGCGACTTTCGCGACGAGTTGCTCGAGTGTGCCTGTCGAGTCGTACTGTCAGCGCCTCTAGAGGTGCGGACGGGCCAGCTAGCTGTGTTGGCGCCGGCGCTTGGTGCCGCGTTGCGGCTAGGTAGTGCGCACCGACCCACAGCTTCCAGAGCGTTTGATGCCGTGGTGACGTGGCGCGACGATGCTAGCGATGAGTTCTTCACCGAGGACGTGTTGGAGAAGGTGCTGCCGGAAATCGGGAGGTACGCCGTCGCGGCTCGGTCCAGAGACGTTAGTGTAGTGATCGACAAGGCCCAAAGTGCGCAAGCGCGCGCTCGCGCTCGACGAATGGCGCTCGCTGCACAAAGAGCGGACCCGCACGTCTCTGATAGTGCCGCTCGTTACTTATCTAGAAGGGCCGTCCGCTTTTTATCTTCTTGTGGCGGGGAAGCAGTGAGAGCGTTCTCCCAAAGAACTGAATCTTCTAGAATGCTCGGCGCTCCTTTAACTATATCTCTGGGGACGCTATCGCTGCGATTGGATGGTGCCTTACTGAATCGTTTAGGGGTCATAGCGTGCGGCTCGGGACCGCGCCAGACGCGCTTACTAGCATCGGAAGCGTTGCACGCCCTCGTCCTAGTAGCTATTGGGAGGACGACGTCCCATCCCAACCAGCACGGCAAAGGTGCGAACCTCGAAGACTCGATCTATGTCCGCGTTTGGCCCTACGTCTGTAGTCTAGCATCACACTCAGATTCGATCATACGAGCTCTATTCCGGGAGTTGTTATTACAATGTTGTAGATTATTCTCAAATAGGGACTGCCGGGAACAGAACGAGAAGACGAGGGCGGCGCGCTACCTCGTAGACGCGTTGTTCGAAGCGCTAGCTGGCCACCAGGCATCGAAACGAGCACAAGCCGCCGAGGCCCTCGCGGAGTTCGTCAATTGGACGTGTAAACAGATGCGACCGGCCGAAGTGCGGGAAGAAATGAGTGGTGTTGCGACGGGCAAGGGGTTTGATGCTTTGGCCCATGTGCTGCGAAGGGTCGCGTTCGACCTCACGCAGAGAGATGCTACCAGAAGATTAGGCGCCGCGTTGGCGCTCGGGAAGTTGGCGAGACATGTGCGGGCTCATTCCCTTATTTTATCGAGGTTCGGCCTGCATTTACTCAGAGCTTCACTACAAGCGGTCGAGACGTCTTCTTCGGGTGGACCCGGCGCGGCAGCCACGCGCGCGGCGTCCGCGGCGGCGGATCGCCTCGCGGAAGGTATTAGACATCATGTTGCGAGAAAGCGGGACGACGCGAAGTTAATGGATGCTACCGTTGGCAATAGGGCGCCTCCGGCCTCGATAGGCGTTCTATGCGACGAGCTCATGGCGAGCGCGGCCCACCCCGACGACGCTTGTAGAAGGAGGACGTGGTACACGCTCGCTAAGTTGGCGCCGCTCGTAAGTGGCGACCTCGGTTCCTTTTACCGGCAGAAGCTGCCCGACGCTCCGAGTGCGAAAAAAGTGCTCTGGCCTCAAACCCCAGTCGACTGCGACGACTCGGAATCATTAGCGAAGGCCGTCGCTTGCGTGCACGCCGTCGGGTCCTTCCTTAAGGCTGAAGTGATCGATGGGGCGTGGGCGGCGGACGCCCTTGCTATTTCTATACAATTAGTACAACATGTCGGTTCAAGGCAGCGAGGGAGTGCCATGATCGACGACGACGACGAGGTGTGTGAAGAACGACGGCGCATCTTGAGGAGGGACGCTCTGAGACACTCCTGCGACCTCGCCTCACAACTCGACGAAGATATAGTAGCACAGTCGGGCCTCTACGACCTGTTACGCATCTTCGTGGATGCTATTGTATCACCGGATCGGCGAGGCGCCTTGCCGTCGTCGCAGGACGACGTCGAGGTACGTACACAGTTACCGCTATCAGTCGCGAAACTGCTGAAAAGGTGTCCGATACATTTAACAAGGAAGGCCATCGCCACGTCACTCCAAGCCTTGGCGCCGCACTGGTCCGTAGACTCCGAAGGCTCGGAGCCGACGCATTCGTCGTCCCGAGAAGACACCGAGGAGGCGCGACTGTCGACACCGTCGCGAGCGGCGCAACGGAGGCGGGACGGCGCGTTGAGGTTGTACGACGCTCTCCACAAAACAGATGCTCTCGACCAAGCGGCACCGTCAGAAGATATTGCACGACTCCTCGCGAGGAACTTCTTCGAGGGTCTCGACGACGACGACGACGAGGACGACGGCGCTCTGAGATTGGCCGTAGCCATGGGTCTGCCGTTGTTGGGTGAACCGGAAGCGCCGGGCTTGCTCCCTCTGGTCATCAAAGATTTGAAGACCGGTGAGGCGTGCGACCGGCATCCCGAGGCGGTGTATGAGGCGCTCGTGTGCAATGGTACGGGTACATTATCCGAAGATTGGTCTGATACTGCTGAAAAGCTATGTCGCGCGGGACAGGCGCCCTTCGTCGTCGCCTGTGGCGACTGGGCGCGAACTAGAGGGATTAGTCGAGCGGCCCTCGCGGCGCCTCTACTCACCGTAAATGCGGATGCGTGGCCGACGTCGCAGAAACTAGGCCTGGCTACAAGATTGTTGGGTGCTGGCTTTCGAGGGAGACAGAAGCGACTGGAGGCGCGGAACCAAGCGCGGACCTGTGTCGTAGACGCTCTAGCAAGTAACGACGACGCCGCGGCCGACAAGGCCATTCGATTAGTGCCGCACTTCGTCGGAGGGCTGACGAGGAACGCCCCCGGTAGACGTAAACGGACGAACGACGGCGACGAGACCGACGCCTTTGAGGAAGACGATGAAATTTGTATAGAGGACGACGCGGAGGTCCTCAAAGCTTTAGACGCGCGCCTGGCGAGGACCCTACCCGCTCGCTTTGAAGACTGGGCCTCGAACGAATTTGATGAACCTAGTAAAAGCCGCGCCCGGAACGACGCCTCGGCGTTGGGCGCGGCCTACGGGTCCTGCGGCGCGCCGCGACTGCTAGCTCTACTCTCGAGGAGAATCCCGGCTCTCAAGGACACGCTCGGTAGATCAATCAGGAGAGGGTTGCGGGCGGCGGCCGTCGGTTCTGCACAGTCTTCATATGATCACGACCAAGAGTCATCAGTAGCTTTTCTAGACGATTTAGCGGCGCACTGCGGGCTGCTCGGGAAGAAGGCTCCACAAAACTCATTGAATCGTAAATCGAAGCAGTGGCCCGACGTCTGCCGCTTCATCTGTGAGTACGGCTTAGTGCCGTCACTAAAACGCTTCGACGGCCGTACGCTAAGCGTCTTCCTTAAAAGTATCAGAGATAGTAACGATGGTATTTCATCAAGACCCGTCGTGTCCTTGGCCTTGACGGCGCTCGAGAAGTCGTTAGAGACGAATGCTTCTCAAGTAGAGGTCGCGACTGGTGAAACTGCAGCATGCATCTTGGAACAGGCCTTCGACGCGCTTCCTGGGTTGTCACGAGGTGGTCTCGAGGACTGCGTCATGGACGACGCTTCTTCTTCAGTACTAAGCGCTTATGGGCAAGACGCGAAGGCCCTGCGGAAGCGCGTTTTGCGCCTTTGGGTCTCGAAACTAAAAAGTACTACTGACGTCTCGCCCAGAGTCGTGAAGAGTGCTTATAGGCTAGCGGTAGTGTTAGCCGAGGCGTCGCAGGACAACCCGCTCCATCTAAACAAGATCGTGCTGGCTCCGGAGCGGCAAGAGACGTTACTATTAGCTCTCCAGCCAGACGCTATCACCTTGACCGTGGGCTGCGGCTTCGAGAGCATGACGACGGCACGAGGTCATCAACGTAAATTAAGCATGCGACGCGACCGCATCGGTTGTATGAGAGCGAACGTGGTCGAAAAAAATTGTGAAGACGAAGACGCGGGATTATCTCAATTCGCGAGGACCATGCTGCGGCACTCTTCATTAGGCTTGGAGGCGTCGCAAATCGATGATCACGAGGAGGAGGACGCCTTCTCTACTAGAGAGGAAGAAGAAGATTTGGAGGACGTCGAGGCCGTGCCTCCGGTAGAAGCTTCCTTGTGGGACGTCGACGCGGGGGATCCGGCCTTGCTCGAGGAGGACACGGACGATTCAGATGACGATGATCACGAGGAGGCCATCGAGATCGTGGCGCATCCCCTCAATCGCACGGCTCTGATGGCTCCGTTAGTTGCTGGTCTTGCTAAATTGGCCCGACTGGAGGCCAAAGCATTGGTGGACGCTAGGAACGCCGCCAAGGCCACAGGTGCAAGTCCAGCGTCGGTACGGCGCAAGGAACACTCTACACCTAAGTCCGCGGAAGTATTAGCGTCTCATTTGGATCGGTCGGAAGGCGACACTTGTATCTATTTGCTCGCCTTGGTGTTGAACGTCTTCGTCGAGAGCAAAGGTGGCTTAAGACGAGCTTTAAGGACGCACGCCATGTGTTTACGAAAGTCTGTCGCGCAAGCGACCGCTCGAGCGTTATGTGCCGAACCAACTCAAGGTATTGATCATTTGCTACGAAGCGCGTGCCGCTTCCTCGTATGTACGTCACCGGACAAGCGGAACGCGCCACCCATTACAGAAGAGGAAGCGCCAGCCATCGCAAGGATCGCGGAGACGCTTTGTGCAAATGTGTCCTACTCCAAAGAAAACGACCCCCACTTTACTGATAGAGGCCCGACGAACCCTGGTAGTAATAAGGACACAACAAAGCGGAACCTAGCCTTGTGCAACGCTCTACTCACAGCCTACTCCACAACATTGTTCGATGGGGAACTTTTCGACTGGAGCCGACCGATCAACAAGCTCCTGACGCCGCCCAAAGATCTAGGTGGATCTAAAACTCTGTTGGCCAAGAACCTGGTGCCTCGATTAGCTGGATTGTCCCTCGTCAACGCCATACTAACCTTAAGACCGAATCTACTCCCAGAGGCGCCCAAGACTTTAGAACTCGTGGTAGAGTGCGCCAAAGTAAGGCACGCCACGTTATACAAGGCCGCCGGCGAGGTCCTCGCCGCAGCTCTGAAAGCGACGTCGCTCGATGCGCTGCTACGCAAGTGCAAGGACACCGTAGAAGACGTCACAGATACAAGTAAAGCGGGCTCGCACCACCGCCACGGGCGCTTCGCGTCGCTCGTGTCGAGGTGTACGTTGGCCGTGCCTACGTTCCTGTCGCGGCGCCACGCTTTACGAAGTTGTAGGAGTTTAAATGAAATAGTGCACGAGGGCAAGTCGGCAAAACAAGCGTTCGAGCTGCTGCGGGCGCTGGACGTGGGCGGTGTGTCTTCCGAATGCTTTTCTTCCGACGACGAGTTGCTGCAGCAGCTCGAAGGCATCTTGCCGAAGGCCTTGGCCAATAGTGAACGCGTGACGCCGGAGCTGCCTCTTGATGATGATTCTCAGGAAGATACGAAGACCGCCAAACCATTAGTGCAGCTCGGAGCTTTGCAATTGCTCGTGAGTAGAAGTGAAGCTTTGTCTAGGAACGAGCAGTTAGTGGCTTCAGTGGTCCACGGCGGGCCCGCGTCGCTCGAAGCTCTACTTGCGGCATCACCAGACGTGCAGGTAAGATCGTTGGGCTACGATCTCCTAGCAGCATTGCACGACGTCTACTTTCCTACTTCACACTCGAAAAATGAGAATCCCACGGCATTACGAGTGCGAGCAGCGTTAATCAGAGGTCTAGGAGATCAAGACGGCGAGGGCATGCTCGACGCGCCCAAGGACGAAGCTGTTGTGGAGGAGGAAGAGCCGCCTCCACCGGTCCAAGAGACGCCGGACGAGGACGTGGTCATGCTCGAGCGAGATCCGAACCCGCCGCCACCACCGGAAGTTATCGACGTGGACGCGGAGAAAGAACAAGTGGTGGAACAGAGGAAGGGCGTTCGTAGAAGGGTCTACGACTACTGGCGTAGTCGTTTAGGTGAGACGGCGCAGTCGAGGCTGGATGGTGCTCTCGGGGAGATGTTCATCGCGCCCGATGCGAGGCCCCATAGATTCGCCGCATTTTTGTTATTAGCTTCATCATCATCTTCCCCGAGTTGGAACCAGCCGCTCTGTGACGATCTGGGCGGCGACAAGGGCTGCGACCTGCAGCTGGACCTCGAAGGGAAAGGGTCCTCGCTCGTAAACGCCTTTTCCGTCGTGGAGAACGCCAAGTCCCAACGGTGTAGCTCGTTATCGACCCAAATGTTCGGTTCTGGTCCCGTGAAGGCCACACAGAAAGATTCTTTATACGATGCGACTCAGGTCGACGAAGATGATCCAAGGGCCCAGGGAAGGCAAGTGCGCCTGCAGACGCAGTTGTTGTTCGCTGCTGACCATGTCGTCCCTCCGAAGACGACGGGCGACGTGCTAGAAGACGAGGCCCAGCTGTCGCGTAGGCTTGCAGCACGTACGGTGCGGTTTGCGGAAGATACTGTATCAAAAAAGAAGAAACCAGCGCGGCAGAAGGTCGTCATGTACCGGTCGTATGCCCAGGGCGAGTTGCCCAACGTGGGGCTGTCGTTGGCGGAGGTGGTCCGGCCATTGATGGCCTTGTCGTTACGGGATGGATCAATAGCGGCGTCGCTGTTCGGGCAGCTCGTTGGGACACTTTACAACGCTAGACCGCTGGCTACGCGTCGACGAGTCGTCGTGGGTCTGGAGAACGCTTTGCGGTCGTGCGAGGAGAGTCCCACTCATGAATTAGGGAGCGCTCTCCATCAAGCCCATGCTGCCTGCATCGATGCATCAGAGAAAAGTGAAGACCCTGCGGTCTTAGTGCCCTCTACATCAATAGCTTCAACGGCGTTAGCGTCGAACGCGTTGGAACCGGGCGTTCTGACGATCGAAAAGGCCCGCTTGTGTGCACTCACAGGTTCCTCGACGAAAGGGCCCTGGGCGCGCAAAGCGAGAGCCCTGCCGCTAGATACGCCTACAAAAAGCGCTTTAGCGTCACTCTACGCGAAGGTCGACGAGGACATCAACGCGTCACTGGACGATAATGAGGGCGCGTCACTGTTGCGGGCGGGGCGTTTAAGAGAAGCGTTTGCCGCTTTTGAGGATGACAAGGAGCGGCAGCTCGACGCGGCGAAAGCTTTAGGCGAGTGGGACGACGTGGCTCGAATGGCGAGTGATCCGGGTTCGTTGGCTCTCGCCGGTGCGTTAATTGACGACGACGACGTCGAGGAAAAACTAAGGGTGCAGCTCAAAAAGCCTGAGACGCGGGCCGAATTGCTGAGGAAGGCGCCCGCTTCAGTAGCTATACGTTTACTACGAGATGGTGATCGTGCGGGCGCGGCGGAGGCCGTCGACGCTGGTTTTGAACAAGTAGCGGAGGCGCTGGCGTCCCTGTCGCAAGGTACTGCATTGGCGAAGTGCGTCGCCGATTTAAGCATATTGGGTGACGTCGACGCCGTCGCGCGGCCCCCATCCAGCGGTGCTGGAGAAAGGTGGCGCACGTCACCCAAGCCGCCCGCGGACGCGCCCTGTAGTTCCTGGGTCGCGTCGTTATGTACGCGAAAAGTACTAGCCCAAAGCGACCAAGCGTTAGAGGCCGTTTTAGATTTGACAAGGCTGGATATCGCGTCCTTAGCACTGAATGCATCAATAACAGACGTGGCGACGCAGTGTCTCCGCAAAAATGCCTTCTTCAGTACCGCCCCGCAAGGCGCCGACCAGCTCAAGGCCGACTACACGTTAGCTCTAGCTAGGGATTACTGTGCGAGCAACGAGCCCGAGAAATGCGACAAGGTCTTCGCCGTGGCTTATAAAGTGGAACGGAATCTAGTGAGGCGAGGCGCGTTGGCGCTGGAGTGGGCCGACGCCCGTTATGCGGGGAAGTGTTCCGAGGGCGATGCGACACCCGTAGAATTAGCGAACAATGCGGCCCACGACCTGAGAACTGCGGCGATTCAAGTGTCGAGCGCGGAGGCGTTTTTCGCCTTTGCGGATTTGTGCGACGAGATGCTGCGCCGAGACCGCCTTTCCAAGGATGAGGAGGATGAGGACCAGCCGACGAAACGACGGCGCCAGGCCAAGGAGGTCGTGTGCGACCTGGCTAAACTAGCAGGTGGCGGCAGCGCGTCGACGGCGACGCAACGGTGCGCCGCGTCTGCTGTCGAGACTTATATCAGAGCGACGGCGCTAGATGCGTCCTACGCTTCAAGAGCCATTCCGAGAGTGCTCGCTTTGTTGGGAAGTCCTCACGCCGAAGCTTGCGCCGCGGCGTTCCGGGCGGCCGCGGAGGACGCGCCTTCCGCCTCCTTCAAAGACCACGGCGACCAGCTCGTCGCGTTATTATCAGCTTATGGTGATTCGAACGATGCGAGAGCCAAAGCGATCTGCGAAGCCGTAAGGCCCGTCGTCGAGCGCTTGGCGCGCTCTTCTCCATCGTCAGTAAGGGACGCGCTGCGCTTCGCTTCCGAGAAATTGACGGACGCGACGCTCATAAGAGCGGCCCGCGACGCTTGTAGAGATGATATTGCGGAGGCGTTCGTGCTGGCGTGCGAGGGGCTGCACGAGCCCGAGAAACGCCTCGCGGAAGGTTTAGATGTGGCGCGCAAGGCCGCTCGGAATGGTGATTTGGTAAGAGCGCGGGCGGCCTGGTCTAGACTCAAGAAGACGACGCTGGGTGACGAGTGGCCTCTCGTGGGTACGGGCATCGGTTCCAGGAACGAAGCGTTTGTTCGGGAAGCATTTGTGAGATCTTTGAGGAAGAAGGCCGACGCTTTGTTCTCGACGGACGACCACACGAAGCTAGCGAAAGGCTTGGACGGTCTAAGACAAGATCTAGCAAAACAACCAAAGAAGTCCGTGAGGCCGACGTGTCCCCTCGACAGGTACTCGGGCTGGCTGCGCGACTTCGACGGCGCCCGGTCGTTGTTAGAGGTGCCCGGTGGTGTCGTAGCGGGCTTCGAGCCGTCTTTGGACATTTTACCATCGAAACAGGTTCCTAAAAAATTGTCGGTGCACGCGACCGACGCCCGCAGATTAAATTTCCTCGTCAAAGGTGGGGAAGATCTGCGGAACGACGCCCGCGTCGAGGCTTTGTTCGAGGCCATCTCTACCACTCTGAAAGGGTCTTGCCGCGGTGTTGGTGCGGCACTGCGGACGTACGCCGTCGCGCCGTTATCTCCTAGGGTTGGTTTGGTGGAATGGGTGCCCGCGTCGCCGCCCGTCAAGTCTATATTACTCAGAGAATTTGGAATGGGCGACAGCACGAAGGGCGAGGCTTTGTGGATCCGGGCGCAGCGTTCAAGGGATGATATGTTATTAGGAGCCCCGGACAAGGCGTCGAAGGCGTTCACGAAGAAGAGACTAAGGGCCAAGCCGCAAGAAGCATCTCAAGCTCTCTTCGCCGCGCGCAAGGTGCTCGACGCGACGTCTGGTGGTTTGAAACGCCATCTGGAAAAGCTGTCTGTCTCATCGGAGGCGTTCCTCGCGAAGCGGCGGACCTACGCGTATTCCCTGGCGGCGACGTGTGCTGCCGGTTATGTTGTTGGTCTGGGCGACCGCCATTTGGACAACTTCCTATTAAGTGGCGACGGCGCGCTCGTGCACATCGATCTGGGCTACTCGTTTGGGACGGGGGCGCTGCTGCCCGTGCCGGAGTTGATTCCGTTCCGGTTGACGCGGGAGTTGGAAGCGCCCCTCGAGCCCGTGGGCGCGCGGCGCGTCCTCACGTCTCATCTCGAGTCTACATTCAGGACGCTGCGGCAGCCGCGGGCGCGGGCGCCTCTCCTCGGCTTGTTGGAGGCGTTCGTGCGGGAGCCCGTGCTCGACTGGTTACGGGGCGCGAAGCACGACGCGTCTTTAGATAGGGACGCGGACGACGTCGAGGCGGGCGCCGCGGCGGCGCCCGAGCGGCGCGTCGCGACGGCGCGCGGGAAACTCTTCGGGGCGAACCCCTGCCACTTATTGAGCCGCGAGGTCGCGGGGAACCCGATGCTCGAGGCGGACATGGCCCAGCGCGCGCGGACCGTCGTCGCCGGCTTGGAGAACAGCGCCCGCCACGCCTTGCGCCACCAGGCGACGTTGAGTGTCGAGGACCAGGTCAGGGTCCTCGTCGACCTCGCGACGGACCCGGCGTCGCTGGGGCGGCACTGGTGCGGGCTGACGCTGTGGGTGTGATGACTCTCTTGTCGTGTGTAAGGTTGTATCCTAAGGGAGAGAGTCGCTCGCATCGATTGAAGACCCGTGCCGTCGGCCCAGCGGGAGCGATTAGGGGTCGCGCGCCGTGTAAAACCCGAACCCGGCGTCCCAAGCTGCGCAGCGCTCCTCACGCACGTGCGGTGCAGGATGGGCCGTCGCGCCCACTCTCGGGCAGCCTGATATATCATGAGATGCTACCAGTTATGCCTGCTGGTAAGCTTGCACACTCATCACGGGCTGCGCGTTCTTGAGCCTAGCAATGGGCCACTCCTCACAGCACCGCTCGTCGCGCGGGCTGATCGGCGGCTGTCCACCAACTTCGGGGAGGTCGCGAAGCTCGTGGCCAGCGACGCCGCGGCGGACGACCACTTCGGCCGCTCCGTGGCGATTGACGGTGACACCATCGTGATTGGGGCCCACCAGTACTACAACAGCGGCCCGGGCGCAGCCTACGTCTTCCGCACGAGCGACGGCGGCGTCACGTACGGCCTGGTGGCCAAGCTGACGGCCTCCGACGCCGCGGAGAGTGACCAGTTCGGCTGGTCCGTGGCAATTTCCGGCGACACAATCGTGATTGGAGCCCCCTACGACGACGACGACGGTACAGGCTCGGGCGCAGCCTACGTCTTCCGCACGACCGACGGCGGCGCCACGTACGCTCAGGTGGCCAAGCTGACGGCCTCCGACGCCGCGGAGAGTGACCAGTTCGGCTACTCCGTGGCGATCGACGGCGGCACTATTGTGGTCGGAGCCTATGAATGGAATGGCCCGGGTTCGGCCTACGTCTTCCTCACGAGCGACGGCGGCGCCACGTACGTCGAACTGGCCAAGCTGACGGCTAGCGATGCCGCGGAGGACGACTACTTCGGCATTTCCGTGGCCATTAACGGTGACACCATCGTGGTCGGGGCCTACCAATATCACACCGGCCGATCGGGCGCGGTCTACGTCTTCCGCACGACCGACGGCTGGATCACGCACACGAAGATCAAGCTGACGGCCTCCGACGCTGCGGCGTACGACAACTTCGGCTACTCCGTGGCAATCGACGGCGGCACCGTCGTGGTCGGGGCCCGGCAAGACGACGACGCCGGCACCAGCTCGGGCTCGGCCTACGTCTTCCGCACAACCGACGGCGGCGCCACGTACGTCGAACTGGCCAAGCTGACGGCCAGCGACGCTGCGGCGTACGACTACTTCGGCCGCTCCGTGGCGATTGACGGTGACACCATCGTGATTGGGGCCCACCAATATTACAACGACGGCTCGGGCGCGGCCTACGTCTACCGCACGAGCGACGGCGGCGCCACGTACGACCAGGTGGCCAAGCTGACGGCTTCCGACGCCGCGGCGGACGACGGCTTCGGCTTCGGCTTCTCCGTGGCGATTGACGGCACCACCATCGTGGTCGGGGCCGAACAATACTACAGCAGCGGCTCGGGCGCGGCCTACGTCTTCGATGCAAATGCGCCAACATCTCAGCCGGCGCCGGCGCCGACCTCCGGTGAGTTCTTGAATCCGGTACCAACGGCCACACCGGCGCTGTCGCCGACGGCGGAGTCAGTCGTGATTAATTCTCAGCTGGTCCTTGCGGAAGTGACCGTGGATGCCACGACGCTCGAGACCATCGTCAAGACTGCGCTCGTCGCGACGCTCTCCTACGTCACGAGCACCGACCAAATTGTGGCGTTTAGCGTCGTATCGTCGCGACGACGGCGCCTGCAGCAGACCACGACCACGGTAGTGTTTTCCGTTCGCGTCGAGGGCAGCGCGGAGATGGCAACGGGCTACGCCGAGGCGGTCGTCAGCGATCTGTCGACCGCGGCCCAGAGCGGCGCCTTGTACACGGCGCTTGCCACCGCGGCCGACGCCGAGGGCGCCGTGGGGCCAACGGCGCCGGCGGCCGCGAATGACTACGACACGATCATGGCAGCGACCGCGGTCGACGGCGCGCCGACGCCGATGCCGGTGCCTCGACCATCGTTACACCCGACAACTGCCCCGACGGCGACACCCGGCAACCCCACGGTCAAGACCGTCTCCGCACCGACGCCGCGCCCCACGTTCGCCAGCGCGCTCGCTACAACCGAGACAGCAGAGAGCTCCGGCGGCAGAAAAGACAACAGCGTGATGGTCGCCGGTGGCGGTGCCGCCGCGGGCGCCGTGCTGCTGCTGGCCGCGGCTGCATTTTTCTTCTACCGCCGCAGCAAAGGGTCCAATACGAAACAGATGACCCGCAGTGGCGTCGACGTGGAGCTCGGGGACGAGTCAGGCGATGGCCGCTCCGCGATGCTCGCCCGTCACAAGGACACGTCGACGGTCGTGCAGCACGGCCTCACGCTCGCGAACGCCCTGCTCTCCGCGGGTAGCGGTCTCCCTCTCGTCGGGGAGCTCTGCAGGGCCGTCAAAGGCTGCCTCGGTTCGGCGGTGGAGTTCGGCGACATGGCGGATGACGTCCTGATTGCGGCGAAGCGCGTCTGCGACGTGCTCGACGCGGCCCACTTGATGGCGAAGAATGTCGCCCGCCTCGAGGACGAGAGGGCGCTCGTCGAGTCGAAGATGCGACACCTCGTGAATCTGCTCGTCGAGTTCAACGATGCAATGCGAACGTTTGGGAAGAAGGGCTGGCTCAAGCGCGCCTTCACGATGCAAGGCCACGTCAGGTCGCTGGGCCGCCTCGACAAGGAGATCTGTCAGGCCATGGACTCGTTTCGCGATTTATACCGCCTCGCGGCGGACGCGCGACTCATGGAACACACGTACCAGATCGAGCGTTCTATCGACCAGCTCGTCAAGGCGCGCGTTCGCGAGACCGGCGAAACCGCGGAAGCTGCGGCGCGGAGCCTCGCGGAGGATCCCGTCGCGATCACGTCCGTCGCCATAGAAGCCCACGTGCCGGTCGACGAATTGACGAGCGAGCTCGGCGAGTTCCGACTCGAAGTCAGGGAGGGCTTCGCCAAAGTGGACAAGCAACTGAAGAAAATGCTACGAGATCGGAGCAACGAACAGCAGCTCGCCACGATACTCGCGGCCGTCCGCGCGAGCGCGCGTCGTGACGAGGAGCTGCTAGTCGCTGCAGAAGCGAGGGCGCAACGCACCACTGCGCAGCTCGACTATGTCTCGGGGGCAGTCGCGTCGAGCACGCGGCGAGACGCGACGCTTTTGGCTGCGGTCCAGGCCGGGGCGCGACGCAACGAGAAATTCATCGTGGCCGCCGCACAGAGCGGCGAGCGGCGCATCAACGCCGTCGAGGCGAGAGTGCAACGCGACGGCGCCAGGCTCGACAGCATCAAGGAAGAGGTCGCTGCTCTCGGCGCGTCGATGGCGAAAAAGACGCGGAAGGAGTCGGCTCGCTCTCTCAAACGAACCAACCTGGTCAGCCACGAGCTGACGCTCGACCGCGTCGCGGCAGAGCCGGTGGCGTGCGGCGCGCAAGGCGACGTGTATCAAGGCGAGTACATGGGCGAGGCCGTGGCCCTCAAGAAGATATCGCTGGCGTCGCTGACCGCGGTTAAGCGCCAGCAAATGATCTCCCAGTTCGCGCAGGAGCTTTCGATCATGATCCGTCTCCGCTCGCCGCGGACGGTTGCGGTGCTGGGCGTCGTCACGACGGACTCTTCGTTCCTCGGCCTCGTCATGGAATTCATGCCCGGTGGATCCATCCGTGAGGCACTCGACGGGACAGCGGAGGTGGGGGCCGATCTGAAGTGCCTCTGGGCCGCAGATGTCGCGCAGGGCATGCAATTCCTGTACTCGTGCGGCGTGCAGCATCGAGACCTGAAGAGCCACAACTGCCTCCTGACCAAGGAAGCGAGGGCAAAAGTGTCGGATTTTGGGCTCAGCCGCTGCGACGCGCTCAAGACGGCGACGACGCTGACCACAAAGAACGGCGACGGGCTCTCAGGGACACCGTCTTTCATGGCTCCCGAGCTCCTCAAGGATAACGTGTTCACGGAGAAGAGCGACGTCTACTCGTACGCCATGGTGCTGTGGGAACTTTTCGACGGAGGCGTGCCCTGGGCGGGCCACAAGCCGCTCCAAATTAGCTTCAAGGTCGTGTTCGAGCACGCGCGCCCGCCAGTGCCGCCGGCGATGCCCGGACCGCTCGCCACCGTCATGCGCCGGGCGTGGGCGAACGACGCCGCGACGCGGCCGACATTCACGGATATCGTCCGGCACGTCCGGGCGGACCAGGCGAGCAACGACGAAAATCGGGCGCTCGCGGCGTCGCGCCTCACCGCGGCGGCCGAGGAGCGGCGCCGCGCTGCAAGCCTCGCGGCTTCGCCGCCGCCGGCCCCGTCACGCGCGCGCCAAATGGAGGCGGCTAGACGCCAAAGGTACGCGGAACCCGGCACGACGCCGCCCCGGCCAGCCGTCGAGTAACTTGTTGTACTTCTAGGTCTAGCCACATCTATGTTCAATTACGCGGGCACGAGCCGCGCCGGCGCCGGCGCGGCGACGGCTAAGCCCCGGTCGTCGGGCTCGATCCGCCAGACGAACCAGCAGCCCTCGAAGCCGTCGATGAGACGGGACTCGTCGAACCGATCGTCGAAGTCTATTGTTGGAGGGGGCGGGTCGCTTTGGCGCGTGCAGTGGAAAATGAAGGCCCGCGTCCTGGAACCGGTCCGGCACCGGACGCGACATCGCCACTGCGGCAGGTGCACGCCATCGTATTCGCGGATCGCGAGCGACGAGGAGATCTCGTACCTGTCGTGGCCGATCAGTCCCGGGCACGAATCGCGCAGCGCTATCTCGAGCTTTTGCAGAACGACTTCGCGCGACACCTCGTAGTGGCGGGCGTCGCCTCGCGCCGCCTCGTCGATGGCGAGCCTACGAGCGCGCGAGAAGAGCTCGTAGGTCCGGGCGACGTCGTTTCGTCGAAGCGCGTCCAGCTGTGCGACGACGACGTCCGCTGGCGGCGTCGCGCGAGACGGGAACTTGAGTGCTTTAGGAGCAAAAGTGACGGCGTGAGCGCTTAGGATCATCGTTGGCCAGAGCATGCTGCTCTGGGGATGTGTTAGCGTAACTGTTGGCTGCCCGCGGCTTATACAGCTGGTGCGGAGCTACCAGAGAAGACCCAGTGAACAAGTTTCGTCAAGGAAATGCAACAAGACGGCCCGTTTTCTTGAAAATTGGCAGGGCAGTCGATCAGGCTAGCGGCTGTAAGACACTAGCAAGCACGAGTTTTGGACGCGGTGCCGGAGAAGGTCCGCTTGCGCGGAGCGCATTGCAGGGCCGAACCGCAGCCAGAAAAACGCTTCGACGCGCTGCGACGATCTGTCTGAGCAGTGTCTGCCCCCGTGCGCCACCTGATCCATTCCAGAGATTGACCTCTCTGGTGACTCTCCGGCCGACGCGAGCCCGTCTGCCGCGCCAGCGACCGTAAGACTGCGCCGCCAGCACCGCAGCAATCATGGCCGACGTCGAGGACCTCCGCAGCGCCAGCGATGACGAAGCAGAGGAGTCCGAAGATGACTACGCGTACGAATCCGAAGCGTCGACCGACCCGGTAGCCGACGCCGGCGACCAGCTCGACGTCGACGTCGCCCGGTGTTGCGCGCGCTTCGGCGACGAGAGCGCGGAGCGGTCGACGACGAAGGGGAGCCGGACGCTCATCGTGACCCTCAAAATTGATCCGACGCGGTCGCAAGCCTCGGCGGAGACACGGCAAGCTTGGGGATTGACCGCGCCGCTCTCCGCAAAGCTCGTGTTCTCGGGTGGCGCGACGCAGTACGCGTCCGGCTACTGCGACGCTGGCATCACAGTCACGGCCCCCGAAGGCTGCATCGTCGGGCGGCAGGTCGAACGGCTGCTGGAGGCTTTTTGGCGCTCGCCCCTGCACAAACGACAACGAGATACCGAGGGCTTGCTTTACGCAACGCTCGCCTACGCAAATCAGAGAATGGGCTCCTTAGCGGACGTCTGTGCAATATGTGATGCCCCTCTAGCGTTCGGAGAAGCCTCGATCCTGCCGTCGGTATGCGGGCGGCCCCTGTGTGCCCACCAGCTCGAGACCTTTGGGAAGCTGCTCGTCGGCGCGACGTGCCTCGCGGCCCGCGCCGACGTCCTCGACCTGCTCGTCGCGACGACTCGGCTCGCCGCGCGGTCGCGGCGCGCGGCGGACATCCTGCAGCCGCCCTGCGTCCTCGACGGCACGAGCGTCGGCGCGGCCGCCGCGGCGAAGATTTTGGACCGCTTCCCGTCCTTCGAGCGCATCCACGAGACGGCGCGGAACGACGGCCAGTCGGCCGCCGGCTTCGCGGCGGTGGAGGGCGCTTTGCTCAAGGTCGATAAGCAAGCGCCGGCGGCCCTGCGCTGGATCATGACGTCGAACAAGGCTCATTTGGTTGCGCTGCCGCCGAATATGCGGTTGCTCGAGCGCATCGCGCCGGAAGCAACGTGCCGCCAGTTTATTATGTTGAGCCAGCCGCCGGCGAGGCAAGCTAGGTTCGCGGCTTTGAAGGCGCGGCACGGCAGCAAGTTCGCGTGGCACGGCTCGCCGGCCGAAAATTGGCATTGTATCTTGCGATCCGGCCTGCGGTCGGCGTCGGGCACGAAATTGCAGCTCCACGGCGCCGCGCACGGGGCTGGCGTGTATGTCTCGACGTCTCTGTCGTATTCTATTCGCTACGCCATGTCCGCCCGGCGCCAGCACCGCGGCGCGCTTCCGGGACGCGCCGGCGCCGCGGCTCCGGAACCCGAGACGCCGCAGTTCAACGATTCCTTCTTCGGGTCGCCGGACCTGAGGATTATTGCGTTGTGCGAGGTGGCTGAAGTTCCTGGAATTACCAAGAGTGCCAACATCTGGGTGGTCCCCGACGAGGACGCGGTCGCGACGCGGTTCCTGTTCGTGTATCGGGGGGAGGCCCTGCAGGCGCGCGACGCGGCTGGCGAGAACACGCTCGCGCCGGCGTTTGATCGGGAAGTCCGGGCGCGCGTCGACGCCTTGAAAAGTGCGCGGCGGCCCGTGACGCCCGCGCCGCGAACGGAGCCGCCCCCGCCGCCGGAGCTGCCGCCCGCGAAGGCCCAGCGGACTCAAGGTCCCCCGGGCGCGCCGCCGAAGTGGCTGGGCAAGACCGGGGTTCCTCGCATCATGAGCGAGTTCCAGTCGTTGCGGAAGTGGGCGTCGGCCCCGCGCGTTCATGATCTGGAACTCGTCGGCGACGCGGCGACTACGTGGCGCTTTTCCGTCGCGGACTTCGACGGTGACTGCCCGGCTGGCCGTGATCTCAACGGAGACCTGGCGCAGCTGCGCGTTCCGATCCGCATGGAGATCACGTTTCCCTCGGATTACCCGACGCGGCCGTTCTTCCTGCGCTGCGTCTCGCCGCGCTTCTGCTGGTACACGGGCCACGTGACCGCCGGCGGGGCCATCTGCATCGAAGCTTTGACAACTTCCGGATCGCCCGGGTCGTGGAACCCGTCCTTAAACGTCGAGGCGATCCTGCACACGGTGTTCGCGAACTTCCTCGACACGACGTCGCAATTGATACGCACGGCCACGGGGCCGGGCGGGCGCTCGGGGCCGCTGCGCGTCGACCTCCAGCGCCGCTACTGCCGCGACCCGCTCCAGGAGTATACTGTGCACGAGGCGCGGTCGGCCTTCGACCGCATGCTGCGGCACCACGCGGCGAACGGGTGGTGATTGTTCCCCTCTCCCCTGTCCTAATGAAGACGTGTATACTTGCTCCTGGTCGTGGAGCGAGAGTCGTGCGACGAGAAACCCGTTTTGCACTGAAATTGCAGCAGGGCATGCTCGGCGCTCACTCTCCGAGGCTCGTCGTTGGCGTCGTCGACAGGCACATTCTCTTGGTGGTTGGGTACGCCACGGGTTGGCTGGGCTCGTCGCGATCCACCGATCGTGAGTCTCAGGTTAGACTGCTCCTGTGACTCTGTGAGGCCTGTCTCTAGTGATTCGCATTGCTCGCAGCGGACCGACCGCGGCGGGCGGACAAAGTATCCACCGTCGTCGTCTCGACTGGGTCAGATCGCTCTCGCGCGCGACGATGCCGATGAAACCGCTCTACGCCGGCCTGATCACGGCCGCCGCGATCGTCGGCGCGATTCTCATCTGCGTGGGCTGCCGTCGCTGCCAGTGCGCATAATTAAGGTCCAATTCGCACGCCATCGACGCGACCTTCTCGCACGCAGGTCGGTGCTACCGCACCCGCGACTACGACGATGGCAAAGCAAGACGATACATTCCCGGCATCACGGACGAGGAGAACGCGCTCGTCGACGAGCGCTACTACCACGACCGGACGTCCGGCCAGGAGGGCAAGGAGTTTTAAGCGTAGTAAATCTCCAAAACTTAAATCACTCCGCCCGCTGCAGCAGCGCCCGCGCGAGCACCGCGGCAATAAATGAAGGCAGCACCAGCGCCGGCGCCTTGAGCAGTTCCGCGACCAATAGTGCTCCGGTGACGGGAGTGCCGAAAAAGGCCCCGAGACAGGCCGCGGCGGCGTAGCGCGCGACGGTCGGCGACACGGCCGCGCCGCCGAGCGCGCCCAGGATTAGGGTGGGTGCGAAGAGGCCTCCGACCAGGGGCGAACTGACACAAGCACCAGTCGCCGCGACCTTCGCCGCAGCCAGCGTCAGCACGCGGTTCCGCGACAACGACCCGGCTAAGGCAGCTTTAAAGGGCGCCGAGTGCCAGAACAGAATCATGGGCGAACCTACCGCTAGAGTGATCGCACCGGTGATGGCCGCGGCTCTAGCTGCATCCAACGAGTCGTTGACGGACGGCGCCCTCTTGAACAAGTCGGCGCTCGTTCGCAAGGCCTTGGCGAAGACCGCTGCGACGAAGGAGGCTATGACAACATCTTGCGCCACGCTCATGAGGGGTCCCACATCTGTCAGTTTCCAGTTCGTCACGACTGCTGCGAGCCCTTTGCTGCCTTTTCTAGTGGTGCTAGGAACACCTAACAGAGCGCGCGAGACGTAGGACGCGACGCCCGCCGCCGTAATTGCGGACACCGCGGCCGTCGTATCAGCATTTTTAGTATCAGACTCCAAGGCAAACGCTACCGCAGCGGTAGGGGCATCAAAACCTGCCGCGACGCCGGCGGCGACGCCGGCCGCGGCCAGCGCGTTTGGCTTGCCGCCTTGGGACGCCGCCCACTGGCCCGTCGCGGCACCCAGCTCGACGCAGGGCCCCTCCGGACCCAAAGAGCAGCCGCTTCCGAGCGTCAAGGCAGCCGCGGCGCCGCGCGTCGCCTGGTCCCGCTTCTTCAGCGGTTCTCTCCGCAGTGTGACGTCTTTGAGTTGTGCGACGGTCTTGCCCCCCTGCAGCGCTTTACCGACGATCAGCGCGCCAATAACGGGCCCGAGGATGAACTTCGGGTCCTTGGCGCAGACGTCAAAACTCAAACCCTTGAAGAAGACGTCCCCATGCAACGTGTCCACGCATTTGCGGAACCCGGCGATGATGGTGCCGCCCACAGCACCAATCTGCACGCTGCGGGCGAGCGTCTCTACTGTACTGTCGCCCTTGGTTTCGGTTGTGGTTGAAGCGAGGTGCAGGCGCGGCCTGATGAGGCGCGGCGGGGCGACGAGGGCATGTGCGAGGTGGCCGAGGAGGGCGGCGCGGAGGAGCATGGTGGTGGTTGCGGCTGGCGTGTAGGTATGAATGCAGCGCTGCGAGAGCAAATTCAGTGGGGCGTATGTCTAAGAACTCAAAATCACAGCTCTGAGTTCAATTAAGTGTGTTACATGACGCTAGCTCGACTATTTTTTGGGGTGTGTCATCGCCGCATCTTGGCCATACGCCGCACTGTTGCAGCCAAAACCCACTGCGAGTGCACCTCGGCTGCACCGTCATCCTCCACGCCAAGCTTCGAGCCACAGCGACATCTCCGCCGATCCACAGCATGAGCGAGTACCCAGCGGACACGCCGGCGCAGCAGAAGCTGCGCGATATACTCATCGCCGAGAAGCAGGAGCACCTCTACAAGGACTGGAAGGCGAGCGACACGAAAGAGCAGCGCAAGGCGTTTTACGATCAAATCGCGACCCTCGACGGCGCGTATCCCGGCGGCTTGAAAGCCTACCTCGCGTCGGCGCGCGATCTGTTAGCGGCGTCGGCCAAGGGCGCCAACCCCTTGGAGGGCTGGACGCCGTCCGTGCCCCAAGGCGAATCGTTGCAGTTCGGCAGCGAGGCCTGGTTGCAAGCGGAGGACCTTGGCAGTCAAGAGGTCTCCAAATGCGCCTTCGTGCTCGTCGCGGGCGGTTTGGGCGAAAGATTAGGCTATTCCCGCATCAAGGTCGAGCTGCCGACGGAGACGGCGTCGGCGACGAAATACCTCGAGTACTACGTCAAGACGTTACTAGCCTTAGGTGACCGGCTGCCTTTGGCCATCATGGTGTCCGGCGACACCGAGGCCATGACGCGGCAACTCTTGAAGGAAAATAACGACTTTGGAGCCGCCAAGGGCCAGATCACGCTCATGAAGCAGGAAAAGGTGCCCGCGCTCCAGGACAACGACGCTAGAATAGCACCCTTATCAACGTATGAGGTGCAGGCCAAGCCCCACGGCCACGGCGACGTCCACGTTTTGTTACATCAGTCCGGTCTCGTGAAGAAGTGGGCTTCGCAGGGCCGGAAGTGGGTCTACTTCTTCCAGGACACGAACGCTCTAGGATTTCGACCGTTGTTGGCTACGTTAGGAGTGTCGAAACAACATAATTTGCACTGCAACTTTCTGACCGTTCCTAGATTGCCCGGCCAGGCCGTGGGCGGCGTGGCCAAATTAACGCATGAAGATGGCCGCGAGATGACGCTGAACGTCGAGTACAATCAATTGGGACCTCTCCTGAAAGCTACCGTCGATCCCAGAGGAGATGTGGCCGGCGCCGACGGAGTCCACTCGCCCTACCCGGGCAACATCAACCAGTTCGTCTTGGCGTGTGGGCCCTACGCCCAAACTTTGGAGAAGACGCGCGGCGTCATGGGCGAGTTCGTGAACCCCAAATACGCGGACTCGACGAAGACGACCTTCAAGAAGCCCGCCCGGTTGGAATGCATGATGCAGGACTACCCCAAGGTGTTGGCGAAGGAGGAGAAGGTCGGTTTTACGTCCGTGGACGCCTGGATCTCGTTCTCGCCCTGTAAAAATGCCACGGCCGACGCCGCCACGAAAAGTCCACCAGCGTGTGCTTTATCGGCAGAAGCGGACCAGTACGCCCACTGCGCGGAAATGTTACGGTGGTGCGGGTGTGCCGTCGAGAAGCAGTCCATGCCGGAGGCGTGGGGCGGCGTCGCCGTCGACAATCTAAGGCCGGCCATCGTCCTCCTGCCGTCCTTCGCCACCTCTCTCAAGGCGCTGAAGGGTCGCGTGCCCTCCCCAAAATTCGTGACCGTGACGGAGCGCTCCACTTTAATACTGGAGGGCGACGTCACCGTGAAGTCGCTCCAATTGGACGGCGGCCTCGTCGTCAAATGCGCGCCGGGCGCGTCGTGCACGATAGAGCACTGCGTCGCGGCGAACGCGGGTTTCGTGCGGGGCCCGGCGCCGGGCGACGCGCCGGAAGCCACGGCGATCCGCGGCTACGTCACCGTCAGGGGCGGCGACGTGCCGTCGTTCGACTTTACGAGCGGGTCCTGGGTCGTGACGAGCGAGGGCAGCGGCGTCGTGGCGCGGCGCGCGGCCGAGGAGGGGTGCGCGGGATGCGTGGTGGCCTAACCTTATCAAGTCTAGTCTCTAGTGCTAGTCGCCGCGTCGGCGGCGTCAACGTTTCCTTATTTTTTCTCCGTGAGATGTCGTTCGGGGGTCCGGGAGGTCTCCTTACTGCTGGTAGGGGTCTCGCCGCCTCTCGTCCCGGCGCGGCGCGGCGGCGGCGTACGAGCTTGTAGCGCGCGCCCGATCTGTGCGATGCTCAGGGATGCTCATGCTTATCGAGCAGCTGCCCTTAAGCACAACGTCGGGGCTGCGCTAACACAACAGCTACAGCTGAAGAAGGGAGGCGCCCAAACGCGCACCGATTTGGCATTTGGGGCAGCCTAAAAGCCCGGAGCAGCTTGACTCCATACTGTAGACATAGAGTGTTGTAGCACAAAATGGGTGCTGGCGTGTCGACGGAGGGCGCACCACTGTCCGAGGTAGCCATCAAGAATGAAATCGGCGTGCTGTACGACGCGGAGAAGAAGAAAGCCTTTGATGCCGCCGCGACCGAGGGCCCCGATGGGACGCGCGTGGCTGCCTGGCCTACCATCGAGGCCCACGCCAAGGAGCACGACGAACGCGCGCTCGACCCGCGGAAATGCATGTTTCACAACCTGAAGGCCTTCAAAGCAGCGCGTGAACAAATCGACGAGATCGCGCGCGTGCACATCAAGGGTGATGTGAAGAAGATCCCCTGGGTGGGCAAGAATTTAGGAGACGAGTGTCGGCAGTGCGGCCTCGACGGCAAGCCGGCCGCGTCGCTCGACGCGCTGTACGAGGTCGCCGTGCTGGCGAGGGTGCAGTTCGAGGAAATTATGACGGCCGCGTGCCCTGAAAGCGGTGTAAAGCTGATGTTCGCGCCGCTGAAAGGACGCGACCGCGCCGGCGCTAAGGCGCGCGACGAGTACGCGGACAAGACCGCGCCGTGCTACTCGTGGCTCTTCGACATTACGCGCGGGGCGGCCCTCTGTCAAACGGAGGACGCCCTCGTCAGTTTGTACAAGGCGCTGGAGGCCGACGACCGCGTGGATATCGTGCGGACGAAGAACCGGTTCGCGCCGCCGCTCTTCAACGGCTATCAGGATATTTTGATGAACGTCGCCGTGAAAGTCGAGAACGTGTCGCACATGTGCGAGCTGCAAATTCACCTCATGCCGATCAAAGAGTCGGAAGCGCTGCACCAGAGCCACACGGTCTACGAGTATTTCCGGTCGTTTTTCTTGGGAAATTCAGACGCCGTCGCGCAGCGGCTCGAGATGCTGTGCAAGCTTCCAGTTGACGAGGCGAACGATGTGGAGGAGTTGGTGGACCACGTGCTCGGGTCCGACGCGGACGCGAGTTTGCTCGAGGGGCTCTGCGATCTGCTCGAGTCGATACAGGAATCTGCGGGCGTCGTGAAGGTCCGGGAGGCTATCCTAGCGGAGAGGGAGCGCGCGTTTGGTGCGGAGAGCAAGGAGACGGGCGTGGCGCTGGGGAACCTCGGGAACGCGTACGCCGACCTAGGCGACCACGCCAAGGCACGAGACATACAGGAACGCGCGCTCGCGATCAAGGAGCGGGCGTACGGCCGCGACCACGTGCAGGTGGCCACCACGCTGACGAACCTCGGGAGCGCGTACGGCGACTTGGGCGACCACGCGAAGGAGCGAGACGTGCTGGAGCGCGCGCTCGCGATCAAGGAGCGGGCGTACGGCCGCGACCACGTGCAGGTGGCCACCACGCTGACGAACCTCGGGAGCGCGTACAACTCTCTCGGCGAACCTGCCAAGGCACGAGCCATTTATGAGCGCGCGCTCGCGATCGAGGAGCAGGCGTACGGCCGCGACCACCCGAGCGTGGCCCCCACGCTGACGAACCTCGGGTGCGCGTACGGCGACTTAGGCGACCACGCGAAGAAGCGAGACATGCTGGAGCGCGCGCTCGCGATCAAGGAGCGGGCGTACGGCCGCGACCACGCGAGCGTGGCCCTCACGCTGTCGAACCTCGGGTGCGCGTACGGCGACTTAGGCGACCACGCGAAGAAGCGCGACATGCTGGAGCGCGCGCTCGCGATCGACGAGCGGACCTACGGCCGCGACCACGTGAATGTAGCCGGCACGCTGGGGAACCTCGGGAACGCGTACGGCGCCTTAGGCGACAACGCGAAGAAACGAGACATGCTGGAGCGCGCGCTCGCGATCAAGGAGCGGGCGTACGGCCGCGACCACGCGCAAGTGGCCATCACGCTGAACAACCTCGGGCTCGCGTACGGCGACTTAGGCGACCACGCGAAGAGTAGAGACGTGCTGGAGCGCGCGCTCGCGATCAAGGAGCGGGCGCACGGCCGCGACCACCCGAAAGTGGCCGGCACGCTGAATAACCTCGGGAACGCGTACGGCGCCTTAGGCGACCAGGCGAAGAAACGAGACATGCTGGAGCGTGCGCTCGCGATCAAGGAGCGGGCGTACGGCCGCGACCACGCGCAAGTGGCCGCCACGCTGGATAACCTCGGGAACGCGTACGGCAGGTTAGGCGACTACGCGAAGCAGCGCGACGTGCTGGAGCGCGCGCTCGCGATCAAGGAGCGGGCGTACGGCCGCGACCATCCGGAAGTGGCTATCACGCTGGGGAACCTCGGGAACGCGTACGGCGCCTTGGGCGACTACGCGAAGAAGCGAGACATGCTGGAGCGCGCGCTCGCGATCGAGGAGCGGGCGTACGGCCGCGACCATCCGGAAGTGGCCAGCACGCTGACGAACCTCGGGGACGCATACAGTAAATTAGGCGACCACGCAAAGGCGCGAGAGGTGCTGGAGCGCGCGCTTTCGATCAAGGAGCGCAAGTACGGCCGCGACCACGCGCAAGTGGCCAGCACGCTGAATAACCTCGGGAACGCGTACGGCGACTTGGGCGACCACGCGAACAAGCGAGACGTGCTGGAGCGCGCGCTCGCGATCAAGGAGCGCAAGTACGGCCGCGACCACGCGCAAGTGGCCAGCACGCTGAATAACCTCGGGAACGCGTACGGCGACTTGGGCGACCACGCGAAGAAGCGAGACGTGCTGGAGCGCGCGCTCGCGATCAAGGAGCGCAAGTACGGCCGCGACCACGCGCAAGTGGCCAGCACGCTGAATAACCTCGGGAACGCGTACGGCGACTTGGGCGACCACGCGAAGAAGCGAGACGTGCTGGAGCGCGCGCTCGCGATCAAGGAGCGCAAGTACGGCCGCGACCACGCGCAAGTGGCCAGCACGCTGACGAACCTCGGGATCGCGTACGGCGACTTAGGCGACCACGCGAAGAAGCGAGACGTGCTAGAGCGCGCGCTCGCGATCAAGGAGCGCAAGTACGGCCGCGACCACGCGCAAGTGGCCAGCACGCTGTTCAATCTCGGCATAGCCCATGGCAACCTCGGCGACAACGCCAAGAAACGCGAGCTCCTAGAACGTGCTCTCCCGATATATACGCGCACCGGCAATCGTATGACAAAGAAGTGCCAAAAGCACCTCGCCGAACTATCTTTATCATCTGGGCCGACATCAGGCAGTTCCACTTGCGCAATTCAGTAAGGTCCTATTTCTTGTAAATGAAGGAGACTAATGTGCCGCTAGCAATGTGCCATCATCCTCACGGCGCCGCCGAGTTTTTCCACTCAGGCTTGTTTTTCCGAGCTCACTGGCAATGATTGGAATCCATGTGATTGGCCCGCGCGCGATCAATAAGTATTATGGGGATACCGCAGCGCAGTGCCCTGTACGCCATCGTCGCTATCACACAAAACACATTAGAGACTACTCCTCCCGAAAAAACTTCACGCCCGCCTCGGCCGACGTCGCGCCCGTGAAGACGGCGCACCGGTCCGCGGCCTCGAGCGCGTCCAGCGCCGCCGTCCGCAGCCGCGCGTCGGCGCCCGCGAGCGGGCCGTCGTCGTCGAGCTCCGCCAGCGTGAAGACGCCGCCGAGCCTGCCCGTCGCCTTGGCCCACTCGTAGAGCTGCCGCGCGAGGTCCTTCGGCTGCTGTTCTAGGACGAACAAAGCGCCGTTCTCGAGCAGCTCGCCGCGGCCCGCGCGGCACGCCGCCTTCGCGACCTCGCGTCGACCGTTCTCGTCGAGCCTCCGGTTGATGGTTTCATTGACGAAGACGTCGCAGCTCGCCACGTCCACGGTCCAGCTGTTCTGCGCCTTGCACCAGCGCCACAGCAAATCGATCCACACGTTCAGCTGCGCCTCGCGCGTCGCCGCGTGCGGCTGCAGCGTGTAGAGCGGCGGAAAGGCCTGCCAGTCCTCGTCGGACCAGGCGTCCTCCTCTGCCGCCGCGAGCTCGGCCATCGCAGGAGTGCCGCGAAGCCGGTTAGTCGTTGTGCCTCGATCGATGCGTGTCGCGCAGCGGCCGCTTTACATACACAGCCATGCGTACGGGTTTGAGGGAAAACCCGTCCCATGCCGATAGATGCACCCGGCCAACCGCTCCCAGGGTGTCTCACAGCACCCCTTAAAAATCTCTATAGAAAGCACCACCCCACGCCAAAGTACATGCTTAGAAATTTCCTGGACAGCCAAAAAAAAACAGGCTGCCCCCATGGCCCTCCAGCTGGCCATCGAGCAGGGCGGCATCCTCGAGCACGACGCGGCGGAATCCAAAAAGCAGGGCGCCGCCGTCTGGTACAAGGACGAAGGGGGCCAGCACAAATGTATATTACTGAAGCTTTCACTAAATGACAGCACGGGCAAGAAGGTGAAAAAAGATGTGAAAGTAAAGTGCGCGCTGCGCTACGCCGACACGGGCAAAATCGTCGAGAACCAGTCGATCCTGCGGGTCTGGACGGAAGATGGTAGGAAACGGGGCTTGTCACTGAAGGGCGGGTTGTTGACCGTGAAGGCTCGAGTGGAGGACGTGTCGAAGAACCACCAGGGCCAGTGTTTTTGTGTGGAGGTGTCGTGTGACGAGGAGGGCATCGAAAGTGTGAGAACGCAGAAGGTGCATGTTAGGTCGAAGAGGAACAAGCGGCGCCGGGCGTCTACCTCTCCTCCTCGTACTAGGGCACCTCTACCGCAAGTCTCGGAGGATGGCCTGCCGTCGTCGGTGGCGGAGTGGATCCAGGAGGCTGTGTCTTCGTTAGATGAAATGCGCTGGAGGGTCTCGGGCGTAGACTACCAGATGCGCAACCCCAACGCCATCATCGATACACTACAAAGAAAGTACGAGAAGGACATCGCACCTTTATTAGGAGAAAACCAAAAGAGGAAGAAGCCGCGGAGCGTCCCGCCGATGCAAGCACCCTCTATGAGCCGCATGCGCACGTCGGCGGGGATGACGCTGGCAATCTTGGACGAGGCCGAGGGCCAGAGCGCGCTCCACGCGCTGGCCGGCGCTGGAAGCATGGCGCCGCCCGTGTTACAGCGGGGCGTGTCCTCGGTCTACACGGGCGGTCCCGCCGGCGACGGCTCCGGCCATGGGGAGGACGTGCCCTTGCCGCCGTTCACGGAGACGGCCCAGAGCCGCGAGGTCGAGTCCCAAGTGAGGACGGTGCTCGCGAAGAAGTTTCGCCCGGTGCGCGACGGCGCGGTCCTCGGCTTCCCGGCCTACGACGCGGACAAGAACCTGGTGGGCTTGTACCGGGACCAGAACGGCGCGCCGGTCTTCGTGCCCGCGTCGGAGGCCGCGTCGGGTTTGGAAGATGGGGACCATGCCGCGGCGCGGCTTGCCTACGACCGCGAAACATCGAACAAGAGCGACTGCGTCCATAGCTTGGCGACGCACGGCGCGCTCGACCGGCTCAAGGACGCGGCGTTATTGTACTGCTACTCGAAGGAGCCCTGGGCCGAGCTCGACCTCGGCGAGTAGTCGAGCGGTCATCTAATTAGTCGCTGGCCTAGTCGCGTCGAGGCCAGAGGAAATAAGGAGGGGGACTTGGAGGGCGGCGCGCAGAAAAACACGTGCGTCGTCACGAGACGTCGTCACGGCTCCGACGGCGCCTCGACGTCGTCGGCGCCGGCGGGCGCCTCGACGACGGGCGGGTCGCCGTCATCAATCTCGGGCTCCACGAAATGGCGGCCGATCCAGCCGTCGGGCGCGAGGGGCCCGCCGCCGGCGTTGAACCAACTTCCGCCGTTCTGCTCGGCCTCGCGGATCTTGTCGTTCATGCAGAGGACCGCCATGCACGCGCCGCCTCCCCCAAAACAAGCGCAGGCGACGGCACCGATGATGCCTAAGAGGCCGCGCACGTGGTAAAATAGATCGGGCATGAACATGGCGATGAGGAAGCCCGACACCCACATGCCGACGATGATGCCCACGTGCGCGCACCGATTCTTGCCTGCGCGCAAATCAACCAGTGAGGAGCTGGCGTCGCGTCGATGGCGTGGCGGTCATGATTCAGCCGCGGGCGAGAAGCGCCGCGACCTTGCTTTATGCACTGTTGCTTTGCGGGCCCAGTCGGTGGCTTGGGTCGTGTTCTGGCAGAAGCCGTTGTCGCCGGCCGAGCAGCACATGCCACCCCCTGAGTTTTTTTCTCCCTGGGCCATGGTGATAGAGTCCGCGTGGGGGCTGCCCGCAGCGAGCACTGAGCAAAAACAGCCAGGATCGTCTAGCGCGAGGCCACTAGCGCCGCCGCAGCTGCAGCACTAGTCTTGCTTAGAGCAGAACCCTTACTCCGCCACGCGCTCCGCGACGAGCGCGGCCCGCTCGTCGACGCGGGCCCTTATACGAGCGACGGCCGCGTTGACGGCCGGATCGAGCCCGCCGCCGAACGCCGACAAGGCCTCGTCGACCTTGGCGACCATCTCCGCGTCCCAGGTCGTCGTCGAGTCGATGGAAGCCACGAGCTTCTGGAGCGCGTTCAGCCGCACCTCGAGGTGGACGACGTCCTCGCGCGTCGCGGCCGCCGCGCCGTGCGCCGGCGGCACGGCCCGCCAGACGGCCCGTCGCGCTTCGACGGACGCATCTAGTGCTTCGCGCTGCGCCGCCGTCGACTCGTCGATTGCATTATCGCCCAGGATGGACTTGAGGCGTGCCAAATCCTCGACCTGCCCATCACTAATAAGATCGCCGCGCACGATCTGGCAGACGACGTCCGCCTCCTCCAAGTCCGCCGCGGTTCCAATATCCTCACCCGTTGTGTTATCCCGTAACCGGATGCGATCGACCTCGAGGTCCAGCTTCGCGGCCACGGCGCATCGCACCGTCGCAATCGTCTCCTCCGGCGCCACGACGAGCGAGAGCTTGCCCTTCGGTTTTACGGGCCACGCGCCTTCCCCGAACACGCACGAGAACTCGAAGCTCGCGTCGCGGGGCGGTTCCTCGTCCTCGACGTCGTCCTCGACGGCGCCCGCGTAGGGCGTCGTGGCTTTCGGCGTGGCCGGCACGGGCCGCGGCGTCGTCTTCCGCGCGCTCTGTTTCACCGCGGGTGCTACCGGCGTCGTCGCTCTAGGTAAGGTGACGCGGTGCACGGCGTCGCCCATGAGCTCCGACATCTTGGCCTCGAGCGCGTCCATCTGGGCGCTCAGCCGCGTCTCCATCGCTCTCAAATCGCCGGCGTGCGGCGACGGGCCGCCGAAGAAGCCACTCTGCGACGCGTCGAACGGCGACGTGAGGACGGTTTGCATCCCCGTCTCGTCGTCAACGGCCTCGTCGTCGTCCTCCAAGTCGCCGGCGAGGCAGCCCTGAGGCTGTGCGGGTTGTGACTGAGAAGGTAATGACCCGCGTAGAGCCGCGAGTTGCGTCTGCACCTGCATGGCGAGCTCCCCGCGGATGGATCGCTCCAGATCCGCGATGCGATCATCTAACGGTTCCTGTTGCCCCTGATCCAGGCCGTCCTGGACGACCATGATACAATCACCGTCGCGCACGCCCGCGTCGCCTAGGGTGACGTCCGCAGCCAACCTTCTACCGCGAAAGTAGGTCCGGCCCGTATACCCCGCCCTGTTTCTCAAATCCGCCGCAGTAGTACCTTCTTGAATGGCGTGCTGCGTCGCCGTGCCGTCGGGCAGCGTCACATAGACAGTAGCATCCCCAAGGGGAAAGTTCACGGACGGTTCCGTGGCCACGGACATGGGCTGGACGACCGGTGCGGGAGGTCTTGAGGAAGCCGACATGACGAGGCCCTGGTAGGCGTGCGCCGCGTCCCTTTTTGAGGCCAAATCTCTTTCCAGCATCTTCACCCGAGCGTCTAATTTTTTGGCGCGCTTGCGATATCTCTCCGCATTCCTAGACGACTCCGAGCATGCTTGGGAAGCTTTATCGAGCCCTTCAGCTAATACGTCTTGCACGTTCAGCAGATATTCTAAAGTTAACTGAGACAGGCGGAACAGCTTCCGGAAGGCCGCGTGCCCCTCGCCGGCATCTAACACTTCCGGCAATCTCCCGAACACGAGCGGCTCGAGGTGCCTCTGCAGGGCTTCTATATCAACATCCTTCTCGATGCGCTCCAGATCGATGTCGCGGATCGCCTCCAGATCTAATTGCGTGCTCCTATCGGCGAAGTAGAAGTTCTTCGTGGAGAGGAGGTCTCCTGCTGTTGATGATGGCGCGGGCAGCCAGGTCGCATCTTTATTAGGTGCGCCGGCGCCGACGACCTTGGAGCGCAGCGGTTCGAGAGGCATCTTTGTCCCTGTGATGTACTGCCGGTACGGCAGGTCTCACGGCGCGCGAGACTCGACGCTACTGCTGCGGCGGTGCCGTCAGGTCCTGCACGAGCCTGGTAGGTCGCACGGCTTGCGCGACTCCACGAGACGGCGGACCGCGTGCTGTTTATGAGCAGCCCCAGGTGAACGGTTGGGCTGCCCCGTACCTCTCGGCCTGCTCGATTCTCGCCCGCATGGCCTCGTGTTCTGACTCTACTCGTACAAGAGCTCTGGCGCCTGGAAGAAAACCCCGCTTCCCGCTCTCTAGTATGTCTTATGCCGCTAGCTGCTTGTGCTTTTTGCCTCTCGCGCGACGGCTGCTACGGTACTTTGTAGACGCTCTGCGAGCTGTCGTGAACGGTCGCAACCAGCGCACGGCCGCCGGCCAGCGCTGCAGCTCTTGCGAGTGCAAAACAACAAGTGGGCAGCAATTGCATTGGACAGCCGCACTGGACTGCAAGCACGTAGCGGCGACGCATTTGCAGCTTCCTGTCCATTGCACGATGCCTAGTCATCAGTGCAGGCCGTGTACCGCGGTCGCACTGATCACACTCCTTGCTGGGCATGCCTGCAGCGCCTGGCAGCCGCTGCACCAAAGGCATCACCACACAACAATGCGAGCGAAGAGGGCAAAAAAAGTCGACCGCGAGGCCGCGTGGGCGGAGAAGAAGGCGCGCGAAGCCCAAGATAAGAAGAGACGCAAGGGCCGCGCGACGGACATCGCGCCCGCGGCAGTCGTGGCGAACGGCGTGCCGATCCCCGAGGATCATAGATTTGAGCAATTTTTCTACGACGCGCCGACGAGCGCCAAGATGATGAGACTGGTAAGGCGCTTCGAGAAGCCGTTGCTAGTCTGCGTGCCGTCGATCGCGGCGAAGCTCGACAGTAGTGGAGACGACTACCTGCTCCTCGACCGCGACGAGCGCTTCGCCACGTTGAGGCACTACGAGCCCTTCGACCTGCGCTCCCCAAAAAGCGTTTCATATGATTTCGACGCGCTCTTTCTCGACCCGCCCTTCGCGAACGTCACGCCCGCGGAGCTCGCAGAAGCGGTCGCCGAACTCTGCGGCGATCGCCAGGTACCGCTCTTCGTCGGCTACAACCTGCAGCGCGGTGCCGAGCTCGTCGACGCCTTCGCTTCGTTTGATTTGAGGGATACGGGCGACGTCCTCGGCTACGCGACGGGCGTCATGGAGGGGCGGATCTCGCTGTTTACGAACTGGAGGCCCTAAGTATTGTGATATGTTATTTTACAGCCTCGCGGAGCCACGGGATAATCTCGTCGTAGTCCTGATCTTTGAGCACGGCCTGGACCTCGTGGCCGGCCCGGCCGAGGACGAGCGTGCGGTTCGCCCGGGGAATCACCTTCGAGAGCACGTGCAGGGGGACGTTCTTGTCCTGCGCCCCGGCGACGATGAACACCATACCCATGGCAAATTCGTTGACGAGACCCGCAGCCTCCCACATTTGGTCGTCGCCGCCCGGGAAATACGAGAGCTGGCTCGCGAGGATCTGTCGTGCGCGCTCGGGTTCGTGCCGCGGCTCGATCTCCGAGGTACCATTAATCACAGCACGGAGATAATTCGCGCGCGCCAGGGGGTCCGCGACCGGACACAGGGCCAGCGTAAATGAAAAATCCATCGCGCAGCCCCAGTGAAACGGGTCCGCGGCCAGGGCCAGGGCCATGTAACCACCGGAGGACGAGCCCGCGACGCCCCAGGCGAGGTCTGGAAACGCCTCGTGAGCCCACGCCGCGACGTCGCCCAGATCACGTAAAGCCCCCGGGTGCGGGTTCCCGGCGCCTTGCCGAAACGATGTGTCCAGCACCATCAGGCCCCGCCGTGCGAAGCCGCGGCCCAGCTCCTCGAAGGACTCACAAGTGCCTTCCGAGAAGCAGCCGCCGTGGGCGTAGACGACGCCGGCGAACGCGTCGTGCGCGTCATGCGGCCCCGGGGCTTGCTGCAGGACTGTCCAGTTCGTCGCCGGCGCGTAGACCCGCGCGTCGATGGCGTGGCCGTCGCGGGCGGGGATCGTGAACGCGTAGGTGGCGACCTCGTACGGGAGCTCGTCGCACTGCTGGGCATTTGCGGCCATGGCGACGACGAGCCAGCGGAGCATTAATCGAGCTTCGCGTCCGGCAGCCTTGGGATCGTCTTCTTGCTGCGGTGCTTGATGAGGGCAAAGGCGCCGGCCAGGCCCAGAACCACTGCTGCCGCGAGGAATGCTGGTGTTGACATTGATCCTTGCAATGCCTCGGCTTCGTTAAGCACCGTACTTGGCCACCACGCAAAAACTGGTGCTAGCGGCCGTAAGACACTAGCGAGGCACTCTCCTTTGCTTGCGGCGGCTTTGGGCGACGCAGCGGTGGAGACGTAAGGGTGGAACGCGAGAGAGACGTGCTTTTGGAACCGCGCAGCGCCATGTCATCTCCATCCGCATCGCCCGCAGCCAAGCGCTCGCGCACCGACGCGCCGCCGGGTGCCGCCGCCCAAGCGACGGCCGTCGCGCCCGCCAGACGGTCGCCCGCCGCGGGCGCCGCGCCGGGCCGGTCGCCACCTATAACAAAAACGAGCCCCGCACTCGCCGGCCTGCGCCCGGGCAAGTCACCGGCCCTCGCCGGCGCCGGCCTGCGCGGGCGCAGCCCAGGCACCGCGCAGAAGTCGCCCGCCGAAATCCTATCCTCAAAAAAGCGCCAGCGCACGCCCCCTTCGGCCGACCGGCGCGACCGGCCGGAATTACCCTGGACCGACCTCGTGTGTGTCGGGAAAGGTACTTATGGAGAAGTCTACCGCGCGCGGCCCGACGACGCGCGGCGACGTACCCAGGGCACGACCGTGGCCCTAAAAAAATTCATCCAGCGCGACGACGACTGGGGCTTTCCGATTACTACTCTTAGAGAGCACAAGATCCTGCTCCAACTCAGACATGCGAATCTCATACGGCTTCATGAAGTGTACTCGCCATCAAGTTCATATAAAAGCCCTGTTTTTATGGTCTTCGAGTACGCGGAGCTCGACCTGGAGATCGTCATCCAGTCGCCAGTGGTGAGAACGATAGACGAACCAAGACAAAAGTCCATCGTCCAGCAGATCTTGGAGGGCGTGCACTACATGCACGCGAACCAGGTCATGCATAGAGATTTGAAGCCGTCGAACTGCCTCATCACGCGGAAGGGCGACGTCAAGATCTGCGACTTTGGATTAGCAAGGTCGTACAAGCCCGGCCACGCCTATACTTTGCCTGTGGTCACTCTGAACTACCGCCCTCCGGAGTTATTGCTAGGTTGTCGGCACTACGGGCCGCCGATCGACGTGTGGTCTGTGGGCGCTATCTTTGCGGAGTTGTTGAAGCGGGAGATCGTGATCACGGGCCGAGACGAAGGGGATTACCTGCAGAAGTTGTACGCGTTGTGCGGCACGCCTCGGGAAGTAGACTGGCCCGAGGCCCGAAAAGTGTGTAAACATTGGCGCGAGGCGTGTGGGGTGCGAGGCGTGGAGGACAAGGTCACGACCGAGCCGTATCCGGTGGCCGCGTCGGTGCCGCGCCGGCGCCGCGTCCTGGAGGCGTTTGCGGAGAGGTCCGAGGCCGGCGCGAAACTACTTGACCGGTTACTGGCTCTCTCGCCGAAAAAACGCGTCACGGCCAAGGACGCGCTCGACGACGACTTCTTCTGGGAGGGGGCGCCGCCTTTAGCTGCTGGTGACCGTTCTTTACCCTGGGACTGCGACCTCGTGAGGGCGTCGCGCGACGACACGCAGCGGTCGCAAGCCAGAGCGCGGCAGAAGAAGGCCCAGCAGCAGCAGGCGGCTAAGTCCTAGTACATTGTTATCACATACATTACGTGGCCGGGCACATGCCTTGGGAACGCCTCCTCGGGCGTCCGCCGTAATAGGAGTACTCGTCCTCCAAGAGGCGTTCGCCCATCGTGTCGTAGCACGCCTGTTCGGGCGGACACCACGGCCTGTTCGCGTGTTCGCGCGTTCTATCCGTATGCGGTTTGAACGCGCCGTAGTCGCGATCGTGCGTGTAGGAGACGCACTCCGTATCCGGCTCGCCCGCCTCGGTGGCGTATCTCTCGCGGAGTCGTCGATAGGTCCGCGACGCGCGCCAGCGGTGGTTGTGGTTCCAGATGATCAAGTTGCGCCGCTCGCCGCTCTCGATGTCGTCGGCGCCGTGGCGCTTCGTACCGAGGTGCACGACGACGCGGCCCATCTCGTGGCGGTAGCGGAAGGCGAGCTTTCTATGTCGCGAGGTACCGGCGTCGCCGCAGAACGTTAGTCCAGCCCCGGTGAAGTTGCTATTGAGACACACATTAAATGTGACGTCGCTGTCGTCGGTGTGCATATCCAAACCAGGATCTTCGTCTTCCTTGTACCGTACTATAAAAGAGTGATGCGCGTCGAAGCGTGTCGACTGGAGCGGGAAGAGCAAACGCGCCACGGGCCACAGGATCTCCTGCTGTAACTGTGTGATGGCATCCCTCATCCCGATCTCATTTACTATTAACCCATAGTTGTTCATGGAATTTGGCCGTCTCACTGGTAAACCCGACGCGTCATAGTTATCTACCTCCCGTAAAAACGTCTCGCAGAAAGCTTTTGAGAACAACTCGAAGGAATAGACCCCAGAAGACTCTCGTACCACCGCGTCATGGAGGTAGCCCTCCCACGCGGCTGCAGCGACGGCGCGCGCCTCCGACGTGAGCCATTCGTCGCGCAGCAACGATTCGAACAATTTCGGTTCTCGTCGCAGCGGCACGTAGCGTTCCTCCGGAGTGAGCGTCGCGTTCCGTGCGCTCGGCGGGGGCTGCTTGCTCCGCTTCCAGCCACTCAGACTCAGCAGGACGAGCAGCGCTGTGCTCGAAATGCTGCGCACCGCTGCCGGGTGCATGGTCATGGGTGTCAGCGCATACTTGCGGCTGCCCTCGGCTGCCCCTGGCGCTCAGAGCCTCGTTTTGTGCTTGTGTGAAAATGCTAGTATGTATGTGCCGTTAGCTGCGCGAGCTCGCATCGAAAACAAGCTGCCTAGCTCGATCTGTAGCGGGCCTCGAAGCTCGTGGACGAGCAGGACTGCGCATTTCCATCGCACGCGCACGCCTTCGACGCGTGCTGCAAAACCATGGCCGACACAATCGAACAGCTCAAGGACAAGCTCCAAGCCCTCGAGGCCGACTCCGGCGGCAACAAGGACCGCAAGAAGTTGGAAGTAGCGCTGGAGCTCTGTGCAGCGCTCGCGGCGCTCGACATGAAGCGCGGCGTCGTGCAGTACGCCGATTTGGCCATCGACCTGGACGGCGACTGCGTCCCGGCTCATTGTTTTCGAGCTGAAGCATTACAAGCCATGGCCCAGCAGCGGCCTTCATCTAAAGCCGCATCAAAGGCGGCGAAGGCCTGCGCCAGGGGCCTCGCGGCCTGCGACCGCTGCGTCGCGCTCGAGGGGCTCTCGGGCTACCGAGCCCGGCTCGAGAGTATGCGGAGCGCCCTGCCGCCGCCGCCTCCCAAAAAGGCGTCGACGAAGTCCAGCGCACGACCGCCACAGAAGCTCGACAACGCCGTCGTGGACCTGTCGGAAGAGAGGCCTAGAAAAGTCGCGGTGACGACGACCGACGTGCGGAGTGCCGGCGGCGCGCCCCTGAGGCAGTCGGACTGGAACAAGAAGGACACGTGGGAGGAGCGCGACGTGACGGCCTGGGCCGTGGAACGCTTCGCGGAGCTGCTGAAGGAGGCGACCACGAGGGTCGGCCCGGATCTGCACGTGCGCTTCTGGGATTTGAGGCGGGTCAAGGGCGACGCGCAAGTTGTGGTGTTCCAGCGCAAGGTCAAGTTCCTCTTCGACTTTTCGTGTGCCGAGCTCGAATGGGTCGCCGAGGATGAGGAAGGCAGTGCGCTCTTCAAGGGCAAGGCGACGCTGCGGGACTGCGCGTCCGGGTGTGGTGCAGACGATTTGGAGCTGACTACAACGTTTTCTCCGAAGACTGAGCCGCACGAGGCGGTCCGCGCGTTCCTGAAGAAGGACGCGTGTCGAGCGGTGGCGGCGGTGGCGTCCCAATTCGAGGCCGAGTTTGTGGCATTAACTGGAGATGGCGTCGGGCTCGCCGTCCAGTTCCCCAAGTCGAAGCGAGTGCTGACGCCCGAGGCGGAGGCCGACGAGCGCCGCGTCGCGGCTGAGGAGTACGAGCGCCAGGTTGGCCAACAGCGGCTCAAGAGCGATCTGCAACGGCGGAACCCGAACCTTAAGGTGGAGTTTTGACATTACAAATTATCACGAAGTCGTCGGTCGAGCGCGTCGCCGTCGAGGTAGTCGCCGTAGGCCAGGAGGTCGTCCGCTTCCCGAGGCGCTTCCTGAGGCGCTTCCCGAGACGCTTCCCGATGCGCTCCCCGAGGTGCTTCCTGAGGCGCCGGTGCGACAGGCGTCGGGGCGACGGGCGTCGAGGCGACGGGCTCCGGGGAGACGCGGTCGGCCGCGGTAGACGCCATCGCCGCGACCGGCGCGGAGTCCTCTGCCTCTCGGCGCCGGAGCAGCGACTCCCCGAACGCGATTTGGTCCTCGGCGTCGGCGAGCAAGCCAGGAGCCCTCCGCGCGTCAGCTCCTACGTTGGCGCGAAAGCTCTGCCGCGCGTAGGCCTCTTGGGTTGCGGCCTGGCCCGGGACGCATCGCCGCGCGGCGCGCAGCGCGCGGCGGTAGAGGGCCAGGGCGCGGTTCGCTGCCGGTGCCGCCGGCGCCGCGACGGCGACGGTATCGCCGCGGGGCGCGTACGCCTCGGCCAGTATCTCCGGGAGGCCGTCGAGCTCCTGCGCGAGCGGCCGCGCTTTCGCCGACCCGAGGCCCTGGAGCGCCAAAGAGGTACAAAGGCGCACGGCGGCCTCCACGGGCTCTATGATCGAGCTGCCCGTCGCCGCGGCCGTCCGTCTCGCTACTTCCGAGCCAAAGCCCGCGCAACCCAAAATAACCACGTCGCTGGCGATCGCTGTTGTTGTGTCGAGGAGCGCTTGCTCCACGTTTTCGTGCTCCAAAGCGAGCACCGGCCGGTCCATGGCGCGGATGTCCACGCATCGCTCGCCGTAGCCGAGCCGCTCCACGCCCTTCCGCAGCAGAGGCTCCCAGGACTTCGACGTCGTGGCGATGCCGAAGCTGTCGCCGACCAGTGACGCGGTCGCACACGCCGCATCCAGCAAACCCACGACGGGACCGTCCGCGATCTCCCGTAGCGCTTCGACGGCGGCGTGATCCGAAAAACAGGCAACCACCACGCCGTCGACGGGGCCGCGCCGTCGCGCTTCCAAATACGTCTCGAGCGTCGGCGCGCAGCTCAGGAGCTCGTCGTAGGCGCTCTCTATCGATCTAGGGCCGCTCCGTGGATTTACCGTCTCGACTTGGAGTTCCGTGCTTCGGCGCGCTACCGCTGCGATGCGTTTTGTGAAGAGCTTGGATGTGTTCGGGTTTATTACGAGGAGGCGCTTCATTATGCTGTGCAGCGCTGCAGGCAAGGAGGCCAAACTCGCGTCGGGGACCAGCACTGCTCTCAATAATTGGTAGCAGCGCTCACACCGAATGGTAGATGTTATACGCTTGCTTGCACAGTGTTTCAGCGTCTCTCTCTCGGCTGCGCAATCGACGTACAAAGCAAGGAGGCTGAAAAGCTAGTATGCTTGACGCTAAAGGATTATCGAGTGCTTCCGCAATTCTTCCACCACAACAAAATATTACAGCGCGGCCGCCGCCGAATACCGCTGATTACCGCTGCGCGTTCACGCGTTTCTAGCAGTCTCTCGGACGTCTGCGCACGGCCCCCGCGCCCCGACGCCGAAGAAACCCACCGCTCCAGAGCACCGACAAAATTAGCACCATGCTGCGTGTTTCAGTCCAGCGCGCCGCCCGCGCCACCCTCGGCGCCGCCGGGCCTGCGCGTCGCGCGCCAGGCGCCGGTTGGGCCGTCAGCGCCACGCGCGCCGCCCTCAGCACGCAAGCGTCCACCGGCGACAACGTCCGCTACTTTAAGATTTATCGGTGGGACCCGGAGGTTCCCGGCCAGAAGCCCTACACGTCGACCTATCCGGTAGATCTCGACGAGTGCGGCCCCATGGTCTTAGATGCTTTGATCAAGATTAAGGCGGAGCAAGAGCCAGGGCTAACCTTCAGAAGGTCCTGTAGAGAGGGCATCTGCGGGTCCTGCGCCATGAACATCAACGGGACGAACACCCTCGCTTGCTTGTGTTATATCACGCCGCCCGGCGAGGAGAAGGTCTCGGACAAGCCAGTGACGATAAACCCCCTACCGCACATGTACGTCATCAAGGACCTGGTACCGGACATGACGAACTTCTACGACCAGTATCGGTCGATCAAGCCCTGGCTCCAGACGAAGAGTGAACATGACTTGACGCAGGAACATCTGCAAACACAAGTCGATCGGAAGAAGCTTGACGGGATGTACGAGTGCATCCTTTGTGCTTGTTGTTCGACTTCCTGTCCCTCTTATTGGTGGAATGCCGATTCGTACCTTGGGCCCGCTGTCTTGATGCAGGCTTACAGATGGATCCAAGATAGTCGCGACGACATGCGCCAAGAAAGACTAGAAGCTTTGGACGACGCCTTTAAATTGTACCGGTGCCACACGATCATGAACTGCAGTAAAACATGCCCGAAGCACCTGAACCCGGGCAAGGCCATCGGCGAGATCAAGAAGGCGATCGCTGACGCGCATTGAGGAGTGGGGGGGTATATAGCATTCTTTCGTACATTCTTTCGTAGTACTGTCGCGTCGACGGCGTCGCGGGGATTCGCGGATCCCCCACTGGGGCCTGGGCCAAGGTTCAGAGCGCTACTATTAGGCCCCGAACCCCTTCTCCGGCGCCGTGCCCGCCTTGCGCTTGCGCTTGCGCTTGCCGAGCTCCCCGAACTCGGGGTCGACGCCCGACGACTGCGGCGTGCCGCCGTCGTCGTACAACTCGATCGAGACCGGCTGGGGCAGCGTCGCCGGGTCGTCGCCCGGCGCCACCGCGCGCGCCGTGAAGTCGCCCTCCTTCTGGAAGCCCGCGCCGCCCGTCAGCTTCGCCACGAGTTTCCGAGAGGTATCTGAAGACTCTGAGATGGCCACACCGTCGACGATCGCGAGCCGCCCGCCCTCGTTCGCGACGCGGCCCCGCCAGAAGACGACGCCGCTCGGCACGTTGTACAGCTCGCTGTAGACCTCCGTCACGGGCTGGCTGAACTCGAGGTACGCGTCTCTCGGGTTCTCCCCGTCCTCGGGGTCGCCCGCCACGACGCGCCACTCGCCGGGCCCGTCGCTGACCATGCCCGCGCTGAACGTCGCCGTGCCGCCACTACCAAGCGTGAGCAAGCAGTCCCGGTCCTTAAACCCGAAGCACGCGAACTTGAGGACGAGTTGCGTGTCCGCAAGGCCCGTCGCGGCGTCGGCGGTGCTCGCGCGCAGCAGGGGGGTTTGCCGCGGCATTGTTGCAAGGGTAGAGCTGTGGAAGGCCTGCGCCACGCGGGCGCAGGCTACAAGCGTTATGGCGTGTCGCAGGATCATGGTTGCGGCTGAGGCGTCACGCCTCGGACGATAGCGCTGCAAGAAATTTGATTGCGGCGACGAGGCCTTGCCGACTGCGAGTCCTGACAGTCACTAGTGTGCACAGCGATGCGGTTTATCGCGTCTATGAGCGTCAAATTGCAAAGCGAGCTGATTGCTAGTGTCGATGTACGCTAGGTCGGCGGCGCCTAACCTTGGCCGTGTGAGCGCGCAGGGCGTAGACGCTCTAATTCCGGCCGCCAGACATCGCTGCTCGAGCGCTGTGACGCGCCCGCTCGTTTCCAAGCGCTTCCGCCAGCGCTAAGCGAGCTCTAAGATGGATGTGCTCGACAGCGCCAGGAAGCGCAAAAGCGCGTTTGCGGCGCAGCTGGCCGACCAGGACGCGGCCATGGCCCAGCTTCAGGCAAAGCTCGAGGCCGCCCGTGTCGAGGGAGAGCGGCTCAAGGCGCGGGCGGAGGAGGCGCCGGAGGCCCCAGCGGCGGCGGCAACCCACGCGGACACGAGCGTCGCCGTGGTCGTGTCCGAACCTCCCGCGGTCGAGGCCGCCGCCCCGAGCCCGCCGAGGGACGCCGCGCCAGTCCCGACCGCCGAGACGACGGCGCCCGCCACGCCGCCGCGCCCGCCGCCAGCTCCGGACGAGGCGACGCCGACGACCGCGGATCTATTAGCGTTAGCAGCCACGACGAACCCCCTCGACGAGAGCAATGGGGAACGCTGCGCGGCCTGCGGCGACGACGCCTATTCATTAAGGAGCCAGCTCGTGCCCTGCACGTCGTGCGGCCGGGCCTTCCACGCCGGCTGCGTTAGATTAAGGGCGATCCCCTTCCGCGGGTCGACGCGCGCCGACCGGCGGTACCGCGAGCTCTTCGTGAAGCGGTATTTTGGCGACTGGATGTGCAAGGAGTGCGAGCGGCGGCCGGCCGTCGTCTGCGCGCCTCCTGTCCCTGCTCCGTCCGGCTGCGCGTCTTGTGCTGCCTTGACGGCGCGCGTGGCGGAGTTGGAGAAGGTGCGGCTCTCTGACGTGCCGCGCGAGGTCAGGAGCGAGATCTACCAGACCGCCGCGCTCGAGAAGGAGAACGCCGACCTCCGCGAGCGGTTGGAGCGGGCGGAGCAGGAGCTTGTGCGCTACCGGGCGATGGGAGTAGTGGCCGTCGGCCGCGAACAAGAGCTTGGGAGGCCGGAGTTTCGGGACTTACTTTCGGGGCTAGCAGCGGCCGCACAAGGCGGTGGCTCCGTGTAAAGATTGTGTACAAGCAATCCGGCGAGGAAGATATACTTTGAGTGTTACCCGGGCCGCGCGCCTACGCACCATTCTTCTTCGGCATCTTCGGCGTCTTCGGCGCGTAGAAGGACTTCTCGGCAGCTTGGTCGAAGTTGTAGCGACCTGACGGTTTTCCAGGCCCTCTCGCGGCGTTGCGCGCCTGGCGAGCGGTGAGCCGCGTTCGCGCCTTCACTAATACGTTATATTCACACCACGAGCGATAAATGCACTGCGCGCGCGAGGAAGCCAAAGTTGGCTGGATGAGAAACCCGTTTTGGCCAGGCGCGATACGCACTAGACGCGCGCCAGCTTTTCTCCTCGTATGTACATATACATCTACTTTACACAGTCGTCAGTCGCCGCGCGATCGGCGTCGCCTCCGCGCCGTCCACAGGCCGTGCGACGCGCGCGCGGCCGGCCGCCGCGGCGATCCGCGCCAGCCCCTCGACGCCGAACAGCTCCCGCGCGCGCCGCAGGCCGTGCGGGTAGGCCGCCTTGAAGATGTCGAAGGACGGGTCGCCGGATAACGCAATACCCTCGAGGACGATGAGCGCGCGCGTCACCAGCGCGAAGTAGTCGGGGACCCGAAACGGCTGCTCGAAGAAGATGTTGTTCAGATCCGCCGAGACCGCGGCGAACTCCTTCCGCCGCTTCTGCACGGGCACGCCGTCCATGGACTTGGCCGCCAGTCGTGCACCGTCGAAGACTCTGCCGAGGATGGGCACCAGCGCGGACCTGTCGATGTCGTCCGGGAGGAAGTCGAGGTCGACGGCGTCGTCGACGAGCGCCGCCACCTTCCCTTCGATGAGGTGGACCATGGCCTTGGTCATGTTTTCGCGAGCCGGGGCGGAGATCTCGGCGCACAAGCCTGCGCGTGGCGTCGTGTCACAGCGATGGCGTCGTCGCGGCGATGGCGTCACGTCGAAGGCGCAGGGACGCCGCGTCGAACCGAAGTCAATCACGCACAGCCGCCCGCGCCCGTCCACCAACAGATTGCCCGGATGCGGATCACAATGATAGAACCCGAGATCGAGCAGCTGCCAGCAGAACAGCTCGACGCCCAGCGGCACGAGCCTCTTGATCGTGGGCTGCGATGCTTGGCTTAACCGTTCACCCTCGACCCAGTCACTTATCAAAACACGCCGCGTCGCCAGCCGCACCTCGGGCACGTAGACGTCGCGTAGAGACGCCGGTCCGTTGGAAATGGCGTCTTTGAAGCGTCGCTGGTTTGCTGCTTCATGTTCGTAGTCGAGCTCGCCGTAGGCACCCCTACAGAACGCGTCGATGAGTTGGATGTCGTACGGCCGCTGCCTCGGGACGAGAATCGCCTTGGCACTCTCCACGAACCGCGCCCAGTTGCCCAAGAGATACAAGTCGCGCGCGACGCCGCATGCCATATTTGGTCGCTGGACCTTCACGGCCACGTCCCGGCCCTCGTAGCGCGCCCTATATACTTGTCCTAATGAAGCAGCGGCCACCGGTACGGCATGAGCGTCGAGGCCCTCGATGATGACGTCGCCGAGGTCCTCCCGCACGGTCTCTAGAGCTGTGGACGTCGGCACCGCCGGCACCGCATCGCACAAACCTCGCAACACTTCGAGGGCTGGCGGCGGTACCACATCTGGTCTGATGGACAGCTGCTGGCCTAGTTTGATGAAGGCCGGGCCGAGCTCGACGAGCGCGTCCCGCGCCTGCGTCGCCCGCAGCCGCTGCCGCGCGGCACGCTCAACGGCCGGCTCGTCGGTCGCGACGAAGGCGCGGTCGGCAGCTATCCTCGCGGCGACAGGTGCCAACGTTGCGGCGACCTCGATAGCGCGCGATGCAGCTGCGAGCGGCCGCGCGCGCCAGTACGCAGCCACGGCCGACCTGTCCCATTGTCGCGGCAGCTCGTCGTCGCGGGCAGTTGGCTCGATGGCGTAGGCTGTGCCCAGTCCTACGCCAACTGCTGTGGCCGCTGCCGGGACGGCCCGCCTTGCTAGCATCATGGCTGTGGTCAGCAGCAGTGGTTTGGCAGTCGTAGCGATGGCCCGAAGCTGTGCAGCGTTCACAGTCTTAACCACAGATGCAATTCACGACTCAGGCTGCAAGCGCACCTATGTTGACGGGCGTGGTGCCGCGTTAAGGCGTCAAAACCGAGGCCACGCATGCTAGCGGACTAAGACACTAGCGAAGAATTCTAGCTCTTACTACACCGCAGCGGCGCCGCGTATCGCTCGAGCATGGCCTCCCTTGATAAACGGTAGCGCGCGCAGTGCTCCCTCAGCGACGCGACCGCCGCGCCGCCGCGTGCGATCGCCGACGCGGCGTTCTTGCGCGACGCCGAGAGGGCAGAGTCGAGCACGGAACAGCAGTGGGCGCGGGCGCGCGCCAGGAGTTGCGGCGACCGGCGCAGGAGCCACCCATAAGCGACGTCGCGGTCCGTCTCCGCGGCGAACAGCCCGAATAAGCCACAAGACGACGACGCCGACTTCGTGGGCGAGGCCTGTGACGTCGACGCGTCGTCTCCGTCTTCGCCGCGATCAAGCCGCCTTGACAACGAAACAAGACTGTTGGAACTGAGGACCGGGAGTAGAGACGCAAGCTCCAACGCCTCGTTGGGACCGGATACGTCGGAACGCAGCGTCACGCCGTTATCGAGCGCGAGGCGCTTCCGCAGTTTTTCTAGAATCGCGTCGTCCGACGCCTCGTTAAAGACGACGAATTCGGTCGAAGCCGTCGACGGGAACCATCCGTAGCGGTGGAGCACGCCCGCGCCGCCGTGGGACCCATGGCCGTAGTCGATGCGCACGTCGTCGCCAGGCTGTAGGTCGCGGGCGGCCTCCAGGCTCAGAGCGCCGTCCTCCAGTTCTGTCGGTCGCAGCCCGTCCTCGCCGTGGTTCAGCAGCGTGAATAGGGGTGCTAGCCGGAGATGGCCCGACTTGACCCGCAAAGCGTTCGCCACGACGAAGCTCCGCGCCCAGCGCTGGTCTGCGCGCCCCTGGGCCTGGCCCACGCTGCGGACAAACGCGCAATCCCCGAGCCCGCCGCCCGCGGTGGCGCAGAGCGCGGCCCGCGTCGCGTCGTCACATCCCGCCGCGCTGTAGGCGACGCCGCGCGGCAGCGAAGCCAGCCATTTGTGCGCACCGCGCTCCAGCTCCGCGAGCAGCGTCGTCGCTAATTCATCAGCATCGACGCCGTCGAGCTGCGCCGCCGCGGGCGCATAGAGCAGGCGCTCGCCGGCGCGAACGGGCGCCGTGGCTCGCAGCCCGCGGCCGTGGGGCGTGTCGACCACCGCCAGGCTCGGGTGCATCACGTGAGCCGCCATGGTCGCTGCCCTCCGCCGCGACCGAGTAGACGGAGCACCGTGCGCCACTAGGCGTCCCAAAATCTTCCGGCGGGCAGTGATGCCGCCGGATTGCACATCAGAACTGACGCACAGCGTTGCTTTTCTAGTGTCTTACGGCCGCTAGTCGATTCCTCAACGGCGCGGGAGCCCTGGAAGCCACAGCGTGGCATAACAAAAAGGAAAATAGGGTACTCGTACTTAGTTCAGCCACCACTCCGTGAAGCACTCGAGCGACACCTGGTTCGACCCGAGCGGGTCCAGCGCCCTTAAAGCTTCCTTCTCCTCCTCGGCGTCCCAGTCCGCGCCCAGGTCCCGCATCAGGTCGCCCATGGCTTGGGTCTTGGCCTGGCCGTCGCGCCCGTACTTGTCGAACGCGATCGCGATGTATTTCGCGTCCAGCTCGGCGTTGAACTCGCCGGGCCCGAGCTCCGGCGGCTCCATGCCGAGCGGATCCGCTAAAAAGTCCTCGCACTCGAGACTGCGGAACTTGTGCATGCGCGTGAGCCGCGGTCGCATCTCCGCGATTTTCTCGCATATGGTCTTCTCCTCGTCCGAGCCACCCTCCAAAAAACACCCGACAACTCGCATGTCCTCGACCCAGAAGCACCCGAAGTATCGGTCGGAATTGCCATCAAACCCGAGCGGGACGCATTCTCCAACATTCCTCCCGTAGAAGACCCAGTCCAAGTCGAGGACTTGGGAGGTAATACAAGGCACGGGGTCAAACGGGTCCCCGCCAATACTTCTTCTGGAATCTCTGGTTCCGGGCCGCGAGGGCTGCTTCATCGCGTCAATGCATTGGTGGGCTACATACACTGCAGTACTGAAAGCCTGCTGGTAGTGGGGCAGTCTCATGCATCTCTCTTTACTGCGAGGTAAAGGATACGAGGCGACGTCGCCGACCGCGAAGACGTCGCCTGAGGAATGCGAAGTTCTACAAGTAGCATCTACTTTGATTGAAGAATCATCAGCCAGATCTAAGAATGAGAACACCTGGGAGTTGGGCTCATCGCCGAGACATAGAATCACACATTTCGCCGCGATCCAACTTCGTTCAGCACTATGGTTGTTCTCCACCACGATGCCCCTACAAGTCGAGAAGTACTCCCCCTGTAAAGGTTCAAAGCGTCGAGGTCTCGTTCGTTGTAGAGAAATGGCCGGCCCCTCCATCGTGGGAAACTCGCCACTTTCATCAACGTCCCACAACCGTAGGCAGCGGTGCTCCCTGATAAACTTCACGCCACACTTCACGAGTTGCCTCTCATAAAACTCCGCGACGTCCTTCGCGCCTAACGAGCCGGCCTCCGGAGCAATGTCCTCCCTAAACACTTTGGGCATGATGCGATCTCTCGAGAGTACGACGGTGACCGGCACTTTTTGCCCTCGGAACCGCGCGATCTTGGCCGCCAACTCCATCGTGAGGATACCCCCACCCACAATGACCACGGGATCGGAACACGTCTCCTGGCCGTCCGCTTCTTTCATGGAGACGGCTTCCGAGACCTTGGCCGCGTCGCCGATGTCCCTCAGGTAGTGGACCGAGCCAAAACCGCAGTTCTTGTCGGCTTGGAGACACCACGGTCTAATTCTGGGGGCCGGCGCCGTCGCTTCGGGGGCGCCGGCGGGCGCGGGGGCCGGGGCACACGCAATATCTTCTCCTCCTTCCTCGATTGAACCATTGTCCACGACGTCCGAGTGCTTGTCTTGCCACAAGTAAGGTTGATCATCTAACACCTTGGCCCGCGCCCCCGTCGCGATAATGAGCTTCTCATACGTGATTTCATCTTCATCACCCGTGATGGCATCGCGGTACGTAACTTTCTTAGCGTCGGGATCGCACTTCGTGACGACCTTGCCGCTCCACAGCGCGACGCCGTCCGGCAGTTCTAAGGAAGGGAAGCTCGTCGCATCTAACCGGGTACAGTCCAGCGCGTCCTTCGAGATTCTAGATCTGTCGTACGGGCTGATACCTGCTGGGTAGGCGCTCAGGATGGTACACAGTGCTTTGTCCGTCTCGGGCAGCTCCTCGGCCCTCTCACAAAGTGCTTGGGCGACGTGCGCCGCGGCGACGCCGCCTCCCACCACTAAGACGCGCGCCTGCTTGGGCATCGTGTCGTCTGGGGCAGCCCTTTTGCCTCGGCTCAGCGCCCACTCTATAGCAGGCTAGTAGCTTTTCCTGCCACCCCGGTGCGACGTTTGTTGCGCGTCTGGCAGCCTTCCGGACGCCCTTGGACCGGTCAGGCGAGGCTTCGACACGCCCAGCCCTAGCAAAGTACGGGGCTCCGTTTTACCGGTTGTGTTGGCGCTGCATCACAGCGCATGATAATTTCGCGCTCCCGCTTGCGTAAACGCACGGAACAGCACGTCAAGCACCTCCACGGCCCGCCGCAGCTGCCCCGCCACCTAGCGCCGCCGTCGCGGTCGCAACAACCACAGTCCGATGGCTACAGAGGGCGGCCCCGGCACGTCGCGCAAATTCAAGGCCTTTGACATCTACAAGAACCCCAAGAATCTCGAGATCGCGCCCGTCGAGGACTATGTGGAAGAATGCCGGCGCCAGCGCCGCTACCAGCAGGCCGAACGTGAGAAACGTATGAAGGCGAAGGGCGCGGACCGGCACCCGGACTGGAGCCCCTACTTCCGAAGTTCGTACGAGGGCGCCGACCAGTCGAAGCGCAAGAACCTGGTGTGCGGCGAACTCATCCCGCAAAAATTGAGACAGTATCCAGTCGATTTTACCCAGCCCTTCGACGGCGGCGCCGGCCGAGCGGCGGCGGACAAGAAGGCCCAAGACGACAAGCAGGGCGTGCCCGACTGGTCTCCTTATTTTAGAGGGTATGACAATCCGATGCAAAGACGTAGACCGGTCTCTGCCGCGCAAGCCGCATTGAAGTGCTACACTCGCGAACAATTAAGTCCATCGAAGATGACGGAGCGCACGTACAAGAAGGGCGAGAAGCTGCTCGTGAATACGTCCGCGCGGAGTAGCGGCGAGGCCCCGCCCTTCAGTCGCGACTTTCCTAATGATCTGAACGACGCGGCAGCAGAGAAGATGTGCTACAACAAGACGCGCGTCTTTGATCCGTCCGTACCCATGAAGGCCAAGGGCCACATGTTCGAGACGACCAAGCAGGAGCAGATGCGCCAGGAGCACTTTTTTATGGAGGAGAGAAAGAAGAGGCCCTTCAGCTCGAAGCCGAGGCAGCCCTTTCAAGCCGGTGGCTCCTACAAGCCTCGGTGGGCGGGCGGCGCCTTCGAGGAGCACATCGGGGCCATGGACTTGGATGGCGACGGCGTCATCACGGCCGCGGAGATGGCCGAATTTGAGAAGCGGGAGGCGCGGCGCAAGGCGTCCTACCGTGAGTAAGTTTACAGAAATTATATTAGTAGACACGGTACGCCATCGGCGCGGCCAGCAGCTGAATTCGATCCGACACGTTGCGGAGCAGACACGTAGAAGCGGCCGTACCGCCTCCACGCCGTCGAGCAGGCACGGCTAGCGGCACAGAGCCAGCGCCCCGACGCACAAAGCCAGGACCCCACCCACGGCGACAGGATCCACCTCATTCGTAGGAAGCGGCTCGCCGCGCGGCTGCTGGAGCACCCACTCGACGGACCCGTACTCTGGAGGCTTTTCGAACTCTGGCCTTTTCATGATTTTTATCGTCCCGTCCGGAGCCCTTTCGAATTTGGCTTCAGCATCAAAATTGTCCATGTCGAAGCCGACGCGCGACGACTCGTCCAATTGGAGTTCGGGCGCTTTTAAAATGAACACTAGCTCTTTCGAGACCTTGGCCACATCTCTATCCGGATGAGCTTTCAATGCCAACAGTAGTTTGAGGGCGTCGCCCCGCCGCCCCGCAGCGTACAGAGCCTGCCCGAGCCACAACTGCATCTGGCCGCCTCGACGACTCGCGACGCCCGCGAAATAAGAAGCTCGGTTCAGCCTCTTCACGGCGTCGTCGTAGAACCCCTTGTTCATTTTTTCAACAGCGGAAGCGTAGAAGATCTCGGCCTGCTCGTCGTTCGACGCGTAGCTCCCTTCGGTGTCGCGCTTGTCCTCGTAGGCCTTGAGCACCGCCCGGATGACTTTCGGGTTACTTGCTCTCGTACCGGCAAAGCCCGCATCTAACTTCGCGCCGAACATGCGGACTTGTTTGCCCTCCTCCGGGGCTCGCATCTCCGGCAATTTGTCGTCGGCGTCCTGCTGCTGGCCGTACTTGCGCGTCGTTAATGTTCGCCGTCGGTCTAAGGGCGCGCGGAGCGCTTGCGCTAGGCTCAGGACGAGGAGGAGGCGCATGGTTTCGCCTCGGCGCAACCGCTGCGGCTTGTATTTTTAGAATTTGGTCTTTGGCTGATTTTGAGCTCACGCGCCGTCTAGGCTGCCGTTTCTTCGCTGCTTCGGACAGTGACAGCGTTGAACGAACCGGCGTCTCTTGCTTGGCCGCTCTTAGCTTTTAGCTGGCCGTTTGGGCTCGTTTTTGGCGCTTTATGTGAGAAATACCCGTGCGAAACCACATGCTCGTTTGTACGCGTCTGCGTCGTTCCGAGACGCGTCCTGGCTGCTGTTTGACCAGTATGCGCCTCGCTCCGCAACAAAACTTGGGGGCCACCTCTGTGAGACATCAAGTCATCAGTGCTCAGCGTACGGCGAGTAAGCACAGGCAGACAGCCTCGAGAGCACGTTGCGGGGAGCACTTTTAGCCCAGCAAGCCATCCGGCAAGCTCTTTGCTTCGTTCACTCGCGTTTGCGCGCTAGAGACACGATGCCACTCAGAGGAGCACTGCTGCTCGGCGCCGCCGCGGCGCTGCAAGCACCCGCGCGCGTGCAAACAGCACGGAAAGCTGCCGTCGCGCTCGACGCGGGTCGGCGCGACTTCGTGCAAGGTGTCGGCGCCGCCGCGCTCGCGCCCGCAGTCCTCGCCGGGGCAACGCCGGCCGGCGCTTTGGACGTGAAGCGCTGGTCGCAAGTCCCTTTGCCCGTCTCCACGACGCTCTTCGACATCGCCTTCGACACGCCGGACCACGGTTACTTGGTGGGTGCGAAGGGCACTTTTCTCGAAACGCTCGACGGCGGGCGCTCGTGGAAGCCCCGGGTCTTCGCGAACCTCGACGAGGAGGAGGAGGTCGGCTACCGCTTCGAGAAGGTCTCCTTCAAGGGCGGCGAGGGCTGGGTCGTCGGCAAGCCCTCTGTTTTACTTCATACCACGGACTCGGGCAAGAGCTGGGAACGGATCCCTCTGAGCCCGAAACTACCTGGAGAACCTAGTGGAGTGACGGCGCTCGGCGGTTCAAAGGCCGAGATGACGACCAGCACGGGCGCCATCTACACGACGACGAACGCCGGGCGCAACTGGAAGGCCGAAGTCAAAGAGTCCATCGACGCGACGCTCAACCGAGTGTCGTCCTCCGGTGTTTCTGGTGCCTCCTACTACTCGGGCAGTGTCGGAAACATTAAAAGGGCCGCCGACGGGAGCTATCTGTCGGTAGCGTCGCGGGGCAACTTCTACCTCACGTGGAAGCCCGGGGACGACTTCTGGCTCCCGCACAACCGAGGAACCCCGAGAAGAATCACGGCCATGGGCTACGTCGGCAACAACGCGGCGAACGGCGTCTGGATGACCTTAAACGGCGGGCAAATGGCCATCGCGGGAGCTTCCGCCAATACCGATGTCGAGCCCGAATTTTCGGGCGTGAAGGTCGACTCCGGTGGGTATGGGATCCTGGACTGCGACTACCGGACCCCCCAGGAGGCCTGGGCCGTAGGGGGCGGAGGTACGATGTACCGAAGCACGGACGGCGGCAAGACGTTCAAGTTCGACGCGTCGGCGGACCGGATCCCGGGCAACCTGTACACGGTCAAGTTCTTCGACGACAAGACCGGATTTGCTCTGGGAAGTGATGGCGTGCTGATGCGCTACCAGGGCTAGGTCGGCTGTGTAAGGTCTGGACTCTGGTTTTTGGGGTGGGCGCGGCGGCGGCGTTGGGTGGATAGATACTTGGGGTAAGAATTCAAGCTTATGCCCCCTCCTGTGGCGTTTCGCGGGCGCGGAGCGCGGCTCGCGCGACTTGCAGGGAATGTCCAATCCCCACTGTGTCCGGGTGCGCGCCGCCGAGGACGCGTCTCGCGGTCCGTTCCGCGTCCTCGAGCGTCGTCACGGCCTCGCGGAGGTCGTCAAGCGTGGCGCCGGTGTCTTTGTAAAGCGACTGCGCGTAAGCCCGCCGCATCACGAGCGTGAGATCATCACGATCCCCGAGAGTGCGTCGCGCCACAGGCGTCGTTTGGCGCAACAGTGCCTTGGCTTCTTCGAAGCACCCTAGCCGAAAGAGACCCCACGCGTAGTTGTTGGCTCGCGGATCTCCGCCTTGCCTTGGGTAACGCCCTCCTCGGGAAATTCCAGAAACTTAAGCCAGCCAACGAGGACGATCTTAAGGAGGCCGTGGCACTATATGAGAACACCTTCCGCTTCTATCGGCGCGTTCTTGGCCCCGAGCACCCGAAGACCACATCACTGGTGCAGCTGCTCGATTTTTCGCGCAAGCAGCTAGCGAGGAACAAGTAATAACCAGAATTCACAACAAAACTATTAGCCCGCACTAGACGCAGGACTCTTGATCGGGCTCGGCGGCGGCACGAGGTTCCACCGCGGCGACCCGGCGCGGTCCAACGACGCGGGCAGCGCGTGCGCGTCGCGCGGGTGGCCGCAGTAGATGCACGCACCGCTGTCGCCCTCGTCGAAGGTGCGGCAGGGCTCCTCCGCCGGGCAGCCCACGGCGCCCAGAGCCGCCGCGACGTCCCGGAACACGAGCGAGGCCGGATCATCCTGGAACCAAAACCGCGACGCCCGCACGCGCCGGATGCCGCGCTGGAGCTCCCGGAGCGCCGCGGCGCGCGCGGCCTGAGAATTGTCAAGCTCCGAGCGGACGCCCTCCAATTCCTCGAGGGCGCGCGCGGCGCGGTCCTTCTTCGACGGCGTCGCCGCCTGCAACCGTTCCTCGGCGGCGGCTCGGGCGGCCGTCGCCGCGTCCCGCTCACTTGTGAGCCGCTCGACGTCCTTTTCAAGGCTCCGCGTCGCGCGCTGCACATCAAACGCGCGAGCCTCGACCTCGGCCAGGGCCGCCTCGGCTTCCGCGCGACCCGCCGTGGCCGCCTCGGCCCGCGCGACGGCCAGCTCCAGCGCGCGAACCGTCGCCGCGTCGCGATTTTCTAATTCGCGTCTTTCTCGCGCGGCCGACGCGGCGTCGGCGTCCGCCGCGTCGTCCTCCGCCGCGTCACCGAAGACCAGTTGCCCAATCGGCGAGTCCGGGTCCGCGCGCAGTTCCTCGAGCGTCTCCGCCCAGGCCGTTGGGCTCGACGGGCTCGCGACCTCTAACAGGGGCGCCTCATCCCACGGGCTCGACGGGCTCTGAGCCTCCGTCGCCGGGGCCTCCGCCCATACGCCGTCCTCCCTTCGCACCTCCGTCCTCGCCGGCGGTCTCGACGGGCTCGACGGGCTCGCGGCTTCCGCCGGGGGCGCCTCCGTCCACGCCGGCGGGCTCGCCAGGCTCGCTGCCTCGGAAGGGCCGTCGTCCGCGCGCGGGCGGAGGCGCCGCGCGGGCGTCTCCTCGGCATGAAAGGACGGCGGCCGCGGCGCGGGCGACAGCGCAGAAGACGGCGAGAGCGCGGACATCGGAGACAGCGCCGACGACGGGGAGAGCATTGCCGACGGCGACAGTATGGACGACGGAGACAGCGCGGAAGAGGGCGACAGCCGCGGAGATGACGCAGAGGAGGGCGACAGCGCGGCCGCGATGGCGTCGAGGCGCGTGGCGACCTCCTCGACGCTGCGTCGCGGCGCGGGCGGCGTCGCGTCCGGAGGCAGAGGCGGCGCGTCGACGTCTCGCGGCGGCTCATCGACGTCTCGCGGCGGCGGCGAGTCCGGCGGCGGCGGCGGCGGCTCGACGGTGTCGTCGTCGTCGGGAAACGTCGACTCGATAGTCGCGGGGGAGAGCGGCGACAGTGCGAGGTCGGCGCGGGCCAACACCGCAAGTGACGCGACGACGCGGCGAAACTGTTGCCACGATAATTTCTGCGCGCTGTCGGCGCCGTCGAGGCGCTCCAGAGCTCGGGAAAAGGCCTCGCCGTCGACGCCGAGCAACCGCGGCGCCGACGCTTCGAGAGCGCGGCGCGCCGCTTGGACGGTGATGGTCGCGTCGATATCTGACCGGCTGTCGAACACACTTTTCAAGGCCGCCTCAGGGCTCCGGGCTGGTGGCGGCGTGGGCGGCGGTCGTCGTCTTGACGACCGGGCGGCCCCGAGGACATTCAGTACTTCCCGGACCTCGGGCTGTTGTCGCAGCCACGCGGCGGCGCCCCTTGAATTCGCCCGGTCGGCCACGTCGACAGGGAATCTTCCCTGACCATCTTGCGCGACGAGCGACGCCCCGAGGCTTTGCAGTTTCTTCAGCGCCGCCACCTCGTCGTAGTCGGCCGCCCAGTGCGCTGCTGTCGCATCGCGTCCGTCCCGGGCGTTCGGCGACGCGCCACCGTCCACGAGCCGCTCGATCACGTCGCGGGAGTTATTAGCCGCCGCCACATGCAACGCGTCAGCCACGGGCGGCAGCACCGCCAGCGCGTCCGCGCGGCCGTGCGCCGCGGCGTGATGCGTCGCGGTCGCGCCGTCTTCATCCGTCAAGTTACAATCCGCACCGAGATCGTCGACGAGGCTCCTGCACGCGGCATCGTGCCCTTGCCGCGCTGCCAGCATGAGCGGCGTTGCTCCCCGCTCATCTCTTGCGTCGACGTTGGCTCCAAGTTCCGTTGCCAAGCAGAGCAAGGCGGCGACGTCCCCAGCGCGGCACGCCCAATGCATTGCCGTTCGCCCGCGTCCGTCGCGCGCCTCCACCGAGGCCGACAGCTCTCGCACAAGCGCTCGAAGTGCAAATCGCCGGCCGGCGCCGGCCGCGACGTGGAGAGGCCGGGCGCCGTCCGCAGTTCGTGCCGCGTCCGCGTCCGCGCCGTTCGACCCCAGGCACCGTATGGACGCCACCGACCCGTAGTATGATGCCCAATGCAATGGCGTGGCTCCGCTTGCGTCCCGAGCATTGACAGACGCAGAGAACCGTGACACGAGGCACTCGACACAAGCCTGCTGGTCGCGCGCCGCAGCGCAGTGCAGGGGTAAGGCCCCGTTGTTATTGGCCGCGTTGTTGTTTGCGTGGCTCGGCCGGCCGGCGAGGAATTTGAGCGCCCGCTCGCTGCCGTAGCGCGCCGCGACGTGCACGGGACCGTCGCCGGACCGGCTTCGTAAGTCTGAGGACGCACCGAGCTCTTCGATCAGAACCGCCAGCGCCTCGGCGGCGTCGTAGCGCGCGGCGACGTGGGCCGCCGAAAAGCCGTCGCGGCTCGTCGCGTCCATATGGGCGCCCAGCTCGCAGACGAGGACTCGGAGCGACGCGACGCAGTCGCGCTTCGCTGCGGCGTGCAACGCGGTGTAGCCCTCGCGGCTCGCGCACGCGACGTCGACGCCGTCGTCCAGAACTAAACGTCGCAGCTCGCGTACATCTGCGGCTCGGGCGGCGGCCCGTAAGGCACGAGCGGTGGCCGGGGTGGTCCTCATGCTACTTCAGACATCCATCGGCATTCGTTCGGGCACATGGGGCCAGGGGGCTGCCCTTGTTGCCCGCAGATCAAAGCTGCTCTTAGCCTTGCTAGTGCCTTACATGCCGCTAGCATCCGTTGCTCCTCAGATTTATGATGTCCTAGGAGAAGTTGTAATACGAGTCCGGGGGTAGACCCCAACTTACTCTAGAGTTAGTGCTTCAAGTTCTTACCCGAGGTACAGCAACTCGAACGCGGGGGCTTTGAGGTGGTGCTTTCGAAGGACCCTGGCCTCCACCTCGGCCCACATCGGGTCGAGGTAGACGAGCCGGACGTCGTCCGGCGCGACGACGATGGCAAGCACGTGCGCGTCGCCGTCGGCGTCGGAGGCGAAGTGGACGGGTCCGCCGTTCGGCCGCGAAGTACCATGGCGTGGGGCGCCTGAGCACCGCGCGAGCGCGGCGCGTCTCGGCTACAGCTTACCGGGTTATTGGCGATGGCATCGTGCGAACGCCGCGCCGATGGCGTTGAGGGCGACCGACGCCGTGGAGCGGACGCCGCGTCAACTGCACTTCGCTGGATCCCGTCCAGGTTGGCCGCCCCGAGTGGGAAGGCGGGGAGTCGGAGCCCACCCTTTGCCGATCCTCCGAGCGGGCGTAGGTAGGGGGAGGAGTTGCTGAGACCCACCTCCTCTTGTCCGAAGGAAAATACCCTTCATGGCGCATCTGCTAAGTAGTATAAAAGTTAGTAGAGAAAGAAAGCTACTTATGCTTCACGCGTGTAAGGGGAGGAGCTCAGGCGGCGTGCGCCTTGAGGAGCTCGAGGAGGAAGAGGCGCTTGTCGAGCACGCGGCCGTCCGGCAGCAAGATGACGAAGTCGACGCCGGCCCAGATCGTGTAGGTGTAGTTGTGTCGGCACTCGATCGTCGGATCGAAGACCTCCAGGAGCGAAAAAGGCGACGTCGCGACGTCGCGGATGTCCATCCCGCGGAAGATCAGGGCCGCGCCGGCCGCGAGCGCGCGCAGCGTCTTGGACTCGAAGACCCAGTCGGGCACGGGGTTCCAGGAAGTGCGATTGAGCTCCGGCATAACCGTAGCGAAGTCGTCGACGAGGAACCACTCCGTGAGCTTCGAAGTGTTCGGCTTGTGGAAGCGGATGTAGAAGTAAGGCACCGACACCGCGAGCGGAGGGGACCCGAGCTGCGATGACACGAGCGCCGTGCCGCGCTGCACCGACTCCGGGTACGAGAAGTTGATGTCCACGTAGTTGACGCCCGCCGAAAAGAGTGACGACACCGCATCAGTAGAGCCGCCCGCCGCCGAAGACGGGACGAGCGCCCGCGAGCGCGACGCGCCGCGCGACGCGACGAGGGAGCCGGGGTCGACGCCGGCCACGGTGAGCGCGAACGCCGGGACCACGGCGGTGGTGCCGACGAGGCCGGCGCAGGTGGCGTTCCAGAGCCAGCTCTTGCAGTCGAAGAACAAGCCGTTCGACCGCTGGAGGAGCTCCTTGATCACCGCGGCCGACTCGAAGCGCAGGCCCCGCGGGAACACGGCGCGGACCCACGACGGCAGCAGGTGCAGGTCCTCGGGGCGTATCTCCAAAGGAACCCAGAGCAGCGGCAATTTCATCTTCATCGCGTCCAGCATCGTCTTTCTGCCCACCCAGAAGATCCTTGCTAGGGCGTAGCGGCCGAAGACGCACCGGAAAATGCTGACGCCCTTCGCGAAGCAGACCTCCCCGAAGATGAGAGCCATCTGCGCCGCGAACAAGAGGATCTTGTAGATGTAAAACTTGTGAGTGCCGCCGCCAGTCCCTCGCTCGTCCCGCTTCTCCTGGTCTAACTCCTCCAAATCGTCGATCAGAGAACCCCCGTCGACCGTGCACGTGTCCTCGTCGACCGCAAATAAACCGATGCGCTGTAACAGCGACCCGAGGCAGCTCGAAGGCGTCTTCCCCGGAGGTAGATCGTTCAGGGCCTCCCGAGCCTCTGGAGTCTCGGGCTCCGCCTCGGCTTTGCGCACCGCCGCAGTGAGGTAGTCGTCGTCGTCATCATCATCATCGTCGCCGTCCCGTCGCAGCGAAGGCATGGGCGCGTCCGAGCCGCCGAAGGCCGCCGATTCAGGCGCTCCGCGCGTCAGGGAAGGCCCATCTAACGAAGCGACGGGCGCGTCGCGCTGAGAAGACGCCGAGGCGTCCGAAGCAGCGAGCGCCTGGACTCCGGGCGACGGCAGCGAGCGCAACGTGTCGGCCGAGGCGTCCGCCGCCGGATCATCTAAAGCGTCGAGCGCGCGGGCCCCGTCTAGGATATCGGCGCGGGGCGTCTCGGGAGGCATGTCGCCGCCCGCAGCACCGCCTAACGCCGAAGCCGCGACGACGCGCGACGCCACGGGCGGCGCGGCGCGCATCGTCGCGTCCTCAACTAAAGCGGCGGCCGGCGCCGCGACGTCGTCGACGGGCAGCGCGCCGCGCGCGTCGCCGCAGGACGCAGCGGCCGGCGCGGCGTCGCCGTTCAACTCGGCGAGCGGCGCGCGCCGCGCCGACGCTTCGGCGGCGAGCTTCTCGTCGCGCTCCTTCCGTAGCTCGGCCTCGAGCTTCTCCTTGGCCTGCGCGGAGAACCGTCGGCGTGAACGCGTCGCGTCGATGGCGTGGAGGTCGACGCGCCACTGCCGTTCCAGGCTGAAGGTCTCGGACTCGGGAAGCACGCCATCATCACGTGCTGGCGCGTCGTCTCCGCGGCGACCGTCAGACACCGACTCAGGGTGTCGAGGAGGCCCCGCAGCTTCATCTCCCGCGACATGTCGTCCGTCCAGGCGATCTCGATGAACTCCGTCCCGAACCGGGCCCACTCCTCCTTGGACATCTTCTCCAGCAAGACCTCGAAGATGGCCTTGCAGGCGGGGTCGCCCCAGCCCCAGTACTTGGCGCCCACGCCGTCGGGGTTGCCGAAGGGCACCAGGCCGTCGTGCTTGTTCTTGTCGTCATCTGGATGATAGAAGTCCGTCGGCGTGCCTGCGGGGACGTCGACCAGTGGACGAGGGCCACGCCGTCGAGCGGACGTCGCGTCGATGGCGTGGAGGTCGACGCGATGCTTCAGCGACCGCAATTCTAGGACGCCGTGCGAGTACGGTCGCGATCCGAAGTCCACAAATCGCCGCTCTCCTTGGCCTTGGCGAACGCCGCGTCTCTCCGCTCCCGCGCGAGTTCCTTATAGAAATAATCACCAATGCCGCCGGTGCGATTCGTGAACTCCCTAATGCCCATGCTCAACTCGCAGGACCCCGGGATCACGAGCAGCTGGCGCCACTTGACCTTCCGCCCCAGGTCGTCGAGGTTCCGGAACTCGAGGTCGAGCTTGCCGTCCTCCCGTAACTTGGTCCGCTTCGCTTCCCTGGCGTCGGCCTCGCCCGGCTGCGCGGCGCGCGCGAGCCGGTCCCGGAGGCACTTTAGCACGGCGTCGCGGTTCGTGCCGCGCCCGCCGTCGCCCTTACAAATGACGCGCAGGTCTTCTTGTGAGAGGCCCGTGAGCGGCACGTCGTCGACGTTCGACGCGTCGATGCTCGCAAAGAAGCCTTTGTGCGCGCGGGGCAGCAGCTCCGTCGGCCCGCCGTACTGCGCCTCAATCGCCTTGCGCTGCGCCTTGATGCTTCCTTCGATTCTTTTGAAGCTCTCCGCACTCAACATCCCCGGCGGCAGCCTCGACCGCGAGCCGCTTTTCTTGCCCCGAGCCATGATGCCGGCGAACGCGTGCGTCCGTGACCTTGAAGGTGTTTTCGTGAGCGCTGCGGCGTCGAGCGGCAGCGTCTCGGCAGGTGCGGCGCAGAACGACGGGCCGTCGGCAGCGCAGAATCGGAGCGTCAGGCGCCTTCCTTCAGCGCGAGGGCGGCGCGCAGCGACCGCGGGAGCCCGCGCTAGAGCACTGGCACACAAGGGCCAAAAGTGCTGTAAGCTTCGGCTACAGGCGCCCTCGGGCCGTAGCGCTTCGGCAAGACTTCGCGGCGTCGGCGCAGAGATGTACGGTCGCCTCACCAGACGCAGCTGCGATCCGTGTGGGCCGCGCACTGTGTTCTTGTTGACAGGGAATGGTTCAGGTCTTTTGTGTCGGGTTTTTCGAGTTTTCGAGCAAGACGAGCGAAATTCGGCGAGAACGGCATTTACGGAAACAACATCACAATAAAACACAGCAACCGCGGCCTGGCTCTCAGAGTCAAGCCGCGGCGGCTCGGGATCGATGTGCGCGTCGACGAGCCGCATCCATCGTCTGCGCCCGGCGAAAGCCCGCGACGTCGTGGCCCACCGCGCGCGGTGGCTGCGCTGTCTATCGTGACCCCAGCGCGCGGCTCTGCCGCTGGGGCTCCAGCGGGAGCCCATGGGGCAGCATCTGATGAGACAGCACGCCAGGACTAGGCACGCCCGCGCTCGCGGCGCTGCGGCGATGGCGTCGAGGCGCTGCCGCACTCCCATTGCGTCCACGCCGCACCGGCTGCGCAAGGCAGGCACGTTGACAGCAATTAACGATGCTGCCGCTTGGCCCGATTTGTTTTTTAGTGCGCGCGGCGTACGCGCGGCACGCATCAGAGCCAAGCAGCCACTCGCCCCGAGAAGTCTAATATGGAATAGTCGCCGGAATATACGCCGCACTCGTCGTCGGGGGGGAAGCGGCCGCGGCCGGCGGCGCCGGCGGGCACGTCCTCGAAAAAGCCGGCCGCGAAGCGGCCCAAGGCGGGGCCGTCGTCGTCATCTTCGTCGAAGGGGCGGCGCGGGGACTCGGTGGAGCGGCAGGAGCGCCTCAATCAGCGGGACCGCGTGTCGCCGAACGCTGACCCGCGCGCCCAGGAGAAGGGCGCGGCGGCCGCGAAGGCCGGGCGGCGGAAGCGCTAGGAATCTAACTTTGGTGTTGTCTGTATTTAGTATCTTGAACGCGTCAAATCGGAGCTTGCTAGTACCTTACGTGCCGCTAGCGTCTCCTTGGGGGAGCGCTTGGCAAAAAGCGCTGCGCGCAAGAGCCAACATCGCCAGACACTCGGCGTCGGCAGCTCTCGGGACCCGCACGCGAACTCGGGCAGCCTCCACGAGCCAAACATGCGACGATGAGGCGGGCAGCCCTCCTCACCATCATCACCAGCAATGCGTACGTCCTGGACCTCGAGCTCGACGGGACGTACGCGCCGCTGCGCTTCGCTATTAATGACGACCTGCAGCGCATCGCGCGAGCATGGAGGCAAAAGCACCCGGCGATGACTGGGGGTGATTGTCCTGAAGGCGACGGGCGGTGCGTCGAGGACGTTTTGGTAAGGGCCATGGAGGCGCGCTTCGACGCGCGGCACGTCATTTCAAACGCGGCGACGCACTGCCGCCTGCCGGGCCACGCCTTTCCCTCTGAAAAATTGAGGGACGCGGTCGGCACGCCAGACGAGGGCTACGCCCTCGAGCAGGCGGCGGGGTTTTGTTATTGCGCGGCGGATCGCAATTTTGTAAATAACCGCACTGGAGGTACGGCGGCGGCTTCAGTGGCCATGGACGCCGCGGGGCTGGCTCTACGCCTGGAGCCGCGGCGCGCGCGCGCGGCGCGCTTCGGCATGTTGGCCGGGCAGGACCTGTTCGGCGTGGCCGACGCGACGGCGTATTTTGCGAGACGCTTCGCTGAACTAAAATGGCCGCCCGACGGGTCGTTGCCTTCATTAGTTCTTGGTGGGTCGCTGGACCTCTCAGTAACGCTCGAGCCGCGCGTGGCCTGGTCCCCGTCCGTCGAGGAGAGCCGGTCGCACGTCCAGATGGGTCCGTGGCTCGGAGCAGAAAACGAACTTCGACGTGACGCGGTCGCCGCGACGCCGTCGACGTGGCAGTTTTGCGACAGTGTCGTTCCACGCAGGCTGGGTCCATTCTACCCTACCGAAGTTCGTCGCGGACCAGCTCCGCCGCGGACCAACGTGCCACGCTTCCCTAGACGTGCGGAAGACTATCGAGGAACTGGATTTGTTGAGGGATCTGTCGACGGAGTTAAGAAGGCGCCATGCTATCGATGAAGACGAGGCCGCGGCCTACGATTATGTTGCTAAGAATGAGGAGGGCCGCCTCGACCTGCCCATCGATCGCTTGAATGCTTCTTCTCCAAAAGTCCTCGGGGCGGCGGCGTGCATCGTCGACGCGCCTTCTGTTGAAGGCGGCGCGCTCGCCGCTATAGATGTGGAAACGACCACGCGGACATTTGAGGCTGATGGTGTTGCGATCGTCGACGGCATTTTGAAGGACGAAACGTTGACGAGGCTACGAGACTTCGTCCTGGGCAGCACGGTGTTCACGCGGGCCTACGCGCAGGGGTATCTGGGCGCTTTCTTAGGCGACGGGTTTGGGGCGGCGGGCGTCGTCCAGCAGGTCGCGTCCGAACTACGACAAACTTTCCCGGAGTTGCTCGGCGACACGGCGCTGCGGCAGGCCTGGGCCTACGCCTACCCGCGGGACGGCCATCCGCGCGGCATCGATGTTCACTCGGACGACGCCGACGTGAGCGTCAACATCTGGATCACACCGAACAAAGCGAACTTAAATTCAGAGAAGGGCGGTTTGAGGATCTGGAATAAGAAGCCCCCCGCCGACTGGACCTTCGAGACGGCGAATCGAGACTTAGATGCCATCGGCTCCATCCTACAGGATGAGGAAGCGTCCTACGTGACGATCCCCTACCGCTTCAACCGCGCCGTGTTATTGAATGGCCACCGCTTCCACCAGACGGACGCCCTGCACTTCGCGCCGGGGTTGGAAAATCACCGCATCAACCTCACGTTCCTCTTCGCGCGGCGGTCGGAGGGGACGGCGTGCCGGGTGTAGTTCTTCTCTTCGCGCCCTTGTAAGTTTGTTATCGATCCTTCCTGGGGCCATCTTTCCAAGAAGTAGAACGGACTCTATCTCCTAAGCTATCCAATTCTAGGCACGCGACGACGACGTTTACAATTAATTTACCCGAGGCTATATTATGGGGCGCCCAGGGCTCCCGCGCAAGGAAATCCCGCATGATCTAGCGACCTGTAAGACACTAGCAAAGGAAAAAAACCGCGGCGCCAACCTACGTCGGCCGTCACGAATATGTTTGGGATGTTCACGGCTGCCCAAGTGTTCAACCAACCGATCGGCGGCTGGAACGTCTCCAAGGTCACTGATATGACTAAGACGTTCGACAGGGCCTTGGCGTTCAACCAAACGCTCGCCGACTGGCGGGTCGACAAGGTCACACGTATGTACCAGATGTTCGTAGAAGCCTCGTCCTTCAACCACCCGCTCAGCGCCTGGAGCGTCGACAAGGTCACGACTATGTACGAGATGTTCAAAGGCGCCTCGTCGTTCAACCAGACCCTTGGCTGGTGCGTGGCCAACGGCGTCACCGTGACCGACATGTTCGCCACCGGCAGATATGGACCTGCCCCGCCGTGCGGCCCGACGACGTGTGGCGTCACCTTCGACTGCCCCTGAGCGCCTCGGGCAGCCATCGGCCCCATCCCCTCCGTCACTGTGAGGGAGTCATCATTATCACCACCGCCACCACCACCACCTCGCCATCGTCACCTCAATCGCCTCCGCCGCGCGGGCGGCCATCGACCCGGCGCTCCATTACCTCAATCGCCGACGCATAGCGCCGACGCCCCCATCTCCATGACTGACTAAGTCGCCCTTACTCTAGCCATACAATCAAAGGGGAAGGATGGGGAAAGGATCAGGCCGCAAGCGCCTCCGGCTCGGCGTCGGCCTCGTTGTTGTTCGATTCCTTGATCGTCACGAGCAAATCGCCCGGCTGGAGCGCGTCGCCCATCGCCACCGAGACGCCGGACACAACGCCATCGATAGAGGCAGCACAAACTGTCTCCATTTTCATTGCTGAGAGAACAACCATAGGGTCGCCCGCGCTCACGGAATCGCCGACGGCCACCTTCACGTCGACCACCACGCCGGGCATCGGCGCCCCCACCGCCCCGATCTGCGACGAGTCCGCCTTCGGCCGCACGACCACATTACTGGACGCCGTCTCATCCAGGCGCTTGACGCTGCGAGGGAAGCCGTTCACTTCAAAGAAGCACTCCCTGGTCCCGGTCGCTTCATCGAGGTCGCCGAGACCGATCAATTTCACATTGACGTTGACGCCCTGCCCAAAGGACAAATCGACCTCTTCCCCGACCTCCATGGGCTCGACGAAATTGCGCGTGGGCAGCGCCGAGAGGTCCCCGAACTCGGTCGTCGCCGCCATGAAGTCCTCGAAGACCTTGGGGTACATGACCGCGCTCATGAGTTGCTTGTCGTCGATCTCGATGCCGTGCGTCGCTTCTAGAGTCGTTCTCACAGCCTCCAAGTCGACGTCCGGTAGCTCGGCGCCGGGCCGCCCCGTGAACGTCTCGTCGAGCTTCTTGGCACCCCGCAACACATCCGTGCGCAACGGCTCCGGAAAGCCACCGACCGGTATACCTAAAGCGCCCTGGAAGAACTCGACCACCGACGAAGGAAAGTTCAAGGAACCCGACGACGCCTTCTCCCGCACGTCGTCGGCGGACAAGCCGTTCGTGACCATGAACTGCGCGAGGTCGCCGCACGTCTTCGACGACGGCGTGACCTTGACGATGTCCCCGAGCAGATCGTTGGCCTCGGCGTAGGCTCTCTTGACCGCGGGCCACTGCTCCGCCAAACCGTTCTGCGTCGCCTGGAAGAGCATGTTCGTGTACTGCCCTCCCGGGATTTCATGCGCATAAACTTCCGCGGAGCCGGACTTCTGCCCCGACTCGAACGCCGCGTACGACACGCGCGTCGACTCCCAGTAGTCGATCAAGGGCGCGATGTCGTCTAATTGCACGCCCGTGTCTAAATGGCCACCGGCTAACGACCCGACGACGGCGCCCATCGCCGGCTGCGACGTGAGACCGCTCATCGAGTCGATGGCCACGTCGACGGCGTCCGCGCCGGCGTTCGCGCAGGCTAGATAAGTTGCTACTCCAGTCCCGGCCGTGTCGTGCGTGTGCACGTGGATTGGTAGGTCGGGGAACTCGTCTCGTAATGCAGTTATTAACTTGGTAGCTGCCGCCGGTTTCAACAGGCCAGCCATGTCCTTGATCGCCAGCACGTGAATGCCCGACTCCTGGAGTTGCCTCGCTAGGGTCAGGTAGTACTCCAAGTTGTACTTCGAGTTGTCGTCCGTGCAGTCGCCCGAATAGCCAATCGCGCACTCGACGACGCCGCCCGCAGCACCGACGGCGTCGATGCCCAGCCTCAGGTTATCGACATAATTCAACGAATCAAAGACCCGGAAGACGTCCATACCTGATTTAACAGCCGTATCGCAAAATTTAAAAATGGCATTATCGGGGTACGACGTGTACCCCACGCCGTTCGCGCCCCGCAACAGCATCTGGAAGGGCACGTTCGGGATCTCCTCCCGCAACGCTTCTAAACGAGCCCAGGGGCACTCGTGCAAGAAGCGCAGCGCGACGTCGAACGTCGCGCCGCCCCAGTTTTCTAGGGAATAGGCGTTGTGGAGTGCTTTCGACGTGTAGGGCGCTGCCGTCACCAAGTCCTTGGTTCTCACACGCGTAGCTAAGAGACTTTGATGGGCGTCGCGCATCGTCGTGTCCGTCAACAACAGCCCCTTGTGCGCTCTGACAGCTTTCGCGAACCCTTCCGGTCCGGAAGTCTCGAGGACCTGCTTGAACCCGATTCTAGGTTTTTCGTCCACGGGAGGCGGTAGGACTTGCGCGTATCTAGGTGTGGTCGGTCCCGTCGCACCCACAGCTTTTCTACCATTGACAGCTAGCTCGGCCAGGTACATGAGTAACTTCGACGCTCTATCCCCACCCTTCGCGAACTCAAATAATTCAGGATGATCTTCAATAAAAGCAGTAGTAGCCCTACCAGCTCGGAATTCCGGGTGTTTCAGCACATTCAAAGTGAAGCCTATGTTCGTTTTGACGCCTCTGATACGCGTTTCTCTCAGACTACGTGTGAGCTTGTCGATGGCGCTTTCATAAGTTAAGGCAGACGCCGTGACCTTCGTGAGCATCGAGTCGTAGTGCCTGCGTGTTGAACGACGGCGTCGAGGCGACGTGGCAGCGCGTCGACGCCATCGCCGCGGCCACGCCACGTTCGTGGAACGCGTCGACGGCGCGGAACGAGCTTCACGGGACGCCGCGGCCGCGCGGCGAGATGACCGCGCCCGTGAAGGCGTTGCCGCCGTCCATGCGGATGCCGAAGCCCTCGCCCGGGCGCCAGAGCTGGATGCGGCCGACGTCCGGCCGGAAATCCTCCTCGGGGTCCTCCGTCGTCACGCGCGACTGGATCGCGTAGCCCCTTACTTGAATGTCGTCCTGGGAATGCAAACCGATCTCCGCCAGCGTCTCGCCCTGGGCCACGCGAATCTGCGACTGCACGAGATCGACGCCCGTCACGACTTCCGTGACCGTGTGCTCGACCTGGATCCGCGGGTTCACCTCGATAAAATAGTGCTTCCAGGTCTGGGGATCGACTAGGAACTCCACCGTTCCTGCCGCTCTATAGCCCGCCGCCGACGTCAAGCGCACGGCGTCGTCATGCAGAGCTTTTTGCAGCTCTTCCGGGAGTCCTACCGAAGGGGCAATTTCAACAACTTTCTGGAAGCGCCGCTGCACGGAGCAGTCTCTTTCATAGAGGTGGAACGTCGTCTCGCCATCTGATAGAATCTGGACTTCGACGTGTCTAGGAGCCTCGACATACCGCTCCACAAACACGGCGGCGTTGCCGAAGGCCGTCAGCGCTTCGCTTTGCGCCCGCGCGAGGTTCTCTTCCAGTTCTGCTGCTGAGCGAACAACCCTCATGCCTCTACCGCCGCCGCCGTGCGCCGCCTTCACGATCACGGGGTAGCCGACCGGGTCCGGACCGTCCTCGATGAAGCTGCGCACTTCCTCGTGCGTGTTGCACTCGCCGTCCGTACCTGGCACTACTGGGACTCCCGCATCGATGGCTAGTTGTCTGGCCAAAGTTTTGTCTCCAAACTTGTTGAGCACGGAAGATTCGGGTCCCACGAACGCGATGCCGTTCGCCTCACAGAGTCGCGCGAAGTGCACGTTCTCGCTCAGAAACCCGTAGCCCGGGTGGATGGCGTCGACATCATTCTCCAGAGCTACCTTCACGATCTCCTCATATCCCAAGTAAGCGCCGACTGGTGAGGCATTCGTGCCGACCTGGTAAGCTTCGTCCGCCTTGTAGCGGTGCATCGACTTCTTGTCCTCCTTCGAGTAGATGGCGACCGTCCTGATATCCAACTCCGTGGCCGCCCGGAAGATGCGGATGGCGATCTCGCCGCGGTTGGCCGCCATGAGCTTCTTGATCTGGCGGCGCGGCGCCAATGCTAGGGTGCGGCGGGCCGTGGCGGCGCGGCGGCGTAGGAGGGTGGAGCGCATCATTTTTGCTTGCTAATAGCTGTGACGCGGCGTTTCGAGGGTGGTCGGTCGCGTCCGTCGCTGTCGAGAGCACCTCTCCCTGTTTCAGCCGTGCTCTGCTCCTAGAGCTGCTCGCGACGCAGTTCCTGCTGCCAGGAAGCTGCGGCCGGTACCAGTGGCAGCTCCCGTGCACTCGCCGCGTCCACGAATGCCTCTGCGCGTCGCTGCGAGGGCGTCTTCCACGATTTTTAGCTCTGGCTGCAGTCGCTGGGGCATTTGGTGCAACGGACCTGAGCTGGGTACCCAGTCGACGTGTGCGAAAGGGGGCGAGGCGCGACGTGTGGAGAACCAGCACAGCAAGGGACTAGCCTATCCGTCTTATCACATTCACCCCCGTCGTGGACGACACTGCGCAGACAACGTCACCGTCCGCGTGGAACACGTCCCAGGTTGATGGGGACTTGTCGCCGACCGTGTAGATCAATACCCCCTCGTCGTACGTAAGGTTCTCGCCGCGGATTTTTATCGACGGGACGAGCGGCAGCGTTTCGACCGTCAGGTCCCAGGTACCTCCGAAGGAGTCGCGTGACACAAGCAACTAGTCGGAGCATTCTGTACATCGTGTAGTCGGCTGAAGCGCTCAAACGCGCAGGTCCTGCTTAAATCTCGAGGTGACGATCCTAGTATGTCCAATACGCTAGTCGCCTGTTTTTTTATTGCGAGTCGTCGCTGTGCGATTGCAGCACTAGCCGTCGTATAGCTGCTCTCGGTCGCTCCAGCTGCCCAGAATTGTGCATTCTTTCGTTCTTCGGACTATCGGTTGCAGCCATGGCCTCTAAGGGTCAGGCCAAGCCGGGCGACTCCAAAAAATTGAAAGCCATCGCATACAATTGCAAGAACCCTTTGCACAAAGCCGAACTCGCGCGGCTGCTCAAGATCGCGCGCGGCCCCAAGTACAACTTGACACAATCCACCGACTTGTTGGCCTTCGTGACGTGCACCGATCACTGGGCCTTGGCCAAAAGACGCGACGACCCACCGGTCATATTGTTCAGACGCAAGGCGCCCCATGGTAGCATTTCAACGAGAATTAGTGAGACCTGCAAGCCGGAGGAGAGAGCGCCGGCCCGCGGCGCGGAGAAGTGGCACAAGGGCGTCGACGCCGCCGGCCCGGGCGAAAACTTGGTGGTAGCCGTCGTCTTCAACGACGGCAGCGACGAGGACACGTCGGACGACGGCACGGGCGCGGCTGTGCTCGCGTTCTGGTCAAATCGAGGGCAGCCGGTCTGCTACCCGGTCCTGACGAAGCGCGCTCCTGTCTCATTCGCCCCCGAAGCTATGCGGGAGGACCTGGCGCGACGGCTCTTCCACGAAGCGCACGGCGACGCGCGCGAGCCGACGGCCGAAGACCTCGCAAGGTACGCGGCCGCGGTCACGCGGGCGGACTGCGAGGAAGAGGCGTTCACGCGGGCGCATCGAGAGACGGTCGTCGCGCTGGCGCTGCACCCGGACCACGACGGCGCGGAGAACCGCCTCCCCGTGGGCACCGAGAAGGAGCGCGCCTTCAAGGCGTGGGTCATCGAGGAGATGGCGCGGCGGAAGGCGTCGGGCGGGCGCGTGCCGCGGGCCGCACCGGGAACCGGCGCGTATAGCGCGCTGCGGCGCGGCCTCGGCCTCGGCCCGGGCAGTCATCCCTGCCCGACCGACCCCGACAACTGGGTCGTGGTCGAGTACCGCGAGGGCCCGCGCGGCCGGCGCGAGCGCAAGGTCAAACGCTTCCGGCGCGACAAGAACGGCCTCGCCAGGGCGGCCGACCTCGTGCTGAAGAAGTGCGGCCGCGCGGTGCGCGACGCGGAGCTGCGGGAAAACCTCGCGGCGCGCAAGCGCGGCGTCAAGGACGGCCAGCTGCCGAACCAGCCCGGCAAAGGGGCGCTCGCGTCGATGCAGGGCCGCCGCACCGCGCCGCTGCCGACGGCCGCGCCCGCCGCGCGCGCGCCGATGCCCGCGGAAAGCGCCGCCACGTGGCGCTTCGATTGCTTGTGCGGGGTGTCCGGCACGAACTACGACGACGGCAAGGCCATGTGGGAGTGTCCGACGTGCAAAACGTGGCAGCACGCCGTGTGTGCCGCCGGCGCGGAAGACGCCGAGTGCCCCGAGGACTACGCGTGCTTCCGCTGCCGATCCCAACAAGCCGAGGCCGCGGCACGCCGAGGTCTCGGCGCCGCCACCGTGCCCGAGCCCGCGCCCGCGCCGCGGCCGCCGCCGCGGCGCCGCGAGCCGCCCGCGCCGCGCGCGCCGCCCGCGCGCGCGCCGGCGTCCGCCACGTCGTCGCGGCGCCGCGGCGCCGCGGCCACGGCCGACGCCGCGCATGCGCCTGCTCCTGCGCCGCCGCCGGCGCGGGGCCGCCGCGAGCCGACCCGGCGCCCGCGCGCGCGCGCAGCGCCGCCGCCGCCCCGAGACAAGACGCCGGGACGGAGGCCGACGGCAAAGCCTACGTCGTCCGCGAAGGCGGGGAGGAAGTCAAAGAAGCCCAAACCGTCTGGTGAAGGCAGCGACGGCGAGGACGACCCGGACGCCATGCCCATCTCGTCGCCGACGCGCGGCCGCGGCGGCGATGGCGCCGTCGCCGGCGCGCCGGAAGCTGCGGCCAGCGCGCGGCGCCGCCGGCAGGCGCGCGGCGCCGCGGCAGCTGCCCCGGCACCGGCGGCCGCGTCGCCGCGCGGCGCGCGCGCACGCGGCGGCCGCGGCCGCGGTGCTACTGTTCAGCGGTCGCCGACGCCATCGCCGATACCGCCGCGCTCGCCGAGCGCATCGAGCGAGTCGCGCGGCCGCCCGTCGAGCTCAAAGCGCAGCCGCCGCAAAAAGGCCGCGTCGCCGCCGCCGCCGCCGTCGGACGAGGACGCCTCCGACGGCGACAGCACCGAGTGCGACTGCTCCGACGACGACCCGGAGGAGCCCGCGCCGCTCCACCCGCCGCCGTCCAGCCGCTGTTACCGCGATTACTGGGAACGGCTGCACCGCCGCCGCGCGTGGCAGACCAAGCCCACGGCGAGGCTGAAGCGGGAGTTCCTGATTATCGAGGCGCGCCACCGGCTGGTCTGCTCCCGACTGGGCGTCGATTTGGATCGCCGGTGGCACCTAGCTGTGCCGTGCCCGCCGGACCTGCTCCTCGGCATGGGCGACGTCGACGATCGTTTCGCGGCGATCTTCTACGGCGCCCGGGCGAAGCACACGGACGGGAAAGCGCGCGTCGCGCAGATCGAGCGCGATTTCTTCGACCCGAAAGGGCCGGGGCCCGACATCCTTCAGAAGGTCTACGGGCTCGAGGACGCGCTGACCGCCTGGCAATACAGCGTGCTCCGGCGCCTCTGGAGGGTGGACACGGTCCTCTCCGAGCACGAGCTCGTCATTGAGGCCGTCGTCCTGCGCCCCTTCGAACTTTATTATCGTTGGAAGGGCCGCCGCGAGAAAGCGGAGATCAAGCGCTATACGGGCCACGCGCGGTTCAAGCACGTGGGCTCGACCGTCCACGCCGCTTCCGTGAGATTGCGAAACATGGAGCGGATGGGCGTCTTATAGGCTGGTAAGAATAATTGTCACTGTCACTTGGGCCCGGGCGACTCGTGAGGGAGAGACGCTCGGCTAGCGGCTGTAAGACACTAGCAAGCACATGTCGCGGCTCACTGTCGCGTGCGTGTGCGTCTTTGCGAGCGCCAAACAAGAACGATTTTGTGCAAGGAGTCACATGTCAACCGAGACAGCAGCAGCGCTGCGTCGCGCGCACGAAGAAGCCGTCGTCGCGCTGGGCATACACCCGACGCCGAGCATGAGTGAGGATGCAGCTATCACAGACGACAGGACGCGTGGCGCGGTGAGGCAACAGATCGCTGCGTACGTCCAGCATCAATGCGCAGATCGCCAGGAACCGGTCGACGGGCTGCGATGACTGTTGCGCGTTCGTGGCCGCCGGCATCTGTAGGTGCCTGCGCGCGGCGACGCCGTGTGAGCAACGTTGCGGGACGCGTGCGGCGTGCGCCGACCGCATCGCCTAATGGACAAGACGCGGTTCACGATGACGTCACATCGCGAGGAGATTCCGAGAAATAGGCGCCGCGGGTGCCAAAGGCCGCTCATGACTTCCGGTGGGCCGTGCCTTTATGACACCGTGCTTCCAGACAGACCGCGCTCAGGGCCTCCTTCGAGGGGACATGTTGGCCAGAGTGTCGCAATTAGTCTCTCTGGCGGAGACGTGGCTACCTTTACTGCTAGGCGAGCGGCCACCGCGGACCTGATGGCGCGGTCGCGCCTCCGCGGCGCCGCGTACTATGAAGCACGCCAAAGCACTGCTTCGCGAGGCCACGCGACCAGGAACCTTCGGAGAGGACATCTGACGCGCGGCGCGTCGCGCGCCAACACCTCGGCCGCGGGTCCACAAACGCGAGGCGAGCCCTACGGCGACGACCCTCTCGCGCCTCGACAGGCCGCATGCGCGCGATCTGCGACCTCGTTCATCGTATTCCGATGAGCCAAGTTTGCACGCTCCGGGCGCTCCTGGTGTAGCTATTAGTGGTAATTTTCAAGGAGACAGTCTTACCCGCGCGCTCTACTCGCGATCGGTGACCGAGAAGAGCTTGAGCTCGCCATCGATGGCCTCGTCCATGAACGCGATGGACTCGGCCTTGGCGAAGTCCCCGTCGCGGGCCAGCTTCGCGTCCTGGTTGTTGACGTCGGAGAAGTAGCCTGCGTGCGGACGAGGTGTGAATTCGAGTAAATCGCAGGATAGGCACCGGTCAAAACGGTTGACCGCACTCCACTCGAGGTAGCCTGCGTGTTGACCAGTGAGTCGCGCGCGCCGCGCGACGCGCCCGGCTCGAGTCGACGCCGCGTTCGCGCAGTTCTTCGGGTGGTCGCATACAAACCTGTGCGAATCAACCAGTGAGTCGGGCCGAGTGATAGTTCGGCGCGGGCGCGCGGACGACCACATGTGGTCCACGGCGAGCATCTTCACGAGGTTCTTGAGCACCTGCAGGTGGGCCTTGCGCTCCTCCTCGTCCACCGTGCCCTCGATGTGCTCGCGGAGCTTCGGGACGCGCCGCAGGACGAGCTCCTCCCAGAGCTTGGGGCCGGGGTACTCCGCGGTGCCCTTGCTGATGGCCGCGCGGTACACCGTGAGGTCCCCGTCGTGCTCGTCGCGCGGGCCCGTGTCGAGCCGGCCGAAGAACGAGTCCATGACGAGATCGTGCGCGACGCACCGCGGCGACCCCAAATAAGACACCTCCCTGTCCTCGGTCTCGGGGAGGATCTCGTCTTCGGGGTGGAGCGCCCGCCACCCGCACTCGACGCAGACGTCCCGCAACGCCTGGCGGAGGGCCTCGGCGTCGACCTCGTCGGCCGCGTCGGCCGCGTCGATGGCCTTCTGCTCCCAGAGCGAAATCTGGGCCTGGAGCTCCTCCTCCAGGTAGTCATCCATGGCCGCCGCGGCGACGGCCGGCGCATCGTCGAGAACCTTCGCGAGGTACTCCTTGACGTCTTCGCGCGCCGTCGCCTGGAGCGTCGGGACGGCCGAGCCGTTGATGAGGACGACGCGCGACGTCCGCACGCCGTCCTCCTGGCGCCAGATTTGGCGCACCTCGCCGAGTATCTGCTCGCCCGGCACGATCATCGCGTAGGCGCCGGTCTCGCGCCGCGCAGGCCGGTGCGTCGCGCGCCACACCGCGTCCTTCTTGAGCTTCTCCGCCTCCGGGTGGAGCCAGATCGCGTCGTCCTCGTCGTAGTACGAGAGCATGTTGCAGTTGGCGTCGTAGAGGGCTTGCGCGAGGTGGCCGGTCTGCAGGCCGCCGCCCGACTTGCACGAGCGTCTCGGCTTATACTGCTGGACGCCATCGACACTGTGGAGTTTATGCAAGAGCTGACCGACGCTCAGGGTCGGCGTCCAGTGGATGCCGAGGCCCTTCGGGGGTCGCGCCCGCACCATCTCTGTCGAGGCGACGACGGACGCGCGAGAGCTGGCGGCGCCCCGGGCCCACGGCTTCGGTCCGACTAGACCGAGAGCGTCGCGGGCGCCGAGGGCGCCGAGGAGGAAGACGAGCGCGCGTCGCATCCGACGGCGATCTCGAGCGAGTCACCTCAGGGCGAGTGGGCCACGATCGCTTTAGATCGCTTTCGAATTCGTCGCACGGACTTGTTCGCCTCTAGGCCGCCAACTCGCCGTCACGTCTCGACTCTATTGATGTCGAGTCCTTGCCAGCAATAGCTCACAACACGATTATATGCTAGAGCTAGCGGCCGTAAGACACTAGCAAGCAAAAAGCGGAGGCGACATAGCGTTGCGCTGTAGACGGGCCGTGTGAAGGTGTACAAGCCGCTGTCTACTCGCTGTTATTGTGCCAGACGCGTAGCAGACGGCTGCGGCCGGCCGGCCGCCCCGCTAGCGTGAACATGGCCTCCGCCCTGCTGGAGTCATTTGACGGCCTGCTGCCGTCGGCATCGATCCTCGCCATGTCAATAGCTCTCCTCGTGGTGGCCCTGCTACGCCGCCGGAAGGCGGCACCGCCGAAACCGCCGCCGCCGCCGCCGCCCCCCGAAGCTTTGTGCCCCGTCCTAGCGGCAAGATCAAAAACAGGCACGACAACACCACCGGAGGTCGCGAAGCCGCGCACGAAGGCTCGAAGAGCGTCGGCCTACCTCGAGATGGAGGCCGACGACGCGTCTTTGTGGGACGTCGGCGCGAGAGGTTTTTTGCCGGCCCGAGCGCCGCGAAAGGAGCCCTCGACGCCGGCCCTGCGTGTGTTGCGGGATCTGGGGCGCGAGGTGCCCTCCGCGGCGTTAGAAGAATCCATCGGGAGGACGATCCAGCAACGAAGTGCTGAATTGGAAGCAGCGGCGGACGCCATAAAATCAATAAAGCACGACGAGGACGAGCTCGAGGTGGCCCACGCGCTCTATTCGTATATATGCTGCGCGTTGGTCAAGGAGTCCTCTGAGAGAATAGTGCCGCGGTGTTTGGCCCGAGGCTTCTGCGCCGTGTCTCGACGATTAGGACGGAGACCGATGCTCGACTACTCGGGCTGCGTCTTGTATAATTGGGCCTTGTTAGATGAAAAGGGGCCCGTGTCGACGGACAACGCGCGGATGCTGCGGCGCTTTACTGGTGAAACGCGGCGTCCGAGACTGAAACTTTGCGGTGCCTTCGACGCGGCGATGGCGTGCTGGTGGCGTAGAACTACGCCGTCGCCGCGGCAGCGAGAGTGTCGCGCGTCGCCACGCCATCGAGCCGACGTCGCGTCGACGGCGTGGAGGGTTGCGACGATCGAGAGCCTCGTCCACGCAGGTCTCGTCGACGAGGAGTGGTTCTTCAAGACCCATTTGGTCATCGAGGCGGCGGCCGCACCGGCCGTAGCCGCCTTGAATGAAGGCGCCGACGTCACGTCGAGAACTGTGACACAGGAGGCGATCCAGGACTGCCACGAGGTCCTCAGCAAGATCGAAGATTGCTTTGGACATGTCGTCCGGGACTGCCTCCCGCTCATGTTCGAGCGCCACGGCCAGCACGGCGCGTTGTGCGACTACTACTTTTTTTATGCGCGACTGCGGCCCTTCATCAATGGTCTTGATGCCGTGATCTTCGAGGGCGAGTTTGACAACGAGCCCGTCTCATTACCCGGTCCCAGTGGTGCTATGTCTACCTTGCTGCCGGCGCTGGATGCGTTTCTGGGCGTGTCCAACTCGAATCGGACTTTACAAGCGCTACTCGATGACTTTTCCGAGTCCATGCCGGTCGCGCACCGACGGTTCCTGAGGAAAATTAGACAAACAGTGCCGTGTCGAGATTTCGTCCTGGCTGCTCGGGACCAAGCTCCTCCTGTGGTGGACGACTGGTCCGGTTCAGCGTCTGCCGCATTAGCCCTGGCGGCGCAATATAATAGGTGCGTGGACGTGGTATTAGACTTTAGGTGGAGGCACATGCAGATGGTGCGGAAGTACGTCTTGGAGCCGGCCGGGACGAACGACGCCGTCGGTACGGGTGGTACGGCAGCTTTCTCTTACTTGCATGAACATATCTCGGACACCGAAGCAGCTCGAGTGTCCGTGTTGAAGGAAGGTCCGACAACCCCGAAGTCCGTGAGAAGATCACCAGGTGGGTTGTGCCCCTTCTTCGCGGCGGGCCGCGACGCGGCCGACGCGGGCGAAGGCTTGCTCGTGACGAACGACGACGACTTATTATGGCGCGTCGATGCGGCGAGAGGTTTTCTGCCCTCTTCTGAGGAGTCGTCGTCTACAAATGAGGTTTTGAGTGTGGTAGCTAGATTAGCGAGGGAGATCCCCTGTTCCTGCGCGACGCGCGGCCTGTTCCGTTCTTACGTCGACGCGGAATGTGATTCATTGAGTCAGATCGACGACGGGTTCGTGGAGACATTACGATTAACTGATTTAGAGAGATTGCGGAGCCGTCTGGCCTTCGTCGCCGCGGCGTACGCTCGCGGGGATGCGGCGTCCGCGCCGCATAACCGGGGGCCTTTGAAGAAAACCGTCGAAGGCGACGCGAAGCTGTCGAACGCTTTGGATCAGGCCCTCGGGGCGGCGTCGCGCCGGTTAGGACGGCCGAAGCGCGTGTTATGTTTGACGGATTTGGTTTCTTGTAATAGAGACCTTTCTGACGACGCGCCGCCGCCGTCGTGCCGGTTTTTGGCGGTTTGTCGCCCGTGTCCTTTTGTCGCGTCGCGTCGACGGCGCGGAGCGCGTGACGCTGCTCCACCTTGACGCCATCGACGCGACGCGAGCTCCCGCACAAATTTCTCACGAAAACGCACGCAGGTCCCCGAGGAGGACTCGCTCTACGCTTCGCTCTACGCCATCCACAAAACCACGCCGCAGATCATCGACGCCATCGAGGCCGGCCGCGACGCGATGCGACTGGACGACGCCCGCGCTTTATCAGAGGCCCTCACCGCGTTAAAGCAAGCGCTGCGAGCGACGGCGGAAGCCCACCACTTCGATAGGGAGGCGTCTCGGGGAGAGCGCGTCGTCATGCGGCGGTTGCGGCACTTCCTGCTGCCGGCGGGCGGCACGGACAGCGACCTCGCGGCGGCGTTGTACAACGGTTTTGATTCTGCTTTGTTGAGCTCGGCGTGGCGTTTTCTCGGCGCACCGGTCCCGAAGATCGGCAACCTGCAGCCGTCGCGCGATGCCGCGCGGCGGACGATGCCGCGGCCGCACCGCGATTACTTGCTGAAGCTGTCTCCTCGCACGTCGGTGCGCGCCCGAGTCCTGGCCACGGAGCAGCGCAAGAACCGGCTGCCGGTCCACGCTCTGGCGGTCGTCGAGGCGGAATTCAACGCTTGTTTGGATGAACTGCTGCGGGTCTGTTCCAGGCGGTCGCAGCTCGTCTGCCGCTATTTGCCGAACTACGCGGCGGAGTTTCGGCGGGACGAGTTCGAGCACGACCGGCGGGCTTTATTAGAGGGGCGGCTGTCGGCCGTGCGCGCGCGGCGGCTCGGGAACGCGGGCGACGAGTCTCCGGAAAGAAAGGCGGACAAGTCGCGGGCGTTTTCGATGTAAGTTGCTTTTGTTGTGTTTACTTTCCTAGTCGCGCGAGGGCCTCCTGGTAGCGCTTGACGACGTCCGACTTCTCGACGAGGTCCGCGACGCCGAAGCCTGCCTTCCTGATGGTCGCCTTCATCTCCTTGATCGACGGCGCCTTGGCCGCCGAGGGAGGAAGTGCAAAATTCCTGAAAAACCCGTGTGTACCGTCCGCTGTACGCGTCCGCGCCGTACGCTGTCGACGTGAAACCCGCGAGCTATGTAGGCTGGTCTGTCGTCCGCGCCCCCAAGGTTGATAGAAATACCCACTTACGCCCCACGGCCACGTCACCTACGCCGACGACACCGCCCGCGCGAGCGCGGCATGAGCCGCTTCCCCTTTCTCCGAGGCCTTGATAACATTTGTAGATAAATTGTCCTTGTAGACGCCCTCGAAGGTCTTCTTGTTCCCGCAGATGATCTCCTTCCACTTTTTGCCCCCATCGTTGTCTAAGGTAGACCGCTGTCTCAGCTTGGAGCCGTTCTCGCCGAAGACGTCCGTAATCACTTCTCCCGGTTTAAGGACCAACTCGTCGCTATCGTCTACCACATTATAGGCGATGGCGCCCTCGCCAGCAACTATTTTTTTGGCCGTCACATTCACGAGCACGGCACCTTCGGCGTCGATCTCCTTGGCCGCCACATTCGCTAAGACACTTCGTTTGGACACTCCAGCCACAATGCGACACGACGAGGCCGTCGAATACGCGTCGATGCCGAACGATTCCCCACAAGCGCCCTTGTCGCCTCGCGTCACGCCGAGGAACTCCCTCATGCTATCGGCCTCTTTGCCGTCCTCCACTAACCTACAAGCGTTCCTCAGGTACAACTTCAATTGGCCGTAGTCCCACCAGTAGGCGTCGCCGCCGACATCTACCGGGCCTAACAAATGTGCTCCTTTTTTATCAAAGTTGTTCAGGAGTTTTTGTATGCGAGCATAATGCGCCGAAGCCTCCTTCTCGGACGTGCCCTTCCGCCCCATCAACTGGACATAAGCATCTAACGGCAGGGTCATGGGCATCCACCAGTGGGGATCGCTGTCGAGCTGGCCCTTCTTTGACGCAAGTTCATTTGCGAACTCGTTCAGTAATGCCGATAGTAGTGAAGCGGTCAGCGAGAAGGATCCTAGCGACGTGCCGACCTGCTTGATGGAACCGAGCGTCTTCGTCATCGCTAAAGCGGTCGCGTGGTCGACCTTCTCGACCTGGCACGCCGCGCCTGCGTTTGACGGTGTCATCGTGGCTCTCTCGCGTCGACGGCGTCGGCGCAGCGCCGAACCGCTCTCTCGCGAGACGCGTGGACTCTCGTGTGATCACAAAGACGCCGCATCAAACCGTTCTTGGCCACCGCGACCAACCCGTACTTCTCCAGCCCCTTCGCGGCCCACTCGGCGGCCGACGGCATCGGCGCGAGCATGCATAAGATGTCCGCGTGCGCCCGCTTCGAGTCGTAGTCGTAGGACTTCGTCGGCACGAAGACCTGGTCGCCCCAGAAGACACTTAACCGGCCTTTCCGCGACGACGCGTAGATGCCCGTGGACTTGACCACACTTTCTAAAATCGTCAAAGGCACGACGGCCCCGTCGACACCCAGCGGCGCCGTGGCAGGTAATTTCACGCCGGGCTTGTTGTTGTTCTCCGCGCCCGGCAAGGGCGCCAGTCGCGTCCCTTTCCCGGCCGTGTGATACAATGCTGCGGAGATACTGCCAGAGGCTAACTTGGAAGCTAGTTGTGAATCGCCCTTGTCCTCGGCGAGCTTCGCGGCCTTGGTCCAGGCATAGAGCGTACCTAGACCATTACCCGCGCCGCCCGGCCAATCTTCGTGGACGCATAGTACCGTCGCGTCTTTCGGTACGATGACGCCGCGGCCCCTTTCTAGTCTAGCTTGCCAGAAGGCCGCTTGATGGGACGTGCCGCAGCAGATGATGATCACGTCGAAGCCCTCGACCTTGAGCATGGCCGCGAGGGCGTTGCCTCTATTGGCGTCCGCTTCATATTCGTCGTAGGCGGAGAAGCAGGCGCCCATTTTTGATGCGTGTGATGGAGCTGGAGATCGGCTGCCGGAGATGCGGCTGGTCGGCTGTCGTCGGCTTTTTGTTGACACCGCAGTTTTTTTGCAAGCGCTGCTGCTTTTGCGCTGGAGGACAATACGAATAGTCCTTTTCCTGCGCCTGTCTGCAGGTCAGCTCGTTTGTATGCAAGTCCGGTGGCTTCTACAAAAATTTCGATGCGTTCTAGTGTGTCTCACCTAGTGAGGACTGGTCAAGAGTCGCGGGGGCGCCGTCGTGCGCTACCGGCGACGCGCGTCCTCAGGACAAGTTCATGATGATGCGCTGGCTGGTCTGTCTATTTATGCTAGCGTTTGGCGTCCGCGCCTGGCAGGTGGGACCTGCTGCACAAAGGCTGGCTGTGAGCAGTGCACGCGGCGCGGGACGCGGCGCGGCGGAGCAGGCCGGCGCAGACGCTATCGCAGCGACAGACGCCATCGCCGCGGAGGACGCCAGACTCTGCGCGGAAGCGCGCGCCGCGACCGAGGCCGGGGATCAGGCGGCAGCGCGTATAGCCTGGGCCGAGCTCGAGGACGTGCGCTCGCGCGCCGCTAGAATGCCGTGCAAAGCACCAAAACCGAACGCGGAGCTCCTGCGCCTCGTCGACAAATTGGGACAGAGTCGGCGCTACATCGCCTATCTCAAGCTTCATCGGACTGAATTAAGGCGGCTCAGCACGCGCACGGTCCTGGCGAGGCGCGCCGCGGAAGTACCCCTGGCGGACCTCGCTCCGCCGCTGACGCGGCCAACCGAGAGCCCCGAGGCGCGGTCCGCCGTGGAGGCGTTGATTCGCGAAGCCGAGGCTGAGAATACAGCAGTCGCATGGGAGGCCGTGGAAGAGGTCCTCGCGCGAGACAATTCGGTAGCGTGCGCGCCGTCGCTGGACGACGAGGGCACGGTCGAAGACGATTTGATCAACTTGGAGGTGGAGCTGGCGCTGGAGCATCTCGAGGCGCTCGCGTGCCGGGCGGAGATGAGCGGGGCGTTTTCGAGTCTGCGGCGGCAAGTGTAAATAATGTACATGTGAATCGTAGAGAATATTCTTAGTACACAGGGGTCGCGCGCGTCTCTTGGGCGACGCGCGCCGGGGGAGAGGCTCAGCGCAGAGCCCGGAACTCGAGCGCCATCGCCTGCGCGTAGTCGACGTCCGACAACGCCCCGCGCGCGTGCAGGGTCGCGAGCAACTGCACGCGGCGCATGTCGACGCCGCCTACGCCGCCGCCGTCCTCCCAGTCGAAGTAGCCACAGCCCGCGTCGCGGCCGTAGCGGCAAGCGTAGAACACGCGGCCGAAGTTGCGGTCCGTCTGTGCCGTCCGGCGTACCGCCGGCACCCCGCACGTGCACGATCGGCCGGCCGGCGGCGGCGCGAGTGGCGGCGCGACCGGGACTGGTGCCCAGAGCTGCGGCGGCGGCGCGACCGGGACCGGCGGCCAGAGCTGCGGTGGTGGCGCGACCGGGACCGGCGGCCAGAGCTGCGGCGGCGGCGCGATCGGGATCGGCGCGGGCGCGGGCGCGGGCGCCGGAGGCGCGGGCGGCCCGACCTCGCGCTCGGCCCGCGCGGTAGCCTCGGCCGCGGCGGCCCAGAACGCGTCGTCGTCGTCCGCGGCGGCCTTCTTGGGGGATTCGTCGCCGATCTCGATGACGCGGCCGTCCTTCTCCGCGTCGGCGATGCGCTTATCGACCGCTTCGATGGCGTTGACAGAGCCCGTCACGACCACATCGTCGTCGGGCGGCCGCTGGCGCTTCCGCGACTCCTCGGCCTCCTCGCGATCCAGGCGCGCGACCTCCTCGCGGAACACGGCCTTGATCTCGGCCTTCTTGTGGTCGAGGGCGCCTTCCGACCGGTCCAGGAGGACCTCGGTCGCGCGGCGGATCTTCCTAAGCGATGTGCTCTTGCCTCGGAGCTGCGCGACGACGCGGACCACGGCGTCGCGCTCCCTTGTCGATAGCGGCGCGGTAATGTCGTTTTGCAATTCGCGAATGGAGCGCGCGCGCGGCTTGCGGGCGGGCGCCGGCGTCGGCCGCACGGCGGGCGTCGGCCGCGCGGCGGGCGCGGGCGTCGGCCGTGGCGGCGGCGGTGGCAGCCGCGGCCGCGGCGTCGCGCGGGGCGCCACGTTGCTCGGCGCCATCCGCCACGAGTCCTGCACCGGGTCGAACGGCATCGGCTCGCCGAAGGTCGGGTCGAACTGGGCGCCCACGAGCCAGAGCTTGCCGTCCTCCTGGCAGACGACCGCCCGCCAGCAGCCGTCCCGCTCGGGACCGGGCGCGCCTTCCCACCGCACGAGGACCTGCGAGCCGACCGGCGGGCCGTTGAGCATCATGTCGAGCAGGGGGGTCTCGCTCCGCGGCGGCGCCGGCGTCGCGACGCGCGCCTTCTTCTTCTTCGGCTTGGCGCCGGCGCCGCTCGTCGTCTTCTTTGCTTGCACGGGCTTGGCGGCGCCGCCACTCTTTTTGGCCTTCGGGGGCGCTTTCTTCGCGGGCACCGCCAAGCCTTCGCGAGCGCGCGCCTTCGCTTTGACGGCCTCGTCGAGGCGGAGGCGCGCGGGACCGCTGATGTCCACGAGCTCGCCGTAGCGCGCGACGATCTCCTCGGCAGACGCCGAGAGCTTGGCTACAAGCGCTGCGACCTTCGGGCTCTTGGCGAGCTTCGGTCCCGGCATGTAACTCTTCAGGTGGTCGTAGACGACGAGGTCGTCCTCGACGCTCCAGACCTTCGCGTCGCCGGCGTTGTTCTCCTTACCGAGGGCCATATTTCTTGGCGCCGCGTCACGCTTACCGTGGATGGCTTGTTTCTTGGGCGCGCGGCGGGTCTCCCGCGCCGCGCGGCTGCAAAGACACGCTTGGCTGGGAACCTGCTGTGATCTGTTCGCGCAGGCACGGAATCCGGCGCGCGGCGAGATTATAAGTGTAGTCGGTCTCGGCGCCTCGCAGGCGCTGCGGGCTATTTTTTAAGCCGCCGCACGTCGAGCTTGCGCGCTCGCAAGCAGCCAGAGCGCTCCCTGCCAAGCTCAAACGAGCCGCGGGCCTCCCCGAGAGGCCTCCTGAGCTCCAAGCCATAGAGGTCCACGCGTCGAACGACGTATACGAGGGCGCACCGCGGGCGCGTCGGCTGTGATTGGGACATTGGCGCGTCGCGGGCCCCCCGACGCCGTCGACGCGACAGACCGACGAGCGACCCTTACCCAGCCCCTAGCAGTCCCCGAACTCGAGGCAGATCGGCAATTCGATCGCCTTCTTCACGCCGCCCTTCAGCAAGTCACCGGCCTGGTCGATCTTCGGGAAGATGACATCCCCAATAACGTTGCCCTCTCCCAATCTGCGGATGAGCGGCAGCAGCGTGAAGCCGACGGCCAAAGGCAACGCGACGGACGTGAAGGCGTTGACATAATCCACCAACGTCATCTTGTTCGCCTCCTCGGCCTCGGCCTGGAGGATGGGCCGCCACTTCTCCATGAGGTCTTCCTGCGTCATGAAGGCCTGGATGTCTCTCCTGGCGTCGTCGCCATTGATTTCGTTGTTCTTGGACGCCTGCCACTTCTTGTAGGCGTTGACGAACTCATCGGTATTGATGGGGTACTCCGCCACATCAAAGGGCGCTCCTAACACAATTTCGTCGGGCTTCGGCGCCGTCTCTTCCTCGGTGGCGGCGCGGTACTTGACGGGCGTTATCCTCGAGTGCGGCACGACGTAGCTCTGCACGAGTGTCGTGAGGCTCGCGAGGAGCAGCGTCCGTCGGACGATCATGGTCGCACCGGAGAGCGTGGATCTGCTTGTTGCTTGTTGCCGCGCGGATGCGGCTTCCGGCTAGGAGCTGTTAGCAGCGGCGACGTCACACTACTACTACAGCTTGTTGCAAGCGATGATCGTGCCCGCCAGTTGCCTGTACTGAGGATGCGCAAGGTCAAGCAGCTGAGATTCCTAGTGTCTCACATCACGCTAGCCGGATTTTCGACAAGTCGTCTCTCGCGAGCGCATCCGAGCCACAACGCACGCCATCGACGCGACAATAAACTCCTCCAAACGAAACTCTTAGGTAGGCGACGTGTCGCAGGCGCGGCGACACCGGGGGCAAAGGTCTAGCGGCGGCGCCGCGCGGCCCGCTTGCGCGCGGCCTCCTTGCGCGCGTCGGCGGCCTTCTTTCGCGCGGCGCTGGCGGCCGCGGCGTTGCGTTTCTTCTTCTCGATTTGAGCCTGCGAACGGGACGGTCACGAAGGCGTCGAAGGAAGGACGCCGGCGCGAACCTTCTTCGTCGCCGCCCTGGCGTCGAGCGCCTTCTGGCGCGCGAGCTTCTTGGCGGCCTCGTTGGCGATGCGCTTCTCCTTCTTGCGCTGGGCCTGCGCGGCCTTGGCCTCCGACCTGCGTGGAAATCAAATTTCGGGCGCCCCACGCCATCGACGCGACGTTGTCTCCGTAGCTGCGTCTGCTCGATGGCGTGGAGGCTGATTTCCACACAGGCTCCGACGCCCGGCGCTTCGAGTCGGCCCGCGCCTGGGCCGCCTTTTTGCGGGACGCGACCTTGGCTTCCCGGTTGCGCTTGGCCTGCGTCGGGCGGGACGACGTCGCGTCGATGGCGTCACGAAGGGACGCGGGGTCACCACCTTCTCGACCTTGGCCGCGCGCTGCTTCGCCTTGGCCGCGCGGCCCTTCGCGCGCGCGACCCGCGCGTCCTGCTGGCGCTTCGACTTCGCGAGTGCCGCGAGCTTCTTGTCGAGGGCCTTCTCTTGCGCCTTGTACTTCTTCACCTCGTTCTTCGTGTTGCCCGCCATGCCTCGCAAGGCCCGGGCCTCCTTCTTCTTTTCGCGCGTCTCGGCGATCTGGTCGAGGGTTTTTTCTCTAGCCACTTCTTCCGGCAGGAGCAGCCCGAGCTCCTTCTTGCCCTTCGCCGTCGCGGCGGCGGCGGTCTTCGCCTTATCGGCGGGCGCCTTCGACGCCTTGGCCGCGGGCGCGGGCGCGGCCTTGGCGGGCGCCTTGGCCGGCGCCGGCGCGGCCTTCGCCTGCGCAGAGAGTCGACCGGTGAGTCATGTGTCACGCCATCGATGCACTGAAGGGGACAACGGACACGGAGAACGACCTTGCCCTTGGCGGGCGCAGGAGCCGGCGCCGGCGCGGCCTTCGCCTGGGCAGGGAGTCGACCGGTGATTCATGTGTCGCGTCGATGGCGCGGGGAAGGGGACAAAGGACACACGGATAACGACCTTGCCCTTGGCGGGCGCCGGCGCAGGCGCAGCAGGCGCCGCGGCCTTCGCGGCGGCGCGCGCCGCGCGCGCCTGGGCCGCCTCGGCGGCCTTCGCCGCCGCCTTCGCCTCCTGCGCGGCGGCCGCGGCCGCGGCCTTCTCGCGCGCGGCGACGCGGGCCGCCTCCTTGGCTTTCGCGGCGTCGGCGTCGCGTTCCGACTTGGGCTTGGCCGGCGCCTTCTTGATGACCTTGCCCTCGCGCTTCGCTTGAGCGGGCTTGTCGAAGGACACGTCGGCGGCGCGCGGCGCGCCGTCCGCCACGGCCGGAGCCTCCTTCTTCGCGGGCTTCGCGGCCTTCGGAGCGGCCTTGGGCGCGGCCTTCGTCGGCGCCGGCGCCGCAGCCGGCGCCTCGCGCACGATGGGCTTCGCGGCCGCGGGCTTCGTCTCGCGCAGCGCGGAGAGCTGGCGCTGGAACTCCGTGCGGCCGGCGGCCGGGCCCGCGGCTTTGGCGGCGGCGGGCGCCTCGGCGACGGCGTCCTCGGCGAAGACGGCGGCCGGCGCGGCGGCGACGCCGGCGAGCGCGACGCCGGCCGCGAGCGTGCCGAGCTGCTTGCTGAGGGCCTGTGTGTTTTGCGTTACGGAGGCGACGTCGCGTCTATGGCGTGGAAGCCCACGCCAGCGCGCAGATGCGGTGACGGGCACGGCGTCGCGTCGATGGCGCCGCGCGGCTTGCAATTTGAGTCAAATCGACGCAGCTGCGCGCCTTTTGCTGCACCTTGGCAGCACTGGGCTTGGTTTGCGGCGCCAGGCCGCTGGCCAGCGCCACCACGAGCGCGGTGGCGAGTGACCGCATGGCTGCGATGGCTCCGACGGCCTACGACGAGCAGATGAGCACGGCGGGCCGCCGCGGAGGAGCAAGATCGAGCACTCTCACTTCGACCGAGCAGATCCGCGCATGCGAAAAGGCGCCGCGTCGAGGCGTCCGAGCCTGCTACGCCCTCCCTATTCATCCATCACGCGCGGACGGCTAAATTGCGCTAGTTAAGCCCACTAGGGCTGTCTGATACCTGTAAGGAGCCAAGGCAAAAGGCCAAAATGCGGGCTGCTCTGGCTTTGTTGCCGGTTGTCGGGGCCTACGTGGCGCCGATAGGGCAAAAACGGGCGGTAGCTGCAACTGTGTCGAATTTCATGGCGTAGACGCTGAGAACTCCCTCTGCTCGATCTTGGCCTGCGGGCGGGCGCGCGCGGACCCATGCGGCGGACGCGAGGCGCTGCGGCCGTCACACGGATGCCAGCCATCAGTCCGGAGCGCTCGCGCTGGCGCGGAGCGCGGCTCGCAGCCCTGTGGGGGCGGCAGCTGTTCTCCGACGTCGGGCGCCGGAAGGGCTGCGCGCGCCGCCGCGCAGCCGCGACGGCGGACACGCACGCACCCACACACGAGAGGCACGAGAGAGAGAAGAGAGACGCGCGCGGCCCTCACCCCCCGCGTCACACAGACCGTCGCGGCCAACGCGAACTCGCTGTCCATGCCGTTCCTCGAGCAGCCGAAGAACCTGGACGGGTCCATGGCCGGCGACGTGGGCTTCGACCCCCTCGGCCTGTCCGAGATCGACGACCTCGGCGTCGACCTCTACTGGCTCAGAGAGGCCGAGCTCAAGCACGGCCGCGTCGCGATGCTCGCGGCGACGGGCGTCATCTGGGTCGAGGCCTTCGGCCCCCTCCCGGGCTGGCCCGAGGCCGACGGGCGAAGCCAGATGGACGTCTTCTGGGACGCGTGGGAGGAGCACCCGAACGCGATCTGCGCGGGCATCGTCTTCATCACCGCCATCGAGCTCATTTCGGGCGTGGCGACGACGATGGGGCGCTCTACGGGAGAGAGGGCGCCGGGCGACTTCGGCCTGAACCCCCTGCAGTTCGAGATCACGGAGGAGCTCGCGCTCAAGGAGATCAAGCACGGCCGCCTCGCGATGTGGGCCGTCATGGGCCAGATCGGCGCGGGGCTCATGACGCACGAACCCGCCTTCGGCAACCTGGGCAAGATCTTCTCCTAGATGCTACGTGGGGCCGGTCGTAGTAGTGGTAAAAAAATAGATTCTTCTCGCGTTACTACCCCGCGTCCCGGCGCTGCCGCTTCTTGGGCGTGGCGGCCGGCGGCGGCGGCGGCGAGTCGTCTTCGTCGGGCGGCGCCGGCGCTTCGTCGCTCAAATCCGCGGGCGGGTCGTCGTCGTCCGACGAGACCCGAGCCGGCCCCGCCCCGCGCTTCTTGGCGCCACGGGCGCGCCCCGGCGTCTGCGCCGCCCCGGGCGCGGCGCTGCTCAGTTTTTTCTCTACCTTCTGGAGTAACGACCCCACATTGCCGAGATGACTGTGGCACTGTGAGCTGTAGAAATATCGACTAAGATTCTTGACTTTCATTTCTGCCGCCAGCCGTTCAATAAAGTCTACGTGTTGCTTTGATTTGGGCCCCAAATCTTCATAGACTTCCTTCCCGCGGCTGACGTAGTCGCCGAGTCTTTCTTCAGTCATACATCTCAACGAGCCGTACTTAATTACGCCTCGTGCCACACAACACGCGAGCCCGAAGCGCTTGCTGCCGTCTTCGAGCGGCTCGAGGAGCGTGTTGAGGTCCTCGGGAAGGGTGCCACCGCAGCCCTTCTGCTCAGATTTTTTTCGCTCGGAGCCGGCGTCCTGCCTCTCCCGAGCATAGGCCTCGCGGATCGCCGCCGGGTCGGCCGCGAGGGCCCGGGCTTTTTTTCGCTGCGGTGTCGTATCGAGGTCCTTCAGTGATACCGGCTCGACGGACAGCGGGGGCGTCACCGTGCCCGCGGGCTCCTCGACGGCGTCGTCGGCGCGCTCGTCGCAGCTCCGTCCCACGAGGGAACAGGTCCAGTCCGCGCCCTCGTCGACGACGTGGTCCTTCGGGAGCAGGCGCCACTTCTGGCAGGCGTCGCACTGGGCCCAGGCGTCGTCTCCATCAACATCGTCCGGCTCGGAGTCCGACCCCGAGTCAGAGTCCGACTCGTCGACGGCGTCCGCCGCCGCCTCGCGTGCGCGCGCGCTCGCCTTGCGCGGGCGCGACTGGCGCGCCGCGGACATGGCTTTTCACTTGTGCCGAGCTGTGGTTGCTCGGCGAAGGCTGCGCCCACCGTTTTGCTGCCCTTCGGCGCAGTCTTTGGGGATAGAGCGCCGCGGCCCACCGTCGCTGGGGGCAGCGTCGCGTGGCCCAGTTGCTCTGAGAGCAACGCTGCTTTTGTGAAGGGGGCTAGAGGGGCTACCTAGGTGGGACTGGCTCTCGAATCGTCTTACGGCCGCTGGCTCAGAACACAATCCGACTCGCGGCCCAGGGCTCTGCGCCCGGAAGCTACTCGCCCGGCGACCTCGGTTCTCGCGCGGCGCCCGCGTCGTCGACGCAACACCCGACACGCGCGGCAGGCGCACTCGGACGGAGCCCTGGGGTCGCCCCGAGAGTGGTGGTGGGCCCCAGACGAGCCCAAGTTACGGAAACCGCCCGGTGAAACAAAGATTGTTACTGAAAAAACCCGTGGCAACTCTCCGAGCTCGACCAGACATCTCAGGCACATTACGCAAACGCAAACGCACGCCAAGCACCACCAACACGCGCAGAGCACCACACAGTAGTGCTTAAAACAACGCGCCAGCAAAAACCACAGATCAAGCGCACACAGCAACAAAAAACACAGCACCAACAAAAAACACATTACCATGTCCGGGTTCCACGACTTCTGCACCTTACTCGGCAACACGCTCGAGACGAAGACGGGCCAGAAGCCCACCAATGAAGTATTAGCCGGCAAGGAGGTGATCGGTTTATATTTCAGCGCCCACTGGTGCCCGCCCTGCCGCGGCTTCACACCGGCGCTCGGCAAGTTCTACGACCAGATCAAGGACTCCAAGAACTTTGAAATTATTTTCGTGTCGAGCGACCGCGACGCGTCGCAGTTCAAGGAGTACTACGACGAGCAGGCCGCCTGGGCGGCGCTGCCCTTTAAAGACAGAGCGACCAAAAATGCGCTCTCGAAGAAGTTTAAGGTCAGGGGCATTCCTACACTGGTGATTCTCGACGGGAAGACGGGCGAGACCATCACGTTAGATGGCCGCGACGGCGTCTCGTCCGAACCGGAGGCGTTCCCCTGGAAGCCGCCCTCCGTCGCAGAGATTCTCTCTGCGCTGCCGCCCTTCGTCGACAAGGAGGGCGAAGAAGTGTCGTTGTCGGAGCGGCCGGGGCCTTTACTATTATACTTCTCGGCGCACTGGTGCCCGCCCTGCCGCGGCTTCACTCCTAAATTAGTGGAGTTCTTTTCGGAGCTCGAGAAGAAGTATCCAGACGTATCGTAGCAGTGTCCGAAACACGACGCCAAGGCTGCTCACAGCAAACTCGAAGATTTTCACGCGGAGACGCCGAAAATTTTTATGTTGCAGCCTGTACACCCGCGCGCCGCGCGCCGCCGCCGCCGCGACGTAAACTCACGCATCATCACACAGGCCTCCATCGCCTTCGTCTCGAGCGACAAAGATAGCAAGGCCTGGGCGTCGTACTACCAGTCCATGGGCGAGCACTGGTTAGCTCTACCGTATGATGCCCGGGACCAGAAGGAGAAGCTCTCGAAGGCCTTCGGCGTCAACGGCATTCCCTCTTTGGTGTTATTGGATTCCGAAGCCAATGGGAGAAACACAATCACGACGTCCGGTAGATCTTTCGTCATGGAGAATTGCGTAGAGGACTTCCCGCGGTCGTGGGCGCCCAAGCCCTACGCTGATCTAACAAAAACGGCCGAGTGCAAAGGGTCGTCAATTAACGACGAGAAGGCGCTGTGCGTCTTCGTGCACAATATGGAGGACAAGAACGTGGAAGGCCTGAAGGCGCTCGCGACGAAGCAGGAGAAGTCTGATACATTATTTTTCTACGCGACGGCCGACGAGGGCATCGCCGAGCAGGTGGTCCGATTGTGTGACATCAAGCCGCCGAAGGGCGAGGCGACATTAGTGTTGCTCGATTTGGACGACGACGGCGCCTACTACCTCGCGAACACTTCTGATGTCTCCGAGGGCGCGCTCGCGAAGTTTTTGAAGGAGCCGGGCCCGCGCCAGCAGCTCAAGTCGCCGTGATTTTGTCAAGCCCCCTCCCCCCGTTTCGTTTCATCCTCGTGTAAGACTCCTTTCTAACTTGGCTCGTCCAGAGGGGCTCCTCCGAAGAGGACGACGCTGCCGCGGCGATGGCGTCGGGGCGGCGGCGTATGAGGGACTAGGCAAGGTTCATAAATGTTAAAGTCAAGGAAGATGGTCACATCTTCGTCAAATCCAAATCCCCCGACGCGACGGACCCGAACATGAGCGTCTCGACGGCGCCGGTCATCTTGCTCCCCGAGATGCTCCCCTTCAGGGTGTGCTCGCGGTTGCCCGCGGGCACGCCGTTGCGCGTCGTCTGGGCGAGCGCTAATGTAATTTCGACGGAGGCGCCGAAGCCGTCCTCGTTTGTCAATTTCCAGGCGCCGCCCGACCCGCGACTGGGCGGCACGAGCACCGTGCCGTCGGCCTTGAGTCGGCAGAGCATGCCATCGGCGTCGGCCCAGTCGCCCACAATCGACGACGCCCGCGTCTCCTTCACGTAGGCCTGGAGCTTCTGCGCTCCCTCAGCTCTCTGGGAAATGACCTTCTCGCCCTCTTCCCTTAAAGATTCGACCTTGCGCGCGACCTGCCACTCCTCCGCGGCCTTCGCCGCGGCTTTTCTCCGGGGCTGGACGCCCTCGCCCTCGGCCGCGAGGGCCGCGATGCGCTCGGCCGCCGCGATCGCGTCCTTGGCCGCATCAACATCGTTGCCGTCCGTGATGCCGAGCGCCGCCGCCTTGGCGAGCGCATCTTGCAAAGGCCCGATGGCCGCGTCCGGCGGCCAGCTCGCCGCGGCCTCTGCGGCCGCCAAGACCAAGTCGCCGCGCGCCGCGGCCTCCTCGGCGGCCTTCTTCTCGGCAGCGATGCGTGCAGCCTCCTTCTCGGCAGCGATGCGGGCCTCTTCCTCTGCTTTAGCTTTGGCCTCGGCCTCGGCCTTGGCCTTCGCGGCGAGCCGCGCGGACTCGGCCTCGCGCGCCGCCTCCTCCTCCTTCGCTTTCTGGGCGGCGGCGGCCGCTTGGGCCTCCTTCTCGCGCTCGGCGGCCGCCGCGGCGTCGGCCGCAGCCTTCTTGGCCGCGGTCTCGGCGGCGGCCTTGGCGGCTTCCGCCTCGGCCTCCTCTGCGGCCTTTGCAGCGGCCTTGGCCGCGCTGTCGTCGGCGAGCGCCGCGGCCTGCTTGCTGAGGTCAATCGCGTCGGCGGCGGCGGCGTCAGCCTTCTCAATTAGAACCGTCGCCTGGACGCCGTCGCCGCTCGGGCTCATGACCTGCTTCTTCTTCTTCTTCTTGGCGGCGAGCTCGACGTTCACTCGTTGCGGGTGCAAGGGTGCGAGGAACGCATTCGTGCTTGCCGCAAGCGCAAGGATAATTGCAAGCTTCATGGCTGCTGCTTCCTAATCGCTGTGCCTGAGTCGTGCAGCGATCCCCGCGGGCGTGCGTGAGCTTCGGCGACCGATGAAGCCGTTCGCGGTGCAAATTGCACAAATCACAGTGAGCCCTCTGCGTAATGGAGGATCAAAAAGCGGGGATCCAAAGCTTTGCTGTGTGAGGTAAGACATCCCGTGCGCGCGGGTTGGGCCGTGCGACCTGTTCGCGAGCGGTGGGGACGTTTAGGATTGGGTATGTCCGGCTTGGGCGAGTGGAGGAGCCGCGGGCGCGGGACGGTCGTCGCCGCAGTAGACCCGGGCGCACGTAGGGGACCGATTGTACTCACGGCGGGCACCTGAGCTCGGTCTACGACCGGCTCCGTGCAACAGGGAACGGAGGTGCGACGTTGCGTTCGTCGCGCGCGCCCCATGCGTCACTAGCAACACAGAAGATTAGCCCCAGGCCCGTGAAGTTCACATCTTCGTCAGCTCGAGGTCCCCCCGTGCCACGGAGCCGAACATCGTCGTCTCGACCGTGCCAGTCATCGTGCCGGACGCGACGCTCCCCCGGAGCGTGTGCTCGCGGTTGCCGGCGGGCACGCCGTTGCGCGTCGTCTGGGCCAGCGCGAGCGTGAGCTCGATCGACGTCGAGAAGCCGTCCTCGTCGACGACCTTCCAGGTGCCTCCAGAACCACGCGACGGCGGCACGAGGACCGTGCCGTCTGCTTTCAATCTACAAAGCATGCCGTCGGCGTCGGCCCAGTCGCCGACGATGGCCGCCGCCCGCGTCTCCTTCACGTATGCTTGCAGTTTTTGAGCACCTTCGGCCCGCCTCGATATAACTTTCTCGCCCTCCGCGCGGAGGCCCTCGACCTTGCGCGCGACCTGCCAGTCCTGCGCGGCCTTGGCCGCCGCTTTGCGTTTCGGCTGGACCTCAGCACCTTCAGCGGCGAGGGCCGCGATGCGCTCGGCCGCCGCGATCGCGTCCTTCGCGGCGTCCACATCATTACCGTCCGTGATGCCTAATGATGCCGCCTTGGCGAGCGCATCTTGCAAAGGCCCGATGGCCGCGGCCGGCGGCCAGCTCGCCGCCGCGTCCGCCGCGGCCAACACCAAGTCGCCGCGCGCCGCCGCCTCCTCGGCGAGGCGCTTCTCTTCGGCCAGGCGCTTTTCTTCCGCGATCCTAGCTTCCTCGGCCTTCCGCTTCTCCTCGGCGATGCGGGCCTCCTCCTCGGCCTTGGCCTTCGCCTCGGCCTCAGCCTTCAGGCGCGCCTCTTCGGCGGCTTTCTCAGCAGCGATCCGCTCTTCCTCGATGCGTTTTTCTTCCGCGATCCTAGCTTCCTCAGCCTTGCGGGCCTCTTCGGCCAGGCGCGCCTCCTCAGCCATGCGAGCTTCCTCGGCGAGCCGTTCCTCCTCCGCCTTCTTCTCGGCGGCGACGCGTGCTTCCTCTTCGGCCTTCGCTTGGGCCTCGGCTTCGGCCTTCGCGGCGAGGCGCGCGGCCTCGGCGTCGCGCGCCTCCTGCTCCTCCTTCGCGCGCTGCGCCGCGGCGGCCTTCTCGCGCTCCAGAGCTTCCTTTTCCCGCGCCGCGGCCTCGGCGGCAGCCTTCTTGGCCGCGGTCTCGGCTGCCGCCGCCGCCGCCTCGCGCTCGGCCGCCTCGGCCACCTCCGCCGCGGCTTTGGCGGCCGAATCGTCGGCGAGTGCCGCGGCCTGCTTGCTGAGGTCGCTGGCTTCGGACGCAGCGGCTTCGGCCTCGTTGAACAGCGCGGCAGCGTCCGCGGCCTTTGGCGCGGGGTCCGCCGCCCGCAGCGATTCCAGATAGTCGCCGACGGCGACGCCCTTCGGCCGCTCGCGCTTGGCGATCTCCTCGTCGAGCGAGCGCACCGGCGCCGCCGACGCCTTTTTGGACGCGCGCTTCGGCTTCTTGGCGTCGCTGAGGGCCTTCTTCAGCCGGCGCTTGGCGCCCAGCTCGACGCTGATGCGCCGCGGGTGCAACGACGGCATGAATGCGGCCGCAGAGGCAGCGAGTAGGAGAGCTGCAAGCTTCATGGCTGCAAGGAGCGGCCGCGCGGGCGGATTAGCAGCAAACGCTTGTCAATTTGTAACCAGCAACGCGATGCAAGCAAGGAATTTGCACCTAACAGCTGGGCTCGCGTACGGCACGGGAGATGGCAGCCGCGACTCGATCCAAACTCGGTCGAGCCCGCCGTGCCGGTCGACGCGCCGGGCAAGCACTCCCTCGCCGCCGGCAGACGCCCTCGATGCGACCAGGAGAGCTCCAGAGCCAAAAACCGCGGCCCGCGCCGACGACGCGACGCGCGGGGCCAGCGTGGGCGGAGCGACTCTCGGCGAGGGGACGCCGCCGACGAGGCCACACACAACACGGAAGCCCCTGGAAATCCGCGCCTACGAACGGGACTCAGGAAACACACACTTAATGCCCCACGGCCTCGATCGCGTCCAAGACCGCGTCGAGCCCGCGGTTCGGTTTACGAACCACCAATTCCAGCGGCTCGCCCGCCCGCCCGCAACATCTAATACGGGCGACGATGTCGTCCCACGCCGCGCCCGCCAACCTACGACGATCGGCCGCGACGACGACCTCGCCCACCTTCAGGGATGTTTTTTCTGCAACCTCGTCGGACGCGAAGCCCGCCACGATCGCACACCCTTCGCCCCGATCCAGCAAGACCCCAAACGACCCGCCGACGCCCGGCTCGACGACCACCCGGCGCTCGCCCGGCGCGAGCGGTCGGGGCGGATGGATGTCCGCCGGCGAGTAGCGCGTCCCCTTCAACGATGGAGGGCGTACCACCGGCGCCGGCTCCTTCGGTTCTGGAGCCGTCGGCGTGACGACCTTCACCTCGGGCGGTTTGAGTCCTTCCGCTTTCATGAACGCGAGGAGTTGCGTCTCGAAGGCGTCGGCGGGGGGCCGCGAGCCTCGTTCCAAATGAAAAAACTTTCGTTTCCGCATGTTCCGGAACCACGTGTGTACACTATTAAGTTCTAATCCGCAGCGCTCAGCGAGCTTTTGCTTTTCTTGTGAGGTTGGGTAGGGTTTTGAGGCATGTTCCAAAGTCCACTTTTCGAGGATACTAAAGTTGTCGGAGGCGAGGCACTCGGCTAACGTTCTCACGGGGAAGGTTCTGCCTCTTCGAGGCCCGCCGCCCGAACCAGACCCGTATTGGGAGGCTATTCTAGGTCTTTTCGGTAGGGAGGCGGCCGCCGCCGCGATGTGCGAGACGGGCCGCGTCTTTTGCGAGGCCAACGTGTCGGAGCGCTCTACTTTTGCTTGTAGAGTTGGAGGTAGTTGTTGGCTCGTTATCGTCGTCGGTTGGGGTGAGGCTCTTGCCGCGCCGGCGTCGGTCCACAGCACCGTCGTCTCGGGGTGGGGCGCTTGCGGTTGTGATGGTGCCGACGTCGCCCGGCTGGGGCCCCGTTTTTGGCGGGCGCCCGGCGGCGGCGGCGGTGCTGGCGGCTGCTGATCTGGTTGTTCCATTTTTTTCCTTGTCTTGCTCAGCGATGGCGTGCGGTGCTTTTTTGATGAAGGGCGCTTGATGATTCAGCCGCGCGCTGTGTCAAAAAAGCTTCCTCACTGACACTGTCGGACAACAATTGTTTTTGCCCGGGCGGGGGCGCGGGCGATTGCGTAGTTGTGTTGTGAAACCGCAGCGCGGCGCTGTCGAGCGTTGTTATACGTTGCGGGGCGCCTCCGCGACGCGCTACGGCAGCAGCTCTATGAGACCCAGTGGTCTAGCCACAAGGAGCTGGCGGTCTAGACACATTGCGTGGAACGCAGCCATCGCCGAGCAATCCGTCCTCCAGAGACTCATAATATGACAGCTGAACGGACGGCTGAGCTCGGCAGATGCGCGCGGGTTTCGCGCACCTCTGCCCGGTCTCAGCCTTTTTTTTGGCCGTCCACGCTTCGCTACCGTGCGCGAGGCCCAGATATCGACAGCGCATACGTGCCCATCACACGTCACCAGAGCGCCTCCCAGAAAAGCGCCAGAAACGCGCAGCCAGCAATACCCAAAAGAGAGCATCTCAGAGGGAGAAGCCAAAAAATGCTGCGCGCGATAACCGTCACCGCGGCGCTGGCCGCCGCTCAAACACCGTACCCGAAAGGCGCCTACAAAGGCCAAGACAAGTTCTTAGGGCAGAAGATCGGCGCCGAGCTGACCGTGAAGAACTCGACGCACCTCGACATCCAGCTTTTTGGAGCTCTCGGCATTTCGTGCCAGGACGAGCCCTACACCTTTGCGGATGACGAAATTAAGCTCACCGCCACCTCTCCGGACGACTGCCTCATAAAAAAGCTCAAAAAGGACAACGCCGAGGTGACCTCCGCACCTTTTGATGCGACGAAGAACGCCGTCACGCTCAACGTCGCCGTGCAGCTGCCCGGTGCGTCGAACGGGGGGCAGAAGATCCCCTTCTCGTTAGAACTGGACAGCGAGGCCACGAAGGTGAAGGCCATGTAAGTGTATGTTATCTCCTAGCGCGCATGACCAGGCATTTCGCGCCCGGCCGCAGCTTCGTCGCTTCCAGTTTCTGGGAGGGGTCCCTCGTGAGGTCGCCCTTGTACACGAGGCGGCACGTCGCGAGGCCGCAGGCTTTCGCTGCCTCATCTCTCAATTCGCCGACCGTCGTCACGCCGGCGATGCGGTGCTCCTTGCCCTCCTGCGCGCGAAGCGACCGGTGAGGCGTCGCGTCGATGGCGTGGAGGCGGACGGCCACGCCATCGAGCAGACTGCAGCGTCGACCTCGTAAGCTCCGAGGTGAGCCCAGCGCCGTGGACGATGCGCGGCAGTAGAGAAGGCGCCGGGACGCCGGAGCCTCACGAAGCTCACGACGTAGGCGTCGGCGGGCGGCGCGGGCGGCGCCGGGGTCGCGTCGGCGGGCGTACCGGCGGCGCCTGGCGACGGGGGCGCGGCCGCTGGCGGCGCGGCCGGCGCGGTGGTCGAGGACGCAGGCCCGGGCGCGTCGACGAAGCGCACGACCGCGAAGTTCCCCAGCCAGCCGCGCGCGCGCAGCGCGCCGAGCGTGTCGTTCGCCGACGCCGTCGCGCCGTCGCTCCGCGCGAGGGCCCCGGCGCCGCCGAGGGCGTCGCGCGCGCGCCCCCACGTGTCCTGCGCCGAGAAGAAGCAGTAGCGCGCCGCGCGGCTTGGCCGCTCGAGCACGAGGTAGACGCGGTCCTCCTCGCGCAGCGTCGACCTACCACAGGCGTGGCGCTTGGCCATCATCTGCCATACTAATGAAGCCGTCTTCGCGTCGCGCTTCGTCGCCGCCGTGGCGCGCTGCGCGTCGATGCGCGCCGCGGCGGCGTCGCGCCTGGCGTCCTCGGCGGCGTCGGCCTGGCTCGTTCGTATTTTACCGCTGATACCGTTGCCGGTCAAGGCGTCGGCGGCGTCGTGTCTCGAGGCCACGGCGGCGAAGAGGGCCGACGGCGGCGCCGTCGCAGCGGATGATGTCGGCCTCGCCGCTGGGGCGGTGTCCCCGAGCTCGAGGACGCCCGACGGGAACCAGCCGAGCGCCTGGAGCGTCTCATTGATTTGGTCCGGCCGGAGGGGCACCGCGGCGCCGCACGTCGAGCCGTCTCTGGGGAGGGGTCCGCGCCACGCGTCGTCGACGAGCGCCGGCGCGTCGACGGTCGCTGGTAGTTGCTGCAAACATTCGCGCAGCGTCGTCGAAGGGTCCAACTCCATCAATGCGACGCGTTTGCCGCCCTGGCGCACCGATATGGAGCAGCGCGTTGCTGGGGCTGAGTCGGCCTGCATTGGTCCAAATTTCGACACGAACTGGATGTGCTGATGCTGTACAACACTCGCGGCGTCCCGCACTTTCCCTCGTTGCGTCTAGCGCCCGATGTTGGCTGCCTGCCTGGCTTGCTAGTGTCTTTACGCCTCTAGCTTGTTGTTTCGGCCAGCGTAAAAACGGGAGGCTACGACGCTGTCGGGCTGCCCAACTTGCTGGATGATCCTCACAAAATGCGCCGTCTGCGCCACCGAGCTTGGCTTATCACTGGGCAAGAAATGCGGCCGCTGCAGCACGCGCTATTGTGGGCCTGAATGCCAGGTGCAGCATTGGAAAGAGGGCGGCCACGACACGCTCTGCAAACCAATAAAAAAGGCAGGCGGCGCCGAGCAATACAACGCAAATAACAAGTACACAGAGGCCGTCGCGGTCGCGGCGGAGGCGTGCGCTGACGACACGAAGGGCCAGACGTGCTTCATCTGCACGCAGGCCTTCCATTGGAAGACGAAGGAGGGCCTCGTGCGCGGGTGCGCGTGCCGCGGGACGTCTGGTTTTGTGCACGTGTCGTGCTTGGCGGAGCAGGCGAAGATTTTGGTCGCGGAAGCCGAGGAGAACAATTTGGGCGACAAGGCGTTTGATGAGAGGTTCCAGCGGTGGCACACGTGTAGCCTGTGCGAGCAACAATACCACGGCGTCGTATTGTGCGCGCTCGGGTGGGCGTGCTGGAAGACGTACCTGGGGCGGCCGGAGGCGGACTGGATTCCGGGAGCTGCGATGGCGCTGCTTGGTAGCGGCCTATCCAGTGCAGACCACCACGAGGACGCGTTGTCCGTGGAAGAGGCTATTTTGTCCATGAAGCAGCGCCTTGGCGCATCGGAAGAAAACGTGCTCGTTGCGCAGAGCAATCTTGCGGTCACGTATGGAGAGCTTGGAAATATGGAAAAGGCCCTAAGCATAGAGCGAGACGTATACTCCGGACGTCTAAAGTTAAACGGCGAGGAGTATCCACTTACCCTCCAAGCAGCCTACAACTACGCAGGATCCCTCGTCAATTTACGGCGCTTGAAAGAAGCCAAATCACTGCTGCGCCGAACGATGCCCGTGGCGCGACGCATTTTCGGCGAGAGGAATGAAGTCACGCTCAGGATGAGGAAAGCTTATGCGGTAGCGCTCTACAAAGACGACGGCGCCACGCTCGACGATCTCCGTGAGGCTGTGACGACACTCGAGGATGCGGAACGGACCGCGCGGCGTGTGTTTGGCGGCGCACACCCGCTGGTAACGATGCTTGAGAGCAAGCTGCGATGTGCTGGAGCCGCGCTCGTAGCCCGCGAAGTGAGTGCCATCCGCGAGGCCATGGCCGCGATGACGCCGAGCGATGCGCACGACGACCCATCTAGCTAAGAGTAAACAGTACTAACTCACAGTCGGAAGCGCCTCCCCTGGCTTCCTTTTCCCCGGCAGCAATGAGAATGTGCGACCACACCTCCAAAGCTTCGCACCGGGATCGGCGACGGGCTTGCTATGGTCGATCTTCTCCTTGGCGTCGGCCAGTCTGTCGCGCCACGCTACACTTGAATCGTACCTTAACGTACTGGCTTTTGTGTCCGGGTACGCGCCTCGGGGCCGTCGAGGGTCCGGCGCCCCGGCGGGGTAGAAGTAGCCCGACCCGTCGAAGCGTCTTTTGCCGGGTGGCGGTAGATCGTTGGCCTTCAGCGACTTCGACAAGATTCGAGACGCCACGGCGTAACCTGCTACCCGCATGAAGTGCTGCTCGACTAGTCTTCTTTTAGATTTTTCATCCGTCGCGTCCAGCAGCGGTAGTTTGGATAATGCTTCACGGTAAGCCCGCGCGTTCTTCTTTCTAATTCCTGGCAACCCGCCCGTATGGAGATACGTCTCTGGTAGAACTAACGGCGTCAGATGCTTGTGCTGGAGCGGTGGGAGGTCTCTTAACGACTCTAGTCCAAACGGTGGAGACTCTTCTATGTCCTGGCGCCAGGGCTCATCTACTAGTAGTTCATCGCTATCAGCCGGCCCTTCGACAGTAACAGTAACTTTCAACTCTCCTCTATCGTGCGTCCACTCGTCTGAGGACAACGAGCCGCCGTTGATCTGGAGCCACTTTGTTATTGAACGCGGTTTCGAGCCTTTGAGCCACAGGCGACAGAACCCGAGACACCGTAACGGCTTCTTCGAGACATATCTACGTTCTTGTATGGAGCCCTGCGCCGATAATGAGAAGCGTAGTATGGATGAGGATGACACGACCATGCGCTCTTCCGACGCAAATGCGATATCAGCAAATTTAGCTCCGACGGCGTGCGAACTTTCAAACGAAGCATGAGCCTTTTCTGTGGCGTACGACCCCTCGAACAGGTCGTCCTGGTTGTTCGCGTCGACAGCACTGACACTCACCGACGCCTCCAGCTCCACAAATCGAGGCGCCGGCACGCCTCGACAAGCCTCGACTTTTACAAGAACAGAGACGGCGTCACTGTCATCATACGATGCCTCGTCCGACGACGACACGTGACCCTCGGACACATAACCGCGAAGATGCGACGACTCACTACTCGAAGCCACCGTACTCTCTTCGTCGGATTCGCCGTACTGCTGGGCGTTCTCCAGGAATTTGGCGAGGCCCAAGCCTGTCTTGGGCTTCTTCTCCTCTCGTTTCATGCGTTGCGCGCCCTCGTAGGTCCGCGCGTCTCGTAAGTGCCTCCATCGCAGAAACAACTCGACTGAGAAGTCCTCCGAGACTCGTACGACAGTAGCCTCATTTTTCATGTACGTTTGATGAATGGGCACGTCATACGCCGCTAAGACCGTACACCAATCTGGTGAAGACGACGCATTTGAAGCGGCGTACAACTCTACTTTTATAGCAGGCCCGTCCCAGTGGCCCGGACCCTCGACGCCATCGACGTAGAAATGGCACCTCTCTTGGATATATACGGAATCGTGGTCCGTCACGCGTCTCGGCGTCGTTTGGAACTTTTGCTGGCGAACTTTCACTCTACACCAAACAGCCGTGCCTGGCCGTAAGTTCTGGAGACCGTTGACGCATCTCACGATGCACACAAGCTGTTCCGGACAAATACCGGTCGGTTTTCCTGGTCTATAGACTCGTTCCTCGGTCACGCCTTCTGCTACTTCTATCACATCAGTGGCAGGAGACCAGAGCTTCAAAGACGTGTGCCACCGAGCGTACAATTCAACTAAACCCGTTTTGATCTGCCCAAATTCATCTCTGAGGGGAAGCCAGACCCGGTACGCCTCGTCCTTGTCGCGAGCAATATCACAGGTCTTCAGCGTGCACGACCCGACCCAGGCGTTCGCCCGCAACCTGCGCGGAGCATCAAAATCGAAAAAGAAACCAGCCACGACATCCTCTCCCGGAGACGACGCGCGTCGATGGCGTGAAGGCGCCGCAACACTTCAAAACGCGGAGATACGCACCCGTCGTAATCCCAGACGTCTACACGAACTTCGGTCTCCTCCGGCGCCAGGAACTTATACACTTCTTGGTACAAGGGATGGACCGTGCCCTCCTCGACTTGCGTCGCTCTTTCTTGTTCCCCACACCGCAAAACAACAAAGGGATCCGCCGCGCGCACGGCATCTTTACTTTTATGTTGTCTGACCGGTAAATTCCAACATCTAACTAAACAGACGCAGATCTGGTTGCAGGGGCCTTCCACCGCGGGGTCGTCCTCTACAGAATTCGGTATACTAACAACATACCTACCCCTATAGAAGTGCCAGCATACAATATCTACTTGACCTCGTCGCTTGTCCTTCCGCCCGTACTCGTCCGTCAACGTCAGCCATTTTCTGATTGGTTTGCGCTCTCTCAGTTCTTTCAAAGCTAATCTAGCTCTACCCATAAATAAGGGCTCCTCGGTAGAGCTATCAAACACTTCCACCAGCAGGTCGTGGTCACCTTGTCGCCCTTCAAACGAAAACCGTTTCTGATAGACGGGCGCGACCGTCCGCCGAGCGGTCTTCGTCCTCTTACTTTCGAACGTCGTACTCACGCGCACAAAGGGGTTGCTGGTGTCCTTCGACGCCAGCGTGCGACTCGTTCTGATCAACTGGCGGCAACGAACGACGTGCACCGTGATTTCGTTGGGCTGCTGGACCTCCGACCCCTCGTCCTCGTAGACGTTATTCAAATCCACAGGTAAAATTAACGAGGCGTCGTGGACCCATCTACACACGAGTTCCACTTTGCCTGATGATTGGGCCCCGTCGTTCCCACGATGCAACCAGTGCCACGCTCGGTGCGGCTTCCGGTCTCGGAACTTGAAACACGGTACCTTGCAGGAGGCGATACTCGTCGTCTCACCATCAGCATCCGTGTCGAAGATATCAACATGTAAGTGATGCTGCGTGTCCCGATCGAGCTTCAGGTCCTCAATATCGTTGAATTTGAAGCTCTGGTTCCAGTGGGGGTTCAACTGATTTTCCACGGTTCGTGACCGTTTTTTCTCGCCGTCTAATGTGAGTAGGCAGGTCGGGTCGGTGGTCCCCGGCGTCTCCGCGTATTTTTCTAATCTTTTAAGCTTCTTCGCCCTTACTAAAACGACGACTAAGCAGTTCGGTTTACCTGGTCTGTCGTAGCTGTCGCCTGCGCGGGGAACGCTCTCGCGCGACGCGTAGACTCTCGGACGGCCGCATCGACGCCCGTCGACGCCCGTCGACGCAACTTGAAGTTCGGAAACGCCGAGAAAACGGACTTTCCTCGGGAAATTTTTTAGGAGTGAAGTGCGGGTTGTGCCGCCAGTGCAACAAGAGTTCAATTTCGCCCCGCTCGTCATCCCTATAATCCTCCTCGTTCTTCAACACCAAGAACTTCCTCAACGCATGTCTCTTCCGGAGCTGGTCCATTTCCACGCCCACTCTACCTAAAAAATCAGCCCCGGTATACGCGCAGGCGTCCCGCACCTCGATATCTAAGACATCGGAAGCGTCGTCGGCGTCCCAGGTGTAGCGCTCGACCCATCGTGGATTTAAAGTAGCTTTTTTTGTCGTACTTCGCGTCTCCTTGCCCGCGCAACTCAACACAACGAAAGGGTCGGCCTGCTTCGACTGGTCGTGTTTCCTCGATTGGGGTTTGAGGTTTCTCGCCCTAATAAGTACGACGAACAACTCGTTCGGAGCTTTGGACATGTGCGGATCCCTAGCACCCTCTTCAGTTAACTCGACCTCGAGCTCCGGGTTGTGGCACCACCTCAGACACAACTCAATTCTACCCAATGAAGGGTCGGCTCGGCCCTTCTTGTCCTCTAATGTCAACCACCTTCGTAGAGCTCGTCGGTGCGATAATGCTTTCACCGGCACGGCACACTTACCTGTGTGGAAATCTTCGCGTCGACCCCCACGCCATCGACGCGACGCCTGCTCGACGGCGTGGCGGTGCCGGTTCCGCTCGACCGTATCAGCACGGCCGCATCGGTGCTGCCGACGCACTGGTTGATTTCCACACAGACATTTACCCATCATTTCGGGCTTCTTGTTACTGGTATGTTCCACATATATCCTACAAACGAGTCCGCCATCGTACACGTCGTCAAACCGAAACGTCTCCATGTAGTTGGGGTTAAAAGTGTTCGTCACTGACCTACCTGCTTCGGTGTACGTATCGGTCGATTGATGGGGTAAGTTACCAATTTCCATCCTGACTCGAGGGTTGGCCGGCCGTACTTCCACTGGTGCCTCATCTTCGATTCGTGACTTGCGCACCCGACCCCGCCCGACCGGACCGCGTTTCTCGAGGTCTTGTCGCCGCAAGCCTCGGCATCGTAAAACAGTAACAACTAGGGAATTCAGAGGCAACCTTCTGTCAGCGGAAGGTTGCGTTTCGAGGGCTAATGGTGGTATTTTTACAGCTGTAGAATGGTGCCAGTGTAGACACAAATCCAAATCCCCGAGTCCATCGAGCTTGAACCATTTCCTGATCGGTTTTCTTCCTGCCAAAGTTTTGACCTCTAGCGTCGTGTGTCCTAGTACGTCGTCGTTCTCAAGTACTTCGAACCTGATGACCTCTTCGAAGTCCTCGCATTCGATTCTAAAAGTTTCTAGCCATAGCGGCGAGATGCCCCTTTTTTCTGTGGATACGGAAGAGGCCCAGGATCCAGATGTGATGCGCACGCGTGATAGAGGACCCTGGTCTGGCGGGGTCCCGCGTTTCCCGAGGTGCCTCGCCCTTACGAGGACTATAACCAACTCGTTCGCGTCCCGCTGTTTATAGCTATCGACCGCCGCCTCTTCCGGTACCGGTATGATAGCCAAATCCACATTATGCCGGTAGGCCACGTACAACTCGAGGATACCTCTATCTTGTTTGTTCTTCTTATCTTTCAGTGAATACCACAGGCGCTTGCCTCTCCCTTGTATGTTAAGAAAGGGTTTCAACTCTACCGACGTTCGACCCATGAATTCTAAAGTTTGGTACGGCCCCGGGTCGTCGACATCGTGAACCGTACATTCTATAACACTACTGCTATCTAATGCAGGGAGGTAGAAGGCCTGGCCCCACAACGGGAAGAGAGTCTTCTGAACCACTCGCGTGTGCTTCTCCTTACCTCGTAGAGAGAGAGACACCATCGCATCAGCAGCGTCCTTATCTTTCTGGACTGACAGCAGCTTCTTCGCCCGTATCACACATACGGTCGCTTCATTGGCAATACGATCGGGGTAAAAGTCCTCCTCGAGGCTTCGTGGCACTTTGTAGAAGTGCTGCGGGTTGTGGCGCCAGGCGAACCAAATATCCACAGACCCGAGATGATTTTGTGGTGCAGTCCAGTCACTATACTCAAATGGGGACGCTTCATGCGCAATCGGTGCATTTGGATCTGGTGGGGGCGGTCTTGCCTCGATTAATTCCTGAACCCACCTCGCGAAGATTTTCGAAGTGAAGACGCCTAATGCTTCTCCGGCCTCCGCTATAGTGATGCGGTGCTCCCTACTATGTGCTCGGACCTGCTCTTGCTCTTCTGCACTACACTGCTGTGTCAAAGTCTCGTCGTCGTCGTACAGAGCTTGTGCGGCGCGCTCCTCTGCCAGACTGTCATCGTGCAAAGCCTCGGCCTCGGTGATGGCCTCGATCTTCCTCACTTCGTCCTCTGCTGTATGTTCTGGTAACAATTCCGCCTTGTCCAGTGCTTTCAGACTTTCTCTTACCTTCCTCTTGGCGCGGTCGAGGCGCTCCGCCGGATCTTCACTGACGTCGTCGTCGGAACTCTCGTCGGACGAGTAGTAGCAGTCTCCCCTCTTACTTAGGGCTAGGGCTTCCCGGTCCTCATTTCCTCGCGTCCGGGTGTCGATCGACAGACAACGGGCAATCTCCTGTGGAGACAGCGTACCGTTGACCGGCAGCCACCGCCGCACGGGACACTTGTTCCTCAATAAGCAGAGAGGCACTTCGATCGTCCCGATCAACTTGTCCCTTGACGGCTTCTTGTCATATAAAGACAACACTACGTTATCATCATCACCCTCCACAGGGCCTAACACAAGGGTATCTTTCCAGACGGGCTTGGTCGTCTTCGACCGCGATAGCGTTTCCTGTCGATGGGCCTCGCATTCGACACGAAGGTAAGGGTCGCACTCCTTCTGTAAACGCCCTCTTGCGACAAACACTTGTAGTTCGGTCGGAGGCACTAAGCTTTCATCAACAGCAGCTAAAGTGTCGTCCTCCAACTCTCTTGGAATCTCGATCTTTAAAGTTGTGTTGTGCCGCCACACGACATGGAGCTCGATGCGACCTCGGTCCTTGTCGAGCATGCCTCGTTCATCTGTTAAAGTGCGCCACCGTCGCCGACCTTTCCTATCCTCATATTTGGCCAGATCTACCGTACACTTCCCGAGGAACACATCTTTCCCGAGGTTGTGGTCCCAGACCTCTACTGATAAAGATGCTCTTGAATAGCCGTCGACCGGTAATTTCAAAACCTCGAGCCACTCCGGTCGACACGTCTTTTGTTTGTGGCTGGTCTTCATGCGCAGACCATCGACATCACAAACAACGTAGGGGTCCGAGGTCTTGGGACCACCTCCTAGATGCGAGTCGACGCCAATTAATCGCGTCGCGCGTATCGGACAAACAATCAATTCGTTCAGAGCTTGGCTCTTGTACTTCTCCTGGCCCTGGACGAGCTCGTGGACCTCGTTGGGCAGCTTGGCCACGTTGTGCGGGGAGGTGCGCCAGCACAGGAAAACATCTATTTCACCAGCATCGTTGCTCAGTTGTAGCGAGCGCCTTACCAGCTTCTTGTCTCGTAAGGACGCGAGGGGCACATCCACAGAACCCATGAAGTCGTCGGAACCTGCGCGCGCGCGCGTGTGACGCCGCGACGCCTCTCGACGCGACGCGTAGCCCCCACAAGTAGACGCGACGGGCGCGGCGACGGCGTCGACGCGGCGTGGCCTCATGAAGACGCCATCGACGCGCCTCGAATCCAAGGACGCCGCAATCAGACCGATGTCGTCGTGGTCGTACATTTGCAGCGACAACGACGCCCGCTCGTCGAACGCCGCGAACGTAAAGACCTCCTCCCAGGTCGGTTCCAGGTCTTTTTGTTTGGTCGTTGATTTGGCCAGATCCCCCTCGCAAGCCAACCTCACATAAGGGTCGGAGCTCCCGGCGCCGAAGAGCTTCCTATCCATGATCTTGAGAGAAGAAGCCTTCATCAAGACCACGGTCAACTCGTTGGGCGGCAGGAAGGGCGCCGGGTCCCGCACTCGTAGTTCTGTACCTGGCGGGACACCCAGTTCACTTAACTCCGCTTCTCGCTCCGCTCGCTGCTCCTCCGTCTCCGTCGCTTCGACAGGACCAGCTACTTCCACTTCAGGTAAGGCTTCCACAATAGTCGTCGTCGATTGAGACTTGGTGGGAGACTCGGGATCTTGCTCACGAAACCATTTGACCCTAATCCTTCCGGAGACGCGCTGCATCTCGCCGACCCTTTCTAGTTTATACCATTGTTCTTGGGCTACTCCAGGTTTTAACAAAGCTAGTGAGAGGGTGCATTGGCCCAAGTTAGTGACGACGCCCGAGGAAAACACACCTCCTTTATCCCTGTCCTTGACCTGCACGCGTACCTTGTGACCGACGACCAACGGCGTGCGAGGCGCCTTCGGGTCCTTCGGCAGCTTCAGCGTGATCGTTTGGTCCCACGTCGGATTTAACGTCTTGGATTTCGTCCGCGTCCGTTTCTTGCCAAACACCGGCTGATCAAATTCATCCAAGAGCTGCAATTCACAAAACGGGTCGGACTTGCCATTACTATCGACGGCGAGCAGGTCCTCGCCGCAGATTACTGTCACTTGTAAAGCGTGGAGGTTCGGGCGCTTGGGCATGGCTGCTGTCTCTCTGCGCTTTGGCTTGCTACCGCCGCATCGTCGTCCTGGCGCTCCTACGCGTCGTCGGGCGCAGTCGAGTGCCGAGGCAGTTGGGTGGGCTGCCCTGCTCTCGGAGTATGTGCTGCTGCGATGCTGGGCTGCCTCGGCGCTGAGATGAGATTGCTAGTGTCTTACAGGCCGCTAGCGCGGGAAATTTTAATCACGTTTTTTCACAAGCCATTGCCTATTTTGCCGGGTAACACTTGACCTGGGGCGCGGCAAACACACGCGTCGACAGATTGTCGTCGAGTGTTACGAGTACACACCGGCCGATTGCACCGGGAGAACGCAAAATTAAATCAAGCTTTGCTCCAATGACCCTCTCAAGTAGTCCTGCGTGCTCGCGCCGATCGCGCGAGGGTACGTCTTGCCAGGCTTTTTTCGGGTTGTTCGGCTCCGGCGCTAGCATGCTTCATTCTTTGCTAAACCTCCTGGGAAATCGCGGCCGTGACGACGACGCGCCAGACGCGGGTCACGCGGCGCCGCCGCCGGCGCGACGCTCGCTGTTGATCGTCGCCGCGGACGTGCACTTCAAGATAAAGGAGTACACAAGGATGCGAAAGGTATTTAACGCGTACGCCGCTCGCAAGGGCGTCGCCGTAGATTCACTCCGCTTTCTGTTCAAAGGCTCGCACGTCCGCGGCGACCAGACGGCTTCCGAGATTGGCATGGCGAACGGCGACCAGCTAGACGTCGAGAACCACCCCATGATCTACCACGCCGACATCCACAGATGCACCGGCCCTGGCTTTGGTGACCGCACGGCTCGTTTGGTAGAACGCGCGCGCCGCGGCGAGATCGTACTTTTCCTGGAAGGCCAATGCAACCAGAGGACTGAGATCTTCACGATAATGAACGGCGTGGAGATTTCATACGAGGGGCCAAACATCCGCGGCCTCGAGGACCCATGGGGGGCGGAGGACTGGGCTGCGGCCACATTATTTAAGGACCCTTTACTGTCTGGAAGTTTGGATGCCACCGTAGCGACGGTTGCCGACCATCCCCGCGGAAGCAACCTCGTGACATGCACCGCAGCTCTCATGGCGCTAGGGGCCGGCCCGGCCGGGCTCCCACCAATGGAGGAGCCGGCGCCAAGATGGTTTCTCGACATGCTCGCGATTTTGGAATTTGTGAACGGCTACACGTCTGACCCGTGGGAGGCAGAAGGCGCCGTCTCCGCCGCCGTCCTTTGCCTGGGCGGGTGCCCTTGGGACGTTCCCCTCGATTTCACGAGGAGGCTTGCCGTGAGCGTCCTGGGACACGACGACGTCACCCGTGAGCCCTGCACTACTATTTTGAATACGCGACGCGAGGCAGCTTGGGCCCGGACGATTACAGCGGCCATGCGCGAAGACGACAGCACGCGCGAGTACCACGCCATCGTCGGCGCGGGACACCTATATCCAGCGCGAGCACGCACGCCGGATGATATGCGTCGCGGTGGCACCATCCCTTCGCAATATGTGATGCGCGGGTTGAGCGAGTGGGATGCCCGGATCCCCGGCCCGCGACTCACCGAGCTGCTCCCCGGGGAAATAGTCGGTTAACTTATTGAACTCTTTTTGGATACCTTACGCCGCCGCCGTCGCCCGCTCGGCCTTCGACGCAAGCTTCACCGCGATCTTCACCGGCTCCGGCGCTGAGTGCTCCCTAAAAGGCCAGCGCGGGATCACCTCGACCTCCTCATCGATTTCATCGGAAAACCCCAGCGACGCCTTCTCGACCGCCGCCCACGCCACCATGACCCCGTTGTCCGTGCACAACCTCGGAGGCGGCACGACCAGCCGCCAGCCCGCCTGCGACGCGACAGACGCCACACGCCGCCGCAACTCCGCATTCGCCGCGACGCCGCCGACCAAGGCTAGCGTCGGCGACGCACCGGCTTCTCCAACAACGCGTTTAAACGCAACTCTGAGGCGGTCCTCGACGTGCTCGATCGCGACGCTCTGGAACGACGCCGCGAGATCGTAGACGTCCTGATCTGGCAAAGTGTCCTCATCGCTCAGACCTCTTTCAATACGTTTTTCGGCGACCCTGCCCCGTAAGGCATTTTTGAGACCGGCATACGAAAAGTCGCAGTCCTTGCGTTTTTTCATCGGCACCGGGAGGTCGACCGCCGTCGCGTTGCCTCGGAGAGCCGCTCTTTCCAGGGCCGGCCCGCCGCCCGTCGCCGACGAGAGCTGGAGCATCCTTGCTGCTTTGTCGTACGCCTCGCCCAGCGCGTCGTCCAAAGTTCCGCCGAGGACCGAGCAGTCGCCGACGCCTTGCACCCAGAGCAGCTGGCAGTGGCCCCCCGACACGAGCAGGGCGAGGTAGGGGAACTCCAATTCTGTCTGAAGTCGTGCGACCAGGCAGTGCGCCTCCAAGTGATGGCAGTGCAGGAACGGTTTTTGGTATTTTGATGCTAGATGAGCTGCTTTTCTAGCACCAACTCGCAAACAAATTTCCAGCCCCGGCCCGACGGTCGCCGCCACCGCGCCCACGTCGCTCATCGTCAAGTGTGCCTGCTGAAGCGCCTCGTCGACGACGGCGTCAATTGCAAGTTCATGGGCCTCCTTCGCTAAACCGGGCACGATGCCGCCGTACTTCGCGTGGACCTCGTGCTGGCTCGCGACACTCTCCCCTAAAATCGTGCCGTCGGACCGCACGACGGCCGCGGCCGTGTCGTCGCACGACGTCTCGATGCCCAGGACGGCGTAGGGCTTCGTCGTGTCGGGCAGGCCACTTAACGCTATGGGTGCGCTGTCGTAGGACGGCGCGCCGAGGCCCTCGCCTCGATACACGGCCTTGGCCATGCCGGTCGCGTAGCGCGGCTTGTTTACCTTGGATTTTGCTGCTCGGATGATGCTGCGGCGCGCGGGCTGCGTAACGCGAGGGCAGAGCGCGCGTGCGGCCGCCGCGAAGAGCATGATGGCGCTGCGCATAGGGCCGGAGATGCAGCTCTGGCTGGGGCAGGCGCTACACCGTTGGGAGAGCGGTGACGCGTCGAAGCTATTGACTGCCGATTTGATGATGCAAGCACGATCTCTTCGCGCCGACAGCGCTCTCTTGCGGCGCCGCAGTGACTGCAACACGCTGCTTGCTAGTGTCTTACAGGACGCTAGCAATCGACTCCGTCATGATGCAAGGATAGGGCGAGGGGGAATTTCGCCCTTCTATCGCACTCAATCTACTTCGAAGACAACTGTGCTAAGAATGAACGAAGGTTTATTATTCACCGGCGGCCGCCGCCCGCGCGGTCCCATTCGTGCCAACACTCGAAAAGCCCACATCGAAGCTATACGCACGAGGATGTCGCGGACAGCAATATCCAGTTTCTACTCGGCCGTGGCACGCATTCACAAAAGTCTTGTGCTGATGCGTGGGGCAGAGAGGTGTCGTCGCTTCGCGCTCGGGACACGTCAACGGGCAGTCCTCGTCGCCGCGGTGGCACCCGCACGCCTCGGGACAGAAAAAACTCAGAGGCTTGTGACCGCGTCCCCGAACACAGAGATTTCGTCCATACCAGTAAGGCGACTTCACCGTCTTGTTATTCTGAGCGTCGGCCAGCCACGCCTCGTACGAATCCAACGAGTCCCAGAGCGACGAATTCTTGAGATAGTCGCAGCCGTACTTCCGCAGGTACTTGATGTCCGTAGCCGTCTCCTTCTGCGTCTCGAGTGGTGCAGCTTCGTTGGCGTCTTCCCACTTATCCAGGAAGCTCTGAAATCCAGTCCACCTAGTACCGTTAAGGGAAATGTCACTGTAGTCGTCGCCTTTTGGAGAGATATCTTTGCAAGGGATGTCTCGGAGCCAGGCCATATGCGTCGGCGCCGCGTCAATTGAGCATCCGTCCCTAGAGTGGCGGAGTCCAGACTCCAGAGTATTCTGTTTTCGTCCTTAACGCTCCAGGATTCCGCGTCAACTACTCGCTTCCGTTAATTTTTCACGCCAGGCGCCACGCTGAGCAAGGTCTGCGCCTAAACTCTGCCCTGCTTGCAAGGCCTGGGCCTTGCTAGTATCTTACAGCACGCTAGGTCGAGGTCGCAGCGAGTCGCACAGCTCGCCCGCTGCAGTAATTCTTGATCGCCAGTGAGCTTGCGAAAGCTTTGCTGAAATCCTGGCAGCTGCAACGGCTGGCAGCTGCGAGCGCGCGCGTCGCTGCATCAACCCACTGCACCGCAAGCGGCGTCCTGCAACCACCGCTCGCGCGCCCGCATGACGATCAACATATATTAGATGACGATCTGAAGAACATCCATTCACATAAACCATGTAGCCAAATCGAGGCATTTGTCCGACGGGTCCGCGCCGGTCGAGCGTTCGCACGCGCACCATTCGCGAGCGCCGCCGCGAGGCTAGCTTCGCGCAGGTACGGAGGAACCGCTCCGTGCGCCCCGAACGACTCGGGCCTCGCACGAGTGCAGCCGGCATGCGCGGACTCCTCCTCGTCGCGTGCGCGGCGGCGTTCCAGGCGCCCGCGCCTCGACAGCCCTCAGCACTCGTGCGACGAGCGACATGTACGCCCGCCGAGGCGAACAAAGTCGTAAACCTCGCCAAGCAGGCGATCGGCCGCGACGCCGGCGTCAAAGACGCGCTCGGCGCCTTGCAACGCGTGGAAAACATCCTCGGCTCCGGGTCGCCGGCGCCCGGAGCGGTGGCCGTGTCGTTCTCGGCGTCGTTTAGGCGTCAAGGCAACCCCTTCAAATTGGCGTTCGGCAAGGAAGCGGGGACAACGAAAGTCGCGAATCGCGGATCGAACGTGTCCCAGATCAAGGCGCGCGCCGACGGCGGCAAGCTCGTCTCTTGTTCCATACAGATGGACGGTGGATGGGGTAGGACAATAAACGTCCGATGTTGAGCCCGTTTGCTAGCGTCCTGTAAGACACTAGCAAATTGGCCAGCCGTCACGGGTCGGCAGCGTCGGGGCAGCCCGCAGTGCTGCGGGGCAGCGTTTGCAGCAGCGATGCGCCCGCGCCTCGCCCTCCTCGCGGCCCTACTCCTCGCACTGGTCGCATGGAAGTTTCTGTACCTGCACCCTCACTTGGACAGCGGCGCGGCGCCGCGCGGCCGGACATATGGAGAGACGGGCGACGGCTTCGACGCGACGGGCGAAGATCTCGAGGAGGGCTGGCGGGAAGAGTTCGCGAAGCGCCTGGAGGCGGACCGTCTTCTGAAAGCGACCCCGCCGCCTCAGTCGAACGTGTGTGTCAAGGTGTCGCCGGACGACGGCTTCGGGCGCCTCTCCATCTCTTTTAAAGGAGACGGCGCGGCCATGTCCGTCTGCGAGGCGAAAACACGGTGTCGGCGCATGGGCAAGCGGTGTGCTGGCATAGTACGCGTCAATGACAAGACGACATTTTTGACCCGGGACGAGCTTTTTAATGCTGTGCAGCGGAGCGGCACCTCCGCCACGTTGTTCGTAGCCTTGTACGGGAAAGCTGGAGACGCGCTGCGCAACGCCCTGCGACGCTACGACGCGTCCGGTAGACTGCAAATGAGAGCCGCGGCCTACGCCGCCGACGGCGGCGCGCCGGTCTTCCGGAACACGACGATCCACGACACTACGGTATATGACGTGGCCCAGGCGCGGAGCGAGTTCTGGCTCGATATCCCAAACCAAAAGTTGTCAACGGTCGACGGCGGGCTCTGTGCCGCGAAAGAAGCGTGCGCCCGGCATAAAAGATGTCGGTCCTTCGTCTATCGCGTGCGCGACGGCGCCGCCGTGCTCTATGCCGGTTCGCAGATCGCCCCGCCCCAAGCGCCGCAGACCGTGATGCGACGAAACCAGCAGCGAAATAAAGCGAAGACCGTGAGGAGGATCTACCGCAAGGTAGGCAATGCTCCTCAAAAGAAGCGCGTCTGCGTCGCGTCGGACGGCGCCGTCTCCCCAATGAACGACGAGGTCGTCGACGGCGCGCCTTTACTGGGCGACCGGCGGCCCACGGTCCTCGGAGAGAAGCCTCGCGTCGTCGTGACGCTGACGACGCTCCCGGGGCGCATCCACCAGATCCGCAAGGTGCTCGAGTCGCTCCTGCAACAGACGCTCGCGGCCGACGAGATTCGCGTCTACACGCCGACGCACTCGGCGCGGGAGCAGCGCGCCTACGCAACGCCGCCCTGGCTCGCGGCCATGGCGCCGCGCGTACGTCTAGTAAGGATCGAGAAGGACTACGGGCCGGCGACGAAGGTGATTCCCGCTGTTAGAGATGGTTTAGCCAATGGCGATGACGCGTTGTTGGTCGTCGTCGACGACGACACGTTGTACCCCCCGCGCTTGCTCGAGACCTTCGCGAGCTGGAGCCGGCGCTTCCCGGATGCGGTGGTGAGCGCGACGGGCTGGCCCGTGACTCGCTCCCTGCGCTACCCGCACTGGACGGAGAACTATCTCGTGTACGGCAACGAACTCCACGCGCCGCACCCCGTCAGCGTCGTGCGGGGCAACTGCGGCTTCGCCGTCAAGGCCAAGTTCTTCGACGGAAAGCTGTGGGAGGAGATGGCGCGCGCGCCGCCCGGCGCCACAGTCATGGACGACGTCTGGATTTCCGGGCACCTCGCGCGGCGACGCGTGAAAAGGTTCGTCGTGCCCTTCGACGGGGACCAGTACACGGCCGACCCGCGCCTCGAGAACGTCGTCACGCTCGACTCGAACCTCGGGACGGGCGTGTCGAACCGGGCCGCGGCGAACGAAATCGCTTTGAACTACTTCCGGGGGGCCTGGGACGTCGTCTGGGACCCGCCGCTGCAGGAGCCTAAGACTACGTGAATGTTCTTAGCAGTCACAGGGGTAAGGGTACTTTCATGGGTTGCCGGGGAAGTCCTCCAGCGACCGCCGCTCGACGAGCGACGACAAAGGCGACTGGTCGTCGGGAACCACGAGCTCGATCTCACCTCTTGACGTGTTGGGCGTCGCCGGCGTCGACCCCGGGATCGTCGCCAAACGGTCGTCGTCCACACCGGGCGGCGGCAGCGGCTCGGGCTTCCGCCGCCACCGCGCCATCTGCCGCGCGTGCAATTTCGCCGCGGCCTCCTTGATCGACGCGAAGGACTCCTGGTCCTCGGTCTCCAGTTTACCGAGCGCGATGCCCTGCGCGGAACGGCGGCGTCACGAAACTGCCTCTGTGCACTCCCGAGGCGTGTAGACTCTCATGCGGCATCGCGCCGACGCCTTCGCGGCGACCGCGTCGGTGCGAGCCACCTCACGCCGTCGCCCCGACCGCTCTCTCTCCGACACGCCGCGACGGCCCCGACGTGGTCCGAACGGCCTCAACATCGAAATTGAGACCACCCCCGGCCTCGTCTGATGGACACGAGTCGCCTCGATGGCGTGAAGGCGCCGCAACACCTCAAAACGCCGCGATCGCACCATGTCCTCGAGGTTGATGACAAAAAGTTCCAATTGTTCCGTCTTCGCGACGACGGTGATGTCGCTCACGAAGATCATGTTCAGAGCACATAATTCCCCAAAGGACTCGCCCTCGGGCAATGGCGCTTTGCTCACTGTTCTAGCGTCCCAATCAATTATAGACACTTCAGCTAAACCCTTGCTGATGACGAACATGGACCTCGACTCTTCCCCTTGCACGACGATCTCGTCGCCGAGTTTAGCTCTAGTTTGCCTCACCAAGGTAATGAACTTCGACATCAAACCTTCCGGGAGTTTCGCGAAGATCGGGTGCGTCACGACCAACTCATGTAACAAAAACTCCGCAATCGTCTGCTTCAGCGCCGGATTCAAATCCGACATCAAATCCTGCTCGTCGATACAAAGCCGCTGGGAGTAGTAAGCTCTATAATACATGCGGATCTGCCTCCGGATGCGACTGGGAAACCTGTGGTGCTTCATCCACACCTGCGCGGCGCGTCGCGTCGAAACGTGATTATCTGATGGTCGACGCGACTCGTCTCCATCAGAGAAGGCGATGGGTGGTCTCTGGTCCGAATTTGGGCCGGTTCGGACCGCGTCGCGACTCGTTCACTGGAAACGGTCCCGACGCGGTCCGAATGGCCCCAAACTCGGACCAGAGACCACCCACAACATGATACGAGTCGCATCAGTGAAGTGAAGGCGCCACAGACCCCCAAATTCAAGATACAAGACACCGAGCCGGACCTGTACGGAATCCATCTTCTCGTAGTACTTCGCCCGGTCCGCGTCGGAGTTGGAGATGATGTTCGCCGCTTGGGCCACCACATATCCGTAGAAGCCCGAGCCGATGAACATCGCTAATATGGCGTAGGCGCGCTCCTTGTCCGTCACTGGCACGAAGTCGCCATATCCTACGGTGGAGATGGTGGTGATGGCCCAGTACAAGCCAACCAAGTACTGTCGCAGCCGCGTCCAGTCGCCCGCCGGGCCCCTTGCTCTGTGACGATTCTCCTCCCCGGCTTGGTCGAGCTCCAGGTCATACTCACTTTCAGCGAGTGACGTACCTTCTAACGGGTTGTAGGCCTCCCACGCATGTAGGCCACAGGCCGCAAAGAAGCAGCTCATAAAGTGCGCGAAAACAGCGGTAAATGCGACGATATTGATCAGCTTCATCGCCGTTTTCGAGGCCGACGACATGAGGAAGTCGTCGATGAACTCGGCGATGGCGCCTGCGTGGCACCGACACCGTCGCGACACGGCCGCGGGAGACCACGGAGACGCCATCTTCCCAACGTTGAAGGTCGGAAAACGTGAGAAACAGACACTGAGTCAGCGCTGTCGTTGCCCATTTTTACTAATTTCGCAATTCTGAGGACCTTGAAAATCTTGAAGATGCGGCCGATCTTTAACAACCGAGCCATCGCGAGGCCGTTCGCGCCGCCGTCGCACGTCGACGGCGGTCCACTGAGTCCATTGAAGCCCTTGCCCGGCATGACGATGGTGCCCCGCGCCGCCCACCAGATGAAGTAATCGAGCACCGGACTGATACTAGATACGAAGTCGATCGGGAACCACGTCCACAGGTAGTTCTTCACTGATCTTCGAGGACACATCACTACTTCCCCGTCGGCCGTCACGAAGCCCGTGTTGAAGTTCACGAAGAGGTCGACGAGGAAGAAGGCGTCCATCTGCGCGGGGGGATGGCGTGAGTGTCATTGTGAAGGCGTCCGGACGCCGCGGCGCGCCATCTTGTTGAAGACCGCGTGGCTGATGTCCAAGCGCGCGCACTCGCCCACATATCCGAGGTTGAAGGGCTCCCAGAAGGCCACATATACTAAAAAGATGGCCGTGGTGAGGTCCCAGCCAATTCTAAAGGGTGACTGGGGATCGATCGTGCAGGCGTTCGGTTCCCCGTCGCCCGTGAGTTCGGCCTGGACCTTCTTGGACTCGTTTTCTTTTCGTGCGTGTGTGGCTAGTACGGTGTTGAACAGATCTAAACGACTTTCGAGCGACGTTCGCATGCTCGGCTTTTCACCTGGTGAGAGCATACCTTCACTCCCCGGCTCGGACTTGGCCTCGTCGTTATGTGGTGTGGCATCATGGGGCGATCGATCTGATCTTCGTGATCTATTGGACGCGGTCGATTCTACGGACTGTTTCGAGTTGCCTCGGGATAACAGTGTCCGTTTGTCGTCGAGGGACACCTCAGACTCGCTCCCTTGCCGGCCGAAGGTACTCCTTCTATCTTTATTGTGGGGGTGCGTATCAGATCTATTTGCCAATGCTTGTAAGCGTCGCGCGCATTCGCGCGCGACCCGCGGGTCGACGCCGCCGGCCGAGGTCTGGCCCAGGGCTTCTAGCGCCTCGACCTGCAAGCGCAATCCAGCTAACATGGACCGCGGCGCGTCGCCTCCTAATGTAATTTCGTGCTGCATCGTGCGTCAACCGCTCGGCGGCCGCGCCTCTGTACTTACCGTAGGCCCGACGCCCGCGCGGGCCGGCCCTCGGGGGCGGCTGCCGCGCGAGCTCGGCGCGGTCCTTCGCGTCGACCGTCGAGTCCGACGGCGGCGGGGGCGGCGGCGCTGAGGCTGCCCCTGTTCGGGGGGCTGGTCGTTCTAGGGACGCGGTCGCTGTTCCTACAAAGGGGGCAGCGCGTCTCCCGCGGGTACCGACCGGTCCCGTCCGTAACGGGGTCGCCGGGGTTACGGCCGCACGCACGTTCCAGTGAGGCACCGCGCTGCTGCTCCTCACATACCGGGTTCCTAGTGGCGCCCCACTAGCCGAACGCCGGCGCGGGGGTTTTGGGACGGGTACGGGCCGGCCCCGGGGACGGCTCGGCGGGCCCCCGACGTATGCGGAGACGCGTCGGGCGACGCTCCAAAAACGGCCGCGGCGCTGCAGCTCTCCCCAATAGCGCGACGCGCCCGCACGCCGCCGACAAGCAACAAGCAGGGGCAGCCTCGCAACCATGGCCGAGCCCTCGTCGCCCTTGGGCACGCTCAGCGTGAGCATCCGGCCGAGCGCCGCCGAGCAGGAAAGTAGGATGGCCGAAGCTTTAGCGTCCAAGACGCTCGTGGAGCTGCCCTTCTTCAGCTCCCAACCCGACTCCAGCACACATAGACGATTCTGCGACAACCGCAAGTCCGCCTTCGTCGCGCGCATGCACCGGCGAGAGGAAAGGACAAAGTTCGACGACCACCCGCCCGTGCGATGGCCCGAGACGATCCCCGACCCGACCTTCCACTTCGCGTCTTGTTTGAAGACGGACAAGGTGCTGCGCGGGCCGGACAAGGCGCTGATGCATCCTTTCGTCGCGGGGAAAGGAGTGCAGCCGCCTTCGCTGGGTTGTGGGGAAAGCGTGGGTGGGCGAGCCGTCGGGTCGAATCCTGGTTGTAGCGAGATCTTTCCCCGGTTTGATTTCGACATTTCGTCGTCGGCGATGTCCTCATCGGCTTACGGGCGACACGTGCCCTTCCGTCGGCGAGACGTCGCCGGCGGCCACGAGAAATGTGCTGCGTTTGAACAGAAGACCAAATCACTCGAACAACAAAACGCGGAGCAGAAGGAAGCGGTGGCCCGCCAAAAGGCCGAGTTCGACGCGACGGTGGCTCTGGCGCAGAAGAAATTGGGGAGGAACATCAAGAAGCGGTATGGGAATGGTTCTGCCAATGTCCGACGGCTGCTGGAGGTGTTCGGGGACTAAGTATTATCTCGCTTCTTAGTTCGTTCGCTCGCGGGGCGCGCGGCGGGCCGCGCGCGCACCTGCGCACGTCGGAGGGGACCTGTCCCGGGCCGCCCACGTGCGATAGTTATTCTGGGCGCGGCGCGAGCCTCAAAACCCCGCGTATGACGTGTGCTAGCGGCTTGTAAGACTCTAGCAAAGCCCAAGCTCCAAGCTCCGGCCAGCGGGGCTGCTCGCGGCACAGTTGTGCTGCGGCAGAGTTGCTGCACCTATTAGGCAGTTTTCATTTTTGCTTCGAGCCTGCAACCGCTCGTGGCCCATCGCTGCGAAGGCGTGGAGGCTGCAACACTCACTGCTTGCTCACACTCGCTGCACGAGCAGACGCCGTCGCGGCGTGCTGTCGCCGCGCACCGTTCTCACCGCACACCGCATTCCATTGCTGCGCAAAACCAGCGGGCAAAATAAACACTCGGTGCGTGCCTCCGCCCTCCCCCGCCGCCACCCCGCCCAAAAAAGCAGCTACCCATAAGTTGGCCACGCGCCGTGTCCGCCGGCGCGGGGCCCGTTCCCGGGAAGCGAGAGTACCATGCACCAAAATGGGCATGAGACCGCACTACGCTATACCGTCCCCTCCGTGCACGATGAGGGTACCGGCACACGACGCGGTTATCATTCATCTACACAGGCATGGCGCAGCCACCGGAGGCGTCGAAATCTGCGTGGCCCCTCCCGCTCCATGACAGCATCGACGCGCTCGGCGCGGCCATGGACGACGCCGCGGAGGCGCTGCCCGGCCGCGAGGCCACGAACGAGGAGATCGCGGCCATCGCGCGGACCGTCGTCAAGGCGTCTAGAGCGTTAGATGCCGCTTGCGATGCGTTGGTGGCGAACCCGCCGGCGCAGGAGAGCGACATCTTGCAAGCTCAAGCCGAGAACGAGGCCTCGCGCCTCGAGCTCCTCGAGGCCTACGCCGAGCTCGAGGGCGTGTCGAAGTCCGTGTCCGGGGTCTTGGACAAGGTATGTGAGGATTGTGGCGAGGCGGCGTTCCGCGCGGGCGGCGACGACGACGCGGGCGAGGAGGCGGAGGGGCCGAGCTGACGCGGGCGCCGACCTGTCCTATTCGCGTTCTCTAAGTATGTTGTCGTGTGCTTGTGGAGTAGTTTCGTGGGTTTTAGCAAGCCAGGAAGACGGCGCACAGTTTTGTGGGCTGTCAGCCTCCTCAGCTCCAATACCACGGCAATTCGTGCCTTTCTTGACCGTCTCGCGTGTCCGGAGGGCCTCACGAACACCGCGACGACGCTCGACAATCGCCGCTATTAATTTCGACGGCTTTGTGCCGATTTTGCTACCAGAGAGCAATCTCTGTGTGCGAGCGATTCCGTGACCGCTTCGTTGAGACAGCTCCGCGAGACGCTGTCCCCGTATTGTGACGTCAACGGCTGCGTCGTTCCAGAAAGCGCCGACGACGCGGGCGGCTTCGGCGGCATCATCGCGCCGCCGTGGTGGGACGACTTCCAGGAGCCCTGAACCGCCAACCTATCTTGCGCCTGAGAATCGGCGGTCCCTACTCCTACCCCGACGCCTACCCCCGCGCTGCCCCGAGCCCACCTTTTGGCCCAGGCGCCTATTGTTAATAGACTGTTCGTAAAACCCATAATATACGGGGCGACGGCGTATGAGCACACAAAAAATAGTCAAACCGTTACTCAAAAATTCCCCCCAACAACCAATCAGTCGATGTTGTACAGCAGCGTGTTCTGGAACTCCGGCGCGGCGAACGTTTGAGCCGCCGCCGGCGGCGGCGGCGGCGGCGCGGCGTCCCTTTGAATAAGAGAAGGCGGCGCGACCTCGTCGTCCGGCTCCTCGTCCGTCGGCGCCTCGGTGTCCACGACCGCATCGTCGAGGGAGAACGCCTCCGCGACGGTCGGCCACGTCTCGTCACCACTCTTCGTGAAGACGAGCACCACGTTCGCGTCCGCCGCGTCGGCCCGGCACTCGCCTTGTACTTGGCCACCTAGCCTCAGTCCGAAGGTCTTGCCATCCAAGGACACCCGTGCTTCCGTACCGTCCACCGTCACATCTACATTGGAGACGCCGGCCACGTCCACAATAACAGTGGCCGTCGTCGATCGTTGTCTAGCTTCGATCGTAGGTAGAAAGGCCACCGATACAGCGTCTCGATAATAGCCGAGGCCCTTCGCGCCCTTCTTAAACACGAAGCCTTTTCGAGTACCAGTGTACGTTTTCGACGCGGCGAAATTCTCATCCACGACGTCGGGCGCCGCCCTGAACCCAGCAGCAGCCTTCCGAGCTCTTTCAACATTGTCCTCCGCAATAGAAGCGTTGATCGACGGCACCAAATCGTCGTCGTCGTCCTCGTCGCTCTCAGACTCGCTCCAGGTCTTCTCTTTTGATTTGTCGTTCGACGGCGGTCTAGGCGTCACACGAGAGGGTTTTGCCCGCTTCTCGAGGAAGCGGGCGTGGTCGTCGGCCTTCTTTTGTCGAGGTGGCGCCTTCGCCAATCTCTGATCTTTCTGTTCGAGCGTCTCGCGCGGCTCCACGACGCGCTCCCTTCTACGTTGACCAAACGCAGTGGTGTGCTCGCGGATGACCTCCGGCTCCGACCCGCCCATGACCTTGACGACACTTTCCGGTTGTGTCTGTCGCATCTGTCGGTCTTTTTCTTCCTCCTCGGCACTTCGAGGTAAGACCGGAGCCACAACCGTCAAGGTCCTCCTCTTCCGGTCGAACTTCGCACTACCCTTGTTACCATCAACAGGATAGGGCAATGTCCGCTTGACGTCATAGAGTACCGTACCGTCGAGGACCATCTTCAGCTTGAAGGACGCCTGAGCTAACTCGAGATCTAAACCCTTGGCCGTGGCGCACTTCTCCAATGATACCTCGACAACTAATTCTTTCGGCCGCCGGTCCGCTTCGGAACCGGCGCCGATTCTGAAATTTTGCAGGTCGAACGCGCCTCTTTCTTTTATTGAGGTCGGAGCGTCGAGCGGGTTCACAGGTCTGGGCGTCGCCGCCGCGTTCGAAGATGGCTTCCTGTTCGCCTTCTCGAGGAGCTTCCGAGCCCTCGCGCGCTGGTCGTCGAGGGGCTTCTCGGGCTCGGGCTTCGGCTGCGACTTGAGGCTCCCGCGGATGTTGTCGGCGAAGGACGGGCCTTCCGGCTTCTTCTTCTTCTTCTTCTTGTTCTTCTTCTTGTTCGCGGGCGGTGGTTTCCCATTAAAGTCCGACGCGACCATGAGCGCCTGGGGCGGCCCCGTTTTATATTTCACGCCCAGCAGGACGTGGTACGTCCGCGACAGCTTCGTCGGTTGGTTTTGATTCTCGTAGGACTGCTCCACCGCGTCGATGGCCGTACTTACGAGTAAGTCCCGGAACGGCCTCGCACTCTCCGCATGTTGTAAAGCAAGCGGGTGGAAGCAGCAATCAAACGCCCCGACACTGTTATCTTTCTTGTCCCGCTCCATGCGCGGCGGCCCCAGCAAGTGGGGCAGCTGCCACTGTTGGCCACCATTAACATTAGTAGAGGTCGGCTGCTCGACCTCCACCGAACTAACCACATTGATAAATAATTTAGCACCGTCCTCCTTCTTCGTCTTGACGACGAAACCCGCACTCGGATGGATGACGCGCTTGTCCTTCGGCGTTTCTGCGTGGGGCGTCGCGGTCGCTCGACGCGGTCCGAACGGCCTCAAAATCCAAAAAGAAACCAGCCACGACTTCGTCTCCTGGAGACGAGTCGCGTCGATGGCGTGAAGGCGCCGCAAAACCGCGGGACGCCGAGATCGTACCTCCCTTCGCCTCCATCTCTCGGATGTACGCGTCCTGCTCCGCGCGGTGCTTCGGGTCGCTGATCTCGTCGACGTACTCGGCCATCATCTTGCGAAATTCTTTATCTTGAAAGGCCTTCGTGAACTTGTTCTGCTCTTCCTCCGTGAGGTCGAGGTCGCCGTCGGACCGCGCCATCGCGGCCTTCATCGCGCGCTCGAGCTGGTCGGGCGGGACATTCTCCAAGCCGGACTTGCTCGGCGCGTCCGAGGCCGCTTTCAATTTGATTTCCTGGACGGGCATGGTAACGCTGCCGCCGCTGCGGCTGCGCACTGGCTGTGCGCCAAGCTATGCGTACTCGCCCCTATTGCTCGCGACGCGTCGACGGCGTGACGGGTGCGCGTCGCAGATCAATTCCTAGCAATGCCGCGCTTGTTCGGTGCACAGCACTCGCGCACAGCCTGGCTGCCAAGTTTGGAGGCCGAAGTCTTCCTAGTGCCTTACATGTCGCTAGCACCTCGTGGCCGCCCGAGGCGGAGGCAGCCCAATCCACAGCCCGCAAACAGGCATTCCTCGTGAAGATGGAGGATGGAGTTTTAGCCCTCATCCTCCTGGCGGCCTTTGTCGCGCTGGGCCGCTTCGCTGCCGAGGTGTATGCCCAAGGACCTGTCCAACGCGTAAGCATCGTCGCAATGGTCGTGGCGGCGCCGTTTTGGTTGTGGGCGTTATATAACACCGTCTTCTCGGACTCCTTGGATCTGGGCGTCTTCTCCCTGGCGCTGGCAGGTATGGCCGGCGTCTACGGCTTCGAACTCATTCCCGCGGAGTGGCCGTGCGGGAGCACCATGGTGGAGTCGGGCCTCCCGGAGGTGACGCCAGTTACGTTCCGAACCGTGAGCACCGTGGGCTTCGGCGCGGTCTGTGCCAACTATATCCTCGGCCTCACGGCCGTCTGGTCAGACGGCTGGGGCCTCGTCACGTACATGGCCGCCGGGCTTCTGTTCTGGCTGGGGATGCTCTACTCGTCCTTCGCGGCGACGAGCTCCGTGGATGCTGATGGCAACTTGTACACGTCGCTCATTTAGGCCGCTCCTCCTGTGTAATGATGTAACTACTAGTATCCGAGTCGTGGAACACATCATTAGGGCACAGGCAGCCTATCCCCGCCGACGACGACGGCACGTCGGGATACGCTGCGAGCTAGATGAGCGACGTGTACGTCGACGACGGGTCGAGCTCGACGCTCGTCGCCGCGTAGGCGCTGTAGAGCATCGAGAGCCAAAAGGCCTCCGCGACGACGAAGTAGAGGCCGAGGCCCGAGAAGGTGGGCACGAGGGCCAGGCCCAGGAGGTAGTTCGCGGCGACCGCGCCGAAGCCTACACCTGTAACCATGCGGACGTTCGTCGCGGACTGCTCGTAGCCGTCCACGGACAGCAGGCCGAACCCGTAGGCGCCCGCCGCGCCGGCGAGCGCGTAGCTCACCATGCCCAGGTCCAAATGATAAAACATAGTGTTGAACAAGCCCCAGACGCAGAAGGGGACCGAGACGACCATGGCGACGACGGAGACGCGCTGGATCGGCCCCTCGGCGTAGTCGTCCGCCGCCATGCGGCCGAGCGCGACGGCGCCGACTAGAACGATGAGGGCCGGCACGCCGGCCGGAAGTCCAAACATGCCTCTACGCTTGCGGCGCTTCTTCTTCTCAACTGGCGCTGGCGTTTGCTGCATGCACCACAGAGGGGTGGTGGCTAGACAGTGCGCTGGGGCTTGAGGACAGCGGCACGCGCTGCAGCGTCTAGCGCGGGCTGGAAAAAGTTGCTGTTAATCGCTGGACCGTCGAAACGGTGCGCGACGGCGTCGTGAGAGCTTTTGTGCAAGGCGACGAGCTAGCGGTCTGTAGACACACTAGAAAGCTCCAAAACGCCGCGACCGGCGCGCACGCAGCCCAAACACCTCGCACGCAGCTCAGGGACATCGCACGACTCCCACAAGCACACATGCCACAACCACCGGCATGATGCGAGGGCTGCCCCTGCTCATAACCCTGGCCGGCGCCCAGGACACGGCCTTCGTCTTCGTCGGCCACGCGCGCACGTTCGCCGAGCCCGCCGTCCATTCAACGATAAAGGCGAACCTCATCGATCCAATTGGAGGAGACGTGTTCTGGTACCTCTCGGAAAAGCCAGGTTGGGACGCGGCGACGGAGAGCGTCCTGCGCGACCTCTTCCAGCCCGTGGCCGTCGCGGTCGTCACCAGTAGTGAGGAGGGGGAATGGCACGACGAAGCGTCGACGCGGTGGCACGGGAACTGCAGCCAGCCGCCGCTCCCGGACTTAGACGGACTCGGCGTACCACCAACCTTCAAATTTTATAAAGATCCAGCTCGAGCCGTAGATGTTGCGAGAAATGTCTATGCGAAGTGGTCCAGAGCTTGGGAGATGGTGTTGCGGGAAGAAGCACAAAGAGGTAAAGAGTATGAGTGGGTCGCGCGGTGTAGGTTTGATGCGGCCTGGTACGCTCCGTTACAACTCCCTACAGAGATTGGTGTCGTCTACGCGCCTATCCAGACCTGGAATGCGGTGAACGACCAGTTCGCGTTTTGTGAGAGATCAGTAGCACAACAGTACTTTTCGGCTTCCCGCATTTTGGACACTTGTGGACATGATAATCTACCGCGGTGGTATTCTACCATAGAGCACGGCATGGCCCCGACCTGTCTGAATGAACACACGTGCTCGCCCGGAAGTGTCCGAGGAGATCCCGTCGTCTGGCAGCCGGAGACGTTTCTGTGGAGGCATCTTGTATTGGAGAATGTTACTTTGAGAAGAAGAACAATACCAGCCGTCATCTCGCGCGACGACGGGTTGTCGCGGTGCACGGAGCTCATGCCTTATGTCTTACTGACGACTCTATTGGATATCGTCGCGCTCGAGTTCGGGGCTTCATCATCACAAAAGAGGACGCCGCGCGTGCTGAAGACGGCCCACGTGGCCGCGTGTGCCTCTAGAGTGCCAATGACGATAGACGTCTTCTCTTCTCCTTCATCTAACGAAGAACGGTCGCGACGGGAGCGCCTGTCCGCGCTTGTCACAACTGATAATATCCGAGAAGAATTGACCTTCCTCCTAGAAAGATTCAACAGGTTAAGAGAAGCCGACCCGGACGGTGTGGTGGTTGCGCAGATCAACGGGAACACGCATGCCGTCCCGACGAGCGCCGACGAGGCCGTGGCCATGTCCGCGACGCACGCCCGCTTCGCTGTGTTAGGTGCGGAAGCCGCCGCGACATACGCGTCAATTATCTGCGACTATCTCCAGAGGTGGCCGCGCGCGCGCGCCGTGGCTCATGTGGAGGGCCTTGCCCTCGATGTGAACTGCGCCGCGGCGCCGAGCCATCTACAAACGACGGAGGCGGCGCTCCACGCCATGCTCGACGACCTGCGCCTCACGAACCCGACCTACAGCACCGTCTCCGCCGACGTTTTGGGATGGCAGGTCTGGGCCGTGTCCCACGCCTCGACGTTTCGGCGGCTGCCGGAGACGCCGTTCTCTTCGACGTTCCGTGGCTCCGGGCGCGGCGATGGCGTACCGGTGGGGTAGAACCGCCATCGCCGCGCCGCGCCCTCGGAGATTGCCTCGCAACGTGACGCACGATGTCGACGCGCGACTGTTAGTGATTGTAAGTAGTACTACCAAAGGCCGTTACGCACCCAGCAACAAGTCTACTTCTTCGCCTTGGGCGGCGGCGGGTTGAAGAACTTGTCGAGGTCCTTGTCGCTCATGCCGAGGACCTCGAGGTCCGACTTCTTGCCCAAGAGCTCCGACCGCTGGGCCTCGGAGTACTTCGAGAGCTTCGCGTCGAGCGCCGCGCCGTTGGCGGCCATGAAGGCGGAGTCGAGCTGCGACGGGTCGGCCGCGACCGTCGAGAAGGCCTCGCGCTCCCAGGGCATGACGCCCATCGGGTCGTCGCCGGGCATCGGGCCCGTGCCGCCGACGCCGCCCTGCGGCAGGAAGGCCGGGTACGTCGCGTCGACGCCGAAGGCGTTCCGCAGCGGCGCGAGGCCCGGCCGGCCCGCCGCCGGCGCGAAGGCCGCCGCCGGCGCGGCGAGGAGCGCGATCGCGAGCTTCGCCATCTCGACCTGCGGGGTTTTGGCGGTGAGTGACGTGCGCCGGGCAGTTTTGCGGTACTTGCGGCCTCTCGTGAGCTGTGTGCGCTGTCGCGGCGGCAGGCGTGCTGCTGGGCAACGTGTAATGCGTCGTCTCGTGCAGCGCGCCCGGCCGCGGCGCAAACAGCTGCTCTTAGGCTGGAGGTCAAAGAGCAGCCCCTAGCGACCGCTTCAAGCCCAACCGGCCAGCGCGCGTGGTGTAGCCATCCTCTGGAAGGTTGTAAACGATTTCTCGCGCCGCAGTTTTGCCTCAAAGCTCGATTTGACGTCAAAATGAGCAAAATGAGCTAGATGATCGGAGGCTTAAGATCGGGTTTTGCGGCCATGCTCTTGTGCTCTCAGACGCTTCTCACACGCCCTCTGGAAGCGGCAGACCCACGAGCACAGCCGCGTTTCGACCACCCGAAAAACCCGCGCTGTAGTTTAAGTCTCGGCCGCGCAGCACTAAAGCCGTCGTACGCGCGCCTTTCTCGCATCAGAGCGACGTGTTACTTCCTCCAAGAAGCCGTCGCAGCGAGCCGCCTTGGAAATCGACCGCGTTCGGGACACGCTCCTGCAGAGCCGTGCTCTCACAGCCGAATTCATGGACCGCCCCCTCGCCACAGCGCGCGGCCGCAAGCCCCAGCACCAGAAGAAGCAACGCCAAAAGCTCAAGAGCGCCGCCTCCGCCGCCAACCGCCTCGTCACGAAGCCGCAATCCAGGAAAGACCGTAAGACGGCGCTCGCGGCCGCCGCGCGATTATTCGAGCTCGCGGAACGCAACGGCACGAAGATCGAGTTCGTCGGCGCCGAGGAATCTGATGGAGAAGACATTGGAATGGAGGAGGCCATGGCCGAAAGCGGGTATCGCGCGCGGGACGCGTCTCCGGACGCGTGGGCGGCGCTCTGGCGGTCCAAGCCGGCGGTCGTCGCCATTGATGCGGAGGGCACGCATTTGGAACCGCCGCTCCTCGTGCAGGTCGCCTCCGACGCGTCGAAGGACGTGCTCATCGTCCAACCCTCGGATAGTGTGGGCCCCGACTTGGCACGCTTACTAGGAGACGACGCGATCAAGAAGTGCTTCTTCGGCGCGCCGAAGAACGAGAGGTTGGGGTGTACGCTGCGGAATGTGGTAGACGTGCAGCGCGCGGCCGGCCCGGGCGAGGGCGGGCGAAGTAGAGGTCTAGCCGAGGTCTGCGGCGAGCTAGTACGAGGCGCGCCCTACGCCAAAGATAAAAAGCTGCAGAGGTCCTTCGGCTTCGTGCGGGACCGCAACTGGCGGCCCTCGCCGGAGCAGCGGTCTTATGCTGCCGCGGACGCGTGGGCGACGTTAGAGGTGTGGCGGCGGCTGCCGCGCAAGCGAAGTCGGGGCGGTTCTGGCGGCGGCGGCGCGCGGAAGCGGCGCAAGAGCGGTGACGGCGGCGCGGCGCTCGACATCGAGATCCGGTTCGAGTGAGTAAGCTCCCTTTGTGTAGATCTCCAGCGGCTGTCGGACAACGGTCCCACTCCGCGATAGCGTAGGCTGCGAAGAAAGTAACTTTACTCGGCGTCGCCCACAAGCCCGTGCGCGACGCGGTACTCGTCTACTTCCAATTGCCACCGCGCATGTTTAAGACGCTCGGCGCGGCGCCACGCCGCGGCGCCGCCCGCGTGCGCCCATTTCCTAAGTTCGCCCACGCTCCCGAAGCGTTTCAGAGGAGCCGGCGCGTGCTGCGTCCGGATATTGAGGCGCTTGGCGTCGCGGTGCTCCTCCTTGTTATCCTTGCCTCCACTACCGTGGACGACGAGGTTATGTGATGATTTTGTACCGAGCGCCAGGCCGGCACAGCTTGTCCCTGGTAAGGCACAGGCCTGGAAGTCCCCGTACAGCAACGACGGATCTAATGAGCACGTGTTCGCTTGAACATCAGAATCGTACCACGGGTTCCGGCACGCCGTCGAGCCGTTCTTCAATAGATCGTGGGCCTCGACAATCGCTCGCGCGTGGCTCCTCTTTATGAGGTATGCGTGCGAGTCGAGGTAGACGTTGACGCGGCGGAAGACGGCGTCGGGGAATCCACGTACCTCCCACGGCATCTCTTGGACAGTCGTCTCATAAGCATCGCCGCGGCGCGGGTGGCCGTGCAGATGGATCTTGTTGATCGACGGATCTTCCCTTGCTACCGTCTCCAGGGTTTCGTCGATGACGTAGTAGATCCCCGACACCACGGCGAAGAGCAGGATGAGGTCGTAGCGGTTGGGGTTGAACTTCATGATCGTTGAGTAGAGTTACGGATCGGGAAGGAGGCCCGCGAACCACAAGGCGGCGAAAACGAACGCCACGAAGAAGACCACGTGTTGGCCGGTGACCTCAAATTGCGGGGCCTCGACTGGTTTGCCACTGCGATCTGGCTTGCTCCTGACCCGACCTTTATGTTTTTTCCTTGCCCTGATGGTATCAGGCATATAACAGTCGCGTGAAACTGCTGCTAGGCAAAAAAAGGCGACTCGAGTCTAGAGTAGTCCTCAGCGCGCGACTGCGGCTATAGTCGACTAGCGTTGATGTCGGGCGTGTCTCTGGGTCTTGCCACCCGCGCAAAACACGCTGTGTCGCGTCGCCGACGCGCCCGTGAAAATGTCGAGCTAGCGTCCTGTAAGACACTAGCAAGCCAAGCTGCAGCTTTGCATGCCTCTTTGCAGAGCCACTAAGCGGACAGTGGTCCGTTGTTTGCTCACCAAAACTCCATATCACTGGTGCGCGCATGCAGAGAGCATTGCTACTGATGTCGCTGCGCGCAAGCCGAGCGCTCATACCACGCACTGCTAGACGCAGCCGCTGCAGTGCACGCTACGCCAGCGCGCAGCCGCTCGGCAAGCGCGGCGTCACCGACGGCAGCGACGGCATCACGCTCTTCGGCAGCGAAGCGATCCAGAACGGCGCCGCACCATCTATCACAGTCTTCTGGCTCCACGGTCTTGGTGATACGGCGGACGGCTGGGCCGGGGCCTTCGTGCCCGGTGGGGGCATCACGATGCCATCACCGGACTACAAGGTCGTGCTGCCGACGGCCGAGACGCTGCCCGTGACGCTAAACATGGGCATGCAGATGCCTGCCTGGTTCGACATTTACGGCTTGGATGCGGGCGCGCAAGTCGACGAGGCCGGCATCTTGAAGGCGGCGGCGCGGCTCGAGGCGCTCGTTGCCCTGGAGGACCCGGCGACGAAAATTGTATTAGGGGGCTTCTCGCAGGGCGGGGCCGTGGCGCTGACCGCCGGCCTACGGTGTCCATCGAAGAACGTGGCCGCCGTCGTCGGCACGTCGACGTGGCTGCCGCTCGGGGATTCGTACCCGGCGGCTATTGCGGACGGCGCCCTCGAACGACCGGTCTCGCTGCACCACGGCGACGCCGACGAGGTCGTACGGACGAGCTGGGGCGAGGCGTCGAAGGAACGGCTCGAGGAACTTGGCTGCCGCGTGTCCTTCGACACGTATCCAGGCATGGCCCACAGCGCCTGCCCCGAGGAGTTCGACGCGATCTCATCATTCCTAAGTAGTATTTAGAGAAGCTTCTCCTGGGCCTTGGCAAGCCCTCGCTTGGACTCGCTTTTCATAAAATCTGCGAAGTCCGCCTCCGAGGGCGACCCTGGAGACGCCTTGATCGCGCGCTTGAAGAACTCGGCGGCCGTCGCGTAGTCCTTCTGGCCGTAGGAGATGACCGCGACGTAGTACAAGTTTCGCAGCGTCGCGCCGCCCCGTTGCACGGCTTTTCGGGCGTTCTGAATCGCTTTTTTGGGAGAGCCGACGGGCCACGGCGCGACGTGGTAGAAGCACGCCAAGACGGCCGAGCCGACGTCGCCGTCGTGGCGCGGGTGTTTGCTCTGGAGTTCCTCGCCCATCTTCTTGTAGGCCGTGCCCGTGCCCGTCAGGGCCTGCTTGACCAGCGACTTGTGGCTACACGAGAACATGAACGCGTCGAAGCGGATGCCGAGGGCCCGCGCGTCGATTTTTGAGGAGGCCTTGAGGCCCTTGGCCGCCAGGTCGTAGGCCCGCTGGCCGTCCTTCTTCCAGACGGCTTTATTTGCCGGCGTCTCGACGGTGCCGTCGATCGTGATGGTGTTCGAATTGGTGCGGATGCGCATCGCCGTATTCACGGCGTCGGCGGCTTTCAGCAGGAGCTCGGCGTCGGCGTAGCCCGTGCGCTCGAGCTCCGCTTCATAGATGTTCGCGGCCGCGTCGCACGACTGGGCCGTGCGCTTCTTGTATAACGCGTCGGCCTTGCCGACGACCTTTTTGTCGACGGCGAGCGTCGCGGATACTTTCACGCTGGGGCCATTGCTCTTCTTGCGGCCGAGCGCCGACGCATGCGCAAGGCACAGCAATGCGACGACGCGCATTGTGTGCAATGCACACCTCTGAGAGGCACTACTGCAGGCGTCGCGGACGCGTCGTTCTGCGGATTTCTCTTGGGCTGGCGTAAAGGTATGTGTACCGTCTCTTTGCTGCAGCAATTGTGTTGCAATTGGCGAGCGCACGGCTGAGCACTGATCGATTGCTCTCAGTGCAAAACTGCATGCTCTGCCAACCAGCATCCAGTGCCCAGCGCGAGAGACGACATTGCTGGATAGCGGCGTCGCTTCGCTACGCATTCGAGCTGTCGTAGTTGGAAACAGATCGAGCGAAGCGTTTGCGCGACGTATCGGCGCGAGACACTGCCAGCCATGCGCTCAGTGCTGCTTGTTGCGGCAGCCGCGGCGGCCAAGCAGCCGCCGCTCTGGCCCCTGCCGCAGAACTACTCCTGTAGCACGCAAAAACTGACCGTCATTCCATCGCCGGCGTTCTTCCGAGTCGACGCCGGCAACGACGTCCTCGCGGCGGCGGCGAAGCGCTACATACCGCTCGCGTTCCCGCACGGTTGGGGCGCGCCGGGCGTGGGACTACCCGCCCTCTCTGTTGTCGTCGACGACGGCGTCGGAGCAACCGAGCGCGCGGCCAGACGTCCGCGGCGCGCCGACGACGCGGGAGCCCTCTACCCGGCCCTCGGCGACGACGAGAGCTACAAGCTCCGCATCACGGCCACGAGCGCGACGCTCAAAGCTCGGACAGTGTGGGGCGCGCTGCGGGGTTTGGAAACGTTCTCCCAACTCGTGGCCTATAACTTCGACACGGCAACCTACCAAGTAGTAGCGTGCACCATTCAAGATGCGCCACGGTACCCCCACCGGGGCCTCATGGTCGACAGCGGCCGCCACTTCCTACCGGTCGCCACATTGCTACACGTCGTGGACGCGCTGCCCTTCGCGAAGCTCAACGTGTTGCACTGGCACCTCACGGACACGCAGTCGTTCCCCGTCGAGACGCCGTCGCGGCCATCGTTGTGGCGCGGGAGCTTCTCGAAGCGGGAGCGCTACTCGGTTGAGGACGTTAAACGAGTAGTTGAGCGCGCCCGGCTGCGGGGCGTGCGCGTCGTCCCGGAGTTTGACACGCCGGGCCACGCGGAAAGCTGGTGTTCGGGCTACCCAGGCGTCTGCCCTTCGCCGACGTGCAAGACGCCGCTCGACGTGTCCAAGGCCGAGACGTTTGCCGTGCTGGACGATGTTCTCGGTGACGCCGCGAAGCTGTTTCCTGATGCGTTCGTGCACCTCGGAGGCGACGAGGTCGATACCTCGTGCTGGGCATCGACGCCGTCGATCCAACAGTGGTTACGAGCCGTGTGGAAATCAGATTTCGGGCGCCCCACGCCATCGACGCGCCTTCTTGATTTCCACACAGGTTACGAGCGAGGAACTGGACAACGGCCGACGCCTACTCGTATTTTGTCTCGACGGCCGCGAAAATCGCTCGCTCACACCAGAAACGACCGATTCAGTGGGCCGAGGTCTTCGACGAGTTCGGCGCGACGCTCGACAAGAGCACCATCGTGCACGTCTGGAAGCTGTCGACGAATATCACCGAAGTCGTAGAGAACGGCTACGACTGCCTCGTGAACGTGGGCTACGTCGCGGACTCGTGGTATTTGGATAATCTAGATGTCACTTGGGCCCAGGCCTACGCCTCGGACCCGCGCGCGACCGTGCCTCCGCACCTTCAGACGAAAGTGCTGGGGGGCCACGGTGAGATGTGGGGTCGCGCTCGGCGTGTCGTGTTGGTGCCTTCGATTCGCGCCGAGGGACGTGGCTCACGCTGTCCACGCAGGCGAGACGGTGGACGGCTCGGATTTCGACGCGACGGTCTGGCCGCGCCTCGCGGCGATCGGTGAGCGACTATGGAGCAGTGTGGACGACGTCGACGCGGCGTGGCCGCGACTGGAGGCGTTCCGGTGCTTGCTATTGGAACGGGGCGTCGGCGCGGCGCCGCTCAACAACTCAATGGCGCGGGCGGCGCCCGTCGGCCCGGGCGCGTGCACCCAGCGGCGGCGACGAATATAGTGTGTTAAAGTTCAAGTTAGAAAAGGCCTATGACCCTATCATTGACGGTGTCCAGATCAATATCCACGAAGCCTGGACGCGTCGGCAGCCCCGGCACCGTCATGATGTCGCCGCAGAGCAAATACAAGAAGCCGGCGCCGACTGCTGCACGGACCTCCCGCACGTTCACGGTATGGCCGGAGGGCGCACCTTTCTTCGAGGGGTCCGTCGACAGCGAGTACCTGTGTGGAAATCAAATTTACGGCGCGTTCGTCCTGAATCGCCGCGTCGACCTCCACGCCATCGACGCGACGCCTGCTCGATGGCGTGGCGATGTCGGTTCCTCACCGCTCGACGGAACCAGCGCGGCCACGTCATCGCCGAGAAATGACTCAGTGATGCACCCGACGCACTGGTTGATTTCCACGCAGGCGAATACTGGGTCTTGGCGACGCAGATCGGCAACCTTCCTAGACCTTGGGCTTCGTAGGCGTCGATCTGGGAAGCAGCTAATTCACTGTAAGTCACCTCTCCAGCCAGGTAGATCTTGGAACAAACCGCTTCTATTTTGGACCGAACGGGATCCGATAACGGATACAAGTATCTAAATGGTGTTGAATCAGCAGCACAGGCCTTGACCACGGCTTCAGCTAAGTCAATAGCACCATGGCCGCCCTGGGCCCAGTGGTCCGCTACCACGGCGTAATGTGCTCCCGCTCGTAGGCCCGCTTCCCTCACCAACTGTAACTCGTTAGGGGTATCAGTGGCGAACTTGTTCACGGCCACGACAACGCGCACGTTGAATTTTTGCGAGAGGCAAGCCACGTGATGCGCGACATTAGCACAGCCCTTACCGAGCACTTCTAGATCCTCTCCACTGTATTCCTTGGGTAGGGGCCTACCAGCCACAACCGGCGGCGCCCCGCCGTGTAATTTCAAGGCTCGCACCGTAGCAACCACAACTGCACACTTCGGTTTGAGACCACCAGCTCTGCACTTGATGTCGAAGAATTTTTCTCCACCAATATCAGCCCCGAAGCCCGCCTCGGTAACCACGAAACCCTGCTCGCCACATAACTTCAGACCACACTTGTCCGCAACAACAGAAGAATTCCCATGCGCAATGTTCGCGAACGGGCCGGCATGAACGAGGACAGGAGTGCCTTCAATAGTCTGCATCAAAGTTGGGAGTAAAGCATCCTTCATTAAAACCGTCAAGGCCCCGGCACAGCCCACGTCGTCGGCGGTCACGAACGCACCTTTATGCGGACCGTCTACTCTAGAGCGAGCGACGGCCATCCGTCCCAACCGCGCCCGCATGTCATCCAAGTCCGACGCCAAGGCTAGCACGGCCATGATCTCGGACGCGACGGCAATATCAAAGCCCGTCTCCCTCGTAGATGAAAATGAGTACTTTTCCGCCGTTCTGCGTTCATTGGGGCCCCGGCCGACCTCGATTCTTCGCAGGAACCGGTCGCACGTATCCAAGACGCGGTTCCAGGTTATTGTCGATGGATCGACGTCGAGTCGCGCGAACCGCACGCGATCTGTAGGAGATAGGAGTTCCGCATCATCCAGTGCTTCACCTTTAATACCTAACCGCTCCATACGGGCTCGTTGCGACGGCGCCGGAACGCGTTTGCCGTTCTTCGCCGGCACTAACCGATTAAATAAAGCCTCGTCCTTCTGGGAACTTTCGTGGAAGATCCGCGCGTCCAACGCCGCCGCCAATAGATTATTGGCGGCAACAATGGCGTGGATGTCGCCCGTCATGTGCAGGTTGAACTCCTCCATGGGAATGACTTGCGAGTAGCCTGCGTTGTTTTTTGTGGTGTTTCCGTCACAGCGGCGCGATGGCGTGATTGCGTCGGCTCGATGGCGTGTGGTGAACGCCAGTATTGCTGGTCTCGTGGTCGTCCACGAGCCGCGCGCGATGCCGCCCGGGGGCGTGCTGCTTCCCGGCACGACGGCGCGGCGCGGCGGACGCCGTCGCGAAACTACTCGCGAGACGCGTGGACTCTCTCATGAAGACGCCATCGACGCGACCCCGGCAAAAGTCCATTCGCGACGCCGCCGCGGACCGCCGCCGGCCGCCCCACCTTTAATACCGAAGGTCGGGCCCTGCGACGGCTGCCTTATGGTCGTCACGACGTGCTTGCCCAGGCAGTTGCCCAACGCTTGGCAGACGCCGATGGTCGTCGTGGACTTGCCTTCGCCTAGAGGTGTCGGGTTTATGCCACTCACGACGACCAGCGAGCCGTCCGGGGCGTCCTTCATGCGCTCTGCGACCTTTCTCACATCGACCTTGGCCTTGTGGCGGCCCCAGGGGATGACCTCGTCACTGCGTAATCCTGCTTTGAGAGCTACGCGTTCGATGGGCAGCGGCGTGCACGCTTGACTAATCACAATGTCCTTGGGTACAGGGTGTAAACGTTTCACTTGCGTCGTTGGTGGAGACGCCGGTCGAGGTGATTGCGACCTTTTCGCGAGGAACGTGTCCTTCCTGCTTAGTTGTTCTGAAGAGGACACACGTGTCAGAGGTTTATTATCACGAGACACGGCGGCCTCGGCCAATCTCAACGTATTTTTCAATAGAGAAGCGATGGTCATGGGGCCCACGCCGCCCGGCACCGGCGTGATCTTCGAGGCCACGCGCGAGGCACTTGCAAAGTCGACGTCGCCCACGAGTCGCCGTCCCGACTTCCGCGACGCGTCGGGGATGAAGTTCGTACCGACGTCGACCACAACAGCCCCGGGCTTCAACCAGGACCCTTTGACGAACTGGGCCTGGCCGACGGCCGCGACGACGATGTCCGCCTCTCTTACTATCTTACTGATGTTTTTGGTTTTGGAGTGGACGACCGTAACCGTCGCGTCCTTGGCTTGGAGCAAGGCGGCGACGGGCATGCCCACGATGTTCGAACGACCTACGACCACCGCTCTTTTACCCGCAATGACAACGTTGGACCGCTCCAGCAATTCTAAACACCCAACGGGCGTACACGCCACCGCACTGGGTTCCTCGCCTCCCCTCAAACATAATTTCCCGACGTTCAACGCCGCGAACCCGTCCGCGTCCTTGTCCACGGATATAGCAGCTAAGACTCGCCCTTCATTCATATGAGAAGGTAACGGTAACTGTACAAGTATCCCGTGCACCTTACTATCCGTATTCAGCCGCGCCACGGCGTCCAATACCTCGGCCTCCGTAGACGACTCGGGCAACGCGACGTCCACGGAATGAAACCCGGCCTCTGTGGCCGCGCGTCTTTTCATCCTCACGTACTGGGCCGAATCTTGCCGGTCTCCCACAATGACAACAGCCAGGCCCGGCGCGACGCCGTGGGTCGCTTTGAGTAGTGTTACGGATTCTTTCACTTCTTTCCTGAGTTGGGCGGCAATCTTTTTGCCGTCTATTATTTGCGCTCTCTTGTTGCTTGTGATCGGTGCTTCTTCATCATTCTTTCTTAGTAGGAGAGCTGCTGCCGTGGCGCCGGCCGCGGCGGCGACGAGGAGCTTTGCGCTGTCTGACATCTTGTCGGCCTATATGCTCTCTTGCAAGGGGATCGCTTGTTGCTTGCTCTGGAGATGCGCTGATGCACTGGCTTTGCAGCAGCGCTGTCCTTGTGAAGAGGTGCGGTCCTTATGCTTGCTGCTGCCTAGCACAAGTGCGCTGGAGCTCGGTATCGTGCAGTTCCGGCACGCGACGTGTCCAAGCTCCGAGAGCTTAATCATAGCGTAACCCTACTAGCTTGGAACAATCCAGGGGTATGTTTGCCGCGGCGGTTCTGCGTCGAAGGAGTTATGCTGTTATGCAAGACGCGGCAAGAAGCCCGCCGCCGCTGAATCGGTGACGCGCGGTGTCTATTTGTTGTAGATATTTGTTGTACCTCAAAGGGCTGAGCCCACGTCCTAGCACCGAACGAAGAACGAAAAGTATAGCATATCAATAAATTTACACGTGCACGCCGTCGCCGGGCTCTCACTCCTCCTCCTCGGCGCCCGTCGTGAGCGCGACCGGGTCCACCAGGTCCGTGCGCGGCGTCACCTGGTTCAGGCGCTTCGGAGAGTAGATCGCGATGATGGTCGCGAGCGCCGCGAAGAAGCCGAAGCCGCCCATGAACTGCAGCAGTCCGTTGTCGACGTGCGCGGCGTCAAAATCAAGACACGTTTCCGCGGCCACGCCGTCGTCCCAGACGAGCTCGTGCTCCTCGACGAGTCTATATTCGGGCGCTTTCGTGCGCTGGAAGGGCGGGTGCGGCGGGCCGCCGCCACCGCCACCCATGCGCCGCGCCGGCACGCTCGGGCGCGCGGCGGCCGGGACGGCGCTGCGTCGCATTGTTCTCAGCGCCGGGCGGCCCATACGGGCGGCCATCATCATTTCTGTCCGCGTCGCGCGCTTGCGCGGCGCTTGCTGCGGGGTGGCAGGGGTGCCTTTACTCGTCAAGCGCGGCACGGCGTCGGCAGCGCTTGGCCTGGTTGCTTGCCCTTGGCAAATATATGTCCCGAGCCCCTTCGTTGAGTTGCGCCGGCGTCTAGCGGCCAGTTACGGGAGCGTCAAAGCTGCTTGCTTGAGCCTAGTGTGTTACAGGCCGCTAGCAACAGGCTATCTCCAGTCTTATTCCGAGGCCTCGGATGCCCGTCGGTACGAGTTTTTGTCAAAAGAATTTAGGCCCTAGCGGCGGCGACATAACCTCCTCCGGTCGAGTTCTACTAGAAGTAGCTCGAGTTTCTCGTAGCGCGCGCGGAGGCCGGCGTAGCGAGAGTCCGTGGACGCGAACCCTTCCCCCGGGCCCCCCGGGTAGGCCGCGTCCAGTCGCTCTTTGTACGTCCGTAGGTGGGGTTCGTCCCAGTTCGCCAGGTCCTTGCCAAATCTCCTCGAATAGGTATTGTACCACGTATTAGCAGCCTCCTTCAACTTCCCGGCGTCCGTCTTCCTTCTTTTCCTTTGCCGCGCATTCATCGCGTCCTTTCCTTGCCGCTCGCGGTACGCTTTCTGATCTTTCCGGTTCTGCGCGCGAGTTCCTTCCGGGTCCGCGGCCCGCCATGCATTTTGATATGCGTTATGATGAAGGCGTCGCTCCTCCGCCGCGGCGTCCAGATGAGCGCGAAGCTCTTTCTCGATCGTCGCGTCGTCCGCCTCGGCGAACCGATCCAGGTTCGCCAGGAGAAAGGCCGCGGTCAAATTCGCCTCGCGCGCGGCTTGCTGCGCGTCCTTCAGAAAAGCGCGGAGCTCGGCCTTGCGCGTCGCCTCGCTCATGCCGGGGAGCCGGTCCGCGTTCGCCTTGCGCCAGGCGTCCGTCAACTTGGCCATGCGCCGCCGGGAGTTTTCCCGGTTAGAGTTCCTTTTTAGAGCTTTCCGCACAGCGTCCGCGGCGGCCAAAGCGTCGCGGAGCTCGGCGTCGCGCGTCGCCGAGTCCATGCCAGCGAGCCGGTCGGCGTTCGCCTCGCGCCAGGCGTCCGTCAAGTCCGCCGCGCGCCGGACTCGCCGCCTGGCCCGCGCGCGCTTCCGCTCGGCGTCCAGATGGGCGCGGAGGTCGGCGTCGCGCGTCGACGGGTCCGCGTCGGCGAGCCGGACCACGTTCGCCTCGCGCCAGGCGTCCGTCAACTTGGCCACGCGTCTCTGATGCCGAAGATCCTTGGCCGCCTGACGCCGGCGCTCGGCGCTCTGTTCGAGCGTCGGCGCGACGACGATCGGGCCCTGCTCGGGCACCGGGACACCGGGCGGCACGGCCGCCGTCATGGCCGCAATTGCCGCCCACCGGCCCACGAGGGCCGCCTTCTCCGCGGCCCAGATCTCCGCGGCGGCGAGCGCCGCGTTTTTCGCGATCGTCCAGGTAATGATGGAGACGCAGCGCTCGCCAAGGCCGCCCAGGACGGTATGCGTCACGCCCAGCGCGACCTTCCGGCCGTCGGTCTTCGTGACGAAGTCGAAGGGTTCCTGGCCGGCGAGCATCGGATCTAACACATAGACGACCGCCGCCGCGACGGTCAGCGAGAAGAAACCGTAGACTCTCGAATTCCGCATGGGCTTCCCGCGCTCGTCGAATTCTACGACCGTGAAAACAATAGTTCCAGCCGCCGTCGCCACGACAGCGCGCATCTGATAGTAATCCCGAGCCCACTTTCGCACGTCGCGGTGCGTGCCCAACCTATGCGCGCCAGCCAGTGTCGACCTGGACGCGTGCACATCCAGATGGACGCGGGGCGAGTCGCCGACGACGGCGCGTGCAAACCCTTGCAAGTGCTTCGCCGCTTGAGGTACGTACTCGCACGCCCGCCTGAAACTAAAACCGTTGCCGCCGTCGCGCTTGATCAGCTCCACAGTTCGACGCGCGTTTGCCGCGCGTCGCGACGGGTGCCCGAAATTTTTCTCGAACGCGGCGTGACCGAGGGCCGTCAGCGAGGCCACGGTGCCGCCGCCTACGGTCATCGGCGCCGGTGTGGCTCCTTCGACCAGCTTCTTGAGCCTATCAGCGAGGTTAGCGCTGAAGCAGGCCGGCCCGGGCGCCTTGAAGCCGGTGAAGAAATTCCTCTGGTCGCTCCCGCCCGGCACGCCTTCATCCTCCGTCACGCCTATCGTGTTCTTGTCCGCGGCGAACTCGGGCGAGACCTCGGACGCCACGCCTCTTTTTTCTCGCGGCGGCAACGCGGCGGGTGCCGGCGGCATCGGGTCGTCCGGTCGGGGAGGGTCCGGTGGATTTGGTGGTGGTGGCGGCGGCGGCGGCGGCGGCGGTCTTGGACACCGGTGCGAGCATCTCGACCGATCGTCGTCGGGCGGCTCGTCGTCTTCGTCACTCGAATCGGACGAGTCGCTCTCGTCCGGATCGCCAAACTCGCTCGACGAGTCATCGGAGAGCTCGGTGAGTTCACTCACTAAGCTAGGACACTCGCTCGCGACGCTCGCGCCGTCGCCGTCCGTCGCGACGCCGTGCGCGGACATCACGCGCAGATTGTCGTCGCTCACGAAATACTCCGAGCCGCCACGCGCGGCGCCGTCCGACAGAGCTTCGTCGTCGCTCGAACACACGCATTCATGCTGGCGGCACCCGTCGCACGGCTCGGAGCAGTCGCGGCCGATGCTCGCGCACGAAAAAGAGTGGGCCTTGTCAACGCTGTGGTTGGTTTTGCGCCAGCTACCGCAAAGGTCGCACGCCGCCCAGTTTTGGTCTTCCTCGCCCCCCGCCGACGCGTCGTCCATATGAGCAGCTGTCGAGTTTTAAATTGGAATCAATTGCTCTCGCCTTCACCAGGCGCGCGTCTCGGCGCCAAAGGGGTGAAGTATGAGAGATCTGATCTCTCACGCCGTGAATTGTGCCTAGGACACACAGGTCTGCACGGCCGGCTCCGGCCCTGGACTTGCAAAAACTTAGGGCTAGCGGCCTGTAAGACACTAGCAAGCAAGCATGCCGCGCCGCCCACGCCTCAAAAAGAACGTGGGCAAAAAGCTCGCGTTCTGGAGGAAGTCTACAGGGCATTATAGACCCGCGCCGGCCGCAGCGCTGAGGACCCGCTCTGGAAGGCGGGTAAGTATCCACACTACTAGTACTCTCTCCTCGTCGCGGCGATGGCGTAGGGTGATGGACAGTCTGGCCCCGCTTCTACGTTGGAGTACGGACCTTTCCTGCATGCGGCGCGGAGACGCGCGGGACCGGCGCTTTAAACCGGGTTTTCTGTGGACCTGTCGGGTTCCGAGCACTGCTCAGAGCACTACAAGCGACGCGATGGCTCGGGGAGTTCCTTCGTTACTTCGCCCCGTGACCTCAGTATGAGATCAGACAGGCAAGCACATTGGCTCCTTGCAAAGCGCGCGAGAAACCAGCTGCGACTTATTTTCATTGACATCTTGCAAGCATGCATCGATCCCTGTGGTTCGCGTGCCTGGTTGCGAGCACTGCTGCATTCATGGCCCAGCAGCAGAGACCAAGGACCACGCTGCACGCCGTCGACGTGTCGCTGGAGAAACCGCTTGGCCTCGTGCTCGAGGAGAACGTGCGCGACGCGCCCGAGGGCTTGTACGTGGCAGAAATCGACTCCGACGGCTCGGCGAGCGCGTGCGCCGACATCAAGGTCGACGATCGCTTGGATGCCGTCAATGGCGTGGACACGACGTCGATGGGTTTTGATGATGTGATGGACCTCATCGTCGACGCGCCGAGCCCGGTGCAGCTCCAGTTCTCGGGCCCGACGTGCCAACTCACGGTCGTCGGCCCCAAGGGCGAGACGACGTTTGAAGTGAAAAAGGGCGCGAATTTAAGGAAGGAACTGCTCGCGCGCAAGCAGGACGTCTATGATTTCAAGGGCAAGATGATGAACTGCAACGGCGGCGGCCAGTGCGGAAATCAAAGTGAGTTAGGTTTCGCAACCTGAACGCCATCGAGCAGACGCAGGAATGGAGGCAACCTCGCGTCGATGGCGTGGAATCTACACGCCATCCGTCGATGGGCGTGGGGCGCCCGAAATTTCATTTCCACACAGGCGGCGGCCAGTGCGGCCTCTGCGCCGTACGCGTCGCCGACGGCGCCTTCGGCCCGCGCTACGAGTGGGAGGAGCGCCACGTCGCGAAGATCGGCGCCGACGCGCGGCTCGCGTGCCAGACGACTGTAAAAGGCGGCGACGCGGCGACGGTGACGCTGCAGGCTAAGTGATGTTTTGTGATACTTACTACCTAGCAGCCCCTGGCAGTCGGGCATCCGTCGGCCAGGGGAGGTGGCTGCCGATGATTCCCGGCTCCATGTCGTAGGTCGAGCCTCGCCCGCCCAGGGCTTTGGGGCGGGGCAGTTTTCCTCGGTGGACGAGAGGCGTGACGGTGATCATCGGCCGCTCGCTCTTGCGTGGAGGGGGCGCCGGGAACGCTTCGTCGAGCGCCGTCGCCGCGTGAGTCGCGTGCAGGACGCCCGTCGCCGCGAAGCCCCACTTCCAGTAGGTCGCGGCCGTCACGGCGAAGAGGTCGCGGCGGCGCGTCGGTCGCAGGGCGGTTGTGGTTGACGCGAGGCAAAAGAGGAGCAGTGCTACGGCGCGAGCCATGAGAGACGCCGCACCCACGCGGTCTAGGTACTCCCACGGTGACACGTCGTCAGCGCACTCCGCCGGCGGGGAAAGAGATCCGACAGAGACGGGGAACTTCTTGCGAGCAATAGAGCTCGCGCTGCCTCGGCACTGATGAGGTCTCTGGCTGCAATTTGGCTATTTGCCAAATTATGCTGCAGCTGTTTGCAGCTCAAAGATTCGCGTGGGAGTTCTGGCGTTAGTAGCGTAAAGCAGCGAATGCAATTGCGTTCCTGTTTGCTTTCGCGCGCCACGCAGGGTGCCAAACGATGTCGCAGTGAGAGCGTCGAGTCATGGCACGCCCGACCCGCGGATTTGCGTTCGCACTTCTAAGGGAGCTATCCGAGACGTGTTCGTTCGCTGCCAAGAATCTGCGGGGCGTGCCGTCACTTGCCCTCCGGCCAGGCTGGCAGTCAAGAGCCTCGTGTTGTTGGCGCCCTGACGACCACCAGCAATAACTTAATTGCAAGGTAAATAGCCGCGCGAGGTCAAGATTTGAGTATATGCTTCATTGCGCAACAAAGCAACGCGCCTCGATTGGCGTCGTGAGCTCGCCGAGGGCCGCAGGGCTGCTGCACAGCTGTGCTGGTCCGCGCGAGAGCGACCTGCAGCGCACGCGGCGCAGCGAGAAGCGCGCGTGCTGCTCGCATCGCTGGCAGCTAGCCATTTTTTCACAAATTCGTCGCAAGCTCGTCGCGCGCCTTCGCACCCGTCACGCGCGCAGGCACAATGAAGCTCTTGACCCTCCTCTTCGCGGGCGCCGCGGCCCTCGCGCCGACGCCGGCGAAAAACATCAAGGCGTCGAAGCCGGCGGCGCTCCCGTACCAGGTCGCCGCCGCCGCGACGGCGTTCGCGCCGCTCGCGGCCCTCGCCGGCGGCCAGGCCGAGGGCACCGGTCTGGCTCTGGGCATCGAGGACGTGCGCGAGGGCTACGCGCTGCTCGGCATGGGCGGGTTCATGTTCGCGGTCTTCTTCCGCTGGAGCGCGGAGCAGCCCGACGCGGACAGCGACTTCTTCGGCGAGTACGACGAGCGCCGCCTCTAGGGTTACCATGTAAATAGGACATGAATTATATGTGCAGACGGAGTCTGTGCAGGGGGAATTTTTGAACAATTGCAGCGCGGCACGAACTCGTAGGCGGTGCCGGCGCAGGAGCTCGCCGCGTTGGCGAGCAGGCGTCGCGTCGATGGCGTTCAGGTATCTACTCGTCGACGGCAGCGCATGCGCCAGTCGCGGCGTAGTCGAAGATCGGTTGCGGGTCCTCGACGCCGTCCGCGTTCGTCGCGAGGTTGAGGACGAGCGACACCTCGCGGCAGGCCGGCGCGGAACCGGCCGGGTAGCTGAGGTCCGCCGCGGGCGGAGCGTCCTCGTCGACTTTTGACTTCCTGAAGAGGCCCCCGAGGTAGGTCCAGGACGTGCCGATGCAGATCTCGGTCACCTCGGGCTCGCCGTAATCTTCGGGGTCGAGGTAGTACATGACCGCACCACTATCCCATAGGCGGTAGAACGGCTGCTCGGCAGCAAAAGTGTCGTAGCTGACGAGTAATGCCTCGTAGATCCCCTGGTTGCACTCGCTGCTGTTGGCGGCGCGGAGCGTGTCCATGAACTGCCCGGGGATCGGCAGCTTGTCGCAGACGTCGAGCGGCACGATCGCGATGGGAAACGACGTCTCTGTGAATAAGTACGCCGTCGCGTAGGGGTCGACGAAGACGTTCCACTCTGGGAATCCCGTGCAATGGCCGCTGACCTCTGGGTCGCAAACCTCGCACCAGCCCATGTCCTCCGTGCAGTGCGGGAAGAAATACGGGGCGCAGCGGAAGCTATCGCATGCGGGTTCGAGATTACCTGGCACATCGATTGCACCCGCCATCCAGACCTGTGTTGGAACGACGTCGCGTCGATGGCGTAACATTGGCGTTGGGGCGCCTGAAACACAGATGCAGACCATGCGCTTGACCTTGTCCGCGAGGTACGGCTTCTTCGTGAACAACTCCTGTAGCGGCGTCACGCCCGCAACCCACATCAGCGTGATCGACCCCGGCGGAGCACTCTCCAATGTCTCCTCGAGCCACGCGTTGCCGTCGGGGTATTCGCTAGGGATGTCCGCATCAACGGCCTGCATGACGTCGAGGGAGTCCATGGAGTAGGAATCCGCTCTATAGATCCACGGGAACGGGTAGAACATCCTCGATGGCGAGAGGCCCACATACATGTCCGCGCCGTAGAGCTCGCGAAACTTGTAGACGAGGTCCATGGACGAAGGAAGCACGGAGTCCGCGTTCACGACGATCGAGCCGAGATAGTTTATCTTTCCGGACCGATGCGCGTCCATGAGGAGCGTCTCGCCTAAGAAGTCATCGAGTACTGAATCGTGGGCGAAGATGACGTTCTCGCCGTCTGTAAAAGTGCCGCAGCCGCCGCAGGCCGCCTTGCACGCCTCGCTCGCGACGATAGTGCCTTCGACTTTGCCCGAGACGCCCTTGACCGCGCAGCGCGTGTCTGTCTTCATTGCGACCCACGCGCAGTCGTAGTCGGGGCCGCGGTTCTTGTGGTACCACTCGGGGTCGTCCGAGCAATCGGCGTCGTCGAGGCGCCGCGACGGTTCGCCCTTGCGCAAGTAGGCGGCGTCGGCCGTCGCTGCGAGCAGGCAGAGGGCTACAACCTGCGGCCGGGCGCGAGTCGGCGGACGACGCGGCAGCGCTAGCGAAATTCGCGCGTCTCAGAGAACCGCCCCGCCGCGCCGTCGAGCAGGCGCCGCGTCGATGGCGTGCCGACCATGATCAGTCGTGGTCGGCGCGCCGCGGAAAGTTGATTTCAGCGCTGGCTCACCCACTTTTGTCATGATGCGGTCGCGGAAAGCTATCGGAAACGCTGAAATCCTCTTCTCGAAATGCTAGAGTTGCAGTACGTAGCTTGAATTGGCCTACGACACGACAGCGGCCGCGCGGACCAACACGAAACTGAGCGCAAAATCGAGTGGTCCAGACAGAGGCAGACTCAAGGAAAGTCCAAACTTACGCATGTAGCCTATCGTGCCCCCACACCGAAAACGCGAACGCGATGCACAGGGTATTCGCGACGTCGTGCTTGCGGTTGGCGAAATTGAAGGCGAGCGACGCGAGCGCGATGCGCCAGTCGACGTGGTGCCGCAGCACCTCGACCGCCGCGAGCGACGAGCCGACCATCAGGAGCCAATTCAGGCGCAGCATCGACCGTTGCTCGAGCAATCGCCGCTTGACGAGCGTTTGCAAAAAGAACTCGTGCGTGTACGCGGCGTTGAGGCACAACCAATACGTGCGGAACCGCCGGCCCTGGATCCGCGGCGGCGTGCTCGAGAGGCACGTCGTGATGTTCAGGCCATGCAAGAGCGCATTCTTGTAGAACACGTACTGGTACTTTTTGATCCGGTACATCACATTAATAAATAACCAGGGGTCGCTGTCGCCCGTATAGTTCGCGCTAAAGGAGTTCACGGGGAACGCCTTCCTATAAAGCCACGGCGCCGTCTGGAAGCCGAGGATGACGAAGGGCAGCCAGCCGCGCGCCGTGCCCCGCCGACGTTTGAACAAGAATATTCCTCGGGGACCCCGCGTGCAGGTTGATTGCGCGTATAATCCAAGAATCTGCGCGAGGTTCAGCAACTGATAGAAGCCGTGCTCCAGCATTTCGCTTCTAGTGACCAACGACTTGTCGTCCAAGACACCAGACACCTTGGACGTCAGCCGGCGGCCGCCGAAGTCGTGCGCGGCCGAAAACGTCGACACCGTCCCGAGCAGCGCCAGGACGACGTCGTAGGCGGCCGTGCGGGTCCGCGACGCGGCGACGTCGTCGCGGAAGAGGCCCGCGACGCCCAGCGCGAGCCAGCACACGTATGCGGCGCCCGCGATGCGATGCTTGCGGCCGTGGCGCGGCACGAATAATTTATCAGCGTGGCGCAGCGCGAAACTACAGACGATGCCGACGAATATTGCTAGGATGAGGATTGCTGCGGCTATCATCCTTTACTTGCCGCGGCGACGGCGTGCAGTGTTCTAAAGCTCTGGCACCGGCCGCAGTGTTCAACGCTGACCTCCAAACGCTGCGCCAAAGTTACTGAAGAGCATTTATGCGCCTACTGTGGCGCCTGCAAAAGCTGTTTTGCTAGGTTGCTAGTGTCTTTACAGGCCGCTAGCTGATCAAAGTTCTTGAGTCTTATTACCAGTCTCGACCGTCGCGTCAGCCGTTCGAACGACCGCCTACTGGGGACCAGGAGGATGCTGGCACACCCGGGTGTTCCCGTATCGGCGTGAGTATTCCTCCCATTAGCGGCCGTATCCGTAACGGCGTGAGTAGTATCGGCGGTCCGTATGGCCCGGCGGGTGCGAGCGTGCTCGCTGGGAGCGATGGGTTCGGTGCCAGCGGCGTGCATATCGGCGGCGGCGGGTCGGGAGGCCGGATCTTATACGTCGTAATCACCTTTTTCTGATGCTCGTCCGTGATGTAGACGACGCCGCCGTGCTCGATCTTCCAACGCCGGCTGGTTTTGCCCCGGCACCGTACGTGGTTGGTTTTAATCGTCCCGTACTTCTTCGCAGCCTGGAGATCGCGCAGGCTTACTTCGCGCTCCTGCATTCGAGACTGCCCGTGAGCCGTCGGAATCGCCGTGTACGCGCTCGTGGCGCGCGACGCAAACGTAGCGCGTGAGGAGACCGTGACGCCCGACACCTCGCTCGTTTCGTCTGCCGCAGGCCGCGGGCGGCCCCCGTCGTCGAACGCGATCTCGCGCAGGAGATCGTCGTCGAGGGGCGCCGGCGCGGCGTCGAGCTCGTCTTGCGCCTTGGTCTTGGGCGACACGCGCACGTCGGCGAGGAGGTCCTCGAGCGGCGCCTCCTCGTCGATGCTCGCAGGCAGAGCTCGTGACATAACCAAGGACCGCAGCAGTGCAAACTGGTCATCCTCACCTCTGACCATGCGCGTATGGATCTGGACGTGGCACTCTTTCCGTATCTCCAAGCGCGTTTGTTTAGCAAGGCGCAACCATCTCCGTCTGAGCGCTGGATCGAATTTTTTGTTCTGTGGGTCGATGGCTTCGCTTAGCCGGTTCCTTAAACTTCTGTGGTTTAAACGTAATGCCCTAGTTGGGCTCTTTGCCCCGGCTAGGGCCTCCTGAGGCTCCTTGTTCGCAATATCTCCGAGCGCCGGGCGTCGACCGGTGAAAGCCATGGAAATTCTTGTTTCAAGTGACCGCTCGGCGTCGTGGATGAGCGCGAGAGAGGCGCGGAGCGACGCGCTGCGCGCGCGCGCGCGCCGCTGCGAATCAAATCGGGTTTTTCAGCCCCAGCATATACGCGACCGACGCAAAAGAAGAGTACAAAACAACAACATTACAAAAGAAAACTCTTCGCCTGCTCGAAGCACGCCATCGACGCGCCCATCGACGGCGCGCTGAACAAGACGCGCGCGCCCGCGCCGCGGAAGAGCCCGCGCGGGCCCGCCTTTGACGCGTCCACCAGCGCTGTCAAGAAGGACGGCCCCTTCGCACCCTGATACACCTGGACCCGGAGCTTCGCCAGGTCCAGCGGCGCCGTGAGCCACGACGCAAGAGCGCCCGCGCCCAGCGCGCAGGGCAGCGCTGCGGAGAACGAGACCGTCCCAGAAGGTCGCAGCTGCTCGTAGAAGGCCCAGTACAACCCGGAGAAGGCGCCGAAGGAATATAAAGTTGGCCCGTAGCCGCGGTACAACGCTTGTACACCCTCCTTTTTCAGCACCGTCCGGAAGCACTCGTAGGACGACGTATAACCGTGGACCTGGCACCGCTCCTTGACCACGTCTACCGGCACGAAGACGATGCACGCCACGGCCTCGGCGCCGACGCCCGCGAGTAAGTGGGAGGCCGGCCCGTCTCCCAGACGTCTCTTGAAGGCCTCGTAGGACGTGAAGTACAGCGCGCCCGCCGGCACGCCGATTATTGTGGCCGCACCTAACCCTCGGTAGAAGCCACGCGCGCCTTCCTTCTTCAGCGTGTCTGCGATACATGTCGTGACGGAGCCGCGGCTCGTCGCCTGCATCTTGCTCTTGATCGTGTCGAGCGGGTGGCAGGCCACGCGCGAGACGAGGGAGCTCATGGACGACGCGGCGAGGGTTATATGCAGTGGTGGTGGGGCGTCGGCCATGGCTGCAGCGCCGCGTCGATGGCTTCGGCGTGTGTTGTGCAGTTTCAGCCAATCCGTGCGTTGCAAAACGCTGGCGGCGATCAAGAACGGCTGCTCCGCCTCGCTTACGTGCGCCGCTCTGATCTCTGACGCGAAGGTGTTCAACTTTTGCGATTAGGAAGATCCAGCTAGGCGCATGGAGGTACTAGTTTTTCAAGTGACCAGAGACTAAAACGCTGACATCTCTGCGCTAGAGCAAGCAGGTTACTCGTGACTTAGCGCGCGTAGAGCCACAGCCAACTGGTACTCGCAGCTGCAATCTCGTTGCGAAACGGTGCCGCGTTGGAGAGGAATCGACCACAAGCTCTCCGAGCCAAAAATCGACGCCGCAGACCGGCGCGTTGCACAAATCGTGACAGCACCGCCAAAATGTGGCACGGCGGCGCCACCTGGGGCAACAACAACGACGACGAAGACGACGATGTCGAATTCCAAGACACAACGACGACGCAAAAACGCAAGAGCCATGAGATCATCGAGATCCCCGACAGCTCCGACGAGAACGCGTCGAGCAGCGAGGACGAGGACGTGCGGCAGGCCGAAGTCAAGCCCTCGCCGGCCAAGAAGCCGAAGCGCAAGGTCTCGCTCCCAAAATGCGCGGCGACCAAGGCGCCCACAAATCTACCGCCGCGTGTCGATTGTGTGGCGCCGCCCAACCTGATGCTGCCGCGCGCGGGCCCGTGCTTGATATTGCCGGAGGACCGCACGACGGGCGACGCGCTCATGTGGCCGTCGTCGACGCCGACGCCGTACCTGGGCGGCGGCATCTACGAGCCGCCGACGCCTCGTGGCGTCAAGCCCGTTAAGAAGGCGCGCAAGGTCACGTCGCGCGTCGCACGACTCCTCGGCACCAAGTCCTTCGACGTCCGCGTCGACGACGGCGCCTCGCTCAAGCGCTGCACCGACGCCTGGCGCCCGTACGGCAAGTACGGGACGCTGGACGGCGCGACCTGCCTCGACGGCTTGCTCAAGTCGAACGTCGTCGTAGCTCACGACGACGCCGCGGACTTTGTGGAGGCACTGGCCGGCCTGAACGACCGCGACAACGACTTTAAGGAGCGCTGCGTCCACGCCGTCGCGTTCATCGAGAGCAAGCAACTGGCCTCGGCCTGCACGGGCGGCCGCAAGAAGTCCTGCCGCGTCCACGTCGCCGTCTGGGCGCGCCGGGCGCTCTTCGGGCTCTCGGCGCACCCCTCGACCAAGATCGTGCTCGACGGCATCGACCCGGCGGGCAAGCGGCACCCTTGTAGAGCGCCGCTGGCCGAGGACGGGACGTTCTCGCGGTCCGATCCGCCGTTATCGTCGTTCACGATCAAGGCGTTATTGAGAGACGCCGAGTCGTCGGGCATCGCCGTGCCGAAGGCCTTCGCCAAGAGCATGGACGGCTTGCTGGCCGACGGCATTCAGCTAAGACCGTACCAGACGCAGAACGTCTTCTGGGCGCTCCACCAGGAGGACCGGAAGCACACGGCGACGACGTCTGTCGCAGGCTTAAATGGCTACTACTGGGAGCGGCGCGCGTTCGTCGACGGCGGGGACTTTTACTATTTTCCCCACGGCGGCCACGTGCTCCTCGAGCCGCCGCCCGTCGTGTCCGGCGGGTTGCTAGCGGACGAGATGGGCTACGGCAAGACGATCACGGCGCTCGCGCTCATCGCGGCCGATAAAAAAAAGTACAAGCGCCCGGCGCACGAAGCCGGCACGCTCGTCGTCGTGCCGCGGTCGCTGTACGGTCAGTGGAAGGCCGAGTGCGAGCAAAAAGCCCCAGGGCTCAAGACCCTGGCGCTGGACGCGTCCGGTTACATTAGCCTCGACCACGTGCGCGAGGCTGATGTCGTGCTCCTGCGCCAGGACCAGCTCTCGCAGTTCCGCACAAAAGTCTCGTGGCGCCGCGTTGTGGTGGATGAGTGCCAGTTCGTCGCCAACGACACGTCGCGATTGGCGTCCGCGACGGCCGGTCTGGACGCGACGCATGTCTGGATGCTCAGCGGCACGCCCATCACGACGAAGATAGCGGATTTGCAAGGCGAGCTGTCGCTGCTGCGCGTCTGGCCCTTCACGCTGGGGAAAGGCGCCGACGCGGGCTGGCAGTCGCACTTCTGGGAGGCGTCCTACCGCGAGCCCTGGGCAAATAAGGACGCGGCGTGCCTTGCGACCTTCCGCTCTCTGATCAAGGGGACCATGATGCGCCACGCGCGCGAGCAGCGGACCGTGTGTGATGATCAGCCGCTCGTTCCCTTACCGCCGCTCACGACTCGTTGGGTCGGCGTCGACCTGGCGCCGAACGCGTCGGAGACCTACGTCGCGCGGCGCATCGAGTTGTACGCCGCCGAGACGCCGCACCACTTGTTAGTGAGGGCGTTACAAAGAGCGTCGACGTTTTGTACCGATGACGTGCTCGACTCGCTCTACAAGAACGCGTTCGACGCCGGGAAGGGGACTACCACTACTGCTCAGACGCAGGACGTGTCGGGGGGCGTCACGCGCGAGCTGTCGCTGGCCAACGCCGTCAAGGAGCTCGAGACCAAGAAGAAGGGCACAAACGCGATCCCGTGCCTGGCGGAGTTCAGACGTGCTTTGAAGGGCGAAGCATTGGACACGTGCGACGTCTGCCAGTCGGTCAAGCGGAGCCCGCTCGTCCTCAAGTGCCAGCACAGCTTCTGCACGCAGTGCGTCCGCGCGTTGGGCAGCTCGATGAAGTGCGCCGTATGCAACGAACAAAGCCTGCCGCACGAGTGCTACAAGCTTTTGATGCCGAAGGAACAAGCTAGACGGGACGCGCCGATAGCCATGGACGCCGACGGCGGCGAGCCGGGGAGCGCTGTGCTGACGCTCGGCCGGACGCGTTTGACACATACCGTGGCGGATTTGGACGCCTGGCCGGCGATCGACACCTTGCCTGCGCGCGACCCGAAGGAGCCGGAGTACGAAGCTTTAGCTAAGCTGCCCCGGGCGTTACGCCAGCACCACGCTAGGGCCCAAAAGCAGGGCTGGCGCGGCTCCGCAAAATTGTCTGCTGTGGCGGGCGAGATCCGCCGCCTCAAGGACGCCGACGTGACAACGCAGTTCGTGGTGGTGAGCCAGTACGGCGATCTCCTCGACGAGCTGCAGGAGGCCTTTGATCCTGTCAAGTACGAAGTCGACCTCGATCTCGCGAATAGAGATGGCAAGAAGCTGCCCGAGGGATCTCGCGTCGAGTACCGCAAGGAGGCCTACGACCCTCTGACGGCGGTCGACGGCGTCATCGTCAAGGTCGACGAGAAAAAAGAGTGCAAGGCGTGCGGCCGGCAGTTCTTGACGCCTTTCCCGGACATCTGTCCGGACTGTTACGTGGAGTGCAAGCCCTGCCCGGCCGAGCAATGCGGGTGGACGTGCAAGCCGTGCGTCGGGGTGCTGAAGACCGGTGAACCGTGCACGCGCGACGAGAACTGTGATAAATGCAAGGGGAAATACGGCTGCGGCCGCGTCTACGGCCCGGGCACGGAACCCGCGCCCTACGTGTACTCTGGACCCACAAACCCAAAGAAGGACACGCGGGATTTCGAGCTCAAGAAGCTCGACGGCCAGATCATCTGTACGGACCCGCGCTGCACGGCATTACGGAAAGTGAAGAAGGGCAAGAAGGTTATTGATAGACCCAACGACACGCCGCTGACGGCGTGCGACGGCTGCGGCGGGAAGTACGGCTGTGGGGCGAAATACAACGCGCAGACCTGCCCCAAGCCCACGGACAAGGATGGCAACGTCGACGAGGTTAAGGGTAGTATGAAGTGTATCTCACCTGCCTGCCGCAAGCTGCGCTTCTGTAGACCGGCGCGCAGCGGGCGGAACCCCCGACCAGAGCAGAAGCCCAATGATAGTGCCCTGTACAAGAACACCTTACGCTCGCTGACCAAGATGGAGTGCCCCAACTGTCATGCGCGGCACTCACCGCCCTATCCCGAGGGTCGGACGGCCGAAGGCAAGAAGGGTTTAGTTTGTGACAAGTGCGGCACGAAGCAGAAGCTCAAGGAACTGACCGATGTCGAAGCTGGCTTACCGAAGTACCTCTACACGATCGCGCACGGCGGCGAGGAGGCGATCAACGTGGTCAAGGGTCAATTAACTGCGAAATCGCACCGCTGTGTGGTCCCGGGCAAAATGGTCCGCGCCGCGTCGTGCAAGGACAAGGAGGGCTGCCTGACGCGCGGAGGGTTCGACAATCGCTTCCGCCCGGGCGACAAAGTGACGGCCACGCGGCCCGCCCTATCCATGGACGAGGCCCTCGAGGTCGGGATGAGGGTGAAGGTTTTGGAAGGGCCCTACGCTGGGGCTTCTGGTGTCGTCCATAAACTAATTGTGGACAAGAGTGACGACGATGACGATGATGTCGAAGTGATTGATGGCGACGCCAAGGGGACGAATAAAGTCCAGTACGAGGTGAAGGTGCGGCCGAAGCGCGGCGCGGAGGTCAAGGTCACGTTTGAGCGGTCCGCTTTAGAGGACCAGAAAGATGGTCTCTGGCGCTCGGCCAAGGTCGTTTCAGTTGTCAAGCCCGCCGGCTGCGCGGACGCCTTCGAGCAGACGCTCGGCTCCATTAGGTTGGACGACTCCTCGCCGGACCGGCGCGGCCAGCTCCTCGAGACGTTTAGATCTGATCCAGAGACGTCGGTGTTGCTCTTGACGCTCCAGACTGCTGGCGTCGGCCTCAATATCACGAACGCGAACAAGGTGATAATCCTAGAACCGTTCCGCTTCGGCGCCCAGGAGGCGCAAGCGGTCACGCGCGTCCACCGCATCGGCCAGCTGCGCCCGGTTGAAATTATCAAGTTCTACTGCCGCAACACGGTCGACGAGCGGATGCTACGGCTCCGCCAGAAGCGCGGCGAGCTCGACGCGTCGCAGGACGGCGACGCGCCGTCCGCCGACGACGTCGGCGCCGGCGCCGGCGACACGGCCTTCGCCAAGGCGGACCTCGACGTCCTCTTCGGCGTCACGGAGTGAGCCCGCCCTATCTGTGTTAACTCTTCCCTCTCCCCCCTATACGTCTAACTGAAACACATGTTACAAAACATCATCAAGCGTCCTGGGCCAACAAATCCTCCAACGCCACGGGCACGTAGCCGTCCCCCCGCTTCACGAACGTCACGTTGCGGTCCAGGTAGATCGTCGCCCGCCCGAACGCGTAGAGCTGCTTGCCGTCGTGCGTCCGGTTCGGCTTCGGCGCGTAGAGCACGTCGTTCTCCGCCGCGAAGCGCTGGACGACGTCGGCGAAGACCGCGAAGCCCGACGCGTCGAGCGCGGGCCGCCAGGCCTTGCGTTGTTGAGGGGGCGCCGGTTGTTCGACCACGGTCGTTTTCTGCCGCGCCGCCTCGAAAGTTAATGAAGCGAGGGGCGGCAGCGGTGCTCGCGCGAGCATCGCCGGGTCGTCCAAACTGAGCGAGATCAGGTCGAGGCCGCACGTTAATACCTCAACCGCTGCATTTGATGCGGCTTCTGGTAGCGACGGTAAACCATCATCGCTCAGCAGCCGGTCGCGCCACGCGCAGTACAAACACCCGGCCTCGGCCCAGGCCTCCGCGATCAGGGAGGCGCGCAGCGTCGTCACGAAGCGCGGGCCGAGCGCGCCCTTGACCACCGCCGCGACGTCGTCGCCCCGCACGCCGATGGAAGCAACGACCCGCGACGCGTCGACGACCTGCCACCGCTGATAGTCTTCGTCGTCACATATTTCTAGGGTCTTGGCGGCGTCCACCAACGTCTTGAGCACGTCTTGCGTGATAAACGGCTTCCACTCACTACCAAGACTCGCCTTCCACGCCGCGGCGTGCTGCGCGAAGGCCTTCAACAGAGCTCTATCATCCGTAAGCAACGCCCCCTTGAGCTGGGCCCTGAGCAAGACGCGCGCCGCGCGCCGGACGGCGTCGCGACCCTCCTCATCGAGCAAATCGGGCCAGGGACCGGCCCAGCGCGCATCGCACCGCTGGCCGCGCACTGCAGTTCTCGCTAGAGTTTCTAAAGCCGTGACGATGCGCGGCGCGATCACGGACGCGAGGAACGCGTCCGGGGCGTTTGACCGCAAACCGTTTACTAAAACGCAGGCGGCCGCGTCATTTGCGGCATTGACGCCGGGCCGCCACTCCCTGAGCGCAGACCGCGTCCGCGGCCCCGCCGCCTGCTCTATGAGGGAGCGCCATTTTTTGGCACACGCGTCGCGGTCGTCCTCACTCTTGAAGAGTGAAGAGGGCCCCCAGGCGTCGGTGACTGATTGTAAACGCGTCGCGTCGAGGAACGGGTCCCAGTCCTCGAGCGACGCCAGGACGGCCTCCCGTACGACCGAAGGCGTGCTCTCCGCCACGCCCCCCAAGATCCACTCTTCCGGAAATCGTTTCTTGACGCTCTGCAGCGCCTTGCGCACTTCGGCAGAATCTCGTCTTTGAACAGCTTCCTCGACCTTCGCGAGGGCCTCGTCGCAGCTCTGCAGCCGCTGCGACCGTCGCTGCAGTCGCTCGCACTGGTCCAGGTCGTGCCTCAGGTCAAAATCTAAACCACCCTTTCTTGACCTTTCCGCATCTAGCCTACGCTGCGCGTCCCGCAAGGCGCTTTCCTCGCCATTGAGTCGCGCCGCGAGATCTTCGCGGAAGCGGCTCGCCAGCCTCAATTCCGCCGGCACCGCCAACGCGTTTTCAACGGCCGTGTCGACGCGCCGCTGCTGTTGTAGTTGCGCCGCTTTCCTGTTCTCGCGCGCCGCCCTTTCTAGCCCGGCGACGGCGTCCTTCATGGCTGCAGCATCCCTATATAACCGTCTCCGCTTCGTCCGCCGCGCCGAGGAAGCTGTATCTTCAACAGGTACATCTTCGGCGACCTTCTGGCCGAGCTCCTTCTGGAGAGCGATGTTCTGGGGCAACTTCGCCTCCTCGACGAACCCGACTTTCGCCGCAAAACCGAGCCCGACGCCGTCTGGTCTTTTGGTCACTTCCACATGTCTCGAAACGCCGGTCTCGTCCTTACCTAAGCGTCCCGTGAAGCCCATCTTCTTCATCAATTCAAAACCGACGCCCTTCGTGTGCCGCGCCCACTCGGGCCTTGTCGCGGTCGTCGGCGGGGGCTTCGGCTTTTGTACCTTTGGCGGTGGCGGCGGCGCCATGTGCGCGCGGAAGTCGTCGTTCGACATGGTCGGCGCTGGCGCAGGGGCTGGTGGTTTGGCCTCCTCCTTGCCGGCGGACACGAACATCACCGGGCCGCTGCTGCTTTTTTTCTTGGCGCCGAGGCCGCGTCTTTGGTGCGGCTCGTCGCCGTCGCCGAATACGCCTAACGCTGCTTCGTCGCGGTCCCTACGGCCGCGCTTGACGCCATAGCCCAGGCCGAGGCCGCGCGGCGCCTCGTCGTCGTCGCTCGAGCTCATCCGTCGCAGCGCACGTATGGCGTTGTTGCTGCTTGTGAATTATGCTGCGTTACGGGTAAATGGCCATCCTGGCGGCGTTTTTTTGCTGAAATTGCGGCCGACCTAGCGGTATGTAAGGTACTAGCAATCACTGCGAACCGGTTGCTGCCTTTTGCTCCCGTTTCGCAAGCAGAGCACACCATCGGCCATCGCACGTTGCGTACGATTCCATTGGTGCAGTCTCTGCGGCTTCCGGCAATCGAGCGCTGCCCCTCTGTGCAGCCCCCAGTGCAGCCCCCAAGTGCGGCACGTCGGGCAGCCCTGGAGCCGTGCGGCCTGCCCTTTGGTACCGTGGGACAGCCCTTAGAGCGCTGCGGACTTGAGAGAATTGCGGCCAGCCCTCGGGCACCGCTGGCAATGAGTGCGCCTGCGACGAGCGGCGCGAAGCCGCCCACGCTACCACTGTCCAAGGCACGCCGCGAGCTAGCAGAATTGCTCGAACACGCCAGGACGCTCGAAGCGGACGGCGACACGACGCGGCTCCTCTCGCAGGACAGCCCGACGAGTGGCACTGAAGGCGGCCCGCAGATCGCGCGCTGGGGCGTGAAGATCAACGACGAGTACTGCATCATCGCGGCGCGGAAGGTCGACGAGGACCGGAGGCTGCGTTTTGATGTTTATAATACAAGGACGTCGACGCAGCACGCGTTGGTGTGTCGCCACGCGGACGTCGTGGCGAGCGGCGAGACGTCCGTCGCGGCCGTGGCGCGGGCGATCGCCCTCGATTTGCGCTTCGACGGGACGAACCGGTTGGTGTTCGGGCCGCACGTCCCGGCGTCGTGGGTGAGCCATGATTAACTCTGTGTTGTGTGATCGATGCTCTAGCTAGCCTGTGCGCGTGTTTTGCTGGCGCGAGCTAGCGGTAAGATACTAGCAAGCAGCCCAGGAGCCGGCGCTTTTGGGGGTGTCGCGCTTAGCTGCGTGCACGCAGCCCTTGCACAGTGTACACGCTTCGCATCCTGCCGCATGGAGGCAGCTTCGCAGGAGAGATAATCGTTGCATGGCATAGATATGGCTGCGTGGGAAATAAGGCAGAAAGAGCTCATGGACGAGCTCAAAGCGATGGAGGACTCCTGGCGTAAACTTTACAAAGAACAGAAGGAGTCGACAATACCTGCCGGCAAGGGAAAGGCCATGCTCCTGCTGGCGCTTCGGATCAAGCAGCGCTGGCAGGAATTCATTACGAAGCGGGATCGTGGCCAGATTGTAAAGGACCATATACCCAATCATATGGTGATGGTTGACTGGAAGATATTCGAGGCGCACGTGGCCTGCGCGCGCGACTACCTCGAAGCTGACGCGTACCGTGAAACCCTGAAACATACGCAGAAGGCCCTCGACCTGTCCGATGCGCATGGGGGCGCCTGGATGGAATGCGTGGTGATGAACGTTCTCAATTACGAAAAGGAGGCGTGGATAGGCCTCGACGAAGAATCCAACTACCTTGATACTGCCACGCGCCGGGCCGAGGGTATGGCACAGCTTGCGGCCGTGCCGCGCGACGAGGTTGTCCGCGCGTTCTGCGAGGTGGCCACCGTGCAGATAGAGCTAGATGACCATCAGGCCGCCATAAAGACGGCACGCGCGGCGATCCGCGTCGAAGGCGTGCGCCCGGCGTCGCGGAACACTGCGAGAATGAAGCTCGGGGTTGCGCTGGGGTGTGCCAAACTCACGGACGAGGCGCTGCAATTACTGGAACAATGCGAACGCGACTGGACGATGTCGGTGGAAGGGACGAGGTGGAACGAACAAGAAATGGTTGCAAGTAAGGCGCTGCTGGATAAATGCTTGGAGGAACTGCGCCGAGGCCAAGCAAATGAAACGGCGGACACAGAAATTCTGATGAGCGTGGAGTACGGAAATATGACAGAAACGTGGAACAAATTGTATCAACAGGAAGGGCCCAACGGCGAGGCGCTGCTCGCGTTGGCTCTGCGCATCAAGCAGCGCACGACGGAGGAGCTCGATGACATAAATTGGCGAGAGAGGCCGCCGCTTTTTGACATGGCGAGGGAGTACCTGATGTACGCCGACCGCAGCGTCTTCACTTCGCATACACGCTGCGCATGCAATTGCGTCGACGCGGGAGCATACAATGCGACTCTGAGGCACACGAAGTGCGCCATCGAACTGAATGACGCTTGGGAAGATCGGTGGAGAGAGAAGGTCGTCATAATTGTTCTTGACTGCGAGTTGCGGGCGCTGAATGCCCTCGGCGAACACAGCAAATTCCTCGACGTTGCCACTCGCCGGGCCAATGCCCTGGCGGAGTTCCCGAACGTGTCGGGCCACGACCGAGTCGACGCGCTCTGTGAAGTGGCGACGGCCTTAATGGACCGCGGTGACTACGCGGGCGCTGCGGCCATTTCTCGCAAGGCACTCGCCGTCGACGCACCTCGAGTCAGTCGGCAGTGCGCGAGATTCAAGCTGGGCACGGCCCTGATGGCCGACCCCCAGCGACTCAAGTTGGAATCGGCACTGATGGCCGACCCCTACCGTAAGAAAATTTTGAGCGAGTCCGATCGCGACTTGGACGAGGCGCTTCGGGAACTGGAGCGCTGCGACCGCGAGTGGACGACTGCGGATCTCAGCGACACAACCTGGAACGCGGAGCAGCTGGCGCAGCTCCGCAAATGTTTGGACAATAACTTGAGGTTGTGTCGGCGGCGCCTCGCAGAGAAGCAACTTGCCGAAACACTACGAGAAGACGAACAATTGTTGCATCCCTCAATGAATCACGTCATGAAGGGCGATTTTGTCAAATCCGCGGAATCGGCAGAGAGAACCGCCTCGCTTTTACTCTCAGGTATGTGCAATTCCCCTGGGCTCGCACGCTTCAAAACCTCAAACCTCCCGAGCTGCCAGGCGCGTGCGTTTACCTTAACTAATTGTTTTCTGCTTGACGATCACCGGGCCGCCGGATGGCTTGGGGCAGTGCAACAGGCTGTCGAGCTATGCGAGCGCGAGCCGCTCGAGGATGCGTGTCCCATTTGTCTGCAGCAGCTCGCTTGGCCAGCAGAGTTGGAGGTGGGTACGCGCGTTACTGTTCACGGCCTGAAAAAAGCCACGCACCGCAACGGCGACCAGGGCGTCGTCGAGCGCTTGTCAGTGGGGCCGGACCAACGCGTTCAGGTGCGGTTCTGTAAGAATGCGGAGCCGGAGGAGGGCATGCTCACCATTGAGGAGCACAAGGCCGTGCTCCGCGGCCTCCTCGAGCAGATCGACAAGCCATGTCCAAATGCATGTCCGGAAGAAGTTCGTCGGGCTGCCGAGGCGAGCCTGAGCGCGGGGATTGGGTGTCTCGAGAGCAAGCAGGATGCTGTCGATGAAGTGCTCAAAGATATGCTCATCGGAGACAAGTGTGAAATTTCGACCCTGGAGGATATTATATCCCTCGCGCAGGCTACGTCATTCCCGGACCTGAGAAGGTCGATAACCAACGAGATAGCCCGGCTCGAAGCAAGTTCTGCTGCTTACAGCCTCCGGGTCCGCCCGGCGAACCTCAAGGCCTCCAAAGGTTACATCGACGCGTCCCGGCGGGCGTTCATGACCAACTGTTTGCACTGCTTCCACGCGAGGTGCATCAAGCGCTTCGTCGACGAGACTTTCCACGAGGGGCAGCAAATATGCCCCGTCTGCGGCGAAGAGCTGGAGTTCGCCGAGACCCTCGTGATGTGCGCGCAGATGCCGTCCTGGGACCGGCCGAGCTATGTGGACTAATTGTGATGAAGAATTTACCCCCTAGCTTTGAGAGTGGGCGAGCTCCGGCCCGTCGGCACGCTGGACCCAAACCCCATCGGGTCGGCCTTGATCGGAGACACGGCGACGTGCACGCGGTTGTAGCTGCTGAAGGCGCCGCCGCCGTACTCGCCGTCGATGGACGCCGGCTCGGCCTTTTCGTTGTCTACTTCTATTTGTGCCCATTGCGAGCCGTCGTCGACTTCGTCGTCGTAGTCTCCGTCGTAGCCCGGCCCGTGTTTCCCAACGACGGCGTAGGCCGTCGCGGCTTCATCCCCAGAATCGCCCCGGAAGAATTTTGCAATGTCGACCGCCGGCGACTTGCCCCCCAACGGAGGCACGTACTTCTTCCGCCTTGCCCGTCCGTCGCCGCGCCGCCTCTCATGACGGGACGTGCCCGGCGGCGTCGTGTCCTCATCCACGGATTTCTTCCGCCGCTTGCGCTTCGCCTTCTTCGGTGGGGAAGCAGGCGGCTCGGGGATGTGCTCGTTGCGCCACGTCGTGTCGTCGGGCGGGACCAACAACTGCGAAATGTTCGGCGTGTCCGTCGGGGGCGTCACCGGCGTCTTCGGCGGCTTCCGCCAGTCGTACTCCATTTCTTCGGGAGGTTCTTCGGCGGTCATGGGTCGCGAGTCGTCGTACTGCTGGAAGCGCTCGTCCAACGAAGTTGGTAAAGGCTTGTCCGGCGACCGGGCCTTCGCGACGGAGCCCCGCTTCGTGTCCCAGGTCGTTTGGGGCGTCCCCAAATGGACCGCTCGTGACGCTTCGCTCACCAAGGAATCGACCTTCAGGTGGCCGTGGGGCTGCGTCCGCACCTCGGCCAGCACACTTTCGAGCTCCTCGACGACCTCGTCCTTGGCGCGGTAGGTCGACGGCGACCGCGTCGGCGAGGCCGGCGGGAAGTGAGTTTTTTGTTGTCTTCTACTAGATCGGCTTTTAGCTGATTTCGTGGACCCGATCGTCGAGTAGGACCGCGTCGAGTCGCCACCGAAGGACGCGCCGTCGCCCCGATGGCTCACATGCTTCAGTTTCGCCATGGCCATGGTCCTTCTTCGAGCGTTCTTCTTCCGAACCGCAGCCGCTTCGGCCTTCGCTAAGACACCTGAGAGCTTGGTATACCCATGCGCTTTCGAGTAGTCGCGAGGCCGTTGGCCCGTCGTATCCTTCGCACGCGCATCAGCACCTAGATGGACAAGTAACCGACAGGCCATCTCGTCGCCCTCCTCGGCCGCTCTATGTAAAGGGCGTCGGAATTTGGCATCTGTGGCATCAATATGGACGCCATGGTGATTAGCCAAGATCACGACGATGTCCGGGTCGCAGGCGATGTCGCAGGCCACGTGCAAGGGCGTCTGGAAACTTACCCCATCTCGCCCGTTCACGTCGATGTCTTTTTGCGCGAGCAAGATTTTGAGGCACTCGACACTGTCACCGAGCACCGCGCAATGCAATGGTCTTCGGCCATTGCACATGGCGTTGCAGTCGCCGCCCCAGCTCAGTAGTTTTTGGACTTTGGCATGGTCGCCCGTCATCAAGGCCGCTTGCATCGACGCTAAGGGTCTTGTACAACATTGCATCTCCAAGTCATGCAGAGCTTTCTCGATGAGCGCCTGATCTCGCTCCGAATGCTTCTGGTCCTTGAATCTCACGCTCTTGGGCGTCGTCGGGGGCTCGTGGCCCGGGTCCAGGTGCGCGCCCAGGTGCCGCGCGGGGGAGGTGATACTCATCTTGTGGAAACTCGCGAGCTTCTTGTCGTCGTGCCGGTCGATGATATAGTCGTCGATCGCATCCACACAACGCGTGCAGTGGTAGAGTTCCGCGAGTTCCCGCGGCGTGCCCTCGCGCGACGCCGCGTCGGGGTTCGCCCCCGCTCTTAGTAAGACAGCAATCACTTCGGGGTGGTTGTGCTTGCAGGCGATGTGTAAGGGACCTAAGCCGTCTCCCGGCCTCGTTTCGGAACGCGCGCCGAGCTTGACCAGCGCGTCCGCGGCCTCGACCGCGCCGACTTCGGCGCAGACGTGGATCGGCTTGGACCTGTTGGACGTGCCGTCGGAGCCATTCAACTTCGCCCCAGCTTTAGCTAATGCCCTAATGACGTCGGGCTGGTTCGCGACCGCCGCCAGATGCATCGGCCTCTTACCTAGTATGAGGTGCTCGAGGTTATACCCTTCGATGGCCGCCACTCTTTCTACTTCTTTCACGTCGCCCATCAGACAGGCGAGCTGCATGCACTGGTGCATGTAGCCGATGGGCGGGTGGTTCGACTCTGCCGTGCGAGGTCTCTCGCTTTCGTGCAGATCTAGACCTTCTTCTAATGAAGCTTTCCGAGCCGCAGCTCCCGGGTCGTGGGCATTGTCCAACGTATTCGATCTCGGCTTGGGCCCGGCGCCCATGAAGGGCGAGACACGTCCTGACGACGACGCAAATGACAATTCGTCTTCATTATAATCGACGCGGTGGCCGCGGCTGTCGCGCGCCTTCGGCTCGTAGCCATACGAATGGAAGGACGAGTCGTCCTGCGACACTAGTGGTCCTTGGTTCCTGTAGAGTGTCGAGTGGACTCTTCGCTCGAAGCCCACGTCGCGGCCACCGCTTCGGCCACCGCTTCGCACGGGTACGGGTGAGGGGAGGCCGCCGCCCATGAGGATCTGGTTCGCCGTCTGGCCGTGGGTTGCCCCTCTCGAGTATTTCCCTCCTTCATAATCTAAGTCGTTCCCATACGTGTCGGCTCCCTTCCAGCCGTCGCTTGGCATCTTTTGCTCTCTTTGGTCTGTCGCTATTTTTGGCCGTTCGCTGCCCTTTTTTTGTGGCTGTTTGGGCTGCCTTTCGTCGTCCAGCAGCTTCGCCCGGCTCTCAGCGTGGCCGGGTGCGCTGCGGCGCGGCGCCGGTCGCTACAGAGGCTTAAATAGCCGTCTTCACCGCTCTCACAGCGCGGTAGTTTTTAGCCGTTGAGGGGGAATTGGTGGGGGCGCTGCATGTGAAGGTCGCGTGTCGGCGCGCGGGGCGGCCCGCGACGGCACTTCCAAGCGTGGGGCAGCCCAGGCGTCCGCGGCCGAGGTCTTCCCGGGCGATGGACCGCAGTGGGCCCAACTTCGCTCTGCGAGAATCCGGTGCTGGTGGGGAACTGGTCCAGTGCCAGGGCTCCCGTCGTTGTAGTCCTTCTTAGGACGCCTACAGCTTGCGCTAAAACCCGTGGCGGCCGAGTCTCTCCGATCGGCCGAGTCTCTCACGGCTTAAACTCGGCTAGCTACCCGCAGCGGTGCTTTCTGGCTGTCGATTACTGGTTCAATTGATCGCTGCTGCTGCACAAAACAGTCGCGAAAGCGAAACGCACAGCAATACGCTATCTCCGTGACCTGCAGTCTCTCAGCACTCAGAGAGCACAAAGGAATGCGCTACGTCTCCACGCGCGGCGGCGGCGAGCCCGTCAGTTTCGAGGCCGCCATCGGTGCCGGCTACGCGCCCGACGGCGGGCTGTACGTGCCCGAGACGCTCCCGCGCATCACGGCAGAAGACCTCGATCGGTGGCGGACGCTGGACTTCACCGCCGTCGCCGTGGAAGTCCTGTTGCCGTTCCTCGACGGTGAAGTCACACGAGACGAGCTCGCAGAATTATTAAGTAAATCCTACGCCGGCTACGATGCGCCCGACACAGTACCAGTCACGAAATTAACAAACAACACCGCTCTGGTGGAGCTCTTCCACGGCCCGACGCTCTGCTTCAAAGATCTCGGTTTGCAAGTAGCGGTGCGTTTATTAGCTCTATTCGCCCGAAAACGCAACGAGCCCCGCACTCTATTGGTTGCGACGACCGGCGACACCGGTCCCGCGGCGCTGCGGGCCGTCGCCGACGTCGACGATCCTTCACTAAGGTGCGTCGTCTGCTTCCCGCGGGGCCAGATCTCCGATTTGCAGCGGAGGCAGATGACCTGTGCTTCGTCGGAAGCTATCAGGGTCTGTTGCTTCGAGGGAGGTGGCGACGACATGGACGCGCCCATCAAACGTTTATCGTTAGACACGACCTTCAAGGCCCAACATGGCTTGACGGGCGTGAACTCGTACAACGTCATACGGCCGCTCGCGCAGCAGGTCCATTATGTGTGGTTGTATCTACGGTGCCGCGAGCTGTTTTCGTGTACGTCCCTCGACGTCGTCGTGCCGACGGGCGCCATGGGTAATTTAACTGCGGCGACCTTCGTTAAGAGAAGAGGCGTGCCTTTTGACAAGCTCTGCGCCGCGACCAATGTAAATGACATCGCGTTCCGCGCGTTTAGTGAGGGCGACTTCTCGCGCGCGTCTCACATGAAAAAGACGCGGAGCGACGCGATCAATATTCAAGTTCCGTACAATTTTGAAAGGGTGCTCTACTACGCGTTGGATGGCGACGCCGTCGCGACGAAGCGCGCCATGGACGTTTTTGGGGAGACGGAGTCCTTGCGGCTCGACGACGCGACGCGCGCGAGTTTCGCGAAAACGTACCGTTCTGCTCGGATTGACGACGCGACGACCTTGGAGGCTTTAAAACGGTGCCGCGACGTGCACGGCCTCGTGTGCGACCCGCACGCCGCCGTGGCGCTCGCCGGCGCCGCGGCGCTAGGCTACGATGACGGGGCGACGCCGGTCGCGATCCTGGCGACGGCGCACGCGTGCAAATTTGAAGAGGCTGTGGTGGCAGCGATCGGCGCGGACGCGTGGCGCGAGTACCGCGCGTCTCCCGCGTTCCCGGCGCGCGCCGCGGCGCTCGAGGCGGCGCCTGAGACGGAACCGTTCGCGCTGCGGCGGCGCGCGGGCGAGTCGCTGGAGGACGCGCAGCGGCGCTGGGAGGTGATGATTCGGGCAATGCTCGAGGATCCGGACGGGCTGCACGCGGTGCTGGGGGAGTGCGTTGACGACGAGGAGGACGACTTGGAGCTGTTGTAATGACTAATGTTTACTTACTCATCTTGCGTTGCGATGAATCCCGCTACGCCGGGCTATCTGAGCCCATGGACACGTCGCACACTCACACGTCGCACACTCACGGACCTTCGCCATGTTCTCTCTCAATTTCGAGATTTCGCCCCGGAGGCCACGAGTCTCCGGGTGCGATGGACCAAACCTCCGTGCGTAGACTCGCTCTATCGCCACATACGTCGCCTCTGCCTCGATCATGTCGTCGAGCGTGGCAGCCGCATGCCCACTGCCAAAGTGGGAGAGCATAAACAAAATGAACGGAAAATAGTCCGGCAGGCTAGCATGCTTCTGTACGCGTCCCTCACGACACGCGACGCGTCCGTTACCAGGTCCCCGCGCGCTGGATCGATCAAGAGTGCTTGCTAGTGTCTTACATGCCGCTAGCCTAACCCAGCCCGCCGCTTGTCGACGCTTAAACACGCAGCATTGCTCGAGCTCGGCATTGATAACCCACCAAATAATAATTTTTGAACGACTGCGCAAGTCTGCGCAGTCACGCGAGCCACCCATGCGCTCAGCGCTGCTGCTCAGCCTAGCAGCCTCGGCAGCCGCCACACGAGTAACCAAAGACCAATGGCAATCCGAGGCCCAAGCCGCCCTCAACGACGCACGACCGCTGTCTTTGGAAGCTGCTGAGAGCGGCTGCGTGCTCACCATCTCCGGTAATCGCGTGACCACCACGTCCGACAGCCCGCTGAAACTCTGTCGGGTGGACCACGGCGGCGACGTCGACGCATCAAAAACTGTCATTTTGGCCATGGTCGACTCTACGAAGTACCTCGAAACGAGGGGCAACTGGGAGGCCTTCCTGAACAAGGCGGCCTACTGTCGTAAGACAAAAAGGGCGCTCTACCTCTGGCTCGGCGTGCCCTCTTCAGATATTCTGGATGCTCGTCATGCGGCGCCCTGGGCGACATGTAGAGATAGAAGGGAAGGGAACACGTTGAACGGCGTCAAAACGCTAGGTTTCCTGGCGCTCTTCGAGGGTCAGCAGCCGCCGGATTCGGTGTTATACGTGGACGCCGACGCCTGGTTCTCGGACGTCGCCTTTGCGAATGACCAGGTGACGCCCGAGGCGTACCTCGCTTTATCATCAGATTCGGAACTGCTGGGAAATCAGAACAGGATAGGAGGTCCCAAGATCCCGATGAACGGCGGCCTCATCTTCGCGAGAAAATCTCGATTCACCTCCCAATTCTTCGCGCTCTGGTGGCGCGGCCGCTGCGGCAAGAAGGACCAGCTGCCGCTCTGGGCGACGCTCTTCGCGAGCTGGTCGGCGGCGTCGGACGGCGCCTACGACTTCGATAGTTCGCTGTTCGACCGCTATGCCGTCGCGCACAACAAGCGGGGCGCGCTGCACGTCCTGCAGCGCGACGCGGCGCGCATCCGGGCGCAGAGCGGCATCACTGCTTTCGATGGCGGAAGTTTCCGGGAGACCGGGCGCCTGCTCGAGAAGCCGCTCGCGCTGCCCCACGTCCTGTTGTTACCCTCGGCGCCCGTCGGGTCGCTGCCTGCTTTACGGTCCGACGCGGACGGGACGCGGCCGACCTTCGTCTGCCACACGCGCATCGACGCCGTCGAGCACGGCGGCCAGTGTCGCGGCGCGGACGTGTGTGCGCGGGGGAAGTGCGCGCCCTTTTTGTGAGTGTTGTGTGTAACTTGGTTTTTGTGTGCTCGGGTGCGTCGATGGCGTCTGGATTCGCCTCGATAACTAAACAAACGGGCTCCCAAATTCACAATTCCCGTACGACGAGCTAGCGTATATCGACATACTAGCAAATTCAAAGATACGCCTCGATGGCGTCAAAAGAATGACCCACATTCAGAGTACATCCTAGTCGTTCGCCGAGATCAAAGATTTCAGAGTAGCGGCCCGGGAACATACCCTCGCGCCTCCCGGAAGGCACCGCCCGCGACATTCGCGGATGAGTCTTACGAGTTTCCAAAGTACACCAGCGATTGACGCCGCCTTTTACCACCTAATCGGTACATTATATCACCTCCAGCCCAGTTTTCATACACACCCGACGGAACCGGAGCCAACGGCCCGCGCTCGGAGGGCGGGAGAAGAATTCTACTAGACAACTCTCGCGTTTATGTTCGTTTCCATCCGTTCGTTGATGGTAGAGTCCATTTAGGCCGGATGGACAGCCAACTAGGTGCGTTAGGTTGCCCCTATGCACCTCCCGATTCGTTGTTTTCGGGCCCCCACGTTTAGACTCAGAAGAGCACAAGACCTAGACCTGCGGGTATCAGCGACGCCACCATCCAGATGGACCATAACGCCGTTGTTCTATTCACAATCGACCGACTTGCCCGTTCTCCGCGGACGACGGTGCGTACGCGGGGCACTGAATTGGCCCCAGACCGGTGGTTTATAAAATAAATTCGCGTTTCAGGCGCTTGGGTTGCGGGACGGGCCAGCTAATTGGCCTGAACGTGTCCTACATTTGATTTACTGTCCAGAAATCACCGGGCGGCTCGGCCTTCCCGCGAGCCCACGATCTCGTTAATTGGGGCATAGATCCCGGACCTGCGACCATCAGCGCGTGTACCGTCACCATGGACCATAACGCGATCATTTGTTTCATGATCGACCGACTTGCGTGAGGTCCAGATCAAGATGTTCACGTCCCAAGCGTGGGCAGCCAAAAGTACCCTTCTCGTGGTGTAGATGTCATATACTTGTAGTTGACTATCGGTGGGGTAGTATGGGGTCCAACGAGACCGCTATTACGATTCCTGGGGCCCTAGAGAAATTGACGTTTTTTACGGGGACGGGGCGCCATCGGGTCCAAATTAGTTACTTTTTTTCGGATGCAGATCGGCTCGCGGACTGCCTCTGGGATAGGTCTGGGGTCCGGTAGTCGCCCACGCCGCATGCACCGGTGCTTGGGGCTCTCCAGAGAGCTCTGGATCGAAATCTTTGGGGGATCATGGCACAGGTCCGCGCACTGCTGATCATCTCGCGGAAGCCGTGCGCGACTTGTATTGTGCGTGTGTACTGCAAGAAGCAGGCGCGCTCGAGGTAGTGGCGGCACTCGTTTGTGTCGAGGCGCCGCGCCGCCGCGGCCAGCATCAAACTTTTCAACATGGTGAGTTTCATGACTCTGGACTCAGTAAGCGGTCGACTGCACGCCTCGCGGCGACTCAGGCCGTAGTTTGGATCACGAAAACCGCCGCCTCATGTCTCGCCGACCTCGTTTAGCACATCCTTTGGCTTGCACAATTTGCAAATCAGGTTTTACTTTTTTAGCAGCCGACAATCGATACGTGCCTGTTTGGAAGGTCAAGAGAGTTGCGAAACGTCGCCCGCACACCGCGCGATCGATGCGACGATACCTGGGCTCTATAATGCACTCAACACTGTCTTTTACCATCCTCCTCCTCATCTCCACTGCTCGCACCGGCGACGCGCGCGGCCGCAAGCCAGTCGCCGTGACCTACGGGCCACCGCGCACGGCGACGACGCTCTCAACGTTTATCGTTCGCGCGTTCCTCTGCGCGACGAATAGAACTGGATACGTACGCAAGACCCACGATCTCGAGGCGGCTAAGTCATTAGCGCGCGATGGCATCCCGTTGTTCGTGACGCATCGCGAGTCAAAGAACAACGCCTGGGATGGAAGCAGCAACTGTGACACCGATACCACCGCTCGCAGTCTTGAGAAGGAGTGGGGCATCCCGAGGAACTCGATAAAAGTACTGCAACGCACGGCGTCCGTCGCGCAGCGCGAGTGGCGGGTCGTCCAAGATTACGCGGCGTTTTTTAAAGCGCCCCCATTGCGGCGCGACGGCTTCGATGCGGAACGGCGCCGCCGGGCCGCGCACGCGCTGGGCGCGGTCGTGGAATTCATCCGGCCGTGGTCGACGCTGCGACGATGTTGCGGGTCGCAAATGTCGCGCAACTACCGAAAACGCCTCTACAGGGCGGCCAGGGCCGCACGGGCCGTCACTGGACGAAAGTTGCTAGCTCGTGGCCGCTTCGCGAGTAGGGGGCGCCCGCTCCAGACCAACGTAGCCGCTCATATAAACTACGACGCGTGCGAGATGTACGACATTGACGCGGTCGAGGCGATGCTGATCCGCACGAGATTGTTTCAGCAGTGCCCCGTCCTACGATCTCTTCAAGAGGGCGACAAGCGGGCCTTGTCGGCGGACGCGGGTCCGATCAACGGCACCTACTGTCGGAGGTATAGGGACGCGGCGGTGGCGACGCGCGCGTCCTTCAACGAAAACCCCTGGGAACTCATGCGTAACAACAACAGGTAGTTAGTCCTTCAGAATAGGCACGTCGAAGTCGTCCCAGTCCTTCGTAAACCAGAACCACATCGATGGCGTCCGCGCGAACTCTTTCAGCGTGAAGCGCGGCGCGCTGATGAATGGAAAATACTTCTCGGCGACCGCGTCGCCGCCGGCTGGTAGTGACCTCTCCTTCTTCCAGAATTCGCTGAGGAAATGCACTTGACGCAGGCCGACGACGACGTCGAGTGGTGGCGGGAGTAGAGCCCACCACGCGTGTAGGGGCTCCTCGCCGGGAAAGCAATCGTTCACGCGGCGGTACAGATTGACCTGGCCCAGCAATATCCACAAACCTGCCGCTTCCAGGATGGCGTCGCCGCCGGAAAAGCCCACGAGCGCGAGAGGTCCGCCGATGATCACGCCGAAAACAAAGGGAAACAACGTGCCGTAGCCTCCACAACCGCTGACGCGGCCCTCCGTCTCGAGCTCGTATTGAAACAATTCTTCCTCAACCTACGAGAGATGGGCATCATACGTTACGGAGACAAAAACGCTATTGCGACGCCGCGATGATGCGCTGTACTTGTACCAGCCGTACCAAATGAGACCGGTCGGCACGGACGCGGCGATCGTCAGCCACACGGGCCGCGGGATGCCGGGCGTCTCGGGCGCCGCCGTCACGACGCTTAAGAAGTCGTCGACGTCAGCCGTGCCCTTGGGTTTGACGTCTGCATAGTCCCGCACGACCGGTATGATCAGACTCTTCCAGAATGCGTTCGTTCCCTTGCAGAAATCACTGATTGCGTCTGCGTCTGCGTGCAACGCTGTTGCTCGCGCTGGCCTCGTGCGTGGTGCAACAAGTGCAGCGGTGCTAGGAAGGCACAACAATGCGAGAAAGCTGCGCGCCGGCGACATCGGTCAGTGCACGATGAAATGCAGCGATGCGCACCGACAACGACCACAAATGCGGTCGATACGAGTCGGACACAAAGCCCAAGCGCTGAGCTAGTGTATCGACATACTAGCCCTCGGACTCGTCGAAATAACATGCACGTAAACTTACTCCGCCGCCTCGACGGCCGCGGGTGGCAGCGCCTCCCCCGACACAATACGGGCCAGGACCCGCGCCGACGCCTGGAGCGACGCCGCGTCGTTCGCCGACCGCAGGCTCAGAGCGAACGTCGCCGCGCCGAGCGCGCGGTACGCGGCCGCGGCGACCGGTACGGATCTAGCAGCGACCGTCGGCGCCACGACGATCGCGTCGGGAGTTTCAGAGACGCAGGCCGCCCGGAACCGCGCGGCGAGGTCGAGGCCCGGCGCGGAACAAAAACCGTCCGTCGCTGATGTGGCGAAGACCTCGGCTTCCGCCCCGAAGTCGACGACGGCGCAGGACCGCAGCGCGTCGCCGACCATCGACGACGCGGCCTCGGCGGAGACGCCCGGCGCGACGCGGACGGAGAGCGAGGCGATCGACGACGTGCAGGGGAAGGTGCCCGCAGCGGCGTCCGTCGGCGCCAGCGCGGCGACACGCGCCCGCGATTTCAGCAGGTCGGCCGCGCCGGCGGCCTCGGCGGCCTCCTCAGCCTCCGCGTCGGCGGTGCCGGGCAGTGACACGGCCGTCGCGCTCCGCAAACACGCGCAGAGCACGCGGTTCGCATCTAACACGTCCACCTCCGCCGAATCGACGCCGCTTTCCTGCTTGAGACGTGTCGACACGTCGACGGCGCAGGCCCCGGGCGCGGCAAAGCACAGCGCCGCGCCGCGCACGGTCGTACACCCCGGCGCGTCGACGAGCACGTAGTCCGGCGGTTTATCATCGAAGCGCTCCTTGAGGAGGGCGGTGACGTCGTCTCCTTTCTTCACAACAATAACGTGCAGGTCGCAGCTCCTTGCTGAAGCCTCGCGCTGGCCCCGAGCTACGGCGACGGCTATTGAAGCGTTCGATTCCTCGACAATCAAGGCCACGGACGGCACCTTTTGCGTGAGTAGACCGCCGAGCCAGCCCTTTGATGAAGATAAGGTTGAGAGCACGCCGTCGAGATCGCGCGCGCAGTCCGCAACGATACCCGACGCAAAGCACGCGTCGACGGCCTCGACGGCCTCCCTTCCAGTGACCTTGCGCTCGGGCAGCCGCTTGACGAGCTCCGCGAGGTAGGCGACGACGGCCTTGTCCTCTCTCCAAAAGTCGGCGTCCGTCTCATCTAATAGTCGGGGCGCGCCGTACGCCTGTTCGGCGTGGTCGAAGGCCCTTTTTAGATTGTCCGACGCGTCTTTTGAGGGTTCATACGCGAAGCCCTCGTCCTCCAGTAACGCTAAGAAAGCGCGGCCGTCCGCGAGGCTCGCACCTAGATCGTCAACATGCACGCGTCTTGCGCATCTTTTCTGGACCCAATCTAATAATGTTTTTTTGAGGTCCTTCGTCTGATTCGCGCCCAGATCCCTCGAAGCGAAGAAGACGATCAACGACCACAGCAGACCAAGAACTAACCCGGGATTCCCGTCGGCGACGTCTTGCGGGCCGATGCCGACAATCTTCGTCGTGGACTTGATGAAGGCGAAGGTCGGCGTTAAGTTGGCGACGTGCTGTATTATAGTACTTCCAGAAGTCTGCTTGCCGGCGATCGTCGTCCCGGACAGCTCTTCCACGAAGGCCTTCAGGACGCGGCCGTCCTTGAGATCTTCGAAGAGGTCGGTCACGGCATTTACGTCGTCCCTTTTATTGAGTTTGGAATTCACATAAGCCGTGAAGAAGCGCTGCTGCCGTCGTAACCACGCGGGGTCCGCATTATTGCCCGGTTTGCTGGGCGAGACGTAGCGGCGCTCCTGGGAGGCCATTTCTATTTGTTGTTGTCGAGAGGAGCGCTGCGGCGTGGGTACCGTTTGGCAGCGGTTCTGTTGGGAGCAACTGGCGGTCGCACCTGTCTCTACAGAGCGCGCGGCTGGCTGTGCGAGACGACCTATGTGCGAGAGCGCTGCGACAGTGCCCGTAGCCACCCGTGGCGCTTCAGGTTGTGCGTTCTGTGCGAGTGGCGCGCGGCGCAACGGGATTAGCTAGCGGCCTGTAAGACACTAGCAACCTTCTCGGTCTGCGCGAATCGCACCAAGACGCAGCCGCTGCACCCGCAGGGCTCGCATTTTTACTGACCGAACCATCAGAAAGCGCTACATCACCAGCCATCGAAGCGTGCGGTCGGCTTGTGCTGCCCTTGCTGCCCACACCAATGGCGCCTGCAGACGACGACGTGATGACACCGGCTCGGCCACCGCCACCAATCGGCAAGCCACCAGCACCCCCACCCCCACCCAAAAGTCCGCCACCGGTCGCGCCGCCGCCGCCAGCGGGTCGACCACCAACGCCGCCACCGCCGCCAGCCGGCCCACCGCCGTCGACGCAGCCCAGGCCGCCCGGGGAGTGGCCGCCCGGCGGCTCGCCCCTCGAGCGCCGCCTCGGGACGCGGCTCTCGCCCGCGCAGTCGGCGCTGTCGTCGCCGTCTCCATCGAGACCGTCGCCGACGTCGGAACGAGAAGCCGCGCGCGAGTACCGGCGATTAGAGCTGGAGCTCGAGCGCCTCAAGACCGCGCCGACCAAGGAGGAGCGCCTCCTCGAGATGCAGCGGTACATGATTGCCCACGCCCACGAGGACGCGTTTTGTGAGGAGGGCTACTCTGCCTCAAACCCGTTCCGGCAGCCGCTGAAGGAGGAGCGGAAGTGTTGTGTGATAAGTTAGAGTGTTTTTACGGGCTTCTGCTTCGGCCGGGCCTCGCGCTCGAGCATCGCGAGCTCCTCGCGGGCGCGCTTGGAGGCCCTCCGGGGCCGTTTCGTCGTCGTCGGCGGGAGATCGCCGGCTACGTTCCACTTGCCCCCGGGAGGACCTTCGGCGCACTTGTACGTCGCCCGCACTCCCTCTTTATACGTCGCCCGGTCGTCGTTAATCCTCTCGTAGCATTTTTTGGGTCCCGGACAAACGCCGAGACCGCCACACAGCGCGGAGCGCGGCGAAAAAGGCGCCTGGTCGTCGGGGTCGTACCGGATGGGCACGAACGGGCGGGGCGCGAGCTCGGGCCGGCCGAGGCCGTTCGGCCGAGCATGGTCTAGTATACTCGCCCGCGCCGCGAGGCGTCGCCTCGATGATGTGGAGCGGCCCGGGTGCTTGAGCCCGAAGACCGCGTAACTACCTTTGTTTTGCGCGTCGAGCTTGTCGCCGACGCCGTTCACCGAAAACGGTATCCGAGGGTCTCGTGGCCTCGGCGGTGCCCGGCAAGCCTCGCACATTAGTACGTTCCAGTAGCCCTCGATCCTCGACGAGCCGCGGTAGCGGCGCGGGACCTGCGCGCGTGGCGTCAACCTCGACGCCATCGAGCAGACGCCGGGTCACCGACGGGGCAGTCTCGCTCTCCGGCGTTGAACGCCGCAAAGGGTTCTGGCAGGACCGTCCTCCCGCCCTTTCCGCCGCAGAACCTCCGGCGATCGACGCCGGAGCAGTTGACGTAGCGGTCGGCGCAGCTCGCGTCGGCGCGGACGATCTCCAGCGCATTCGCATAGAATCCTTGCGACCTTCTACGAAGACTGAGGCGACTGGCATAAAATTCGCCCCCGTCGTAGTTGCCGACGCGGCGGACCTTCAATAAGTCCTTGGCGACGCCGAGGTGGCCGGGGAGCGGGTCGAGGCGTTGCGCGCCGCTGTCCGTCGTGCCGAAGAACGTCTGCGGGGCTACTCCATTTTGATGCGTCCAATCCATCGTCCGCTTGGCGAGCTCGAGCGACGTGCCGCTTGGTGAGCCGTGGAGGAAGAACGTGCCGTCCAGTAGGTGCTCGTAGCGGGTCGAGACCTGCGCGGAGAGGAACGCATCGATGGCGTCAAGGGACTAGCGCCTGAAGTCGACGCGGCGTCGCGGACGTGGTGCAGATACGCCCCGACCTCGTCGGTGGAAAACGGCGGCCGCGCATTCTTGACCCGGGGCCAGCCGCGGCCTGGCTCAATCATCGGCACCACTTCGATAGCCAGATTCTGAAGCGGCGCGGTCGCGGCCGTTGCGTAGGTCTTAAGGAGGAGAACGTCCTTCGCGATCGCTCGCCGTACGTCAATACTCGTCAGCGTCGTCTCGGGCCCCGTCGCCTCGACGGCGATTTGCTTCGCTTTTGTGAGGTTCGCCGCCATCATGATAGGGGTAGCTTTTAGGCGCACTTCGTAACCCTTGGCCGTTTTGTAGATGGCGCACTTCTGGTATACAATTAACTTCCGCCAGACGTGCGGCACGCTATCAGACGCCAAGAGCAGTCTCGCGACCCATGTGAAGTCTTCGCCGCACCACGCGGCGACGACCGCAATCGTTCCCGCATCTCTGAAATTCGCATCCGCGTCGAGCGCGTCCTCGGGACTCGCGCAGAGTTGCTCCCCGCGCCTGCCGCGGCCCCAGCAGGGCGCAAGGATTCGCAGGCCGTTCGTCGCTTGCCGGATGCGGCGGACGTCGGCCGCGCGCGGGTCGCTAGGTGCGCCGGCATCGGCCCGTCGTGCGCCATGTCGTAGGCGTGCGTCGTGCCGAACCAGGTCTGCGGAGCCACGCCGCGCTTCGCCGTCCAGTCCATCGCTCGGATTACTGGCCGCAGGCCGCCGTGCACGTGGCCGTGGACGAAGAAGGTCCCATCCAATAAATCGTCGTATGACTTCGCGACATAGTGGAGGTACGCACCTACTTCGTCAGTCGAGAAGGGCGGTCTCGCGTTTTGTACCTGTGTCGCATCGATGGCGTGAATTGACGCCAAGTCGAGAGGACGCCGAGCCGCACGTTCGGGTAGCCTCGCCCAGGCTCCACCATATGGACGACGCGGACGTCTAGCGCCTCGAGAGCGCTTCGCGCATCCCGCTTCAACCGTCCAGCGCCGTGGTACGCGAATAGAGCGTGGCGAACGTCTTCGGGCGTTAGCGTCGCATTGCCCGGTCCCGACGCCCTCAAGTCCCCCAGGCCAGTACGACAAGAACGGCACCTTAATTCTTGGCGAGCGCCCGGCGGACCTGCAGCGGACCCCTTTGCACAAGCAGTTGCGGCGGGCCCTGAACCGCGACCACTTTACATGTTTAAAGACGCTGGGCTACTGGCAGCACTACGCGCTGTATCGGGGCCTCGGGTCTCCGTTGCGATCCCATTTCCGGCTCCGTGATTTAGAACTTTCCGAGAGTCCAAGAAAGACGGACGTGATTATTCACGTGCGTTTATGTAAGACGCAGAACCACTACAAGCTCTACACGTACGAGAATTATTTTAGACACGTCTTCGCGCGGTTGGACAACTGGCGGGGACGGGTCAAGGTCTGCGCCGCGTGCGACGCCGCGCGGCCGGGCGTCGTCCGGGATCTGGTCAAGCACCTCAACGCGACGGTCGTCTCCCGTGCGGAATCTCAAGACGCGACGTCTGCTCGATGGCGTGACCATCTCAGTGTTGAATTCCACTCAGGTCGTCTCGCCAAGGATTCGCGGCGACGGCCGGGGCCGATCCGTTGAGGCGGACTTTGCGTACCTCGCGCGGGCGACGCGGCTCGTCGTCACTGAGTCCACGTACAGCTGGTGGGCAGCCTACGTCGGGCAGGCGACCGAGGTCCACGCGCCGGGCGTCGGGACCGTGCCCGTGCCCGCGGACGAGCGTCGTTACGTCTTCCACGACATCGCCTCCCGAAGGTACTGGGGCCGCTGGGATCCGGCCGCGCGGGAGATTCGGTATCCCGACGCCCGGCGACGCGGAGACGACGACGACGACGCGATCCCGATGGGCTTCGGCGTCGGCCACCCGTCCTTCAAGGCCGCGTTCCCGGCGGCGCCAAGCTGGGATAAGTAGGCAATCACACAAATCCTTACACTAGCAATATCTACACGTTGAACGACTCGCCGCAGCCGCATCTACCTTTTTCATTGGGGTTCGTGAACGTGAAGCCCGTCTCCAAGGCCGACTCCTCGAAGTCCATGACCGTGCCCACGATGTGGAACAGGGCCGGCGGCTCGACCCAGACCGTCGCGCCGTCGGCTTCAACTTTTTCGTGGTCGCTCGGCGGCGGCTCCTCGGCGTAGTTGAGCGTGTAGGACATGCCGTTGCAGCCCCGCCTTTTCACGCCCAGCAGCACGCCGAGGACCTCGGGCTTCGAGGCGCACAAATCGTTTATTCGCTCCGCGGCGGCCGGCGTGATGGTTAACGGTGCCGGGAGCGCGCGGCCGCGCTTCTTTTTTGATGTTGGCGGCGCTGTAGCGGCGGTTGCTGGTCGCGTGCTGAACGCGCGCTCGGCGAGTCGCGCGCTGAAGGGCGCGCGGGCGCCGGGCGAGCCCAGCGCCGCAGTGACGGGCGTCGGGAGGGCTGACCTCGTGCTGAACGGCGCCGCGCCGCCCGGCGCCGCGTTGACCAGCGCCGCAGGGGCCAGTCGTCTCATCGGTGGCGCTGAGCGCCGGACGGCGAGAGCCGCGGTTCGGGCGAACATCCCTCGACACGACAGATGTTTTCGAAAGTCCACGCGTGTCAGCAGGTGGTCTGGGGGCCTAAGGAAGGCGCTTTGCTGTTGCTGTCCAGGCAGAGTGGGGCTAGCTGTAAGACACTAGCAAGCACCCGACAGCCGTAGGAAAGCCACATCCTCCGCAACAACCCGTCCCGAGGACTCGCCGCGACGCCGCAACCGCGTCCCACGAAGGCTGCCCTTGAAGAATTTTGCCAAACCCGCCAGGAAGTCTCCAAAATCTCAGACAGAGCATAGGACAGAGCAAACACGCACATTTACGCACATAGAACTAAAAAAACATGACAAATAAATCGCCACGACTGCCCCGCAAGGCCTTCGCGCTGCCCGGCCCACCGGCGCCGCCGAACTCGCCCGCGCTACTACAAAACAAGCTGCCCACCCCCCCGAAAGACAGCTTCGCCCTGCGCGTCGTCGAGGGCATCGAAGACGCCGCCCTCGTCGAAATCAAATGCGACGCGCCGGCCACGAAGACCGCAATCGAGCTCATGGTCGTCTTGGACATTTCTGGCTCGATGTCGACCGAATGTAAGGTACAAGACGCGTCCGGCCAAGCGCAGAAGCACGGCTTCTCGATTTTGGACGTCTGCAAGCACGCGACGCGGGCGCTGGCAGCGACGCTCGACGCCGACTCGAGACTGGGTCTGATCACCTTCGACAATATCGCGGAGCTGGTCTTGCCGTCGGCGAGCGTCGACGAGGACCACGTAGCGTTCCGGCGTCCGAAACTTCAATCGCGGCGCGCAAGGCTGCTCACAGCAAACCCACAACTTATTTCTTTCCTGAAGAAAATAGTGCAGCCTGTAAGCGCGCCGCTTCGGCTCGACGGCGCGCGCCTCACCGCCGCCCGCGCAGGTCAAACAGCTCCACACGGTCCTCGACGACCTCGCCCCCCGGGGGTGCACGAATTTGTGGGGCGGCCTCGAAAAAGCATTGGGCGAGCTCAACAAGCAGGGGTCGTCGCTGCCCAGGGCCGTCGTGTTGCTGACGGACGGCCTCCCGAATACGAGACCCGAGGGCGGCGAGGTCGAGGCGCTGCGCAAGATGAAGCGACTAGAGAAGGACGTCAGCGACATCACGGTCCACACGTTCGGCTTCGGCTACTCGTTGGACGACGAGGTCCTCGACGGCCTCGCGAGCGAGGCGGGCGGCATCTTCGCCTTCGTGCCCGACGCGGGCATGGTCGGCACGACCTTCACGAACCTGTCGGCGTCGCTCCGGGCGTCAGCCGCGTCGGACGCACTTTTAAATGATCTGCCGCTGGGCGACCTCCGCCGCGGCGAGACGAAACACGCGCTCTTGGCGAACCCCGAGAAGCTTCTCCTGACGGACCGCCAAGGGCAAAACCTAGCCCGCGCGACCGGCGTCGTCCACGTGGCGACCGTCGCCGACCGGCGCTTCGCGGCGGCCGAGCGCTTCCGCATGCAGCTCATCGACGCACTTCGCATCTCGCCGCCTCCAGCTGAGATGGTGAGCTTCCAGCCGGGCGACCGAATAGAGGCCCAGTTCCAGGGCCGCCAGACGTGGTACGCGGGGACCATCTCCAGGGCGACGGCGACGGGCTACGACGTCGACTACGATGATGGAGACAGGGAGCAGAACGTAAGCGCAACGCTCATCCGGAGCGAAGTGACGGACGCCTGGGCGTCGACGCGCCGCGTATGTGCCGAGCTCGCAGTCGAGGCGCGAGAAATGCTCGCCGGGCCCCTCTTCGGGTTGGGGAACGAGCTCGCCGCGGCGGACGCGAGCGCGGCGGTCGCGGTGGCGAAGGCGAGCGGCGCCGGCGCGAGTGATGCGCTGCGGGAGATGGCCCGCGCGGATGCGTGGCGGGACGGCTGGGAGGCGGCCTTAAGACGGGCGCCGCCTCGCTCCGAGCGCCGCATCGCGCTGGCGTTGTCGCTGCCGAAGGGGGCTCCAACGAGCGAGGTCTACGAACTGGCTGGTTTGGTCGGTACCGATGTGGCGGCGAATCGTATCGCGGGAGGCATCATGGATCTCGAAGGCCAAGTCAAGATAGCCACGTCGTCCCAGCGCGAGTGGAAGCGGTGGGGCCGGTACTACTGCCGGTCTCTTGCGTCCGCGCACCGACGCGGGACGTGCCACAACTTTAAGGACCAGAGCGTGCAGCACTACTTCGGCTCGGTCGCGAAGGATCTCCTGGCAGATGCGGATGCCGCCTTCTCAAAGTTACCGCCGCCGAAGCCGTCGAGGGAAGGTTGCGGCGTCGCGTCGGGCGCGGCGATGGCGCGCGCCTACCACTACCGCGGCAACGGCTGTGTCGCTGGCGACTCGTTGGCCCGGCTGTTCGACGGTACGAGGAAGCGCGTTTCCGACGTCGTCAAGGGCGATGTGCTCGTGGACGCGCTGACAAATGGACCGGCGGTCGTCCGGTGCGTGGTCCGGACGCGCATGCTAGATCCAACCCTCTACGCCGTCGGCGACGTCCGCGCGACGGCGTGGCACCCGTGCATGGCGCCAGGCGGCGATCGGTGGAGCTTCCCCGCCGAAGTCACGATGCCAGTCGTCGATCGCGACGTGGCCTACGTTTACAGCTTCCTGTTCGAGGGCCGAGCGACCGGCTACCTCTCGGTCGGCGGGACGGCAGTTATCGGCCTCGGCCACGGCATCACTGATGACTCGGTCGCGGCGCACCCGTTCTATGGGACCGAGCGCGTCGTTGATGCGCTCAAGGACTGTTACGGGTTCTCCGAGGGACGGGTCGACCTGCTGGACGGCGCCTACGTGCGCGCTGCCGGAAATCGCTACGTCTCGGCGATCGACCCCGACCGCGTCGTCGGGCCGATGGCGTCGCGGACCGTCCCCACGATAGCCGTCGAGGCGCCGCTCGTCGCGGCCAGCGCGTGAACGCGCATCTCTCCCTTCCCTCTACCCTGTCCCAAAAAAGAACGCACCTCCTCTCTCCCCTACATGTCCCCAAAGAAGAACGTAAGCTCATGTATAAGTCGTCGACATGTTTAGGCCGCGCGCGATAAGGGGGACATCGGGTAAGGTGATGGGGGGGTCAGACCGGCGACACCGGCTGACCGGCCCCGTCGACGGAGTTGTCCGGCGACGGGTTTAGGGTTTTCTGCACCGCCGCCTTCGACTCCTCGGGCCACGCCGTTTTCGCGGCTTGCGGTGGCGGCGTGATCACCGACGCCTCCTCGCCCGGAGGCTTCTGGTCGTCGGACGGCGAGCGCTCGCGCAGCGTCTCCACGCTGGAAGTGACGTCGGCGGCGGCCGGCAGCGACGACGCCTGCTCCGGCTCCTTGCGCTTCTTGCGCGGCGATTCGGGCAGCGGCGACGAGGACCCGTCGTCGATGGCCGGCAGGCCGCGCGACGACTCGATGGCCAGGACCACCAAATCTAAACCCTCCGGCGGCGCGCCCGTATTTAAGGGTGACGGCGTCGAACGGCGCGGCGCTGGCAGCTGCGCGGGCGACCGCGCGCGGCGATGCGCCCGGCGCCGCGGCGGCGCGTTCATATTGGCGGGCGAGTGGCGCCCGCCGTCGGCGTGCAACGAGCCCGCCCGATCAATAATTTCCATGCCGCGCCGCGCCTCCTGGAGCGCGCGCGCGACGCGGTCGTCCGTGGCCCGGCCGAAGGCGTGCGCGTTGTTCCGGCGGAAGGCGGAGTTCCACCTATTTTTCACCGCATTTTCCGCTCTACCGGGAAGCAGCTCGGCGATCTTCGTCCAGGCGTTGCCCCAGCGCGCTTGGGCCGCCGCCATGACGGCGTCCTCCTCGGGCGTCCAGCCGCCCTTCTTGAGGTTCGGGTCGAGGTGGTTCGTCCAGCGCTCCCTACATTGCTTGCCGATGCGGCCGGGAATGCGCGCGGCGACGTCCATCCACGAGGGCCGCTGGCCGTTGGACAGCATCTCGAGGATGATCGCGTCCTCGTCGGGCGTGAAGGCGCCCTTCACCAAACCCTCTCTCAACACATGCTCCCAGCGGTGCCGGCACTGGTCCGGCGCGCGGCCGTGGCCGCTGAGGTAGCGCGAGCACACGCGCGCCCAGTCGTCCGTGCCCAGAGCGCGCACGCCGGCCCGGAGCTTCTCGTCCTCGCGCTTCGTCCAGCGCCGGCGCTTCGTGTCGTCGTCGTCGAGCAGGGGCTCATCCAAACCGTCCATGGGGTTCATGGCGCCGGCTCCGGCCCCGTGGCACGGGGGGGCGGGTCGTTTGGGCCCGACGCAGGGCCCCGGGTCGTCGGGAGGGGCCTAGGAAGGGCGCGTTGCGTCTTTCGGCCGGGAGGCGCTGCACAAAACTTCGGCCGGGAGGGCCAGGCCGCGCGGCCGCGGGGCTGCCCCGATCGAGTGGGAGGGAGGCGGGAGGGCGCGTTCGCAGCCTGCCGGGCGCTCCAAGTTTGGGGCGCACCAAGCCTCGTCGTACACAGCGCAAGCTCTCCCTTGGAGCGAGTGAGCGCTGGGCCCACTAGCCTCGTGCCCTCGCGCGCGGACGCTTCGGCAGAGTCGCCCCGCCGAGGAGGGGTGCGTCGGAGCCGTTCGGCGCCCGCGGGGAGGCCTCCCGGCTGGGAGCTAGCGCCTGAAAGACACTAGCCTGGAGGCATAGCATCGGCGCCCGCTTGCGCGCATCGCTCGATATAGCAGCAGCAGGCATGGCCGAATCGACCACTGAAGCAGCATTAGTGCAAGCCTTGATCAGTAACACCCCTGAAGCACTCCTGCGGCTGCTCACCTCCAGCAGCACGACGGAGCCCGACGCGGCCGCCGCGGCACTCGTCGAAGCGCTGGGCAAGCAGGACGCCTTGGCCAAGGCCCTGGCGGCGACGACGGCCGCGCGCCGCGCCGTCGCCGCGGACCGCGCCGAGACCGCCGCCGGGTGCTTCGACGGGCGGTTCCGGAGCGAGGTGAGCCGCGCGCTCGTGCGCTTATCAGAAGGCGAGAGCTGTTGCATCGAGAAGATCCAGGACGAAGATGCGAGGGAAGCCCTCGAGCACGTGCTGCGGGGCCTGGGCCTGCGCCCGGCGCCGCGCGACGAGCTCTCGGGCGCGCCGGGCTTCGCCGCCGACGACGCCTGCTCGCGGCGGGCCTGCGCCGCGCTGGCCGCATCGATGCGGCCGGCTGCGGTCGCCGCCCCACCTGTCGCAGCGGAGGCCGCCACTCCGGCGGAGGCCGCGCGCGCGCCGCGGGGCCCCGCCGCGCCAGCGGAGGCCGCGCGCGCGCCGCGCGGGCCCGCCGGGCCGCCGGCGCCGCGCGCGCCGCGCGGCCCCGCGCGGCCGCCGCCCGAGTCGTCGTCGTCGTCGGACGACGACGGCCCCGCGCCCGCGGCGCCGGGCGAGGCGGCGCGCGCGCCGCGGCGGCCGACGAAGCGCGTTAAAATAGAAGAGGACAAGCACGGCGGCTGGACGCGCGCGGCCGACGGCACGAAGGGCGACTGCGACGGGAAGCGCGAGGGCTGGATGCTCACGCCGCCGACGGCCGGCGAACTCACGGCGCTGACGAAGGACGGTTTACCGGCGGCGAAGAGTCGGCTGGGGTCCGGGCGCGGCGCCCTGCCCCAGCCGACGGCGGCCGAGGTCGCCGCCGACGAAGAACGTAGAAGGGCGGCCCGAGCGGCGCGCGGCCCGGCGCTCGTCGAGACGTTCCAGGCCAAGAAGTCTACGGCGCCCGCCCAAAAGCCGGCGAAGTGGACGCGCGACGCCATGGACGCGCCGCAGCGCATGGACGCCAAGGCCGCGCGCGCCGTCATCGAGAAGGCCAAGGGGTTGGACTCGCGCTTCTCGAGCTCGTACCGACAATAAAAAATGTGATGTGTGTACACAGAGTAGGTTTACTTACACGTTCCACCTTTTGATAGCCTCCTTCGCGTGGGTCTCGACGATGGCCTTCGCCTTGTCATTCAGGAAGTCGAACGACGAGTACTGGAGGACCACGGGCACGCGCTTGCCTTCCGCATCTAGTACGTACCCGTCCTCCGTTTTGATCTTCTCCTTGGCGAGTCTCGTTTGGCCGGCGACAAAAACCTGGCCCGTGTTGTAGGCCGCGATGCGAAAGAGGTCCCGAGGCAATTTCGAGAACGCGACGACGTTGTGGTGGCCCTGGTCCGCGCTGAGCGACGTCGCGCAGGTCTTGGACTTCGGGAAGTAGGCCTCGACCTGTGTGGAAATCAAAATTTTACGGCGCGTTCGAATCGTCGCGTCGACCGCCACGCCATCGACGCGACGCCTGCTCGATGGCGTGGCGATGCCGGTTCCTCACCGCTCGACGGAGCCAGCACGGCCGCGTCATCGCCGAGAGATGCACCCGACACACTGGTTGATTTCCACACAGGCCTCGACGTGGAACAACAACAGCCCGAGGTAGCTCTTGACCGCGCTGCCCGCGCCGAGCAGAGCCTCCGCCGTGAGCGCTGGCGTCTCATCATTGACGAACTCTTCCAATTTGCCCAATCCATAACACTCGTGGATCGCATTCATGGTGTAGACTTGGCGCAGCAACGGCCGCGCCGGGTGCTCCCCAAACATCACGAGCTTCTTCTCTTCAATTAACTCGGAGAACGGCGGCGGCGAGAAGGGGTCGCGCTGGAAGAACGTATCTGCAAAGGACGTCCAGAGCACGGCGTCGTAGGGCTCGTGCCGTTCGAGGTAGTCCCGGAAGTAGCGGAACCGCGCGAGGGACACGGGCACGGGGCCCCAGGCCGCGTCCGCAACGCACGTCCGCTTCGGGTCGCTCGGGCAGGGCATTGTATGCTCGACGGTGACGACGTCGACGGCCTCCCGCAGCCACGGCAGCGTGTCCTCCCGGACGAAGAGGGCGGCGTCGCCCTTATAATTCGCCTCGAGCCGCAGCGAGTAGACGAACCTCTGGAAGTCGAGGTGCGTCGCATCGACGGCGCAGGCCATGACGAGGTGGCGGCGCGCCGTTGGCGATGGCGCGCTGCCGCGGAGCGCCGGGGACGGCTCCTCGTGGTGCCGGAGCGCCTCGGTCAGCCGCGCGACCTCGGCCTTCGTGGAGGAGAGCTCGCCGCTGACGCCGACGTGCACTATTAACAAAAGTCCGGCGACGAGCGCGGTGGTCAAAACGTACGCCCACGGCGGGCGGCCCCGGGGCGGCGCCGCGAATTTTGGCGACCCCGGGGGCCCCTTCGGGCTCAGCCGCCGGCCCCAGAAGATCGGCCGGCGGTCGCGCGGACTCTTGCCCGCCGGATCATCATCGTAGTTCAGGCCCGGCGTCGCCGGCGAGTCCGGCTCGATGCTCAGAGTCCGCAGGAACGCCGGGCGCTGCGTCACGATCGATTCCTGGCTGATGGAGCGCTTCATGGCGCGCCGAGTCCCTCGCGCGGCGCGTACGGAAAATAAAGCCCAGTCTGGGAATTTGGCTCTCTGTTAATGAGAGTGCGCTGAACGCCTATTTTTTTCGGCGCGTGGCGGCAAGGTAAGAATGTTGGTTCTAACCCGCGCGAGAAATTGATCAAACTCGCGCGCGCCGCCGGTGATTTGGGTCCCCGAGCGGCGCACAAAACCCGTGAGCATTTGGAAGCGCCCTCACGGTCCCATACAGTTCCAAAGACCTCTCCGCAGCAAGATTCCCTCCCTCGACACGTCGCGAACCTAGTAGCTTTGAAAGCCCTCTGCCAAGCCGCAGCGCGTCGAGGAGCTGCCCGCTGCCGGCGCGACCGTCGCCCGGAGCACGCATACGGCTCGCCCGCACGCCGTCGGGCAGCCTCAGTAAAGCGAGGACACCGGCCACGCCTTCGTGGTGGAGCCGCAGCGCCCACACCATCCCGGAGGCAGCCATGGCCGACGCCTCCCAGCGCACGGAGGGCGCCGCGCCGGCGCGACACAAGGTCGCCTGGGACGTCAACCGCATGGAGGCCCAACGGAGGATGGTCATTGCGGAGCCCCTCTGGGTCACGTCCAGTCGCACAACACATGTAGATGTGATGTGCACGTCGAATACGGTGAGGCGGTATGTGGCCCCCGGTGAAAAAGAACGGCAACAAAGCAAGTCCAAAGCGCGGTGCCGCTTGCCCTACGCGTCGAACGCGTCGGCCGCTTCGGTCCAGCGGAACCCGGGCACGGCGACGCCGACGCAGCGACTCATGGACGAGATCGCGCGCAAGAAGATGAACGAGGCGATGCATGAAGAAAGGCGGCTGTTCATGCAACGCTTGGTCGAGGAGCGCGATGCCAAAGCAGAAAGGGAGTTTTCGGGAGCTACGGCACTGCAGGCGGCCTGGCGCGGGGCGTCGGTGCGAAGGATCGCGGATGAAGAAATCGAACGGCCCAAAAGAGGTGGGCAGAGGCCGGAGTCCGACGAGGAGCGGCGCGCGAGGTTGAGGGCAGAAAAGCTCAAGCTTGATGACGAGATCCGGGCGGAACTCGTACAGTTAGCGGAGAAGGCGGGTCTCGCACCGGTGGTGAACGTCTCGTTGGATAACGCGAAGATGACGAAATACAAGCAGAAGCTCGCCGAGGAGAAGGAGGCGCGACGGGTCGAAGCCGCGAGGGTCATCCAGGAGCGAGCTCGCGTGAGGCAGGCGAAGCTTAGGGCATTGGGCGTCATCGGCACCATACAATCCTACACGCAGGAGGAGCAGGCCGTCGTCATCCAGAAGGAGTGGAAGAAGCATCTGATGCGGGGCTGGCACCAGGGGCGCAAGGAGGAAGCCGCCGCGTTGATTGTGCAGAGTCGGTGGCGGCGCATGCAGACCATGCATAGATTTAGAGACATATCGAGGACGATCCTGAAGAACAGGCGGGAGGAGGGGGCGGCGCTCCGGGTGCAGTGCGCCTACAGAAGGAGAGCGTCGCAGTTGCACGTCGGCGGTCTCGCGCGGGCCATGATTCGGACGCACCACGCGGCGGTGCGCTTCAACCACGACCGCGAGGACTTCACGCAGCACCTGCAGTGGCAGGACGACCACCGGGCGGGAAAATGGGACAAGAAAATCGCAAAAACGGACGCCGAAAAACTCAAAGACCAATGGACGGCCGAGTCGAGCGGTGGTGGTGGGGGGCAGTAACGTCTCTCTACGTTACCTATTCCCCCTCGCCGTCGTCGCCTCCGAGCGAACACTCGGGGCGACGGCGTATGAGGGGCGTAGGGAGGCTTAGGGAGGCGTCGGCCGGGTGGCTAGGCGGCCTAGCTCTAAGCAAAGCAACTATATATGTACGTCGCGGCCTGGTTATCGGGACTAGGACGTCTTCCGTGAAGAAAACCCGCCTAACAGCTTGCTAGTGTCTTACATGCCGCTAGCCTGCGCGGGCTCGCTTTGCTCACGCGCCAATCTACACGGCTACGAGCCCGACGCAGCGCGAGATCAGCGTTCGCAGTCCTGTCCGAGTCACTTGGTCCCCAGAGGAGGCGAGCCCGGTCGCGCGCCGTGGCAAATTTGTAACCAGTAGCGAGAGGGTAGCTCTCTTAAACGCCATGGCGACCTTCACCAGCACAAAGCCCTCGGAGGAAGAAACGAACAAGGTCTATGATCGGCAGATTAGGTTGTGGGGCGCCGACGCGCAGCGCCGCATCCAGGCGAGCCGCGTCCTCTTCCTCGGCCTCGGGCCCGCGAACGTGGAGCTCTGCAAGAACCTTGTATTGGCCGGCTTCTCGGCGACGGTTGCCGACCATCGGAAGGTCGACGCGGCGTCGCTGGGCTACAACTTCTTTGCGGATGCCGAGAGCATCGGCAAGGGCGTCGGAGAGGCGTCTGTGGAGAACATTGCGGAGCTCAACCCCTTCGCGGACGTGAAGATTGGTTCTACTTCTTCTTGCAGCGATGCAGCAACGGCGGAGAAGCTGGTGGAGGGTCATGGGGTGGTCATCGTCGACGTGCCTTGTACTAGAGGTAGTGAGGAGGAAAGGAAATTGATTAATGAGGCCTGCCGCAAGAGTGGCGCGAAGTTCCTGGCCGTGCGCTGCTCGGGGGACGGCGCGGCGGCTTTTTTAGATTTAGGCGCGGAGCACACGTACGTGGTCGAAACGGGAGAGGGGGCCAAGAAAACAACATCAGCACCGCAAAAAGCCTCGTACTGTTCGTATGCCGACGCTGTCGGTGTGGCCTGGGACAGCGTAAAGAACAAGAAGATGGCGCAGCCGCCAACACCGTTTCTGTTGGATCGGCTCGACGCGCTCTTCGCGGACCGTCCTACCTCAAAGAAGCGGTCAAGAGACGAAGGCGACTTCGTGGCCTTCGCGCGGCGGGAGCTGGCGGCGCGGAGCTTAGGGTTGGACGACACGATACTGGCGCGCCACGCGCGCGTCGCGGGGAAATGTCCGGCCCATATCGCCGCGGTCGTCGGCGGCGTCCTCGGCCAGGAGGTCGTCAAGGCCGTGTCCGGCCGGGGCGCGCCGACGAACAACGTCTTCGCGTTCGACGCGGCGACGGGCTCGGGGACGGCTTTGTTCGCGTCGCCGGTCGAGCGCGCAGCGGCGCCGAAGGCGGCGGTTCCGGTGGACGCGATCGAGCTCTGATCGTGTTCTGGGGGCGTAACTAGTGTGAAATGCGAACCCCCCCCCTCCAAGCTCTTACCCTAGCCCCTCTAGCCCCGCTACAAAGCACGCCACAGGAATCAGGAAAACCCGTTTTGATGTCAGTGACTTTGTCTCTCGCGACTCCGACGCGCGACGTGCGAGCACGCGAGTCTCACTGGCGTTTCATATGTTCTAAACCAAACTCGTGCGCCCAATAACTGTCACGCATCATCACCATTGCTGTAACATCACTAGCATTTTTTTCCTGCAAGCACCATGAGCGAGAAAGTGGCGTCGACGCCGAAGCCCGACGAGGAGTCGACGGCCGTCAAACGCGCGCTCCTCTTCATGTACTGGGTCGCCGCCCTGCTCGGCTCCGACTACGTCTTCACGCTCTCGTCCGGCCCCAACTACTTCACGCGCATCGACACGGGCGGCGCCTTCGACATGCGTGACAGCGAGCCGACGAAGGCGGCGAACACGCAGTTCTCGAACGCCTGGACGGTCTGGGCGGCGGGCCAGTTCGTCGGCAGCGTGCTGAGCAGGGCGCTCTCGGGCGCGCTGGGCTGGCGGCCCGCCCTGTTCGTCTACGTCGTCCTGATGCTCGCGGGGAACTTGATGTACGTCCTCGCGGACCCGAGCGTCGCGGGCTCGATACGACTGGCCATCGCGGGAAAATTCGTCGACGGCCTGGGCTGCGGGGCGACGGCGCTCGGCATCGGCTACATCCCGACCGTGTCGGCGCACCCGAAGGTCGCCTCGTGGCGCATGTCGACCTTCCGGCTGTTCGTTAGCGTTGGCATGGTCGCGGCGACGGGTAGCTCTATTGGCCTCGGCCACGCACGGTTCTCGGCCGGCGTCCAGTACAACCCGGGTAATAGTCCCGCGGCGGTCCAGGCGCTCGCGTCCCTGGTGACGCTTCCCTGTGTCTGGGCGCTCGTCGTCGAGCCGGCCGGCGCGCGAACCAAGCGGTCGCTCAACCCCTTCGCGGGCTGGCGCGAGACCGGCGTGTGGACGCGGCAGACGTGCACCTGGCTGGTCTTCGTATTTTGCTACGGTCTCGCGACGTCGGCGGCGAACTACTTCGGACCGGTCTTCCTGGCCGAGCAGCGCTGGCACCAACCCAAGATCTCCCTCTGGCTCTTTCTCTTCCAGGTCGCCGGCCTCGGGAGCGGACTGGTCGCCGAGGTCTTGCTGGAGCGGACGCCCCTCGAGCACTACGACTGCATCGCCGCCGGCTCGGCGGCCGTCGCGGTAGGCCTCGGCCTGATGCTCGTCGGCCAGTCGCGGCCGTCGATGACTTACGTCGAGACCTACTTCCTCGCGGGCTACCTCACGCTCGCGGGCGCGTCGACGGTATTCTCGATGGGCCTCTCGCCGGCCTATAAGGGAATCCTCCCGAAGACCGCCTTTGCGACGATGATGTCCGCGTACAAGGCGAGCGTCGACGTTGGGAAGATCCCCGGCCCGCGCTGGTCGAACTTCGTCCAGCAGCACCTCGACAACGAGTACATCGCCTACGTGCCGCTCATCGTCGCCTTCTCCCTCATTGCGGCCTTCGTCGTCGCCGGCCGGCCGTTCCTCACGAGGCCCTACGCGGCGACGACCAAGGTCGGCGCGGCGGAGTCGTGCTAGACGCGTCATTCTCCCACTACCATTCCAGAACTCTCGAGTACTTGTATTATATAAATCTTTAAACTCGAGGCAGGGGAAAATTAGTGTGAACAGGGGAAGTCTAACGGGGGCTCCGAGTACGACATGAACTTCCTATCTTCATGGCAGTAAAGAATAGTTCAACAGCAACGTTGTTCCCAATGTGTCGTTTTTGGATTCATATTCCATTCATTTTTATCTTTCCGGCAATAATTTTTCTATAATGCTAAACCAAATCCTTTTGTATCACATTGTCGTGCTTCCATTTCTGAAGTATCATTCTTATTCTCATTATAATGCATGCTGATACAAGCCAAAAAAATAAAACAAAAGAACACATATTCCAATTTCACCCGAATACATATTTAGTAAATCATGACGCGGCGGCGGTGGGTTTTGCATGACTTGAGTAGTAGATTCATTTGCCTCAATCGCACCGTCCTTCTTCGCCTTGTCGACATTCGCGCCTTTCTCCAGCAACAGTCGCGCCACATCGATGTGGCCTTTCTCGCAGGCGATGTACAGCGGCGTCACACCGTTTTCATTCGCCTTATCGACCTCCGCGCCGTTGTCCAGCAGCAGCCGCGCAGTGTCAACGTGGCCGTTCTGGCAGGCGATGTATAGCGGCGTCTGACAGTTTTCATTCGCCTTATCGACCTCCGCTACAGCGTCTGCTCTTGTGTCTGTTGCTGCTGCTGTTTCTGTTGCTGCTGCTGTTGCTGCTGCTGCTGCTGTTTCTATGCACCTGTAGACGATTATGCCGACGAGAATCCAAAGGAACGCGACGACGCCAGTTCCAGGGGGGGCAGCGGCCATGAGGCCGGGGATCGCGACCCAGCAGAGGCCCACGCGCACAATAAGCCAGACGCCAGGGCCGAGCAGCAAGCTGAATCCTATGGCCAGAAAGGCGTAGCTGAGCAGTCCCTCCTTGAAGGGTCCTGCCATATGTTCCCGCGTCCACGGCAGGCAGTAATCGCACGGCAGGCAGTAATCGCCGCCGTCGCACGCGCACACGCGTCCGTCGTTGCCGTAGCACCGCGAGCCGCGCCAGCCCTCGTGCACGGCGAGCGTGTACTCCCCGACGTCCTCGAGGCACTCGAGCTCGTCGAAGTCGCCGTCAGGATCTGCGCCCTGGCAGGAGCATTCCATCGACGTTTGATGCATCGAAGCGCAATACGACGTTTTTCCGGGCTCGTTGAGATCCTGGCACCTGCTCCAACACTCACCGATGTCAGCGACCGTGCCGACGTCTTCGTCGAAATCACCTCCTCTGCATTTTCCCGAGTTCGCGAATGCTTCGTATGGGTAGTCGCCAGGGAACTCGGGCCAATCGTTAGAACATACGCCCTGCACTTTGGACAACCACCTTCTCCACCTAAAGAGGCGGACCCGGCTCTCGGGGTCGATGACGCCCAGGCATAAGCGCGGGTGGTTGACCAGGCAGATCGACCCGTCCGAGTTGACGCGGAAGTCGCGGCCGCCGCCGTGGAGGTACGTGCGGTCGTCGCTTCCGCCGCCGACCCAATTGACCGCGGTCCCCTCGTGAAACTTCCAAAAGGCCACGTCAAGCACTAGGTTCGCGTCGACCCGCTTCAGAAACTTTCCCTGGACCAGTTGAACGGAGCACGCGTCTCGCTCCGCCACACATTTTGATTCTGTGTATCTCCACTCCTGGAATCTTCGTTCTTCAGGGTACATCGTCCCAATTCCATTCCCGGGGTGCGACGCGTCGACAGTCAAGGGCGCCGCGCTCCCGGCCTGCAGGGCTTGCCAGTGGTCGAAGCGGAGCACGTTCGGGCTGCCCCGTCGAACGAGCACCAACCTCGAATCGATGATCTTGGGCTGCACCGACGAGATGATGCCCAAGGCGCCGGACTCGTCGTCCTCGAACCCGTCCCAGTCCTTGCCAAAATCAGACACGACGTAAAAGTAGGTGAGCCGCTTCCATGGATGCTCGCTCGCGTCGAGGCCCCAGGCGGGATACTCGATCTGGTACTTGCGCGGACCGATATTGGCCCAGGCGTTCTCGTCCTTGCCTCGCGCGCCGTCGCGGCGGCCCGTTTCCTGGTCGCCCGGGCTCGGCGTGATCGGCGTCCACTGATCGTAGCCGACATCGACGCCTGCGGCTCTTAGCTCCGCGGTCGTGGGCAGGCGCCCGCCCTCTTGCTTCGCCCGCGCGCGGTAGTCGTACCACGACATAACACGACCAACCTCTACCTTCCTCAGGCTGCCGCCGGAACCCTCCCCGGGTTCCTTCGGCGCCACCTCGCTGCCGTCGGCCGACCCGCCGCCGCCGCCCCGACCGCCCCAGATGTAGAACGTGTTCGAGTACCCCGGAGACGGCTCGCAGTGGCCGGCGGTGAGCTGGTACGGGAACTTTTTCAGAGCCGCGTGGTCGAAGCTGCCCACGGAGATGGCCGAGTAGCCCTTGCGCTCGACGATGCGCTGGAGGTCCTCGATGGAGTGCTCCTCGCGCCAGTTGTGGATGATTTCGACGTCGCCTTGATAGGCCATGTCGATGTCCTCGTGCGCCGACCATCCAGGCCGAAGGTTACCAATCTTCGATACGACGCCGAGCCGCAGATGCGTCGCGGTGCGCGGCCCGATCGTGCCGTCGGCATAAAGGACAAAGTCTCGTCCGGCCGCGTCCTGCGACATCCGCGTCGGTCCTCCCGGATTACCTTCGCACGCCTGGACCAGAACGAGGTGTCGGCCCTCGTGAAGCTGCCACATCGAAACGTCGAAGGCGAACTCGCCTTGTCCCCCCTCCCAGACGATATAGGGCCCGTCGAGCTTGACGCGCAGCGGGCGCAGCTTTTCGCTCACGCCGAGGTCAATGTAATCCCAGTGGCCCCAGGCATTCCGCGGCTGCGACCAGTAGAGCCCAACGTTCTTGCCGTTCGCCGTCAGCGGCGCCTCGCCTCCCGCGCGCAGCGTCGCCGCGTTGTCGAAGTGCAGCGCATCGTCCGAGCCCGCGGCGACCAACTTGAGGCGCGGCGCGCCGTCGAGCGCTTCCCGGAGCCCGCCGCTCGCCGCCCCGGGTTCCTCCGCAAATGACGTGACCGGCACCGCGCCCGCCCCCTTCCGGTGGACGAGTTCCCCGTAAAAGTCGACGCCGCTGCAGCAGAGATGGTTCGGGTGGCCGCGGTTCCGAATGCGAAAATACGAGAAGTGTTCCTCGGCCTCGAGCGGCCACCCGCCCGCCTGGGTATTGGTGACGCTCCCATCGTCGTCGTCGTGCTCGCGGAGCGGCGTCCAGTTCTGGCCGTCGGCGGAGGCTTCGAGCGTCCAGGTCCTCGGATGATTGCCTCCCCCGCCCATGTCGCCGCGGTAGACGTAGTAGGTCGGCCGCAGCGCGTGGTCGACCAGCCGTATCGAGAACCAGGCGCCCGGCGCCCCGAGGCTCCACTGCGTCGCGTGGTCGCCCGAGAAGTCGCCCTCCGCCGCGAGAGTCATGCGCGCTGCATTTTCGCGGTCGCCCGTCCGGTGGCCCGTCGAGCGCGAGTAGTAGTTCGCGGCGTCCGCCGAAAAGTCGACCTTGACGCCGCTGCCCAAATATTGGACGACGCCCAAGCCGTCGAAGCGGTTGCCGTCGAGTATATCGTATTCAAACCACCCCGACCCGCCGCCTGCCAACGCCTCGCGAGCCAATCGCTGCGCCTCCTTGCTGGGCTCTTCGGGCTCCGACTTGCTGGGCCCACAGTGGGAGCCCGCGCAATGCTCGCCTCCGACCCATTGCCCCATGTTCTGCGCGACCCCGCATCCGGCCAGGGCCAGGAGCGCGAGGGCGCCGCGCCGGCGCGAGGCGGGCTTCATCCTGGATGAACGGGCGCGTCGGCCGCCTCCAGTGGCGCTGCCCTGGGAGCACAAACTTCGCTGGGGCCTGCCGGGCGGGCGCTTCGCAGCAGGCAGCGCAGACCGATCACGTGTAGAGATGGCGCCACTTAACGCGCGCTGCCCCTCCGTCTCCGCACCGCAGTCAGTGCGCGCAGAGCAACAAGCCTGGGCAGCCTCGCGCGCAGTGCGCGCGGGATTGTTGGAGTCCGCGCGGGCGGCGCCCCTGAAAGAGATCTGTCGGGGCGACGCAAGCGAGCGGTCTCCCTGCGAATACTGCTCTCACGTTGCTAGCGGCTGTAAGACACTAGAAAAGCAGGCAAACAACTTGTCAGACTTGGCAGCTGTTGCCCCGTCTTAAGGGCAATTGTTTGGTGCCATCTACGAGCATAAATACAAAAACGTAGAATCGTAGAATCGTGCGATGCCTGCATCCACACCGGCCGCAAAACCGGCATCGGCATCACCAAAACCGGCAGCCGCCGCCGTCAACCAGCGCTGGCACGTCCTCGCGAGCCGGCCCGAGCCCAACACCAGTAAAATCCAAGAGCTGCGCGAGGAACTGAGGCGTGAAGCCGACCTGGGCCTCACCTACGAGCGCTGGGCCTGGTACCTCGATGATGACGCCGTCCTGGACCGCTTCCTAGTAGCCAGGGACGACAATGTCCAAAAAGCAAGTCGACTCATCCGAGACGCGCTGGCCTGGCGCCTTCGGAGGAGACCGCACGTCCTGGACTACGCGGAACTGGATCGGGAGTGCGCCACTGGTAAGTTGAGGGTGGCGCCCTCACTCGATAGGTTTGGCCGGCCCGTGGTCATTTTTGATAATAGCGTCCAAAATACGAAAGACGCGGGCGGCCAATTACGCGCGTTAGCGTTCGTCTTAGAGCACGCGCTGCGACGGTGCGACGGTTCTCAAGTGAGAAAGTACGTGATCTTCCTCCACCTGAATGATTTCTCACTGCGGAACAACCCGTCCTGGGCCGTCACGAAGGAGACGATGCGGATGTTGACGTGTTGTTTTGCCGAGTGCTGCGGCCACATTATTTTACATAATGCGCCGTCTGTTTTTTCAGTGGCTTATCGGCTCGTGAAGCCTCTGATCGACCCGAAGACGGCCACCAAAATATTATTTGTTACGGATAAAGATGAGGATAAAATGACCGAGTTAATTGGACCGGACTGGCGGGCCATCACGGGCGCCGGACAAACTCGTTTAGATAAATGTTCACCGGGGTATGATCATAGTGTGCAATGGCCGATCACGCTGGAGCATGATAGGGCGTGGCGCGAACGGACGGGAAATACGGGCCCGCTGTCCCATGAATTCACCGGCTATTCTGATGACGAGCCGGCGTCGCCTTTACAAACTGCTTTAGCTCGCAGCGTCGTCACGCCGTCGCCCATCAAACGGGAGGAGGACCCCCTCGACGTCGAGGTCCTGGGCGGCCCGTCATCGCCGAAGGCGTGTCAAGGGCCGGAGTCGCCGTTGTACGACCACGCCCGCGCCTTCGAAACGCCTCCCCGTTGGCGCGGGAGCGCCGCGATACTGGGCGTCGCGTGCTGCGTCGGCGGTATGGCGTACCACGGCTCGGTGGACACGCCGCGGCGGCCCGCGTAAAATTGTTTGTATATCTCAACAGACATTATTACGAAGAAAACTAGCGCGGCGGCGGCGGCGGCAGCGATAACGACGCCATCGCCGCGACGGGCGGCTCCGGCACGGGAGCGAGGCCGTCGTAGTCGGCGATCTGGGCGCGCAGCGACGCCAGCGCCTTTTCAAGATCCTCGGCCGTCGTGCCGTAGCGCTCGTAGTGGTGGACGTAGGCGCGGTACTCGAGCATGGCGCTGCATCGCGATTCCACATGCCTCAAAATAGGTAACACAGAAGACGAATTGGCGAGGAAGTAACATGACCGCGGCGCCGTCCGGCACGCGTTCTGTGAAGTGCCGAATTTGAGGCCGGGGGCGCCCTTTGGTATACGTATATCTCTCGCGAAGCGACTTTCCTCCATCTGCGTGGCGTCGGCGCCCCGTCCCACGACGAGTCCCGCGCAGACCCAGGCTCGCGCGGGCGGCGGTCGATCCAGAGGCGGCTTCTCGTCGGCCCGCAGAATCGGCTCGGCCAGGAGCTTGGCTCTTCTGGTAAGTTCGCCGCAGACGCCGGGCCACAAATTCTGGTCGAAGGCCGCGTTCTGGGCCCGCTCGTACAAGGGCGCAGCATACGGTGTCACGTACCTCAGTCGCCCGGCGCAGCAGTGGCTCAATGTATATCCTAGGCCTTTGCGCTGACCCTCAATGGCGTAGGGGAGCAAATTACCGGCCAATAAAGTTGCGAAGACGTCGTTCAACTGGTCAAAAGTAGGTCTATCTATCCGGAAAACATTCGTGCACATCTGCTTCGAGAGCTCGTTCGACAGTAAACACAAACCGCCGCCTCTCCGCTTCGCGTCCTTGCTCAAGTGATTCAATGTCAAAGTGGCGTTGTAGGACCCGACCGCGACGTCGCCTTGTCTGTCTGGCAGCACGACGCAATGCAAGGGTCGGATCTTCGGATTGTCGTCGGAAAAGCAGCTGTGGAAGGCACATCCTAGACCACTCCCAGTACCACCCGCGCCCGCGGCGAACGACAGCAACGCGTCGACTCGATCGCTCCGCTCCATCTCCCTTCGAACGACATCCGCCGCTCGGTTCACGCCCTCCTTCTCCGACGAAAAGCCCTTGGCCCAATTGTTCGCGCAGCCCCGCAACCCCGCGTCGCACAGAACGCGGTTCGCGGCGCCATACACCCACCGGCAGCCGTCCCGATCGCCGCCCTCGACCTCGCCCACTACTCGAGGTTCCGTATCCACAAGAACCGCGCGTGCGACGCGCTCGCCCGACTTGCCTTGCCGGAAGAAGTACGCCGCGTCGGCCTCGTGCCGGGCCTCGGCGTTCAGCCTATCTAAAACGCAAGCTCCGAGCTGCGTGCCGCACTGGCCGATCTGCACGGTGACGCAGGAGGCGGGCATCCCTTTTTTTGTTGTATCGCGTCGGTGCGTAGACTAGCCGCCGCGCCGCGCGTGTGCTGCTGGCAGAGGAGGCTGGAGCCTAGTCCGCAGGCGTGGAGATTTGTATCAGCGATGCGCGCAGCTGTGCGCGGGCGTCCTTTGGCGCCTTCCTGGAGCACGGATTCGTGCGTTACTGGTGCTTTTTTTTTGAGTGCCGCGGCTCGAGTCGTGCTAGCGTCATGTAAGACACTAGCAAGCAGCAGCGCTCGCACGGCCAGTAGACCACTTTCCCGCAGCGATGGCAGCTTCTGTGGCCGTCGCGGATGTGCCAGGACCCGGCGCGACGAGTTCGAGCATCCCTGTGGCCAACCCGGTCGACCTCAGCACTCTGGACATCTCCAATGGATCCGACGCAGCTCTAGCCGCCCAGTTCGAGCAGGACGGCTTCTGCGTCGCGCCGGGCGTCGCCGACGCATCACAGCTCGAAGCCTGCCGCGCGGCGGCGATGGAGGCGCTCGACGAGTGCAAGGCGCGCGATCCCGGCATGGGTGTGGGCCAGAGGGCCGGCTACCGAGAGATCGTGCAGCGCATGCCGGGGCGCTACGAGATGCGTCATGGGCTGGACCGGGAACCCTTATTGAACTTGAGGCGGCGCGTCGAGAAGTCATTGGCGTTTGAAACGGCGCGGCGGATCTTGCGGGATGAATTACGGATATTGGGCTGTTCGGTGGTCATAGCCGAGCGAGACTGCGCGGCCCAGGCCTGGCACGTGGACGGGGCTCATTTATCTCCGACAGAACACAAGCCGGCCCATGTGTTGAATATCTTCGTTCCTTTGGTGGACGTGACGCGAGGCGGAGGGACGGAGATAAAACCCGGGAGCCATTTTCTAACTAGAAATCTCGCGAAGCAGATGCTCCTGGCGCGCATCAAGAAGACGCTGCGGCCGCCCGTCGTGCCTCTTGTCACACCTGGAGACGCGTTGCTCTTCGACTACCGCGTCCTGCACCGCGGCACTTTGAACAACACGGGCGGCGCGAGGCCCGTCTTCGTGCTGACGGTCGCGAAGCCCTGGTTCCGGGACCTCGTGAACTTTCCCAAGCGGGCGCTGTTTCCAGAGGTCGACGCCGTCGACGCGACGACCTAACTATCAATTTTGCTTAAACACAACGTCCACGCGGAGCCACTCTCCCGCGTCCTCTTCCGGCGCCACCGCGATAGAAGCCCCCTCAGAAGATATGGAGGCGAAGCTCGCATGCTCGTGCACCGGCGGACAAGACAGCTCCACGCCGTCCGGCGAGATGGCCACGGACGCGACCGCCGCCCGAGACCACCTCCGATACTGCGCCTCACTGTCAAAGACCCCCGTCCAGTGGTCCCTTGCTCGATCGTTCGACACCGCCAGACAATTATAAGTTGTCCCCAGAATCCAGTACAAGTCGTCGTGGCACGCGCGAGGCACCGCATACAACATGCCCCGCATGCGCCACTCCTCCAACAACGCGATCTCCTCCGCTTCCAGAGCCTGCTCGGCCTCCTGGCTCGGCAGAGGCGTCGCGAACTTCGAGTGGTTCGGCACGACGGCCTCGCAGTACTTCGCCGGTAGCGTGACGAGGACGCGGTGGCCCCGCGCCTCGAGCACGTCCACCACAGCCTTGATCTGCAGCGGCCGGAACCGGCCCCCGTCGTAGTTCTGATTTAGGTACGCGACGTTCGGCCCGTCCACGACCGCCGTGAAGCGCCAGGGGTGGTCCCTGAGAAAGCCGTCGAACTTTTCGAGCTCGTTTTTGTCTCTTTCGGAAGATTGTGATGCCGCGTCGAAGAGGCCTTGTCGGACACTCGCGAGTTCCGTCGTTGTCAAACCGGCGCCGGGGAGTTGTAAGTTACCTAGTTTGCCGTTTGTTACGTGCATAAAAGAGCCACCTGCCCGTTGCTGTATGGCCTCGAGCTGTTTTCTATTCAAACAAACATCACCTAGACTTCCGAGGAACGTAGCTAACGTATGGTCATCATCAATAGCGGCAACAGCAGCTACAATCAACTCGCCCGACGGCCGCACGCTTCTAGAAACCATCTCGCGCCACACTCGGAGCGCGTCCTCGACGCGGCCCGATGAAAATAAACAGTTGAGGACCGGCGCGTAGGTCCGTAACTTCGGCGTCCAGTCCGTACCTCCTCTCAACGCCTCAAGGGCTTTGTCGCCGTCGCCATTCAGGGCGTGGGCCTTGGCCAGGGCCGTCCTTGATGCTTCAGTGGGCTCGACGGACAAAACGCGCATGTCCTCGAAGACACTCGCACAAGCGTCGCCGTCGGCGCGCTTCGCGAGGCCGTTCAAAATGCCATTGTAGCAGTTCGTCGGCAATCGAGCGCGCGCGCGCCGCGCGTGCTGGTAGGCCTGGAGCGCGGACGGCCAGTCGTCGCGCTTGATCGCCTGGTAGATGTCGCGCGCGTAGTCGTCCGGTTTTTGTGGAACGGGCTGCTTGCGCTGGAGGACGACCTTCTGCGTCTTGGGCCGGACGCTCGGGAAGGAGACGGCCGCAGCGCAGGCGGCGACGATGAGGCCTGCCCAGCGCCGCATGGTTTCTACGAGGGCCCAAAGCGCGTCCGTTTTCGATCGCTGCGGCTACCGCTGCGGGTGTTGTGTTGCAGCGATCGCTCTATATGCCTGGGCGCGCCGGACGTCGAGCGCCGCTGCACCTTGGTGCCACTGCCTCTGGTGCACTGAGGGGCTGAGCTATAGCAGTGAAGGCGATCCCGCCCTGCGGTCCCGGAGGCTTCCTTCAACACGCAAACAGCTCGCGCGGCAGCTCGCTCGAGACTAGCTAGCCAAAGAGGCACTAGCTTTTAGCTTGCTCCATTGCTACAGCTTCCTCGCGCGTCGCAGGGGCACAGCGCCGACCTTCTGAACGCGCCAGACCCTTGCGGAGACATATATCAACCTTCTCGAGAAGTCTTGGCCCGCGCCGCGCCGCCGCGCCGCAGCTCAAGGCCAAACCAGCCCCTCACTGCAAAACTTGCACAGCGACGCGCGTTGTCGCCGCGCGCCGCCGAGACGCCCGCGAAGGCACCGGCGACGAACACCGGAGCCCGTAAAAATGGCCTCCATCTTCCCCCGCTGGAAGCTGGCCCTGGAGCGCTTCGGCTGGCGCGGCTGCTGGGACCAGATGTTCGCCATGGGGACCGTGAAAATTGGCGGCGTCAAAATTGGGGAAGATGTGCACGGAAACACTTATTGGGAGGACCGGAACGAGAAGCACTGCCAGCACCGCTGGGTCCAGTACAAGAACACCTGGGACTTCGACGCGGCCATGGTGCCGCCGTCGTGGCACGGCTGGCTCTGCCACATGACCGACGAGCCGGGCCCGAACTCTGCCGCTTTCCTGGAGGACAAACTCAAGTCAGTAGCTCAGCTCGACACGCACGACGACGGGCCCTACACGTCGCACTTGGGACGATCTCCCTACAAGGAGGAAGAGCATTGGATGACCAATGAGACGCAATTACGCAATAGGGGCTACGGTATCGGTAGCATGCTGAAGCCCGATCCGAACGAACCGGACAAGTACTACAAGCAGCCCGGTAGCGAGACGTCCGGTCAGGCCGGTGAGTACGCGAGGAGGAAGGGCTACGAGCCCTGGGATCCCTCAGATGCCGGTGGCGCTAAGGCGGACAAGATGAAGGGGCTGCGTCCGCTGTCGGAACCCTGACTAAGTTCATGCTTAGATAGTTACGCGTCGCGTCGATGGCGTACTTGGGGTTATTACTCTTTGCGGGCCTTGAGCGCGGCTCGCGCGCGTCGCAGTGCGCGCTCGATTCCTGTTGTAAGCGGGTGTGTGCCACCGAGCACGCGCCTCGCGGTCGGTTCCATCTCCTCGAGCGTCGTCACGGCCTCGTTGAGATCGTCGAGCGTGGCGCCGGCGTCGCTGTAGAGCGCCATCGCGTAAATCGACCTCATCCTGAGCGTGACTTGATCATCTCTGAGTACGCGTCGCGCCACGGGTATCACTGGGCGCAATAGTGATTTGGTTTCTTCGAAGCGCTGATAATTAAGAAGGGTCAACGCGCAGTTGTTGGCTGCCAATACCACGCCGACAAAAAATACAAAGAGGCCGTCGCGGAGGCCGTCGAGGCGTGCGCGGACGACACGAAGGGCCAGAATTGCTACATCTGCACCCAGGCCCTCCACTGGAAGACGAAGGAGGGCCTCGTGCGCGGGTGCTCGTGCCGCGGGACGGCGGGCTTCGCGCACGTGTCGTGCCTGGCGGAGCAGGCGAAGATTTTGGTCGAGGAGGGTGAGGATAACAATTTGGGCCTTAAGGCGATGACTGAGCGGTTCGAGCGGTGGTACACGTGTAGTCTGTGCGAGCAAGATTACCACGGCGTCGTGGCGTGTGCGCTCGGGTGGGCGTGCTGGAAAACGTACGTGGGCCAGCCGGAGGCGGACCGGTTTCGGCGCCTGGCGATGTCGGGGCTTGGAATCGTTCTGTCCGCTGCCGACCACCACGATGACGCTTTGTCCGTGAAAGAGGCCGAGTTGTCTATGAAGCGACGCCTTGGCGCATCGGAACACAGCATGCTCGCCGCGCGGAGCAATCTTGCGGGCTCGTACCAAGCGCTTGGAAGGCACGAGCGGGCACTGCAGATCCAACGAGATGTATACTCTGGGTACTTGAGGCTAGAGGGCGAAGAATATAGAAATACCCACGTAGCAGCCAACAACTACGCGGTGACCCTTGCTCGTCTACAGCACCTCGAAGAAGCCCGGGCACTGTTCCGCAAAACGATCCCCTCGACGCGACGCGTGCTCGGCGAGAATGATGGTCTTACGCTCGAGATGACGGCGAATTACGCGAAGACGCTCGGCGGCCGCGAGGCCGTGACGATACTCGAGAAATTGGCACCGACTGCGCGGCGCGTGCTCGGTGGTGCGCACCCGCTCGCAATGAATATTGAGGAAACCCTGCGATGCGCGCAAGCAGACCTCCGCGCCCGCGAAGAGTAAATATGGCAAGGTCAAGAATCACTGGCACCCACGGATCCTAGGCTAGCCCGCAGTACGCCACCGACGCCCGAGACCCTCACTTCTAAAATCAACTTTACGCCACGTTCCGCAGGAGCTCGTAGTAGTCGTCGGCGATCCTATCTTTTTGCTTCATCTTCTTCGTGACCGCGTATTTGCGCGGGTTCCGCCGCCGCGGCGGCGCGGGCGCGGGCGCCGGCGCTGGTGATGGTTCCGGTTCAACCTCATCCACTCCTTTCTTGAACGCTGATGTTATGGAAGCGTTCTGCAACGCATCAGAAGCGGCCACGTCTTCCGCTTGTAGGAACCTCGCGTCGACGGCGGGCAACCTCTCCTCGTCGTCGACAGACGACCGTCTCGATCCAAGGGACCTGGGAGGCGTCTGCACGCGCGGCAGCACGGGCGACTCCAGCGTCGGCGTGGGAGACGCCGGCGTCGTGTCCACGAAGACCGGCGCCGGCGCCGGCGCGCGCGGAGAGTAGTCCACAATTTTGTTTTCCAAATATTTCGCGCCCCACGACAGCTTTTTTATTGTTTGCGCCTCGGCGTCGCAGCCCATCTTCTTGTATTCGCCAATAAAATCCACTTTTACGTCTTGCAGCGCGGGATTTATCTCCTCGCAGGGATGGGCCATGTCCAACTGATACTTCGCGGGCACGAAGGCATTCGTCGACTTCTCGATGACGGACGTGGGCCACTCGGCCTTCATCTTCTTTTTTTTCGGTTCGTAAGGCGTGGCTTCTCGGAGCGGCCAGGGCTTCCTGCTTGTTAATGACCTATCAGGCATGAACGTGGCTGGGTCCGTGAAGTCCGCGTCCTGCATGTCCAGCAAGCCCATCAATACACCTAGTAATTTACCATCAACATTCTGCATGAGGTTATTGGGCAACTGATGTAAGGCTGCACTACACACTTCCCTTATTCTTTCGCCCGTCGACGCTAAATCTGATAACATTTTAATAGCACCGGCCCGACACAGGGCCTTCTGGGCCGGCTCGTGGCCCAGGCAGTAGTACAGTACCACAGCGGCATCATACCTTACTTGTTCCGATTCATCATACTTAAAGAACCGTAACAGTAAAGGTAGCAGGTTAGCCTCGTCGCAGATGAGGGGCACTATTTCACTATGTTGCGCTAAGTACCTTAACGATGTCGCACACTCGACGGTCACCGCTCTCGTGAGATTGAGCAAGTCTTGTAAGGTAAGCCAGAATAAAGCACCAACAGCGTCCTCCTCTATCAATTGCGACGGCCGCGCGCCGGACGCACACAGGTTGCAGACGATGGCCGCGACGTCGTGTTTGAGTGGAGCGGGTTCCCTCTTCGCTAGTCTCGCGGCTAAAGCCATGGCACCTTGCTCAATTAACAACGGGACGTGCTCTTCGTCCCAGGTCAAGTCCCGCAAGATCTTGGCGACGACGGCGAAGTGCTCGTCCACCGAACAACTTCTTACGAAAGCTTTTAAGGCAGGTAGGGCCTCCAACGCGACGGCCGCGCCGCGACTCGGCTCGTGATGCACCACTAAATTACATAGCAGCGTCATGGCGTTCATGCGCGTGTCGTGGGCGTGGACCGCGCCGGCCATCGTCTCGATGATGAGGGGGAGGGCGAATTCTGTTAAGGATTCATGAGTCGTACTATCATTGGATATATGAGTTAGCGCCGCTACGACCAACTGCCGCACTTTGGCCGGGACGTCTTCCCCACTACATAGAGAAGCCAAGACGGGCACGGCCTCCTGCGCCACGAGTTCGTCGCGACCCTTCTTCATCGCTGATAAGTAGTAGCAGATGGTAGCGACGTACTCCAAAGTTTCCGCATCTCTAGCAACAGCTATCGATCTCACCCCACTTACAATATTCGACTGTCGATCACAAAAGCCTTTATCTAAAATTTCCGGGACTGCTGCTAGATTAGCTAGCGTCGCGGCGCACTTCCGTTTGATCTGCACGCCTCCCGAACTTGAAAGACATTGCGACACCAACACTCTCACAACTCTCATCTCCAGGAGCTTCTCGACGTTCTTGTCCGCCTCACACGACAAGTTCTTCAACATATTAGTAGCCAATAAATTCAAAATAGGATCCTCGACACGAGTAAGTCGCACGAGCGCCATCGGGACGTCGCACTCGATCATCTCTCTGCGAGTATCTACCCGAGCCAACAAGTTAAACAACGCCTGCGCCAACACCTGCTTCGTCCGCACGTCATTCGCCCGCAACACCGTGATGACGATAACGTCCTGTACGGTACCACTCGCGACCATGTCCAACACGTGTTGTTTCTTGAGGAACACCGACAGAGTGTTGCAGACGGCGACGGCGCAGTGATATTGTACTTTCTCGGCGTCGGCTACTCCGCTTCTCATCATGCCCAGTAGTGCTGGGACTAACGATGCACTGAGTTTCCCTAACATCGCCCGACCCTTCGGGTAGGTACTGAGGTTCGCGAAGCACCAGGCGCACCACAACACGCGCTCGTTCTCCGAGGATTTCGACAATCTCACTAGAGCTTCGATGGCGTTTTCCTCAGCTACTGGGTTGAGTTGAGTCATATTGTAGAGCGAGCCGGCTACTGCCGTTCTCGTTTCGTCATTAGAAGTCTTGGCTAGACAAACTAACAATTTAGACGCGTCGCCGGACATCAACTGGTCGTGGTTCGTCTTATTCGTGGTCAGAATATGTAAGAGCAATGATATCAAATGTAACGTGCTATCTTTACCACACGGCCGCGAGCTATCAAAGGTCCGCGCCTTCCGGTCTTCATAGACTAGCAACGCGAGGGCATCCAATAACGAACGACGTCTTCTCTCAAGTAACGCCTCGTGCGTCTCGCTGTCCAGTGACAAGTTCAGGAGCGTCTTGAGCGCAGATTTAGTTCTGTCAGAATCAGCACCCGAACCGTCACCCTCAATCAACTCACCTGATGGGTCTTTCCTAGCTACACCCAATAGCGCTAATTCAATTATCAAGTCCAGGCAACCCGGTGTCCTTGCCACATATGTTCGTACGTCCTTATGGGTCGATACATTTAAGACAGCAACGGCCAAGTAATCGACGAGCGAAGGTAATTCGGTCAACTGCGACGTATAACCAACGAGTTTCAACAGCACCCCGGCCTCCAGCACTTGTGGGCAAGTAGCCGCATCGGCTATAAGGTTACAAAGGGCCATCAAGCTATTAGCTTGTGTTTCCTCATCTACTTTGTCATCTTTATCTAGCAAGGCAACTAGAGCACCTAAACACCCTTCATGCACCACGTCTTCGCGCGTCGACGGGTCGAACGCAAAGGCCAGCAATGCACCTGCACCTTGTTTCACTAAATCAGCGTCTTTCCGCGCGTACACCACCTCCGCTATTGTTCTTAACGCTCCTTCCTTTAACAAAGAAGGCCTTAGGTCCGCTTGCGCGGCCAGGGCGGTCAAACAAAGAGTACATATGCGCTGCGTCGCTTCTTCGCCCGTCTTCATGAGCCGGGCCATGATCTTGACCAATCCTAAATTCAAGATCTCCTTCCTGCAGGAGTGGGCCTGGCCCATGTTGCACAAGGCTGACGCGCAGGCATTGGTGGTTGCAGGTCTTTGTGAGGCTAAAAACATGACCTTCAGCAACGCGACAACACCCTGCTTCGCTAGGACAGGTCTAGCTTGAGGTAAACAGGCCATCACGAGAATGGCTTCGGCGCAGAACTGCTGCGTCTCGGCGTCAGGGTTGTTGTTCTTATCCCTATGTGTGACTAGGACAGCCACACACTTGAGGACGTTCTTCACGGTAGTGTCGGCCTGGTGGCCTTCCATGCTACAAGCCAAGTTTATCAACACCTTAGCTGCGATTTCTTTCGTTCGCACGCTGTCACTCACGGCTACGAGTCGAGTGGCCGCACCTAGGGCGCCTTGGCCCGCCAATCGATCCTCCAGTTGATGTTCTTGCGACAGTCGACACAAACATAAAGCCATGAAGTGCCGCACCCTAGCGTCGTCGCTCTTGACCAACTTAACTATCACTGGCACAACCCCAAGATCGCAAAGCTTCCACGGCGGGTAGTAGTCGCCGTAGGGTATCAAGTTATTGAGAGCCGCGGCACAATTGGTAATGATCTCCTCGTCCTTGCACGTCGAGGCGAGGTCGAGCAGAGCCGCCATACCCCCTTGTTCGACGAACTGCGACGACATTTTTTTGTTCAGCGACATGTTCAAGAGAGCCGTACTACATTTCCTTTTGATGCGGACCTGCTGCATGTCCTCGTCCTCGTCTTCCGACTCTTCGAACGACGGCCGCTCGTCGGAAAAGAATTTTTTCTTCTTCTTCGTCGGCGAGGGACTGCGGGGATTGCACCGGTCTTCGGGCTCGCCAAAGCCGCGGGACATGTACATGAGCAACGGCGTTTGATCTTGATCTTTTTTAGGCTCTTCCTCGAGACTTCTCCGGCGGGGACCGCCTTCTCGGCGCGACGCGAGGGCCTTCATGCGTGCAGCAGCTTTTTCCTCTTCCGTTAATTGAGGGCCGTCCTGGTGCTTGAGGGCCTCGCGTCGCTTCCGATCTTCGTCCGCCCTACGTCTTTTTTCCCGGACCTGTCGGTAGTTGTACTGCATGCGCTCGTACAAGGCCAGCACGATCTGTTCCCGCGTCGTGTGGTCGCTCCAGAAACCCTTCTGGTTGTGGAGCTTCCAGACCCGTACTAACCCTTTGAGCTCTTTTATGGTTATAGGTGCGGTGTGGACATCCTTGCAGTTGTCCGGGAACAATCGGTAGCGGATCATGAAGGGTCGGAGCGCCGCGGCCCGTTCCTCGGCGGGGAAGCCCTTGAGGAACTCCCTTGCTTTTTGCGTGCATTTCGGGACGTGGCCTATGGTCGTGGGAACATAAGGTGCGCCGTTGTGCCACGGTTCACTTCCATCTAAGTTGTCGGTGAGCATGTCGGCCATCTTGCGTTCTCGTGCGCCTCAGTAGTGCGCGCGTCGCGGGTCGCGGGCTGCCCGCCCTGCAGGTTTGGGCAGCTTCGGCGGCGTGCGCGCTTGCGCGACGCGCTGCCCCGCTTCGCGGCTGTGGCTGGTGCGTCGAGGGCTAGCTACCGGCCCAGCTTCACGCCTGTCGAGGTGCTTCCGTGCCCTTTTTAGCTAACCCTGCTCTCTCAACGCCGCGGGCTAGTGCTGCCCTGCTAGGGTAACCACCGCGACGCAGGCCTGCCCGGGGCCCCCGGGGAGTGCTAGAGAGGCCTAGCGACCGGTCCGGGGCCCCAACACGCTTATGCAGCTGGCGCATGAACGACGCGGCCCCCCCGTACGCCGTCGAGCCGAGAAGACTACAAGAACATTACCGCCCGCACCCGCTCACGTACCACCGGCCCGCGCCGCGCCCATTGCCCCCTTCCCCACCCAGATGGAAGGGCGTCGGCTTCGAGCGCCCGGCGCGCATCTGGCCCGCCCTCCTAGCAGCTAGAGACGACGTCTGCCACGCCTTTTCCGTGCGCGGCGTCTGGATCGAAGCTTGGCGCTTGTCACCACTCGTCAACACAGGAGGCTGCACCGTATCTCTCAGAGGAAGGTCGTCGCGGCAATTCTCGGCGTGGAGCCGTTCCCAGTCGAAGAGGAACGGCTCCGCCGCGAGCCGTTCCGCCTCTTTGGCCTCTGCTAATCTCTCCTTCTCCTCCCGCAACGCCTCCTCGTCGGCGGCTATTTCCTGGGCGAGGGCGGCCCTCTGTTCATCATTCGCCCTCACCAACGCGGCCTTCTTCGCCTCCAAACGCTCGAACTCATCCGCGAGCTCGAGGCCGAACTCCCGCTCCTTCCGCAGCGCTTCTTCTTCCGCAGCTATTTCGGCCTCGAGGTCGTCGTTGGTCGCTGATGACGCGGCCCTCTTCGCGGCCAGCACGGCATGCATGGCTTCCACGGTGTCTTCTATAACATCTTTGGCTCGCGCCTTCATGACGAGGGACGCCCGTATTTTATTAGATGGTCTCTCCACTCCATCGTTGTTATAGATCCCGAACTCCCGAAACACGATCGTCTCGCCGTGGACAAAGTGCTTCTCGTTCGGTTGGACTAGTGAGCCATCTGGTCTCTCTATAGACAATGGTCTGTATTGTCCAGGATGTAACGCGACAAATTGCCTTTGGAGATCGAGATAGTCCTCGGGTATTTGACAGTTATATCTTGATACCTTGAAACTCTTAGATATATTAGCATTGTTCATCACGACATCATCGTCCCACCCATCATCAGAATCGACCTCCTCCAACGCTATACCGTCGGGGTCCCACCGGTAGATGTCCGTGTAGTCGTGCCTCGAGGCGTCTACGATTTTCCCGCGTTCATCCTCCAAACGTTTTTTGAGCGCTTCGCTGTAGTTCTCGCTGTCGAGCTGCGTCATGGCCGCTTGGGCTACGGCCTCCGCGAGTGCTGCCTCATCTCTGATCTCGATGGCTTCTCGCTCACTCAAGTCGGCATCTAACAGCAATCTCTCAGCTTGCACTTGCTCCTCGGTCTTCCGGCACTCCTCTAAGTATCTTTTACCTCCACCCTCGGCGAACAAGCGCACACAATGCTTGTCGAGTTTCGGGATGAGCTCGCGGTACTCCAGGACGATATGAGGTTCATCTGATGCAGGTCTCGCGCCGTACGGCAGGCGGTCGGTGTCGTACTGCAGCGGTAGGTGATACGAACCGTAGGGGTCTATCGACGGTACACTTGGACCGAGTTGCCTCCGAAAGTCCGTCTTTGTCGCGGCAGCCTGTTCTGGGCTCCTCGCCTCATCGGCTTCCCGCAGGAAGCGTCGGCCCTTCCTCGCGCGGTAGCGCGCGCGCTCCCTGGGCGTCATCTTCGACTCGTCGGCACCCTCGTGCTCCCAGGTGTCGATGCCCACGATCTCCGCTTTGCCCAGTTGTCTTGCTTCGGCCGAGATTTCTCCATAAGCAGCTTCGCGGGCGGCGCCCAGCAAGGAGCCCGGGCCCAGCCCTTGCATGGTCGGCGGTCGGTGGCGCTGGCGGTGCGGTGGCTGGGAGGGGGGTTTGCGGTCTGTTGTTTGGGACTGTTGGGCAGCCCTTGCGCCTCGACTGGCGTCCTTTTTGGCGCTTTGGCTTTTGCGGCGCTGGGCAACCCGAACTTTGCCACTAGGTCGCTTGCATGAGTCCGGCCGCGTCTTCGACCATTGTGGACGTTGCTACGCGGTGCTGGAGACGGCTCACTGGGCTCGAGCGTAGCGATGCCAAGCTGTCGACGCACACAGCAAACGCGAGACGTGCTCACACCCAGAGCCGGTTAGTTACCGGTTCGCCTGTTCAAGGCCTTCTCGGATACGTCCGACAGCCAGGCGTGCGGCGAGAGCCATCTCAAAAGGCCCGCAGCCTCTCCTGACCACTTTGCTCTCACCAGCAACCCAGTCATGCGCTCGGTCATCGTAGCCCTCGCGCTCTCTCCGGCCGCGACGGCGCTGAGGCCAAGCCCGGCGCTCCGCCACAGCCGTCGCGTGCCGCCGCTGCAAAACTACGCCGCGGCGAAAGCGGCGGCCGCAGCAGCCAAGGGCGGCGCGCCGCCGCCGCCCCCTCCGCCGGCCGCCGGCGTCCCGCCGCCCCCACCACCTGCGGCCGCCGGAGTGCCGCCCCCACCCCCGGCAGCTGCGGCCGTGCCCCCGCCGCCGCCGCCGGCCGCCGCCGGCGTGCCACCACCACCGCCGCCGCCCGAGGAGGATGACGACCACGACTCGCGCATCTTCGAGGCGCCGCGGGCCCAGAACTCGAAGCCTTTTGGAGCTGCCGCGCCGCCCTCATCAAAAAGAGGCAAGATCACGTCGACCGCGCCGGCCAAGGCCGTGAAGAACTTGCTGGGGGCCTTCGGCGAGCGCGTCGGCCCGACGGGCCGGCCGCTGCGCAAGGGCCGCCAGCTCGACGCCTTCGTGGCCGACGCGAACGCGATCATCGAGGCGCTGGGAGGCGACATCTCGGGCTCCGTCGCGGCGCCGCCGTCGCCACCCGCGGCGCCGGCGCCGGCCCCGGCGCCGCCCGCGCCCGCGGCGCCGCCCGCGCCCGCGGCGCCGCCCGCGCCCGCGGCGCCGCCCGCGCCCCCGGCGCCCCCTGCGGCCGCCGCGCCGCCGCCGCCCGCGCCCGCGGCCGCCGCGCCGCCGGCGCCCCCGGCGGCTCCCCCGGCCGGCGCGCCGGCCGACCGCGCTGCGGCGCTCAAGCTCGCGGCCGAGCGCGCGGCGGCGAAGAAGGCCGCCGCCGCCGAGGCCGCGCCGCCGCCGCCGCCGCCCGCCCCCAAGGCTGCCGCACCACCGCCGCCGCCCCCGCCAAAAGCAGCAGCACCGCCGCCCCCTCCACCAAAAGCGGCGGCCCCGCCGCCGCCGCCCGCGCCCAAGGCGCCGCCCGCGCCGCCCGCCCCCACAATGGGCGGCGCGCCGCCGCCGCCGCCGCCGCCGCGGCCCGAACTCGACGAGCACATGACGGAGGACGCCGACGAGGAGGCCCTCAAGGGCGTCGAGGCCTTCGAGCAGGCCGGGCTCTCGGCCGACGAGCACCGCAAGGCCCAGTTCGGGATGCCGGTCGGCACGACGAACACCTACGCTTTGGAAGGTATGGAGGACATGTCCCCCGACGAGTACATGCAGGCCATGCTCGACAAGCAGATGGAGGAGCGGCGGCAGCGCCGCGAGAGCGCCGGGGGCGAGGTCCGCGCGCCGCTGGACTCGTACTTCGCGCAGTTCAACAAGTGACTTCCTCGCGTAAGTTGCTTCGTTTATATTTACGCACCCCTCGACGTTTCGCTGGAGCGGAGGAGCGCTCGCGAAAATGGCAAAGCCCGCTCAATCATTCCTACGAACGGATGCGCGCCACCGAGCACGCGCCGCGCGGTCCTTGCTACCTCCTCGAGCGTCGCCGCGGCCTCGCGGTTATCGTCTAGTGTGGCGCCGTTGGCTTTATGGAGCACCTCGGCGTAACACCAGCGCATCTTTAGCGTGATTTCATGACTCTCTCCGAGAACGCGTCGTGCCACGGGGATTACTTTGCGCGTGAATGCCTTAGCTTCTTCGTAACGCTTCAGAAGATGAAGGGCCGACGTGTAGTTGTGAGCTGCTGAGAGGGTACCCAGATGTTCGTCTCCAAGGAGCTTCAACCGCCCAGAGTAGACGTCTCGCCGCACGCGCAGGCAATCTTCGTCCCGTCCGAGGGCTAAATACGTGCTCGCAAGATTGCATTGCACGGTGAGTAGCTCTTGTTCTGGTGCGCCAAGGCGCTTCATCATAGGATATTGGGCCTCTTGCACGGACAACGCGTCCTCGCTGTGCCCCACACTGTAGAGACCGATCCCGAGCACGCCCATTGCCAAGCACCGAATCATATCCGCCTGCGGCCTCCCCACGTTACGGGCCACGTACGTCTTCCAGCACGCCCACCCGAGCGCGCACACCACGACGCCGTGGTATTTTTGCTCGCACAGACTGCACTTGTTCCACCGATCCCACCTCGAATTTCCTCTCTCAGTACCAAACAAATTTCTCTCCTCGGCCTCGTCACACAAAATCTTCGCCTGCTCCGCCAGGCACGACACGTGCGCGAAACCCGCCGTCCCGCGGCACGCGCACATGCGCACGAGGCCCTCCTTCGTCTTCCAGTGGAGGGCCTGCGTGCAGATGTAGCACGTCTGGCCCTTGGTGTCCTCCGCGCACGCCTCGACTGCGACCGCGACGGCCTCTGCGCACTTCTTATCTGCGTTGTATTGCTCTGCGCCACCAGCCTTTTTAATCTTCTTGCAGATCTGGTCGTGGCCGCCCTCTTTCCAGTGCTGCACCTGGCATTCGGGTCCGCAGTAGCGTGTACTGCAGCGGCCGCATTTCTTCCCCAAGGTCAGCCCAAGCTCGGTGGCGCAGACGGCGCACTGCGTGAGGATCATCTTTAGTATGGTCAAATCGCTCGGGGGCAGCCCTACGATGCCAAAAGCAGACCCGTAAAAATAATGCTTGCTAGCGGCAGTAAGACACTAGCATGTGAGCCGCAGCCAACGGCTAGCCGTAAATCAGCCGTGCACGGGCTACGGCTGCGATCCTGCGCGCGTGGCGCCGCCTTTTTACGCTGTGGACCCGTGCGCATTAAAAACTCGCGCCGGGAACGCACGCACCGAGCACACGAAACATGGCAGCCGCGGAGACGCATTTGGTGACCCCTGGCGGCGCCCTCGGCGACGACGCGGCCCCGCCGGACGTGCGTCTAGTACCGGGCGACGCGGAAGAAGAGGAATATGAAGAACCGGACCCGCCCCTGCGGCCGAGCGCCTGCACCGGCATCGGCCGCCTCGCCGCGTCTCCATTACTAGGCGTGGCGCGCATCGCGGCGGCGCCCTTCCGCATTCTAGGGCGGCGACGGGAGTCGCTCGAGAACGAGGCCGCCCAATTGAGGGAGAGGCGCAAAGAATTGGCCGCGGCGCGCGACGCCGAGGTCGCGCGCGCGACCGCAGCTTTATTGGAAGAAAAGGCTTCTTCGGAATTGGGCGCCGCCGAGCGCTTGAAGGCTGTTGAGAGAGGCTACGAGAAGGCCCTCGAAGCGGCATCTCGAGAACACGAGGCCCAACTCGCGGCCGAAAGGACGCAACTCCAAGCCGACGCGGCACGAGCCGTCGAGGAGGCGCTGCGCGAGCGTAACGACGAACTGGTGGACGCCGTCGGCCGGCTGAAGCGGAAGGATACGGAGCACCACGCGCAGCTCGTCGAGCTGAAGGCGGCGCACTCGCGCGAATTGTTGAGACGCGGGAAGGAGATTGATGAAGCTGCTGTTACTCTAAGGAAGGCCGTCCAGAAGGCGCGCCTCGATAAGGATAGGGAGTACGCGTCTTTGGCGGAGCAGGAGCGGCTAAGGGCGAAGGAGACCGTGAGAATAGCGGAGCAAGGTCTGGAGCGGAAGCTCGAATCTAGGAAGAAGGAATTGGATAATGCGATAGCGACCGCGTCGACGACGGCCGAGGCGGCCTGGGCGAAGCGACTGCGAGATGCGGAGGCCGAGCACGAGCAGGAGCTGCATTCGCTGCGCCAGAAGAACGCGTTGCAACGCGGCGGTGATGAAAAACGGGCCGCGCGCGACGCGCGGGCGCAAGTGCGGAGCGAGGTCGAGGCCGAGCTGAGGCAAGCGAAAGACGACGCGGCCGCGGCGCTGCGGGAGCGCGACGCCCAGCACGCCGCTGCCCTACGAGCGGCGACCGAGAAGCTCGGCGCCGAGCGCGACGCCGCTTTGGCAGCTTCCAACGCCGGGTCCGAGGGTATTTCAAAGGCCGTCGCGGCGGCGCTGCACGACGAGCGCGCGAAGCACAATGAGGAGATCAACGCCCTGCAGCAGGACCACGCCGTCGAGTTCGCCAAGGCCAACCGGTCCCACGGCAACGCTATAGATGCTATCTCCCGCGAATATGGGGCGAAGATCGAAGCTCTCAAGCAGGACCAGATGAAGACGAAGGCCGCCACCGAAGGTCTGGAGAACCAGGTGAGGGAGGGTGTACAACGGTTCGCGAAGGAGCACTCTGCATTAACAGATGCTCTCGCCGCGGCGCGCGAGGAGCACGCCGCTGCGTTGTTGGCCGCGCGGAAGGAGCGCGCCCTCGCCCTATCGTCGCTCGAGAAGGAGCACGCTTCTGTTATAGCTTCTCTGAAGGCGGATCTCGCCGACAAGGCTACGGCCGTCGCCGCCGCGGAGACGGCGCTCGCTTCCGCAAAACAGGAGCACGCCTCTGCACTCGAATCGGCGCAGACGCAGGAGTCTGTCGAAGCTGCCAAAGCTTATGCCTCTGTTAAAGCGGAATTAGCCGCCGCTTTGAGTGAGAAGGCTTCGCTAGAACTCCGAGACGCGTCGCACCGGGACGCCTGCGCGAAGCTCCAAGCGGCCCTCGACGCGACGAAGCACGAAGTTTCCACAGCCTCGGAAAAGCACGCCTCCGCCCAGCAGAAGCTGAAGAACGACCACGCCAAAGCCCTAGAAAAAGCTCTACAGAAGCACGAGAGCGCCGCCAAAGCTCTCCGGGAGGCCCATGCCAAATCTATCGAAGCGAAGGCGAGGGAGCACTCCAAGGCCTTGGACGCGAAGGACAAGAGCCACGCCAAGGCCCTCGAGGCCAACGTGAAGATCCAGAAGGGGCTCAAGGCCGACCTCGACAAGGCATCCAAAAAAGCCTCGAAGGATGATATCGGTAAATTGAGGAAGGAGCACGCGATGCTCCTGGAGGCGGCGGGCAAGCAGCACGCGTCTACGGTTGAGTCGTTGCGGCGGGAGCACGCTACCGCCCTCGATACGGCGCGGGCGGAGCATACGACGGTTCTGGCGGAGACGGAAAAAGCCCATTTCGTCATGATCGGGTCGCTGCGCGCGGACCTCGCGGCGGCGACGGCGGCATCCGCGGCGGCCGCCGAGCGGCACGCCGCGGCGTCGAAGCAACAGCGCGACGACCACGCGGCGGCGCTGAACCGGGCGTTGGACCAGCAGCGCGCCGACCACGACGCGTCTTTACAAAGGCAGCGCGACGACCACACGAATGCATTGGAGACCGCGCTCCAGAAGCAGGCCGCCGCTGCGGAGCGCGTCGCTTCATTGGAAGCGGACCTCCGGAAGCAGGCCGCCGCATCAGAACGCGTTTCATCATTGGAAGCGGACCTCGCTTCTACAAACCAAGCTAGAGACGCGTCCCTGGAACGCGTCGCGGCGCTCGAAGCTGAGTTGGATGCCATGAAACAAAAAGCGGCCGCCGTCGCCGAGGTCGCCGCGGCGCGCGAGGTCGCGCTGGACGACCAGCGGAGCGAGACGTCGGCGAAGCAATTGGCGTTGTTTGAAGAAGAGTTAGATGCACGCTTAGCAGAACAACAAGCGTCGCACGACGCCGAGCTCGACAGGTTCACGGCGAAGCTCGAGAAGAAGATGACGAAGGTGGCCCGGGAATTCGCGGCCAAGGACGCGGAGATCGCTAGGTTACGGAGCGCGCGGGAGCGGCTCCAGGCTTTGAGTCCGGTACCGACGAACGTGAGTAAGGGTACTACTTAGTTGAGCGTCAGCCAGACCTCCCGCTTGATGTGCTCGTGCTTCGCCGCGATGCGCTCGGAGTCGCGTTGTACGGGCCACGGCTCGAGCTGCTGGACCGACGGGTCGAGGACCTGCATCCTCACGAAGATCTCGTCCTTGGCGACGGACACGACGCGCCCCTGGAACCAGTAGGTCCGCGCGTCGCCGTGGTCGCCCGGCCGTCTCACCTCTATCTCGTCGCCTTCCTCCAACCCATTCCGCCAGTCCTCGACGCTCGAATAAGGTGGTAAAAATCTTTCAGCGTGGTCCGCGTCGATCTCCTCGTCGAACCTCGTATCCCAGCCCCGGAAGTGCACCGTCCACCATTTTCTATCATTTTTTTCCGTGCACCCCACGAGCACCGCCTCGCACCACCTCCCTAAATCGCCTCGTTTCGCCCGTCGCGCGTCGTTGTCCATGACATCCAACCGATCGCCTACTTTTAACTGTGCTCTCCACCGGTTGAGGGGCCCGTTCCTTGCTTTGACGGCGTCTTCCAATCTACGACTACCAAAGGCTTTGCCGCACGCCCTACCGATGGGTAGTACCGCAACCGCAGGCTTCAGCATGCGCCGCAAATGGTTCTGGGCGAGGACGCGGCAGGACGCTTCCGATAACGAGAGCCAGGGCCTTTGACCTGCTATCTCATGGGGTCGTCTACTCCCAAAACACGCGGCGACGCGGGACAATCTTCCCAGGTCCGACGGCGCGCAGAATCCTGAACCCAGAATGAGGTGGGCGAAGGCGGAAGGCCCCAGGCCGTCGTCTACAATCGATACGAGGTTTGAGGCCGCGCCTTTTCGTCTTTTGGTGCGATCTCGTCTTCTCCACGTATAACCTCCTTCTAAATGCCGCTTCCAGGCCGTCGCCGCCTTGACGAGCACCGGTAATGCGGCGGTGGGCGGGCCGCTCTGTAAAACATCAATATTCACTTTGTGTCCAAACAAGTCGCCGGGCGCGCAGCCGGCGGCGGTCGCCGCGGCCTGGACGGCGGCCCAGGCCTGGGCCCGCGCGTCGTCGACGGCGTCGAGGGCTGTTGTTGCCTGGCGGACCGCGGCGTCGACGTCGGGGGAGGGCTCCATGTTGCGGCTGCAGTGCTCGAGCTGTGCTAGTGAACCGAGCGCTTGCAAATTTCGCGGTGGGCTCACTGGCAATAAAACCGCTCGCGACAAACGTCCGGAGTGCGTGTGTTGCTCGCGCGGTCGGCGGAGAGCACTTCACATAAGCGCTGCCTCTCAAGCCTCCGACCCCCACCACCGAGGTATAAGGTACTTTATCGATACCTTACCGGCGGCGGATTGCCGGATCCGCGCGGCCGTGCCGGCTAATAAACGCTGCCGATTGATCTGAAATACATTGTTTCCTTGCTTGCGTTTATTGATCTAACGCTGCCTTATTGATCTGTAAGGCATTGTTGCACGTCTGCTGCGCACCACCAGGATGGCTGCCCAAAAGGTGAGCCCGTCAATAGACCTCGCGGGAGCAGAGGCGCCGCTGCTGGACCTGGCGACGTTAGCGGAACGCGTGAAAGCGATCGAAACGACACCCGATGCGCCAACGCTGCACCATCTCGCGATGCGCGAGCCGACGAGCTTCCACCAATCAACCATTTACTACGGACTGGTACGACCGAACACGCCGGCGTGGCGCAAGTACGGACTGTTGGCAGCGTCGATTGGGATTGTATTTCTGCAGTGCTTCGTCGCCACTGGATTAAGCTTCGGGGTTGGCACGAGCACGTGCAGCGAACACTCGGAATGCACCCGTGGAAATTTCTGCGACGAGGGGATTTGTAGTGGGTGCTCAGAGTGGCATAAGTCCTGCTGCCTTCCCAATGCGACAGCAACCTGCTCGATCGATAAAAAAGAGGGACATAATCGCCGCGAGATGGGTGAGAAGGACAGAGAAGGCATGTGTAACACGTGCGTTTCGGACAAAGGATTCGAGACTAACCATGACGTTATAAGGGAAGGAGTCCACGCAATGTTCATTCAGGATTGGTTTGCGCTCTTCTTGGCTTCACTGGTCGTCGCGTTCGGCGTGTTCGCGGAGATTCGGGATGGCATGCTGATGGAAATTGCCTTGCGAGAGATATCAAAGCGACGAGAAGTCAGCCGCGGCTGGCGGTTTGCTATCCACGGCCTGAACTTTGCTCGTTACTTCATACTATTTCCAAAGATACTTTTTTCAGTCATGTCGCTTGTACACGATAACGGCGGGCGGGTTAGAGATATTTGTTTGAACACTGTGGCAGTGTTGTTTCTATTGGAAGTTGACAACCTCGCTTTTCTGCACGGGCTCGGCGAGCGCACCCGCATGGAGGCGGAAGAGCACGCAGGGGCGCACGAACAAGTGACGGAGCTCGACCTGGAGAGCATGGATGCCGTCAAGCTCGTGTGCGTCCTTACGATCCCTTGTGCGATTGTCGGAGGCGTCTGTGGTGCTTACGCGAGAAACTTGGCCGACGGAGAAACAGATAATGTATGTTACATGCTCGCCCCTCTGCCGTCCATGTTAGTGGTGTTCGTACAGCGAGTGAAGGCGAACGGACGAAGGGGAGTGTGCGCCGGGCTTGGCTGGGCAATCGTCGGGTTCGTCGCCATGGTTGGCTGGGGTGCATTGTTCTACCAGATGATATATCTTCAAGCGACGGGAGAGGGAGCAAAGTATGTTAGATAGGGGGCCGCGTCCGGTCGTCTTCCCGGTTCGCCTAGTAATTAGTTTGTTTGAAATTACTTAGCGGCTACGTACGCCCTGCGAAGGCTCCGCTAACGCTGCTCTAGCGCCGCGTAAAACCCGGACGAGCTCTTGCAAAAGAATGCGCTGTGCGTGAGGCGCAGAAGCCACAAGTGCTGCCCAATTTGATATCTGTAGACCGACGTGCAGCGAGATTGACCGGCGACAACTCGTTGGCTGGCGCTCGAGCCTCTGAGCGAAAAGCACTGCCGCCATCTCTCAGCTGCGCATGGCTGAGCACAAGGTGAGCCCGGCAGCCGAGGGCACAAAGGCAGCAGAGACACCGCTGCTCGACCATGAGACAAGGATTCGAACGCTCGAGACGACAGCCAGCGCGCCGACGCTGCATCAACTCGCCACCCGCGAGCCGACGAGCTTTCACCAGGCCACTATCTATAATGGGCTGGTCCGACCGAACACGCCCGCGTGGCGCAGGTACGGGCTCCTGGCCGCGTCCATCGTCATTGTATTTCTGCAGTGCTTCGTCGGCGCCGGCTTTAGCATCGGGGTTAGTATGAGTTCGTGTAGCGAAATTTCGGAATGCGGCCGTGGATTGTATTGCGCGGAAGGGATGTGTGACTGGTGCGAAGAAAGATACAAGTCCTGTTGTCTACCCAACGCGACGGACACCTGCGCGACTCGTGAAGGGAGAACACGCAAGCTGGACGAAAAGGAGAGAGAAGGATTGTGTTCCGCTTGCATGACCAGCAAAGGCTTCGAGACGTATCCGGACATTCAGAGGGACCGGGTCGACTCCATGAGGCTTCAAGACTGGCTCGCGCTGTTTCTGGCTTCGCTGGTGGTCGCGTTCGCCGTGTTTGCAGAGATGCGCGATGCCGTGCTGTGTCACTGCGCTCTGCGCGACATATCACAAGTCCCCCGAGGCTGGCGCTTCGCCATTGGTGGCCTGAATTTTTGCAGAAACTTCGTGTTTCTCCCATGTGTAGTCTTGTCTGTCATGGAGCTTGTTTTGGCTGACGGCGGCCGAGTACGGGACGTGTGTCTCAACACCGTTGCTGTCTTGTTTCTATTGGAAGTCGATAACTTAGCCTTCCTGCACGGTCTTAGCGAGCGTGTGCGTATGGAGGCGGAGGAAAATGCCGGGGCGAGGCACGTGACGAATGACGAGCTGAGAACCATGGACGCCGTCAAAATCGTTTGTGTGGTCCTTATCCCTTGCGTGGTTTTCAGCGGCGTCCGTGGCTACAGACTAATGCGGGGGAATATTGTGTATGTCGCTGCCCCCTTGCCTTTTGTTGTTGCCGTGTTCGTGCAACGTGCGAGAGCGAACGGACTAACGGGAGCTTGCGGAGCCGTCTGCGAGGCTGTGGCCGGATTCGTCGTGTTTTGGCTCTTTTTGCTTGCGGTCACGACTTTGATGATCTACCAAACGCAGGGAGAAGAGGGATTTGATGAGAAATAGCCGACGCGGCCTTGCTGCAGGGGTCAATTTTATCTGGGACTCGCCCATGACCCTACTGCTAAGTCTCTGGAATATAACTAGTCATCGAAGGCGCCTTTCGAAGCCTGAATTCAATTCCATTCAAATAGGGTCCCTGGTCTGGATTTGGATGCGCAGCGCGCCTGACGCCGGCACGTGGCGCTGCACAGATGCTGCTCGACGACTAACGATCAATCCGGAAGACATTGGCTCCCTGAACTGCAATTCTGCTACGCGCATCGCCAGTATGGCCGCTGTTCAGAAGGTGAGTCCGGCAGCCGAGGACACAAAGGAAGCGGAAGCGCCGCTGCTGGACCTCGAGGCAGTCGAGCGGCGCGTTCGGAGGCTAGAGACGGAGCCCGACCAGGCCACGCTGCACGAGCTCGCGAAGCGGGACCCGAACTCGCTGCACCAGGCGACGGTGTACTACGCGCTCGTGTCCGACACGGGCGGGCCGCGGCTGAAGTACAAGCTGCTCGCCGCGAGCTACGCAATCGTGGCCCTCCAGGCGTTCGTTGCCATTGGGATTTTTTGGGGCTCCAGTTTCCGGACGTGTAACTACCACGACGACTGCGTTCGCGGCATGTGGTGCAAGAGGGACAAAACGACTGGCGGCGGGTTTTGCGACAAGTGCAAGGGCGGGGACAACCGCGAGTGCTGCGGGAACTCCACGCGCATTGGTGGGGAATGCAGGATAGACGTCGACGTGAATCCGGGCATGTGCGACGCCTGCACGAACGACGGCGGGGAATTCATCAACTACAGGCCCGTACTCCGAGACAACATCAACGCCATGATGCCTCACGATTGGGCGGCACTGCTCCTCGCGGCGGTCGTGGTCAGCTACGGGGTCTTCGGCGAGATCCGCGACGCGACGCTGTGCCGCTTCGCCCTGCAGAGAATCTGCGACGAGCGCGAAGTGGGTCGCGCCTGGCCATGGGCCCTGCACACGCTGAACTATCTGCGTCTTTTCGCGCTGGCGCCCTACATCATCGGATGCGTCATGGGACTCGTGGTGGTCGAGACAGGTAATTCCATCGCGATTTGCTTGAACGCGGTGGCAATTTTGTTCCTTGTGGAGCTCGACAATCTTGCCTTTACGCACGCCCTGGACGAGTCGCTCCGGATAGAAGCCGAGCAGCACGGCCGAATACTTTTGACTAAAAACGAGGCGCGCATCGTCGATGCCATCAAGACGGTGTGCGTGTTCTCTATTCCCATGGCGATCCTGGGCGGCGTCGGATCAAGCGACCCGTGGGTCATTGTCGGCGTCTGCGCGCCCTTCCCGTGCATGGTCGTTGCCCTGGTCCAGTCGGTCCATGAGGCGAAGGACCGATGGCGGGGATTCGCCTGGGGATTTGCCCGAGGACTGTTTGGGTGGATCGTGTACTACTACGTGTTCTTCTCGTTTCCGGTGATTACCGGGGTCTCGAACTACGAACACGACGAAAAAGCAAGTTAGGTAAGTCTAGTTATGTGGTAGTTGTTGAACAGAGCTCCGAGTACGGCTCGTAGGGGGTCGGAGGTGCGCGGCGTCCGGCCAGCTCGGGATCTGCTCGGGCTGCCAGAGCCTGGCAGGAGACGGCGCTGCGCGGCGCTGTGCGCGCTTCGTCGCAGATGCTGCCCCAACGAAACTAATCGATCAATCCGAGGCGTGGGCATGGCTGCGCGCAACGTGAGTAAAGTGAGTCCAGGAGACGACGCCAAGGATGTAGAGGCAGCGCCGCTCGGGATGATGCCTCACGCGCCGACGCTGCACCATCTCGCGACGCGTGAGCCCACCAGTTTTCATCAGACCACAATTTACTACGGCCTTGTCCGCCAGGACACGCCGCCGCGGCGCAAGTACGGCCTGTTGGCCGCGTCGATCGGAATTGTATTTCTGCAGTGCTTCGTCGCCACCGGACTAAGCACTGGTATCTATTACTTCACGTGCGCCGAACATTCCGATTGCACTTCACGTGGCAATTTCTGCGATTCAGGGATTTGTGATTGGTGCTACGAATCAATCCATGAAGAGTGCTGCACCACCAACTCGACAGACACCTGCTGGCTGGACGGCATCGATAGAGAAGATATGTGCGCCGCGTGTACGGGCAGCAAAGGATGGATAATTTTTCAGGACGTTGTGAAGGATCGCGTCGACGCGATGTTAATACAAGATTGGGTCACGCTATTTTTGGCTTCGTTAGTCGTTTCATTTGCCCTGTTCGCAGAGATGCGGGACTGCATGTTGTGCGAGATCGCCTTGCGAGAAATATCAAAGCGGCGGGAAGTCCCACGAGGCTGGAGATATGCCATCCGCGGCCTGAATTTTGCGCGCTACTTTCTGCTGCTTCCAAGTATAGTTAATTCAGTCGTGGCGCTCGTACTTAATGATGGCGGGGCAGTTAAGCATGTGTGCCTTAACACGGTGGCAGTTCTGTTCCTCTTAGAGGTGGATAACCTGGCGTTTCTGCACGGTCTCGGCGAACGCACGCGGATGGAAGCGGAGGAACATGTTCATTCAGGGGCACGCGTGACGGAAGATGACCTGCAAACAATGGGCCTCGTCAAATTGATATGTGTGGTCCTCATCCCGTGCGCGATTTTCGGTGGCGTCTGCGGCTACGGCATGGTCGCGAGCGATCCTGACGAATGCGGGATACTGCTCGCCCCTCTACCGGCCATTGTCGCGGTGTTCGTGCAACGTATGAAATCGAGTGGCCTTAAACTCAAGGAGGCCTGCTGCGGGATCGGCTGGGGATTTGCCGAGTGGTTCGTGTATATCGTATGGGCCCATTTGTTGTACATGTTGCTATTCTTCCAAGCTCACGGTGAGCGAATGTTTGATGATGACTAGCTCACGCGATTTCGCGCGTCGACGTCGACGGATCTGATGTCGCATCGGACTCGGCCGCGCGCGCTCTGGCCAGGTTCCTGGGTCTGATTATCTGGGACTTACCCATGACCCTACTCTTAAGATTTTCGAATATACATAGACATAGAGGACGTCCCTTCCACCTGCTCAATTCAATTCAATTAGGGTACGCGCTCATGCTCTGGATTTTGCGCGGCGCCGCGGGCAGCGCTGCTGGCGAGCGCTACATAGATGCTGCCGACGACTAATCAATTAATCCGAAGGCCTGGGACCACGCCTCGCGACGGCTGGGCATGGCTGCCCGCAGCGTGAGTAAAGTAGCTCCAGAAGAAAAGGATGTGGAGGCCGAGGAGACAAAGGCAGCGCCGCCGCGCGACCAAGAGATCACGAATCGCACGCCCGCGAAGACGCCTGACGAAGACACGATACGTGCGACGCTGCACCGCCTCGCGACGCGCGAGCCGCACAGCCTCCACCAGACCACGATTTACTACGGACTTGTTCGGGAGGACACGCCGCCGCGGCGCAAGTACGGGCTCCTAACTATATCGATCGGAATTGTATTCCTGCAGTGCTTCGTCACCAGTGGATTCGCCATCGGGGTTAACTTAAGCACGTGCAGCGAACAACAGCGCATAATCACCTTTTGCCGCCCAACTCACTGGTTGAATGCACAGGCGAAAACTCAGATTGCCCCCGCGGTAATTTCTGCGATGAGGGGCTGTGCGAATGGTGCGAAAGTGAGTGGGAGCACTGTTGCGATGCCGACTCGACCGAAAAATGCTACTGGGACGAAAAAGGGAGCCAGAATATGTGCGCCACGTGCACGACGGATAAAGGCTTCGAGCACTATGGGGACGCTGTGAGGGATCGAGTCGACTCGATGATGATTCAAGATTGGCTCACCCTCGGCCTGGCTTCGCTGGTCGTCGCATTCGCCGTGTTTGCAGAGATACGTGATGCTATGTTGTGCGAGATCGCCTTGCGAGATGTATCAGAGCGACGAGAAGTCAGCAGCGGCTGGCGCTTCGCCATACGTGGCCTGAACTTTGCGCGGTATTATATAATGCTTCCAAACGTAATCTTGTCAGTCGTGGCGCTTGTACTGAATGACGGCGGTCGAGTGAAGGACGTGTGCCTGAACACCGTGGCGGTTGTTTTTTTGTTAGATATCGATGACCTCGCATTTCGACACGGTCTCGACGAACGCACGCGCAAAGAGGCAGAAGAAAATGCAAGAGTGCGTGTCACGGACGCCGACGAACGAATCCTAAACGCCGTCAAACTCGTCTGCGTCCTCGCGATTCCTGGCACGGTGTTCGTTGGCGTCTCTGGTACCTACGTGGCTCAGGGATGGCCCGAATCACTTGGAATCATTTTTGCCCCCGTCCCGCCCATAGTCGTGAGGTTCCTGCAGCGTGCGAAAGCGGGCCGGAGTAAGTGCGGCGGGCTCGGCTGGGGAATGGCCGGTTTTTTTGCGTATCTCATCTGGTACACTCTGATGCTCAATTTGATATACATCGTGGGGCAGGGATCGAATACATTTGAAGATGATTAGCCAAAAAAGACCCGCCAGTGCTGTCGCATCGATCGACCGAGATATCGACCGGGCACCCTCCGTGGCGCCCCATACTAGAACCTAAGTTTACTCACCGCTGCTGCTTCGTCAGGTCCCAGGCCATCCGCGGCTCGCCGTCGCGCATCGTCAATATTTCGTAGCCGTCCTCGGTCACCAAAAACGTGTGCTCGAACTGCGCCGACTTCGACCCGTCCGCCGTCACCGCCGTCCAGTCGTCGGGCCAGGTCCGGTCGCGCCACCCGCCCAGGTTGATCATGGGCTCGATCGTGAAGATGTGGCCGGCCTTCATCACTCCCACAGCTTTGTTCTTGCTGTAGTGCGGCACGTTCGGCGCCGTGTGAAATAATTCCCCAATCCCATGACCGCAGTAGGTCTTGACGACCTGGCAGCCTCGCTTCTTTGCTACTCTTTCAATATTTGAGCCTATATCCCTATACATCGTACCGGGTCGTATCAACGCCGCGCCCGCCTCTAAACACCGGAACGCCGTCTCCACAAGCCCAACATTCTGCGGGGAACATTGACCGACGACAAAGGTCTCGTTGAGGTCGCCGTGGTAGCCCTGGTAAAACACCGAGACGTCGACGTTGACGACGTCGCCGTCCCGCAACGGTCGTAGGTCCGGGATGCCATGACAGATGACTTCATTTACGGACGTACACACGGCACAGGGGAAGTTGTAGTAGTTGAGCGGTGAGGGGTAGGCTCCCCTTGACACCGTCGCCTCATACGTCACGCGGTCGATTTCCGCGGTCGTGACACCGACCTTCACGGCTCGACCCGCGGCATCTAAGACCTCCCGCCCTATTTTACAAGCCTTGCGAATACCTTGGATTTGCTCCGGCGTATACACTTTTGCGGTCCGGTTCCTCTTATCAAGTATTTCGGAGTAGGGTTGCCCTGAACCGGCGTAGTCCGGCTTCTGGACCGAAGCCGGCAGTCGCAATAATCTAGCCCTTGTATCGTCGACGGCGGGCCGCGCCCAGGGTCGCAACGAACCGGTCCAGCCTTGGTAGTTGTCGAAACAGGATGGCATCCGTTCGTTGCCTCCTGGTAATGGTGTAGCAATTTCCACAGCGGCGGCCCAGGGCTTGTGCTGCGCCTTATGCGTCTTCCAGTGCTTCTTGAAGCAGTCCTGGGCGCAGTAGTAGGCCACTCCATAATCAGTGGAGAAGTCTTGCGGCTCGCTGGCCTTGATTTTGACGCAGTGGGGGCAGGCCATCTTCGCCGGTAACCCGCAGCCGGCGCAGGTGTTTTCTACTTGTGGCGCGCCCTCGACGGTCTTGCTATCGTCGTCGGCCATCGCTGCGACTGGCGTGCAGCTGTATCGCCTCTGCAGGCTGGTGGATGGAGAGCTGACGCGTGTCTCAGATGATCGGCAGCAGCGCGGGAGCACGAATGCCGCTGCTTGCGCCCAACGGGGCTGGTTTTTAGCAGCGATGAACGCCTCGATGCGTTTTTGTTTGTGTTCTAGTATGTCCATACGCTAGCTCAGCTTTTTCCCAGGGCAGCGTTTCACGGGTTGTATCGCTGCGCTCGTGCCAATTAATAGGAGACCCCAGGCCGTTGGAGCCTCAGTTCACGAGCTGTGCCTGCAGCGCTCGAAATCCGCGGCCACAGGACCCCAAATCAGCCAAGGGCTGTGACAGCATCGCTGCCACGCCGCGCGGGACGGTCGACGCTCTTAGCCGCCGCAACAACGTAGCCGCAGCAACGTAGCCGCCGCAACAACACGCGCGGCAGGGTGAAGAGCAGCCAGATGGACACCCTCACGCCCGCCGCCAGAAAGCTAGCCAGCGAGGCGCCGTCCTTCCGCGCCCTGAAGCAGCGCACCGACGCCGGCACGCTACGCATCGTCTTTGTCTTGGGATTACCGCGCGGCGGCACGACGGCGACGGAGCGTTTCCTGTACGAAGCTTTACCTTTCGACGCCCAGGTCAACGAGCCCAGTTTATTAGGACTGCCGGACGGCTCGAATAGGATCGAGCCGGTCTTCCGCGCGGTCTTGGAGGCCTCGACCAACGCGACGACGATCCTCGTCAAGGAGGTGTCCAATAAGGTTCTACCCGCGACGATCGAACTGTGGAGCGCGATCGCGAGGTGGTGGGTCGTTGTCGTGCGCCAACCGCGGCTGCAGCTCGAGAGCCGCCTCGTGTCGATGCTGGACCGCGTCGACAGCGGCGCCTTAGCACCACACTTCACGCCGGAGGATTCATCTATCGACGGCCGCCGCGTCACATCCACTCAATGGCGCGATGCTTGGAGACGCATGAAATGTGAACGGGACTACTCACAACTTGGAGAGGGCGCCGCACGGTTATGTTTATTACACCCGTTCTGCCTGTGGCCGGATGTCCAAGAATCGATTCTGGGGGACGTGCGCTGCACGGAGATGGCCTCTCTTAGTAACTTGGACGAGGCGGCGTGTGCGCGCATCGTCGATTGGCGCCTCGGCTGGACGGCTCTGGAGAAGCACCTGGACGCGCTCTCGTTGCTGGAGGCGCCCCCGGACGTAACCATTGTCGATTTCTCGTCGGTGCAGGCGGACGGCGGCGCCGCGCTGCGGGAGAAGCTGCGTCTCTCCCTCTTCTTCGGCGCATCTCATACGCCGGCGCGGCGGCCGTTCGAGTGGTGCGCCCACAAGGAGCGGTGGGACGACGGTAGTTGGGCGCGCTGGTACGGTGGGCCGTGCTTCGCCCATGATAGGTCGGCGGCGATTCAGAAGCCACTGAAGGCGCCCCTTCCGTCGAGCGCGCTGCCGCCGTTTTTGAGGCCCGCGCTGGCGGATGCTTCGAGAGCTTGGGCGAGGCTGGTGCTCCTGGACAGGCGCGCATTGCCGCCCGTCGCGGCGCTGGGCGTCGACGCGGTGCACGACTGGGCCTGCGTTTCTTACGGCCGCCAGGACGATGGCGTTTTGATAGAGGCGGAGCGCGTCGTCGTCGGCGCCGCAGCAGCCGTCGTGACGCCTTCGCCGTCGCCCGCCCCATACTGAATGTAACGTTGTCGTGTTTTACAAAAATCACATTAGAGGAGCGCGTCGCGGTTCGCCCGCGCCTTCGCGTGGCCCGGGACCGCGTCGAGCGCGCGGTCGTAGCAGTCCGCAGCGTCTCCAGGACGATCGAGCGCTTCCAGGACGACGCCCCGCGAGTTCAGGGCGTCGGCCCTGTCGCGGGGCTTCAACGCCGCCGCCGCCGCCGCCGCGAGGCGCCGCTCCGCGTCGGGAAGGTCGCCCAGCAGCGCCGCGACGTTGCCCCGGTACACCATCGTCCGCGAGTCCTCCACGAGCTGTAGACTAGCGTCGAAGGCGGCGGCGGCGTCCTCAAGACGATTTTGGCGTTTATATACAACGCCTAAACCGGAGAGCCGCCGCGCTTCCTCGGCTGCATCGCCGCCGACGTTCGCTTCGAACCGGGCCACGGCGGCCTTGAGGTCGCCGGCCTCGGCCAAGGCGGCCGCGAGGTTGTGCTTGGCGTCGGTCATCGCCGGCCGCAGCTTTAGAGCGCGTTCGTACGCCTGAACCGCGGCCCGCGGGTCGCCGAGCGAGCGCTTCGCGGCCGCCAGGCAAAATAACGCCTCGGGCCAGGCCGGCGTCTTTCGTAAAGCTGCGTCGTGGGCAGCAGTTCCGAGGACGAACCACAGGTTCGCGGCGCAATTCAAACCGGAAGCCGGATCTGGCTCGCTCGCCACGGCGTGGTGCCATAATGCCGGTACAAATAAAGCCTGGCCTGGTTCCAGGACCGCGAGGTACGCTCGCCTTTCGATTGATGGCGGTAATGTCGCCGTCGCACGAAAAGCGTCGAAGGTGCAGTGGTTTTCCACGTCCGCCTTGCAATGCTCGTGCTCAGAGAATGCCGGGGCCATAGATCCGCCGCGACCAATCGTATCCAGTTCGTCCGATGAGAGGCACCAGGCGTGGTACTGGAACCGTCGAAAGCCGAGCACCGAGACGGCGTCGGGCGGCAGCAGCAGGACCCGTTTCCGCCCTTCCAACTGCAGCAACAGGTTGTCGTGGCCGTCCCAGTGCACGGCCGACTGCACGCGGCCGTCGCCGAGCCATAGGTTGGCGGACTTAATTCGGGGCCCGCAGAGCCGCTTCGCGCGCTTGAGCGGCAAGCGGTCCGCGACGTCCGGGAAGGAGTTGAGGTCCAGGTGGCGGATGTAGGCGTGGTAGCCCCGTTGCGTCTCTCGCAGCAACGGCAGCACGCGGTCCGCGGCCACTGGAACCAAAGTGGGTCCTATGATGACTCCGCCGTCCTTCGCCGGGCACGGGCCGCCGTCGACGGGCCAGATGTCGACTCGCACTTTACCTCCGGTTTTTGTGAGGAGGTCGTCGGGGATGCCTTCGAACGCGTTGACGAGACCGGTCAGAATGCACGGTTCGGTCGCGTTTGAGAGGTCAGTTTTCGGTGTCGCGGCGACGGTCGGTGGTCCCGGCAGAGAAGCGAAAGCTGAGAATGCAGGGCGCGACACTGAGCCAAGCGAGTCTTCCTTTAGCCGCTTTTCGTGGCTGGATGACGACTCGTGCGCTGCTGGACGCGTCGGTCCTGGAGGCGCTGCGTTGTGGGGTCTTAAACTCGCCTGAATCGTGCACAAACACCACAGCAGTCGCAGTGGAGCCATATATTAGGTTCGCATGAGCATTCAAGGTGTCCGACTGCCGTTTGGCTATTGCTGCGTTGCGTACGGCTAGGCACGCGCGGCACGCGTCTGAGAGCGCTAGCATCAATGCTACGCTAGCACAACTTTTGTCTCGAATCTTTTGCTGGATACCACAGCCTACGGCTGCATCGCATACCGCAAATAATTAGCAATGATGCGGCTCTTCAGCCTCGCAGCATTTGCAGTGCTCTCGGCGGCGCTGCGTGCACCTCTGGGGCACCGCAGAGCCAGACCAGCACGCGCACGCCGTCGCTGCGCCGTCGTCGCGATGGCTTCCGACCGTGTGGTCCTCGTCGCGGGTGCCGGCTGCCTCACGGGCCGCAGCGTCTGCAATGAACTGAGAAGAGCACCGGGCGTCGACCTCGCCGCGCTCGCACCTGAGGAATTGTTCCTGGCGACGAACGACGACGGTCGCACGCTCGCCGCCGACGCGCGGCCCTTTGCGGGCGGCTCCGTCGACGCGCTGGTGATCGCGACGGACGAGGCGCCGGACGCCGACGACGTCGCGAGCCTCGTGAGTGCTGCTGCGGTCTCGGGCGCGCAGCACGTCGTGTTCTACGGCCGCATCGGCAAGCCGAACGACGCGCTGGCTTTGATAGGCGACGAGTCGAAGGCGTGGGCGGAGGCCGAGACGGCCTGCCTCGAGAACTGCGGCGACGCTGTTGCGACAATATTGAGAACAGGAGAATTGAAGGGCGGCCCCTACTACCGGCTCGACGTGGACACGATGCGCGCGCAAACGGCGGCCGTTGTGGACACGGAGCGCAGCATAACCTTGGCGGCGGCCGACCCTAAGGCCAAGCAACAAGGATTTGGGGGGTCTCGCTCGGCAGTAGCGAGGCTCGCGGCCGTCGCGCTGGACGCGTCGAAGAGTCGTATTATAGACGCGACGACGGGCGAAGGTGCGGCTCCCGACGAGGCGAGCCTTAAAGCGGCACTGGACGCTCTCCCACCTGCTGGGACCGTGAGCGAGGCGGCCGAATTGTCGAGGGCCCTCGAGACCCGGACGACCGGGGAGCCGTTCTCCGCCTCCGTGCTGGCGCCCTGGACCGCGTCGCAAAAGCCGAAGGTTGTGAATCCGCTCCTGGCACCGCCCGCCGTCTCGGGGCCCTACTGGGGCGCCATCGCGCTGTTTGTCTGGGGTAGTTGGTTGGCGTCGCTGAACTGGAGCTGGTGCAACGTTCCGTTCGCCGTGGACCCCACTTCACCGTTTCATTCAAGATTCGAGCAGCTCGACACGTTGTGCGTCTGGGATCCCGATACAAGGACGGGGCGCCCTTCCGAAGCGAACGATTTGTCATTAGGCTACGAGACCGTCATCAAGAACCAGATCCGGCGGGTCACGGGCGACGAGACCGCTCCCAAAGCGAGGGCGAACGCGCCGAAGTCGTGGGATAGGGTGGTTAAGTAGCGTGTTTGGGAGTGCCTGTTCGCGATGCGTCGCGTCGATGGCGTATGGGGCACTCTCTACTTGTTACGGTGCTAGAACTAGCGTATGGAGCAGCTTCTCTTTTGGCTAGTATGTCGATACGCTACCTGATTATGCTGACAAAAGTGCACAGCGCAAGGCCGTCTCCTGCAGCGGCCACCGAGACTTGACGAGACTCCCAGCAACTCGGTTGACACGTGTGCGAAGAATCAAAGCAAGCGGCGCTCGAAATCGGCCCTTCAGACGCTAAAAAAGCTGCCAGAGCACGATCGTTCGAAATTTGCCCTGCCGTACGCCCGGCACGCCCTCAGTTCTCATACGCCGCCGCCCCGATTTTTAAATCATGTCCGTGCCCGCCGGCCAAGCCGCCCGACGCCTAGCGCCCGCCGGCGCCGCCGCTCTGGCAGGCCTGGCCGCCGGAGACCGCACTGAGGCGTTGCGCGACCGCCCGACGGAGTCCGAGGAGCCAGAGGTCCCCCTCGCGGGCTCTTGGCTCGAAATTGGCTTGAAACCCGGAGATGTCGACGTCGACGGCGGCCTGGAGATCCTCGCGCCGGCCGCCGTCGAGACGATCCCCGCCGAGGCCCTCGCGTCCGAGGCGGCCCGGCGCGCCGTCAGACTCGGCGCGGACCTCGCGCGGGACCCGGCCGTCCAGCGCGCCGTGGCGGCGCGCATCGGAGGCGTGCCGCAACTCGAGGACGTCTCTCGCGAGGGCGAGACCGAGGCGCTGCGCGCGGTCGTCGAAGCGCTCACGGTGGAGCGCGATGATTTACTGCGGCAACGTTTGGAGACGCAGAGAGAAGCGCTAGGCCTCGACGTCGAGGGCCTCTCGCTCCCGCCGACGCCGCCGGAGGGCTCGGAGGGCTCGGCCGACAGTATTGAGCAAATGTTCTGGGGCCCGCAGCGCCGCCGCGACCGCGCGCCCGAGGAGACCGGGAACGACGACAAGGACACGGAAGAAGAAGAAGATTTCACGTTCACCGAGCAGGCCCTCGGCGCCGCCCTGGCGGTCGCGTCGCTGGTCCTCGTCGTCTCCGTTGCGCGGGCGGCGAAGCCGGTACTGGCGCGCCGCGCTGCCCTCGTCGCGGCGGCGGCGATCGCCGGGGTCGTCGTTGGGCTCTAGGCCTATTCACGAGTGTACTAAGAATAATGCCTGTATTCAAGTGACTAAGAACTATGCCTGTTTCTTACTGGAGCATAGACGATAGTCCGGAGTCGCATTCTTCAGCAGAGTCGTCCTGAGAAACCCCTCTCAACAAGAGGCCCACGCCTTCGCCGCGACGTCGCACCTACCGGTAGGTACGGACCGAGACAGAGAACCACACTTACTACAACATCTACGAGCCATGCGCCTCCAGATCGACCACAATCACACACACGTTGTCCGTCGACTGGCGCACGAGCGCCTCGTGCGCGAGGGCCTTCGCCGCGCGCTGCGCCGCGTCGACGGACCCGTCCAGTCTTTCGCCGACGAACCGCGCCGCCTCGTCGTTGGAGACGACGTCCCAGAGCCCGTCCGTGGCCACGATCAGGTACCGGAACGACGATAACGGATAGCGCGTGATATAAGGCTCCGCGATCAACAAGGGATCGAGCGCCCGATTTCCGATACTTCGCGTGAGCACGACGCGGTCCTCGACCCGTTTTTCAACAATGGTCCCGCCCAGCTGATTAATACGTGAAGCTTCGCTTGCGTCCGACGCGACGTGGTCCTCCGTCAAAACGACCAACGGGCAGCAGGCTATAGCTCTCGAGTCGCCGACGTTCGCCACGACAAGGGATTGATTGACGACGACCGCGACCGTCGCCGTGCTGCCCGACTTGTCGTGCTTCGGATCGTCGAACGCCGCATCGACGCTGTGAAACGCGGCCCTTATATCGTCGTCACCAAAAGTGGATAACGCCGCGGGCAATTCTCGAGCAGAATACCGCGCGGCGGCCCTACCACCGTGCCCGTCGAAGACGCCCCACAACGCGTAATGGTCATCATACACGACCGCGTGGTGGTCTTCGATGCGCGCCCGCCGCCCCCTCAAGTCACATAATCCGTAGTGGCTCTCCTGGTCGATCTCGAAGCGTTGTGCTGATAAGCAGGGCGGCAACGATCTTGCATCGTACTCACAAAACGCCGTCATGTTCTTCAACTCCGCGAAGCGCCGGCACGACTCCCAGACGTCGAAGCGCCGCCTCACGCCGGGTAGCGTATAGTAGGGGGCATCTAATGCGCGACTGGGCGCCTCGACCAGCAAGGACGCGGGCGCGTCGATGCGCCGGACGTTCTCGAAGAGCTGCTCCGCGGCGCGCCGGAGGAACGGGTGGTTCAGGGCCTGGGCCGGGAGGGCTCTCTCCAAAGGGTCCCTCGCTAGTAACGAGGAGATGAAGTCGGCGCCGTCGACGCCGAGGTACGACGCGAAGCCGACCTCCAGCGGGTCGCGCTCCTGGAGCTCGTCCAGTAGATCCGTCGGCGCGCAGGGCGTCGCGTCCTTGGGCAAGACGCACAGATCGGCCAGGGCCGCTTCGAGCAGCGCCTTCTCAATTTCAAAACGCGACCGCCCTCGCAGGCTTTTTTCTACGAATGCTCTTGTCCGTGGATCCACCTGGAAGGCCTGGCGCGTCCCGAGTAATACCTCCAGCAAGACGACACCAATCGCCCAGGCGTCCTGGGAAGGGGACGGCGTCTTCGTCCCGTCGTCGAGTAACCTTTCAGGAGGCATGTACTCGACGGTCTCCTCGTCGCGCGACGGGCCCGTCGAGCCGTACAACCCGGCACTTTCCGCCTCGCGGCTCCAAGCGCTGGAAAAGTCGAGCAGCGTCACCTTCATGTAGCCTTCGTCGGTCACATCAATAGCTATGTTCGAGGGCTTGACCTGCGCGCGGGCGTCGCGTCGATGGCGCCTGGCGCCCCCCATACGCCATCGCCGCGACCGCGTCGATGGCGTCGAGGTCGCGGGTCGAAGGAAAAACGCGACGCCGCAACTCACGTCGCGGTGCACGACGCCCGCCGCGTGCACGGCCGCCGTCGCCTCGAGGAGCCCCACACATAATTCCGCGAATTTGCGAGGCCCATCAGCATCCAACCGCAATTGGCGCCAGGCCCTTGTAGGTCTCAGTACCCCGATGGTAGGATCGGCCTCGAACAGATGATCATGTAATGATCGACCAGCGTGTTCGAAGACCAGCCACACGTCGCCTCTAGCTGTCGCGAAACTCTCCACAAAATGACCGCCCAGAGCCGCACCGAACCACGCTTCCCGAGCCGCAGCTAAACGTACGTGTGCTCCTTTCTCCAAAAACATGCGCTTCAGCACATAGTCCCTCTCCTCTCTAGTTGCAGCCCAGACCTCGCCGTGCGCGCCTCTGTTCAAACGTCTCTTGATGGCCCAGCGGAACGACGTCTGGGCGCCGGGCTCGCTCTCCGTCAATGCGCAGGCATCTCGAGGATGGGGCAAGGCCGGCGTGAAGTGCGTAATCCCCTCGATCGGCGCCGGGAGCTTGTTGCCGCCGGCCTGGCCCGCCAGCGACACGAGCTCGTAGGCGTTGACGGTGTCTCCTGGTGATAATTTCGTGCGCGGGTCGGGGAGGTAGTTTGTTTCGTCTGCTTCGAGCGGTGGTGCGGGCTCGTCGCGTCGTATCAAATGGCGTGCGCACTCCAGGACTAAGCCAGCCGCTAATAGTCCTACGAGGACTAAGACGTAGTTCTTTCCGGTGTGGGCTGCCGACGAGATGGAGCCTGCTCTGCGGCGCGGCGACCGCGCCGACGGTGTGGGTGGCGGCGTCTGGCGCATTGTCTTACGCGCGCAGTGCTCTGACTCTGAGAGCAGAGCTGTCCAAAATGCTCTGTGTGCTCTGTGGCTCCTGGGTGCCGTATTCTTCAAGCACGCATCGAAGCGCTCGCCAGCGTGAGAAGAGGCATTAATTAAGACTACCACTGCTGGGTTTATATTGAATCAGGCACCGTTTGGCTGCCTTTTTGGGCTTTGAGCTCCGTGCTTGCTAGTGTGTTACAGACACGCTAGCTGACAGGAACGCGCTTTGCCCGCAGGCTCGAGTATTTTGAGTTAGTGTCAGGCTCTTGGCTCTATTCACGTCGCCCAGGGACGAGACGGCAAGCCGGTAACGCGAAACGCCTGGCTACAAAACATTGTCCTCATGGACCATCATTGTTGGGTTAGTTAGCGTCCGTGACCACTTAATTACTGTATCATTGTAACTGAGCATGGCGTCCTGCCGCCAGAGGTTCGCCTTATCGACCTACGACAATCGATGGCAAGAGTACTTCTGCGCGAGCCGCTGCATCGACGACCGCAAGGCCTACCTCGCCGTGCGCGTTTGTCTGTTCGCGAGCGTGCTCGCCGTGTTTGTCTGGAGCGTGGCGCATCATCCGTCGCGGTGTTACCTCATCTATCGTTCGGCACCTGTGTGAAAATCGACCAGTGAGTTAGGGGACGTGGCGCCTGACATTTGATTCCCACACAGTGACGAACCAAATGCTGATCATCGAGGTCGTCTACCTCGCCTTCGCCGCGTACACGACGGCGTCGGCGTTCTACAGGGACGCGCCATCGCCGACGCCCTGGTTTGCGAAAGCGACGTGGGTCCTCCAGGATCTGACGCTCTCCGCGTCGTTTCTGGTGTTCCTGCTGTACTGGACATTGATCTACGACGGCGGCACGCCGCGCCCCATCACGCCGTTCACGCACGGGTATAATTTCCTGGCGATGGCGGTCGACCAGCTGCTCACGAACCAGCCCGTGCGCCCGTGGCACTTCGTGTATGGTATTACTGTGTGGAAATCTGTGGCCGCGCCGGTCGATCCACGCGTCTACCGCACAGGTATTTCATCGGATACTCGATACTCTACCTGATCTGGTCGGCCGTATTTTACGTGAGCGGCCTCCGCTGCGACGGCGACCGTTACATCTACGAGACATTAAACTGGAAGAAGTTTGACCAGACGGCGCTCATGGCGGCAGTGATCATCCTCGTTGTCTGTCCGCTGGTCTACTGCGGGTTCGCGGCGTGCTGCGGCCGGCGGACGCGGAAGATCGAAAACGACGACCTCAACCGGCGCGCGTCGGCGATGAGCATCGAGCTCGTCCGGCGGAGATCGTCGATCAACTACGACAACCTCCCCGTCAATCGGGTGTAGTAGATGGGGCCTAAGAAGCAACTGCTAGCGTCCTTAAGACACTAGAGCACAGCCAAAACTCGAGTGCTCGCTGGACCTGTAGACGTCTCCCAGCCCTACGGAGGCGCACACTGATCGGAATCAATCGTCGCATCGCTGCGCCGACGACGTGGGCCGGATCGTTTGCCGTGTGAGGCCCTTCGCGCGAGGTGCTCTCTGTAGTGGGAGAGCAGCATTCATTACGAGCTGCTGCGACGCCCTGTAGCTGGGAGAGCATTCATCGCAGTAAGCTGTAAGACGGCGCAGCGAGCACCATGGTCCTCGTCGACCACACGGCGCCCGTCGCGGCGCGAACCCGAAGCGCGGCGCAATTAGACGAAACGGAAATGAAGCGCAGCGCCTCCTTCGCCGGCACGGTCAATATTGGATTAGCTTTGGGCGACCAAAATAAACAAAAGCCGCTCCCTGATTGGAGAGATTTGATCCTCCCGGGCTGCTACGGCGCTTTAGCAGGACTCGCGATGAGCGTGCGGGCGAGCTGGGCGTCCTGTGCTGCTGGGTTGGGTCTGCTGCTGTGCGCCGGGCCGCCGTTGCTCTCGTCGACCTACACCATATGGAATTGTACAGCGTTGATAGCTCAATTGTGCGACGCGTTCATCCGAATAGACGTCCCGCCGCGATTACTGCCCTACTTATTAGTGAACAGCTGGGCCATCTTCTTCTCGTTCAACGTCATGGCCATCTTGTACCCGTCACACTACCGCGAATTGGCGACGCGGATAGATGCAAGCATGCCCTACTTCCACTTTTTAAATACATTAGGCCACTTCGTGCCCGGCTTATTGTGCTGGTGGTGGTTCGACTCATTGGCATCCAGTGATCGAATCGAGGCGTGCGCCTGGACACATACTGTCCCAGTCGCGTACGCGTCGTGCTTGTTTCATATCGCGTGGGCTTTTAGGGTGGCCGGCGGGTTGCTTTTGGACCACGTCTACCTGAAGCGGCCGCGCTTTCAGTGGTACGTCGCCTGGGCCACCGGCACGTGCGTCCCATTTATACTTGGGACGCGTCGTGGCAGCCGCGTGCGCGTCGGGGAACTCCCTATCTAACAGTCTGTGATACTTAATACGCTAGTCGACAACATAGTGCTCCGCCAGTGCTTCGATGGACGCGTCGACACTCATAAGCGTGTGGTCGCTCACCGACGCGTCCCGCACGCGGATCACCGGCGGTTTATCATCAAAGACGTGGTGCTCCTGGCCTAGCCGGACGAGGCCGCCCGGCACAACCAAACGCGCTGGATGGTCGTCTCCGTGAAAATCGTCGCGCAGCCTTGATAATTGCGCCCCCAGCTTCGATCGGACTTCATCGACGGCGTCGGTCTTCACTGTATCTAACGCGACGAGCCGCGCCCTTCGACCAACCTCCAGCGAGGCGTCGAGCACGTCCAAGCTCCTTAGTAAATTCGCCACGCTTCGCAACGATAAAGACGGCACGACGTCCTCGCCTCTACACACAGATGCGAGAGAGCACCTCCGCGACGCGCGGCACGCGACCGTGGCGACCGGTGGTGGACTGAACGCGACACACCTGATGTGGTGTTGGCCTTTATACAACCGGTCCGCGAGCCTCGACCCGGGCCCTTTCGCATCATGCCTCCTTCGCAGCTCGTCGAGCCGCATCGCCGCCAGGATGGCGCAGCCGCCGCCCATGGAATGCCCGGTAATTACGAGGTCGCATTTCCTCGGGGCAGAATCGAGGGCCTCCAATATCGATGCTTCCGTCGCTGCTAAACATCTATCTGCGGCCTTCAGCATACCAGAATGAGCTTCCCCATTCAAAAACGGCACCGCTTCACACAAAACATCGGTCAATGCATCAAAAATGTCCGCCGTGCCTCTGATTGATAGCACGACGCGGTCCCCATCTCTACAAACATAGCATTTCGGCGTGCCATCTAACGTCTTCTTGTCCCGGAAATTTTCAAAAAACACGTCCACGTCTCCGCACCGCTCCCGTATGCCCAACTCGTCTAATCTTTGAATGGAGCTGCGGATATGCACGCCCGGTAGCAACCCGCAGGCCTTCAGGAGCACGTAGCCGTAGGCCGCCGACGCGTGGCGCCACGCGAACCGCAGGAACGACGGGTCCTTGATTTGTATTTTGGTACCTCGCTCGCAGTCCTTGTCTAACGCTCTTAGCAATAATAAGTCGAGCACGAGCGGGCCCCTTCGTCTATGTTTGCGACCTCGTCTATTCTCCAATGCTTCTAATGCTCTTCCAATCGACGCGCAGGCCTCCACAGCTTCCGGCGGCGCGAGCTGCCGCGCGATGGACGTGAGGCCTCTTCTCAATCTACTGGTCTCGCCCTGCGTTATTGTGAGGAGGGTTAGGTGGAGGAGCCGCATCTGTGTTGGCCGTACGGATGCCCAGCAATGTTGCGCCTGGCACAGGCTACGCCGTCGCCGTTCGCACGCACTCCTACGCAACCGATGCGGTCAAATAACCGCCGCGGCCGCGCTTCGACAGCTAGCGTACTGTAACACACTAGCAAAAGACGGCAAAATCGCGGTCATCGCATTGCTGTGACAGCCTGGAGACGCCCTGGTGCTGCAGGAGTCATAAAAAGACAGCGCCTTTGGGCTCGAGCACCGGCATCGACGCGAGCAGCCCTGCCAGACCCAGACCTAGATGATGCTGCGCCGTGCATCAGGCACGAAGGCGCCGCCGCCCCCAGAAAGGCTCCCGTCGCAGGACAAGTACAAGACGCGCGTGCTGCCTTTGTTAGCAGCAGCGGTCGGCTGCATCGTCGCGGCGTCGCTTTTATTGCGGACGACGGCGACGGCTTGGGCCGTGCAAACGGATGATGTCGTGACGTGCCCGGAGCAGCGCCGGATGAGTGGAAGAGCCGTTCCCGGCACGACGCTCGCCGACGACGGGCATTGCGTCCAGGCATCAAGCCTCGACGCGGGCGTCTGCGTCGAGGACGCGGCGGACTGGCGCGGCGCGCATCGGCGGCGGTGCCTGCCGTCGCTGGCCGTGATCGGTATTGGAAGCGGCGTCCGCGTGCCTTCGACACCACGCCCCCCGCCACGACGCGCCGTTCGCGCCTGGTACTGGCGGCGCGTCGATGGCGTATGACAACGCCACGTTCGCCACCGCGACCGCCTACTCCTGCCGCCGCGACCGCCGCGGCCGCGCCGCCGCGACCGCCTAACTCCTGCCGCCACGGCGACCGCGACCCCGCCGCGAGAGGACGAACACCTACCCCACCGGTACGCCATCGCCGCGACATCATACGCACGCAGGCGCCATGAAGTCCGGGACCACGAACATCATGCTCTACCTCCAGAACCATCCGCAGCTACGGACGTCGGAGGATATGATAGGGTGGCCGCAAGAATCGAGATACTTTTCGGCAGCCCACGACCCGGAGGCGGCGGGCCGGAACTGGCGCTTTTATTTGAGGAAGTACCCTCCAGCTACTGATGGTGTACTCACGTTCGACAAGTCCCCCAACTACCTGTTGAACCCGAAAATCCCGTCGGTCCTGGCGTCGTTGATGCCTTCCCTCAAGTTGCTGGTGTGTCTGCGGAACCCTACGTCGCGAGCATACAGTCATTTACAACACGAGTGCCGCAACGGCCGCGTCCGCCAGGCGGAGGGTGCTGTATTTCGATCAAAGTCCAATGATGAGTCATCAGAACGACTGAGCTTCCCCTGCGCGCCCGAGGCTTTTGATAGGCTGGTGAGGGCGCAGCTCGCGGCAAAAAAAGATCTAGATAAGTGTGCGTGGGCGCGCGGCTCCGGCAGCGGCGACTCGAACGTGTTACCGCGGGGCTTCTACGACTGCCAGCTCGCGCCCTGGTTCGACCGCTTCCCCCGGTCTCAACTTTTGGCTTTAGTGTTTGAGGACTTCGTGAGCAGTCGCGAGGCGACGCTCGAGGCGGTCGCGCGCGTCGAGCGTTTTGCGGGACTGGAGCCTTTTGATTATGGCCGGTCGGCGCGCGTCGCCGCCGTGGAGAGATTGTACGCTTTGATGCCCAGCCGCGGCGGCCGCTACGCGCCGATGCTCGCGGCGACGCGCGCCGCGCTCGACGAGCTTTACTGCGCGCCGAACCGCGCCTTATCGGCGACGCTGCGGCGGCGGCTGCCCTGGCCCTGCGGTGGTGGTGGTGAGCGGCCTGTGTAAGAGTGTGTCTTTTTCCTTCGCGGCCGCGCTGCTTTGCATGACCAGGGACTTGACCAGGGCAAGGGAGTGGGCAGAGGCTGCTTGAGACGTATTTGTTATTAACAAGCTTATGCCCCTCCTCCACACTACACAAGCATAAAGAAGGAAACGACACGCCTCACTTCCAGAGGGGCCCGGGCACCCACTTCTGCTCCTGGCCGAAGAGCGCATCTATGATGCCGTGGTCGCCCGTGACGATCGGGGCGCGCTTGAGGAGGTCGAAGATGGCGCGGAAGACCTTGCGGTCCAGGAGGGGCAGGATCCCGAAGACGCCGACGCCCGCGCCCATGAGGAACTCCCGCTCGTCGGACGCGCCCAGGAGCGGCACCATACAAACGGTCGAGCCCATGACGACGTTCGAGTGACCGTGGATGCCGAATAACATGTCCTCGCACGAGTTTGGCAGGCGACCGGCGAGATCTAAGAGAAACTGCATCACGCCGACGCCCTCCGGTCTCTGGCCCGACTGGCCGCAATGAACAATCTTGCAATAAGCGAGGAACCGGTGGAGCTCCGACACGGCGTACCGCGCCATGCCCGACATCGTGATCTCCGTATACCCGACGAAGCAGGCCGTAGCGGCGAACACGGGCCAGCCGGTTTCCGGGCACCAGCCGCACTGCGAGATCATCAGCATCGGGACGGCGGCGTTCTTGAACAGCGTGAACGAGGATCCAAGGATAGAAACGACGGCCTCCTTCGATGAGTCCGCGTCCATCCTTTTCCAGAACTCCGCGAGCGCTTGCAGGGCCTGCGTTATCGAGAGATCTTGCTCGTACGTACCACGCCATCGAACCGATCGCGTCGACGCGGGACGTTGAAATTTCTGACTCGGATAGCCACCTCGCCAGAATGATAAGAACAATTTCTGGCGGCGTAGCCACACAAGGCCGTGACACCGAGCACGTTTTTAATAGACTCAACGATGAAGAGCGCGTCGGAATTGCCCTCGAAGATCTCGTCGCCGAAGAGCAGCGCCACGGACAGCGCCATGTGCACCGCTGCTCCTCTGGTCATGGCTCCCCTAAGTCCCTTCACGCTCTGCATGCCTTCGCAGAGAAACCAGATCAGCCGATGGAGCGCCTCGCACGGAACATATGCTACTCGACTCAGAGCGACGCACGCCATGTTCCGCAGGAGCGACCCTTGCGACAGCAGCGCGAAGGAGCGGTTCGCATTGCCCCACTCGACCTGGGCGCTCACTCCTAAACACTTGATCGGCGCGTGCAGCACGAAGAGCACCAGCGCGTGTAGGGCCGCCTGCGCCAGCGATGCCGCTTTCTTGACGCGGCGCATAGCGACGCTGTCGTCTTCGTCCTTCGCCGCGCGCGCCGCGTCCATGCCGTTGAAATTACCATGTTCGGTGCCCTGCCAGGCCCTTGTGTCCTCCGGCGGCGTGATAATGTCTTCTTCCTTCTCCGGTAGCGCCATGCCGGCCATCGTCGCCGCGTCGACGGCGCGTTCAAATGCCATGTCTGCTGTCGTTAGGCGTGCGCGCGGCTTGCCGCGGCCTTTTACGATTACGCTCTTGCCCAGCGCGCAGCGCCAGCTGTCTCAGGGTACCGCTGTGGGCCGTCCCTGGCTGTGATAAGCCTCACGCGCCGCGTTTGCTTGCGATTTTGCCGCAGCTGATTTGTGCTTGCTAGTGTCTTACCGGCCGCTAGGGCGCGGGATTTCCTAAACTGTTCTTATGACGCCTCTCTGGGCCTGAGCAGACCGCCGGCATCGATGCATGGGACCGCATTTTGGGCGCACGGCGCACCAATGAGCTTGTCCTGGTGCAGGGCGCACAGGCAGAGCGCGTCTCCGCAGCTGCAAGAGCTCAAGCAGCGCTCCCGCGCGCTGTCGAAATATACTACTCACCAGCAGCCAAGGGTTCGTCAGCCCTAAATTACGCGCCGCGCCGCCCAACAACCGCGCTGCGCTCAAATCCGTTGTGAGCCAAACGCGCCGATACGGGCGCGCGCCGAGAAGCCATGGCCGAGATGAGGCCCCCGCTCTCGCCGACGAGCAACAACGCGAAGCGCGCGTCTGAGACGGCCGCGTCCCAGCCGTGGAAAAAACAGCGGCTCGGCGACACGCCGCTGCCGTCCGGCGCGGCGGACCAGGAGCCGCCGCCCAAGGACGTCGCCCCGCGCGAGAAGCCCGAGAAGAACGACGTGGAGATGACGCGCGGCGACGCGCGGCCCATGGAATTAGTAGTAGAAGAAGGAAAGCCCGTCGGCGCTGAAGACGAGGCCGAAGAGGAGGCACAAGTTGATGCGGACGAGGCCCGGGCCGCCCGGGGCTGGCTCTCGAACGGCGACACCGTCGACGCCAAGGTCGCCGAGGCGGTGGCCGCGTTAGCCAAGGATAATGCTCCGAAGAAGAAACACATCGAGGACACGTTGGAGGCGCTGCCGGCGCTGGAAGCATTAGTAGGGAACGGCCTCACGAAGACGGAGTGTAGGGACTTTTGTACCAAGTGGAACCTACCACAACAATCCGGAGCCATAGGCAAAATACCAGAGAAGTTGCGGACGAAGCTGGAAAAGAAACAAAAAGAGATGGTAGTTCAGCAGAAGCTCGACGGGGAGCGCGCCGTGCTCGAGACGACCTTACATTTAGAACATGCGGCCTTCGACGCGCTGCCGGACTCCGACAAAAAGGGCGTCGTCGGCCAGCGGTCGTTGCTGGTGCTCGCTTTGCTCATGGCCGGCGCGTCGTCGGATTGTCTGAAGAAGGGTAAAGATCAAATATCAGGGAACGTCAACCATCTTGTTATTGCATTGCGAGAAGCTGGAGTGGAGCTCGCGAATGGTGGCACAAATGAGGCCACAGTTCTGCGTGCGGTATCTTCGTTGGAGGCGAAGATAGCAGAGCTGCCGCCGGAGATAGTCGCCTCGGCCGTGGTCGAACGAACTAGATTAGCGAAACACGCCGCGCGGACTAATGGTGCGGCCTGTGCGGCGCTCGCCACTACAATAAGAGATGCGGCCACAGGCTTCGCGGCGCAAGGCGCCGCCTCTGCGGCGAAGATGTCGGTAACTTTACCAGACTTCCCGATCATCGACGACGCGACGCTCGAGCGGCGCACGGCCCAGAACGTAAAGTGGTCGAATGCGCCGCCGGCTGATCTGGCCAACGTGCGCCTCGGTACCCGATACGACTCGCACGTGTTAGGCGCCACGGCGCCGCCCAAGGACTGGCCGAAGTGGCGGGGCCGGCCGACGATCGTCGCCGACCCCCTCACCAAAATAGAGGGCGTCGAATTGACGACGATCAAGCCGATGGGCGCGCTCGCGAAGAAGCTGTTACACGGGGAGAAGTCCGAGAAGGGGAAACCGGCGGGATATGCTGCGTGAGACGGTATAGTTCCCCGCCCTCGCCCAGTAATTATCTAGTACAACAACTTCAAGTTAGTCAAGGAGCGCCGCGAAAAGCGCGGGCCGACATCCCTTCCCCTTCCGGTGTAAAAACCGTTCGTGTTCTATAATAGTACAAACCACAGTTACGAGCGCGTCGAAGGCCACGTCGTCGACGACGCCGAAGGACACGCTCCGTGGCGGGCGCGGTGCCGACGCCGCGGCGGCGACCGCGTCCGCGGCGGCGGCGGCCGCGTCGGCGACGGGCGCTCCCCGCGCGCCGGCGCCGAGCAGCGGCGTCGCAACATCCCGGCCAGCCGAGAGCGCAAAAGCCGCCGCGTAGGCGCGGAGCAGGTCCGCGCGCCACGACGGGGACTCCCAGAACGGCGCCACCGCGTGCACGAGAGTCTCGAACGGGAGGCCCGGGGCGGCGGTGGCGACGGCCGAGCCCGCGGCGAAACCGTCGGGCCGCGCACGGGCGCAGAGGTCCCGCAGCGCTTTTCCGCCCAAGCTTGACACGACGCCGTCGACGGCGTGTTCTCGAAAAACGAAGCCCGGGCCTGTCTCGAGGGCGCCCCACGAGTTCGCATTATTACCGAGCCCTTCCGGGAGCGGTGGAGGGCACGGGCCGCCGCGCGGGAAGTACGGCAGCTGCGCGCCGGCCAGGGATTCGTTGGCCGCGTTGACGAGCACGTCCTTTGTCGTCGATGCGCGGACGACGCAGGTGGTCCGTTCGACCACGACTCGCAGCGGTCCGAGCTTGCGCGTCCAGCGCATGCTCTCCAGTGCTTCAGTGCCCACGCATAGTGAGCACCGCTGCTTAGCTTGTAATGGTGCTACTCAGCCGCATTGCTGCTCGTTGCTACTCAGCTGCTTACTGTTATGCCTTTGTCACGCTACGTTGTGCGTATAAGCTAAACACGGCTCTCCGTGTTTTTGCTCTCGATGGCACGGGTTTTTACGGCGGCGCGGGCTCGGCAAAGAGCCTTGAACGACGAGTCACAGAACGGCGGGACCCGTCCGAGCCCCGCACCCGCACTTAGCAGTCACGCTTCGTTTGTTTGTGAGTCAGCGCGACAGTGCAATAAAACGCGTTCGCGAGGCACAAAACCGTGACGCCATCGACGCGACACGACGCCTACTAAGTCTACACGACACGGCTGCAACATCCGGCAGCTCAACTCGTTGTTGTCTCAGCAAATTTGCAGCCAGCAGCATGGTTGCCGCCCGCCTCCTCGCCGTCGCGAGCATCCTACCAGCAACGGCCGCCGTCCTCACGCTCCCGCGCAAGTCGCAAGCCCTGCCGTGGCTGAGCGCGCCGGCCTACCTCCAGGAGCTGCCGGGCAACGCCGACTTCGATCCATTAAGGCTGGGCAGCGCGTCGCCGGCTCTCTTAAAGTACTACCGTGAGGCCGAGCTCAAGCACGGCCGCCTCGCGATGCTCGCGGCGATCGGGTGGCCCGCCTCGGAGCTCTGGGACAAGGCGCTCGCGGACACGTTCGGCATAGATTCGGCGCTCACGTCGAAGCTCGAAGCCCCATCGGTACTGAACGGCGGCCTCGACCGCATCAGCCCGGCCTTCTGGGGCGCCGCGCTCGGGTTTGGAGCGGCGATCGAACTCTACGGCCTCAAGCTGCGCCTCGAGGACCGCGCCGAGCCCTTGGAGCCGGGCAACCTCCAGTTCGACCCGCTCGGCATGTACCCCGTCGAGCGGGCCCGCCGCAAGCGCATGGACGAGGCGGAAGTCAAACACGGCCGCATCGCCATGCTCGCCGTCGTCGGCTACGCGGCGGAGGAGTACCTCCTCGGCACGCCGGTCGCCGTGCACTCGTCGGGCTTCTTCGAGCCCTTCTGGGCGCACTTCTTCCACGTCTGAAGTTGTCCAAGGCCCCTTGTTTTTGTATGTGTCTCCCGACCCCTCCTAAGTCTCTATTGCCTGTCCTTGCTTTGTTTAGAGCTACACATGCCTGCCCGGTTGTTCGCCCGGAAGCGGCGACGGCGAGGAGGGGAGCAGGCCGGACGCACGTCCGGACGCGCATTGGAAGATGCATTGGAAGCGCGTCGGTGGCGGGGTAGCCGGTAGCGGACGCGTCCGGGCGCCACGACTTGGAGCACCAAGCCGCGGAGCCGACGCCCCCCCGGGGGGATATTCACCGTAAAAACTTACGACACGACGTCCTTCGGCGTCAGCTCCGACGCCGTCGCCGTCGCCGCGTCCGCCGGCACGACCTCCGCGGGCCCCGCGGCCCGCGCGACGAGCACGCGCGGTCTCAATTTAAAAAGCACCTTCCGCCGGATGACGCCGGCCACCGTGAACTTCGACCGGCACTCGACGCCTCGACACGTCGTCACCGTCTCGTCCTCCTCCTGCTGCGGGTCCAAGACCACGAAGGGCTTTTTGAGGGTCACGAACTCGCCCTCCAATTCATGAATCCCGATCGTCAGGAAGGGCGTGCCGTCGCGCACCTCCAAATCCCCGAGCTTTTGGTTGTCCCAGGTCTCCGTCTTCTTGACGAGGTCGCCCTGGAGCTCGATCATCGTCCACTCCTGCTTGAGGCCCTCCTTGCCGCCCACGATCGGGACCAAGGTGCCGGTAATAGGCTCCCACGGCGTGCCGTCGGCGCGCTTGAGGCCGGTGCCGCCCTCGGTCTTCTGCTTTTTATTCGTCTCGGGCTCTTCGCTCGCAGCGGCGGCGGCGTCGCGCTTCGGCGGCGGGACCTCGGCCATGCTTGATGAGTGGGGTCCAGCGGCTGGGTGCTTGCGAGGTGAGAGCGCTGCACGGCGACGGCGTGCTGCTAGAAGAGATGCGCCAACCACGTGCAGAGCTTCCCTGGGGCGCTCCGCGTCTCGATTTCGCGTGGCCGCGATCGAGTTAGCTAGCGTGTGATTGACATACTAGTTTTAGGCCAAGCGAAGCCAAAAAAACGCCGTAAGCTGCAGCACGGCGTCTTGGCGCACACGCGAGACTACCCACTGGATAGCTGCTGCCCGCCTGCTGCGGTACCACTCGCTGTTGGGGCTTCAGAAGGCTGGGAGACACCGCTGCACGCTGGGTGCTCCTCACTGCCGCGTCTGCGCGAGCGCTGAGAGCCATAATAAATGGCGACCTTCGCCGACGACGAAGACATCGACTTCGAGGAGCTGTGGGGCTCGGGAGGCGGTGGAGTAGACGTAAACGACAAGATCATAAGGGTCGAGGGCCGCCAAGCCGACACCACAACCGAATTCGGCGACGAGGTCTGGCCCGGTGCCGCCGCGCTCGCGCAGGCGTTGGCGCCCAAAGGCGTTTTTGGTGGCGCGGTCCGCGGCAAGCGGGTCCTGGAGCTCGGCGCGGGCGGGGGGCTGCCCGGGCTGGTGTGCGCGGCGGCCGGCGCGGCGCATGTGGTCCTGAGCGACCTGCCCGAGGCCTTGCCTCGACTGAGACGGGGCATCCGGCAGAACGACGTCTCCCAAAACTGCGTCGTGAAGGCCCTGGACTGGCGCTCAGGCGTGTGTCATCCGCTCTTCGCTGATCATCAAATAGAAGGACTCGTAACGGAGTACCTAGGCGCGTGCCTGCCCGGCGTTTCTCGTAGTTGGGACGCGAAGCGCTGGCTCGACGCCAAACCGTTCGATGTTGTGTTGTGCTGCGACGGCGTGTATAGGGAAAGCCTCGCGGCGCCCTTACTGACAACTCTGAAACGGTGCTGCACCCCCTCAAAAACAATCTTCTACGTCGCCAACGACGAGCGGAGCCACCGGCAAAGGCGGTTCGCGGAAGCGCTCCACGCGTGCCATTTTAACGTGCGCGCCGGCGTCCCCGTATCGCCATCGACGCGACGACGTCTCTCATCGACGGCGTTCTCCTCGACGCCGTTCACGCAGTCGACGACGTCCGCGACGCCACGCGCCCGCAGGTCAAGGAGGTCGCCCTCTCGCGCGAGGCCTGTGATGCCGGCGTTTTGTGCTTCCGCGGGGGGGCTTTGGAGGGCGACGTCGACGTGACGAGGCCTAGTAGGCTGTTCACGTGGTACGAACCTCGTCTGGATATAGTGCAGGATGCGGCCCACGGTGCCGACGGCGGCTTCGTGAGTGTTGGTTGTGTCGTCCTGGCGGACTGGCTCTCTACAAGCTTTGACTTGAGGGCGTGCCGCGTCTTCGAGCTAGGGTCAGGGACGGGATTCGTGGGTTTGATCTGCGGAGCGAGAGGCGCGAAGCACGTCACACTAACGGACGACCGCGTCGCCCTGTCGGCGTGGAACGCGGCGCGCCACCCCCATCTAAATGCGACGGTGCGGCGCGTGCGCTGGGGGCACGCGGACGACGTCGACGCGGGCGACCTGGGCCGCGCCTCGCGACTTAGTCAAGAAATCGAGTTGATCGTGAGCGCCGAGGCGACGCAGCGCCTGGATTTACTGGACGATCTGGCGGGTGAAGTGAAGCGACGGCTGCTCTCGGCGCTGAGTTTTGGACGAGGTGCGCGGGCGTGCCTCGCGTGCGCCCCGTGCACGAAGCCGAAGTTCCGCGCGAAGAAGGGCTGGTGCGCGGAGATCTCCTGCGCGCGCTGCCGTGTCTTGGAGGAGTGCCAGAGGGTGGGTGTCGTCCTCGTGGAGGAGTCCGTCGCGGGATTTTGTGCGAAGGACGACCGGCGGTTCTCGGGCTTGGTCGACACGGGCTTCGTGGCGGACTACAACGAGGCCCTGCGCGTGCTCGTGTTGCGGCTCGCCGAGGACGCGCGGGCCGTGGCGATGGCGCCACCAGTTGTAAAGGAGGCCGCGGCGCCGGCGGCGCGGGCGTCGCGCGGCGAGGCGGCGACCTGGGCGACGGCGGCGCAGCTGGACGCGCTTCGTGTTTAAGTTTTTTTGTTTGTTGTTTATTTTTTCGGTGTCGGCGGCGTCGCTCTCGTCGTCCCGCGCGGCGCCTCGTTTTCGTTTCCCCCCTGCTTCCACGTGGGAGATGCGTCGACGGTGGACGATACCGGTCGAGGAGAGTTCCGGAACGGTCTGTCTGAAGCGCGACGGCGGCGGCCTATCACGTCGAGCTTTGCTTGCTGCTGTGCTTTGCCAAACACAGAGCGCCGACCGGGCAAAGCGAGTTTCTCGCACGGCGTTTGCACGGCGCGTCCACCCGTTCATAACTGCGCGCTGCGACGCCGACGCTGCAGCGCCGCGGCGCCTTGGCAGAGTTAACAGGCAGGCTGTGAGCTCATCTTGGCATTGCAGTGCCGACCGCGCGCCGCGAAGGGGCCACAGCAGCAGATGGACCGGAAGACCAAGTCCTACGAGTCCGAGGACGGCTCGCCGCGGCGCGGCAGCGACCCCTCGAACAGCGCCGAGGACCAGGCCCTCGTGAATTTGATCACGCAGACGGCGAAGAAGTCCAGTTACAACAACTCGAAGAAGGACCTCGTGAAGGACGAGAAGCCGGCGCCGCCGCCGCCGAAGAGAAGTGGATGCTGCGGCGGTGTCAGTGACGTCGTGGAGCCAAAGCCGGACGAGGAGGAACGGGGCGTGCTGAAGGACCCCCAATCTTCAGCGTCGTATGATGTACTAGGCATGGTCGGCGAGGGTGGGTTCTCCAAAGTCGTGTTGGTGCGCGCCAGAGCCGGCCACGGGGCGAATGGAGAGGTCTATGCCGCTAAAATCATCCCCAAGGCCCACCTGAAATCGGCTGGCGCTTCGTTCGTGCGAGCGACCATGCTGGAGCGCAATATATTGGGCGAGTTCGACCACCCTTTGTTACTGAGATTGTACCACTCGTTCCAGGAGAGGGACAAGTTGGTACTCGTAGTAGCTTATTGTCCTGGTGGCTCGCTGCACACGCACGTGAACATATCATTGAAGGAGGACGGGCGGGGCTTCGACGAGCATCGGGCCGCGTTTTACGTTGCTGAGATTGCGCAAGCGATTGCCCATTTACATTCTCATGGTATTGTCCACAGAGATCTCAAACTCGAAAACGTCTTGGTCCACGCCTCGGGCCACGTGGCCGTTTCTGACTTCGGCGCTTCCAAACGCTTGGCACCTCGACCGCTCAAGGATTGTCGCGCGGGCAACCAGGACGTGCCCGAGAGACTACCAGACAAGACGCGGGTCGCCATGGGGCTCCGGCCCGTCCAGACCGAGCCGCCCGCTCCATTATTGACGCAGACGAAGTCCATCGTTGGGACTCCCGCGTATATGGCGCCCGAGATGTTACTCGTTTGATGCAGTGTCTCTTCACGGTGCCAAAGAACTGTGATGTCCGGAGAATTTCATCGTCGATCGACTCCTTATGGAAGTGGGGACCTGTTTCTAAGCCTCCCTCTGAGTTCATGAGACTCGCATGTGGCGACCGCGTCGGTCGCGACCGTTCTCACCATACGTAACACACAGGCCCAGCCCTACGACTTCGCCGTCGACTGGTGGGCCCTCGGGGTCCTCTTCTTCACGATGCTCAAGGGTAGACTGCCCTTCGACGCGGCCGAGGAGGACAAGATGCTCTGGTGACCGTGCGGCGTCCCTTGCCGCGCCGTCGCGTCGATGGCGTCGCGTCGACGGCGTCGCGTCGATGCCAGACGCCGTCACCGCGCCTTCCACGCAGGCGCATCGTCAAGTCCAAGCCTAGATACGACCCCGGCTGGCGCAAGGACACGCTCGAGGTGCTGCGGGCGCTCCTCCAGAAGCGCCCGGCGACGCGCCTGTGCACCTTGCGGGACGTGGGCAACATGGGCCTGTACAAGGACTACGACTGGGCGAAGCTCGAGAGGTGCGAGCTCCGGCCGCCCTTCGTGCCTCGACTGCGGAACGACGAGGACCGGACCTACGTGCCGCGGCGCGTCGCGGCCCAGGAAGTCCCGGAGAAGCCGCTCGCCTACACGAAGGGCGACTCCATGCGGAAGCTCTTCCGCAAGTTCTCGCACCGGTCGACGGTGAGCCGCGCGTCGACGGACGACAGCTCGAAGGGCCCGAATTAGAAGACACTCTCAACTGCGTTCCGTTCGCTCCGGGTAATGCTCATCATATGATAGCGGGACTACCTCTTTGCCAGCTGGGGGTGGGACCAGCTGTAGCTAAAAAGGGGAGCTGCGCCGTCGACGCGCGGGTCGCGGCGACGGCGTGCTGGCGGGGCAGCTACACCTCCTTGGCTCTTCGACGCGCTCAGACGTCACATCCACGTATCTACTCACGCGGCGCGTTGGTGCGGGGCCCAAACTCGGCCTCGGTAGTCTACTTCTTTTTGTGTTCCAAACGTGACGTGAGTGCACGCATCGATTGTCCTACCGTTGGTGCAGCCGCATCACACATCAGTTACGCCATCGCGCGCAGCGGTTTGGCATTTGGGGGCAGCTAAAAGCCCGGAGCAACTAGATACCACATAATAGATAGAGTAAGAACTACCGCGATAGCATGGGTGCAGGTGTGTCGACGGAGGGCGCACCACTGTCCGAAGTGGCCATCAAAAATGAAATCGGCGTGCTGTACGACGCGGAAAAGAAGAAAGCGTTTGATGCCGCCGCGACCGAGGGCGCGGACGGAACGCGCACGGTGCCGTGGCCCAAGTTAGAGGCCTACGCCAAGGAGCACGACGAGCGCGCGCTCGACCCGCGGAAATGCATGTTTCACAACCTGAAGGCGTTCAAGGCCGCGCGGGAGCAGATCGACGAGATCGCGATCGTGCACATCAAGGGTGATGTGAAGAAGATCCCGTGGGTGGGCAAGAATTTAGGAGACGAGTGTCGCCAATGCGGCCTCGACGGCGAGCCGGCCGCGTCGCTCGACGCGCTGTACGAGGTCGCCGCGCTGGCGCGCGTGCAGTTCGAGGAGATCATGACGGCCGCGTGCCCTGAAAGCGGTGTGAAGCTGATGTTCGCGCCGCTGAAGGGCCGCGACCGTGCCGGCGCCAAGGCGCGCGACGAGTACAAGGACAAGACGGCGCCGTGCTACAGTTGGCTCTTCGACATTACGCGCGGCGCGGCCCTCTGTCAGACGGAGGACGCCATCGTGCAGCTCTACGCATCGCTCGAAGCCGACGACCGCGTTGATATCGTGCGGACGAAGAACCGGTTCGCGCCGCCGCTCTTCAACGGCTACCAGGACATCTTGATGAACGTCGCCGTGAAAGTCGAGAACGTGACGCACATGTGCGAGCTACAAATTCATCTCATGCCGATCAAAGAGTCGGAGGCGCTACACCGGAGCCACACGGTCTACGAGTACTTTCGGTCGTTTTTCTTGGGCAATTCAGATGCTGTCGCGCAGCGGCTCGAGATGCTGTGCAAGCTGCCCGTCGACGAGGTTAACGGTGTGGAGGAGTTGGTGGACCACGTGCTCGGGTACGACGCGGACGCGAGTTTGCTTGACGGCCTCTGCGAGTTGCTCGAGTCGATTCAGGAGTCCGCAGGCGTCGTGAAGGTCCGGGAAGCTATGTTAGCGAAGCAGGAGCGAGCGTTCGGTGCGGAGAGCAAGGCGGTGGGCGTGGCGCTGTGGGATCTTGGGCTCGCGTACGGGGACCTTGGCGACAATGCCAAGAAGCTCGAGGTCTTGGAGCGCGCGCTCCCGATCTACGAGCGCGAGCACGGTAGAGATAGTACGAACGTGGCCGGCTTGTTGACTGATCTCGGGAATACGTACATGGGCCTCGGCGACTACGCCAAACAGCGAGACATACTGGAGCGGGCGCTCGCGATCGAAGAGCGTGAGTACGGTAGCGATCACACGAGGGTTGCCGTCGTGCTGACGAACCTCGGGAGTGCGTACGGCTACTTAGGCGACTACGCCAAGACGCGCGACATGCTGGAGCGCGCGCTCCCGATCTTTGAGCGGACGTACGGCCGCGACCACCCGGACGTGGCCGTCACGCTGGGGAACCTCGGGGTCGTTTACGGTAGATTAGGCGACCAGGCGAAGAGGCGAGACATGCTGGAGCGCGCGCTCGCGATCAAGGAGCGGGCGTACGGCCGCGACCACGCGAAAGTGGCCCAGACACTGACGAACCTCGGGAACGCGTACGGCAACCTAGGCGACCACGCGAAGTCGCGAGACATGCTGGAGCGCGCACTCGCGATCAAGGAGCGGGCGTACGGCCGCGACCACCCGGAAGTGGCCATCACGCTGGATAACCTCGGGAACGCGTACGGCGCCTCAGGCGAATACGCGAAGGCGCGTGACGTGCTGGAGCGCGCGCTCGCGATCTTCGAGCGGACTTACGGCCGCGACCACACGAGCGTGGCCGGGACGCTGACGAACCTCGGGAACGCGTACGGCGACTTAGGCGACCACGCGAAGAGTAGAGACGTGCTGGAGCGCGCGCTTGCGATCAACGAGCGGACGTACGGCTGCGACCACCCGGAAGTGGCATTGATACTGGGCAGCCTCGGTATGGCCTACGGCGAACTAGGCGACGCCGCCAAGAAGCGAGAATACGTAACGCGCGCGGTGAAGATTTTCGAGGGCGCGTACGGCCCCGACCATCCTCACGCCAAGTTTTACAAGAACGTACTGAATGCAATGTGATGTGGAGTGCCCCCCCCCACGCCATCGCCGAGTATAGTACAAGGTATTTATTTCAGAATTTTCGGGCTCCGTCGCAGGAGCATTTTCTCGGAGGGAGATTTGATGTTTGGTTTTGTTTTTTCGGCTCGAGCGGCGCGCCGCGAGCGAGGGGGGTGTTGGCTTCTTTCCGCCTAGGCCTCCTGGTTGATGGACGGCGGCGACGGCGGCGTGATTTTGAGCGGCGAGGACTCCTCCTCGACGACGGCCGCGAGGTGCTGCGGCCGGGCGCGGGGCGGCGTGCACGGCGGGCACACATCGGCCGCCTGCACGAGGTCCTTGGGCACGACGAGCCCGGCGCCCGTGGGCCCCGCGGCGCGCGCCTTCGCGCAGACCTCGCACGAGGCCCGCCGGCAGTTGCGAGGATGATGTAACAATCGCGCGGCCCGGCGGCAGGCCGGCGCCCGGCAGCCCCGCTCGGGATCCTGGAAGGCGCCGCAGGCGCGCATGTGGGCCAGGAGCAAGAACGCTTGCTTGCACGGCGCGAGGGGGCAGCGGCTCGGGTCCCTGCATGATTGCGCGTGGCGCAGGAACCAGACCTTTCTTGCTATTATAGCGGCGCGCTGCGAGAGCTCCGCGGCGACGTCGTCGTCGGAGCTGAGCGAGTTGGCGCGGTCCCGTTGCTCCATTGGAACGTTCTGAATGATGTGGCGACGGCAGGGGCCGAAAGACTGCTGGGCGGGGTCATCGGGGGCCGCTAGAGCGCCATGGTGGGGCGCTCTACTGTATCACAGCTCGACGGTGGCGTGAAACCGACTCTGGATTTGGTCTAAGTCGATGCCGGAGCGTCTAGAGCTGCTGAGATTTGGGCTGTGGCAAGAAGATGGAATTATGCGGCAATGCGCAGCGTCGCGACAAAGTAAGGTTCGGTATAGCCGGAGCTGTGGGCTCAGATCCAGGGGCTGGCCGCTGCAAAAATGAGCAGGCAAAATCGAATGGCCGATTGTTCGGACCCCTAGCATCACTCGTTCAACTCATCTCACTCGTGTCCACAGTGCCTCGGCTACGGCGCGCGAGTTCCGACCAACTTTTGGGTATGCTATGTTTTCTAGTATCAATTACACCACACAAAAACGCACGCTGGCGCCAAGCACTGGCCCGGCGACTGCGGAAGACATCAATCCGCCGCCTCCGCGACTGCGGAGGACATCAGTCCGCCGCCTCCGCGCCTCGCCGCCGCGCGCCGTCGAAGCGCCCGAACCGCAGGTCGTAGTCGTACGACCGCCGCGCGCGCGGCGAGTCGAGGACCGCGTAGGCGGCGTTGACGCGGGCCATCCTTTCTTCACCTCGTGCGCCGCGCCGGTCCGGATGGTGTTCGAGCGCGAGCCGCCGGTAGGCCGCCCGAATTTCCGCCTGGGGCGCCGTCGGCGCGACTCCCAGCGTCGTGTAGTGCGAGGGTGCGCTCGTAAAGTCGACGGACCGTGGCAGCCGAGGTTTGGGATGCGGCGGCGGCGGTTGCGTCGCGGCCGAAAGGCTCGCCGCGGCGCTCGCGAGGAAGCGCTCGATGGGTGCCGTCCAGGACGGCGCCGGCGCCGCGGCGGCCTCCTCCCAGGGCATCGGTGGCATGGGTGGCGACGACGACGACGGCTTCGCAGCCGTGCCGAAGACGTCGGCCCAACTCCGGCCGGGGCCCGGCGAGGTGGGCGCGCCGGGCTCGGTGTCGCCCTGGGTGCCGCCGTCGGCGAAGGAATCCACACGTGTTGGTGCTTGCGCCATCGGTTCTACTGCATTTATTCGTGCCTTTGGCAGCTGGTGTGTGCGGCACAGGCCAAATGTGCGCGGAGCGCAAAAGGACTGCCCTGGCTCAAGTAGGACAGCACAGACGAACCGTAGCGTGCGCTGTCGAGCCGTGCAAGACTCGCGCGCTCGGGCTGCCGACTTTTGCTAAAACCCGGCTACCTCTGAGAGCTAGCTCTGCAGCCAGCGATATACGCGATACTGCGGCAAAGCACTGGCCAAGGAGTCAGCAACTATCACCACAGGTCGCGGACAGCCGCAGGAGACGCTCAGACGCAGCGCTGCAGCACTGCAGCCATCGCCATGGTCTTCTACCTCGTCGGCCTAGGACTGGGCGACGAGCGCGACATCACCGTACGAGGCTTAGAAGCGGTGAAGAAATGCGACCAGGTCTGGCTTGAAGCTTATACTTCGGTATTATGCGTCGGCGTGGAGAGATTGGAGGCGTTCCAGGTGGCTCAGCAACTATCACCACAGGTCGCGGACAGCCGCAGGAGACGCTCAGACGCAGCGCTGCAGCACTGCAGCCATCGCCATGGTCTTCTACCTCGTCGGCCTAGGACTGGGCGACGAGCGCGACATCACCGTACGAGGCTTAGAAGCGGTGAAGAAATGCGACCAGGTCTGGCTTGAAGCTTATACTTCGGTATTATGCGTCGGCGTGGAGAGATTGGAGGCGTTCTACGGGCGAGAGGTCAAAGTTGCGAGCCGTGAAGTCGTCGAGTCCGGCTGCGACGAGATGCTGGAGCGGAGCAAGGACGGGAATGTGGCTTTGCTGGTCGTGGGCGACGTCCTTTGTGCTACTACACATACTGATATAGCCTTACGAGCAAAAAAGCTCGACGTAAAGGTAGAAGTGATCCAGAACGCGTCGGTCATGGGCGCCGTCGGCAAGTGCGGGCTGCAGCTGTACTCGTACGGGCAGTGCGTGTCGCTGCCGTTCTGGACGGAGCAGTGGCGACCGACGAGTTGGTACGAGAAGATCGCTTTTAATCGATCGGGGAACCTGCACACGCTGTGCTTGCTGGACATCAAGGTGAAGGAGCCGGACTATGCGCATTTGGCCGAGACCGGTCGCACAAGGTACTTACCTCCTCGATTTATGACGATCAACCAGGCGGTCGAGCAATTATTAAGTGCCGAGGCCGAGCACGGGCAGGGCGTCTGCGGTCCTGATGCTAGGGCCGTCGGCTTGGCTAGATTAGGCCAGGCCGACGAGCGCATCGTCGCCGGGACGCTGGCGGAGCTGCGGTCCGTCGACTTCGGCGCGCCTTTACATTGCCTCGTGCTCTGCGCGCCGACGTTGCACGACATCGAGGCAGAGTACGTGGCCCAGTTCGCTGTGGCGGCATAACTTGTGGTGATTTTTACTGGAGCCCGTCGCGGCGATGGCGTACGGGGTGGCGCCGTCGGCGCCGCGACGTCCTAGTTAGTGGTAAATGTTTTAGTGGTAGGGTCACGTAGGGTTTGTCACGCTCCGACGCATCTGTGGCCTTTCGGGCGACGGCACATGATCCGGCGTCCGCGTCAGCCGTCGGTAGACGGCCTTCGGGCTTCGTAAGAACGACGGCGACGGCAGCCGGTTGAAGTAGGCCTTGGCGTTCTTGCGGTAGCGCCGCCCTAGAACGGCCAGCGCGCGCCACTTCACGAGCCGGACGCGCGACGCCCGTAGCAGCCGGAAGAAGCGCCGCACGTGGCCTACTATGGTAGGAGCTCCAACCAAGACCTGGCGTAATCTACCCCGTCCTTTGGCGAAGGACAACACGCGCGGCACGTAGCCCAAAGCTCGCCTAAAAGCTCGCAACGGCCGCCGCCGCGGCAAGCAGTCCACCAGAAGCATATCTGAGGACCCCGGAGCGCATTTCAGTGGCTTCTGGGGCGGCGCGACCTCGACCAGCGCCGGCAAGACCAATCTGTCAAAAGGCAGAGCACACCAGATGTCTAGCACAAAGTACGTCCTCAGATACCTCTGAGCTATTCTCCTTTTGGACATCACAAGGACCCCCGTCTTCCTATCGACGTAACCGGTCACGAAGTTCAGGCACACGTCCACGAGGAACCACAAGTTCACCGCTCTATTGAAGGCCAGGGCCCACATATTCATAACTTCCTTCTTGGGAGCTTCGAGACCCAATAGCAACGCCGCCAATGCTCGGAGCTCGGGCTTGAAGACCACACAAACCGCCAATAGCGACGTCAGGTAGTCCCACCGTCTTTTGAAGGCACTGTTCGGGTGCACGGCCCAGTTCCTCGGTGGCCTTTCCGACGTGGGCGTCGCTATCACATTATCGGAGGAGGAGATGCGTCGCAATGTGGGCGACCAGGGCCCCCACTTCACGACGTCGCGGGCGCTGTCCTCGTCCGTGTAGACGCCATCGAACACGACCTTGTCGCGCTTCCCGACTCTTCTCAGGCCGTTGATCATCATCTTGCTGGCCTTCCGGCGCGCTCGAGCTGCTCTCGCTAGCGGCGTCCTGGCTAGATTCGCCGCCAGCCGCTCCAGTTCGTCGGCGCAGTCCTCGCGCGACATACCACCTCGTAAGTGGCGCGCTACTCTTCTTAGTGAAGCGACGGCCAGCGCGTCGTCGTCCTCCTCGTCCTCCTCTTCTATCTCTTGCGGTCTTTGGGTCGCCGGCGCCTCCACGACGGACCTCAGAAAGCTTTCTAGCGGCGACGGCGACGCGCGGCCCCGCGGGATGTCGACCCGCAGCTCCGAGAACGACCGCGGCGACGACCCGGCGGCCGACGGCGCGCGCGGCGACGACTGCGCCGACCGCGAGCCGTGCGAGCTCTCGCTCTCGCTCCGCGGCGAGTTTGTTGTTGGGCCCGCTCCCGAACTGTCGGAGGCCGCGCGCGGCGACGACTGGGCGCTGTCCGAGGCGTCTTCATTTGGTTCGAGGTTGATGCGCACGACCGGTGGTCTGCGGCGGCGTAGGGCGCCGGCGGCGTCGGCGATGGACATCTTCGCCGAGCTGCGAGTCAAAAGGCTGCTACTCCTGTTTATCTCGATTTGACCAACCTCTGGTCCAAATCGGGTTCCGGCAAAGCCTGCGGCTCGGCCCAGGGGCTTCGAAATACGCTATGTACAACTTGAGCAGAGCTCGGATGTCGCGTGGACGCCAATTACGCGACGCTCTGTCCAAATCTGGGCAAAGCTAGCGGCATGTAAGACACTAGAAATAGCCGACGCCCAGCTTTTTCGTCCCGCGCGGGCGACTACGCATCGATAAGTGCTGCTGCGCGCAGACCCTGGCACCCCTCGCGACACCACAAGCGCCGCGGAGATCTGCGCCCCGCGGACAGCCCATTGGCTCCCCGCCACATTATTGTGATTTTGGCTGCGCAGCGAGAACGACTGCGCCGCGGGCACGGACACGCCCGCAAAACAACCGCCACGCTCGCAAAACAATGGCCGACTTCACGACGACGCCCGAGGACATGAAGTCCCTCGTCGCCGAGCTCCAGGCGGCGGGCGCGGCCGCGCAGCAATTGGAGCGCCAGAAGAACGCGGCGAGCGACTTCAAGCGCCAGTTCGACTGCGCGCCCGGCGCGTTGGCGCTGGTGGTGGGCCACAACGGCCAGCGGCTGCGGGAGATCGAAGCGTCCACGGGCGCGCGCGTGCGGTGCGCGCAGGACCCCGGGCGGCGGCGCATCAGATCTGGTGCTCGCGTTCTCATCGAGGGCGCGACGCGCGACGCCGTCGAGAGTGCTGCTGCATTGGTCGAGTCGTCGCTGGAACTCGCGAAGAGCCCGCAGCAGATCATAATTCCTCGATCCGCATTGGGACGAGTCATCGGGCGGAACGGCGAGCGCATCAAGTCCGTCATCGAGCGGAGTGGGGCCCAGTGCCGGGTGCAGCAAGATGTCGATCCGTGCTTCGTCGAGATCGCGTCGGAAGACCCGATGACGTTGCAAGTGGCGCGGGAAATGGTTTTGAGTTTTCTCGAGAGCGGTTTACAGAGTGGGACGTGGGACCTCGAGGAGGCCTGCCGGGCGAAGGCCGCGGCAACTTTAGCGCCGCACCAAGCTAGGATGCTGGCGAATCTGTCGTCGCCCTTGGATCCCTCACGCGCGGCACTAGCAAGGCAGCCGGTCGGGAGGGAAGTCGTCGCCGAGCAGATGGTCGACCCCTACAAATTCGCGGACGCGCAGTGGGCGTGCGCGCGGGACCCCGAGGGGCGGCTCTACTACTACAACGCGATGACCGGGCAAAGTACGTGGGAGGCGCCGCCGGGGTTTAAGGCTCCTGCTTAATTAAAAATCACACACTAGTTATTGTCGCGGCGACGGCGTCGCGGGCCGCGGTTCGCGTTCACGGGGCCTCTGCGTCGGCCTTCTCCTCCTCGCTGAGGAGCGGCTCCCGGAGCGGCTCCTCCGTGGAAGGCTCTTCAGGCGCCTTCTCGCGCGCGACGACGCCGAGCAGGCGCGAGTAGCATAACACGCCAGAAGCTTGGAGACAAATAGTGATCGCGAAGGTCCGCGCATAACCGTACCGGTCCGCTAATAAGCCACCGGCCAGCGCGGAGCCGCACCAGCCGAACTGGGACACCGACTCGAGCGACTTCCAGCGCGCGCGCGTGTTCTTCGGGACGTAGTCCATCAGAATCGACTCCTCGACGGGGTAGGTGCAGTTCATGAGCGCCGTCCGCAGGATGTACAGCGCCACGACGCCTCTCAGGCGCCACTCATTCTTAACTCGATAGAAGCAGACCAACATTCCAACGAAGCAGACCAATGCAGTACTCCTCACGGACAGCACGGCCTCGACGCGGCCGACGCGCCGGCTCAGCGCCGTGCAGAAGCCCGAGGCCAGCGCCATCGACAACGGGACACCACAATAAATACCCTGGACGGCAGCGGGCGACATGTTTAGGTCGTCCTTGAACCACAACGGAAAGAATTTGATCGTACAGCCGCTGCCCAGGGCCACGACCAGGTCCGTGCAGAAGACGACGTAGGGGATCATTTTGATGCGCGGGTCCACGGCGTCGTCGCGCTCGTCGCATTGATCGTCCGGCGGTGCCTCGGCGTCGTTCTGGGCGTCCTCGGCGTCCGAAGCCTTGGGTCGGCCCGCGTCGCCGTCGCCGTCGTCGCCCGGAGCGCTCGCCGACGCCGCGGCGCGCTCCTGGTCCTGGATGGCATCAGAAGACGACCCGAGCGCCTTGTCGTCGCGGAAGCAGCAGCACAGGACCGCGACGGGCACTTCCAGCGCCATGCCGAGTAGCGTTAAATCCCTAAGTAAGGGTAGGCGCCACTCGTCGCCGTGCGCCTCGAAATACCCAACACTAATCGCCGGACCCAGGACGGACGGGACGATGTAGCACGCAAACAGCCACGTGTAGACCTTGGACCGCGCGCCAGTGGACACGGAGTCCGCCAGGAGCGCCTGCGCCGGCCCGTTGATGATGCCGCTCGACAGGCCGAAAAACGCAGAAGCTATGCAGATAAGGATATAACTGAGCTCTTTGTCTCTACCTTCGGTGGCGCGGAGCGTCGCGTAGGCGTAGGCCGGCGCCGCGACGAGGATGGCCAGCGAGCCCACGCGACAGACCTTCGCTCTTCCATACCTATCGGCGGCCCAGCCGGCCGGTAAGGCCGACGCGAGCGCTGCCAGTCCCGTCAGCGCCGTCGCGATGCCCACGCGCTTGTTCGTATGCCACACATCGCTGATAAAGGCGACTCCTATGGTCCCCGTCCAGATGCTGTCTGCTAAGCCACAGCAGGCAGCGATGATTAAGTTTAGCACCACATTGTGGGAGAGGTGCTCTCTCATCGCTTTTTGTGAGATGCTTTGTGCTGGCTGCAGGAGCGCTTTCTCGCGGGCTCGTCGGTTGCAGCAGCGCGTCGATGGCGTACTAGGAGTCTCCTGCCAGTCGCCTGGCAGCGTCTGAGGCTCGCAGGTGCAGGCAGGGCCGCTTGCGTGTCTCTGTATTGTTTCGGGCTAGAGGTCGGTAAGACACTAGCAAGCAGGCTCGTCTTTGCTTTCCCGTGCGCGCGTTGCGCGTGCAGACATCACGAATCAGTCCGCCGTGACCCTCAATCGCACGCGCCGTCACGTGAGCCGCGGCGAGGTCGTTTGGAATTAGCCCTGAGAGTAGATGTGGGCATTGACCCTGCTCGCGGTCCTACAGGCGGCGCGCGCGAACTCATGCATACGGATCAGTTACGCGACCGATGAGGACGGCGCCAAAACCGTGAGCAAATCCTTCGCGATCACGGCGCGGAGTCCCGAAGCGTGCAAAAAGAATCAGTTCTCGGGGCTCGGGCCGACGAAAGCTTTCGCACTCGAGGTGTCGATCCTGAAGGTGCTCAACGAAAAGCGGAACGCGAGCAGCTACACGACGCGCAAGTGCCGCGACCGCTACTTCCCGCGTCTCCTGGAACGGAACGACCCCAAGCGGGCCTTCGTGCAGTCCTGGGACGGCGAGCCGCTCACGGACGGTCAGCACCACAATCGGCAACTCTGCCAGCTGTCGATCGGCGCGGTTCGGCGGTTCGCTCATTGCGCGTCAGCCGTCATGGCCGAGGCGCGCGTCGAGCACCTCGATTCGCGCGTGATGCTTTCCGCCGCGAAGAACACGCTCATCGACGCGGAGACCAAACGGTTGACCCTGATCGACTTCGATATCGCGTCGTTGTATGGGTTTCCCAGGACCGACCAGCTCGTCAACCGGCAGTACCGGCCGCAGAGTTATGCTGAGTTGCTGACGGAGTTTTACGGGGAAGTCTGTGGCGGCGCCGGCTTATGGCCCAGAAAATAATTTTAGTAGTTATTTATGCGCTCCCCGGCGGCGTCTCACGGGCGCGGAGCATGGCTCGGGCGTTTTGTAGGGCCCTCTCAATCCACCCTGTGTCCGGATGAGCGCCGCCGAGCACGCGCCGCGCTGTCCGTTCGGTGTCCTCGAGCGTCGTCACGGCCTCGCGGAGATCGTCGAGCGTAGCAGCGTCGTCCCTGTGGAGCGCCGCCGCGTAAATCGTCCTCATCCTGAGCGTGGTCTCGTTATTCTCGCCGAGAACGCGTCGCGCCACGGGCATCGTTTTGCGCAACAGTGCCTTGGCTTCTTCGAAGCGCCGTAGCTTAAGAAGGGAATGCGCGTAATTGTTGACCGCTCGGACGGTGTCTCCATGTTCATGCTCACGGAGCTCCACGGCGAGGTCTGCACCGCGAACACGGGCGCGGCGGCGCGGGCCGCGGCGGCGCGGGCGCGCTGGAACCGCCCCGTTACCTGATCATAACATACATTTAAACTACCCGCGGCGACGCCGCGGCGGCGGACGGGAGATCGGATCAGGCCGAAACGGCCACGCCCCGCCCCCAGCACGACGCCGCGGCCGTCGCCACGCGCGCGTCGTGCTCGGCCCGCAGATGCGCCGGGCACCACCTTAATTCCGCGAGGACCGCGCGCGCCAATTGGTCTGCGTGCTTCTTCACTAGACGCGGCTGCGACAAGAAAGGCAAGTGCAGGCGTAGAGTATGAGGCCGATGCAACTGCACGAGGTCGAGCGCCGCGCGACCCGCCGTAGATTTCGGAGGTAGCGCGAACGCCACGACGGGCTGATCTCGCACATCGTCCGTCGCGAGGCGCAATGTTTTTTCATCTACCGAGATTACGGAGGCGTTGCCTCCTCCGTTCAGTGATTGCGTCGGCCGCCATTTCAACCCTAGATCTTCCGCACTCTTGAGATCGAGATAACTCCAGAGGAAGAAGCGCCTTTCCCCTATTACGAGAGAAGGTAGTTGCAGTTGGCGGTTCGTCTCCAGGCATGCAGCGATTGCATGTGCTATGATTAATCTAACTGCCTTCAGAGTACATTGAGCATCAACCACAACCGTAGAAGCCCGCCCCGCCCCGGCGTCGACAGATAACGAGCCCTCGTCCGGCACTTGTGTAGGTGTAATCAATCCAAGCTCCAACGCCAATAAACGCCGGCCCATGGCCATCCTCATCCGTTTCAGCGAGCCCGGCTCGTCCTTAGATGGTACTTCATTTAGTACGACGGCCGCGAGTCTCTCCGACTGAACATTTACGCCGCCGAAGTGGGGCCTAGCGCCACACACCACTTCATCACCCTCCAATCGTCCCCTGTCTGAAGAACCAAGCCCTAGCGTCGCGGCGACGGCTCTTTGGAGATGCTCCCGCGTGGGGGCGATGCGAGCCAACCCGGCCAACCGATGCAGGGCCCAGGCCGTGGAGTTTGTGGCCTTTGAGACGACAAAGGGTAAACAAGGTTTTCTGATTTCATCCTGAAAAACGGCGTGCAGGATCTCGGGGTTTGCCGGCTTCCTAGGTGGCTTCCTCGCGACCGCCCCCTGCAAAGCCTCGCGGGCGGAATTGCCGTCAATAGACGGTGCGAAGTAGACACTCGAAGCATCAAATGCCACGCAGTCGACGCCAGCGAACGCTAAATCCGCGCACGCCTGGAACCGCGCGCTGTGTTGAGACTTGGCGTCTGCATCGAGCGGCGCTCCCGTCACCAGGGACGGCTTCGCCACTTCTACCGTTTTGACTTCACTTATGTCGTCCGTCTCGGCCTCGGGAACTTCCTCCAGGGTAGAACCTTCCAACAAAGCTTCGAAGGCGTCGGCGTCCGTCAAGTCGGCGGATCGTAACCTCCGTCCATTCCTCGCGGCGGATCGTAACGACGCGTCCCTAAATGCTCTTGTGATGATGGCCAGTCCCTCGTCGTTGACTTTATCAGAAGTTGCTATCGAGGGCAATCCGACCGCACATAACGCGGCTTGCGTCGCCGCATCTACGGAAGCGAACGCAAATAAGCCCTCGGGGAAGCCCCCGTCCCTTGCTGCTGATAATGAGATTGCCTTCAGGCTGTCGAGCCCCGGAAAATCCCTCAAGTGATCGTACGAGACCACACCTATGGCGATTCTTGAATTGCCTCTCTGGGAAGACGCCTTCTGCAACGTTTGTATTTGCCTCGTCCGGTCGTCGCCTAGCAAACAGCTCTTCCGCGCGCCACCACTGTCGATGATCTCTGCCAATCTTTTCGTCACAAAAGCCGCCGCCGTCCGGTCGTTGCCGAAGAACTCGGCGTCGCGCACGCGTCTCCGCGACGCCCGGAAGGCGATCTGCGAGACGTCGAGGCGCCTCACGGCCGCGCGCGGGTCCTTGCGATCTCCTACCCCAACAGGCGGCTGGGCTAAACGCGGCGCCCGGCGCCACAGGACACCATCGTAGACTTGCGATGGCGGCCACGCTACTTTCATGGAACGTGCGACGAGCGTGTCCGTCTCCGCGACTATCAAGCGCCGCGTCGCGGCTGATGGTCCTTTGGGAGGCTGGGCGGCGCGCGGCTCGAACAAATGCTTGGTGGATGGTGTTTGCAGCGGTGTTGTGGTGCTACTCATCGCCTGCAATGCGACCAGTCGTTCGTGTGCGACGGTGCGCAGGCTGAGGTGCTGCCTCAGGCCATAGATCAATGCCAGCCCCAGCACCAGTCTAACAATTAGGCGTCTTCGGCCGGGTTCTGCCAGGTGGCGCTTCGAGCCCATCGCCTTTGCACGATGGCGTGAGATGGGCAGCTCTTTGGGCTCTGTCTGAATTTTTTTGCCTCGTGCGCGGGTTTTGCTGTTTCCCAGCCACGGCTGCGGTGGTCGTACGTAAGGTTGCGAAGACTCGCTTCGACCCACAGAATCGCAGCATCTGCACTCAATCAATTCGGGTTTTGCTCTCCGCAGTGGACATGTTTTGAGGCGTCTAGCTGGCCGTCACAGCAGTTATTTGTCGTGCGGCGCAGCGAGGACAGCCTCCGCCATCAGTTCTTGCTGTGCGCCAAGCAGGAGCGGGTGAGGCGCCCGCAATAAAAAGTTCTACAGCGTTTTGTGCTGGCTTGATCACAAAAAAGACGCATGACCGCCGCGCCGCCCGAACCGCGCGACCCAAAAGACATGGCCACGACGGCAAAAAAACCAAAAGGCGTCGAGGTCTTCGTCCGCCTCGAGGAGACGGACAAAGAGCACCGCTTCGCCTTACGATGCACGCTCCCGTCGAGGTGGCTCGGCCGGAAGTCCTTGCGGAGTTTGTTGGACACGTTCTTCGACGCCTATGAACGCGCTAGGCCATCGGCACCCCATGCGCGCCGCGACGCTGCACTCTGGGGCGACGCGTCGCGATCGCAGCTCGACCTCGATTCATTATTATCGGAAGACCTGGGTCACGAGCGGACGCTCTGGGTGCGGTTTTCGTCGTCTCCAGAGTTTTTTGGAACGCCAAAAACGAATACGGCGCTCATAGAATATGTGCCGCGCATATTGACGCGGACGACGCGGGAAGAGCTAAGGGAAAGGCACGAGAAGAACGTGCAAGACCGGGCCCAGCGGGTTCTCGAGTTGTTCGCCGTGCCTAGGGAAGCGTCCGTTGTGGATGCGTGTCGGCGCGTTTTGAGGGATGAAGGCACGTCTGAAGGCGCTTGTGAACACATTGCCACAAAAAAGATTGACATACATACGATCAAAGATTGTGGGGATGATGGCAGATACGCGGAAAGCTCAGCTAGTGCCTGGAATCGGTTGCAGGGGTTCCTGCCCGAAGATTTACTAGTGGGTGGCTTCGTACCCGTCAGACGGGAATCGAAGGTCGTCGCGGCGTTGTATGGGAGGCGGTGGGTCTGCCGGCCGCGCTTCGCCGGGAAGCCCTCGGGAGACCCGTCCGTCGTCGGTCGGTGCCTTGGTTTAATGCATCGCTGTGCGAGGACGTACGCGCTCCATTCCATCGCGTGCGCGTCCATGGAGCTGCGGCCGCGGCCCTTCGCTGAACAATTGCGGAAGGATTGTGATTTTGCCTGTGCCAAGCTCGCGGCGTCTGATATCGGCGCGGAATACGCGAAGCTCGTCGAAACCTGTGTGGAAACCAACCAGTGCGTCGGGTGCACCGACGATTCTTCACTAAGTCATTTCTCGGCGATGACGTGGCCGCGCTGGCTCCGTCGAGCGGTGAGGGAACGGCATCGCCACGCCATCGAGCAGGCGTCGCGTCGATGGCGTGCAGGTCGACGCGACGAGAACGCGCCGTAAAATTTTGATTTCCACACAGGTCGAAACCAACGTCCCGCTCATCTTGAGGGACCTGGCACCGCAGTGGGTCCATGCAAACTTCACGCCATCCTCATGCCGCCAGCACGTTAAAACAAGGAGGGTGCGCGTCGATAATTGCGAGGGCGGCCGCGAACATTGTAGACTGTGGGACCTGTACCACCTGTTTGTCTGGGACTTCTCGAAGCGTGGATTAGATGCCGGTACGCAAGCGTTCCCCGTGGCGCTGCGGGCGTATTTCAAGCATTGCGATCAGCCACCTACTCGCAAGGAGGCGGCGCTGCTGGTGCCCGTGTTTTTGTTGAGGACCGGTTTATTGTTAGCGGAATGTGTGGACGAGTTAGAAAGAGACGACCTGGACGTTGTGCTGCGGGCGCGCAAGTCAGGTGTGGATGTGGACTCATTTAGAGGCGTCGGGGCGCCGCCGCTCATGAAGCGCGAGGAACGTGTCGCTATTCTAGAGAGGAGGCAAAAAACTCTCTTGAGGGTCTGGCGCACTTTGTACAAGAAGCGGGACTGGCTTAGGGAGATTTTTGAGGAGTCGGGGCCGAAATTACTAGAAACGTCGGCGACGCTCAAACTGCTGCCGCCGTCGGAGTCGGCCATTGTGGTGCTGAAGAGTCGTGCGGAGGAGGACGCCCTCGTCGCGCAGCGGACGGCGGAACTGGGCGGCGGCTTCTGGGCGCGCGTCAAGGCCGGGCGCGAGTGTAGGGCGCCAACTACAATTGGTTGTGTTTCTGCCGTGTCTCAGGGGGAGCTCCTAGATGTGCTGGAAGGAAGGCTCGCCGGCAGTGAGGTCGCCCCACTCAAGGAGCTGGCGCGAAGCCTGAAGGCCGGTAAAGAAAAAGTAACAGTAAAACGCGCGGACGGCGTCGTCGGCGGCGTCGTCCTGTCGTTACGCAGAGAATCAAGACGCGTGGCGAACGTCCAGCAGCTGTCGGCTATTCTTCCTAGACTTGTTGTGCAGCCGGCGGTCGATGGTCTGGTCGAAGGTGATTTGGAGAGGCATTTGCGCGAGCACCCCGACGTCGCTATCGATTATGACGCGTGGGCCGCGCGCGCTTCGAAAGAGGGTCTCGCCTTGTTGAAGCCGCGGCGCGGCGAGGTCGCGCGCGCGGCGTCGCACTGTCAGGCGTGGCGCCTCTGTACCACAGATCATCTGTTAGTTCTAGAAGACGGCGTCGAGGCGCCTCCCGACCTCGCCGACGCCGTGGCGCTGCTGCTGAGCGAGGTTCCGGAAGAATATGATCTGCTCTACCTGTGCGTTCCGGAGCGGTATAGGGTGGATGAGAAGGGCGAAGGCCGCGTCGTCCGCGCGTCCGTCCCTTCGCTGTCGGCGTACGTGGTCTCGCGGCGCGCCTGCGAAACACTCATTGAGTTGTGTCGCGCGGGCCTGGACCGGTCGCTCGGCGAAGCTGTTGCTGCGGCTGGGTTGGTGACGTACGCGGCGCGGGCGCCGCCGGTCGTTTCCTCGGGATTGGCTTCTGCTATAGCGTCGACTCCCGAGTTTTGTCCTCTGCCTGAGGAGGAGTAATATGGTATTTTGTCTAGGCTGCTTGAGAACCCGATGTGCGCCCGGCAGGCTCTTTGGCAGCTGAAAATAGGCAGGCCTACGTAGGCCCACTTGCCTCTGCAACCTCATTCGTCGTATTTGGACTGTTCGTACCGCCACAGAGATTCAACCTCGAGTCCTTTAAGCGACCATTGTCCTGAATAAGTCGCGCACGTTTGCTATCATTGTCATCATCATGCCTCATCTTGCTTTCGCCTTACTAAGCGTGCTCGCGCACGTCGCCGGTGCCGAGGAGGCGAAACTCTACGAGCTAATGAAGACAGAGTACACCGACGAGAGCTGCGAGGCGGCGGGCTGGGGCCCGTTTCCAAATGCCACCTCCACGTCGTTGACCGCCGAGGCCTATGCTCGGGCGCACGGCACGAGTGGCTGCAAGTGCGGCATGCTCTACGGCCTCGCGCATTCGTCAGTACAGCGCGAGAACAATGTCGCCGCGATGTCGACCTCCGCCCAAGGACCCGCACGGTGCTCGGGCGGCACCGCCGCGGGATTCCCGTGCGAGAATGTCGATCTCGTCGCCCATCTCCCGCTCAGCGCGTTCACGACCAACACTGGCGAGGCCCCGGCGGCGGCGAACGACCTCTGGGGCTGGACCCACAAAAAGCGCGAGTTCGTCATCTGGGGCGTCTCGGAGGGCCACTTCTTCGTCGAGGTCACTGATTCTACGCCTGTGGTCCTAGCATTCGTGCCCTCGACGGACGACAGGTCCAGCATCTGGCATGACGTCAAGGTGTTAGGAGACTATGCATACATGGTCGCCGACGCCGCGCCGGACCACGGTATGCAGATCTTTGATCTGAAGCGCCTGCTGACCATCGACCCTAAAAAAGACGGCATGCAGGAACTCACCCCCGATGAGACTTATTTCGGCACGGACGAGTACCCGGTGGGAATGACGCATAATCTCGCCGTCAACGAAGATAGCAACTTCGTATACATCCTCGGGGCGAACAACGGCTGCGTCGGGGGCCTCCATGCCGTCGACGTCTCGAACCCGCGGAAGCCGAAGTTCGCGGCCTGTTTCTCGGGCGCTTCGACCGTGCACGACGCGCAGTGTGTGATCTACGAGGGACCGGACAAGCGGTACCGAGGCGCCGAGATCTGCTTTTGCCTCAACCAAGATCATGTCGCCATCCTAGATGTATCTGACAAATCCGATATCGTCATACTCAAGAGGTTGGACTACGATGCCGTGTCTTTCACACACCAAGGATGGCTGTCGTCCGACCAGAAGTACCTAGTCTTCGGCGACGAATTTGATGAACAATACGGCAGGGTCGACAAGACCCGGACGCTCGTGATGAACGTCGAAGACCTCGAGAACCCCGGACAAATTGTTGAATTTATGGGCAGCACGACGGCCACGGACCACAACCTCTACGTCGCCAAGCACAAAAAGGACGACTACATCTACGAAGCGAACTACCGCGCCGGCCTCCAAATACTCCGCGTCAAGGACTACGCCACGGCCGACTTTAAGGAAGTGGGCCGCTTCGACACGTATCCGGACGACGACAGCAGCGACTTCGCGGGCGCCTGGTCGGTCTATCCGTATTTCAAGTCGGGGCTGCTTGCCGTCTCTAGCATCGAGGAGGGCCTGTTCCTCGTCAAGCGCGCCGAGCCGTCCCGCCGCTTGCGCGGTGCCCGCGTATGAGCAAGCGATTGCTCTACGCCCTCGTCCCCTTTTCCCCGGCAGGACCGTCGCCTCAACGGCTCACGTCTATGCCCTCTCGTCCCTTCCCCGGCGCGACCGTCGCCAACACTGGCTCACGTCCCGCCCCCCTCCCAGTTTTGTGCTTGATTGTCGTAAGTACTATATCGTCGTGTTACGCACGCCGGCGAGGCGACGCCGTCGACGCAATAATAAAACGAGAGACGCAATATTATACGTGGGTGGTCGGAAAAACTACTTCTGGCCCTTGATGCCCGAGACGATGTCGTCGACGCGCAAGATGAGGCTCGCGGCTTCAATTGCGGTCTTGACAGTCTGTACCTTGACGGCGTACGGCTCCCAGATCCTAGGACCGTCCTTGGCGTTCATGTCGGCGACCTTGCCCGTCGTCCCATCAATACCCCAGGTCGGGCCCTCGGTCTGCTGCTTGGCTCTTAGTTCGGTGAGCACGCGCACGACCTTGGCGCCGCAGTTCGTCGCTAAAATGCGGGGAATCACCTCCATCGCGTCCGCCACCGCCCGCAGCGGGTAAGAATCAACCCCAGTAGCCGCGTCGGCCGCCGCACGCAGCGCCCTGGAAACAGCCATCTCCGCGGCCCCACCGCCCGGCAAGAGCCGCGGCTCCAGCACGACGTTGCGGATGACCTGCATCGCGTCCTGCAGGTTCCGTTCCACCTCCATCAAAACATCCTTGGAGCCACCCCGCAACAGTAAGGTACAAGCCTTGGGGTCGTCGCACTCCTCCAGAAACGCGAAGTACTCATCGCCCAACTTCCGCACCTCGAAGAGCCCGCACTGCGTCCCGACGTCGGACTCCTGGATTTCATCAGTTCTAGAACAGATCGTCGCGCCCGTCGCGCGAGCCACGCGGTTGTTGTCCGTCTTCCGCAGCCGCCGGAAGGCCGTGATGTTCGCCTTCATGAGGTAGTGCTGCGCCAAGTCACTCACACCCTTCTCGGTAATGACCACGTCCGGCCGAGCTGCCACAATCTGCGCGCAGACGTGCTCGATGTACTCCTCCTCGATTCTGAGGAGAGTGTTCCAGTCCTCCTCCTTCGTGATCTCGACGTTGGCGTTCGAGTCGCCCTTCTTGTATTCTAACGGACAATCTAGTAATAAAACGCGAGGTCTCACGATCTTCCGCCGCATGCGCGGGTGCGTCACGTCCTTGTTGAACATGACGCCTCGTAAGACACGGCTATCAGCAGGTTCGCCGCCGGGGACCTTTTCCACTTTCGCGTAGCGTTTTATGTCTACTTCTTTTACGGTACCTTCTCCCGTACTGCTACCTCGTTCTTGCACGACTCTCAGTGTAGCCTGCACCGCCATCTCGATGACGCGGTCGCCCCACCTGCTGCTGAATTTGGTGCCTATGCAACTTTGTACGAGTGCTAGGAGGGCGTCGTTGTCCTTGAGGTCGACAGTTTTGCTGATCGAGGCAAAGGCTCCTAAGGCCGCATCTAAGGCTCTCGCGTAGCCTCGGCAGATCATCGTCGGGTGGATGTTCCGTTGTAGTAACGGTTCGGCGACCTGGAGCATCTCTCCGGTGAGTACTATCACTGATGTAGTGCCGTCCCCGACCTCCTCGTCTTGGGCTCTCGACAACTCAATCATCTGCTTGGCCGCCGGGTGGCTCACGTCGACCTCCCTCAAGATAGCGTTGGCGTCGTTCGTGATGACGATGCCGCCCATGGGGTCCAAGAGCATCTTGAGCATCGCTCGAGGGCCGAGGGTGGATCGTACGATGCCCGCTACCGCCTGGGCCGCGCCGATGTTCGCGAGCTGTGCGCTGCGGCCCGTGTCTCTCTGGGTGTTCTGGTTGAGGACGAGCATCTTTGCTGCGCTTTGCGAATTCAGGCAAAATTGGTTTACGGGCCTGCTGCTTGCCCGGCGCGCCTAGTTCTTGCAAAAATTACGGCGGCGGCGATCAGTATTAAGTCTAGAAGGCTAGCCTGCTGCACCAGTTGCAAAACTGGGCCGTGTGTGCTGCCTAATAAGCTGTGCGCCCCCGCGATGTCTTAAGGCTGTTCGGGTTTTGCAAAACGCGGGATCGCTCCGACGTTTCTGCGCCTGAGGCCCCCTGCAACGAAGACGTGGAAAGAGAGACGTGGTGCATTTTCCTGCGGCTCGCCGGCGCCTCGGCGCGAGAATGGGAGCCTGCGATGCCATTTGATTGCTGCCCGGCACCCGTCTAGGCGCGCAGGGCTGCCGATGGCTGCGGCATAGACGCGAATAGCTCCCAGCAGGCCGTCGGCGCGCCGTCGTGCATCGATTAAACCAGCAACAGTCTAGTGCTGCAGTCCACACAGCTGGGGCACGCCGTCGACGCGCAATCAGTCACAAAACAATGCTGAAGCGCGCAGCACTGCTGCTCGGCACCGCGGCGGCGACCTGCCACTGCCCCACCGGCGCGATATGCGACAACGGCACCGTGGCGAATCTCGACGACTACTGGGCCGACCCGAATGAACTGCATTTCCACAAGTGCGTGCCGCACCGCTGCCGCGCGAACTTCCGGTGCGCGCGGGGCTACTCGGGCCGGCTGTGCGCACGCGTCTCATCTGATTACTACGAGGTGTCGCGCTTCGGGCCGTATGCCTGCCCGTCGAGTAACGGTGGACGGGCCCTGGTCGCGACATCTGGTTTACTACTCGTAGTGCTCGCCTTCGTGCTCTTAAATCAGCTGGTGCTCCCGAAGCACCCGTCCCTGCAAATATGCTTCCACGCCGTGCAGACTGTCGCGCTCCTGCGGAAAATCACGTACGATCGGGACTTCGGCCAGGGGAACCTCCAAGCACCGGCGCGCCTCGCGGCCCTGCTCGGAGATATCGCATTGTTCGACGTGGGGTTGTTTAAGCCGACGTGCGTGGCGAGCTTCGGCTTTGCGCGGCAATTGCTCTTGCAGCTCGGCGTGGTGGTCGTGGGCGCGGTCGTCGTCTTCGCGCCGATCTGCGCGAGGATCCTGACGCAGTTGCGGAAAGATTCAACATACCGCCCTGGCATCACAGACTTCTACAAGGGCGACTTCGGCCCCGAGGTGTTTACGAGGTTGGGCAAGATCTTTCATTTGGTGGATGTGCAGTGGCCGTTGCTCGCGTACAAGGCGCTTTGTGCCTTTCGGTGCGACGCCGACGGGTACGTGGCATCCTCGCCCTCGGAGAAATGCCGCGTCCAGAACTATGTGTTGGGTGTCATTTGCTTGCTCGTGTTCGTGGTCCCGGTCCCGATCATCCTAGAGATCACTGTGCGCCGGGAATACGAGCTGCGGGGCGGCGTGCACGCGCCGCACGTGCAGGCGTTGTTTGGCTGGTGACGCGCGCCGTGTCCTTGAATTAGACGCCGTCGAGGCGGCGCCACCGAGACGCCACCGACGCAGGTCATTTCGGGACCTGCGCCCGGGTCGCCACGCGTGGCGCAACGTGAAGAGGTTGCGGTGGCTGCTGCTGGTTGCAGTGGCTGCGTTAGTCGAGGGCCCTGCGATCCAGCTCTGCTTATCGATCCTGATCCTGGCGGCCGCGTCCTACTGCCAAAATACCTTTAGACCATACCTGGGGTGGAGGCTCAATGCGCTCGAGTCGCTCGGCTGCTACGCGGCCGTGGCAGCATGCGCGCTAGGCGTCCTTGGCATCGAAGACAACTCGCGGTACGCGACGGTGCGGGCTGTAGATGGCTTGGTTATTCTCGGCGTCCTGCTGACGGCGTCCTGCTCCTTGGCTTATGCGGAGTACGTGGACCGACAATCAAGGAAAGCTACCCCTCGTTTCCTTGCGGAGCGGTGTCGCGAGCGCCATACCACGGACATCGAGCAGCGCCGGGACAAGCACGAGCCGCCGGGTCCGCTCCTGCCCAAGAAGAAGAACAACTCGTACGACGATCTCGCGACTGCCATCGAGTCGGCGGCGCAAAAGGTCGACCGCTTCGAGCGACGGCTGGAGAACCGGGCCCGGCACGCGGCGAGAGATGTCCTGACGGATGGCGACTACGAAGACTTGCCCGCGGATGTACTGCGCGACATTGGGGCGCTCCAAGCTGCCTCAGACGCGTTGAACGCAAGAGCGTTTTACCTCGCGTGCCACGATCCAGAGAGAACGAACGACGACCTGGAGAGGTATGTGCAAGTGGCACGCCGTATCGAGTACTTGATTTCTGATGCATCGTTCACGTCGTCGTTCAGCGCCTCCCCGGGTGCCCGGTTCTGGCGGAAGTGGTCGCGGGAGAAGGGCATCATTGATTTCGTCGCGATGCTCGAAGATCGAGAGCGGACCGTGGTGTTCGGGTTCCTCGTACGTTTACAAAGGTTCCTGGCGGACGAGAAAAAATCGACGGCGCTGCATTCGCTCGTGAGCGCCCGGGACCGGCCCTCGATCCTGTACTACTTACTGGTTGCGCCAGCACAAGAACACGCGGAGTGCGTGCAGCTGCTCCGGGACGTCGTGCAGACGTGCCGGACGGTCGAGTTGTCGGCAGTCGATCGAGCGTTAGTGGTACCGCGGGAGGTCCATGGGACAAACACGCCCCAGGAAGCATTAGAGAAAGGCCTCCGAGTCTGGCACGCGCGGCGAACAAAGTCCGTGGAAGCTCTCTTGGGCGAGGGCGGCCTGGAGACCGCACAACGATTCGTCAACATCGAGGACGACTGCCTGCGCGCGTCGTCGGCCGTGATCGGCGGGACCGCGTCGCCTGTGCGATCGACGACGACGCCGTCGAAACGGGTACGGTTCCAGGAGCGGCGGCGTCAAGGTGCCTAAATTTGTCCGTATGTGATACAAGTACATATACTACCATACCATACCAGACCATATTAACATAAAGCTAGGCTAACTACCTAGGTATGTGGCTCACGTCGGCGAGTCCCGGGGGATTTCATGATTGGAAGACGCTGTACCAGGACCGGCACCGCTTCTACATGTGGCTTCACACGTATATTGTTGAAGCGAACCTGGTCTACTGCTCGCCGACCGTTCCCCTCCTGGAGATCAAGGACAACGCGGCGGACATCTATAAAAAGAGGCAGTAACTTCTTAGTACACACCCCACGCATCAAACAAAGAAAGACACACACCTAGTTACTTGCGCAGCGCCCGCGCGACCTGGTCCGACACCGGCTTGAAGAACGCGGCCAGATGCGCGTGCTTCGGTTTTGATGTAAAAGCCGCCACCCTTTGATCGATGAACGCCTGTAGTTGCCGCAGCTTCTTCAGGATGGCTTGGCGCTTCGCCGTGCCCTGAGTGAAGCGCAAGGCCCGCACTAACAATCGGACGTCCCCGGCCACTTTTTCGACTTGCTCCTTAGTGCTTTTGGGCGGCGGCGGTTGGACGGACGCGACGTTCCTATCTAGCGATATGAGAGCGTCGATGCCCGCTTTGTTGGTGAGCGCCTGCTCCACGTCGACCTCAGACCACTGGACACCAACAGGTCGGTCCAGGTCCTCATCCTCAATCGCAAAAGCAGCGGCGACACTCCGCTTCTTGGAGGCCTTCTTGGAGTCGTGGTGCTTCAAGTCTAGCGCCACGTGGTCACTCTTGACCGGTAATTCATCAGAGGGTATGGACGGCGGGTCAGCACCAAGAACTAACGCCGCATGCCTATTAAACTTCCGCAATACCCTGGTAGCAGCCGGCGCCGCGGGATCCACAACATCCTCTTGGGAAGAAGATATAAATCGATCCGCGTCCGTCCGCGACAAATCCACGGCCTTCCGCACCTCGGGCGCGACCTGCAACGCGTCGTCGCCCGGTTCTTCATGTCGGGCAAATAAATCATCAGCAACGTCGGCCTTGGCCTGGCCCTTCTCGAGCACCGCCCGCCCCTTGTCGCGCCAAAAATATCTCGATTGGAAGTACTTGACCCAAAACTGGGCCTCGGACATGTCCTGCGTTGTTTGATTGGTGTCCGTTCTGTCGCGTCGATGGCGCGCCGGCGGGGTAGGTGTGTGTTCGTGGGAGCGTCGCGGCGTGAGCGTTTGGTACAGCGCGGACGCCATCGACGCGGGGGGGGCAACGGCGCGTGTGTGTCCGCGCCTCTGCGGCTGCTCGATGGCGTACTGCTCGATCGGTCCGCGCGCGCGGCTCCGGCCGGGCGTCGACGCGACCGCGAGACCGGCAGCCTCCACGCCGTCCACGCGCGACTTGGCGCGGTGACGGCGTGGGTGTGTGCCCTCTGCGGCTGCTCGATGGCGTGAGGAGTCGTGGGGTCGCGGCGACGGCCCACCAGCGGGGTAGGTGTGTACAGCTCATAACGCCATCGACGCGACACGGGCAACGCCGTCGACGCGCGACGAAACGGTTCGGACACCGAAGCAAACCTTGGGCACGTGCGCCGCGTGCGCCCGGCGCACCGCGGGATACATCGAGAACACGAAGGCGATCTTCTCCGGCGAGAGGGAGAAAGTGACGGTCCGTCCCGTCGACTCGCCTTCGCGCGGCGCGTCGACGAGCAGTTCATTGGATGGGGCTTTAATAACTTTCTCGGCGGCCGGCGCTCGTCGACCCGTCGCGGCGGCCCAGAACGCCTCCTCGTCGACCGCGCCACTCTGAACAAGTTCTTTGTGGCGCTTCTGCAGGGCTTCGTCCGTTTGTAGTAACTTCGCCCGTCGCATGACTTCCGCGCGTTTCGCCGTGGGCTGCTTCTTGCGTTCCGGTACTGGTTGTTGTTCTCCCCTACGTCTTCGTCTTCTGATACATGCGGTGATCGCGAGTTTCGCGTCACACAACGTCGCATAGGCCCGATCCGGTGTCGCTTCCAGAATTGTTAATACCAGAGCCTTGCCCTCGCTGCGACTCAAGCGTAACAGTGCTTTCGGGTGGTCCTCGGGGCTCACCTCGTGGCTCGCGAGCTCAGCGTAGGGCACATCTAGCGCTTTGTTTTCGCGATCGGATTGCCATTCGATGCCTCTTGCCGTAATTCTACACCAGCCGTCGCGCTTCTTGTGGGCGGCGCGGAAGCGGTAGAGGAGGTCGCTATCGTCGGCTGGCTTGGCGGCGGCCATGTTTGCTGGCTGCTCTGCGCAGAGAGGCTCTGTTTGTTGTAGGAGCCGTTCTCAGTCGAATTTTGGCTGGCGGCGATGGGTCGCTTCGATAGCGTGAATGAGACGCCTTCACTTGCAGCGAGACGCCGCGCGCGCCGTGTAGAGCTTATGCGCCCCGCCCCCCCAGCTTGCTAGTGCCTCTATAGCTCTAGCTTGGCCGCACGATCTGTGCTCTAGAGGAAGGCGGGGACACGCTCAGGCCGCGAGGAGAGCGCTAGGCGTCCCAGGGTGATGGTTGTGCAGCAAATTTGTCCTCTGTGGTTGGTTAATGCGCTTAAATCGGACCGGTCCAAGCGGGGCCCAGCTCAACCACCTCGCGACGCGTCTTCCTGGACATTTAACTCTCGCGTAGCTCGAAAATGTCGACCCCCCATCGACGCAAGCACAGCTCGACACATCTGAACGCACTGCCGGTGCGCTTGCCATTACACCTGCAGCAATCTGGAAAAATGCAGGCTTGTTGTAGCTTGATTTAGGTCTTCAAGCTGCACCCTAAGTACGAGCGACGAAAGACGCGTTCGTTTGGAGATAGGGTGTGACGTCGAGCTGAGGGAGGTCCTCGTTTAGCGCGAGCAACAGCCGCCGCGCGTCTCCAGGCGGCCTCGGAGCTGCGAAACCCCTCCAGGAGGGCGCACGCGAAGCGTCGCGTCGACTAGGGGTGACGCGCGGCTCCGCGCCGACGACGAGCGCCATGGCAGCGCCCGTGGAGCGCGTCCCGAGCGACGACTGGGGCTGGCACGCCTCACCCGATGAAAGTGATGACGATTCACCACAAATGAGCTCTTCTTCATCCGACGACCAGGGCAACTCGAGCGACACGGCCGCGACGAGAGGCACGAGTACCTCATCGAGTACAGCTGGTTTAGCAGAACTGAACTCCTGGCTTTATGATTCGTGCGAGATGGGTGTCGCGGCCTGGATGCGCGCGGGAGCTTCCGAGACGCAAGGCCGCCGAAGGTGCTATTTTACGACTGGAGATGACGTGCGCGTCGGGCCGCCGTCGTCGGAAAGGCAGCCGCGGCGCCAGGCGTCGCCCGCGCCCGCGCCGGCGCCGTCGTCGTCGTCTGATGACGAGGGTGGTTATCGGCCGCGGCCGGCGCGGACGCGAGATGCGTCTCATCGTCGAAGACGGCCCGGTCGCAGCCTGCCGCAGCAGCTCTGGTGCGTGACGCCCTTTGAGAAGCGGAAGGTGGATGCCTGGACCTTTCTGGAAACTGCTTTGACGCCTCGGTTGTGCCCTCGAGTGTTTAGTAGAGAGTTCGTCGATAGACGCACTAGAGTGAACGGCGTGATAGTAGGATGTTCGTTAGGCTCAATAAGGGTCGTGCGCAACGCTTTGACAGGATGGCGGCGAGCCGAATACCTGCTCATGGTGTCGGTCGGCGACAGATGCAGGAGGTCGTGGCGAAGTCACAATGACTTCGCGACGCACGCGCGAAGGTTTGCCAACAGAGGCTCCTTTGCCGCCCCCCAGACCAGAGCAGCGTGGACGGTCGCGGAGTGCGAACGGCGGTGGCTCCCTTGCGTGGAGGACTATCCGTATATTGCCTCTCGACATGCTGCTTATGAAGCCGTTCTACGAGAAGTCTTATTCCACGCGGAGGGTCCTGATGAGCTACTCCAGTTAGCCGGGGCGTCGTCCGTCGAATTGCCCGCTCGAGGTTCGCCGGAACAGTCGTCTGGTGATGAAGAGGAGTTGCTCTTTGGCGTCGAGGTGTCCTCTTCTGATTTAGAGTCGCAGAGCGAGGAACCGACGGTGGTCGATCGGGTCAAGAACTTATTTCTCGGTTCCTCAGGACCACCGGTTGCCGACGCTTTGCCTCGCCAGCGGTCGCGGACGCCGTTCCCGTCGATGTCTTGTCTGACCGACGGGTGTGGTGTTTCGATGGACCGGGGGCGCTCGACCGAAGGTTCTACCTCTCAGACGCCTCTCCAAGCCGCACTAGCTCGGAACCACCGGTCGAAGCACTTCTTATCTGCGGTGGACGTGCATACCACAGTCATCAGCCCGCCGCGCGTCAAGACCGAGTCTTCGGTCACCTCTGCTCTGAGTGGCCACGGTTCGTCCCCGGGAAACAGGACCCGCGCGCCATCCATTGACGTGTAAGGAACTTTGTTGTTACGTGGTTTATCGCGTCGACTCGAGTAACTCGAGGCCCTCGAGCTCCTCCCGCGTCACCTCCTCAATCACCAGACCGTCGAAATTCGGCGAGGGCGCGTCGTGCAGCGCCGGCGCCGTCAGGTCGTCGTCGCACGTCGACGCGATGTAGGCGAAGGGGTCGCGCAGGTCCGGCGCCTTCTCCTTCGCCGCGAGGTCCGGCGGCGCCGTCTTCGCGACTGTACCTATCGCGAGGAAGCCGCGACCCCAGGACGACGTGCCACCGGGCTTGGACGGCGCGGGGTCCGCGGACGCGGTGGGCTTGAACAGCGACGGGTCCGCGGGCAGGGTGGGCTCGGGCGTCGCCGCGCGGTCGGCGGCCTCCAGAGCCGCGAGGACCTCCGGCGGCGTGTCGATCTCGCGGCAGGGCGGGAGATCCGCCTCCTCCGCGGCGGCGCGCGCCGCCCGCTTCTTCTCCTTCTTCTTCAGGCGGTTCCGGCGGTTCTTCTGGGTCTTCGTCGGGGCGGCGCGCTTGGCCTTGCCGGTCTCCGGCGTCGCCTCGGGCGCCGTGTCCTCGGCGACCTCGTCGGCGCCGTCCCCACCGTCGCAATCGGCCGCCGCCGCGCAGGCCGCGAGCGCGTCGACGTCCGCGGCTTTCATGTCGAGGCCCGCCGCGGCGAAGGCCTCCCCAAAATGATCCTCGTCGTCGCTCCCGTTGCCGTCGAGCAGTCTATCGAGTTGCTTCGCCGCGGCGGCGAGCTCGACGAGCTTGTTCCTTGCTGTGCGGCCCCTGTAGAGGGCTGGGTTCTCCTGGATGGCATTGATGGCCTTCTCGACGGCCGCGGCGCAGCGGCGGTAGACCGCTGACGTCGGCTCGGTCTTTGGGGCGGTCATTGCTGCGTTTTGCGGCTTGAAGGGCAGCCGTTTGGCCGCAAACTCGGCTCCAATGCAGTGGCCTTGTTTGTGAGGGCTCTAGGTGAGGGCTCTAGGTGTCGCTCTCGTAAGGGAACGCTCGGCGAGCGGTCGTCCGCCGACGTTTGCACGTGTAGGAGGAAGGACTGGGGGAGATTTGTGCTTGCTAGTGTCTTACAGGCCGCTAGCTAATCAAAGGCAGCAAAGCTGGATTCACCGAGCGATTTCTATTGCTAGGCGTCCTTATACGTGGTGGTAGAGCATCTGCACAATCATCGCACGTGCCTCTTTCAGCACACGCAGCAAAAATGCGCTTGGCGCTGCCTGCACTGCTCTGCAGCACAGCTGCGGCATTGCTCGCACCCGCGACGCCGTCGCGGCGCACCGTAAAACTGAATGGCTTCTTCGACGACATGATGGACAAGTTTGTGGTCTCCGAGAACGACGAGAGCAAGCAAAACCCGCCACCGCCAGAGCCAGAAAAAGACGACAGAGACGTCGCCGAGAAGCTCTTCGGCTTCTTTTTTGGGGAGGTGGAAGATGCGCCCATGGGTTTGACGCGCATGTCTGTAGATACGCAGCCCGACCAGTACACGGCGGAGACGTCTGGTAATTCCAATCCAGCAGTAGCTGGTGATGACGCTGATTTGAAGGCGTGGGTTAGACCTGTCTTATTACAAACGATGCTCGCGAAACTCCCGATGTACGAGGTCTACGACTCGAACCAGGACGGCTGGACGCCGCAAGCGTTCCACGACGCCGTGGACCGGCGAGGCCCCGGTGTGGTCCTCGCCACCTCGACGGACGGCCAGAAATTTGGTGGATATAATTCCAAAGGCTGGGTTGGATTAGGAGAGAACCGCGCCGGCCTGTCGAACTTTCTGTTCGCGTGGAGACGTGATGGCGGCTTCGACAAGCTGCCCAAAGTTGGGGGTGCTGGTATGGGAGTCGTGGACAAGCCGGAGACGGGCCCGTATTTCGGCCCCGAGGGTTTGACGATTCCCCTCTTCTCGAAGAGTCCGAGGCGGGCGCGCTGCAAGCTCGGGCCGTACTACCAGCGCATGCCGTCCGGTGGGAACTCCATGTTCGAAGGTGGCGCGGGCGAGGTGGCCCTGACACGGCTCCAGGTCTTCGTCGGCGACTGGGGCGGCGAGCCGATTCCCTTTGATGACGCGATCCCGTTTAGTCTGACGTGAGGAGCGTGCTTAAGTCTAGTAGTTCTCTCCGACGTCGCCCGCGCGGTTACCATCAAGGAGGTGTAGAGTTGGACGCGCCGACGTGGTAATTCTGTGACGGTGCTGAGACTAGTTTGGGCGGGAGACGCCGCGATTCGTCGGCGGCGGGCGCGTGCCGCGTCTTTATAACGCATACTGTGTCGGGGGCTATCGCGGCTCAGGCTCAGGCTAGTTACGCGGGTCCCCGTCCCGGCTTGCTAGTATCTTACTGGCGCTAGCTGTCTTCACATAACTCGGCGCCGGGCAGTCTCCTCACGGCGTACAGCTGCGTTGCGAACACTGCAGTACGCATCCAGCCGTGGACACGGCACGCCTGCGCTGCAAACTACTGCTGGCAGAGCCAGCGCTCCTCGCCTTTCAGTCCACGTGAAACTATTTCCACGAGCCTTGAGGGGCCCACCACGCGCAGCGCTAAGCTAACGCCGCCGACGCGACGCACAGCGCTAAACGACGCCACCGAAGCGCCGCACAGCACTAAGCAACGCCGCCGACGTGCCGCGCAACACTAAGCAAGCGCCGCCGACGCGACGCGAGGCGCGCACCACTCACCAGGATGGCGCCCCGCCCCCCGCCGAAGCGCTCCGGCCTCGACAAGAAGCGGCCCGGCCTCGACGACATGACGCTACTCACCAAACCAACGCCGCAAGGAATTAGAGACAACCTCAAAGAGCGGTTAGAAGCCGAGTGCATCTATACTTATATAGGCAACGTCCTCGTAGCGGCGAATCCCTTCACGTGGCTGCAAATCTACTCCTCCGAAGACGCCAAACGGTACATGAGACAGTCGAGGCTAGACGTGCCCCCCCACGTGTTTGCGGTGGCCGAAGCCGCCTTCAGGGCCATGACGGAAGAAGAGGACAGCCAGTGCGTCATCATCAGCGGCGAGAGCGGCGCCGGCAAGACGGAGGCCTCGAAGCACATCCAGGGCTACTTCGCTCTTTGTTCTCAAGGTAACAGTGCCGAAGTAGAAAGGGTCAAGAAGGTCTTCCTCGAGTCGAACCCGCTGCTCGAGGCCTTTGGCAATGCGAAGACGTTGAGAAATAATAATTCCTCACGCTTCGACCTGTGTGGAAATCAAATTTTGTTCGTGCTGAATCGACGCGACGCCTGCTCGATGGCGTGGCGGTGCCGGTTCCTCACCGCTCGACCGAGCCAGGACGGCCGCGTCATCGCCGAGAAATGCACCCGACACACTGGTTGATTTCCACACAGGTTTCGGCAAGTACTTCGAGCTGCTCTTCGACCGCTTCGGCACGCCGAAGGGCGGCGTCGTGACGAACTACCTGCTCGAGAAGTCGCGGACCGTGAAACCCGGCCAAGGCGAAAGAAATTTCCACGTGTTCTATCAATTAGTCCAGGGCGCGCCTACCGATGAACGGTCACGGTTGTGCTTGTTAGATTCAGCAGAAGCGTATCCCTCATTAGCGTCGTGTACGTCCGTACAAGGCATCGACGATCAGAAGGAATTTAACGACACCGCCAAGGCCATGGCCGACGTCGGCCTCGACGACGCGACGGCGGACCTGTCTCTACGAGTAGTGGCAGCTTGCTTAGCTCTGGGATTACTATCTTTCAGTCCACTAGCGGTGGGCGACGCGGAAGGCTCCCAAATCCGAGAGTCCGCGCCGCTCGAGGCGGCCTGCTCCCTGCTCCACCTCGATCCGACAGCTCTGAAAGACGCGCTAGCGTCCCGAACGCTGGAGACCATGGCGCCCGGCGGCAAGACGGAGACGTACCAGGTGCCCCTGAACCCGACGCAGGCGTCGCTCGCGCGCGACGCGCTCGTCAAGTCCATTTATTCCAAACTATTTGACGAGCTCGTCGAGCAGGCGCGGGCCCAGCGTATCTCTATGAACGCGTCGATGGCGTCGTCACGATCGCACGCAGGTCAATGTAGCATTAGATCCAGGCGTGCAGGGCGAGGACGACGAGGAGCTGCTGTCGATCGGCGTCCTGGACATCTACGGCTTCGAGATTTTCGACCGTAATGGGTTTGAGCAGCTGTCCATAAATTTCGTCAACGAAAAACTGCAGCAGATCTTCATCGCACTAACTCTGAAAGCGGAGCAGGAGGAATACGTGCGCGAGGGCATCGAGTGGAAAGAAGTGAAATACTTCAACAACAAAGTCGTTTGTGAACTCATTGAGGCGAAACGGCCTCCCGGTATCCTACTTGTTCTGGACGACTGCTGCAAGCGCATGCACTCCAGACCTGGTCCTCAAATTGATGCCACATTCAGATCTGATGTGGCCGCTTCCCAGCAACAACACCGGCATTTCCGACCCTCGAAAACGGGCTTCGTCGTGCAGCATTATGCGGGGGACGTCTCGTACGACACGCACGGCTTCGCCGAGTCGAATCGCGACGAACTGCGGAATGACTTGTTCGAGATCCTCGTGTCGTCTTCCGATAGCTCGCTGACGGCGTTGTACGCCGAGGACCAGCGGGAGCGAAACGAGCGGCAGTCAAGACCCGGGAAAAGGGGCGGGAGTGGCCCGACCGCGGGTCGGAAGATCCGGGACCAGTGTTCGGAGCTCGTGGCGGCCCTGATGCAGTGCGAGCCCCACTACGTGAGGTGCGTGAAAACGAACGACGAGAAGCGAGCTTTGTTCTGCGACGACGAGCGCGTGTCGCACCAATGTAAGTATCTAGGACTGCCGGAGAACGTGCGAGTGCGACGGGCGGGCTTCGCGTATCGCACCGAATATCATCGCTTCCTGGAGAGGTTCAAGACTCTGAGCAGAGCGACGTATCCTCGAGAATGGACCGGCACTGATGCAAATGGCGCCCGAGAAATCGTGAAGGCGGCCTCGAAGCTCGGCGGCGTTCTCAGCAGCTTGGCGGACGGCAGCGAGACGCAGTTCGGCCGCCACAAGCTCTTCGTCAAGCAGCCCGAGGTCTACGCTCAGCTAGAAAAAGTTCGCGACGAGAAATTCGCTTCGTACGCGGCCAAGATCGCCAAGGCCGGTCGGCGATCTACTGATTTGAGAGAATCAGTTCTGTTATCGCGGGACGTCGCTCGACGGTTTTCAGCTATCGGGAAGCGTAGAAGGGCGTCTTCCGTCGACCGACCGTACGAGGGCGAGTACTTACAAAGCGATGACGCGAGGAAGGGTCTGTTAGATGCCAAGAAGCGCGCCAAGGATACCTCTAGAATTGTTTTTAGTGACGAGCAGACCGTGGCCCAATTAGTGTCTGGTGGTGAGAAAGGTAAGGAGGCCGTCTTCGAGAAGCGATTGGTGGGAGTGACGCGCGACTGGCTCTACGTCCTGCAGGACCAGGGTCCGGCTTCCATGCGACGCTATGTGCTGAAGCGACGCGTACGACTGGATCAGATAGATGCTTTGTTAGTCTCGACCAAGGCCGACGGCATACTAGTTATAGGGACCGGACCCATAACGCAAGTACCGAAGGCCGTGACGAAGGCATTGATTACAAGTGGACACTGGGAGGCGAACAAGGACGTCAAGGAATGTCCTGTGACCGGTAAAAAATTTGGGGTCTTTGGGGCGAGAAGACATCATTGTCGAGCGTCCGGTAAGATCTACAGTGCGGAAGCGTGCGAACAGCGCCAGACCTTTCCCGATGACGGGTGGTTCACGCCCGAGCGCGTGCGAGATGATTTGTACGGGCTGGAACCCACCGATCCTCTTGAAGACCTTGTATTCTACTGCGAAAGGCGGTCGGAGCTCGCCGGGGTCATCCTGAGGGAGAACTCTTCTACTCGCTTAGTAGCTCGGGACGACGTGCCTCTCCGGAAAGCTGCGCAACTGTCGCGGACGCCTGGGGCTTTGTTGAAATTCGGGGCTCCGGGCGGCGTCGAGCATATGCCACCTTCTACAATGGTAGAAGGTGATGCACTCGTATTGAACGCTCCCGATGGCGTCTCAGATCAACAGGCCCAGGCGCGCCGTGATCGGGCCGACGCGAGACGAGCCGAGCGCGACCGAAGGAGAGCTGCCGAAAGGGAGTTGAGGAAAGAACGCGACGCTCAAAGAGACGCCGCGCGCCAGGAGGAGCGGCGCCGCTTACTAAGGGAGAAAAAAGCTCGAAAGCAGGCGGAACGCGAGGCGCGCGCGCGGGCCGCCGGGGCTATTATACCCACTAGAAGGACGGCGAAGACGCGTCGGCAGACTGCTCCGGTTCCCGTGCCGCGCGCGGCGCCGGTCAAGCCCCAGGCGCGCGTCGCGGCGCCCGTCGTGCAGCCGCGCGCGGCCGCGGCGCCTGTCGTGCAGGCGCCGCCCCCGATTCCGAAGAAGAAGGCCGCGCCGCCGCCCATGAAGAAGGCCATTACCGTGCCGCAAGAGGTACTGGAGGGCGAGTTCTACTGGCAGCATACCGACGGCGAGCAGCGGGGCCCGTCGACGTGGACGGAGTACAAGCAGGCCCATGCTTCCGGCGAGACGAACGCGGAGTTATTGGTCTATTGTGCCGACGTCGCCGACGAGTGGAAGGCGGCCCAGGAAGTGCCGCAGTTGATGGCTTATGTGGAGGCGCCGGAGGCCCCGGCCCCCAAGCCTCCCAAGCCTCCGCCGGTGCCGCGCATGCTGGCCGTGCCCTCTGCAAGAGAGCCAGAACCGGAGCCGGAGCCTTCCAGCGAATTCGAAGCCTGGGATGGCGACCCGGACTCGATCGTGGCGGCGGCGCCGGCGCCTCAGCCCGAGCCGGAGCCCGCGTCTGCTGAGGTGCGCTCGGAGGTGTCCGACCTGACCGACAACACGCCGGCGCCCGTCGCGGCGTCGGCGCCCGTGCGCCAGGCTCCTGTCGTGGCCCAGTTTGATCCCGGTGTCCTGTCCCTTCCACGCGCGGCGCGTCGATGGCGTCTGGGCCACGAACACACCCTCACACGTTCACTACGCAGGGCGCCGGCGACGAAGCTCAAGTTCAAGAAACGCGCCGGCCCCGGCGACGGCGAGGCCGGGACCTTCAAGATCGACATCATGGCTGCCGTCTTCGGGTCCTGCAAGTGCGGCAAGCTCAAGGCCGACCATATTGGGCCGGACCTCAAGTGCCCTCCCTGCTAGGAGGTGGTGAGATGTCCTAAGTATATAACTACGTGACTCCCATATGCCTCAAATCGGCGACGTCGCGCCAGTCGTCGCGCAGAACCCACGCGCCCGCCTTTTCCAGCGCGTCGTGCTTGGCGTCCACAGAACGCGAGACGCAGTGCACGACGACCGCGCCGCGCGTCCCGTGAGAGCAGTCTCTAACAAACTTCACGTGAGGCAAGAGACCGACCTTCACGAGACGCGTAACGCCGGTCGCCGTCGTTGTTGACGTCGCGAAGAGCAGCTTTCCGTTCGACGTCTCCGGCGCCCAGGCTATGTCGGCCTCGTGGAGGACGTGGTTCACGGCGCGCTGGTCGTCTCTAAGGGATTGCGTCCGTTCCACGAGATGCTTCGTCAGGGCTGCGACGTGCGCGCCCGGGTTGAACCGCGCGAGGCCCAGGCACAACGAGGCGCCCCAGCGCTCCGCGGTCCATTCCGGGAAGTTGCCCCGCGACGCGACCAGATCATATCCTGAGAGCCACGGCGACGCATCACTAAGAAACACGGCATCGGTGTCCGCAATCGTAACATTATAGGACGCCCGCAACAAACAGAGGACCAGGCGCATGCGCGACTCCCAGACGGACGCGCGCGGCCTCATATCACCTCCCCGGCGGCGCGCCATCTCCCGCAACCTCAAACCGGGCATCAGGGGGCCGCCCTGGTTCGGTACCAGAACGCAGTCGACGCCTTTCTGGCGCAGGACCTCTGCAATCATTGAATCCAAACAGCCGACGACCCAGTTGCTGCTGTGCCGCTCGTAGGCCACTAACCAATTCATCAGTAACTCGAGGTGCGCCTGGCCGGCGACCACCAGCGTCACGGCTCCATTCGTCTGCTTGCTTCGCGCTTGCTGGAGCAAGGCGACCTTCGTGCGGTTCGGCAGCCCCGGCGGGCGGCGCGTCATGCGCGGCGCCGGCGCTTGGCTCGTGGTCGGTGCTTCCAACGGTGTCTTGGGAGGCGGCGCATGGACCTCCTCGACCGAGTCGAGCTTCACGTCGTCGAAGGTCCGCAGCGGCCGTGGCGGCCGCGGCGACCGTGTCGGCGTCGGCGGCGGCGGCGGTTCTTGGAGCGCGCAGAGCAGGCCCACGACCAGCAGCGCGCAGCAGATACACGAAGTGCCGGCGCCCGGCTTATGCTGGGCCGCAGCCATGAGTTATCGATGCATTGCGATTGTTTTTTAATGATTATTGATGTTGGGCAGCGTTACTTGGCTTTACGCGTGGGCAGCCTTGTTCCTAAGTGCCTTACTGCACGCTAGCTAATCGTGTTTGCCGTAGCACTTGCGAGCGAAGCTGGGCGCTGCAGGTGCCAATCGACCAGTTCTCACCGTCACAAGCTGCGCGAGCGAGCGGTGTAGCCAGGGCCTGAACACCGTCGGCTGGTTGCACCGCAGCGTGGACTGCATTGCTGCTCGCCGCGACTGCACTCCGCCGCTGTTGGCGCCGTCTCGCCAGCGAAGGCCCGCCAGAGAGCCGCGCCTACGTTCGCTGTCTACGCGTCGTCGTCGTGCTGCAGGGATGAGCGCCGCACAGCTGCTAGCAGCATGCGTCTGCGTCGTCGGCTTCGCGCCGCCCACCAAACACGTGCGAGGCCCCACTCAACAATATAGCACGATCCAGTACCCGAAGAACCCCTTGGAGTCCGTCCTGAGCCTCGGCGCGCCGCGCTTCCAGCCGCCGAACGGGACCTACGTGACCGCGGGCGGCGTCGGAGTGACGCGCCAGTCGTTCACGGTCGAGGACGCTCATGGAGCCACTGAGGCATTAGTTGATGCCTTGGACGACCGGAGAGGCGTGCTGATGCACTCGTCCTACGAATTTCCTGGTAGATATGCGAGGTGGACCGTCGGGTTTAGTGACCCGCCCGTCCTGCTGTCTGGCAGAGCTCGCGATTTCGCATTATCAGCATTGAATGATCGAGGGAGAAAAATCCTGCAGATGCTCGAGGGGCACCTGAGAGATGACGATGCTGTGGCTTCCCTCGAGGAGGAGGACAACTACGCGCGACTAGTCGGGAGAATTCGTGACAGCGACCCTTCCCAGATAAGGAGGGAAGAAGAAAGATCAAAGGAACCTTCTCTGATGTCTGTGGTCCGCAACGTCGTCCAGACGCTCTACCACCCCGACGACCCGCAGCTGGGGTTATATGGCGCCCTCGGATATGACCTGATGTTCCAGTTCGAACCTATTAATCCTTCCCTGTCCAGAAAGGAGCAGCAGCGGGACGTGGCCTTATTTATCCCCGACGAGATTTTAGTGGTGGACACGCGGGAGCAGCAGGCCTGGACGATACAGTACGACTTTACGTGGTGCGTGGCCGGGGAGGAAGAGACGGTGTCTACCGTGGATATGGCTCGGAGCGGCACGACTCGTAAACATGAGGAGGGCACGCCTGTCCAAGATCGCGACGTCGAGCCGGGGGGCTACGCTTCTCTCACCGAAAGATCGAAGCAAGAATTCGCATGTGGGAATTTGTTTGAAGTGGTCCTGTCGCAGCAGTGGTCCGTTCCCGCAGAAGCGAAGCCTTCTGCTGTGTTCCGAACACTGCGAAAGCGCAACCCGTCGCCCTACGGGTTTCTGATGAACTTACGGGGCGAAGACGACTCGTCAGTGCCGTGGATCAGTGGCTATGGCAAGGGCGAGTACCTCGTCGGCGCCTCCCCGGAGATGTTCGTGCGCGTCGAAAGGATTGAAGGTAAAATGAGGGTCGAGACCTGTCCGATATCGGGCACGATTGAGCGCGGCGCTGATGCGTTGGAGGACGCGGTGCAAGTCCGCACGTTACTAGGCTCCAAAAAAGACGAGTCGGAGCTCACGATGTGCACCGATGTGGACAGGAACGACAAGTCGCGGATTTGCGCTCCTGGCTCGGTCAAAGTTATTGGTCGCAGACAAATAGAGATGTACTCGAAACTCATCCACACCGTCGATCATGTGGAAGGGTATTTGAGGGAGGGCTTCGACGCGCTAGATGCCTTTCTGTGCCACACGTGGGCCGTGACCGTGACGGGCGCGCCGAAGGCCTGGGCCGCGCGCTTCATCGAGAAGCACGAGCGGTCCGCGCGAGCCTGGTACGGCGGCGCCGTCGGCCACGTCGCCTTTGATGGGAGTTTAAACACGGGCCTGACCCTAAGAACGATCCACTACGCCGACGGCGTCGCGTCCGTGCGAGCCGGTGCCACTTTGCTCTACGATTCCGATCCAGTAGCGGAGGAAGCAGAAACCGAGCTCAAGGCGAGCGCGATGCTCGGCGCGCTGCGATCGACGGCGGCCGGTGAGAGTCCTGCTCCAGTTGAACCTGTCGTGGAGGGCTTTGATCCCGAAGAAGCGGGAATTGGCAAGCGAGTTCTGTTGGTCGATCACGAGGACTCATTTGTTCACACTTTGGCGAATTACCTGCGGCAGACCGGTGCTGATGTCGAGGTCTCGCGGTGTGGGCCTGCGGCTCTCAACGCAATTAAAGAGGACGGCCCCTGGGCGTTAGTCGTGTTGTCGCCGGGTCCCGGGTGTCCTTCTGATTTTGACGTCTCGGGGACGTTAGATGCATGTAGCGCTTCAAGAACGCCGGTCTTTGGGGTTTGTTTAGGACTACAAGGCATCGTCGAGCACTTTGGTGGTACCTTGGGCCAGCTCAATGTCCCAGTTCACGGCAAGCCGGCCCAAGTTTCACAGAAGAGTGGCTCGACGGTCTTCGAGGGGCTGCCCGACGAATTTGATGTGGCTCGCTACCACTCGCTGCACGGCGTCGACGTGCCTGATGAGCTAGAGGTGGTGGCGACCACAGAAAGTGGAGGAGAAGGGAGCGTGGTCATGGGCGTTGAACACAAAACGCTACCGATCGCCGCCGTCCAGTTCCACCCGGAGTCGATCCTGACGAACCCGCGGCACGGGCTGCGCATGCTGGCGAACTGCCTGCGGCGCCTGTCGTACGACTAAGTCCGCTTATTCTATTTGTGGGATTGTTTTACGCGGGGAGGGATGCGTGGATGTGTTCAGTAGCCGCCGCAGCACCAGCCCTCGCCGCCCCCCGAGATGCCGTGCCAGGCCCACCAGGGCGACCAGTTGCAGTTGGAAGGTGTCTGGTCGAGGCCCGACGCGCAGATCGACTCGCAGACTAATTTGGGCACGTCGATGCAGTAATGACACACAATCGACGCGTACGTTCCCGCGTCGGTGCACTCCATGTCGTGCTCGCCGAGGAGTCCCGGGCTGGACGTCGCCTGCATGAGCTTGCGCGGAGCTTGGCCGCGGAGGGCCTTGGGCGGTGCGACGACGCCGGGCGGCAGGGGCTCCGCGGAGCGGCGGACAGGAAAGTAATTTAAGACGGCGCCAGGTCCCGCTTGGTAGGCCGTTGTCGTAGTGGCGAGGAGGGCAATGAGGAGCTTGGAAGGAGACATTGTTGTTGTGGTGGTGGTGATGGTGGTGGTGAGCGTGGGAATGAGGAGCTCTACGGTGAGCTCAAGTGTGGTGAGTGCCTGTGCGGCGAACGTCGACTCGAGCGAATCCCCGCGATGCGCCTTTCACGCGCGATAGTTAGCGCGAGCGCCGCCCCGAGGCCGCGCCGACGACCGCGCTGGCGGCCAGCTCTCGCGGGGACGCGCTGTCGCCGCGAGTGCCATCTTTCGGCCCGGCGCTGCAGAGAGCGTTAAACCGGCGGAATATTCGCGTCGCGCCATTACGACTTCCGGTCAGTGCGGTCTGAGGGTACACTGGGCGGTCGTGGCGAGTTCTGAAGTAGCTGTGCGACTCGGAGCGTGCGATTTCAGGTTGGGCCGACTAAGCCAGATAACTAGCGTTGTAAGACACTAGCAAACCTCTCCGGACGCGGCACATAGACGTACTGCCCGAACCGAGGCTTCGGCACTACATGACGGTATTACTACTAAACCTCCGGACTCGGCACATAGACGTACTGCCCGAACCGTGGCTTCGGCGACGCAGGTGAGGCCGGGGTCTGCGACTGCGTGACGGCGCGTCGTGGTCGCGGCGGCCGGCGCACACGCATCCACGGCGTCGGCGACTCCTCGTCGACAGGCGCGGGTTGCGTCGGCGGCGACGGCGCTGGCGCGTTGTTGTTGGCGCGGCGGCGTCGTCGCGGCGGCGGTGACGGCGACGGCTCGGGCGACGGCTCGGGCGACGGCGACCGCGGCGCCGGCGACGCCGCGGCCTCGTCCTCCTCCTCGTCCCACGACTCCTCCTGCGACTGCGACTGCGGCGGCGCCTCAGCCTCGCCCTGCGACTCGTCCCAGTCGTCGTCGTCCGGCGACGATTCGGGCGCCGCCGGCTCCTGCGACTGCGACTCGGGCTGAATGTTCCGCCGCAGCCGCCCGCGTGATAAGGGAGGCAGCGGCACCGCGATCTCCGCCTCATCATCACTACTGGAGTCGCTGGGCGGCTGCGAATCAGCCTGCGCGTGGCGCCGGAGCCGCCCGAGCCGGCCCGACCGCCGCAGCAACGCCTCGGCTCTCATCTGCTCCTCCTCTATTAACGCGTTGGCCCGCGCCGCCGCCGCGCGGCCTCTTCTAGGTCGTACCACGCGCGCCCGCTCCTCCTCCGACGAGTAGAACTCAATATCATCGTCGCCGACCACAAAACCGTCCCGCTGGTACCCTTCCGACGGCATCGAATCGAGCTGCGTCTCCGCGTCGGGCAGCTCCAGGTCCTGCTCGGCGACGGACTGCCTCTTCGGCTCGACGGCAATCTCCGACCGCCTCCTCTTAGACCTTCCACTCTTCGCGATGGTCGTCACTTCCCGTTTACAGTTCGGGCACGACGACTCGCGGTCCATCCAGCGCGTCGCACATTCTAAATGGAAGTGGTGGCCGCAGGGCTGCAAAATGCACGCGTCGGCGGGCCAGCGCGGGAGCTCGGTCATGCAGATCGTGCAGTGGAAGGGTTCACTCGGCTCCTGCTCGTCGAAATAGGACGACGACGCCATCCTCGGGCGCAGTGCTGCCGTAACCGCCTCAAAACGGCGTGTGATCGCGCGCGCTTGAAATCTCAGGGAGCCGCTGCGTGCGAGGGGCGCCCCGCGCCAGTCGAGCTCGCGGCAGGTGCTCCGCTGGCGAGCACGAGGACAAAACGGAGCAAAGCCGGAGCGCGCTAGCGGTATGTAAGACACTAGGAATGCCGGCAAACCCACGTCCTAGTCTATTGTGTACACGAGTCGTGCGTGACAATAACACTCACAGAACTGCTCTGTCAACCTTCGCGAAGGCTTTGCCGACACCTTCGCTGCATCGCTGCAGCATAAGGCAAGCACCACAAGCACCACTTCCCACAACCTGCATACGAAGCGATGCCGTCCGCACAGCTCCTCAAAACCTACGCAAAAGAAGCCCTCTGGCTCACCTGTGCCATCGCACAAGCATTACTGCAGCGCGTCTACGACCGCGTGCTGCGCTGCCTCTACGCCAGCGAGCGGCGCATCCCTCTGACACGTGCCGAACTCATGCGACCAAACATGACACGTGTCGAACTCATGCGACCAAACACGCTAGCACAACTGCTCGGTACGACAGTCAAAACGGTATCACTCGGCGACAGCCAAAGGCAACAACTCAGCGACGCCAATGAGCTAGGAGCGGGCGGCGCCGGCACGAGTAGGTGCTGGCTTGTCGTCAACGGGACGCGCCTCTTCTGCAAGCTGCCCGCCGCGACGCTCTTCGAGTCGCTCTTTCTTGACATTTTTGGAGTCTACGCGAACGAAGTCCGGTTCTACAACACGCGCATCAAGGCGCCTTCACATTTATTTGCGAAGGCCTATGCGGCGGAGATGAGGCGGGGCCGCTTCGTGCTGTGCCTGGAGGACGTCGGCGCGCGAGGCGTGACGTTTCCAGTTATCGACACGCCGCACGCCGACAAGACGGTCGAGGCCGTGCTTGAGGCGCTCGCTACGTTACATGCGTCCTGCTGGGGCTGGCCGCCGCGGGGAATCTGGACGGACGAGACGCGGCCGCCGTTCCTGCGATTGATCGCGGACTCGACGCTGCGCACGATCACGAAGCGCTGGCCGGACCTGCTGTCGGCCGACGTCGTCGCGACCGGCGTGAAAGTCTACCTGTCGCGTCGATGGCGTGGGGGCGCTGTGACATTCTGTAACATTTGACGTCCGCGCAGATCGCGACCTACCAGCTCTACCTCGATCACTACGACGCCGTGCGGGCCCACTGGTCCTCCGGCCTGCTAGTGCTATGTCACGGCGATGCCCATTTGGGAAACGTCTTCTTCCACAAGAAGGACGGGTCCGCGGGCTTTTATGACATGCAGTGCGTCGCGGCCGAGCACCCCATGCGCGATGTGGCCTATCATCTCATCTTGTCGTGCGACAGCGCGGACCTGGCGAGGAACGAGCGGGCCTACGTCGAAGCATACTTGCGGCGCCTCGCTGCCAAAGGCCAGCGCCTGTCCTACGAGGACGCCTGGCGCGAGTACCGGCTCCACGCGCTCTGGGCGCTGACGGCTCTCGTCATCAGCGCGGGCGCGTCTTCGGACTACTTCGCGGAAGGGCCGGCGCGCCTCACGATCAGTCGGGCGGCGGCCGCCGTGGAGCGCGTCGACGCGCGCGGGGCGCTGCTGGATTTGATCGACTAATATTCTTGTGGTTGTTACACGTTGTTGTCAGGCACGCCTCGCTCGAAGGGGTTGTCGGTTCCCGTTGAGAAAAGGATCGGCTCGGCTCGGTACTTTGTAGGCGCTCCACGGCCGTAGATAATTGATGGGGAGTGGCGCACGCGTCTGAGGAATAGTCGTATAGCCACAGCAGGTGGCCGAGAAGTTTGAAGTCCTAGGTGGCACCGTAACCGAGCAATCTTGGTGCTCTTCCTATCCACCATGCTGGCTATGCTCGGCTTCGCGCGCGACGGCACCGAGACGGCGCCGCCGCCCGACCGCCGCCGCTCGTCGGTGGCGTTCCAGACGCCCCGCGAGGCGTCGACGCGCCACATCGGCGACGGCCGCGGCTCGATGCGCGAGGGCTCGACACGAAATACAAGAGAGGGCTCGGCGCGGGATATGGGCGATATTCACCGTGATCTTACGCGCATTGACTGGCGCGCCTTTGCCGACCAGGGCGAGGCGAAGCACGGCGGCGACCTGTGTAGAAATCAAATTTACGGCGCGGTTCGTGAATCGCCGCGTCGACCTCCACGCTATCGACGCGACACCTGCTCGATGGCGTGGCGATGCCGGTTCCTCACCGCTCGGCGGAGCCAGCGCGGCCACGTCATCGCCGAGAAAGACTTAGTGAAGAATTATCGGGTGCACCCGACACACTGATTGATTTCCACACAGGCGGCGACGAGCCGAAGAAGCGGTTCTGGCTGCGCCGGCCGGCGTGGATGCAAAAGAAGGACCCGTGCGGGCTCGAGGAGTGGAATCCGCGCGCTTTGCAAAACGAGCGGTCCGTCCTCGACGCGCCGAACTCGGTTTTTGATATTAAGAAGACCTGGGCGGAGATGCTGCCTTATGTTATAGAATGCTTGGGAGTCATCCTCTCGGCGTATTTCTCCTACTCGATCGCCCACTTCGGGCCGAAGGTGGAGCCGCAGCTCGCGTGGGCAATCACCGTCACCCTCGCGTCGCTCTATCAGCCGAACATGGTAGAAGCCACCACCGTCGGAGCGATCACAGGCATGTCGTCGCACCGCCATCCCGAGGTCGTTCCGGACTTCGGCTGGCTGGCGCTCGTGGCGATCTTCGCCTCGGCGCTCTGGCTGGCGGCGCGCCACTGGAAGATCGCCGAGGGGAACGGCGGACGGTACGGTACGGTCGCGTTTATCGCGACGAACATTGTGGTCGTCGTTATAATGATCCCCGCGGGCATCTTGCCCTGGAAACGCTTCTCGGCGGGGTTAGACCATTGGCACAGCATGGTCCGCATCGGTCTGGTGTTACGATACCTGGCCTCCTCCGTGGCGGCCGCCGTTTTAACACGTATGACGAAGATCGCCACGGGCCACCCGAGCGCGACGGCCGGCGCGATGTCGGCGCTGCTCATCACGTTGCTAGTCCTAGCCATCCTCAACACCAAGGGCGAGTGGGTCTACGACGTGACGCAGGCCGTGACCATGGGTGCCTTCGTCGGGATGAGCGACGCGAACGTCCTCATTTCGTCGCGGGTTCCGCTCGCCGGCGTGATCGCGGTCGGCTACCGTCTGCTGACGGCGCCGTTCTGCGAGGGATTCGCGGGCATCGAGGCGTTCTGCGCCTTCCTAGCCGTCGCGACGCATCGCGTCTGCCAGCCGCGCCAGGAGTCGTTGTTTGAGCGCAACGCGGCTTCGTAACAACCGTTCTTCCGATTCGATGAGCGAAACCGTCGCGTTCTAGCTAGCGGCTGTGAGACACTAGCAAGCAAGACCTCATGAGCTCAAGCTAACCCAGCCAATCTGTGCCGCCTGAGCCTGTATCGTGATTGCACGCATAACTTGGATTCATGCGTGCAGCCGCGCTAGCGCTCATGAAGTGTGCGTGAAGACAAAGGCCTACAGAGCATTTTGACAGCTGAGAGCCCAGACGCCAGCCTGAGAGCAGGCCGTGCCACGCGTAGAAATCGTCCACGATGGGACGGCAAACGTGCCAGTTTGGCATCTTGCTGCTTGTATGTACCGATGCCACAGACCCGGTCCGCACGCTACTGGCGCACGCGCGCGCCGCGCCGACGTGGATCACGTCGATAGCTGACACCTACGCACTGGAGCGCCGCGTCGACGCCGTCGAAGCGATGGAATGGCCGCGCGACGCCGACCTGCTCTGCGGCCGGTGGGAGCTGCTGGCGACGACGCAGGCGCGGGGCGCCGGCCTGCTCCGAGCGATGCGGCGGGACCCGACGCTGGGCCGCGTGGACGTCTACCAGGACATCCGACGCGAAAACAGCGAACTGCGCCTCGACAACGTGATAACGATACGTCGCGACGACGATGGGTGGCGGTCGGCCTGGACGCTGCTCGCGCCCAATACCCGAAGCTCGCTCGTCCTGAGGCACACCGCGACACTTGAAGGAATGCGTATTCTCGCGGCGCTCGACGGCGTCGAGGTCGACGGCACGCGCGTCGGCGAAGCGCCCCAGACGATCGCGGCGCTGCCGCTCCCCGGCATAACCGGTGAGGCGGGCGTCTTCGACAACACATACGTCGACGGCGCTTTGAGGATAGCGCGCTCCTCCGGGGACGTACTACGCGTCTTCGAGCGCGTATCGTAGCGTGTTCCGATCACCTCGGCGGCGAGCCCGCGGTCGGTCGCATCGATGGCGAGCCCGCGGCTGGTGCGCGGCGCCTGGCTTCTGCGCCACCTGCACGCCATCGACGAGGCGGGTAGAGTAGCATGTGTGTTAAATGTACTAAAGCTAGTTACGCCGAGGGGTAGTCCGGGTGCCCGGGCGTCGGCTTCATTTCCAAGGACCCCGGAATCGCCTCCAGCCCCTCGTAGGGCGCCGTGTTCGACACCAGCGACGACAAATCGACAGACGGATCCAGCTGCGCGTTGATCCGATCAATGTGCCCAGGATCCATCTGCAGGATCTCCCGCGCTTCCGCCGGCGTCGCGATCTCGCGGCCCATACTCTTGGCCATTTCCACGACGTGCTCCACGAGTTCATAGTTCGTCGCAATCTCGCCGTTCGGCAATTTGTTCGTGTCCTCGAGACCGACCCTCACATGCCCCCCATGGGCTATCGCGGCATACGCGAGGGGCATCTCGAACTTGCCGACGCCGACCGACGTCCACGTGTCGCCCGGCTCGAGCATGGACAGCAAATGGCCGAGCTGCCTCAAGGTGCACTCCTGCGCGTTCGGCGCGCCCATCACGAAGCCGAACTCGAGCGGCTTTTCGAGGAGGCCCGCCTTGACGAGGTTGTAGGCCTGCGTACGGCGCTTGGTGCCGCGCGCGCGTGGCGTCTCTCTCCAGCGCCTCCTCGACGGCGTGCCGGTAGGTGTTCGTGCGAGCCTCGCGACGGCTCATACGCCATCGACGCGACCCTCGACGCCATCAGCGCGTGTCCGGACACTGTCAACAAACGTTCGAGATCATGTTCGTGTCAAACACTTCGACCTGCGGCTTGATCTTCAGGTCCTTGTATTTTTGGGCCATGTCCCTCGTGAGCTTCGCGTCGTTCTGGTAGACGATGGGACCGAGGTTGACGGAGCCGGGCGTGTACGAGCCCATCTCCGGTAATAAGTTGAGGGGGTCCATCCTCCAATCCCCCACATCCACACCTTCGAAGGCCGTCGGCGGGGCCCGGCCGCCCGTGCTTATTTGTATGATCACGTCGGGATCCCGTTCCTTCACCAATCTGCATGTTTCTCTGAATTTATCAACGCGCATCGTCGGCTTTAACAACTCATTCCTCGAATGTATATGTAAGATAGACACCCCGAGCTTGATGCACTCGTGCATCTGGTCGGCCATCTCCTTTGGTGAGCACGGGAGGTCCTTGTTGTTTTCCCGCGTGTTGATGTTGCCCGTCGTCGCTAGTGTTATTATTAATTTGCCGTAGTCTCGTTGGAGTTGTGCCGGTCGGCCGTCCTTGTTCCTTAAGAACGTATTATCTCCTTTCACCTGGTCGATGTGCTCGCCCCACTTCATCGTTGTAACGTGTCTCATCCGGCGGCGTGGCCGGACGTAGAGGGCGCTGGCTGCCGCAGCTAGCAGCAAGGTCTTGCTAGGAAGGATCATCGTTGCGTTTTTCTATCCAATCACGATCTTTTATATAAGTAGCGATCTGCGGCAGCGCTCGATAGCGATTGCGGTGCCCAGCGCGCGCGTATTTGACGCCGACTCTGAGCTGCAATGCTGAGAGCCAGCCGCGAGACGAGGCACCGCGTCGAGCACGCGTCAGGCGGCACGGGAGGGACTCCTGTGAGCGGACACGGTTCGTTTCAGCGGCGAGCGCGCGCCTGGCAGGTCGCAAAACGGGCCATTGCGCGCCTGGATGCCCATTGGACCTGTGCATGCGTCCAGTGGGACGAATGCAAGAAACTATAGACGTATCGGCGTGTCTTACGAGGGGGCGCGAGCACGGTGGCACTATTGGATAAGGTCGCAGTGCGACGTACGACGCGCTCTGCTCAACTGCAAAGCGGTCGCGGAGCAGAGATAGGAGTTCGTTGGGGCACTAGGTGCACCCTCGCAGCCGTGCGAGGCGTGTAGGTGTGCAGCACAGCACTAGCGAGTGAAGATGGCGCGGCTTAGCATAGCCTTGGCTTTGCTTGCAACCGCGCATGCGTTCACGGGCCCGCTGGCGCCGCGGGCGCCGCACAAGAATGCGCTAGTAGCGCCACAGCAGAAGGGCGTGCGCAACTGGCTCACGAAGCTCAAGGCGGCCGTCGCGGATCCCGCGCCGGTAGCCGCCGAGACGAAGCAGGACCGCCTGGCGGAGTACGTCGCCGCGAAGGGCGGCACGCGCGTGATCAGAAGGGTGCGCCGCGCGGCGTCCGCGAAACTTCGACGGCGAGCGCGCTACGAGCGCCGCGAGCGCTGCGTGAAACCGAAACCGCTGCGAAAACAAATTGCCCCACTCACGCACCCCCGCACACAGGTCCTCATCGCCAACAACGGCATGGCCGCGACCAAGTCCATCATGTCCATGAGAAGATGGGCTTACTTGGAGTTAGGCGACGAGCGCGCTTTAGAATTCATCGTCATGGCCACGCCGGAGGACTTGAACGCCAACGCGGAATTTGTGAGATTAGCCGATGAATATGTAGAAGTCCCGGGCGGCTCGAACACCAATAATTATGCCAACGTCAAGCTCATTGTGGACACGGCGTCGCGATTAGGTGTGGACGCCGTCTGGCCGGGCTGGGGCCACGCCTCCGAGAACCCGAAGCTGCCCCGCGCTTTAAAGGAGAAGGGCATCGCCTTCATGGGCCCGCCGGCGCCGGTCATGTCTGTATTGGGAGACAAAATTGCGGCGAACATCCTAGCCCAGACGGCGAAGGTGCCGTCGATCCCCTGGAGTGGGTCGTTCGGCAACCCCGGCGACGACGGGCCGCTCCAGGCGAACTTGCAGGAGGACGGGACGATCCCTCGCGAGACGTTCGAGGCCGGGTGTGTGCATTCGGCCGAAGAAGCGTTAGCCGCGGCCGAGCGCGTCCAGTACCCCGTCATGCTCAAGGCGAGCGAGGGCGGCGGCGGCAAGGGCATCCGCATGTGCAAGAACGCGGAAGAATTGTCGGCGGCGTTTCCCCAGGTCGAGAACGAGCAGCCGGGTACCGTGCGGCGTCCTTTCACACACGCGATCGTCGCGCCGCGTCGATGGCGCATGGCATCGACGCCGCGCCGCGTCGATGGCGTGGAGGCGACGTGATGGTCTCGTGAAGATGCCATCGCCGCGACCACGATCACGTGCGCGTCTCGCGGCGACGGCGTCACGCTACGTCCACGCAGGTTCCCCGATCTTCGTCATGCAGCTCATGACCGGCGCGCGCCACTTGGAGGTCCAGGTCGTCGGCGACGAGCACGGCAACGCCGTCGCGCTGAACGGGCGCGACTGCTCGACGCAGCGCCGCTTCCAGAAGATCTTCGAGGAGGCGCCGCCGACCAAACCTTCCGGAGGTATCGCTAGACCGGACGTCTTCGCGGACATGGAGTTGAAGGCCAAACAATTAGTGCAGAACATCGGCTACGTGGGCGCGGGGACCGTCGAGTATTTATATAATGCGGCCAACGACGACTATTTTTTCTTGGAGCTGAACCCGCGGCTGCAGGTCGAGCACCCCTGCACGGAGGGCGTGACGGGCGTGAATCTGCCCGCTACCCAATTACAAGTGGCCATGGGCATCCCGCTGCCGAACATGCCGGAGGTGCGGAGGTTGTACGGCATCGACGAGAGTGACACGACGACGACCTTGGATCTCGACGACCCGAACACGAAGTACCGGTACCGTATGCGGCGTCTCGTTTCTTCACGCGGCGACGGCGTCTTCATGAGACCATCACTCCGTGGGCCCGAGAGGGTCCACGCGTCTCGCGAGAGCCGTGGCACGCCATCGACGCAAAGGTGGATGGCGTATGAGCTTCACTGGACGCTGCGACTTCCACGCCATCGCGGCGAACACACCGCCCCACGCGCACGCCCGTAACCACATAAACACAACGCAGGCCCATCCAGAAGCACGTCCTCGCGGCGCGCATCACGGCCGAGAACCCTGATGAAAGCTTCAAGCCCACGTCCGGCAAGGTCGAGCGCGTGTCCTTCCAGTCGACGCCGGCGGTCTGGGGTTATTTCTCGGTGGGCGCGAACGGTGGGGTCCACGAATTTGCGGATTCGCAGTTCGGCCACCTCTTCGCGACCGGTGAGGATCGGGAAGCGGCGAGAAAGGCGTTAGTGTTAGCTCTGAAGGAGCTGAAGGTGCGCGGCGAGATCCGCAACCCGGTCGAGTACCTCGTGCAGTTACTGGAGACGGACGACTTCAAGAGCAACAACATCGACACCTCTTGGCTCGACGGCATCCTCGCCGCCAAGTCCATCAACACGCACGTCGACGACAGCGTCGTCGTCGCGTCCGCCGCCTTGTTCCGGGCCCACGAGGCCTGCAAGGCCGCGCGGTCGGAATTTGAGAGTGCATTGGAGCGCGGCCAGTTCTCGACGGCGGGTCTCGATGCGTTAGACACGTTCGACTTGGATATCGTCGTGAGTGACGTCAAGTACACGGTGACCGTCAAGCGCACGGGCGACGCGTCCTTCGACCTCGTGACGAACGGCGGGCCGGCCCTCGCGGCTTCGGTGCGCGAGCAGCCCGACGGTACTCTACTTGCGAGTTACGGTGGCATCTCCCACCAGTTGACGGGGCAAGAAGAACCATTAGGACTGAGGATCATCGTCGACGGCGCGACCGTCTTCGTGCCCGCGGCCTTTGATCCTTCCGAGATCAGGAGCGACGTCACGGGCAAGATCGTGAGATGGCTGAAAGAAGACGGTGAATCGGTCGAGAAGGGCGAGACGTTCGCGGAAGTTGAAGCGATGAAGATGATCATGCCGTTTGTTTGCTGTGTAGAAATCTTCAATCGCCCTTCAATTTGTGGTCTGTGTGAACTGTTGCTTGCTCTACGCGGTCGAGTGTATCTCTCGGCGATCGTGTCCGAGTTTGAGCTGAAAACATGGCCGCGGTGCCGAGATCGCCTCGACGCCTTCGACGCGGCCGCATGATTACCTCACTCACGGGTATCAATCAACGCAGGCTCAAGGCCGCCGACGCCGGCACGGTGTCCCCGAAGATGGCCGCCGGAAGTGTGATCGAGGCCGGGGATTTGCTCGCTGGCTTAGAATTAGACGACCCGAGCAAGGCTCGTAGCATCACGCCCTTCCAGGGCGATTCGTTGGGCTTGGAAGAAGCTTCTGCCGTCAAGCAGGACGCCCTACTCACGTACAGATCGATCTTCGACCAACTGTCGACGGCGATGGACGGCTACGACGCGCTCGGCGAGGATGCTGTGGATGCCGTCGGTCGGCTCGTCGAGGCCATTGCGGACCCGGACGTGTTCAGACTGCAAGTAAGAGAGGTCGCGGGCGCGATTGGGCAGAAGATGCCGGCCGAGCTCGACGCGGCGCTGGCCAAAGTAGCGGCTTCCATCGACGTCGCCGGGCTCGAGTCCGAGTTAGCTGCATACGAGAACGAGCCCGCGGTTCAATCTTTGAGAGATCTGGCGGCGCAGTGGGCCGGCGGCGCGGCTGGGGTCGCCGCGGATGCGGTTGCTGATTTGTTGGATCGGTTCCTAGCGGTGGAGGAGAAGTTCGTCGGGCGCGCCGATGAAGATGCGGCTACCAGAGAACTGATCAAGGCTTCTTCTAAAAAAGATGCGGCCGACGTCTTGTTGGCTCACGGCAAGCTCAAGGCGAGAAGCGCCTTGGCGAGGGCGCTGGTTGCTGCCGTGCCTCGCGTCCAAGCGCTGTCTGGCAGAGCTACCGACGAAGAAAGAGCGAGACTCGAGAGGGACTTGGACCGAGTAGCAGCTTTGGAGGCGGCCGGCCCGGGCTACGCTACTGTTTCATTAGCCGCTGGAATGGCGAGACTCAGACAAAATGTCCCCCCCTTCGATGCGAGACTCGCCTCATTGAAGAACGACATCTCCAAGGCGTCTGACTTGAGTACTTTTGCCTCGAACCCGCAGCTCGGAAGTTACACGCGCGGCGTCGATCTGTTGACGGAGCTGTTTGACGACCCTACTGTTGGTGTAAAGGCGGCAGAAGTATATGTCCGTAGGATGTACTCGGCGCATGACATCCTCGACATCTCGATCACCAAAAAAGATGAGCACCTCGAGGCGTCGTGGTGGTACAAGTTCCGCAACGACGACGCGGCGAAGGCGCCGCTGCGCTTCGGCAAGCTGGTGTTATTTGATGATGCTGCGAGTGCCGTGGCTGGGTTGAGCGCCACGGTCGAAGGGTTTGGGGATGAGTTACGCAGTGGCCTGCAGACGCATAGTTCGTGGGTGGCTGATCCTTCCGACGAGACGCCCGTGAACACGATCCATCTCCTCTTAAAGTCGAACGAAGCGACGACCGATGATAAGGCACTCGTAGCTACGCTAGAACAGGCCTTGGCCGGCGTCCAGAACGCCGTCGAGGCCGCGCGCCTGCGTTCGGTAAATTTCGTGGCCACGGACGCGCCGTACTACCCGCGCTACTTTACCTTCGTGAATCCGACGTGCATTGAATTTGGCGCGCAGCCGGGGCCGTACCGCGAGGACCCGCTCAGACGTGGCATGCGGCCGACGTTTTACCACTTACTGGAGTTGGGCGCCGTGGAGCGGAACTTTTTGACCATGCCCCTGCCTACCGTGAATAGGGACCTGAGAGTGTACGTGGGCGACGATAGAGCTGGGAGAGCCAAGAACCCGAAGTTCGCGGCCCAGTCGGTCTTCGTGCGTCGCTTGACGCACTCGAGGGATTTCTTCGAAGGGGGCTGCGCTCGCTTACTCGACAAGGCCTTGGACGCGCTAGATATGGCTCTCCTCGACGCTCGCGTCAAACCGACGGCGTCCGGCCGCGTCTACGTGAACGTCATCCCGCCGGTTGAATTTGAAAGTGCCAAAGAACTAGATCAGGAGTTCCAGAAGACCCTTGGGGGGTATTTAGCCGCGCGAGCGACGCGCTTACTAGCGGCTAGGGTGGATGAAATAGAGGTCAAGTTCGCGTTCAAGACGGCTGGGGGCGTCATCCCCGTGCGCGGCGTCGCTACCAGTGCGGAGGGGCCCTGGCTTAGTCTGAGGACGTATATCGAGCGCGTCGACCCGGTCACGGGTGTCACGCTGTCGTACTGCGACGTCGAAGGCAACAACTGCGTCGTCGAGCCCTACCCGGCTGCCGACGCCGTCTCCAAGAAGCGAGCTACCGCCAGACGTATTGGCACGACGTATGCCTATGATTTCGTCGGTTTGTTGGCTACTGCTCAATTACAAGCCTGGAGGGATAGAAATGATCAAGTCGTGGCGTTCGGAGGTGAACCGATTGACATTCCCTCGTCTGACTCCGTAGTAGTAGCCGAAGAACTTTTGTTCGACGACGACGCGGAGTACGGCGTCTCCACCAAAGGTAGCAGACCGGTAGGTACCAACGACGTGGGCATGGTCGGCTTCTCGTGCACTTTTAGAACCCCGGAGTACCCGGAGGGCCGCGAGGTCGTCATCGTCGCGAATGATGTGACGTACCAGTCCGGCTCCTTCGGTGTTGCGGAGGACGACTTCTTCGCCAAGGTCACGCGGTTTGCCGCTGCTCGCGGTGTCCCCAGAGTGTACCTGTCGTCGAACTCCGGCGCCCGCATCGGGCTCGTGGAAGCGTTGAAACCGCTCGTCGGCGTCAAGTGGGTCAGCAACGACCCCTCCAAGGGTTTGGAGTACTTGTATGTCACTCCTGAGGACCTCGAGAAGCTCCCTTCCGGAAGTGTTGACGTGAAGCCGAAGAATCGCAACGGCCACCACGAGATCGAGGCCATCATTGGTTCTGATGATCAGGTGCCGGACGGCATCGGGGTCGAGAACCTTCGCGGGTCGGGCACGATCGCCGGCGAGACGTCGCGAGCTTATGAGGAGACCTTCACGTTGTCCTACGTGTCTGGACGCTCTGTGGGCATCGGCGCGTACCTGAATCGTTTAGGCCAGCGGGTCATCCAGATGAAGACCGGGCCTATGATCTTAACAGGCTTCCAGGCCCTGAACAAGCTGTTGGGCAAGGCCGTGTACACGTCGCAAGATCAACTCGGCGGGCAGCAGATCATGGTTCCCAATGGTGTTACTCATCTCGGGGTTGATGACGACTACGAGGGTTCGGGGCGGCGTCCTATGTATTTTATGTCGTCTTCGTGAGCCCACGTTGCCGCGACGGCGTCGACGCGGCCGTATGAGAGTACACGTCTCAACCGTGGCGTGGTCGCGTCGATGGCGTCGACGCGGTGCTACGTCGCCGCGACGCCATCGACGCGGTCGTCGCGACACGCCGTCGCCGCGGCCTTGACGCCATAGACGCCGCGACACGCCATCGACGCGACACCTAGAGAGAGACACGTCGTCACGCGCAGGCTGCGAGGCCATTGTGAGATGGCTCTCCTACGTCCCCGCGACGGCCAACGACCTCAAGCCTGGTTTATTAGCACCGGCGGACCCCGTGGATCGGCCGGTGACGGCCCGGCCGCCGGCCGACGGCTCGCCGTACGACGTCAGAGAACTCCTCGACAACGCCGACGGCACGGGCTTGTTCGACAAGGGTTCGTTTACGGAGACGCTGGCGGGCTGGGGCAAGACCGTCGTCGCGGGCCGGGCGAAGTTGGGTGGCATCCCGTTCGGCGTCATCTCCGTCGAAACTAGAACGGTCGAGGCAGTAGTCCCGGCGGACCCGGCGAACCCCGACTCCAGGGAATCGATCAAGCCGCAAGCCGGCCAGGTCTGGTACCCGGATTCCGCGCACAAGACCGCTCAGGCGATCGCCGACTTCGGACGGGGCGAGAAACTGCCGCTCATGATCCTCGCGAACTGGCGCGGCTTCAGTGGCGGGACCAGGGACATGTACGACGAGGTCCTCAAGTTCGGCGCGAAGATCGTGGATGAATTGACGAAGTACGACATGCCCGTTTTTGTGTACATCCCGCCCAAGGCCGAGTTGCGAGGTGGGGCCTGGGTCGTCGTGGACCCGACGATCAATAGTGATTTTATGGAGATGTACGCCGACCCGGAAAGTCGTGGTGGGATCTTGGAGCCGCCGGGGATTTGCGAGGTCAAGTTCCGGTCGCCGGACCAGAAGAAGGTCATGGCGCGGACGGACGCCGAGCTCGCGAAGTTATTGGCGCAGCCGGCGTCGGCGGAGCGCGACGCGGCGGTGGCGGCGCGGGAGGCGAAGCTGGCGCCCCTGTACCAGCAGGTGGCCATCGAGTTTGCCGATCTCCATGATAGGGCGGGCCGCATGAAGGCCAAGGGCGTTATTAGGGACGTGGTCTCGTGGGAGGGCGCCCGCGGCTACTTCTACAAAAGAGCTGCTAGGCGGCTCGCGGTCGATGCTCTGGCGAAGGGCATCTCGAGGCAGGGTGGCTCGCTCGCGGACGCCACTTCTAAGGTCGAGGCGTTCTGCGACTGCGACTGGTCGGATGATGATGCGGTGTTGTCGTACTTCGACGCGCACGCGCGGGAGGCGGCCGCGATGGTCGACGAGGCCGAGAAGGAAGCATTAGTGCAGAAGCTGAAGGGCATCTTCGCCGGGCGCGCGGACGCGGGCGCGCTCGTCGCCGCAGCGATGGCGTAGACGCGCGGTCCTCTCCCCTCCCCATCCCCTACTAAAGAACTATACAATCGAGTCCATTATTCGGGGGTCGCGGTGGGCCCGGCTGGTGTTCGCGCTCAGTATCTGTACGGTGAAAACGCCAACTGGAAAGCGAACGCGGCGATCTTGTGGAGGACCTCGGGCGGGACGCGACGGAGCGGCGACAGGCGGCGGGGCGAGCGGCGGCGGCCATCATCCTTCGGCGTGAGCATCGCGGTGAGCTTGTCGAGGTGGTGGCGTTCGTAGTTTGCCCAGCCGCCCGCGTCGATCACTCCCCGGATATAACCGCTGGCAAGAAACGTCTGGAACTGGTCCGGGTCGGCGGGGAGATTGGCACCGGCACGCAAGAGAATCGGCCAGACGCGGAAGCAACGCGAGTTACATTCCCAAGCGCTGAGTGAGCCAAAAAGCGGCGTGTCGCCAATATTGTTTTCAGCGTTCACCTCGGCGCCAGCTCTCAGCAGCACCCGGGCGCTTGCGACGCCACCATTGCCGAGGCGAGCCGCCAGGTGTAGGGGAGTATTCTGATCGCGGCCACGCGCATTAACGTCGCTTCCCGCTTCGATTAACAATTTGACTACCTCCACGTGGTTATATGAGCTCGCACGGTGAAGCAGCGTGTTATTACGGGAGTCCCGCACATGCACCGACGCCCCTTTTTCTATGAGTAGCCTAAGCCGACCCCGCCGCCGACGACCGCACCGCCTGCCCCCATTATCGTGCCATGGATCATCCCCGTCGCCGAGCAGTCGATCACGGTTCCCGCCGATAGTGAGATCACCTTCGAGTGGTCCAACGGACACAACGTGTACGAAATGTCCAGCAAAGCTGCCTATGACGCCTGCGACTTCAGCGCCGCGACCGAAGTCTGTCCAGCTGCCGTGGGCGGCTCCTGCACGATTGATGCACCCCCCGCTGATACTACGAAGTACTACGCGTGTCGGGTGGGACTACATTGCCGGCGCGGGCAGGTCGTCGCTATCACGGGCGCCGCGGCGCCGGGAACCGATCATACGTTCGATTCCGTGCCGGCGGCTGACGGCGACAGCGATTCGCCGCCGCCGCCGACGCCCAAGCCGACGACGACGCTCGCCAAAGGGGGCAAGGCGGACAGAGATGAGGACGAGTCGGACGGCGACGCCGGGCGAGTGCTCTCTGTCCTTACCGCAGCCGTCGCCGCCCTCTTCACGGTGTAGTAGTAGGCCGGGGACACCAAAGTAAGATCTGTTTGACACACACAAACAAGCTTATACAAAACTACTACCAGTCCCGATGGTCGTACCACGCGCAGCACGTCACGCTCCGCTGGTCCCGCTCGAGCCCCGCGAGGTCATCAAAATTAGCGCCACTGATGATCGACGCCGTCCGCGCGAACGACGAGGGCAGGTGCTGCACCGACGTCGTGCCCTTGACGCCGATGACCAATCGCGAATTCGCGAGGGCGAGCCAGTCGCAGACCGTCGTCGTCAGCGAGAGCCAGTCGTTAAACGTCGGCGTCTTGGCGAACCAGACGTTGTACTTGGGTGGTTCGATGCCGTCGAAGTACTCACATTTCACCGTGGAGCCAAAAGCCTCCTCGATCGCGCGTGCAAAGGCCCGCTTTACGGGTGCGGAGTCGGCCGCCAGGAAAACCTTTTGATTAGGTGAACAGCCCAACCCCAGAGCGCGCAGCCGCCTGACTAAACAGGTCCACTTGAATCGGGCTTTCCTCGTCTGGAGCCAATCGAATGCGGCGGCGTCGGTCGCATTCTTGCCTGTGTGGAATCAATGACGCCCATCGACGCGATCGATGGCGTGGAGGCTGGCGGAGTCTCTCGCAATAAGAAGGCCACTGGCTGATGGCCACGCAGGTCAATGCCTTCGATAAAATCCAACGTCCTTAAGTGAAGCGCCACCGCATAACGTTGAGTAGGCGCTATAGCCTCTTCGACGCTCGCCCCCACGAACGCCCTTTCCAGAATAGGCAAGAAGCGCTTCAATAGCTCGCCGTGTTCCCGCCTCGGCAGGAACTCGCGCAGGATCGCCCGCCGCGCTGCTGTCAGGCGCCCGTCATATAAGGATAGGTCATAATCGGGAGGATACTTGCCGTTGCGCCAGCCGAAGGTCGTGTAGTAGACGCAATGCTCTGATTCCGCCTGGTGGCTGCTTGCGAGGCACATGCGCTCGTTTCGCGAGAGGTCGTCGCGCTTTGCACCAACAAGGCCATCGCACGCCACCTGTGCGCAAATCAACCAGTGAGTCGGGTGCGATGGCGTAGACGCACCGCGACAATTTGATTTATGCACCGCACGCCAACAATGCGACACAGATTGCGCAGGATCGGCGACTTGATGATGAGCGATCGTCGGCGATGCCGCGCCTCGATCACCGCCCTCACGTAAGCATCCAGCGCGTTGCCAATGCCCACGTAGTCGTCGAGCACCCAGACCAGCGGCGCGCCTTCAGTATTGGCCTTGCGCAGGAGCCGCGCCTTCTGTTTCGCGACGTTGCCTTGGATTACGTTCAAGGACGGTGGTGCGCTACTTTTTAGCGGGAGCGCGTCAGCATCGTCTGGTATGGCGCTCCGCAGCGCATCCGGATTGGTGGGGGCTCTGCAAATGTGCTCTGGCTTCAAATCGGTGGCCCGTTCGCAGTTATTTGTGGCTGCCACATGGAGAACGGCTGCGAGGACGAGGCGTTTCATCGTTTTGGGCTGCCTAAGTGCCGCAGCAAAAATAAGCGCAAAACGAGGCGCTAGCGGTTGTAACACACTAGCAAGCCGGCTCTCCGACTCGGGCTCTGAAGGCCACTGCGCAGGCTGTTCAGACAAAGGCGTATCGGCATTCCTGTAGCGCATTTTCAGCGCGCAGCGATTTACAGTCTCGCGCGCGCGCTGCAGTGCTCGGAGCATGGAGGACTTACAAGGCACCGTCGGCTCTCCCTCTGCAGCAGCAGCGCCGAGCTGGTTCCCGGCGGAAACTGCTATTGAAGCCGCGCCCGCACCGGTAGCCGTCGAGGCGCCGCTGCCGCCCGAAGAGCGCACCTACGAAGGCGTCTCGCGGGAGGAGGGTATGTGGGTAGTTGACATCAAATTCGACGGGGAAGAGATTAAGCGGCTCGGCACGTACGAAAATGCTGGCGCCGCCGCGTGGGCTTACGACGCGGCCCGCGAGGAGCGAGGCCTCCCGCCCGTAAACTTCCCGCTCCCGGGCCAGGCGCCAGCTCCAACTACTGAGGCGCCGGCGCCGGCCGAGGATGCTGAGGCGGTGCCGCCGGTCACCACTGCGGCTGAAGATGAAAGGGAGCAGGCTCATCAGTCGGTCGCGGTCCCGCCCGCGCCGGAACGCTCCGAGGCCGCACCACCGCCGGCACTGCCGGCACCGGCGCGAAAGCCGCACGTCGCGTCCGCTGCGTCAGCGTGGGCCGGCGTCTGCACCGATCTACTCGCCGCCCTCGAGGACCAGAGTGGCATCGTGGGCATCCGCGACCGGCTCGTGAGCGACGGCTTCCGGTGCGTTAAGGTCGGCCCAAAACCGTCGGAATATCACATCTCAGTACCGGCCACATACCCGTGCTATTACGACGTCGCCGGCAAGGACTACTCGGCGTCTCAGGACATGCCACGGACGAAGCCCCAGCTCGTCAAGTACTTCGAAGGCTGCTTGGACCTCGCGCGAACCGGTGGTGCTTACCGCACGGAGGCCGACCGCGAGGCCGACGAGGGCGAGGACGCACGCCGCGCCGCGACGAAAAAATTACGACCGAAGCCCCCGGTCACCACTGCGGCCGTCGAGCCTGTGGCGCCCGACGCCACCGCCGCGCGGCCCGAGACCGCCGTCGGGCAACGAGTGGGGCGCGCGCGGACGAAGCCCGAGCGGCTGACGGATCTAGTCGACGCGGGAAAGACCTACGCGGCGCGGCCTTCGGCATCGCGCACGCGGAACGACGCGGAGGAGGCGCCCGCGCCCGCGCCCGCGACGGAGCCCGTCGACGAGGACACGCCGGCACCGGTGTCGGTGCCCCGGTTCAAGCATGTATATCCCCCCAACAAGACGCGCGTGAGCTGGACGACGTGCGTCCATATGGGCGGGGGCTCGGTCAGCGCCGGGAGCCACGCGACGCAGGAGGCGGCCGCGCGCGCCGTCGACGCGATGCTCCTAGCCCACCGGAAGAAGGCGGTGAATTTTCCCGGCGACGAGGAGGCGACGCGCGCGGCATTCCCCGACATTATTGCGACGCGGCGCGCGCCGGCCTCGCGGCGCGAGAGCCGGCCGGCGGCCGCCGCGCGCCCGAAGCCGAGAGCCGCGCGCCCGTCCGCGCCGAGCAAAGCAAGAACGCCCAAAGTTTCGGCCGCCGCGCCTGCCGAGACACCATCGCGGAAGCGCCCGCGGTCCGAAGACGACGCGGCCGCGGAGAACGAGCGCCTGCGGCGAGAGCTGGACTCCCTGCGAGCCGCGACGCAATCGCTCGAGCAGGACCTGCGCGCCGCCGAGGCGCAGCGCGACGAGGCGCGAGGCGACGCCGACCAGCTGCGCGGGGACGTCAAACGCCTGCGCAGCGAACGCGACGAGGCACGGGGTGATGCCAAACGCCTCCGTCGGGAACGCGACGAGGCGCGCAAGGACGCCGCTACTTCAGAGCGGGCGTTAGCGGCGCTGCGCCAGAAGCTCGATCGGCAAATGGCGGCCCAGCGCGAAGCGACACCTGCGCGGCCAGCGAAACGGGGCCGCCACCACTACTCGCCCGCGGAGGAGCCTGTCGACGATCCGCAGTCGGAGAATCGGCGGGACGCGCCAGGCGGCTCTGGCGACGCCTGGCCCGTCGTCGGGTCCCACGTCCAGCGCGGCGACGGGTTGCGAGGCGTCGTGACGAAGCTCGGATATAACGGTCAAACCGAGGTGACGACGAAGACCGGCTACGCAGTGACGGTTTATTGCTGCGATCTGACCACGACCACGCTGTCGGCCGAGGAAGCGGCGCTCTGCGACCGAAGCCGGCTGACCCCCAACGAGTGGGTCCAGGCACAACTAGACGGTGCCATCTGCGCCACTTATAAGGGTCGGGAGTTCGGGAACTGCTTCGCGACCAAGGACGGCCGAACGCAGCGGACGTTCACAGTAGAGTCAAACGGTGACGTGCGGTGCGCGCTCTGCGACTGGACCGCACCGTCGGGCGCGTCACGCGCGCTACAGAGTGGCCCTTTGGCGGAATGGACGAAATGGGTTGCCTCCATCAAGCAGCACAGCGGTCATTATGCGAGCCAAATGGCATTTAAGACAACACGGCAACACATCGAGCGCGTCCTAGCCATGGCCGCGGAGCCGTCGACGCAACAACGGCCGCCCGCGCATCCTTCTCGCCCAAGCGTCAAGCCGTCCACAGGGCCACGACCAGACCCGCGGGCGACTGCTCAGTACTCGGTTGAATCTCTAGTCGAGGCGCGGTTCCGCGGCGGTGACGTTTTCTATCCTGCTTTAGTCGTCGCCGTGAGAGACGGCGGTAGGACTCTAGACCTCAAGTATACGGATGGCGATTCCGAGGAGAGGGTGCCCTTGGACCTCGTGCGGCCGCTCGCTGCCCGCCAGCGCTCGGCTCCGGCCGCGGCCGTCCCGGAAGCGCCGCCGGCGGCGCCCACAAGCAAGCCCGAGGCGGCGGCGCCGCGCTGGACGGCCGAAGAGGAAAAACAATTACGGAAGCTTGTGAATGAGTTGGGGGACCGCGAGAGCTGGTCTGCCATCGCTGCGCGGCTCGGCTCCCAGCGGTCGGGGCCTGCCTGTGAATGGCACTGGAAGTATAGCATGATGGGAGGAACAATAATGGCGGCGCCGCCGGCGCCCAAGGCGGTCGAGGGCGCGATCACAGACGAGTTTTCTGGGATGGGTTGGAGGCAGCTGACGGAGTTGATGCGAACCAGAGGCATAGGCCGCGACCCCTACGACGGGCAAGACGACTTCCGGCGGAAGTTGCGGGCTCACAAGGCCGGGAACCCAGCGCCGCCGCCATCCCCGGTCGCCCCGACGGAAGACGCCATCGCACGGGCGCCTACGAGCTCGGTGTCCTACCCCGTCGACGCGCTGGTCGAGGCAAGGTGGCGCGGAGGCTCCAAGTTCTATCCAGCGCTTGTCCTGGCCACTTCCGGTGCGACGGTTGATCTAAAGTACGTTGATGATAGCGACGAAGAGGATGATGTCCCTGTGGAACTGGTGCGACCGGCGAATCGCCGCTTGTTACAACGTTACCAACAGTGCATAAATCAAATTGTCGCGGCGCTTCTCTCGATGGCGTGGCGTTGTAGTCTATTCCGCACCCGACTCACTGGTTGATTTATGCACAGGTTACCAAGAACTTACTGGCAAGCGAACACCGCCCCCAGTTATTCTGTTGCCGCAGTCGCCGCCGCCGCCCTCGCCGTCGTCGCCGCAATTCGCCAAGGGCTCCAAGTGTATTGTGCCCTGGAGCGACGGGCGCAAGTATGCTGCGACCGTCGTCTCAAGTGGGCCTACGTCTGCGCGCGTCGCGTTCGAGGACGGCGCCCTGAAGACGGTGCCGCTCGAGGAGTTAGAGCCGCTCAGCACACCCACGCCCGTCCATCCGACGTCGCAGCAACCTAAAAGCTCGCGCACGGGCTCGCGCACGGAGCGGGTGACGGACAATACAGCTCTAGAGGCCAAGATGAGGGAGGACAACTGGACGATCAGCGTGGTACCTAGGCCGCCCGGCAAGGACGGTGGCAGAGCAAAGCCCGATAAGTACTACCACAAGCCCGGCGAATCGAAGCAGTACCGCTCTTTATTAGGGGTCGCTCGGGCACACTACCCCGAGTTTGTAACCGGAGACGCGAAACAGCGATTCGCGACCGGTGGTATTAGATGCACGTCGGGCCGCCCAGACTGCTACTGCAAGGGTCCCCGGTCGACAGCTATTGTCAGGTACGACTCGCAGACGGGAGCTGTCCTGGAGGAATTCTGTTCCGTCGGGGCTGCAGCAGACAAATTAGACATATGCATTTCGAAAATCTCAAAGAATCTATCGGGAAAGACGAGTACGGCAGAGGGCCACGTGTTTCGCTACAAGACACCACCGCCGCCGAAGAAAAAGATCCCGGAAGCCCTGCCGGTAGAGGCGCCGCCACCGCCACCGCCGCCGCCGCTGCCGACGGACCCCTGCGCCATCTGCATGTCGACTATTACTGAGGATGCCTGTGTTCTTGAGTGTGGGCATGCATTCCACGCGGCATGCCTCGGCGACCTAGCGGACCATGTACGGCTCGCGGCGCCGACGCGGCGCTCGCTCGGAGTGTCGTGCCCGCTCTGTCGGAAAACTACGCGGGCGGAGGTCGGTGAGTAGGATGTGCCTGTTTATAAAGTACAATACACTTAACACCGAGTCACCCGCGCCGTCTCCCCAAAAAACAGCGTCCGGAAGATATCGTCGGCGACGCCGTCGACGCGCGCCGGCATGCTCTCCGACGACCAGAGCGGAGCCGGAGCGAAGGTCACCTCTAGCAACAACGGCTTCAGATCCGCGTCGAGCATGAAGTCGCAGCCGTAGGCGCTACGACTGTTGGATGAAGAAGCGAAGCCCGCGTGCAGAGAAGCGCACGCGGCGAAGGCTTTCCTTAGCGTCGCGCGGACGTCGGCCATGACCGAATCCCAGGGCCTCGACGGGTTCTCCTTGTCGAACGCTTCGATAAAGGCGCTAGTTGTTGGGTAGTCCGCCTCCCGCTCCACGAGGTGCATGGCCGTGAGCGCGACCTCGACGTCGTCCAAGTTTGAGAGTGAGTGCGCCTTGTTCGCGCACCTGACATACACGTGGTCGTGCGCGTAGAGTTCCAAAGGTGATGCCGACCGCAGGAGGGCCACCACCCTTATATCGTACTTGCGCCCCCTCGAATCGGTCGGCAGCGCGTGCGGCCTTTCGACGTAGCGCTGGGCCACGTAGCCGCCCGCCGCGGCATACGCGAGGACCTGGGGGATCGACTTGGTCACGCTGTGGCCTATCGACCGCCCAAGATCGTAGGGCTTCAGGATGACGTGGGCGTCGGTGGCGGCCTGCGTGGACATCAACCAGTGAGCTAGGCTATCCTGAGAAATGTTGCGTGGACTTCGTGAGCCTCCACGCCATCGAGCCGACGTGGTCACGGGGACGTCGCGTCGATGGCGTGGAATCGCCACGCCATCGAGCAGACGCAGTTACGGTGACACCATCGCGTCGATGGCGTGGGGCGCCCGAAATTTGATTTCCACACGGCTGGCAACAAGGAAGCCCAGCAGCGCGTCGAGCTCCGTCTCCAGATCAAACGTGACGGGTGCCAGGTGCGCCAGGCCGGCTCTTCGTAACGTCGCCGCGAGGTGGTCCTTCTTGATCAGCGCCGCCTCGTAGGCGAACCACGACACCAGCTGGTGTTTGAGAACTTGATACTTCCCACCGCCGGAATGGGCGAAAACGGCGTCGGCAGTTGACGCGTCCTCCACAAATTCTATTCGTGGGTCCGTGACCTCGGAGGTCCAGGCGACGTCGGTCCAGACTTTGAGAGGAGTCGTTGCCGGTGGTTTTGTGTTGGACGAGGCCGGAACCTCAGCAGAAGCGCTTTCAGGCTTCGAGAACGCGGCGTAGGCCGCTCGCCAGCGCTCCGACGAGTCCGCGCTCGCACTTAGTAAAGCGTCTCTACGTAATCCTGGTTTGATGTGCGGATACGGGTCGCGCCTCGGGGCGCTGCCCACGTCCAAGTCGCCCTCAGGCCAATAAACGGCGAACGTGTCGCCCGTCCTCCGGTCTGTAATATGAGCCGTGCCGATAGCGACGGGCGACCCTCGCATGAAGCCATTGCCAATTTCATCTTCGACGCACCACACGGGCGGCCGCGCGCCGGGCAGGGCCTGCGCGTACCTCCAGATGGCTTTGTCGAGTGCGTCCTCGGGCTCACAGCGCGCCATCGTCGCGAAGCGCTCCGCGAGGCCCGGGTACTGTGCAAGAGCTGCTTTGGCGTCCGTCGGCGCGCGGAAGACCAAGGCGTGGTCCGAAATCCACGCATCACCGTGTTTTGGCGTCGCTTTGACGACGCGCGTTGTCCCGTCCTGCAGCGCAAACGTTGTCGAACAGTCGAATATCTCGTGGTTCATCTTCCTCGCTATTATTGAATGCACGGCGGCCGGCACGTTTTGTTTTACGAGCTGGTCGCGGTGCAGCTGCAGCCACTGGTCGTCGGTGAGCTGTGGTTGCTGTACTTGGGCGCTCATGGCTTTTTTTGCGGTGCTATGGCTGTGCAGTGCTGTGGATGCGGCTGAACTTTGTATGCGTTGCTGCGAATGGCGTCAGCGAGAGCGCTCAGCTGGCTCTCACAAATTGCAGCTCGCAGTGCTATCTCTGTGCAGTGCAGTGGTGCAGTCTGGTGCGGCAATCGCGCGCAGCCACAACACGAGTCGCCGACGAGCCCTGCGGCTCCCACGGTGCACCAGTATGCGTCGCTCACGATGCTCATCACCCTCCTTGCTTTTTGCTAGTGCCTCACAGTGCGCTAGCCGGGTCCCACCCGAAACTCGGACAGGTCGATACACCAGACGTCTCGCGACGAGCGGGCCGGACCTCGACGCTTCCGCACGACCCAAGCCGAACGCCTGCCAGCAGAGGCAGAGCTTCGCATTGGGCGCTGAACGGCCGCGAGAGATCGGCGTTTGAATTCTCGCCACCCTACAGAAGCGGCCAGCAAGCCTTCCAGCCACGTGAGCCTTTGCTGGGCCCGAAACAAGGGCCTAGGCACTCAAAAAAGCGTCTTAGGAAGCTGAGTGCACAAGGGCTTTAGCCCACCCTCGGCGCGTCGCAGCCGCCCCGCGCACCCGCGGCGCCGCCCCACGCGTCCGCCGGCACGAGCGCGGAGACCGCAGCTAGCTCAAAAACAGCCCAGAAAAAATGGGCGCCAACACGTCCCGCGCGCAGCAGACGCGGCGCCGCGCCGTCGCCGTCCGAACGCTCCAAGAGCAGGCCCGGCCGGCCGTCATCAAAGCGGACCACCCGCGCAAATCCAATGCATGGGACGCCGACGCCGTCGCTGCGTTAGTGAAGAGCGGGAAACTCGCACCGCCTACACAAGGAGAGGACGATCCCACTACAAAAGCAACGGAGGAGTGCCCGATCTGCTTCCTCTACTTCCCTACTATGAACTCTTCAAAATGCTGCAATCAAACCATCTGTACAAGTTGTTATTTGCAAGTGCGGCCTCAAGAAGGTCAAACAGAGTGCCCCTTCTGTAGCGTGGAAGATTTCGAGGCCGAGGCCTGTGAATGCAAAGAGGAGTGCAAGATCGACACGCCCGTCGCCCACAAGGTTTCTATCGATGAGACCGTGGCCACGGTGTCCATTGATGATCGCCGCAAGATGGAGGACGAAATTAGGGGACAGCAGCTCGAGGCGCGACGGCGCGGCGACGTCCCGGAGCCCGTGCCCGGCGCGGCGCCGCAGCGACGAGGGTGGCGGCGGCCCCAGTTCATTCTCAGGAGGCGGGGGAGTAATCCAGGAGAGGGCACGCAAGCTCTACCTCTGGACGACGTGCATCGTCTATTGGCGTCGCTGGGCGATCTCCAACACGTCGAAGATTTGATGCTGCTGGAGGCGATGCAGGCGTCGATGCAGGACGAGGCTGCGAGAAGGGCGAGAGCCGCTTCCGAAGGGGACGAGGCGCCGCCACCACCCATGGTCTCTCAGGAGGAGGAGGAGGACGACGACGACGACGCGGCCTTCCGGCTGGCCGTGCGCGCGTCGCTGCGGGAGAGCGGCGGTGATGTGGATGAGGAGGATGACGAGGAGTCTGTGGAGGACGAGGACGATACGGATGAGGACGCCGAGGCGAAGGACGAGGAGCGGTTCCTCGACGAGCTGCCCGATGCGAAGGAGTAAATTATAACTGTTTAAACATGCGTGGAATCGTCGCGTCGATGGCGTGGGGCGCCTCGACGACTCGATGTACACCACCGGAGTGGAGCGTGGTCGCACTTCTCCCGGATGTTGGTCGTGTGCTCCTGGCTGTTCTGTGGCATCCCCCGCGCCGCTGGTCCTCGAGTCGACGGCGTTGTGGTCGTCGTCGCGTGTCAAAAAGACTCAAAGCTCGTCGTGCACCACCTCGTCGGGGAACGAGAACGTCCCAGGTCCCGTGAGCACCGCCTCATCGTCGAGGAAGGGACTCACGTCCCAGGGCTTGTGAGGAGCATCATCACAACCGACGCTCAAATGAACCGGTGGCGTCGCATCCATAAACAGGTCGCAGGGCCCCGGCTCCTCGCGCACGTGCTCTTGGGTGACCAAGAGCCTCCTTCTCCAAACGGTATTGTGGGGCGGCTCCGCGTCCAACCCGCAGGCCTTTTTGAGTAAAGCGCCGTGCGTCACGGCAACCGCCGTATGATCCGACTCGGCGGTTATCTTCTCCGACAAGGAACTTGATTTGGAGGCGCGCGGCTTTCGAGCGAGGCGCCCGCCCAGAAACGTCAAAAACGCATGATAATTTGACGAGGCCCAGTCTCGTCTGGTAGGATCGACGTAGGACAGCCCTCCGGCCGAGGGCGACATGGGCGCGTCGTCCAACGCGAGCAAGCGGTCGTCCTCCGCTTCAGCTAAGTAGGGCGCCGTGAAGATATCATGAGAAGGAAACGCGGCCTCGGCCGTTAACCGAGCCCTTCGCAGCACGGAACAAACGACGAGGTCCGGCTCGACGCGCCGTCTCAGCTCTCTGCCAGCGGCTCGAGACCTATCTCTACCATAAGTCGTCAGGCCCGGGTCGCTGTAGGCGTCCCTCAGCCTTACTGATTGGCCGTCGTCGAGTGTGAGGCGGCAGCCCGGTTTTATATCTACGGCATTGTAGGGCGTGCCCGCGAGGGCGTCGTTGATGCCGTCGCGCTGCGCCCCGAAGGCCGCGGCCGCTTTCGCTATGTTAGCGGTGCAGCCGTCCAGCGCGTCGGCGCAGGAGGGGCCCGAACGCATCAAGTAGAGGGTGATGACCGTGCCGTTGACCATCGTGCGTCGCTGCGGTGGCGTCAAAATAGCGGCTGCTCCAACTCGCGCCGAGTGATTTACTGTCGGCGGCCGTGAAAGGGGCTGCCCGAGCTCGGCTGCCGAGATTGCTAGTGTCTAACATCACGCTAGCTCGACTGCTCGCGCTGAAGCTGAGTAGGCGTCGTGTTGCGGCGCAAAAGCATAATAAGCTTTGCTGGTTATAAGCACAGACGACGCTGCGAGGCATGGATACGATCGGATAGATTTCGCAGCTCTGCTCTCCCATAATTTGACCGATGCTGACACTCACACTGCGGCGCGCGCCGCGCGTCGTCATCACAAATACCTGGCGACCGAAGCGATCCATCTGGTCCGGCGGCGGCGTGGAAGAGGCTGGTTTACGAGAAGCGAAACCAGCTCCGCAACGAGCCCAGCGCATCGTCCGCCTCTTAGCCTCACAACTGTGGCCGCCCGTCGACGAGACGAAGCAAGATGCGTCGATAACGACGGGCAAGGCCATACCAAAGGAGACGGCGCAGTCCATAAGGCAGAGAGTGGCCTTATCCGCATCCTTACTGGTCGGCGCCAAGGCCTTAACGATCGGCACGCCGTTCCTCTTCAAGGAGGCCATTGATGTGTTGTCGACGAATGATGCGGTCGTGGCGGCGCCCGTCGCGGTGTTGGCGGGCTACGGTGTCGCGCGACTGGGTGCGTCCGGATTCCAAGAGGCGCGCAATGCCATTTTTGCGACCGTTAGTCAGCAGGCGATCCGCAATGTCGCTCTTGGAGTGTATCGCCACTTGCACGCCTTGGACCATGCGTTTCACTTAGACAGAAATGTGGGGCAACTTTCCAGAACTGTGGATCGAGGAGCGCGGAGTGTGAACTATTTGGTGAGCATGACGCTGTTCAACGTGTTTCCGACCACACTGGAAATAAGCTTAGTCACAGGTATCGTGGCGACGAAGTTCGGGAGCTACCACGCGCTGGCTTGCTTGGCTACGGTAGGCGCTTACGTGCTCTTTACCGTAAAATACTCAGCGTCGAGGATACCCATCCGAAAGCGCATGAACGCCGCCGACGCCGCTGTTGGTGGTCATGCGATTGATACACTAGTAAACTATGAGTCCGTCAAGTACTTTGGCAACGAGGAGCACGAAGCTAGACAGTATGATAAGCTCTTAGGCGAGTACCAGGCGCAGGCGGTGGACGTCCAGAAGACCCTATCTATCCTGAATTTCGGGCAGCAGGCCATCTTCGCCGTCGGTCTCAGTTCGATCATGCTGTTAACCGCTGGAGATATTGCCTCTGGTACGGCGACGGTCGGCGACCTCGTCCTGGTGAACGGTTTACTATTTCAATTGGCCATGCCCTTACATTTCATCGGCATGGTCTACCGGGAGATCAACCAGGCTTTGGTGGACATGGAGAACATGTTCGATCTACTAGATAAAAAGCCCGGCCCCGTGCCCGCGTCCTACGCAACGACATCGATCGCGCGCGGCCCGGGCCACGACCCGCCCGTCGATCCTCCTTGTATTCGCTTTGAGGACGTCCACTTTGGGTACGAAGGACGAGATTCGGTATTGAGAGGAGTGGATATAGATATTCAAGCGGGGAAAACGGTCGCGTTCGTCGGTCCAAGCGGGTGCGGCAAGTCGACGTTACTGCGATTACTCTTCAGATTCTACGACGCGGACAAGGGCAAGATCACGGTCGACGGCGTCGATGTCAAGGATCTAGATGTCGGCGACCTAAGACGTAGTATAGCGGTGGTGCCGCAAGAGACTCCTTTATTTAACTCGTCCATCAAGCACAACATCCACTATGGCAATCTAGACAGTGATTTCAGTGCTGTACAAAGAGCAGCAGAAGCGGCGAATCTTGGTCCACTACTGTTAACGTTGCCGGACGGCTACGAGACGCTCGTCGGTGATAGAGGTTTAAAACTATCTGGTGGAGAAAAACAACGAGTAGCCTTAGCAAGGGCCATCCTCAAGGACGCACCGGTCTGCTGCTTCGACGAGGCGACTTCTGCCCTAGATACCGAAACCGAAGCCGAGATCATGGCGCACCTCAAGACGCATGGCCGGAACCGGACGACGCTGGTCATCGCCCATCGCCTGTCGACGGTCGCCGATGCCGACGAGATCGTGGTGCTGGAGGAGGGCAAGGTCGCGGAAAGAGGGACGCACGCGCAGTTGCTGGCAGCAAATGGTCGGTACGCCGATCTCTGGGAGGCGCAGACCACCCAAGAGGAGGTCGTGCCGTTTCCGTACGTGCCGAGCACGACTTAAGTTTAGTAGTAGTACTTCCTGTCTACATTCGTCCGGGAACGTGACCATCGTCTCGCGGCGGCTTCTTCTGATAAGGCTCGGGCTATTACGTCGCGGGGTCCCCCGGACCCCTCCCGCTCCCCGGGGCCAGGCTACGGCTTGCTTGCTAGTGTCTTACAGGCCGCTAGGCTGAGTGTAGGCTCCAGGACATATTTTGGCCCGCATTTTGGAGCGAGAACGGTGCCTAATCGGCGCCGTCCAGTAGCCGTCGAGCACCGGAATTGGTGGGAGTTGGACCAGTGTACCAGAGCCGACTCTCAGATGGTAAATAACAATTTGGCATATTATGGCATATGAGCCAATACACTCTGCCGCCCGCAACGCCGACGTCGACGCGTTGCGAAAATTGCTCGGGGAAGGCGTTTCGCCAAATCTAGCAGAGTCCAACGGCTTAAGGCCTCTCCACCATTTGTGCGAAAAAAGGGAGTCAGACGCGGATAATCGGATCACCTGCTTAAACATCCTCGTCGATGCGGGAGCGGATATAAATGCAGAGACGACGCGGTCGTCGACTCCACTTTCTCTCGCGGCCAGCTTCGGGCATCCGAAGCTTGTGGTGGCCCTCGTCAACGCCGGGGCCAACGTGAACTGCCCATCATCAACAGGCTGGACGCCCCTTCACTGGGCATGTTGGCGCGATGATTCTAGTGTCGAGTGCGTGGAACTGCTCCTCAATGCAGGCGCCGCGGTGAACGCGGGGCTCAGGACTCACGGGTGGACATCGTTGGATTTGGCAATAATTAAAGGGAACCAAGAACGAATCTACCCAACGCTACTCCGCGCCGGCGCCACCCTTTCCGAAGAAACGGCACTGAGGCCCGGGCCCTCCGGAAGTACTCTCGCCGGAAGGCCCTCAAGTTACCTCCGAAAAGTCCACGCCGCGGGCGGCATCAAAAAATACGAGCGCGCCCACCTCAACGCCATCGCCGCGACGTTTATCCCGAAGCTGCCGCTGCTCCCGCCGGAGATGATCCGCCGCGTCGTCGAATACGCGTTCCACGTGGGCGACTACTAAGTATACATGTGCTTATGGACAACAGGGGTATATATACAGAGGAGCGGCGATTGAGAGGAATTCTTCGAAGGTCGTGCGTGGCGGGCAGTATGGACATCAGGCGAGTCGTGTAGAGACGCCGCCCGCGCGGCCGCCGGCCCGGCGGCGCGACTTCTTCGCCGCCGCGGGCGCCCCGTCGACGACGTAGGCCTCGCCGCGCAGTAAGGCGCCCGGCGACGGCGCCCAGGTCGTCGCGAGGACCGGCGCGAGGCCGTCGACGCGAACGTTGCCAGAAGCGGCGACCACGAGCGCGACGCCGCCCACGACGGCCGGTTCGCCCCTTTCCGCCACCGCGGCCGCTCGCGCATTCTTATCGTACGCGCGCCGGGCCGCGGTAATGCTCTGAAGCGACAGTTTGCGGATCCGCCGCGCGCGTCGCCGCCGGGACGTCGTGCGGAGCTTCTGGACGAAGCGGCTCGCGAGGCTCTCGGTATTTAATTTCGGCCAGAACGCTTGCGGCGGCTCGACGAAGTTCAGCGCCTCGAGGGGCACCAGCCGCGCCGCTGCTTTTTCTGCATCGCGGACGGCGTCGGCGAGCGTCCGTTGTAATTCTCGCGCGTCGCGGGCGTCGTCAGGATGGAGCGCGTCGAAGGTCGCGACCGTGGACACGATGCGGCCGTCGACGCGGCCGCGCGCGTAGAGCCGAATTTTGACGCCGATGCCGCCCCGGCGCGAGTCGCGGACGGACCACGTGCCCTCAGCTTGGGCGACGACGTGGCCGCCGTTGTCCTCGAAACATGCAAAGGCCGCGCCGTCGTCCTTGAGCTCCCAGCTCGTCGAAAGGAGCTGGCCCGCGAGCGTCGAGCGGGTACGTAAAGTCGGTGCCGTCGTCGTCGCTGCTGGCACGACGACCTTCGTGGGCTCGAGGGCGCGGCGCTCCGCGAGCAGCGCGTCTTCGAGCGCCGCGGCTTCTTGGCGGAGTGCTGCGGCCTGCGCCTGAAACGCTGCGGCCTCGGCGCACTCGTATAACGCGCCAGTTGTCGCGTCGCAGGGTAAGTGGGCCGCGGCGCTGCAGGAGACGCCATTTTTGCGACGTTGCACCGCCGAGGCGCCGCGCGAGCAGCCATTTTTCGTGCTGGTCGTCGGTTTTTGCAGCCTTGCGCTAAACGCCAGAACCTCGCGTTGGCTGTGCAGCAAAAGTAGTATAACCGGGTTCATAATGCCGCGGTCAGAATTCAAAACAATGGCGATTGGTGCGCGCACAACGCACGCGAAGACGATGACAAGGAGCAGCGTTTTTTTTGTTCGCGACCGCCCGACGCGGCTCCACAGGCCTCAGCGCGCCTCCCAGAGCCTCCACAAGCACCCTCGGACCAATACGAGGCGCCGTGGGCAATTTCCGAGACCCCAAACCAAGCCGCCGGGCGATCGCAGCCCATGCGTGCCCGGGAGCACTCGAAGGCTGCGCCGCGAGCCCGCGGGGCCCAGGACACGTCCATTCCCCATGGCAGGCTAGCTAGGACTACAGCTACACAGCCCCCGGCCCAGCTTAACGAGGCGGCATTAACGCGAGGCAGCAGGCCCTGTCCCGACGAGGAAGGGCTGCCCGCGCTGCCGCGGTTGCACTACCTGGCCACCTATAGCGCCGGGGCTGCAAAGCAAGCGCTGCCGCGCGCCGGAAGCAGCCAAGGCCGATAGCGCCACAGGCAGCCGCCGCCGCTGCGGCAGACCTAAACCATGGGGGTCGACCTAGGCCCGCAAAAGCGCACGCGCCAGCCGCTCCAGGTCGACCGCAGCGCGTTGCGCGGCGGCGCCATGCGGCCTTTGAGGAAGCGGCCAAGCCGCAAACGACTCAAGAAGCTCGAAGGAGGCTGGGACTCTAGGAATGTGAAGCAGGAGCAGATCCTCGGCAAGTACGACGCGTTGACCGACGACTACTGCGTGTTTGCCAGAGGCGAGTCCTTCCGGAGGCACTTCACGGAAATGGTCGGGACGAATTCGTTGGAGTTGTTGCAGCAGTCCAAGCCGCGCATGGACAAGCCTTTGTCTCGTCTCGTAAGGACGCCCGACGTGAGTGCCTTGCCGGCCTTCGAGGTGCCGATCGCGGACATGGTTCCATCTTTATTAACTGCTAAGAGGTCCTCGAGGCCCTTTGAGGCCGTTGTTGATGACGCGACGATGGACACGGACGACCCGACACCATTGTTCAAGGCCTGGGGCGAAGAATCATTTGCCACAGTACAAAGACCTAAAACAGCTCAGATGGGCCCCGATCCACTCATGAACCCACCCCCCATCAAATACGTCGACGAGCCGAACAACAACTGGGCCGACCCCGCGCTCGGTTCGATGTATGAATCCCAAGGAACACAATCAATACAATCGAAGATTAATAACCAACCGCCGCAAATTGCCATAAGAGTCCGAGGCGCGACGGGGCCGCTCGGATTTGTGGAGTACGACAAGGAGGACACTCTTCGCGACTTACGAAAGACGCTGATCGACGCGCAGATGGTGCCGTCGCGCGACGTACCGCCGCGCTTCGCCTTTGTCCTGCCGGACGGGAGTCCCGTGCCTTTTAAACAAGAGCACCTGGAGCGGGTCAAGGGCTTCGGGGCGCATGTCTACATCCATGTGCTGCAGACGAAGCGGGACCACAACGTGTCGCCGCTCGGCGAGGAGCAGCAACTCCAGTTGATGCGTAGTCGCAACCGAGGTGTGGCCGCAAATGAGTACGGCGTGAAGCCGACGCCGAAGATCTCGCCGGAGTACGACTATTTACCTGTCGTGTCGTATGCGGAGGCCGCGGACAAGGCGCGACTAGGCCCCTTACTGGCCAAAATCCGGGAAATTGCCGGCAATGCTGCTATTCAATTACAAAAGAGGGTCCGCATCATGCTCGCGAAGATCCAAGTAGATCTCATGTTGCACGATCCTGTGTTAGCGGCGGAACGCGCTAGGTTAAGGGCCAAAAAACAAAAAGAGCTTGATGACAAGAGAAGTGCCGAAGCTAGACGTAGACAGGAAGAGGCCGACAAGCGGCGGAGGATGATCGCCGACCAGCAGTCGAAGGAGCGGCTCGAGGCCGAAGCGCGCAAACAAGCGGAAGCGGAACGGGCTCGTTTAAGGAAATCTCGTAAAAATGCTGAGGGTGACGCGGAAGCTGCCAAGGTCAAATTGCTCAACCGCGATAGAGATGGACCCGCGCTGTATCGGGGCGCGGTCCAAGATGCGCATGGGACTCATCTTCTCTTGAATATCATCGTCCATCCGGAAGGCTTGGTGTTAGAAGCTTACACAGCTTTAACTGATGACCGAGTGGAAGGCTCAGTGTTACAGTCACAATTAGAAGCAGTCATCGAGGGCTGGAAGACCATGTCGTTGGACCAGAAGCAGAAGGTCTGTACCTCCCTCAGTGCTTGTACGAGGGTCGTGGGCACGGAGGCGCCAAAACTAACGGCCGACCTTGACAAGATGCCCTTCTCCAAGCAGGAGTGGTACGACCTCGAGATACCCATTTCTACGCAAACTTCCGTGCAGTTTGAAGAAAGTGGCAAGTCGCCCGAGGATCTTTTCCGGGAAACGCAAACTGCCAAGGCTCAATTGGACCCTCTGTTACTGTGTACCTCTACCCAACCTGGTTTAGGGGAAGTAAATGCGTATGAGAAGGGCGATGCTCTGAAATTCGTGACGCAGGCCAAAAAAGAATTAACAGTTGAAAGTAGTATGTGGGCGGCTACCGGTTATGGGCCCCTATCCTTTTTACTAAGGCCGGAGAAGGAGGCCCTGGCTGCCGTGTTGTCTTCTGATCTCGAGTTGAAGAACGGCCAGCTCGCTCTCAAGGTGCGCGCGTCGCCTAGGCCTGATCTATCGGCTTTAGTAGCTCCGAAAACAGCAGCAGCAGATATGGGACTTAAATTAAGGCCATCGTTGGACTTCGCGCCCGGCGGCGACCACGCCTACAAGCCCCCCCACGTGAATGAGGAGGATACGCCTAGAACCAAAGCTCAGAATGATCCCAGAGCGCATGCTCTATTACAAACTCCCGACGAAGAGAGACCGAAGTCCAAGTCCGTCTCGCGAGCGGCTTCGCTCACGCCGCCCCGTTCCAAGGACGGCAAGGTTGATAGAGGCACGGGGGCGTCCAGGCCGACTTCTGCCGCCACTACTCGGAAACCCCGCAGACAAGGCAAAGCGGAAACGATGACGATGGAAGAAATCAGACGGCCCATCACGCCCGGCGCGCATGAAGGGCCGGCTACTGATCGGTCGCCCCCCGTCCTGAAGCAGTCTGATGATCTGTCGGTGGTAGAAGAAAGGTCGCATTTCACGCCCGACCCTCAACCGGTGGTCACGGAGCTGCCTCTCCAGAAGGTCAAGAAGGAGCCTCCCAGTGGTCCGGTCCTCCTCAAGGCCAAGACCCAATCTGGGGAGAAGATCGAGGTGTATGAAGAGGGTGACAAGCTCACTCTGTATATGCCGAAAACCGGGGACCAGGTCCAGGCGTCGGAACAAGAGTGGTACCAGATCGGCTACGGTGCCTTGTACGAACTCACACCGGCCGAGAAACGGTCGCTAGCAGCAGCTCTGGCCGATGCCTGCGAGATCGACATGCGAGGTCAGGTCGACGCGAATACCACCAGAGGTGTATTGGTACTACGCTTAGATGCTCGAGTTCATCAAATGGTGGAGGAGCAGCGCGGCTACGACGACACGCGCGCACTACCGCAACAGTCGTCGATGTTCGGTGATCATGCGGAAGCGCCAGTCGTCGAGCCTCTCTTCGGTTCTATGGAAGAAAGACAACAAGAGGACGAGCGCGTGGCCGCTGTTGTCGTGCCTGCCAGAGCCGCTAGAAAGAAGGCGGAAGAAGAAGCGCGGCAGGCGGAAGAAGACGCGCGCCGAGAGGCGGAGCACGCCGAGGCCGAGCGCCTCGAAGCGGAACGCGTCGAAGCCGAAAAACTTGCAAAGGAAGAGGCGGAACGGAAGGAGCGCGAGAAGCAGGAGATGCTCGAACGGAAAGCCGCCGAGAAGGCCGAGGCGAAACGTCGGAAAGCGGAAAAGAAAGAAGAGAAACGCCTCGAGAAGGAACGGAAAGCTAAAGAAAAGGCCGAGAAGGAACGCATTCTGGCCGAGAAGGCCGAGGCTGAAAGGCTCGAGCAGGAGAGGATCGCTGCGGAGCGGGCCGAGGCCGAGAGATTGGCTGCTGAGGAAGCGGAGCGACAGCGTTTGGAGGCCGAGAGGCTGGAGGCTGAGCGTATCGAGGCTGAGAGGCTGGAGGCGGAACGAGTGGAAGCCGAGCGACTCGCCGCGGAAAAGGCCGAGCTCGAACGGTTAGAGGCTGAGAGAATCGAAGCTGAGCGGCTCGAGGCCGAGCGTATTGAAAATGAGCGATTGGCTGCGGAACAGGCCGAGGCCGAGAGATTAGCCGCGGAGAAGGCCGAGGCTGAGAGATTGGAGGCTGAGAGATTAGCTGCTCTGAAGGCCGAGGAGGACAAGGCTGCTGCCGCGGAGGCTTTGAATGCGGCGGCGGAGGGCGACGACCTCGCCGTTTTGGAGGCGGCGCTCGCTGACGCGAAGGAGAAGGGCGTCGAGGACCTCGCCACCGCCGAAGCGCGGCGCGACGAGCTTGCTGCTTTGGAGGCCGAACGGGCCGCCGAGGCCGAGCGCGTCGAGGCGGAAAGGTTAGCTGCGGAGCAGGCCGAGGCCGACCGCCTCGAGGCGGAGCGATTAGCCGCCCTATCCGCGGAAGAGGCGAAGCAGGAGGCCCTCGCTTCATTAACCGCGGCCGACACCGTCGAATTAATCGACGCGGCCCTCGCCAAGGCTGATACTGTGGGCGTCGCCGCCGACGACGACGCACGGGTGACGGCTTCCGCGAAACGCGCGGAGCTCGTCGCCGAGCAGGCGCGCGTCGACGCCTTGAAGGCGCTCGAGGCCGCGTGCGCGACCGAGGACCTCGCCGCGATCGACGCCGCGTTGCTACACTGCGCGGAGGTCGGCCTGCCCGACGACGCCGACGGCACGAAGACCGCGGCGGCGCGGCGCGAGGAGGTCGTCCTCAAGCTCGCGGAGGAGAAGCGCGTCGCGGCCGTCGCGGCGCTCGAGGCCGCGGCCGACGTCGAGGCCATCGACGCCGCGCTGCTCGCGTGCACGGAGGCCGGCGTGGCCGAGGACCACGCGGCCGTCGTCGCGGCGACGGAGAAACGCGCGGTGCTCGTCGAGGCCGACGCTCAGGCCGCCGCGCCCGCGCCGGCAGCCGAGGCCGAGGAGGCCGCCGAGCCCGAAGGCGAGGAGGCCGCCGCGCCGGCGCCGGCGGCCGAAGCGGCCGAGGAGCCGGCCGTCGAAGAGGCGGCCGAGCCCGCGCCGGCGCCCGCCGCCGACGCCGCCGACGTCGACGAGAGCTACGGCGCCGAGGACTTCGAGGAGAGCGCTGATGCGCCGGGACCTGCGCCTGCCTCCGAGGCTGCCGAGCCGGCGGCCGCGCCGACGGACGTTGACGAGAGCTACGGCGCCGAGGAGTTCGATGAGCCAGCACCGGTCGCCGCGCCTGCCGCCGCGCCCTCGGCCGCGCCAACGGACGTCGACGAAAGCTACGGCGCCGAGGAGTTCGACGAGCCCGCACCGGTCGCCGCGCCCGCCGCCGCGCCCTCCGCCGCTCCGACAGACGTCGACGAGAGCTACGGCGCCGAGGAGTTCGACGAGCCCGCACCGGTCGCCGCGCCCTCCGCCGCTCCGACAGACGTCGACGAGAGCTACGGCGCCTCGGACTTTGAGCCCGCCTCGCCGGTCGCCGGGCCCGCGCCCGCCTCCGAGGCGTCGGAGCCAGCCGCCGCGCCCTCCGCCGCAGCCACGGACGCGGACGAGAGCTACGGCGCGTCGGACTTCGAGGAGAGCACCGGCGCGGCCGGACCGGCGGCGCCGGCGCCCGCCGCCGATGCGGACGCCGCGGAGCCCGCGCCCGCCGCGGAACCGTCAACACCAACGCCCGCCGCCACGGACGTCGAGGACAGCTACGGCGCCGACGAGTTCTCGGAGCTCGAGGAGAGCAAGGGCCCGACGGAGCTGTCGTCGTCGGCCGTCGAGGCGGCGCCCGAGCCCGTCGCGGCGCCCGAGGAGGCCTCGTCCGAGCAGGTCGTCGTGCCCTCGGCGGTGCCCTCGGTCGCCCCCTCGGTGGCCGCCACGGACGTCGACGAGAGCTACGGGGCCTCGGAGTTCGAGGAGAGCGCCGGAGTTTCGGAACCCGTCGCGGCGCCCGAGCCCGCCACCGCCGCCGCGCCGTCCGCCGCGCCGACGGACGTCGACGAGAGCTACGGCGCCGAGGACTTCGACGAGCCCGCGCCGGTCGCCGCGCCCGCGGCGGCGGCGGCCCTCGAGGAGTCCGCCGACGCCTACGACGACGAGGCCTTTTCCGAGTTCGAGGAGAGCGCCGGGCCGGCGCCGGTGGCCGCGGCGCCGCCGTCGCCGGCGCCCGCGAGCGCGCCGGGCCCCGCCGAAGAGGCGGGACCAGGCCCCGACGCCGCCGACGGCCCGGCCGCGGCGCCCGCACCTGCGCCGGCGGACGCGGAGGCCGTCGCCGCGGCCGAGGAGGTCGTCGAGGGCGTCTCCGACGAGGTCCATCAAGAGGCCTACGCCGCGGCGCTGGAAGCCACGGGCAGCCCCGCGGCCGCGGCGGAGGTCGCCCAGGCCGCCGCCGAGGCCGTCGTCCAGAAGACGCTCGACGAGGCCGAGGTCGAGGCGCCGGTCGCCGCGGCCGTGCTCGCGCACATCAGCGCACCAGCACCGGCGCCCGGCGCCTCTCCGGAAGCCGTCGCCGTGGCGGCGGAGGCCGCGCGCGTCGAGGCACTCGAGGCCAAGCCCGACGATGTGGAGTTTGCCGAGGCCGAGGCCGCGCGCGCGGCCGAGGAGGTCGCTGTTGCATTACATATCGCGCCGGTGAGCGCGCCGGCCCCCGCGCCGGGCGTGGCTGCCTCGCCCATTGTCTCAGCCCGCGCGCCCGCGCCGGCCGCGTCGACGCCGATCTCGGCCCGCGCACCGGCACCGGCCGCGGCGGCGCCCACGACCGCGCCGGCACCGGCCGCCGCGCTGACGCCCCTCGAGAGGTCGCCGCGGCCCGAGCTGACGCCCCTCAAGGAGGACGAGCCCCTCGAGGAGGCCGCGCCGGCGCCCGGCACGGCGCTCGGCGACCCGCTCAAGCTCGACGTGTCGCTCGAGGACTCGGGGACGATCGTCGTCGGGCCGGCCACGCCGTCGAAGCAGGTCGACGCCGCGGCCGCGGACCGCACGGACGTCGCCCTCCAGGACGCCGAGACGGCCGAGACGCGGCCGCCCAGCCGGCGGCCGAAGAAGAAGGGCCCGGCCCCGGCGCCGAGCGCCGCACCCGTCAGCGCGCCGGCACCGGCTGCAGCGGCGCCCCTGCCCGCGGCGCCGGCGCCGGCGCCGCCGGCCCACGTCGCGGCCGCGGCCGACGAGGCCTTCGCCGAGGCCCTCGCGGAGACGGCGGACGTCGCCCAGGCCGCCGACGCCGCCGACGACGCCGCCGTCGCGGCCGCGGCCCGGGACCTCGTGCTGGCGCCCGTCGCGCTCGCCCCGCCGGCGCCCGCGCCGCTGGCGCCCGCGCCGGCGCCGGGCGCTGCGTCGCCGCTGATTTCAGCCCGCGCGCCCGCGCCGGCCACCGCAGCCTCTCCGATGGTCTCGGCCCGCGCGCCGGCGCCGGCATCGCTCTCGCCGGCCCTCGCTCCCGCGCCGGGCGTCGCGGCCTCGCCTTTGATTTCTGCCCGCGCGCCGGCGCCCGCGCCCGGCACGGCCGCGGCCTCGCCGATGGTGTCGCCGATGGCTTCGGCCCGCGCGCCGGCGTTCGCGCCGGCCCCGGCGCCCGGCGCGGCGTCCACGCCGGTCGCGGCGCCGGCCTTCGCGCCGGCGCCGGTCGGCGCGCCCGTGCCGTTCGCCCCGGTCGGCGCCCCCGTTGCGGCGCCGGCTCCTTCACCGAAGGTCGACGACTACGAGACCCTGATCGAACCCGCGAGCGCGCCGGCGACGATGGCGCGGCCGATGACGACGCCCGAGGAGCAGACGAAGCGCATCAGCGTCGTCGAGACGCTGCCGCCCTGGGCGCGCGACGCCGCGCCCAAGGGCCTGGGGTCCTACGAGGACCCCATCGCGTTGTGGGGCCTGCCCGATGACGTGGATGCGGACGCGTACGATTTAGATGCGTGCGACGCGACGATCTATGATGATACGCCGGTGCAGTCGGCCGACTGCGTGCACACGGCTTTGGTTGATGTGCCCGGCGCTGGGTGCCTGTCGTGCTCCTTCCTCAAATCCTCGGAAGGTTTCGTGGTCGAGGCGCTGTCGGTCGCGCGGGGGCAGGTTTATACCCTGGAATTATCAGGCGACTTCGACCGGCAGGACTGCATCGACCTGACGTCGCGGCTGACCGTCGAGGACGGCGCGCTGAAGGTGAATCTGCCGACGCGCGTCCTGCGGCTCGAGGGCACGCCCGAGACGTTCGAGCGGGAGGCCTTCCTGTCGTCGCTCTCGGAGCTGCTCGACGTTTCTAGTGAAGAGATCGAGATCGTGTCGGTCAAGCGCGGCTCCATTCTAGTGGAGGTGCGGTTGGCGGCTCACCTCGAGGCGCGGCTCGCTTCCCTGTCGGCGCAGGAGCTCGCGTCCTTCGTCGCCACGGTCCAGACGACCTACGAGGCGCGCAAGGCGAGCGGCGTCGCGCTCGGCGAGCCGCTCGCGGCGCCGGAGCCCGAGGAGGACGAGCGGTCGCTCGCCGTGTCCGAGAAGTCGCTCGCGACGGCGGCGACGGCGCCGTCGCGCGCGCCGGTCGCCGTCGCCGACGACGACGAGCGGTCGCTCGCGACGGCCACGCCCGTCCCGTTCGCCCGTCCCGAGGCGGCCACGCCGGAGCCGAGCCCGGAGCCGAGCGCCCCGCCGTCGCCCATCACGCCGGTCGCCGCGGCCTCGCCGGTCGCCGCCCCCGCCGCCGCCGAGAGCCCCCCGGCCGTCGACGTCGCGGCCGACGACGAGCCTTCCGCGCCCGAGGAGCCGGTCGAAGCCGTCGAACCGGCGGCGGCGCCCGTCCCGGTGCCCGAGCCCATCGACGTCGAGGAGGAGCCCGCGCCGACCGAGGCCGAGCCCGAGGCGCCGACGACGCCCGCGACCGCGCGCCAGGCCCGGCTCTCCACCGCGTCGCCGCGCGAACCCGTGCCCGAGGCCGTCTCACCGCGCGAGTCGTCGCCCGTGACGGTCATCGACCCGGTCACCGCTGCCGAGAGCCCCAAGGCGAGCGACGACGAGGCGCCGGAGCCCGTCCCGGCGGCCGCGCCGACGCCCGCCGTGGCCGCTGCTGCGCCCGCGCCGGCCGAGCCTATCGCCGAAGCCGCGTCGGAGGAGCCCACGGCCGAGCCGCCTGCGCCGGAGCCTACGGCCGAGCCTGCTTCGGAGCCAGACGCGGAGCCCGCTGCGGAGCCCACGGCCGAGCCTACGACTGAGCCGACGGAGGAGCCTCCTGCGGAGCCCCCGGCTGATGAGCCTGCGGCTGAGCCAGCCGCCGATGAGCCGGCCGCGGAGCCCGCTGAGGAGCCCACCGCTCAGCCGGTCGCTGAGGAGCCCACCGTTGAGCCACCAGCTGAGCCGGCGGCTGATGAGCCGACCGCGGAACCGGCCGCTGATGAGCCGACCGCTGAGCCGACCGCTGAGGAGCCGTCCGCGGAGCCCGAGGAGCCGACCGCGGAGCCTGCTGAGGAGCCCACGGCCGAGCCTGCGGCTGAGCCACCAGCTGAGCCGGCGGCTGATGAGCCGACCGCTGATGAGCCAACCGCGGAGCCACCGGCTGAGCCTACGGCTGAGCCGGCCGCTGATGAGCCGAGCGCTGATGAGCCAGCCGCGGAGCCCGCAGCTGATGAGCCTACGGCCGAGCCGACGGCTGAGCCGGCCGCTGACGAGCCGACCGCGGAGCCCGCTGAGGAGCCCACGGCCGAGCCTGCGGCTGAGCCGGCCGCTGACGAGCCGACTGCGGAGCCGGCCGCTGATGAGCCCACAGCGGAGCCTCCGGCTGAGCCGGTTGCTGATGAGCCCGCTGATGAGCCAGCCGCTGATGAGCCCACAGCGGAGCCTCCGGCTGAGCCGACCGCTGATGAGCCAACCGCGGAGCCACCGGCTGAGCCTATGGCCGAGCCCCCAGCTGAGCCGGCCGCTGATGAGCCGGCCGCTGACGGGCCCACCACTGATGAGCCCACCGCTGATGAGCCCACAGCTGATGAGCCGGCCGCGGAGCCCGCTGAGGAGCCTACGGCCGAGCCGGCCGCTGAGCCCACCGCTGATGAGCCGGCCGCGGAGCCCACTCCGGAGCCCGCTGCGGAGCCCACGCCTCCGGCTGAGCCGCCCGTCGAGCCTCCTTCGGAACCGACCGCGGAGCCCCCGGCTGATGAGCCGGTCGCTGATGAGCCGGCCCCGGAGCCACCGGCTGAGCCAGCTGCCGACCCTGAGCCAGCTGCCGATCCTACACCGGAGCCCGCTGCGGACCCTGAGCCTGCCGCGGACCCTGAACCTGCCGCCGACCCTGAGCCTGCTGCCGAACCTGCGCCGGAGCCCAAGGCCGCCACGCCGGAGCCCAGCGCGCCGCCGTCGCCCGAGGCCGCCACGCCGGAGCCTGTCGCCGAGCCGCCGGCCGAGCCGACGCCGGAACCCCAGGCAGATCCGACGCCCGAGCCCGCCGACCCAACTCCCGAACAAACGGACGAGGACGCCGCCGAGGCCAAACGAATAGAAGAAGCGGCCCAGCTCAAGCGCGAGGAAGCGGCGAGGCGCGCCGAGGAGGCCGAGGCCAAGGCCGCGCAGATGAGTTTAGACCTTGAAAAAGTCGAGCAGCAGGTCCAAGAGGTCGAGTCCGCGCGCGAGGAGACGTCCGCGCGGCGCCAGGCCACGGAGGCCCAGTTGGACAGCGCCCGCCAGAAGGCCGAGCAGCTCAAGGCCGAGTTGAAGAAGGAGGAGGAGGCCGAGCGCGCGCTCGTCGCCGCCCGCGAGAAGGCCGAAGAGGCGCGCCTCGCGAACGAGGCCCAGGAGGCCAAGCGGGCCGAAGCGGCCGAGGCCAAAGCTAAAGCCGCCCAGCAGGCCGAGGAGGCTTCACGCCTCCAGGCCGAGGCCCAGGCCAAGGCCGACGCGGCCGCGCAAGCGAAGCGTGAAGCCCAGGAGGCCCAAGAGGCACGCGAAGCGAAGATCGCGGAACAGAAAGCGAAGCTCGCCGCCCTGGAGGACGACGCCGCCGCGCGCGCGGCTCTGGAGGAGGAGATGCGCGCCGAGGAGGAGGCTTTACTTGCGGAGCAGGCCAAGCTGGCCGAAGCCGAAGCTCTGGAACAGGAAGAAGCTGCCAAGGCCGCCGAGGCCGATCGTAAAGCGGCGCAGGAGCAGGAGGCCGCCGCACAGGCGGCCCAGAAAGAAGCGGAGGAGCGAGAAGCCGCCGAGGCGGCGCAACGGCGCGCCGACGACGAAGCCAGGGTCCAGGCCGAGGCCCAGGCCAAGCGGGAAGAAGCTGAAAGGCGCGCCAATGAAGCCGAGGCCCAGGCCGCGGCTCTCAACCTAGATCTGGAGAAGGTCCAGGCGCACACCGAGGCAGTCGAGAGCGCGCGCGCCGAGGCGTCGGTCCGCCGCCAGGAGGTCGAAACCTTGGTCGAGGAGCAGAAGGAGAAGCAGGAGGTCTTGAAGTCGTCCATCAAGTTGGAAGATGCGGCGGAACAGGAGCTGGTCGAGGCTCAGGCCAAAGCCGCCGAGGCGAACGAGGAGCAAGCTTTAGCTGCGGAGAAGGCTCAACAGGCGGAGGAGGCCAAGCGCGCGGCCGAGGCGCAGGCTGCCGAAGCGGCACAAGCCCAGGCCGAGGCCCGGGCCAAGGCCGACGCTGCCGCTCAGGCCAAGGCCGATGCTGTGGAAGCGGAGCGCGCCAAAGCTCAAGCGCTGGAGGAGAAGAAGGCCGCGCTGCAGTCAGCGAACGACGACGAGCGGGCCGCCCTCGAGGCCGAACTCGCCGCCGAGGAGGAAGCGCTGAAAGCGGAGCAGGAGAAGCTCGCCGCGGCCGAGGAGGCCGAGCGCCTCGAGGCGGAGAAGGCTGCTGCTGCGGAGGCGAAGGCCAAGGAGGAGGAGGCCGCGGCTGCTAAAGCGGCGGCCCTCGAGGAGGCGGAGCGCGAGAAGGCCGCGGCGGCGGCTCAGGCCCTCGCCGACGAGGAGGCGCGCCTCGCGGCCGCCGTCGAGGCGTCGCCGCGGCCCGTCGAGCCGCCGGCCCCGGCCGAAGATGCGGAGCGCACGCCGCCCAAGGCGGCCCAGGCCTCGCCGGCCGCGACGCCGCCGCCCGAGGCGTCTCCTCCGGGTGGCACGGCCGTCGCCGACGCGCTCGACGCGCCGGCCGCCGCGACGCCGCCCAAGGCCGCCGCGCCGGCGGCGGCCGCGAGCGCCACGCCCGAGCCCAGCGCGCCGCCGACGCCCAAGGCTGCCACGCCGGAGCCGAGCGCTCCGCCGACGCCCGAGGCGGCCGAGCCGGCCGCTCCAGCGACGCCGCCGTCGGAGCCCGCGGCCGCGCCCGCGGAGCCGACGCCGGAACCGACGCCAGAGCCGTCTGAAGCCGCGGACGACAGCGTCGCAGCCGAAGCTCCTAGCGAGCCCGCTGCGGACCCTGCGCCGGAGCCCGCCGCCGATCCTGCGCCGGAGCCCGCTGCGGACCCTGAGCCTGCCGCGGACCCTGCACCGGAGCCCGCTGCGGACCCTGAGCCTGCCGCGGACCCTGCGCCGGAGCCTGCTGCTGACCCTGAGCCTGCCGCGGACCCTGCGCCGGAGCCTGCAGCTGATCCTGAGCCTGCCGCGGACCCTGCGCCGGAGCCTGCAGCTGATCCTGAGCCTGCCGCGGACCCTGCGCCTGCCGCCGACCCTGCGCCGGAGCCCGCCGCCGACCCTGAGCCTGCCGCGGACCCTGCGCCGGAGCCTGCAGCTGACCCTGAGCCTGCCGCGGACCCTGCGCCTGCCGCCGACCCTGCGCCGGAGCCCGCCGCCGACCCTGAGCCTGCCGCGGACCCTGCGCCGGAGCCTGCAGCTGACCCTGAGCCTGCCGCGGACCCTGCGCCTGCCGCCGACCCTGCGCCGGAGCCCGCCGCCGACCCTGAGCCTGCCGCGGACCCTGCGCCGGAGCCTGCTGCCGACCCGGAGCCTGCTGCGGACCCTGCGCCGGAGCCCGCCGCCGATCCTGAGCCAGCCGCCGACCCTGTGCCGGAGCCCGCCGCCGACCCTGAGCCTGCCGCGGACCCTACGCCGGAGCCTGCGGCCGACCCTGAGCCTGCTGCCGACCCGGAGCCTGCCGCTGACCCTACGCCGGAGCCCAGCGCGCCACCGTCGCCCAAGGCTGCCACGCCGGAGCCAGACGCCGAGCCCGCGGCTGAGCCGCCGGCCGAGCCGACGCCAGATCCACAGGCAGATCCGACGCCTGAGCCTTCGGCTGAGCCGACGCCATCACCGCCGACGCCCGAGCCCACGCCCACGCCGCCGAGCGAGGCCGTGGACGACGCGGCGCCGGCCGTGGACGCCGAGCCGAGCGAGGCGGCGCAGGAGGCCGCGGCCGAGATCTCGGCTGCCGTCGTCGCGGCGCAGGACGACTCGACGGTCGACGACGGCACGGTCGCGACAAAGGATGACGGCGGCGACGGCGGCGCGCCCCTCGCGGACCCGGCGGAAGCGCCGCCCGCGGACGAAGACGTCGCCGAGCCGCCCGCTGAGCCCAATCCGGAGCCCAGCGCACCGCCGACGCCCAAGGCCGCGACTCCGGAGCCGAGCGCTCCTCCGACGCCCAAGGCCGCGACTCCGGAGCCGAGCGCTCCGCCGACGCCCAAGGCCGCGACTCCGGAGCCGAGCGCTCCGCCGACGCCCAAGGCCGCCACACCGGAGCCCAGCGCTCCGCCGACGCCCAAGGCTGCTACTCCGGAGCCGAGCGCTCCGCCGACGCCCAAGGCTGCTACTCCTGAACCGGCTGCCGAGCCGAGCGCCGAGCCTCCGGCCGATGCCGAACCTCCGGTGGACGAGCCGGCCGCCGAGCCGGCCGCCGAGCCTGCGGCGGATGCCGAGCCTCCAGCGGACGAGCCGGCCGCCGAGCCGGCAGCCGATGCCGAGCCTCCGGCGGACGAGCCGGCCGCCGAGCCGGCAGCCGCAGACGAGCCTCCGGCCGAGCCCGCGGCGGATCCGACGCCTGAGCCGCCGGCCGACGAGCCGAGCGCCGAGCCTCCGGCCGACGAGCCGGCCGCCGAGCCGGCAGTCGACGCTGAGCCTCCGGCCGCCGAGCCTGCGGCGGATGCCGAGCCTCCGGCGGACGAGCCTCCGGCCGAGCCCGCGGCGGATCCGGCGCCCGAGCCGGCTGACGAGACGCCGGCTGCCGACGAAGCAGCTCCATCGGAGCCGCCGGCCGCCGCGGCGCCTGAGCCGACCGAGGCCGAGGCCGAGCCGAGCAGCCCGGAGCCGGCCGCCGCCGAGGAGCCGGCCGCCGTCGAGGAGGCGCCGAGCCCTCCCAAGCCCGACGTGGCCGCCGTCGAGGAGTCGGCGCCCGAGCCCCAAGTGGCCCCGGCGCCGGAGCCGGCCGCGGAGCCAGCCACCGAGGCGCCCGCCGCCGCCGCGGAGCCCGAGGCGCCGCCGAGCCCCCAGCGCCCCAAGACCGCCGTCGCGTCGGCGCGAGCGATCCTCACGGAGGGCGTGAAAGTCGGCGAGGCTTTTCTCCTCGCGTCGGTTGTCGACCAGGACGGCAACCTGGGCATCCACGCCTACGACACGCGGACCCAGAAGCTCTGGGAGTGCACTGTTCTACAAGAGCAGTGGAGTCATTTGGGTGGCGCGCTCACGGAGCTCAGCGGAAGACAGCAGGCGTCGCTCGCTCGAAGTATACTGAAGGACTTGGTCATTGACGGCTCCCTGAAATACGACCCCTTCCCGGCGGTGCGCGTGGCGTCGCCGGCCGAAGAGGCCAAGGTCCCGGACTCCGTACCTGGTATCGCGAACATCGGCGCGGCGGCGGACGAGCCGGCGCCCGTCACGACGACCGACCGACGGCCCTGGACGGCGGAGGACGAAGCGCTCGAGGCGCCGTTCCTGTCTGATTTTGCAGAACTCACGACCCTCAAGAAGACGGGCACGCCCGGCCAGGCTACTAAAAGAAGGGCCTTGTATACCGAGGGCGTCGAGGTCCAAGACGGACGGCATTTACTCTGTTCGATCTACAACGACGACGGTGCGTTGAGCGTGGAGGCCTTCGAGCCCGACGCGCTCATGGACTACTCGCTGATCGTGTCTTGTGATGAGGCGGGCTGCGAGCCTTCCGCACTCAACGATGACGCGGCCGCGTATCTGATTGCTGAGAGAGTTTGTGAAGGACTTACTCTAGTACCGCAAGCCCACGGCGCCGGCGATCGATTAATCTTCGCGCCGAACCGGACCGCGGATGTACTGGTCATCGACGACAATTCCGAGGGCGACGACCTCGAGAGTTTGCTACTGGCCGTCAACAAACAGCCGAGGGAGGCCCCGACCTTCGACGGCACTACCGACGAGGGCTACGCCGTCACGTTGATGGAGGAGGCCGAGGGCTTTAGAGTAAGGGCCATGGACCCCCTTCGTCCCTGGAGGGCGGTCGAGCGCGTGTTTTCACTTCACGTTCTCGAGCAGGCGAAGTACGTGCCCGTGACGTCGCATCTGACCGATGCAGACAAGGACATATTAGGAGAGGCTTTACTGAAGAGTGTCTTGGCGCCTGCGGACGAAGAAAAACCTCTGGAGGTCCACCTCACGGCGCCTCCTGATAACTTACGACCGGGCTCTCCGCAGCGGACGTCCCGCGCTTTATTGACGTTGGGTGTGGAGTTGGACGGCCAGCTCGTCATGGCGTCCTTGTACGAGAAACGTCGTGTCATCGAGTGTCAATGCTTTCACGCGGAGTCCGGCCTGGCTTGCACGCTCGAAGTGCGGGAAAAAGTATGGATGAAACATGGTTTAAAGGCGCTGAAGGAGCTCTCGACGGAGGAAAAAGATAGGGTCTGCCACGCGATCACGGAATCGATTGCGCTCGAGGAGCCGCTCCCGCCCGCGGATTTGACGGCTGCCCTGCGCGAACAGGCTTTTTCTGAAGCGCTGGCGAAGCGGGCCGCCGCGGCGCCGGCCTAGTTACTTGTCTCTCTTTTAAGATGATTATTGGTTTATTCTGAGGAACGTGCGTTGCGTTCGGTCAGAACTAAACTTGAAGTCCGCGTGCGGCCAGGGGGGTCCAGATACGTGCTGCTCGTGCGATTGGGGTGTGTTTCGTGAGGTTTGTAGGCATCATCATCGCCCACGCCGAGCTACTAGCTTTCATGGGATGCGCAGGGATAGCCTGGCCTCTCTTTACCCTGCGCGTTTGAGCGGAGGAGTGACTTATCCGTGACTCTGAGACTGGTTTCGCCGAGCTCGCGAGCTACGCCGGCCCTCCTGCGAAGACCCGGCTCCAATTGAGGCGTTTGGCGCTGTGATTGGAAAACACACTCACAACGCACCTGGTTTCGGACGACGAGCATGCCGCGTGTCCCCTCCGCGCGTTACAGCGTCCACAGAACTCTACACGCGAAAAGCGAACGGCCTCGGCCGCGCCCTGGCGCCAAAGGGCCACGCGGGCGTTTGCGGCGAAATTCGCGCTACCGCCGCGAAACGAAGTAAGCGGTCCTCTCCGCCCACACGAGCCTCGTGAGAGACACGCCTCGACTGGCAACGACGCCCTGGGCCTCCACGTCGGGAAACCGCCCGGCTGTGGAATTTTTCGATGCCCGGCCTCGTTGAACCCACAAAAAGTTTCGGGCGATAACACGCTAAACCGACGCAGGCCAACCGCGAGGACCTCCGCAACCAGAGCCACGCGGCACCTCCGCCGCCGCCGAAGGCCGAGGACGACGACGAGGACGCCGGCCCCCGTTTAATTATTGCGAGCCACGAGTTCTCGGCGGCGCAAGCGAACTACGTGGCGCTCAGACACCCCGAGAACCCGCGGGCGCCCATCTTCTACAAGGACGCGACGCCGCGCGCCGAGCACTATGTGAGATGCGGCGTGCGCGTCGAGGGCGTGAACCACGGCGTCGCCGTGCCCGTCAAGATCGAGTTGTGTTTTCCGGACGGAAGAGTCGTCCAGTCGAAGTTCGAGACCCGTCCCGGGCGGGAAGCCGAGTCGCTGAAGGTGCTCGGCGACGGGGCCAAGCGCCTGACCCTGCCGAACCCCGGCGCGGTGGTCTATTTTGATTACCGGATTGAAGTCGGTTCATTGAGAGCGGACGACCGCAAGTTCTGCGTGAAAGTGTCGCCAGATGCCTCGCACGTCGCGGGTGTATTGCCAGCGATCACGCCGGGCTTATTGGTACTCTCGAAGAAGCGCATCGCCGAGCCCGCTCCGCAGTCCGGAGATCCCTTAAGAAAGCGCGCGCGCGCCGCGGGTGGTGGTGGCGTCGCGCCTTTGAATTATCAACCGGGCTTCGAGTCGCCGACCTCCCTCCTCGCGGCGGCGGCGGCGCAGAGTTCTCACGAACACACGGTCGCGCGCCCGCACCCGGGCGGCCAGGCCCACCGCAACGCCGCGGCGGCCCAGCGCCTCGCGGTGCTCTCGAACCTGCCGCCGGACGAGCAGCCGACGGAGCTCCTGGCGAACACGATGCGCATCCTCGACCGCGTGTCCGACCTCGAGACGCACGTCAAGTTCCTCACGCACCACATCCAGCAGTTATTGGCCGCCGGCGGCGCCGTGACGCCCGGCCAGACGCCCGCGTCGACGCCGCACGCGACGCCGGCCTTCGGCCTGAGCCCCGCGCGCGAGTCGGCGTCGCCGCCTCCGTCGCAGCAGCAGTTCAACCCCTTCCAGCCGCTCGTGCCGTACGCCACGGCCGCACAGATGGCTGCACCTCCGCCGCCGCCGCCTCAGGCCTGACCTACCCCATGACATTGTGTGTGCCCGCCAGGGCAAGAACATTCCGTCCCCCTTGACGCGCCCCTCCCCCTACGCTTAACGACATAGTTAATTACTTACGCCACCGCCGCACAACATCAAACAGAGCCACCGCCACGGCGTTGGCGACGTTCAGACTATTCTTCAGGCCGTACACGGGAATCTCGACGACCGCGTCGCATGCCTCTAAGACGTCCACCGAGACTCCGAACTCCTCGTGGCCGAAGATCAGGGCGAGGGGCCGCGGCGGCGGCGTGTCGAACAGGACAACTGAGCGTTCCGTCGTCTCGCACGCCCAGACCGAAAAGCCCTCCCGCCGCAACTCCAACACGGTCTCGAGCGTCGACGGCGCCCGCTCGACGGTCACCAGATCCGCGCAGCCCATGGCCGCCCGCAGCACAGATGGTGAAGGCGGCGCCGGCGTCGTCCCGCAGCAGATCACGCGCCCCGCGCCGGCCGTCTCGACCGTCCGCAGCACCGAACCCACGTTCTCGCCGCTCCGCAGACCATCTAAAACAACAACCAGGTCCGCGTGCGGCGGCTCCGGCCGCTCCTCCAGCGACCGGTCCCGGTTCCGCAACCAGGCCGCCTGCTCCGCAAGGTGCTGCCGGGCCAACCCAACAACGTCGACGGCCACCGACGCGGCGCGCGCCGGCGCCAGCGCATCCCTGAGGCCCTTGGCCGTCTTCGGGATGACGAACCGGCGGTACGTCGCGAGTGCTGCACTCCCTCGCAGCGCCGCGTCGCCCTCCAGCCGTTCAGCGTCGAAGCCGAGCGCCGCGAGTTCGCGGTCCAGCCGTTCTCGTCGTTGCGCCGCGCCGGCCGCGACCACTGCGTCGTCCGCGGGCTCCTTGGCCGCACGTCTCGTGACGAGTAAACGCGTGCCGCGTGGTGCAAAGGTGCTGCTCCTCCGCAGGACTAGGAGCATGAGTGCTGCACGCATCAATGCTGCAAATATAACCGAATGGTGAGGTCGCAGGCATCAATGCGCATCTCGTGCGCTTTGGCCGGGAGCCTGCAAGAGCTAGCGTACACACATACTAGCTTCTCCCAGGGCCGCGGCGGCTCGAAATCGCGGGCGTGTTGCACGCACAGAGCTGTTTTTGCACGCTGCGCTTTGCTGTCACTCCCATTGATCGACGCGGCGCCGCTCGCTACATTTTGGCCCCGCGCGCAAGAGCCCCAGACCACCGACCTCGTCGAAGACGCCAGCCGCGCGGAGCGTGAGGAGCGCTGCACACCCTCGTAGACGCCAGCCGCCGCGCGTGGACGCGACCGACGATGGACTTCGTCGAGACCCAAGCCCAGGCCACGCCCGAGGTCGCCGAGGACCTCGCCGCGCTCGGCGAGCTCTTCAGCAAAAAGCTCTACCACGAGCTCACGACGGCATTGCGAACTTTTGTGCAGTCCGACGCCGCGAGGCAACGGGGCCAGCTCTTGCTCGATCTGGAGGAGAAGTTCCTGTCGAAGGTCGAGGCCAAGCTCAACCAGCTCCAGTACGCCATGATTCTGGGGGACCTGGTGGTCGGTGCGGTCGACTCCACCGTCATCAGCGCCCAGGAGGGCATCGAGAGGCTCAAGAAGGCCGTCGAGGACAAGCGCGGTAGGTTAGGTGCGGAGCCCTCGTTGTACCTCGAGATGGAGGCGGCGTTGTTGGCACTGCGCGGCGCCGACGCGAATGCCTTAGAACAAGTAAAGAAGGCCCTGGAGGAGGCCAAGCCGACAATGGACGGCCTCACGGGCACGACGGACACGGCCGTGTTTCGGAAGTACTACGCCGCGGCCTCCGACTACCGCAAGTTGGTGGGACCGCCGGAAGCCTTCTACCGAGCAGCACTCTCGTTGTTGAGCTACGCGTCGGCCGACGACATGCCCCTGAACAAAAGACGTATTCTCGCGACGGATGTGGCCCTAGCCGCTTTGTCTGGTGAAGGCGTCTACAACTTCGGCGAGGTCCTCGCGACGCCCATCCTCGACGCCCTGAACCACACGCCGAACGCCTGGCTCGGCGACCTTTTACGTATTTTTGCGGCGGGCGACGTCGATGCCTTTAACGACTGCCTCGGCAAGAACAAGGACGAGTATTTGAAACAGCCCGCTCTCAGAGCGAAGGCGCCCTTCGTCAAGGAGAAGATCGCTCTCTTGGCTTTTATGAACTTGGTGTTCGAGACGCCGGCGCATCAACGGGCGATTTCGTTTCAGGCGATCGCGTCGCGCGCGAGGCTGGACCTGGATCATGTGGAGTGGCTCGCGATGCGGGCGATGGCTCTCGGCTTAGTGAAGGGCGTCATCGACGAGGTGGCGCAGGTCGTCGAGGTGTCCTGGGTGCAGCCGCGGGTCCTCGACGCGGGCCAGATCTCCCACCTCATCGAGCAGATCGACACGCTCTCGTCGAAGTCGCTGAAGGCGCACGGCCTCATCGCGGAGCAGACGGCGGAGCTGCTCTGAGATTAAGTGTTCTTTCTTTAGTCATGTCGCGTCGGCAGCGCGTGGGGGGAACCGCATATACGGAGGCGTTTCGCGCCTGGGACGGAGAGGACTCGATATCTGTAGAGGAGGTGAAAGCGGCTCTAGCTCACGATGATAATTTGGCGAGGTGCCTTCGGCACATATCGGTACGAGGATGGTCGCTTCCGTATGTGCGCTCGGCAATCGCGAGAGCGCGCGCGATGAACTCGCGCGCCTTAGCCTTCTCGCCTAGATCCTCGTGCAAGCTTCCGAGGTTGAACAGCGAGGGGGCTATATCAATGTGATCGGGGCCGTACGCCCGCTCCTCGATCGCGAGCGCGCGCTCCAGCATGTCTCGCTTCTTCGCCGGGTCGCCCAAGTCGCCGTACGCACACCCAAGGTTCATCAGCGTGCCGGCCACGTCCGCGTGGTCGCGGCCGTACGCCCGCTCGTCGATCGCGAGCGCGCGCTCCAGGACATCTCGCGCCTTCGCGGGGTCGCCTAAGTCGCAGTACGCGGTCCCGAGGTTATTCAGCGTGATGGCCACACTCGGGTGCTCGCTGCCGTACGCCCGCTCCTTGATCGCGAGCACGCGCTCCAGCATGTCTCGCAGCTTCGCGTTGTCGCCTAAGTCGCCGTACGCACACCCAAGGTTCTCCAGCGTCTTGGCCACTTCCGGGTGGTCGCGGCCGTACGTCCGCTCGTCGATCGCGAGCGCGCGTTCCAGCATGTCTCGCGCCTTCGCGGGGTCGCCTAAGGCGCCGTACGCGGTCCCGAGGTTCGTCAGCGTGCTGGCCACATTCACGTGATCGCGGCCGTACGCCCGCTCCTTGATCGCGAGCGCGCGCTCTAGCATGTCTCGCGCCTTGGCGTAGTCGCCCAATTGGTTGTGCGCGTCCCCGAGGCTCGTCAGCGTGGGGGCCACTTCCGGGTGGTCACGGCCGTACGCCCGCTCGTCGATCGCGAGCGCGCGCTCATAAATGTCTCGCGACTTCGCGTGGTCGCCTAAAAAGCCGTACGCGTTCCCGAGATTATTCAACAAACCGGACATCTCCGTGCTGTCACTACCGTACTCGCGCTCGTAGATCGGGAGCGCGCGCTCCAGCACGTCGCGATTCTTGGCTTGGTTGCCGAGATCATAGTACGCGAGCCCAAGATCATACAGCGCCCCGCCCACCTCCTTGCTCTCCGCGCCAAACTCGCGCTCATGCTCCGCTAAGATGGCTTCCCGGACTTTCACGACGCCCGCGTTCTCCTGGATCGACGTGAGCAATTCACAGAGCCCCTCGAGCAAACTCGCGTCCGCGTCGGACCCGAGCACGTGGTCCACAAGCTCGTCCGCATCTTTAGCGTCGTCGACGGGCAGCGCGCAGAACATGTCCAGCCGCTTCTCGACCGCCTCTGCGTTCCCCAAAAAGAACGATCGAAAGAACTCGTAGACGGCGTGACTCTTGTGCATCGGCTCCGACTTCTTAATTGCAGTGAGGTGAATCTGGAGCTCGCAGAGGTGCGATATCTTCCCGGCAGGCGTATCCACGTCAACGGCCACGTTCATCATGATGTCGCGGTAGCCGTTGAATTCTGGGGGATTGAAACGATTTTTCGTTCGGACAATTTCGATGCGCGGGTCCGCCTCGATCTTTTTCCAGAGCGCGACCAGGTCGTCCTCGTGGTCGCAGTACACGGAGCCTCTCACGATGTCGAAGAGCCACGAGTAGCACGGCGCCTGCTTGTCCGCGTATTCGTTGCGCGCCTTTTCTTCGGCTCGCGCGCGGCCCTTGAGCGGTGCCAGGTTCAGGGGTGGGCCGCCCTTACAGATGTCCGTCAGGATCACCTGGTAGACTTTGCACGCCAGGTTGGCGATCGCGTACAGCGCGTCGAGCGACGCGGCCGGCTTGCCGGCGAGGCCGCGCTGTTGGCACGCGTCGCCGTCGCGCCACGGGATCTCACGGATTGTGCCCTTGATCTTCTCGTTCGCGATCTTCTCGATCTCGACCCGCGCGACGCGGAATTGTTTCAGATTCTGAAACAAGACGTGCTTCGGGTCGCGCCAGCGCTCGTCGCGCGTCTTCACGTACGCGTCGGCCACGGACCAGGGCACGGCGAGTTCGTCTTCCGGACCAGTCGCGGCGGCATGGAAGGCCTCCTCGGCCTCGCGGTCAAACAGCACGCCGAGGTTGTTTTTGCTGGTGCCTCTGGTGAGGTGTGCGCCTTCCGTCGAGCCGCCAGCGCCCATGTTTGTTAGGTGTGGGCTATCTGTGAGCTACTCCAGACCAATGGCTACTCCATACCAAGCTATGGTATCAAGCTGCGGCAGCGCGTGGCGCATCAGTTGCTCTGGGGAATCATTTTTCACGCTGCCCCGCGGCCAGTGCCGGCCCTGCGTTTGGCAGCATGGAGCATGGTGGGCAAGGCAGCCTGTGCTGCGCGACTGGAGCCGCGTCGCGAAAGACACCCGTCCGCAGCAGCCAGGAGACCTCCTGAACCGCAAACGACGTCTCTTGAGGCCCAACAAATAGCCGCCACTTGGAGCAGCAGCCATCTCTCCTGTTGCTGCACGGCGTAGAGCGCGACGATCGCGTTTAATGCTGGGTTTGCATGCTGATTCATATTGCCGCTGAACAGTAGACGCCATGCGGCAACGCGCTTGCATCGCTTTGCTGCTGCTGGGCCTGGCTGCAGGCCAGCAGCAGTGGTCTCCGTCTAAGCACGGCGGCGCGCCGGGCGCAGCGCCGCAGCGCTACCCGCCGAACGACGCACCGCCGCGGTATGGCACGCCACCTGATCGGCAACCGCCGCCGCCGCCGCAGCGCTACCCGCCGGACGCGTACCCGCCGGACGCGCCGCGACGACCACCGCAGAGCTACGGTCCGCCGCCGGGCTACGGTGCGCCGCCGGGCTACGCGCCGCAACAACAACCGCCGCCGCAACAGCAACAACAGCAACAGCGCCCGCCGCCGCCACCCGCCGCGCCGCCGGCGCCGCCGGAGCAGATGGGTGCCGAGGCCGTCGCCCCGGACGCGCCACCACGACCCAAAGAAGAGGACGAAGAGCAGGACTACCTCTCGGAGGAGACGCACGCCGAGATGTTCGAGCACTTCGACAAGGAGTACTTTTTCGGGGAGCTGAAAAAGCTCTACAAAAGACGCATGCTCCCTTTGGAATTAGCGTCGCGGTTTGGGCATTTTGCAAGTGTCCCGATGGGGCCGGCGGACTTCGACGCCAAGCCCATGGTGTTGTTGCTGGGGCAGTACTCGGTTGGCAAGACGTCCTTCATCCGCTCTCTGTTGGGGAGAGACTTCCCGGGCATCCGGATCGGGCCAGAACCCACCACAGACCGATTCTTGGCCGTGATGCGCGCCGACGACCAAGATAGGATCGTGCCGGGCAACGCGCTGGCCATGCGCCACGACAAGCCCTTCGCGGGCCTGCAAGGCTTCGGCAACGCGTTCCTCGAGAAGCTCCAGGGCGCCGAGGTCTATGGCTGCCCGATCCTCGACAACGTGACGCTCGTGGACACGCCGGGCGTGCTGAGCGGAGCGAAGCAGCGATTAGGCAGGGACTACGACTTTCCCCAGGTCGTCCGGTGGTTCGCGGAGCGGTCAGACATGATCGTGGTCATGTTCGACGCGCATAAGCTTGATATAAGTGATGAACTGAAGGCTACCGTCCGTGACTCAGTGTTGTGAATGAACTTGAACTCGATCCGGTGGCGGCGATGCCGTCGTCGTGATCATCGGAGCGTCCACGCGTCTTGCCTGGGTCGCGGCGATGGCGTCAGCGCGACGTCACGCCGCCGCGACGCCGTCGACGCGGCCGCGCGAGAGTGTCGTTCCACGCAGGTCGACGCGCTGCGGCCCCACGCCCAGAAGTTGAGGGTCGTGCTGAACAAGGCGGACCAGGTCACGCCGCAGCAGTTGTTGCGGGTTTATGGCGCGTTGATGTGGCAGCTCGGCCGCGTCGTCTCCACTCCAGAGGTAGTTAGGGTCCATCTTGGCTCCTTCTGGGACCGGCCTTTGGACCATAGACGAGGTTCGGATACGGCACTACTATCGAGGGAACGCGATGATTTACTGGACGAATTGAGAAATTTGCCAAAAAATGCCGTCCTGCGAAGGATCAACGAGTTATCAAGACGAGCTCGGAAGCTGAAAGTGCATTGCTACCTCATCCACTACCTGCGGAAGCAGATGCCCCAGTTCTTCGGCAAAGAAGAGAAGCAGCAGAAGTTGTTGGCGGACCTACCGCGCCAATTCGCGAAGTGCGCGAATCGCTACGGTCTCACGCGGGGCGACTTTCCGGACGTCGACGACTTCCGAGAAGCTCTGTTAGAAATCGACGACCTGTCGAAGTTTCCGAAATTGGACAAATCAAAAGTCGCGGAAATGGACCGCATGTTCGCGACCGACATACCACAGCTGCTCGAGAAGGCCATGGCGGCGCGGCGGTAGCGCGTAAGTTTGGTATTATCGAACACACAACAACTTACTCCACGACCTCCGTCCGCAGCAGGTCCCCGTCCTCCGCCCCCAGAGCGACCGCCTCGACCACCACCGTGCGCGACTCGTCGACGCGGAAGTCGACGTCCAAGCCAGCGAAGGGGATGCGGTACGACGCCCCCGTCCCCGCGCCGGCGCCGTCCGGGCCCCGCGTTTTGCGCCGCCGCTTGTTGCGCGGGTCCTGCACGAGGACCTCCTCGAGCGTCTTCTGGGCGTCGTCCAGGGCGTCCGTCGGGAAGCCGTACGTCTCGAGTAGAGACGGCGCGAGCTTGCGTAGGGCATCTAAAGCTTGAGATTCCCAGCGAACACCCTTCAGGACGTCGTTCCGCGAGACCCAGGCCGGGTACCTTATTTCACTTTGTGGGGCATCCCAAGGCACGTAGGGTTTTATGTCCCAGACGGGCGTCCCGTGACACAAATCTAAAGCCGAGATGTGTATATGCAAATTCTTGGCATCCACAGAATCGACCTTCACAAGGGACAGGCCGACGGGGACCGCTCGATGCGGCGCCCGCGTGGCCAGCCAGCCGACCTTCGCGCCATAGCCTCGAGGCGGCGCGACTTTCGCGGCCTTAAAATGCATATCGGTATTCGCGTGGAACTCGAACAGCACCCAGATGTGCGAGTAGTCCTCGAGGCCGTCCAGGGCCGCTCTGCTGAGGCAGGCATGTGCTGCTTGATCGAGTTTGACGACGCCGCGCGACGACGGGCAGACCATGCCCTGCCGCGGCGTGCCGCTCCGCTTGACGAAGGGCGTCTCGACGTGCCCGATCGCGGCCACTTGCCTTGTCCGCAGCGACTGCGTCGGGATGCGGTCGCGCTGCTTGCTCAGGTTGCGTAAGGCGGCCTCAGCTCTTGTTCTTCCTTTGCGCTCCTCCTTGCGGAGCCGCTGCTCTCTTTCTAGTCGCTTGCGGAGGTGCCAGGCGTAGGCGCAGGCGGCGAGGGCGGCTGCTCCTGCAAGTGCGGCTGATTTGCTGTTGCTGGACAGCGTCATTTGCGGCTGGTTATTGTCACGCGCGCCTGTCGCCGCTTGATGATGGGCTCTCCGGCGAGGCTGCTACTGGCTGTCTGCAGCAGCAAGGAGTGTCCCACGACTGTCAGGTGTGCAAATGCTAATGTTTCCTATCAAAAGTTATGCAAAGCAATGCGTTATTGCATCGCTTTGCACGCTCAGCCTTCATCTTAGGAGCTGGCTAGTGTCTACATGCCGCTAGCATCGAGATAGGAATTTCGTGTGCAGATCAGCCCATCCGTCGAAATTTCACATTGAAAGTGTCTGAGGTTACTCTTACGACCTTCTGGTGCCGAAAAACGAACGCTGAGTCGATCTCGGGACCCTCACTTGAGTCAAGTGAGATAGGAAGCAGTCACGAACGCTAGACGAACCCTTGCGACGGCGAAGTGGTCCGTGCAGGAGAATCGCTCTAAGGGAAACCCCTAAGAACGCCACCCAGCTCAAGCGACACCATGGGCGCCACCGCGTCCAAGGTCGACGGCCCGCTCGAGACGCTCGACGCGGACCAGGTCCGCGCCGTCGTCGCCGGCTTCGGGACGCAGTTCGCCGGCGCCGCCGACAAGATGCGAGAAGCGGGCATCGACGGCGACTACCTCGCAAATGCCTGTGTGGAAATCAAATGTCGGGCGCATTTAGAACCTAACTCACTGGTTGATTTCCGCACAGGCAAACGCGTCGGACGACGACCTCGCCTTGGTCTTCGAGCAGTGCGGTCTTACGAACAAACTGCAGCAATCGCTCCTGAAGCAGAAGCTCAGGAAAGCGACGCGGGCGCCCGTAGCGCCGCCGCCGCTGCCGCCGCGGCCCATCTCTCCGCCGCCCGAAGCCCCGACGCCGCCCGCGAGCCCCAAGGCGAAGGCGCCGGCGCCGCTGCGCGTGCGGGTGACGTGTCCGGCCGACGGTCACGCGGGCAAGCCGATCACCGTGCAAATTCCCGACGGCCGCAAGGCCCGCGCGTCGATCCCGGAAGGCTGCGCGCCGGGCGAGACGTTTACGATACTCGTGCCCGCGCTGGCGGCGCCTCCCGTCCACCGCGTCAGCGTCACGTGCCCGCCGGACAAACCGCCTGGATCACAATTACTCGTCAAAGTCCCGTCGGGCCAGACGATTCGAGCGACGGTGCCCCAACGCCTAGGACCCGGCCGGTCGTTCACGGTCGTCGCGCCGGCGGCGCCCGCCGCGACGCAGTGCGCGGTGCTGCCCCCGCCGAGCGTCTCGCTGTCGTCGTCGGCCTCGCTGGACCTCTCGGCGGCGGCGTCCGGCACGTCGGCGGCTGCGTCCGGCACAGGTCTCGCGAAGAAGTTTGCGACGGAGGTGGCGAAGGACTACGCGTGGGACCAGGCGAAGAGCTGTGGCAAGGAGGTCCTGGCGTCTATCGTGTCGAGCGACTCCATGGCCGACGCTACTGGATTTCTGCTGGGGATGTAGTCAATCAAATCCCGGGTAAGGCAGTTTAGTTCAAGGTTTATCACAGGGGATACGTGCGGGGGGACTAAAACTTGAATAGGCGACCGACGCGACGACCCGTGTGGTCGGGGCGCGACAACCGCCGCCGGAGGCGTCTACTCCCCCGACTTCGCCGCCGAAGGCGTCTACTTCTTCGACTTCTTCTCCTTGGCCTTGGCGGCCTTGGCCAGGGCCTTCGCGGCCTCCTTTTCTTTTTTCGCGGCCTCCTTCTCTTTCTTGAGGATCGCGTTGGCCTTGTCCAAGGCCTCCTCTACTTCATACATTTCATCCTCAGCAGAAGCGTCGCCCTTCTTGACGCGCTCCTTGAGCGCCTTGAGCTGCTTCGTCAATTTCTTGACCTGCGGAGGGGTCGTACCGTCGACACGCGTTCATGAATGACCGATACGTGATTCGAACACGTAACCTTCAGGACTGGAATCTGACGCGCTACCGTTGCGCCAATCGGTCGAAGGAGGAGCCGCCATGATGTTGGTGGGGTTCGAACCCACGCCCGAAGACTGGTGCCTAAAACCAGCGCCTCTGGTCACCCACGCAGGGTTTAGACCACTCGGCCACAACATCCGTCGGCGGACTCCTCCGCGGTCAACTCCGACGGGACTCGAACCCGCAACCCCCAGATTCGAAGTCTGATACGCTATCCATTGCGCCACGGAGTTGAAAATATAAAGGACGCGGTCGCGGTACGTAGTCGCGGTCGATGTCCGCGGCCGCCACGGCCGTCTCGATCTTGTTGCCGAGCGCGTCAAACTTGTCGTCGTCCTGCTTCGGGATCGACTTCTTCTTGGCCTTGGCCTCGGCTAATTCCTTCGCCTTAACGGCCTCCATCCACTCGGCGCCGGACACATGAACCTTCTGGTCGCCGGGCACCTCCCAGACCTCGGGCGCGATGTCGCCGAAGAACTCGGCATTGTGCGAGATCATGAGCACGCCGCCCTGGAACTCCTTGATGGCGCGCGAGAGGGCGCCGAGCGAGTCGCGGTCGAGGTAGTTCGTCGGCTCGTCGAGCACGACGATGTGCGGGCAGAACCACATGGACGCGCCGATGACGCACTTCACCTTCTGGCCGCCCGACAGGTTCTTCATCTTGCCGTAGGTGCCGAACTCCTCGTGCAGGCCGAAGTCGTCCAAATGCCTCTGGATCGCCGTCGTCGTGAGCGGCTTGACGTTGCCGGCCTCGGCGGCGATCTTGTCGTCGATCGCCTTCATGAGCTTGTGGAAGCCGTGCGTCTCGAGCACGACCTTGGGCACGTAGAGGTTGTTCTTCGGGTCCATGGAGACCATCTCCTTGTCGCCCCACTTGACCTCGTACTCGTAGTCGCCGTGGCGCGTGCGGCGGCCGATGAGCTGCTTGATCGTGCGCACGCAGTTCGGGAAGATGCCGTTGACCGGGTCGACCGGCGGCGGCTTCTGGCCCTTCTTGAGCGGCTCCATCTTCTCGAAGATGATCTCGCGCTCGCCCGTCGCGTTGCCGGCCTCGTCGAGCTCGGCGGCGAGCTCCTTGAGGTAGACGATGAAGGGCTGCTTGAGCTGGGCCTTTTCCTCCTCGGACATCTGGGCCGCCTCCATGGCCTGCTGCTCCTTGTCGAGGCCGCCGGAGAAGCGCCACTGGATGTACTCGACGGGCGACATCTCGAGGTGCTGCTCGATGTGGTGGAACGCGTGCTGCGCCACGTAGGCGATGCGGCAGTTCTGGTGGCGGTAGACCTCGGGGCAGCCCTCGTCGGGCTTCGTCTCGCCGACGAGCACCTTGATGAGCGTCGACTTGCCCGCGCCGTTCGGGCCGATGCACGCGATGCGCGACGCCTGCGACACCTGAACGGAGACGTCCTCGAGCGTCGGCTTGCCGGAGCGCGTCTTGCACGACGGGCCCAGGGCCTTCTCCTCGGGCCTGCGGGGGAACGTACCGTCGACGCGCGTTCGTACTCTCGAGGGAAGCGGAATGCTACGCCTCCGCCACGCCATCGACGCGACGTCGAACAAGTGACCGATACGTGATTCGAACACGTAACCTTCAGGACTGGAATCTGACGCGCTACCGTTGCGCCAATCGGTCTTCGAAGAAGGTAAAGGACGCGGTCGCGGTACGTCGGGTAGGTGAACGTGATGTTCTTGGCCTGGAGGATGGCCTTGGTGCGCGACTTGACGCCCTCGAGCGGGCCCGGCACGGGGAACGTGAACTTCATCTCCGTGTCGTGGATCGAGAAGTAGGCCTTGGCCATGGGGCACTGCTCGACGAACTGGTCGAGGTTGCCCGTGTAGCGCTTGAGGCGCATGTTCTCGTAGTGGATCACGTCCGAGAGCACCTTGTTGAGGAACTTGGAGTCGTGCGACACGACGAGCGTCGTGACGTGCTCGCACTGCGGGCCCGTGAGGAAGTCGCAGAGCCACTGCTGCTTCTGGACGTCCAGGTGGTTCGTCGGCTCGTCGAGGAGCAGGAGATCGGCGTTCAGGAGGACGGCGCGCGCGAGCGCGAGCTTCATCTTCCAGCCGCCCGACAGGTTGCAGATGGGCTTGTTGATGAGCTCCTCCGTGAACTCCATCTCGAGGAGCTTCTCGCGGATCTTCTCGCGGCCGAGCGGCGCGAGGACCGGCTCCTGGAGGCAGAAGTCGATCGTCGGCGTGTTCGCGTCCGAGCCGTCGATGTCGTGGTCGACGAAGCAGGCGCGGAGCTTCATGAGCTCCTCGGCGCCGGGGAAGCCCGCGAGGGCACCCGACGAGATGGCGCGCATGAGCGTGGACTTGCCGCAGCCGTTGTGGCCGAGGAGGCCGTAGATGCGGCCGCGGCGCACGTGGAAGTGCGTCGTGTTGAGCAGGATCTTGCCGCCGTAGGCGAGCTTGAACTCGACATTACACAAGATCTCGCCCTCGCCCTCGGGGATGTCGAGCTCGACCTCGCGCTTGGGCACGCGCTTCTCGGACTCGTCCATGAACTTCTTCGTGACCGCGGCGCACTTCTCCTCGTCGGCGAGGATGGGCGCGAGGTAGGCCTTGCAGGTCTTCTCCCACTCGAACATGTGGAAGGTCTCGGCGACGCACTGGTTCGACGCGAGGGACGCGACGTAGGCGAGGATGGGCTTGAAGCCCTCCGCCACGTCGTTCAAACCGGCCTCGTCGGCCAGGGTCTGCGTGAGCAGCGCCTCGAGGGCGGATGGCTGGATCGCGTCGGCGATGGCGTTCATGGTAGTGGCCATCGTGTTAGTTTTTGCCTGCGGTGGTTTGTGGTGAGATGCGTGTCGGTGCGATGTCGGGCGCGCGTCAGGTGCAAGTGTGCGCATCGGCGTTTTTGTGGCCGCGCGGCGCCGGCGCGGCGCGTGTGACGCGCTGCGCGCCCCGCGCGCCGCCCGCCGTGCGCCGCGCGCCGTGGGGCGGCGATAGGCGCGATTTTTTGGAAGGCCACCGCTGCGCCGCCCGCGCGGCGCGGAAACGCAGCCCTTTCGCGCGCGGCGGCGTTGCCGTGGGGTGCTGAGCCTTTTGACGCGCGCGCGCCGGTTTTGGTGCAAGTTGCGACGCGGCGTGCGCACGGTTTAATTGCCAGTCGGGGCTGTATCGACGAAAACGTATGGCTTGCGTGGCCTTCCATTTCAATTTGACGCTCGTTGATACGCGCCCCTCGCAGCGAGCGGCCGCCTGCCCCGAGCGCGTGGGAGCCCCTAGACGACTCTTCGAGCCCGTGGAGCCCAGGCCCTCTGTGGCTCGCCGAAGATCGCGCCGAGCCGGACGCTGAGCGTGTCCGGAGGCGTGCCCGGGTCGCGTCGGACGTGTCTGGACCCCGCAGCAAGCCCCCTTGACGCCGCCGCCGCGACCCCTCTCGTTCACCGCGCAAAATGACTAACCCTCCTTACTTCGCGTACCACTCCCCCGCGTCTCTTCCTAGAAACCGCGTCGGCCAGACGTCCACGTCGACGTCCAATTCATTTTTGCACTCCTCCACGAACGCCGCGGGAAACGCATCGGCATCCACTTCATTCCCCGTCGCCACGGCGAATAAAGATGTGCCGCTCCCGCTCATCATCGCCGCGTGGAAGCCGTACTTGTCCAATAACCTATCTTTGATTTGTGCTAGCACCGGCTCGCACTCAAAAGCGGGAGGCTCGAGGTCGTTCACGTAGTCGCTCAGAGGCGCCGCGCGCGAGCCGTCTCCAAAAGATTCTAATAGTGTGCGTGGGTCCGCATCTCTCCTTAAAGTTGAGTACTCCGACGCAGCCAACGTCTTGAACACGAGCGGCGTCGACAGACCCCTGTAGGGCTTGATGACGAAGAGGTGCTTGTAGGTCGTCGGCAGCGCGTCGACGGGCTCCAAGATTTCCCCTCGTCCCGTGCAATACGCGCTCCCGGTCGGTCCCAAGAAAAACGTGATGTCGCTTCCCAGAGCTCCGCTCCAATCAATGAGCTGTTGTTGCGTCGCCGGTCGGCCGCACAATTCATTCACACCATATAAAGCGGCGGCGGCGTTCGACGAGCCACCGCCCAGGCCCGCTTGCATGGGAGTTCGTTTCTCTAGTAGGATCCGGAAGCCTGGAATTGTGCCCGAGGGGCACTTCTCTCTCAATAATGAGACGGCCCTCAGCACCAAATTCGTGGCGTCGAGGGGCATGCCCTCCGTCTCGCACTCGAGAATGTCCTCATCATTTGTTGATAGTTTTTGGAACGAGAGGACGTCGCCAAGGTCGATGGCCTGGAAGAGCGACGCGAGCTCGTGGAAGCCGTCGTCGCGCTTCTTTATGATGCGGAGGAAGAGGTTGATCTTGGCCGGGGAGAAGAGGCTGAGGTCCCACTCGGTTGTTGTGGTGGCGCGGAGTCTCGTCTTTGAGGGTTGCCGCGGCGGCGTTTGGAATGCCGTTGTTAGTGCGCAGAGCGCGAGCGTGATTCGTCGCGCCATCTGTGTGCAGCTCTTGCGCTGCTATGCGCAGCTCTAGGGCTGGATTGCACTACGGCTGTGCTGCTATGCGGTCGCACGGATGGCGTTGCGGCTACGTGAAGCAGTGCGGTGGCTTGGACGATGAATAATACGAGTGTTGGCGGTGTGTGAACGCAGTGCTGCGTCTCGCACGCCGCGATCCTTGCCAAGCTCGTAACTTAGCTCGTCTGCAGCATAACTTGCGGGTTTTCTCACGCGACGGAGACGCGTCGCGGAGGCCTCGCTAGTCCTCTCGCGCGCCGGGCGCGCGACTCCTGGCTCGTAGACTCGGCTAGCTCACCACCTCCAAGCTGGCAAAGCCCTGCCCCTCCTGGCAACCATGGACCGTGCGACGCTGCTGCGCGCGGCCGCCGAATTTTTGTATGCGAGGGACGTGCGCGCCCTCCGCATCACGGCGCCGGCTGCCCAATCACATGCCATCCTTATACGTAGTGAGGCCTGATGGGTGCGGCGGCCTGGGCGCTCTCGGAGCGTGTGATCGGCATCGCCGGCGGCATTTTTGCGTTGGTAGTGGCCGTCGCGGTGATGGCCTACGCGGGGCTCGGGGCCTGCAGCGTTTGGAGGCACACGCGTATCATACGCGTCCTGCCAGTCGTCGCGGAGGACATCAATGTCTAGGCTCCTCCCTTTGATTGGACCCGTCGCGGCGGCGCCCCGCGGCCGGCGTTGTGATGCCGTCGTTGTGATGTTCTAGTTCTTCGCTTTTCGCGCTCGACGCCGACTACGCCGCGGTCGGCCCCGCGACCGCCCCGCGAGCGAGGCGGCGGAGTCGTCGCCTGCGTGGAGTCATCCGGCTCCTCCTGCTCCTCGGTGACGACTCTCAATTGCTTCCTAGTGTGTCTCACTTAGAAGGCCTGGTTCAAAACACCAGCATCGAGAGCGAACTCTGGGTTCAGCGCCCCGCGGGCCCGGGCGGCAAGTGAGGCCACCGCGCGCAGCTGCGGAGGCCACACTGGTTGTGTAGCAAAATTTTCACGGCGTGAGAGCCGGCAGCGCGCGAGCAAGAGCCGTGCAAGGCAGCAGCTGCAGAAGGCATACAAAGCGGGAGCGCCGGCAAGAGACAACTGCAAAAGCGCTAGGAAACCATGTGCGGCATCCTCGCGACATTACTCGCCGACGGCGACGGCCACTGCGTCGGCGACTTGGTTGATGGCATGACCGTCTTACAACATCGAGGGCAAGACGCCGCCGGCTTCACGACGGCCTCGACGTCCCAAGACTGGGAGAAGGTCACCTTCAAGACGGTCAAGGGCACGGGCATGGTTAGGGAAGTGTTTGCGGACCCGAAGCGGGCCCAGGAACTGCTCGGGAATGTTGGGATAGCCCACGTGCGCTACCCGACGGCGGGCGGTTCCGGGTTGGACGACGTCCAGCCCTTCTACGCGAACTTTCCCTGCGGACTGGCCCTGGCGCATAATGGCAACTTGACGAACTCCGAGAGGTTACGGAAGGAGCTCGTCAGCAGACACAGACATCTGAACACGACCTCCGACTCCGAAGCTTTGCTAAACGTCTTCGCGGAGCACCTAGCAGCCAACCTCGAAGCGCGGCGACGAGGTTCCGTAGGCCACGCGGGAGATCCCCTCAGTACGCCGGTGTCGCCCGACACGCTCTTCGACGCCGTCGAGCGCACGATGAGAAGATGTGTGGGAGGATATGCCGTAGTAGTCTTAGTGCACAACGTCGGCGTGCTGGCCTTTCGGGACCCCTGGGGGATTAGACCGATGGTCTTTGGGGAAAGGAAGTCTCGCACCCTAGAAAACGAGTATGACAGGGCCGTAGCTTCTGAATCCGTAGCCTTGGACACTCTAGGATACAAGCTCTGTCGAGATGTCGCTCCCGGTGAAGCTGTCCTATTGAGACCGGGCTTCCCTGTCCTCACACAGCGCTGTGCCGAGCGGCCGGTGCACCGGCCGTGCATCTTCGAGTACGTCTACTTCGCGCGGCCCGATAGCACGATGGACGGCGTCTGCGTCTACGCGGCGCAGCTCAAGATGGGCGAGAAGTTGGCTGCCAAAATCAAGCGCCAGTTAGGTGATAGGCCAAAGCCAGACGTCGTCATCGCCGTACCCGATACCTCTAGACCCATCGCCCTGCAGTGTGCGTATAGCTTAGATAGCGTCTACCGAGAGGGCTTCATCAAGAACAGATATATTGGAAGGACCTTCATCATGCCCGGGCAGGACATGAGGAGGAAGGGCGTCCGCATGAAACTTAACACGATCAAGAGCGAGTTCGCCGGTCGTACGGTACTACTCATAGATGATTCGATAGTGAGAGGGACTACTTCCAGGGAACTAGTCCTGATGGCGCGGGAGGCCGGCGCGAAGAACGTCTATTTTGTGTCGGCTTCACCCGAGGTCCGTTATCCCAACGTGTATGGGATCAACATCTCGACGCATAATGAATTGGTGGCCCATAACCGCTCGGCGGACGAAGTGGCCACATTTATAAAAGCGGACTGGGTGCTGTTCCAGGATTTGGAGGATCTCGAGGACTGCGTCCGGGAGCTGAACCCAGCGCTCAAGGAGTTCGAAAATAGCGTCTTCTCGGGCTGCTACGTCACTTGTGATGATGAGGAGAGCGTCGCGACGTCGTCCGAGCAAGGGAGTCCTCGCCCGGGCGCGAAGACGCCTTTATCTCGGGTGTCGCCCGAGGCTTCTTGAACAACCCCCCTGGCCGTCGTGGCACGGCCTCCCCCCTATTAATACTCGGTTTCGTTATTCATACCATCGCTTCTTCGGTGCCGACGCTCGGGAGAGTGGCGCGCTCACGAAGCCCGTCAGGTGGAACGGCCGCACCGTCGGGAGGTGCAGAACGCTCCTTCCACTCAAAACGCGTACGGCGGCGCTCTGCTTCTGCGAGCAGGGCGCGCACTGCGGGTAGAATCTTTGTGAAGTCGGCGCGCCAAGGAACGGCAGCCGCTTCCACCAGCGCGCGTCCCTTAGTGCGGCGATCTTCTGGGGCGGCTGGTGATCCGCGATCCACTGTACAGAAGACTTGACGCCGCAGGTGTGGCAGCCAAAGCGTCTTCCTAAAGACGCCAGTTGCTTGCGTTGCGCGTCGGTGGCGTAGTTGCGCGACGCAGCCAGGGACGCCCTCCGACGGCCGAAGGCGCCGACGGACGCCAGGTGGGACGGTGCCAACGACGTCGGCCGGCCGCCCAGGATAGCGTAGGCCGTCACGCCGCACGCGGCCGCTCGTAAAGCGTCATCAATGGTCGACTGCTCGAACTGGAACTGGCCGCCGCCGGCGCACGACGCGGCGACCGCGCCAACACATACAGTGGCCAGTGTCGCGAGCGCTGCGACCGGCGGCGCTCGCGTCGAGATGCCGAGCGCGGCTTGCGCCATGCGTGAGCCAGCTGTGACCGCAAAAAAGGCGCCGGCCTCGCTGGCAGCTCTGAACCCGGCTTCACGCCACTCCGTTGTTGTAGCGTCGCCGTCGAGGGCGTGCTCCAGGAGCCTGTCACCCATGTTAAATCGCGTGACTACGAATAGCCGTGGAACGTCAGCAATGCGGCCAAGCAGGCCCAAAACGGGCAATTGCAAAATGAGTTGATAGTGTATAGACACACTAGCCGCGTTCGTCTCACGCCGCTGTTTAACCCACCACACGCATAAGCATGTACGTAGTACACAGAACACGGTCTTACGCAGCAGCTGCTTTGGCCGGCAGGACACGCATGTCCCGAAGCCGATCGTCCGTCCGCCGGTCGCGCCGCGCCCAGACCTGGGCCACATCATCAAAGCGCTTCTTGGCCTTCTCTACGGCCTTCTTGAACTCTCGGCGACGCTTCTCCAGAGCCGCATCGGCGCGCGCTCGTTGTTTCGAAGCCGCATCAGCGTCGGCGCTGGCGCAGCGCTCGGCCGCGGCCTCGGCGGCGAATCGCGCCGTTTCCACACGTTTCGCCAGCGCCACGCGCGTCGCGTGGACGGCTTGGCGCGTCGCGGCGGCGCGCTCGGCCTTGCGCGCCTCGCGCCGCGCGACGGTCTGCGCCTCGCGTCGCGCGTCCAGCGTTCGGCGCGTCTCCGCGGTCGCCTCGTCACGCTTAGACTTGTCGGCTAGGCTCTTGCGCAGCGCTGCGGCTTCGTCTTTGAGCGGTGCTTGGGGCTCGGCTGGCGCCGCGGCCACGTACGGGAAGAAGCTGGCCTTTGCGGCAGCCATGGCGCTTGTTGCTTATCAGAGAGCAGTCTGAGACCAAATTTCACAGCTCTAACAGTTGCGTGAAGCGCATAGCGCCCTGTTTTTTTGCCATTAAAAAAATGTTTGCTAGCGGCCTGTAAGACACTAGAAAGCTGTTTTGGACGCTCGACCCGCGCCGCGCTCTATACGCGACGTTGACGCCGCGCTGAGCCAAGCCGCGTTAAAGGAGCACTGTAGCAGCCCTGCGCTCCGCTGTCAGCGCGACGAGCGGCTCAGCTCCTCGTGAAACCGGAGTTACAGTTGCCTGGCACAAACACGCCGTTGCGCCCGCTACCGCGCCCTACGCACACTAAAACGCCGCCGCGGCGCACCTGACTCAGTAGCGAACGGTAACGTTCGTTACAGAGCCGCCGCGAAGCGACGTCAACACATTCCTAGCCGCGCCGAGCCGCCGCTAGACCAGAGCACTCGGCAGCCGCCCGACCGAGGCGCGCCGTGCTCCAAAAACCAACCATGCACATCCTCGAGGTCATCATCGACGGCTTCAAGAGTTATGCCACAAGAACGGTCGTGAGCGGCTTCGATCCCGCGTTCAACGCCATCACTGGGTTAAATGGCTCCGGCAAGAGCAACATCCTCGACGCGATCTGCTTCGTCCTCGGCATCTCGAACCTCTCCCAAGTACGCGCCGCGAACTTGCAGGATTTAGTCTACAAGCAGGGCCAAGCGGGAGTCACCAAAGCTTCCGTCACGATCGTCTTCGACAACTCGGAGATCAAGAGTTCGCCGGTCGGCTACGAGGGCGAGAAACGCTTATGTGTCACGCGCGAAGTTGTTGTGGGCGGCCGCAACCGCTACCTCATCAACGGCAAAGGGGCGCAAGCGTCAAGTGTGGCCAACCTCTTCCAGTCCGTCCAGCTCAACGTGAACAACCCCCACTTCCTCATCATGCAGGGCCGCATCACGAAGGTCCTAAATATGAAGCCTCCCGAAATATTAAGCATGGTCGAGGAGGCGGCCGGGACCCGGATGTTCGAATCGAAGAAACAGGCGGCCCTCAAGACCTTGGACAAGAAGCAAGCGAAAGTCGACGAGATCGACCGGGTTTTAGCTGCGGACATTACGCCTACTTTAGAACGGTTACGGGAGGAAAAAAGTCATTACTTGCGGTGGTCGGCGAACGCCGCTGAAGTTTCTAGATTGGAGCGCTTTTGTGTGGCGGCCGAGTACGACGAGGCCGAGAAGAACGCGGCGGTGGCGGGCGAGGGTCTGGCGCGGCGTCCTTGCGTTCCCTTCATTGGACGACGCGTCGATGGCGTGGCGGTGGCGCCTTCGTATGGACGGCGCCGACGCGTCGATGGCGCCGTCGCCGCGACACGATGATGACAATCGCAACACGCAGGCGCCGCCAAGGCCGAACGAGAAGCCCAGGCCCTCGAGCAGGAAGCCGCGTCAAAGGCCGACGAGGCCGAGGCCAAGAAGGCCCAGGAGGCCAAATGCCGCGCGAAGGACGGTGCTGCTGGTCTAGCTTCCCAAAGACGCAAGGAGCTCAAAAAAGCCGTCGACGACGCGTCGACGGAGGTCGCGCGGCTCGAGGCGGCCCAGAAGGGCGCGCAAACGGCTTTTGACGCTGATGACTCTAGACTGAAGGGCGAGGCCGACGCGGCCGCGGACAACGAGCGCATTGAATCGGCCAAAAAAGAAGAAGTCGCATTATGTGAACAAGCTGTCGAGGAGTGTTCTACGGAGAAGGATGAGGCCGACCAAGCGTGGAACGAGGCCGAGACGGTCCACAAGGAGGCGCTCGCCGGGAAAGGCGCGACTGACACGAAGTCCGTCTCTGAACAATTGGCGGCCCACAAGGACGCTCAGAGAACCGCGCGCGCGACCCTCAAGAAGTGCGACGCCAAGCAGTCGGCCCTCGAGAAGCGTAGGGAGCAAGCTGCAGAACTGGCGTCCAAGTACGCGTCTTCGGCTAAAGGTTTGAAGAAAGCTTTCTCGGCCTGTGAAGAGAAAGTATCTAAGTGTCAATCGAAGGTGGATGAGCATTCAGCCACGTCGCCCGGTGATGCGGATGCTCTACAGAGGCAGGCGAAGGAACTTTCCCAGAAAGCGCGCGAGTGCTCGCAGCGCGCCCAACGGACGGAAGCGCAACTCAAAGCGAGACTGAAATTTGATTATGAGCACCCGGGCAAGGGCTTCGATGCGGAGAAGGTGCGGGGTGTGTTAGCATCACTAGTCACGCCTTGCGACGGGAAATACGCCGCGGCTCTGGAGGTCGTGGCTGGCGGTAGACTGTACCAAGTGGTCGTAGATGACGAGAAGACGGGCAAAGCGTTGCTGGAGCGGGGCCAGTTGCGTCGACGAGTGACATTAATTCCGTTGAACAAAGTGCGCGCGGGTAGATTGGACGACAAGCGGTGCGCGCGCGCGTCGAGTGTCGCGAAGAAGGCCGGCGGGAGTGCCCGCATCGCATTGGAGTTCGTCGGCCACGAAGAACACGTGAAGAACGCCGTCGAATATGCCTTTGGGGGGGCTCTCGTGTGCGACAGCATGGACGTCTGATTGCGGCGTCCCGTACTCGCCTCCATCTCACGATGACGTGGGTGGTCTCACTTTTGATTTTGAGCGCATTTCGGGATACATGTCACACACAGGTCGCGCGCGCGGTCGCGTTCGACTCGGGTGTCAAAGCTAGATGTGTGACATTAGATGGAGATGTGTGTGACCCTCGCGGGACGCTGTCGGGCGGGTCTCGGTCGGGCAACCTGGGAGCTTGCCTCGGATTGGTCGTGGCCTTACACCAGCAGCAATCGGAAGCCTCGGAAGCGTCGCAACGAGCCCGGGAGGCCTGTGCGCTAGCGGACGCTTCAGCAAAGCACGCCAACGAGCTGCGGACGCTCACGTCGGCGTTGGGCGTCGCGACCGCGGAGTTAACCGCTGCTCGCGAGGAGCTTGAAGCTTCCGACGCCGGTTCCGCCGTCGTCAAGTTAGAAACGCTAGACAAGGAGCTGCAGCAACTCGAGGACGACCGCCAGGACGCTCTTAAGACAGATGAGGAGTCTTCAGCCAAATTGGAGGCCCTCGAGCGCGACGGCAAAAAAATAGAACAGGCTCGACGCCAGGAGCTCGAGAAGCTCAACAAGGCCGCGAAGGCGGCGAAGAAGGGCGCGGACCAGGCGAAGAAGGCCCTGTCCGAGGCCGAGAAGCGTCTGAAGAAGGCGCGCGCCGAGCTCCAGGCGCTCGGTGCGGACGCGGCGTCGTCACTGAACTTGAACGTGACTTGGTATTGAAGATGGCGTCCTCGCGTCGCCTCGATGTCGTCGACGCGGCCGCCAGAGCGCCTCGTAAGAGAGTCGCGGTCGTGTCGCGACGGTGCCGTTCCCACATAGGTGATGAGAGAAGCGCCTCGGGCACGTCCCTCAAAGGTCTGGAGAATGCCTTGAATGCGTCCAAGAGAGCGTTGGAGCGCGCCGACAAGGCCCTGAGTGAAGCTTGCGCTGTCCGAGACGAGGCCCAGGCGGGCCTCGACGAAGCCGCGGCGGAGCTCGACGCGGCCGAGTCCGAGGCGAGGCAATTAGGCGAGGAGGCTACCGCCGCTCGGAAACGGGCCGCGGCCTGCGACGTCGAGGCCAAGAAAGCGACGCACACGGCCGCTCGACTCAAAACGGAGGCGTCCAATGCCGCGCGTAGGGTCGAGTCATTAACGGAAAAGCACACGTGGATCCCCCACGAGAAGGGCTTCTTCGGCTGTGCGGGCGGGGATTATGATTTCGCGGCGCGCGAGGGCGGGGCCGCTCGAGCTCGAGCGGACCTCGACAAGCTCGAGCGCGCCCAGGACAAGCTCGCTCGCAAAATTAATAAGAGGGTCATGGGCATGATCGAGAAGTCGGAACGGGATTACGATGATCTCACGGCGAAGAAAGCTACTGTTGCCAGAGACAGATCCAAAATAGAAGCGGTCATTTCGGAACTAGAAGTGAAGAAGCAGGAGACGCTCGAGGCGCGGACGCCGCGTCTGTACTTTTCAGAGCGTCCACGCGGTTCCGCGACGGCGTCGCTCCCGCGCAGGCCACGTGGCAGAAGGTGAACCGCGACTTTGGCTCGATATTTAGCTCGTTGCTACCGGGGGCGCATGCTAAATTGGAGCCGCCGGAGGGCGCGACTTCAGTGCTAGATGGGTTAGAAGTGAAAGTCGGCTTCGGCGGCCTCTGGAAGGAGTCGCGGGCTGTGTGGAATCAACCCATCGCCGCACGCGCCGTAAATTTGCTTTCCACGCAGGTCGCTGTCCGAGCTGTCGGGCGGGCAACGCTCATTAATAGCCCTCTCGCTCGTCCTGGCCATGCTCCTCTTCAAGCCGGCGCCCATGTATATTCTGGATGAGGTCGACGCGGCCCTCGACCTGTCCCACACGCAGAACATCGGCGTGATGTTAAGGGCCCACTTCAAGGCGTCGCAGTTCATCGTCGTGTCGCTCAAGGAGGGCATGTTCAACAACGCGAACGTCGTCTTCCGGACGAAGTTCGTCGACGGCGTGTCGACGGTCGCGCGGACGACGACGAAGCACAACACGTCGGCGAAGCGCGCGAAGAAGTAGGTGCGTCTTTCCCCCCCTCCCGGGGCGTAGCTAAGTCGGTCCCGACGAAATTTCTCTTGGGCCCGGGTAGTACTCGTGGAGACTCGTCGCGTCGATGGCGTCGGGGGACTACAAAATCCAGAGAGGGGACTTATGCAGTCCTCGGCGCGGGAATCGATGGCCGAGGTCGATTCTGGGCGGGACGACGCGGCTAGCAGTGCGGGCCCGGGGCGCCGGAGCCGGCCAAGATCAGGTAGTAGACGAGCTTGGACTTCCCTATCTGAGCGATGGCGGCCCGATCGATCAGGCAGAGGTCTCGCGGCGAATCGCGCCTCGCTGGCGCTGCGGGTTTTTCTTGCTGCATCTCCAATTTATGTTTGATGGCGCTGGCCGTGTAGGCGACGATGGCCATCGCGACGAGCAGACGCGCGGACGTCATCGTTGCTGCTAGTTTAATACGCCTGCGCGCGGGACGCGGACCGTCACGCGGTAACGATTATCGCGAGATGGCGCGCGGGATCGCGGCCAGAGTGCGGCAGCCACGCGGTACGTCCAGCGCGGCCCACGCGCGGGCGTCTACGCTCTCGCGTCGCGCGTACGCTGCAAAACTCTCACAGACTGCGGGGAGATTTTGTGTTTTCGAGCTGCATTGCACACCTTTCGGCGCGTATCCGATCGACGCGCAATATATGACTTTCGGACGATGCTTCGCGCGGTGGATACCTGACGCTAGACTGACCAAGATGCGGTGCTTCCTCGGAGCCACCAAATGTCAAGCCAAAACGGGTTTCCTGGCCAAGACGCCTTAGCCGCGGCAGAACGATGACATAGATCACAACATTACACTATGCAGGCCTCCGCGCCGCAAAAAACGACAGCTCGCGCCCGTCGTCGATGGCCCCCACGTCGTCGCGGAGGATCTCGAGCGAAGAAAACGCGCGCCGGAGCTCTCCCGGCGCGACGGCGTGCTGCGCCCGCGGCGGGTCCTCGCAGAAGGTGTGGAACAGCAGCAGGCCGCCCGGGGCGAGGAGCGACGCGAGCTCCGCAAGCATTTCTCGTTTCAGGAACCGCGCCGCGTGGATGAGGTCCCACGGCCCCGGGAGCGATGCAAGAGCTGCGGTGAGGTCTCCCTCCGCGCGAATTGTCGCCTCGACAGCGACGCGCGACTCGCGCGCCACTTGATGCCGATCGAGTAAACGCGTCCAGCGGTTCAGTGCCTTCGCGTCGCGGTCCAAGGCACACACCAAATCGAAGCCGTACCGACAGCACAGCAGCGCCGCGTCGCGGCCGGAGCCGCTTCCCACGTCGAGCGCTCGCGACCCCGGCGCCGCGGCAGCAGCCTGCACGTGCTGCTCCATTGCTGCCAGGAGCGGTGATCCGGAGAAGAGAAATCGGCCGGGCGCGCCGGGGCCCGATTTCTCCGCGCTGGCGGCGCGCACGTCGACGACGTTCCAGCGGCACCGCTCGTCTCTGGTGGCGAACCACTCCCGGACTGTCTCGACGTCGGCTGCGTCGCACTCGACCACCAATGGCATTTTGTGGCTTGGCATCTCGAAGCCTCTATCGCGTAGTTCATCAAAAGGGATGTTGTACGCATCGATGGCGTGCCCCGCTTCATAAGTTGGCTGGCTCCGCACGTCTAGCACCAGTGGTATAGCCATGCGCGCCTGTCACGCATGCATCAACTCCATTCATGGGCTCGTATGGCAAGTGAGAACCGAGCTGCTGTTAGCTAGCCCTGTAAGACACTAGGAAGGATTTTTTAGCAAGTTCCGGCGCGAGCTCATTGCGCGCTCGTGAAAGCGCGAGGCCATTACCATTATCGTCATTCAGATTATCCACCACACAAGGAACGCGGTGCCATGGAGCAATCAACAATTCCCGAGGCCGAGCCTGCCCCCAAGTCGTTGACGCGCGCCGTCATCGTAGGGGCGGCCGCCTTATTTGCTCTCTGCGCGGCCGTCGTCCTGGTTCTAATCTCTAGTGACGCCATCGCTTCATTGCCATCAAAATTGAAGGATGGCCCGGGGCTGTGCGAACGGGGCGTTTACGTCCCAAAGTGTCAGCATGCCTACCACTTTGGCGCGTGCGCGAGCCCAGACGTGCCGGAGATTTCGGATTTTTGCTCGGACACGTGCACTGCCTGCCCCGAGGAGCAGCAGAACTGCTCGAACATGTGGCGGCGATCTGCCAGCGACGAAGGAGTCTCTGTGCCCGCAGACTACGCCAAACCCCTCCCCGTCGGTTCCAGGGCTTACGACCAAATATGTGAAGCGTGCACAATTTCGCCTATGCAGTCGTGCTGCGTCAATTACGACTCTTCGGGTGAACCGATTGCCGCTGACGGCACCCCACTACCGGGCTGCGGTACAGCGCAAGGCCGTAGGCTCGGAGGTACCGGCACTGAGGCTTGCTATGGCAATAATTTATGTCCGCATATGTTTCGCAGCCGGTGATATGCCCGCGTCTCGTGGCACGCAGATGCCGTTTCCACTTTCCTAAGTTCTCTCTCGTAAGTTAGGCAAATACACAAAGACATATCTTAGTCACAACCCTCACCCGAACTCGACCTAGGGTGGCGTACGTGGTGGCGTCCGGGAACGACGCCCGAACCACCCCTTCTTCTTCGGCTTGACGCCGTCGTCCTTGGCGACGAGCGGCGCCGGGAACGCCGTCGGGTCCTCGACCTCCCCCAACTCCGACTGCTTCACGGCCGGCAGGGACGGCAGCTTCCAGGTCACGGACTTGTCCGAGTTCGCCGTGCCGGGCCGCGATGCCGTGCCGGGCCGCGAGGACCCCGGGCGCGCGTTGAGGAAGGGCGACCGCAGCGCGCTCCCGTCCAACCTCAAGCCCGCGGACTCGGGCCGTCCCGGAATATCTTCCAGGGTCAAAATCTCGGCCGGGTAGGCGTCGTAGGACTCGCGGCCCATTCTAGCTGCTGGTGCCGGCGCCTCAGCTTGCCGCTTCTTGCGTTTCTTCTTCTTCGACGGCGTCGCCGCCTCGAGCGTCAAGACGTTTATGGGAGACGGCGCGGGCGCGGTTGACATAGAGCGGATCGCGGCCTCCTTACGATGAACGTCAGGATCCAAGGTCCGCATCAGCAGCAGCAGGTCGACCGTGTCGCCTTCCCTCGATTCACATTCAAGACAATGCCGTAGAAAGTCCACCTCCAGCCCACAAGAGAAGCCGCACGCACATATTTGTTGAGGCTTCCTTATCATATTATCATTTATTGGAGGTAAAGGCTTGTACTCGAAGTCCGGCTTCTTCAGCTTCAGGACGGGCGTCAGGAGCCGCTCCTGTTCCGCTAGCTGCTCCTCGAGTTCGCGCATCGCCCGCATCTCCGAGGTCTCAGATTCGTCGTCGGTAATGGGAGTTTCTGGCCTTACCTCCTCCGGTGTGGGGGGGCGCCATTTATCTGGTGATTGGTCAATATTGAGGGCGGGATCAAACGGTCGCGGCTCCCACCGCAACTCCACCCACAATTCACCAGTAGCTTGGATCTCCGTGCCGCCGATCCGCCCAATCACCTGCAAGCCAACCGTGCGGTTCTTCGTCGTACAGACGTCCCACAACCTCTTTCTCCTTATTAACGCAAAGCCGAGCGCCTGCCGCTCCTTGTCACTTATACGATCCCAGAGCCGAAACTGCAACTTTTCGGGCACGCCGCACGGGTCGAAGGCGTGGCCCTCGATAACTCCATTTTCTTCCGTCGTCCAGTTCGGGTTTATGGTCTCATAGCGCAAAGGCGACGTAAATAATTCCTCGTTTTCCACTTCGACCGTCACAAAAACATCTGGTCTAGGACCTTCCAGTAGTCCATTGACTCGTTGGAGACCCTTCGCTTTTTGTAGCACTACCGTCAAGGTGGCACCCTGCGCCTGCTTGTCTCGGACGACCCTACGGGCGTTCTCCGCAACTAATTGTTCGACGTTCGGACCCGACGCCGCGACCATCGCGGCGAAGTCGATTTCTTGCGCCTGGTCGATCAGATCCTCGCCCTTCAAGGCCTTCTTCCGCGGCTTCTTGGGCAACGGCGGCGGCTTGACGTTGAGCGTGTCGACGGGACCGTCATTTTTACCTTTCTCCGGCGGTAGCAAGGGCGGCTCCCCGCCTTTTTTCGGCGGCGGCCGTTTACATATTTTACCGAGGTTGAAGTGCCGATGCAGCTCCCACGCACTCCATAACCCATGCTTCTCCAGCGTCACGGCTAAATCCAAAGTCCGCGCGTCCCAGAACGAATCACCCAAACCCCCAACACTCCGCAGCTTCTTCTGGAACGCTAGGAAGGCCGCATACGGCGACGGCTCGCCGCAAGCCACGCGTCGTCGGATGAAGTGTCGAAATTCCTTCAACGTAATCGACCCGTCGCCGTCGTTGTCCGCCGACAGAAACATGAACTTTTCCAAAGCTTCATCGAATAAGTCGTCACCGGGCAGCGGCGGCGCCACCCGCTCATGGACGACGTGTCGATTCATGTGGTAGGTAAAGGTGTTGTCATCTGACTGCGTCCAGCCCATCGCGTTCTCCAGACTATATATATCTTGGACCGTGACACTGTAGTCCGTGTGGTCCTTGACGATCGCTAGATGCCGTTCCCCATTGCCATCTGTGCGAACAGCGACATCCCCATATCTTAATTTTGTCCAGAGCTCCTCGCCCTGCTCCTTTCTTATTTTTTCGAGTTGCTCCGTGACGGCCGGTGGGAGCGGCTCGTCCCCTCGCAATAAATAATCAGGTAACATGGCGGACATGCCTTCGCGGATCATGCACCGGAACGTCTCGCTGTCTATTTCACCTGTGCGTCTTGGATCGTACAAGTCCCAAATAAATCTGATAGCGTAGTCGCCCCTCGGTAGGGAGCAGATGGAGTAGTAGCCGACCTGCGTGTGGATCATGACGCCATCGACGCAAAGGACGCTGTTAATCACAAAAAACTCGAACATGTCGAGCTCGCCAATACCATAGGTATTGACGCGCTCGGCGCCGTCCATGGCGTCGTTGTCCATCGTTAAAAAGATCCTGTTGAGGAAGGGCATCCGCTCCTTCGGTTCTTTCAAATAAGTCCGGAATTCATTAATGTTGAGGGACCCGTCTTTGTTCGCGTCAAAGGCCTTGAAGACCGCCTGGATCTCCCGTTTCACATGTTTCGAGCACTTCAGCAGGTCGTAGAATTGCTCGATGTTGTCGCGCTGCTGCTGCACCTTGTTGGGAGACGTGGCTTCCCGAGGGCCTTTGGGCTTGGGCAGGAAGCGGTCCCACCAGGACTTGCCCTGGTTCTCCTCGAGCTCCTTTTCCTTCGCGGCGCGTTCCGCTTCTTTCCTTTTAGCTTCTTTTTCTTGCGCTTCTTCCATGTGTTCTATTCTTTCACTGTTGGCGCGGTGCATGCGCATCAATTGCCCTACATCTCGGCACTCGGAAATGCCTTTCGCGTTGTTCTTTTCGGCGTCGACCTTCGCTCTTGCCTCTTGCTTCTCTGCTTCGCGCTTCTTGGCTTGTTGCGCCGCGAAGGCCTTGGCCTGGGCGCCCTTGCGGGGCATGCTTGTCTATCCGGTGCCTCTGGTGGTTGTGGCGCGTCGGCAACGCGTGTCGCGGCGACGGCGTGACGGGGGTCAACTACCGCTACGCGTCGGCTGCGCGCCTGGAGCTTGCCTGGGCTGCCCAACTGGCTGCCCCCAGCTCTATGATGGTCTCACCGATACGCGTCTCTGCGATTGCTCGTCTCGCGCGCTCGACGGCGTCTCGTGGCGGCTGCCTCGCGCCCGTTCCGCGCTCGGAGGCCCGGGACGCACGGCCAGTTTGGCAGGCGCTGCCAGGCTTTGCCAGGCGCTCGACCTGGGCGCGCCGCCGGTGCCCCACCTCTCGCGAGCCGTCGGCGGTAGAGCTCCTCCGCCGTTCCATGCGAGGCCTGGGCTAGCGGTTTGTAAGACACTAGCCGACCGGCGGGCCTCGATTCACAAATCGCTGGCGCGGCGTGCTCCCTGAGAGGCACCGCGGACCTAGCAAACGAGCGCGAAGAGCGCTCCTTCAACCAGCTTCCATCGCTGCGGCTCCGCGCGACGCGCAGCGACGACACAGCGAGCACCATGGCCGAGCAGGTCAAGGCCGCGGACGCGCCCGCGCCCGCCCTGTCCTTCGGCAACTTCGCCGACAAGGTCGCGTCGCCGTCGGGCGGCTTCAACTTCAAGGCCCCCGAGTTCAACACCGGTAATCAGGGTTTGTTCGGCGCCCCTACGAAGTTCGGAGAGACGGACAAAAAGGAGGGCGACAAGAAGGAGGACGAGGTCGAGCGCCGTGTGGAAACGTCACGCCGTCGAGCAGACGCCCGAAATTTGATTTCCGCACAGGCGAACCCCGAGGCCCAGGAGTCCACCGCGGAGTTCACGCCTGTGGTCCAGCTCGACGAGGTCGAGGTCAAAACACATGAAGAGGACGAGGACGTCGATTTCAAGATCCGCGCTAAATTATTTAGATTTTCCGAGACGCTCCTCAATAAAGGTAGTGGCAAGAAGGAGTGGATTGAAAGAGGTGTCGGCGAGGTCAAAATCCTCAAGCACCGGGAGAACAGCATGGTCCGCGTCTTGATGCGCCAGGAGAAGACGATGAAGATCATCTGCAACCATGTGGTGGACCCGCGCATCGAATTGGAGCCGAACGTCGGTTCTGATAGATCCTGGGTCTGGAGCGCCTGGGACTTCTCGTCGGGCGAATTGGAGGACACGATCTTCGCGATTCGCTTCGGCAATTCTGATGGGGCCAAGGAGTACAAGGCGGCGTTTGAGAAGGCCAAGAGCCATATGAAAGCCCTTAAAGATGGTGCTGATGGGGAGGCAAATGCTGAAGCGGACGCGGCGGCCGACGCGCTGGCGGGGCTGTCGGCGGGCGCGGACAAGGAGAAGCCCTAGGCTCGACGGTAATGTTCTCATAATTTATCTATCATGGTGATGCCTGGCTTGGATTCGGAGTCCATCTCTACAATCGCGTCGCAGCCCTCCTGCAGCGTGACGCGTCTCTGGATTGATGCGTCGGGTTGTAGTCTTCCCGTTGCAACTAAGTCTAGAATCGCCGGCAGGTCGTGGCTCGCGAGGCCGTGCGAGCCGTAGATTTCCAGCTCCCAGCCCGCGACGCGCGCCATCGGGACCTCGGGTCGCTCGTCCCCTAACGGCAATCCGGCCTGCACGACGCGGCCACCCCTCCGCGCAGAATAGCACGCGTCCTCGACGGCCCGCGCCGCCCCGGAGCACTCCACGCACACGTCCGCGCCGTAGCCCGTCGCCGCCCAGACGGCCTCGCGGCAGCCCTCCGACGCGTCGACGGCCGAGCTCGCGCCGAGCTCTAGAGCTCTCTCTCTCGCCGCTCGTGAGGGGTCGACGGCCACGACGCGCGCGCCCGTCGCCGCGCCGACCATGACCGCGCTAAGGCCTAGACCGCCGCAACCAAAAACCGCGAGCGTCTCGCCGGCCTGCAGACGACCCTGCTGGACGACGGCGCGGAAGGCGGTCGTGAAGCGACAGCCGAGAGCTGCGGCGCTTTCGAACGAGACGTTGTCCGGGAGCACGCGCAGGTTCCGGTCCGCGCGCGGCAGCGCGACGTATTGTGCAAAGCTACCAGGCTGTGTAAATCCGGGCTGCTGCTGCCGCTCGCATATGGTGGCGCGCCCTCGGTCGCACTCGCGGCAGCAGCCACACGAGAGGATGAATGGTGCGGCGCAGCGTGCGCCGATTGGTAGGTCTACTCCCGCGCCGCGCTCGACGACGACGCCACTCACCTCGTGTCCTGGCGTGAACGGCAGCCCGTGCGCAATCACATCTCCGTCGTGGCCCTTCCAGCCGTGCCAGTCGCTTCTGCACACACCGGTGGCGCGCACTTCGAGCACTACGCCGCCTGGAGGTGCGATTGGTCGTGGCACGTCCTCGACAGTGATGGGTCCGCCAAATTCGTGGTAGACTCCTGCACGCATTGTCTTGCTCGCATGCTGCGTTGCGCTGCGCACCATGCGCAGTGCCATTTTGTTATGCCTATGTGAGGGTCTCGGGGCAGCGTTTCGCACGCAGCACCAGCCTCAGATAGTATGCTCGTGCTCAGTTTCAATCCATGCGGCTTGGAAAGCCATCAATATCACGCACGGGGCAGGAACTCGAGCTAGCGTACTCGAGCTCTAGCATTTCGTACCAACGCCACAAACTGGCCGTTTTGGGCCCCAGACATCGCCCTGGGTCCTAAGAACCCAGTGGTTACTACCTCGACGGCCCTTGACCGGCAACAGCGCTGGCACGCGCGTTTGGGCAGCCCAAGATGCCACATAAATAACCAAGGACCATGCCAGGGGGCAGCCTCCGCCTCGACGACGACCCCTTCGCCTCGTTCCTCGACCATGACCCCTTCGAGGCGGCCCTGCAGAGTACTGACAAGGACTACAACTGGGTCCTGCGCAGCCCCAGAGGAAGACGCGCCGAGGCCAAATACGCCTCGGACGACGACGACGAGAAGGATGTAGTGCCGCTCTTCACGCATGCGAGAATCGCTGCAGAGAAGGCAAGAACCCGTTCAGTCGCGATCGGCACGGACAGCGCATAAATCAAATCGTGGCCTCGACGCCATCGACGCGCGCGCGACGGCGTGGCGGCTGCACCCGACTCACCGGTTGATTTCGCACAGGCACAGACCCCCCCAAGGAAGTGCCCAAGGAGGAATTCGAGAGATTAGAGGAAAAGCTGGAAGAGCTCAAAAAAGAAGCGGCCGAGGACCTCGCTGATGATGGCAGCGTGGACTCCGAACTGGAAGAGCGCATCAAGGAACTCCAGGAGACGTTAGTCGACGTGGTGCCCGTTGAAAAAGGACCGCCGACGGGCCTGCGGTTACTGCGCGCGGCGGCGCGGGCCGTGCTCATCTTCGTGGCGGCGCCGCGCGTCGCCGTGCGGCGGAAACGGCAGGCGACGCGGGACAAGGACCGCGAGGCCCACTTATCAGCTATCCTGGACGCCTTCCAAGCCTCCCACGAGTGGCTCGGCTCCGTTACTCATGCATATGTGAGCGACCTGCAGAAAGCCACGGACCTGGCTCCCAATGATACACAAAAGGCACATAAGCAGCGGAAGCGCGCGCTGGAGTTAGCTTCGAGAGCCGACAACTTGGTGGAGGAGGTCTTAGAAAATATCGAGGACATTCCACCGGAATTAATCAAACTGACAGGATTGTGGGCTATTGATAGATTCTATGCCCCGGCCTGGTACCTGTGGCGCTGCGAAAGAAAAGTACTCCAGTTCGACGAGCTCGGAGCTACTAGACAAACTTTGTGGGAGCTCGAGGACGACGAGACGGCGGCGCTCGCGGCCAAAAGTGCACGCGCTAGGTTGAACGTCGCGGCGCCTACTGTCCAAGACTACAGGTACGTGGGCGACAACTTCACGGACGCGACGCCGGCGTGCGTCGACGCCGGTGTGGTGGACGACGTCGACGGGTTTCCGTGCTGTCCGCAGCCGTGGCCGCGCATTCTGGGAAGGTGCTTTGAGAGAAGGCCTGATGATCCACCACCACCTATAGATCCCGTCGTTCTGAGGGCGTTGCTGCTGAACTTTGTGGTCGGGAGGGTTTTAATTCCGTGGGTCGTGTTAAGGCCGTTCCTGGTGAGTGATCCCCCTGCGGTGAAATCAGAACGGGAAAGAGCCGCGAAGAATGCAAGAGCCGTCGCCTCGTTGCTCTGGCGTGCTTTATTGAAGGTCGGCGGCCCGCACGCCGATCTGGCTGTTAATTCGAGACCGAGCCGCGGCGTCGAGGCCTCGGAAGCGAACAGCGCGGAGATCGCCTGGCAGTACATGCAGCCGCGGTCCATCGCTAATAGAATGATGTGCCGCCCGCGCGTGCCCTACGCGCGGTCGCGGCCCGCGGCGCCGCGGCCGCCTCCCGAGAGAGCGGCGGACGGCGCCCCGCCCTGGACCGTGGAGGCGCCCTGCGACGCGGACGTGCACGCGTGGATCGTGTCTTCCTTTAGACGCATGCCCAAGCGCGAGGCGTTCCTCCAGGATCAAGATTTAGTGAGAGTGCTCTACCCGGAGGACGCCTGGGGCGCCGGCGCGGCGGACGTTTTGGAGCAGGCGGCGAACGACATCGCCGCGGACCTGGCGACGCTCGGCGATAGAGTTGTGTGCGCCGTCCTCGAGGCGCGGGGCGTGCGGTAATCAAAACATGTGTTACTAGTCGATAACAATGACCTCGCTCGGTCGCGGCGCCGGGCGCTCCCGGGACCGCGACCGCCGCGGCAGGGAGTCGTCGTCGTCGCTGCTCGACGACTCGTGGAGCGACGCGTTGCGCGCGCCCTGGCTCCGGAAGTAGGCCAGCTCGTCGTCGTCGGCGCGCGGTCGCGGCGGCGGCGACCTCACGGCCGGCATCGTTTGGGCCGGCGGCGACCGTCGCGGCGGCGCGGCCTCGTCGTCGCCGGACGAGTCCTGCGTCAAATCCATGGCCGGCGCCGGCGGCCGGGCCGGTGGCGATCTCGATGCCTCACCCAGCGGCACGGCCGGCGGCGCGGACCAGTCCGCATCAGGAGACTGCGTCTCGTCGACTGGAGGCGGCGGGTCCCCGGACAGCTGCGTCTCGTCGCCCGGGTCGTCCACGTCAATCACGGCCCGCGGCTGGAGGCTGATCGTCGTCTGGACGAGGCCGTCCGACGACTTTCGGCGCTTCGCGGGCGGCGGCTGGGGCCGCGGCTCCGCCGCCGCGCGCCGCCGCGCCTCGGCGTCCTCCCGCTGCAGCTGCTCCATGAGGGCGCGCGTCGCGGCGTCCGGCTCCTCCGGGCCTCTACTAGGTGCCTGATTGAACTCGCGCTGCAAGCGCTCCGCCTCTCTACGACTCGCGGCGTCGTCGTCCGCCTGTCTCCTTTGGAGCAGGAACGCGGGGTCCACGGCCTGCTCGAGCAGCTCACCGGCGACGGGCGCGACCCTCCTTACAGTATCTGATACTTGCGACGCTTCGTTGGCGGCCCTTCGGTCGTGGGCTCTGCGCCTTTCTTCACCGTCGGCGATCATGGTGATGCTCCGTCGCACCTTCACTTTCGTCTTGCAGACGGAGCACTGGCTCTCGTACTTCGAGACGTACTCCTCGAGGCACGGTCGACAGTAGAGCACGTCGCACTGTTGGCATGGGGCGTAGACGACGGGCTCCAGGTCCGGGTTGTCGGCGAATTCTTCTTTGCAGAAGACGCACTCGGCCATGGTCTGAGCGTCTGCGGTGCGCCCGCGCGACCGCTGCGGCCTCTTGCTGCCGGTTTTGTGCTGATTTGTATTTGCTGCTCACACCCTCTCGCGTGGGCACCGGCGGCCCAGCCCCAGCTTTTTGGACGTCCCGAGGCTCTAGTGGTGAGGCGACGGCACGTATGCTGGACAAGGAGGTCAAAAAACTGCCGCGGTCGGCAAAAGCTAGCGGCACGTAAGACACTAGCATGCCCCCAAAAAGCAAAAAAGTCCGGCTGTGCCAAAGTAGCCGTTACAGACACGAGTGGTGCTCAAACTTTAAGTTCCCAGCCAGGTCGACGCGTGGCGCACGGCTTCGGCAAGCGTTTCGGTGGCTAATCCACCTATCGACAGCTGCAGCCCCTCGGCAGCGCCCGACGCCGTCGACGCGAGCCATGCTCGACACCCCCACAACAAAGCTACGCGTCCTTATTGTAGGAGCCGGCTACGTCGCGCAGCACTTGATCGCGCACCTCAAGGACGATTTTGAGGTCGCCTACTCGCACCGACGAAGTAATCCACCATTCGATATACCAAATGTGAAGTCGGTCTATCTAGACCTAAGTGATGACGACAGCATCGCAACAACTCTACATGAGACGCTCCCCGACGTCGTCGTCAATTGCGCCGCGATATCGAGCCCAGCAAAGTGCGAGCAGGACGAAGCACGCGCAATGAGCGCGAACTGCCCCCGGAACTTCCTCGAGGCCTTACACGCCTGCGTTCCTGATGTTCTACTGATCCACTTCTCGACGGATCTGGTGCTGCCCGACGACGAAAAACCTGTTAGTGATGGCGGCGTCGGCGCCAAGAGTGCATCGCGGTGCATTTGTGAGACACCAGTCCCGACCAACGCCTACGGCCGGTCGAAGTTGGCCTTCGAGAAGGCTTTAGTCGAGGGCTGGGACCGCTGTATCATTTTCCGCATGTCTAACGTCGCTGGACCACTCGCACCATATGACAAATCGGGCAAGTTCGCGCAGTGGGTCTCAAATACATTGAGGGACAAGGGGACGGTCGAGCTGTGGCGCGACGAAGTTAGGAGTTTTGTGGCGATGCGCCAGGTCCGCGACGGGGTGAAAGCGGCCATTCAGAAGTATGGCGTCCGCCACGAGCCCGCCGACGACCACGAGGCCCGCGCGTTGGAGGCCGCGGCCTTGTCTCCGTCCGAAACGGCGCGCTTCCACCATCGAGCGCGCGCCTTGCGGCCGGCTGTTTTTTTACATTTGAATCTCGGCGGGCCAATGGCTCTCTCGCGAGTGCAGTTCGGCCGGGCCGTCGCCTCGGCCGCGGCTTTAGATGCGGATTTGGTGCGCGGGGCGTTGCGGCCGGCGGGGACCGCGCCCCTTTCGGTCGCGTTGGATTCGTCGAGCTTCGTGGAGGCGCTGGGCGTGCCCTTGGTGCCTCTGGATTTGGCGCTGCGGGAGGCGTTCTCGTCGACGTAAGTTTATTTATGAGAGTTTCGCGCCGACGGCGTATTTTTCGAGGCTTTAAAAAACGCGGCAAAACCCGTCCCCCGCACCCTTTGTCCGCGATTCGCTTTTGCGGCCCTGTGTGGGCAGTGTGGCCCCTTCCCGCCTAGCAACACAAGCTAGGGAAGGGTGCCTGAGTGATCTCTTTGGACCTGCCAGCGCGCAGGTCCAGCTCCGGTCGCCGCCGACGCGTAGCTCACCAGAGCTAGGCGCCAGCGACGACCAGCGTCCGCAGCGGCGCCGGACGCGCGGGAGACCGCGCGCGCGGCTGCCGAGCGGGCGCACCCCAAAGTTATGGCGGAGGAGGCCAAGGCGGCTGATGCGCCGCCGCCGCCGCCCGATAAGGAGGACGGCGAGGTAGCTGAGGCCAACGCGGAGCCGGCGACCGCCGCCGACGCGGGCCCGCACCCGCTCGAGCACAAGTGGACCTTCTGGGAGCACAAGGCCGCCGAGAAGAAGACCATGTCGAAGAAGGAGTGGGGCGAGCTGCAGCGGAAGCTCTTTACCTTTGATACTGTTGAGGAGTTTTGGAAATATTACGCGCATATCCCGACGCCGAGTGCCGTGTTCTACGACGGGAAAGCTAGGAAGCGAGTGGGCAAGCCGCCGGACGACCGCCAGATCGAGTCCTTCTCGCTCTTTAAGGACGGCATCTCGCCGGAATGGGAGGATTCGGCGAACATGAGTGGAGGCGAGTGGAATCTGCGGAAAAGTAGTAGAGATGGAAGGGACTCGCCGATGATCGACGACTGGTGGCAGAACATCGTCCTGGGGTTGGTCGGACATACGATCGAGGACAAGGACGAGATCTGCGGCGCGCGCATCGTCGACAAGTCTGGAAATAAGGGGTCGAACCAGGTCTTTCGCATCGAGCTCTGGCTGCGCACGAAAGATTCCAAAGTCATCAAAAAGATACTCGACAAGATGATCGAGGTGATGTTGGACGGGAAGCAGCCGAAGGGGCGCGGGCTGGGCGCGGACGACTTCCAGTGGAAGATGCACGGGGTCTAGTTGGCGCGGCGGCGGGCGCAGAGTCGCGGCGACGGCGGGTCGGCGCGGAGTCGCGTCGACGGCGTGTCGGCGCGGAGTCGCGGCGAAGGCGGGTCGGTGCGGCTAGTTATTAATACGCGGAGAGTGTACTAGTCTGTCACCGTGATTGGGGGAATGTAGGTTACTCTTCGGTCTTGGCTTGGGTCTTGAGGGTCCATAAGTCGCTCAGAAGGACGGCTTCGCGAGCGGGGCCTTCGAGAACGGGAGGCAGCCAATCGCGTCGAGCAGCTCGTCGACGAAGTACTCGTCCTCGGTCTGCGCCGCGGCGGGCGGCGGCGGCGTGAAGCGCCGCGCGCGGGGCCGGGGCCGCGGCCGCGCGCGGCGCGCGAGCGGCGCCTCGGGCGGCGGCATCGCTACGTAGGGCGACGGCTCGGCGAGCAGGCGGTCCACGTCGAGATCGGACCGCTGCTGCGCTCGCTTCGCCGCGCGGCGCGCGAGCGCGGCTCTCCGGTTCCGTTCCGCGCGCTCGCGCGGCGGCGTCGGCGGCGCGGCGGGCGCCTCCTCCGGCGCGAACGGCGGCCACGCCGGCGCTGGCGGCGGCGGCGCGACCGGTCGCGTCGGCGCCGGCGCCGGCGGGGCGAACGGCGCCGCGGCCGGCCATGCGGGAGCCGGCTGGGGCCGCGGCGCGACCGGCGGCGAAGCGGGCCACGCCGCGGGCGCCGGGGCCGCGGGCCACTCCCGCGCCGGTGGGGCGCAGGGCGCGGCCGGCCACGCGGATGGCTGCGGCGCTGGCTGCGTCGCCGGCCATGCCGGCGGTTGCGGCGCGGTCGGCGGCGCGGCCGGGACTGACGGCGGCGGCCGGAAGGGCGACGGCGCCGCCGGTGCGGGCGGCGCGGGCGACCACGCCGGCGCCGGTGCGGGCGGCGCAGGCGACCACGCCACCGGTTGCGGTGCGACGGGAGCCGGCGGCGGCGGCGGTGGCGCGGGCCGCGCGGGAACCGGCGCGGCGAGAGGCGCGGGCTCCCACGCCGCGGCGCCCGCGTTCATGCCGTTCGACGAGTCGTCAAGGGCGGGCCACTCGGGAGCCGGCGCCGTCGCCGCGGCCGGCCGGAAGGGCGACGGCGCCGCCGCCGGTGCGGGTGGCGCGGGCGACCACGCGGCCTCCGGCAGCGGCGGCTGGGCCGGCGACCAGGCCCGCGGCGCCCGCGCCGGCTCCGGCCGGAAGGGCGACGGCGGCGGCGTCGGGGGCACGGGCCGCCACGGCGCCGCCGTGCGCAGGAAGGGCGACGGCGGCGACGGCGGCGGCTCGACGGGCCAGTCGTGCGCCGGCGATTGTTGAGCCGGTCTTGCCGGTCTCGCCGGCGTCGCGAAGTGCGGCGACGCGCGGCTGCTCGTGGAGGGCCGCGGCGGCGCGCGCGCGTCGCTGAGCGGCGACGAGCGGCTGGGCCGCGGCGGCGCGCGGGCGTTGCGCGGTGTCAGCGGGCGGCGGCGCGGCGGCGTTTTGGGGCTCGGCGGCGGCGCCGCGCCTTCGTCTGAAGACTGAGAGCGCATGACAGCGTCGTTGTCGTCATCGCTCTCGACGTGGCGCCACTTGTCGAAAATGCCCATGTCACGAGAGGATACTATATGTTGTCAGCGCGCTGTACATTCAAATTGACGGCCATATCCGCGCGCCGCGCTGCTTTTTTTTGCCGCGGCGCCAGAGCAAATCTGCCTACCAAATCGGAGCTCGGATGCGACTGTGGTTGCGATATAGAAGTCGACGGACACGTCCACGTGTCGCCTCCAGGCGTCTTGTCGCATTTGGAGAGAGGCCGGGCCGGGAGCTCCAATGGCACATTGAGCGATTGAGGATGTGCTAAATGCCTTGTTTTGGCACAGTTAAAGCCTTGTGATTATCCAGGAAACAGTCCAGCCGCTGGGAATACATCAGTGCTATCGTCGAGGCGATTTCCGGAGCTCTCGAGACAGCCCCGAGATCACACGGGGTCACACGAACCAGCTGCAGCGCTGTGGTGTTCGGAGCGCTGCGACTTCGTGCCGACGCGACAGAAACGACCGTCGGGCCACCCAACACCTTCCGGGCACCTGCCAGCCCTAGGACAAGCCGCTCACCTCCTGCCAAAGCCGCGAGAACGCGCCGTCGCTTCTCGCGCGTTCTCCAGGAAGCACAGCAGCGCAAAACAACAAGATGACCGACATCGTCCAGCCCCCCCGCTCGAAGCGCGCCAGACGAACGAAGACCCTCGAGACCTGGCTCAAAGGGAGGGGCGTCGACGAGCCCGAGGCATTACGCGAGGCTTGTCTGTATGCCTCGACCATAGACGAGCTCGCGACCGCCCCGCCCGAGGACATGGACTGGCTCACGGAAGCCTGGGACCCCCGCGTCCGTTCAATTTTTTTGGACGCGGTAAATGAAGCGCGAACGGCGATCGAGCAAGGTAGAAAACCCGAGGGCGCCCCCGATGAATATTATGAACCCCTGCCGCCCATCTCGGCGGAAGCCGTAGCTTCGACATTAGCGGGCATGCCCTCGCAGCCCGCGGCGCCGCCGCCGCCGCCGACGCCTCCGAAGCTCGACTCGAAGCGTAGCGAAGCCCACAAGGGCGCCGCTCCCAGGTTCCGCATGTCCATCTTGACGGACTACGCCGGAGTTGTAAGTGAGACGGTGACCGATGAAAGGTTACCAGCGCACGTCGAGGGCGAGGAGAACAACGAGGACAACCTTGAGTTTAGAACATTGCTGAACTTCGAGAAGGTCGGGAGAGGTGAGCGGAAGCGCTGCGTCATGTGCGGGAGGGAAGCGGAGGCCGAGGACCGGCGACGGGCGGGCTGCGAGCCGCAGTGCTGCGTCATCCCCAAACAATGCAAGGACGTCTGCGACGCCTGCACGAAGTCGACCTGGCGCCACCGCGCGACCGACGTCTACTTCAAGTGGTGCCAGGGCTGCAAGAAGTTCCGGTCGATCCCGGCCTTCGCGAACAAGCGGCACACCGCGAAGTGCGACGCGTGCCGGAAGAGAGGTAGGGAGGGCTACCACAAGAAGGTGAAGAAGAACAAGGAGGACGAGTCGCCGGCGAAGTAGGCCTGTGCATTCATTCCTCCCTGTCCAGACAATAAGAAAAGGTCTGTCTCCATCTTGACCGCGTCGAGTCGACGCCTTGATTCCAAGGTACCAGCGTCGCGGCGATGGCGTGCCGGCGGGTAGGAGTCCCCTCGCGGACGCCATCGCCGCGCGGCGCTCACTCCGACGGAGCTGACGTGCTCGGCTGGCTCTGCGTGTAGAGTGGTCGGGCGCGCAGCTGTCGACGGCGTCGGGGATCCGAAGAGCTGCGCCACGGAGTCGTTCGAGTGTCGTTTGGTTCGCTACTGGCCCAAAGAGATCAATGGGACACGTACCGGGGCCTAAAAAAAATATTTTTTTTAATTCGCGATATTGACGACGCCACCAGGGCGGGCGCGTCGATGGAATCCTGTCGATTTGCAGTCCGGAGGTCTCCCTGGGGTCGCTTTGAGGTCGGTATTAGACACGTGCAATCGCCTACGCCGCATGCGTGGGCACTTCCATCGGTAGATACATATCAGTACAGGTCCTCAGCCAGACATCGGGCCGGAGCCCAAGCCCCCAAAGTTTTGGATCCAGAGCTCTCTGGAGAGCCCCAAGAATCGACGCATGCGGTGTCGGCGACTACCTGACCCCAGACCTATCCCAGAGGGCGCCCGAGAGCCGATCTGCCCCCGAAAAAAGTGGGCAATTTGGACCCGATGGCGCCCCGTTCCCGTCAAATACGGCAAGTACCCGAGGGCCCCCAGTAGTCGCCGTAGCGGTCTCGTTGGACCCCATACTACCCCAGCGATAGTCAATTACAAGTATATGACATCTACACCACGAGAAGGGTACTTTGGATTGCCCACGCTCGGGACGTGAACATCTTGATCTGGACCTCGCGTAAGTCCGTCGTTCATGAAACAAATGATCGCGTTATGGTCCATGGTGATGGTACACGGGCTGATGGTCGCAGGTCTGGGTAGAAGCGCCGTCTAAGCAAGATCGTGGGGTCCCGAGACCGAAGATCCGCGCGGAGGATTGGGGAACAGTAATCAAATGTAGTACTTGCTCAGGCCGGTTTTCTGGCCCGTCCCACAACCGAAGCGCCTGAAAAGCAAATTTATTTTATAAACCACTGGTCTGGGGCCATTCTGGTGCTCCGTCTCCGCACCGTCGTCCGCGGAGAACGGGCAAGTCGGTCGATTGTGAATAGAACAACGGCGTTGTGGTCCATTTGGGTAGTGGCGTCGCTGATACTCGCAGGGTTAGGATCTGAGACCGGCTACGTCTAAACGTGGGGTCGCGGATTCGACGTTTCGCGCGGCTCTAACGGAGCACCTAAAATAGATGAGTACGTGTTCAATCGATATGGATGGACTCTACCCCCAACAAACGGAAGGAAACGAACATAAACTCGGGAGTTGTCTAGTAGAATTCTTTTCCCGCCCTCCGAGCGCGGGCCGTCGGCTCCGGTTCCGTCGATTGTGTATGAAAACTGGGCTGGAGTTGATATGATGGACCATTTGGACGGTAGAAGGCACCGTCAATCGCTGGTGTATTTTGGCGAGCCGCAAGAACTAGCGATCTAGCGTATCGACACACTAGGAATCCGTATATATATATATATATGGATATATACTATATGTATACATGTGTACAGGCCTAGGCGGATGGCTTTTGAAAACAGACCTCTCCGACTGAACCCCCGAATAGTGAAGTTTAGAGCTTAAAGCCGCTCTGTACGCTCGGGAACCGCCGCCGCAGACCCCATGTCTCCCGCCGATCTCGGGACGCCTATCGCGCTAACCAATGGACTCGAGGGGCCTCCACTGGCTGCGGAGCGCTATTTACCTTCGCCGTGCGGATTCGTGCGAAGGTCCACGACCACCTATGTAGGCTCTTCATCGGGCCATCGGCGCCCAAACGAGCGCCGATACAGACTGCAAAGCAGGGAGCAAAGCGGTAGGACTTTTTTTACGCCCGCGATCAATTTAACGTGTAAACGAAGTCGAAAACAAGCAGCTGCATCAGTGCATTGGATCAAGTTACCGCTCTCTCTCTCTCTCGTTCGTGACCGCTTAAGTACTCTCTCTCTCTCTCCGCCGTGGCCTGTTGCGCTAGCAACGTTAATAGAAATGAATGAGATTAAGCGCACCAAAGCCAACGATGAGAGTAGAAGCCCGCGCCCGAAGCTACGCGACGTGACGTCTGCTCGCCGTCGCGGCGGGCCGGAGTGCATCACCGCTCGTCCGCGCGCAGGTCAAGGCTCCATCTCGCCAAGTGTCCTCTCCGGTTTGACGGACGCCCTCTTCACCGAGGCCAACGGGCAAGAGACGCCCCGAAACTCGCGACCACCGTACGGGAGCCTGGCAGCGCTTCAGTACCCGAGGTTGGGCGCGGACTATAGCCTCGGCGGCGCCTCGCTAGCGGAAGCATCCACACTCGATAGCCTCGACAGCGCTTCCTCGATGCCGGTGCCGCGCGATTCGCGGCGCGAAAGCAAGCCCAAGAAACGATTCTGGTGCTGGCTCAAGAAGAAGCGATCCCCCAAAGATCTTCATCCATGCGGTACATTAGTGTAGTAAATTTTCCTTGCTCTGGCATCGGACGGGGATCCGTTTCGTTCACGCCATCGACGCGGCGGCGTCGAGGCTTGTATAAATTTATAAATTTACTCCGGCTTCGTCACGCTCCGTCGTCGGACGTCCGAGTCTCGCGAGTCTCGCGAGCCTCGGTCCGACCCTTCGATGCCGTCCATCATTTTTTCCATGGTCAGGCTCGAGTTACGGCGATGGTGCCGCCCCGCGGGCGGCGCGCGCGGCCGCGTCAGCGCGCGATAGCCAGCGCGGGCCAACACGGCGAATAGTATGAGATTCAGGGCGAGCACAATATATGCGCGCAAGATTTTATGATCATCAGGAGCAGACGAGCTCGCAATGGCGTTAAATACTCTCTCCACGGTGGGACTCGGAGTCCGCGCGTCGGCGCAGTCGTCTGGATTGGAGCACTGTCTGCGAGAGTAGTAGACCATGGGGCGGCGGGAGTTTTTGCGAGTATTTTTACAACGCCGCCAAGTTACGAGCTAGCGTCTCGAGACACACTAGGAAGCCAAAAGCGCATCCGTCGCGCGCAAGCTGAGAGGAGCCACTGCAGTGCTTGCGGCGCGCGAGACGTTCGTCAGTTTCGCATCGATCGAATCTCCCAGCAGCAGCGCATTCCTGCAACTTGCGCGCCCGCAGAGCCGCCAAAAAAAGGAGCACACACAAACGAGCGCCGCGCGCGCAAAAGCAGCAAACGAGCGCAAAAAGCAGCCAACGATGAGCAGCGCCGTCCTCCTCAGCCAGCCCGTCGTAATAGACAACGGCACCGCAATCCTAAAGGCCGGCTTCGCGGGCGGCGACCGGCCGACGGTCGTGTTTGACAGTATCTGTGGGAGGGTCAAGCATGAGCGCGTCATGCCCGGCGGCGCGCTGGAAGGTGTGGACGTTGTGATTGGAGATGCTTGTAGAAAGCACAGAGGGGCGTTAGTACTATCAAGACCGATGGAGAGCGGCCGCGTGACGGACTGGGCGGATGCAGAAAGAGTGTGGAGTCACGCCTATAACATGATCGAGGCGAGTTACGACGGCCATCCCCTGCTGATGACGGAGGCGCCGCTGAATCCCGACTCCAATAGGGAGAAATGTGCGGAGGTGTTGTTTGAGCATTTAGGTGTTCCTGCTCTCCATATCGCGCCGCAAGCGGCTTTGTCGTTGTACGCCGGCGGCAGAACCACAGGTCTCGTCCTAGATATTGGGGACGGCGTCGCCCAGGCGGTGCCCGTCTACGAAGGTTTGGCCGTGCGCTCGGCGGTCGTCAGGAGCGAAGTTGGTGGACGGGCCATCTCGAAGCGCCTTGAGTTATTACTAAGGAGGGCGGGCTTCCACGCCCAGACGTCTGCTGAAAAGGAGGTCGTGCGCGAGATCAAGGAACAGTGCTGCTACGTATCTGCCGACGCGTCGCGCGACGAACATGCCATGAGCGCGGCGTTGGCACGGAAGGGGACACTGCCTTCCACAAACTTAGCAGATGCGCAGCCGCGCTCATTTAAACTGCCGGACGGGTCTCATGTCAGGCTGGAGGGCGAAAGGTTCCGCGCGTCGGAGGCGCTATTTGACCCTTCCGTGCTGGGTAGCGAGGAGCCGGGCGCGGCAGACCTCGTCGCCCTGGCTTGCAGAAGGGCGGACCTGGACCTGCGTGCTACGATGTACGAGTCCGTTGTTTTAGCTGGTGGCTCGACGCTGTTCCCGGGCTTCGGCGAGCGGCTCGTGAAGGATCTACGGTCGAAGCTGCCGGATACGACGATCCGGGTCCGGGCGCCGCCGGAGCGCGCCCTGTCGTGCTGGATTGGCGGATCTATTTTAGCCTCGCTGGCGACGTTCAAGTCGATGTGGGTCCTGCGGAGCGAGTACGACGAGCACGGCGCCTCCGTCTTTTCGCGGGGGGCGCTCTAAGTAGGTCATATGTGTGAGTCACCCGTCCTGCTCGGGAGCAGGCGTCGGCGGCGTACGCGCGAGGCGTCTCAGACTCCGCTCTCTCGTCTCCTCCCCGATTAAAATATAGATTGTGCTAGATATACGAGTCTGGTGTGTGTGGGGGGTAAGTTACTCGGTCGCGGGCCCCAGGTAACTTCGCGGAGGGTTTCAAGAGGACGAGACACTGCAGGTCCTCGCGTGGCCGCCGGGGGAGCCTAGGGCGCCTGGCACTTGGGAATAATAACTCCGTCGTTCTCTTCCGTGTTGTAGTTCACACCCTCCTCAGGGATCGCACCACCTTCCTCACCGACATCATTCAAGCAGCAGCCGCATAAAAAAAAAGTATTCGGGAGGAGGATACAGGCTCCAGGGCTCCCAATATAGGCCGTTGCTGGTCCTCCCATTGTGCAAATCTCACCTGGCGTGGTGCAAGTCTTGCCCCCAAAAACGGAGGGACTGCCCTGTACCTGGCACGCGACGAGCTCGGGCTCGGGCGTGGTGGACGACCCGAGGCCGTTGGCGGAGCCGAGGAGGGCGAGGGCGAGGGCGAGGAGGAGGCGAGCCATTTCGTTGTGTGCCTGCGTGACGGTGGCTGGCGGGCGCGAGCACACGAGCTGTGTAATCAAGATATGTAGAACTTTCGAATTTTAGTAAATTTGGCCTTGGCGTCGCAAACGACCCAAATTCGCGCCCTGGCCGATGCGTCGTAATTGAAATGGACGGTGCGCTGTGTCTAACGGACGGCGCGCGCGCACAGGCCAGCACTTCAGGCTCAGAGCTCGAGCTGCCGAGAAAACCCGCACACGCAGGCTCAGACATGTGTGAAGTCATCCATGACGGGGAGAACGCAGATGCCGATGGTGGAAGGCACAGCACAACACAAAAATTACTCGTCCCAAGACAACACTGAACCGATGGTCAGGCGCCGCGCGTCCTTGAACGGCGTCCCCGCCTCGCGCAGCCGCGCGCGCGACAGCGTCAGGCGCCGTTCCGCGCCCAGGTCGTCGCGCGCGTCGACGACGACGTGGCCGGCGCGCTTCAGCGGCGTCGCCGTGACGATCGCGCGGCGGCGGCGCCCGCCTTCGACGCCGCCGCCGCGCCTTACGACGCAGCTCGCGAACTTCTCGACGCGCTGGGCCCGCCGCTTGAGGGCCGTCCCGGCGTCGGCTTTCCGCGTCGACCGCGGCGGCGGGCCCGCCAGCGGCTCCGCGAAGCATTGGGGCAATAGCTCCGACGTGCTCGGCTCGAGGGGCGTGCCTTCGCTCATGAGTCTGGAGCGCGCCTCACGTATTGGTGTAGACTCCCGTTCGATCAGGGCCAGCAGACCATTTTCGGCCACGCAGCCCCAGAGCACGGCCAGGTGCGTCTCCGGGTCATCACAGTTGACGAAGTGGTCCGTCGCGATCACGAAATCAAAGACCTGTTCGGGCGAGGGCTCGCGCGTGGCGACCGCGGCTAGATTTGAGAGATACTCGATCCCCGGGTCGTCGAGCAGCTGTTGAGCAGCGGCCTCCCTTTCCGGCGTGGCCTCCACCATCGTACACTTCGTAAATGAAGGCAGCGCCGCGACCGTCGCCGCGCCGGCTCCCACGACCAAGGCGTTCGCTGGTTCGATACCAATATCGGTAATCACGCGCCGCGCGACGGCGTGGCGCGGCGCGAGGCGCCGCCAGACGTCCAGTAAGGCTGCGTCTCTATCTGAAAGCTGGGGCTTCTGGCAGAGCCGCTTGAGCTGCGGGCCCGTCGCGCGGGCGAGGAAGGCGGCGCGTCGTTCGGCTAGTTTTTCCGGTAGCGCTATTGGTGCCTTCCAGTTGCAGCGTGTTATGGTGAGATTTCGGAGGAGCATTGCTGTCTAGTCGATGGCGTTCTGCTTTTGAAAATATATTGCTCGCTACGTCGCGCTGTCGCGCACTGCCGCGGCACTGTACCAGTGGTGCCGTGCTTGCAGCCGCAGCGATGGATTGCACAGCCGCGCAGCGGCCACCGTATTGTGGAGAGTATTGTGGAGCAGTGTTTGGCCAATTTGGGTGCAGTGTGACTTCGTACTGCGAGCTTAAGCTCTCGAGGCCGTAATGCTAGTGTCTTACTACGCTAGAGGATTATAGAAAGTGGAATCACGCGCAGATGCGCGTAAATTGGCTCATCTGTGCAACACAGGCCGCCGCATTCGTGCGGACTCAACGACGGCCAGCGACTCACAGCACCATGGCAGCCGCCGTCGCGTCGAACGACTGGAAAATGAGCTGTGTGAGATGCGGAGAATTAATGTGCCAGAAGGACACCTACGCGAAGAGTTGCAAAGCCACAGTCCTGCGATGCGAGAAGGTCCAACCCCCACCCTCCAAAAAAAAATCCAAATCGAAACCCAAGGACGCGTACGACGTCGTCCTGAGCGACACGGTGCTGTTCCCGGAGGGCGGCGGCCAGCCCTTCGACCTCGGCGTCATTGGAGACGCCGCGGTCACGCAAGTGACGAACGACGACGGCGTCGCCGTGCACCGTGTATCAAAGCCAGTCGCCGTCGGCGACGAAGTAGACGTCGCACTCGACTGGGAGAGGAGGTGGGCCCACGCCACGCAGCACACGGCGCAGCACGTCGCGTCGGCCGTCTGCGAGGACTGGCTCGGCGCGCCTACTTTATCCTGGCACCTGGGCGAGACCGACGCGACCGTGGAATTGGGCAGCCCCTTCACCCCAGCTCACGTCCCGGAGCTCGAGGACCGCGTCAATGCCCTGATCAGAGACGATATACAAGTAGAGACGGAGTGGCATTCGGCGAGCGACGTCAAGGACTGTAAAGTGCCGGGCCTGCGCGCGTCGTCTTGTTCATTACCAGCGAGCGTGACGGGGCCCGTGCGCCTCGTTCGCATTTCAAATGATGTCGACGTGAACCCCTGCTGCGGCACGCACGTGAGGAATCTGGCCCACCTCCAGGCGTTTAAAGTAATACGGACGGAGGCGAAGCGCGGCGGAAACACGCTAGTCTACTTCGTGGCGGGCCCGCGCCTGCTCGAGCGACTCGGCGCGTGTATTGAAAGAGAGCGGCAGTGCGTCGAGACGCTGTGCACCGCCGCCGAGACCGTGCCCGATCGCGTGCGGGACGTCGTGGACAAGTCCAAGGAGGCCTTGCAGCGGGAAAAGCGGCTCCAGAAGGAGGTCGTGGACTTGCTGGCGGACAAGCTCGCGTCAATGCCCGGGCGCGTCGTCGCCGCGCCGAAGCGGGATTCTACAAGGGACATGGGCGAGATCGGGAAGATCCTCGCGGGCGCCTTTGACCAAAGGCGGCCGGACGCCGTCCTCGTGCAGACGTTCGGTTCAAAAAATGACGGGGCGTTCTTGATCTCGTCGGCGACGCCGGCGCTCGTCGAGGCGGCCAAGGGGTCTATTTTATCAGCGCTAGAAGGCCGAGGCGGCGGCAAGGGCGGCCGGGCGCAAGGGAAGTGCGCGGCCGTGAACAACGTGGCGGCGGCCGTCGCGGACGCGGCGAAGGCGCTCGAGGGCCTCGCGCTGGGCGCGGGGGAGTAATTTTCCTGGAAATCTACGACGCCACATCAATCGCGGACGCCCAGAAGGCGATCGACGCGGGGTAGTAAATATACTGAGGAAATTTACGACGCGACGTCAATGAGCAGTCGCGGAAAAAGCGAAGCACAAGTCGCAGCCTCGACGTCGCACGCCGTCCGACACACGCTCTGGCACTCATGACATAAATTGAACGCGCCCCTATTCAAACACGTGCAGCACGCTTCGGAGGGCGCGTCCTCCGGTAGCGGCGCCCACTCGTACTCCGTCTGGTCGTTTCCGACGATGTGCGCCTTGCCCTTCAACCCTAAGAACAGGGGCGGCTGCCAGGCGCGCGCGGAATCATGCAAGCCGTCGGCCGTCCCCTGGCCATAAGTCTCGTCGTCCACGCCTGGGGCATGTGAACCACCCTGCACCGTCGTGGCACAATAAGGAGCTCGATCTAATCCGATGCGGTGCGTCTGGCGCCGGTTCTCGAGGCCGTCGCACTTCGCCTGGCCATGGCGCGTCGTTCGATTCCCACCTGTACTGTAGTAGCCCTCCGAGACGTTTCTTGGCGCGGCCGAACCGCGCGGACAGAAGAGCGTTTCACAAGTCCTAGCTAACCGCGCGGGCGCGTGCTGGTGGAACCCGTCGTAGTCATAAACTTCGCCCGGCGGCGGGTGGAACGAGTGGCCCCACTCGGCTTCGTTGTCCACCAGCAAAATAACATCGACGTCATTCGACGTCCCGAAGCCTCTCCCATTAAATGTATACCATAATCCCGTGAAGTCGTCCCTCCTAGCGTCGCAGCACGGCCGTTGGGTACTGCTAGACGACCCGCGGGGGCAGTAGTAGCCGGGTTCGCAGGGCCCGTCGCCCTCCTCCGTCGTGCAGCCCCCCGTCGCGCAGTAGCTGCCGTTGCGCGTCGGTAATGCGGCTGTTGCTCGTTCAGGACACCACATGCCCGGGGGACATTTCCCGTTGCATGTCCTCGCCGAAAGACCTCTATCGGAACCGTAGTGGCCCGCCGGACAAGGTCGTCGCACGCCGCCCTCGCAAAAGTAGCCCGGCTCGCAGATGCGCTGCGACGCGCGCGCATCTGCTGCCACTGTCGATGCCATGTTGGTGGAGGCGGGGACGAGTGTGCCATCTTCATTTTCGTACTCGTCTATATCGACGGAGGAGTAGTTGCCCGCCCCAACGGGGTATGGTGCTGGACTCCCGACGGGGCAGTAGACCTCCGGCCCACCGCAGGCGTGTTCATTTTTTGACGAGGAGCCGGTCGGGCAGTAGTAGCCCGGCGCGCAGGGGCCCGAGCACCGCGCGTTATCTAAGCCTTCTACATCACCAAATCTGCCCGCGGGGCAAGGTTTTCTAATGCCCTGAACGCAGTAGTGGCCCGCCTCGCATCGGACCTCGTCCCTCCGAATATTGAGATCCGTGTCTTCGCTAACTGACCGCGGTTTTGTGGAGGGACCGATAGAATAATACCCACGGCGCACGCGTCGTGCTGCCGCCGACCCGCGCGGACAGAAGGCCGCCGCGCCGAGGCCGCCTCCACGCGTCGTCTCCCCCCTTTCTGGTAATGGTGCGTTGCGCTCGAGCGCCTCCAACAAATCCAGGGCCTTGGGGCTGCCGCATTTAATGGACGTAGAAACGGCCGTGCCGCTCGGGCAGACGTAGCCCGCGGGGCACTGCGACGGCGCGTCGCCATCCGAATTGGTAGAGGGGCACGCCGCCGATTTTAAGCCAACGCGGTCGCCGAAGCGGCCCGCCGGGCAATGTATTGATGCACTGCTGCCGGGCGGGCAGTAGGAGCCGGCCGGACACAGCGACGCGTCATCAAACGACCGAAGTTCCTTGCGCGGCGAGTAGCGCCCCGCCGGCAATAGCGAAGGTTCGAGGGATCCCTCGGGGCAGTACGTCCCCGCGGGGCACGCCGCGGTGCAGTTGGGCGTCTTCAAATGATGCTCGGACCCGTACCGTCCACCCGGACAGCGGAATTTGATTCCCTGGGTACAGAAGTGGCCCGGCTCGCATTGTTGAATCCCGGTCTGGCGCGGCGCGAGGGGTCGGGACGCGATCGCGGCGGCGGTGCAGTTGGCTCCCTCCGAGGCCATGCAGTACGGCGCTTCAGGATGCGCCCACGCGGAAGCCATTTGAGGCGTCGTGTAGGCGCCGGCGTCCGCCAGGATGGGCGCACTGCTCCCGGCCGGGCAGTACCTATCTTCACTGCCGCACGGCCGCGGTTCTAGGGACCCGCGGGGGCAGAACGACCCGGGCGGGCACGGTCCCGCGCATGTCGCATCTCTCAAACCGCGCACGTCGCCAAACACACCGCCGGGGCACTCGACCGCCGCCTCGGGACCCGCGCTTCCCTCGAGGCAGTAGTGGCCGGGCGGGCACGTGCCAGTACACCCGTCATCTTTGGCGTACCGCCCGGCCGGGCAGTTTGTGCACCCTTTCGACGTTGCGATTGCGCCCGCGGGGCAGGCCGGCGCGGCGTCGTCGTTCGCCGTACGCGGCACGGCGTCCTTGATGGGACTCGGAGGCGTCGCCGCGTAGCCCGGACCGAAGCAGGCGATCGTGTAGGGCGGTTCCAGGGACGCGTAGTAGGCGTACTCTCCTTCATTGTCATATTTGCCGCCGCATTCATCTAAACCTTGATGGATGTTGCCGTGCTCGTCGACCGGCCCGTACAGCGGAAAGCCGTCGTTCATCACCCCAATGACGCCGCTTCGAAAAAACCTACTGCGGGGATCCGCGGCGGCCGTGCCGTCGGGCCGCACGGACGTGCCGAAGCCTATATAGGCAGCTTCTCTCACCGTGTGATACTCATTACGGTCGTCTCCAAAAAGGCAGGGGAAGGCCTCCACATAAACATAGGCTCCACCAATCTTGTGGCCGAAGCAGCCGTCTCTTTTCGTAAGATTCGTATTATAGGCATATATCGCGACGCCATTAACCGCGACGCCAATAGGACCTTCAGGCAAGGGCCGCCCGCCGAAGGCCACGCCGCGCTGGACGTAGTCTTCTGGAAGTGGCAACGTCGCTGTGAACGCTACAGGCACGCCGGGCTCGAAGCTCACGTCGAATTTATGATGAGGCAGTCCGGTCGACGCAACATCAAGAATATCTCTTCCGAGGTCGTAGTCGTAGGAGCGCTCCGCTTCCACACCATCGAAGAAGACCGTGTCGAGGTCGACGGCTCCACAGGCGGCCAGCAGCAGCCAGAGAGGCAGCCCCACCATGCTGCCCGCCTTAGCTGCCCGCCTCGCGTACTATGCGTCCCGGGAGGGATCGGTGGAGCTATTCGAAAGCGCGAGGTGTCACCTCGGCTCGTGGGCGGCCATCCTCGCTGCCAGACAGCGCTTTTGCCGGCTCTCTTGGCCTGTCTGTCGGGGTGCGGCTTCGCGGAGCACCGTTCTCGTATCTCTTCCACTGCTTCTTGACGACTCGGAGACGCTGGGCCTTCGATCTGTTTGCCTGAGCTAGCTAAGAGGCACTAGCTTTTGGCCTTTGGTCAAACTTGTCCTGGGTTGGCTGCAGGGGAAACTCTACAAACAGATCACATCTTCGTGTCGATACGACCGCTGCGTGAAGCCACTACAAGGCTGAGGCAAAAAACGCATCGATTCGTAGCCGTCTGACACGCAGCAGCATTGCACTGCCTGCAGCCTGCCTCACCTGACGCCGGCGCCGCGCGCACGCCAGAGGCCGGAGGCCTGCAGAGCTGTGCAATCACAGCGCGCGTTTCGCCTCCCTGAGGCCGGCGCCGCGCCAGCGCCATGGCACCACCACAAAATAAGCGCCCGCCGCCGCACATCCACGCCGTCGCGGGCATCGCCGCCGGCGCCTGCTCCACTACACTATTGTACCCGCTCGACCTCGTGAAAGTGCGCTTCCAGGCCGACACGAGGGTGGAACGGATGCCCGGCGTCGTAGCAGCGGCATCTTCCGTTATCAGGAGGGAAGGCTTACGTTCGCTCTTCAACGGCCTCTCGCCCGCATTACTTGGAAGCGCACTATCTTGGGGGGGCTTTTTCTACTTCTACGAGCGCTTCAAACCACAAAATGCCAGCGCGATGAACCACGCCGTCGCTTCGATTCAAAGTGGTGCTTGTATGGTTCTGTTGACCAATCCCGTCTGGCTCGTGAAAACGAGATTGCAACTGCAGAAGGACCAACGCTACAAGGGCATCTTAGATGCGTTCTCAAGAATCATAAAAGAAGAGGGCTGGTTGGCTCTCTACCGAGGTATTTTACCGGCGTTATTTCTGACGTCGCACGGCGCAGTGCAATTTGTCGTTTATGAGAAACTGAAGGAACTGAGGCCGCCGTCCACGGACGCGGGCCGGTCCGAGGCTCTAGTTTATGGTGGCGTGTCGAAATTGGCCGCCGCGACCGCGACCTACCCGTACCAAGTCGTGAAAACGCGGGTCCAGCAGCGGTATCCCAACACGAACTCGAATTTCAAGGGCAATTTACCCGCTGGCGAAATAGCGCGAACTCTGAAATGCGTGGGCGACACGTTCCGCGTGGAGGGTATTCGAGGCTTCTTCAAGGGGTGCTGGCCGAACGCGCTGCGCGTCGCGCCGTCGGCGGCGCTGACGTTCTGGACGTACGAGGTCGTCGTCGCGGCGGCTGCTTCTGCTTCTGTGAAGTAATTTTTGTCGTTGTGTACCTTTCCTGCTGTTCGGCCAGCGCGGGAGTCGTCCCGCGCCGAGAAAAAATTCACGCCGCCGCTCGCATGCCACGCCACCGGTCTTTGTCAGACCCCTGGCGATCCCTAAGCACCACGACGGAGCAATGCGTCGAACCCGATCGCGGCCAGACCGACGCCGCTCTGCGCAATTAGCTCTCTCATATTGCTGCAAATCGCTTGCGCAACGGCCTTCGTTGCGTCGCGTTCACTGTCTTTTTCAATTTCTGCGCGCGTCAACCGCTGCGCGCTCACTTGCGCACGCAATACGCGATCTCTTGATCTTGAGCCATGGCCGCCACATTGTGGGCAAGCGAGGACGAAGCCGTGTGGGAAAGCCATCTCGACGCGATCGAGCAGCGCATGAGGGCCAGCGGCAAGACGACGAAGTATGGGAGCCTGAAGGCAAAATTGCAGCGCGGCAAAAACTTTCCGTCGCGCCGCCGCCGCCAAGAAACGCACGCACCACGCAGGCCCTGCACAAGAAGTGGACCAATTTACAAGGCCAGTCCGAGCTCAGCAAGGAAGATCTAGTACAGGTCGTCGGCTACAAGCTGACGCGCGGCAAGATGCGGCCGCTCATGCGCTTCGCCGAAGCTATGCATGACAACGAGGTGCGCAAAGCGAGCAAGGCCGCCATCGCCGCGATCCCCGACGCGAGAAAAGCCTGCGACGCGCTCACGGCGCTGACGGGAATTGGGGTGGCGACGGCGTCGGTCTGCCTCGCGGCCGTCGACGACCGCCTCCCCGTTATGAGTGATGAAGCTCTAGAAGCGGTCCTCGGCGAGCCGGAGCACTCGAAGAAGTACGACCTCGATTCTTATCAGAGGCTGCTGGAGGCCTGCTCGGCGAAAGCGAAGAAGCTCGGGGGCTTGTGGACGCCGCGCGCCGTCGAGGAGGCGCTCTTCTCCGCGTCCCTCGAACAGCCCGCCGCCAAACGCAAGCGCGGCGACTAGAACGACTAAGATGTGCTAAATGACCCTTAGGCGAGGAGGTCCGCGTCGACGAGCCGGCCGAAGATCGCCGCCTGCTGGCGCGCGGAGTACCGCTGGCGGAGCCACGCGTAGAGGCGGTGCGTCCCATGGGCGGGGTCGAGGCAGACGTAGACGACGAGGCCGTCGCCCGCGCCCCGCTCGACGCGCGCGAGGGACTTGCCGTGCTTGTCGCCGAAGGGCGGCTCGACTAGTTGAGACGTCGAATCGTCGAACAGAGGCTCTCCAGAATCATAGCCCACCATGACGCCGATGCTGACACCCGTCTTGGAGACGACGTCTCGCGGCTCCGGGAGCGACGAGCCCTTGACGAGGCGGTCGTGGTGGCGCGATCCGACGCGTGTCGTCGCCAACAAACCTGCGCGCGGCGCCCCATCAACCGCCCGAGGGAATCGAACCCCCACCGCGCGGGCTAAAGCCGCGAGTCCTCCCCTTAGACCAGAGCGGTACACTGCGGGGCGCCGTCCTTGAATAAATAGCGGACGTTCTTCGCGAAGCGCTCGTAGACGGCTTGATTGTTCGACAGAGACGCGTCGTAGAGCTTGTCCGCTAGATCGGGATGAAGGCCGCGCTGCCACCCGACCGGGGACCGGAAGCCCTTCGAGGCTTGCGACGGCCCGCGGTCGCAACTCATCAGACTCCACTCACAAGGATTGCCCATGAGGTGCGCGTAGGCCGGCGGCCCGCCCTTGATCTGTTGAGATGGAGTGAAGTCGGGCCGCGGCGCGGTGTACGAGCGCGGCCGCGGGTCACGGTGGAAGGGGCCTCCTCTCAACCGCTCGTCGCCGCTCGGGATGCCGTCGCGCCAGTTGGCCGGGACCGCGTCGGCCTTGCGGTCCGTCGTGAGGTCGCCGAAGCCGATAAAGGAGCTTGGTGCGATCATAACCATTGTTTGTGGGCCTGCGCGGCGGTGCGCGGCTGCCCCAGAGGCGGCGCGTGGTGCGCGGAGCTCGGTGGCGTTGCGCTGACTTGCGCGGGCTGCGTGTGCGCACCTGTTCGTGTAGTTTTAAGCTCCAATTCCTGGTGGCCTTGCCAGGCCTGGTTTGCCACAGGTAAATCTGATTGGCCGCGGCGAAGGAGAGGAACTGCCCCGCGCCGGCGACGCCTCTCGCTCGTCTCAGAAATCCATGGAGGATTCACGCTTCAAAACTTGGCAAAGTGCGGGGCTCTCTCTCAACACAAGCTCCGGCGCTGCAGCTCGTGTCGGCCGCGGAGCGCCGGGAGCGGGATCCCACAGGGCCGGGCGAGCTCTCCACCAGCACGAGCGCAGGAAACGGTCGCTTCCGGGGCTGCCCCAGGCCCCCGACGCCCTGCCGTGGTGAGCTCTACTGTGGCAGCTGCACCCGGCCAGCCCGACGCCGCCGACGGATCCCCACGCCATCGACGCGCCACTAATATCAAGAAGGACGCCGAAAGGATGGCCTTCGCCATCGGCAGCCCGCCGGCCTCGCAGCAACGGAGCCGCGCGCCGACGCCCGCCGACGAGCTGCTGAGGATGCGCCTGCAGGCCGTCGAGGCCGTGGAATTTCGGGGAACGGCTCTGCTGGGCGCCGAGCCGTCGCCGCGTTGTAGTTCCGGCGCGGCAACGCCCGGCTTGAAGGCCTCTCAAGGCCGGCATCGACCGTTGGCGAAGTCGGGACTCTCGACGTTTCGATTACGACCGGACCTGTTGGAGCAGCTCGAGAATTATGCTGATCCGGCGAGAGGAGTGACGACGGAGGCGCCATTCGCCTGCATTTCCGTGCGGGCGCTGCAGGACCTATCCCGAAGGCCGCGTGGCGCGCCCTACAAGTTGGGGAGGGCCGCACCTACCCAAGAAATCATCTCTACTATAGATGATGGACCCGGCAAAAAGCGCCACGAGCCGATGCGGGGCTGGGCCTGGCGGCCGGACGGCTGGGAGGCGCCGCCTGATAACTATGTCGAACCGCCGCCCCAGCGCGTCGCGGCACCGATGTCGCCGCAAGAGCACGTCGACGCGCTCCGCCGGTCCTCGTCGATCTACCAGTCGAAGCCGCGCGAGGACTTAAATCCGTTCGTGCCCTGCTGCTCGTTGAATTGTCCCCACGAGGCGACTTTATGGAGCCCGCTTGAAAAAAGACCGTACTGCGTGCGGTGCTGGAACGGCGGGCTCCACCATACTGATATCGGCGCCAAGCTCGCCATCCGAAGGGAGGACGACGAGGTCGAGGCGGAACCAGTGGAAGAGGAGGCGCCGCCGTCGCCCCAGCCGCGGTTGTACAAGGGGCGATGCTTTTTATCCGATGGTTCGTTCGCGTTCCGCGACGGGCCCTGTCGGTTACGGCAGCGGGGCAAAGCATTACTGGACGTGTCGGTGATTTCCCTCACCTCATCACAACGGACACGGAAGTCGAAGGTGCGCGAATACGGCGATCTGGGCACCGTGCCGCTGCGCGTGGTCAATGCAAAGGCGAACTTGGAGGACAGTCGGCGCGACGGCCGCGAGGGCTCCTATGCCTCCGGCTACTCGCGGAGTGTCGAGGTGCCCGTCCAAGACGAGGTCGCGGGCCAGAAAATTATCAGGAGTGGCGTCATCACGAAGAAGATCGAGACGATCGGTGGCACGGCGGTAGTCGTGAATCCGAATCAACCGCGATTCGTGGGGGCGCCCGATCCATCGGTCGGGAGTTATACGCTAAGTACTCATTCCTAAGTGCCTTACTTGCTCCCCGACGGCGTCTCGCGGGCGTCGAGCGCGGCTCGCGCGTCTCGCAATTCGCCCTCAATCCCCTTTGTGATCGGGTGCGCGCCGCCGAGCACGCGCCGCGCGATCCGTTCCGTGTCCTCGAACGTCGTCACGGCCTCGCGGAGATCGTCTAGTGTGGCGCCGGGGTCCTTGTAGAGCGTCTCCGCGTACTTCCGCCTCATCCTGAGCGTGGTTAAATTACTCTCGCCGAGGGCGCGTCGCGCTGCGGGCGTCGTTTTGCGCAGCAAATCCTTGGCTTCTTCGAAGCGCCCTAGACGACCAAGGGAATTCGCGTAGTTGTTGGCTGCTATGAGAGTCGTTTCATGTTCCTCGCCGTTGAGCTTCAAAAATCCGGAGTGGACGTCTCGCTTCATCTGTAGGGATGGTTCATGCCGTCCGAGCTCTTGATACGTGATCGCAAGATTGCCCTGCGAGGTGAGAATGACCTCTTGTGGTAGCCGGGAAACCGACGTGAAAAAAAAACACCGCGCGGGATCGCTACTCGAACACACAGAGAAGCATACTTATCACAAACTAGGCCTGCTGACGAGGCGGCGCGAACCGCGCGACCAGCGCGACGTGGTCGGACGGGAATTTTTGGGACGGCAGCCCGTCGCGCAGCTCCTCGAGCGGCGGCGGCTCGAGTCTACCGACCGGCACCAGGTCACTCGACCAGACGTAGTCGACGCAGGCCTTCGTGCCCTTGGGTAGGTACGTCGTGAAGCCGGGCTCGCCACCTCCCAAAGAATAGACCGACTCCAGAGCTAATGCATGAGAAACTTTGTTGATGGAGACGTCTTGGTACGGCTCATGAGCAGTCACGCACCGTCCTTTCTCAATCTTGAACGGATGCTCCTTGCAATCATCGTGGGCCGTCCGTTCCTCCAGAGCTATCGAAGCGACGCTTCCAGTACTCAGAAAAGAGTAGACCGCGGAGTCGGGATAGCTGTTGAAATCACCACAGACAACAACTCTGACAGGTTGCACCGCTTGCTGTTTAGCCTCCTCGACAGCTCTTAAAAACGCGACGCACTGCCTCAGGCGAGCGTCTCCTCTTTTTGGATTGAAGAGCAGGTGCGCGCACGCGACGATCAGAGAACCCGAGGCCTCTCGATCTGACAACGTCACGACCAAGCCCGCGTTCTTCTTGCCCTCGTCGGCGTCCAACGTGAGTTCGTGGCTATGAACGATGCTGAACCGCCCCGCATCGACCAGAACGGCGACGCCGTCCGTCCTCGGTTCACCGCAGGGAGCAAAGGCCACTTCAGCACCCCTCTTGATATCTTTATCATCATTCTTGAACGTCCGGACGCAGCCTGTAAACGCTTCTAAGTTTTCAGGTTCGATTTCTTGGAGGCAGACGATCTGGGCGCCATATCTACCAATCTCTTTTTGCAGGTTCGCGAGGCGCATCCTCGGTCTCAAAGTAGTGTGGTAGAGGTATCTATGCGAATCCAACAATTTTTGAGATAAAACATTGTAGGAGACGACCGTGAAGGCGTGCTTGGGCTGGTTGTGGCCCAGGCGCGTCCACGGCCGCGCGGTCGGAACGAAGATCTTCTTCTTCGCCCCGGACGGGTGGCGCGCCTTAACATATCCCGTCGTCGTCGTTCCCCCCGACGCTGTGGCGCGGATGCCTGGCGCCGCGCCCCGGACGCCTAGCGGGCGCGGCGCGCCGGCGGCATTGTCGGCGCGGCGTTGGACGGCGGACAGGGCCTCGAGGGACTCCATGCGCAGCTGCCTCAATCTAGGGTCGGGCTCGGCTGACGTCGCCGCGCCGCGCGGCACCGGCGCGTCGGCCTCGCGCGCTGCGGCTCGTTTGGCCAGACGGCGCTGCTTGGCGGTCATGCCGTCGGTGGGTGCATCGCGGCCGCTCACATCCGCCGACGCGAACCGCAGATCGGCCTCGGGCGCGTAGCCGAACGGCGCCCCGGGCACGAACGCCGGCGCGGACGCGCCAAGGTCCGAGGCCGGCGGCGGCGGCGGCGCGTCGTGATCGAGGGCGATGATCCACTTGTTGAGATGCGCCATGTGCGTGAATCTCAACCCCGAGTTCTCGACGTTTCGCAGCAATTTCAGGGCCCCACCCTTCGGGACCTCGAGGCCCGCGCACGCGGGGCTCTTGTAGAACTCCGCGAGCTGCTGGGCCTGGATGCTGCCGCCGCGCATGGCGATGTAGCCTCGGAGCGCGTTCGCTAGGGCCGGCGCGCTCGCCGTCGCGTCGGCCATCGCGGCCTTCGTTCTCGCTCTACTTCTCCCTGACGACGTCTTGCCGCCGCGGCAGTTCTGGAACTCGCGCGCGCGCTGCTTGTAGGGCGCCTCGTATTGTCGAGGCGGCTCCCAGGCCGGCGCCTGGGCTTGTAATGCTCCGAAGGCCCGCTGCGGCGTCGGCGCCTCGCTCGGGTCCGGGTAGGGGTACAGGTCGGGTTCGAGGATCGTCGCCGCGTCGGCGTGCTCGATGCCGCACGCGACCAGGTCGACGGCCGTCAGGATCCGTAAATCGGCTATGGTGTGGATGTCCTCCTGGTGCAATTGCGGCGCGTAGTGCTGCAGGTCGAGGCTAGCGAGGTAATCGGCCAGCTCGTCGCGCGGCTCGAAGCTCATCGCTGGCTGCGTAACGCGCCGATTTGTATCGGTTTGCGCCGCGGCGGCGCGTGGATCTGGATAATCGCGATGGGCTAGCGGCCTTGTAAGACACTAGTAGGAGGGGGGGAGGGGCCTATTTTTCTTAATTAAGGTGACTCAGGTCACCTTCCTTTTTGAGGCTCCCCTGCAATCGCACAATGGAGCTACCGGAGGAGCTTCTGCTCGCGATCTGCGAGCACCTGCAACCGGCGCGGTATGAAGACGACGCCGTCCTGGCACGGGACTACGACTTATCGCGCCACGCTTCTCATCGACCCGCGGCGGCCGTAAAAGTGGTGTCGCGCGGCTTCCGGGGACACATGACCCGCACCGCGCGCGTAGTCAGAGCCAGCAACTACCGCTCCTGGGCCGAGTTCGCGGCGCAGACGCATCGGCACGCCGAACTTTTCGAGGGAGACGCGCCATGGGTCAGGGACGATGTTCTGTCATCGCTTCACAAAGTGATGCCGCGCCTGCGCGCCGTCGACCTCAGCATCGTGACCCACTTGTTGGCTCCCAGAACGCTGCGTGGCGTGGAGGCCCTCGTCGAGTCAACTTCGCTCGTGGCATTCCACCAGTACCATGGATTTCTGTCGTCCATCTGCGCCATCGTCGCCGCGGCACCGCTGACAACGCTCTCGCTGACGATTGACTATGCGAGCGTCCCCGACGCGTTCTCTCCTTTGGAAGGTCACCCGACGCTCAAACATCTGTCCTTGCGATTCGAGGCCGACGTCGCTCCGGAGCTGCCGGAGAGCCTCCCGAACCTCGAGACCATGACGATCGCCGTAGGACCGCGAACCCAATTCAACTGGGACTCCGCGCTGCCCTTCTGCCCCTCCCTCAAGAAACTCACAATCGACGACCAGTGCGGCGACCGGCTCTACGATCCCTCGATCTTCGGGGCGCTGACGCCGCGAACCCTCAATCAACTGATGACCGACCTACCCTCGCTCGAATCGTGCCACGTCGCGCGCGTCGCGTCGGTCGTCTTCTACGCGTGCTCGACGTGCCACGATGACGAGCGCATCATATGCTACCGAACGCCGCCGGGCGTCTCCCTCACCTTCGGTCCAGAGGCCTTTCCGCCCGGCTTCCGCGTCGTCCTCGACGTCGACACCGCTCCTCTACCTGTGTCCGTCGCGATCTGGGATTACGAGACGATCACCGACTTGGACGCGGACGCCGTGCCGCTAGGCTATGTGTAGAAGACCCGCTCCCAGGATATGTTGTTCATAAGTTCAGTTACGTACTAGTAGAGACACTTGCCGGTGCCGACGGGGCAGACATGTATACTGTAAAATTAAAACGCACCACCAGAAGGATGAGGCCCCGCCCCAAGATGCTTCAGGTGCACCAAATCCACGCAGGCCGGCGGCGACAACGACACGGGCGCGGCGACGGGCGCGTCGTCCGCGAGGCGGCGCAACACCGGCGGACGCGGGAGCGGCGGCGGCGGCGGCGGTTGACGCCGGCGCTCCGTCAGGTGCCGCCACGCGCGGAACTTGTCGACGAGCCGCGGTAGCTCGGCGCGCCGCGTTGCGCGCGCGTGCGCCACGTGCGAGCGCCACTCCGTCAGGAAACGTCTAGCTCGCCGCAATGCAAGAGACACAAGAGCCGCGTCGACGAGCGGGGCGTGCCGCTCGCGCGTCGATTTCCGGCTCGCCGCTATCAACCGCCACCGCCGCAGCGCGCGCGCCGACGCGACGTCGAGGGCCTCGTAGTGCTGCGCCCTTCTCAAAACGCGATTCTGCCGCCGCCGCGCGCTACTCTCCTGCAACCGTAATAAGGCAGGGCGGCCCACTATTGAACGGCGGTGGAGCGCCGCGAGGCGCGTCCGCGCCCGGCGTAGATGTTGAGCACGCACGCGGCCGCGCAGGAGCGCGACGCCCCTTCGTAATCGCTGCCGCGCGACGCGCCGCGCCTCGCGGGCGCTCGCCGCCGCGACGCGCGCTTGTAGCAGCGGGAAGGCCCGCCGCTGGCGGCGCTTGAGGGCGGCCGCAAAGGCCGCGCGGTCCCGCCGCCGTGCCTGACACTTCCGCGCGAGCTGAATCAAGACGCGCTGTTTCTGGGAATTGTCGTTTCGTCTCTGAAACTCCTCGACGACGCGCTGCGCCCGGCGCTGTCGAAGACGGTCGCGCCGCATCGCAAATAAAGCGGCGAGCGCCGCGCGCCCTCTCCTCCGATTCCGCCAGACCTCCGCGAGCTCCAAGCGCGCCTTACTGACCGCTCTGTCGCGCCGCAGCGCCCACCACGCATCCAACGCGGCGCGCAGCTTCGGCTTTGACGGTTTCTTCGACAGCGCGGCCTTGCGCATTAACCGTTTGAGGTGCGTGATCGCGCCGACGCGGCGGCGCCAGCGCGCGATTGAACGCAGCGCCACGGCCCGCTCGCCGACGCAGGCCGCCGTTTCTAGTCGTCGCCGCCGGCCGGCGCGCGCGACTGCCTCCACTAGTGAAGCGAGGCCGCGGCTCTTGCAGCTGACTGCAAAGGCCGCGTCAGAGAGAGCGTCGCGGGCGCTCCGCGTCCGCCCGCGCTCCACGAGCGCCTTCAGCGCCGCGAGGCCGCGGCCACGCGCGGCGCCCACCGCTTCAAGCGCCGCGCTTCGCCTTCGATCGCGCCGCGCCGCCCGCGCGGACGTAAGCGCCGCCAGATGCCGGAACGCAGCTCGCAGCCTTTTCCGTCGGCAAAAGACGCCGCCGCGGTGCCGCGCGCAGCGGGCGGCCTCGCGCGCCGTCGCATGCAAAGCGAAGCACGTGAGGCCGCGCCGTCGCGCCGCCGCGTCGGCGAGCAGCGCGGCCTGCCGCGAGGTCCGGTTGAAGGCCGCTCCTTCCACAAAGGCTCGTACGGAGCGCCGCGCCGCGGACGCCTTCGCGACGCGGTTCGCTCGCAAAAGCGCGACGCGCCGCTCGACGCCGCGCAGTTTCAGCAGCTGCAGCGCTCTCAGAGCGCGCCGGGCATGCCGGCGATTCGCGCTCCGCGAGATCTCGCGCACGAGCTTCCCGCGGCGCGCCTGGGCGCGGAGTGTCCGGAAGCACGACCGGACGCGGAGGAGCGCGGCTATGCCAGAAGCGCGGCGCTCGAGCTTTCTCCGCGCGAGGCGCGGCCGCATCGCCGCGAAGAAACTGAAAGCGCGCCGCGTGTCGCACGCTATTTCTGCAAAGCGCTCCCTTCGCTTCCGGTGCGCGAGGTCCCGTAGCGCTTCAAGGCCGTCGCTCATGGAATCGAGCTCCCGGGCCCGCGCGAGCACGCGCTTGCGCTCGAGGGCGAGCTGCGCGTCGCGCGTCGCCCGCCTCGCGGCCTCCTTCTCGACGGCGCGCTCCTGGAACATGCGGGTCTTGATCTTGTGGAAGGCGCCGCGCACGTCCCGCGAGCGCTCGTGGCGTTCGAGGATCCTTATCACATTCTCGGCCGGGCGCCGCGGCGCCCTCGACGCGATGTCCGCCGCGGTCGTGGCGTAGGAGGTCTGGATGCCTTGTAGTTTTTGTCGGAGGGCCGCGGCGACGCTCGGCGTGGCGTCATTGTTTTGCGGCCGCGCGCGCGAGAGCACCGCGACCCTTTGCCTGGCATCATCGGTTTCACGCTGCGCCCGCGCGAGCGCCGCGGGCGGACGCATCTGTGGCTGTGCAGTGTCTCGAGCTCAATCTCGATCTGCGGCGGTGGCGTCTCGCGGGCCGCCAGCCTTCGCACAGCAGTGCGCGTGGCCGAGATAAATTGCGGAGCAACGTCTTGTTAACACAAGAGCCACAGGTGTGTGCAGTTTAAAGGCCTGCTGCCTGGCACCTTCAAAAGTGCTCTCTAGTGGCTTACCAGCACGCTAGCGCGGATTTGCCGCGTTTCGGGAGCGGATATCGCAGCGCTCTCGGCTCCACAGACCGATTCGAGGTGTCTGTTACATCCGTTTGCACTGCGCAGTCTAGCTTCCGTGCAAAAATCCAGCATAGGAGCCTCCAAATCCGCCGTACAAGCAGCTCTCTGGCGCCGAAGGATCACGAACGTGCTCGTCACACGCCGTCGAGCAATCACAATGCGTCTCTACATACTGCTGTCCGTCGTCTTGACGAGCGCCGGCTTCCAAACAAAACCGAGCACGGCGCGGCGGCGGACCCACCGGCGGCGGACCCACCTCAAAGCAGAAACCGAGTTATCCCCATACGAGGTCCTGGGCGTGCGCACGTCGGCCAAACCCGACGAGATCCGCAAGGCCTTCCGGGAGAAGGCCAAATCATTACATCCGGATGTGGTTCTGGCGAAGAGCGGGACGCCCGACACAAAAGCAGGAGACGCCGCGGCGAAGGCAGCCAATGAAATCCGGAAGTTCTTGGATGAGTTGGACGCCGAATCTACAAGGGAGGACCTGGAGAAGGACCTCTGTGCGGCCGCGGCGACACTCGCTACTCTAGGAGACGATCGCAGGGCGGAACTCGAAGCGCGCGAAGCGCGGCGAAACGCCGCGACGAAGGCGTGGCAGACGATCGTCGACGCCCATGACGTGCTGTCCAATGAAAAGTCGCGGTCCGACGTCGACCGGAAGGCGTCCGCGGAGGCCGTGGGCAACGCTTTAGGTACTCTTGGAGGCGTCGCCTTCATCGGGCTGCAAAACGTGGGGAAGCTGGCGGGCTCGGCATTGGGGAAGGCCGTCGAGGCCGGCACCTCCGCTGTTTCCGAGGCGAGTAAGGACGATAGCTAGTTCTCTCAACTGTGCCCCACCCGTATATCGCGGCGGCGATGGCGTCGGTGGTGGGAGTTCTACCCCACCAGCACGCCGTCGCGGCGATGGCGTCTAACCCCGCTGTCACGCCATCGCCGCGACGAACGCGGGGCGACGGCGCATGAAGGGGACACCCCGAAGAAACAATCATGTCTTAAGCTGGTAGAACGTCCCCGCGAGGTGGTCCGGCCCCGGGAAGACGATGTTGTAGTTGCCTTTCCCATCAATAGCGTGGTGGCCGATGTGGTTCGTCAACAACCATCTAGCGTAGCGGTTGCCCGTCGGTATATTCCGAACATATTTGACACCGTCAAACCATGTCAACGTCTCTTGTAAATCGTGACTGTCCGTATGAAGCTTGTTCCACAGCACCCCGTGGTACATGGCCAGCAACCAACTTACGATGGGAGTGGGCCAGAACGGGAGATCTAATCGTAGAGCCTTCACGAGTAAGTATGATACCGATGATCCAATCACAACAGACAACCTTGAGGTTAAATAGTTAAACCTAATGCCTTTCCAGTTGTAGCCCTCGACCATCGTCATGTCCGGATTCGTATCCAAATGATGTTGGACATGGAGTCGATTCCACCGCGAAAAGATCTTGTCGCGCCAGGTCCCGTACGTCGAGTGCATGCACCACCGGTGGAAGCAGTACTCGAACGCCGAAAAAGCGGCGTACTGTAGGCCTAGTAAACGAAAAAAGGCCGGGATCCTCGACGATGCTACTATTGTGCACAGTGTAGAAATGTAGGCCAATCCAATAACTCTCTGCCTTGGCTTGAGCTCGTACTCGGCTTGCGCGGAGAAGGGAATGACGTCGAGCGTGCCGTCGGGCTTCACGAAGTCGTTAGTTGGCTCTGGACTTGTGAGCTTGAGGCGGAGCGGCTTCTTTGTGGTCGGCGGCTCGAGCGTGGCGACGCGTCTTGTCGTGGTTGGCTGGCGCTGCTGCGCTGTCGTCGGCTGGCGTGGCGCCTGGAGGGCCGCAGCGGTGGACGCCAATGCCAGGAGCGCGACCCGTCGCGGGTGCATCGCTGCGATGCGTGTGCTGGATTATGCAGGGAGTGTGTCCAGCGTCTGGTTGATGCTTGCTGGCTCAGCTCTTCAGCTTGGTGGCTTGCTAGTGCCTTACTGCGCTAGCCTCGTACGGCGCACTCGTCCGAGGCTTCACCAGGACAGAAAAGAACGTTGGCCGGCCCGGTCGAGGGGTCGCCTCACATCAGTAATTTGAGAGATGTGCTTGGGGCTAAAATAATTGGGCAGCGAATAATTGCGCTCCAGCAGCTCCAGACGAAGACATAATGCACCGGCGCGCCTACTGGGACGGCCACGGCCTCTTCTGCGAGGCGGACTACCACGAGCGCTTCCCCAAGAGCCCCACCCAAACGTCGGGGAGCTTCACGTGCCATAAATGCTGGGCGTCGCAGCCCGTCGGCAAAAAATACATCGAGCGGACGAGCGTGAACGACTTGAGGGTATTACGGTGCCAGCATTGCAACGATGGGACAGTGATAGCGGCGCGCGTTCACGGCCAGTGGGCGACATATACATCAATTATGGCGCGGTCTGACCGGGCGGGGCTGTGCGAGGTGCCTTTTTATGCGAATTTGGATCGTGTCGCCCTGGAACTGTTACAGCCGGGGCTGGCGCCGACGCAGCGCGCGACGATTTTTTGGAGAAGAGCGAATGACGGGCGCAGCGAGGCCGCTGGGTTTTATGCGTATCAGTACCCTGGAGACCAATTTGACGAGCGCGACGACGCCGTGGCGATGGATATGCCTAAACTAATTGCACTATATGTGCGGCCGGAGTTCCGCGGGCAGGGCATCGGGACCGAGCTGCTCCGGGACTTCCTCGGTCATCAACCTGTCAGGGAGGCGAAGCACGTGGCCGTCGAGGGTGTCACGGACGAGGGCTTGAGACTGCTCGCCCGGGCCGTGCCGGCCGATGAACGGAAGCGCTTCCTCGAGTACAAGGGGGACGAGTTCGTGCGGAGTCTCCGGCTGGCGCTCGAGCGCCGCGACCGCGTGGCGAGCTACGTATCGCGCCTCGAGCGCCACGTCCGGCGGGCCGCGCGGACGCCAGCGCTCGAGCCGGGGCCGGACGCGGCGGCGGCGGCGGCGGGGCTATTGCTCGTCGCCGGCTGTGGCAGCTGCGAGCCAATCCCCGAGGGGCCGGACGGTTGTAGGAGCTCCGATACGCTCCCCGCCGCGGGGCCGGACGACGACGACGACCCCGGGCAGCCCGCGGTCGGCCCCGGCGACGCGGCGGCCGTGGACGCGCTGACGAAGACCTACGCCGCTGCGTTGCAAGCTTCGGAACAGGACGTGACGTCGCCGCGCAAAAAGAAGCAACGAATCGTCGAGCTGACCATCATGACCTAACCGGCCGATCCGCGCATCGCCGCTCGCATCCACCGTGATAATGTGTTCTAAGATAAGAAAGCTCCCAGAGTGTGGGGAAAAACGGGTTACACAGGGACTTGTTCCCGGGAGGTTGGCGCCTAGACTCTAGGGCGCCGAGAAGTGCATGGCCGATCTCAGCTGCGCGCCCGTTGGAGCGCGTCGCCGCTTCCGTGCCACGAAAGCGACGGCCGCGACAGCTAGGCGTCGGAGGCGGTCGAGCGCGTGGAGCGCGTGGAGGCCGAGCGCGGCCTGGAGCCGGGGCGGCAGGACTGCGAGGACTGTGGCCGAGATCGCCATCGGCGCGAGCGCCGCCTTGGCGATCGCGAGCGGCCGAAGGCCCTTCGGTGCCGCCATCGCGATAGCCGGGACCATCGCGACGTCGTCGACAAGATCCGGCGGCGCGCGCACGTACGTCGGCTCCATGCTCGGCCTCGGCGTCGGCGCCGGCGCCTGGCGACGCGGCGCGAGGTCGCGCGCGACAAAGGCCGCGAGCAACACCCACGCTAGTATTGCGGACCGGTTCCTCACAGGCGGCGCTTCCATGTACAACTTCCGCGGCGGCGACGCGACGACCGGCGAGTCGCCGTCGCTCTCCGACACGATCGCCGACGCCGGCGTCCGCGCGTCGAAGCGCACCTCCTTGACCAGCGGCGTCTCGGCGACGACCGCGTCGTCTCTGTCGAAGCGGTTCTGCCGCTCCTGGAATTTGGAAGCGCGCAGGTCCCGGCGCGCCTTGAGCAGCGACGCCACGGAGGGGCGCCGCGGTGAGTCGCGCCAGCGGTGGAGGATTTTACGTAATTTCTCGGCCTCGAGGCTCGCCGCTCGCGCCTCGCGGTGCACGCGGCGCGTCGCCGCGTCCATCTCCACGAGCTCCGACGCCGGTTCAGTTCTCGTGGCGTAGCGCTCGTTGATGGGCGTCTCGCGGGTCTCAATGACCGGAGGCGCGCGCCGGCGCCAGAACGCGGACGCCGCGAGCGCCACGACGCAGAGGGGCAGCGACAGCGCGAGGGCGAGGGCGAGCAGCAGGCCCGCGAAGGACACTTGAGGCGTGGATGGGGCGGCCGGCTCGGTCAGGACGGCTTCGGCCGGTGCCGGTGCGGTCTCCGCGGTCGCAGAAGCAGTTGGATCATAGAGGATTCGCGCGGTCTCGGTGAAATCAGCCGGGACAGGCCTGGCCGGCGCCGGCGCGGTCTCGGCGGCCGGGACGGTGGCCTCGGTCGCCGTCTCCTCCGCGTCGGACCAGCTGCCGTGGGCGCCGTCGAAGGCCGGGACGTCGGACCACTCGAAGGCGCCGTCGAAGGCCGCGGGCGCCGCGCTCGGCGACTTGGAAACGTCGACGACGGCGGACCGCTGGCGGCGCAGCGCCTCGGCGCGCCGCGTTTGCCGCGCCGCGAAGGACGGCTCGCGCGGACGGATTGCGGGCCGCTTCGAGCCGGGCACCGGCGGCGCGAAGTCAAAGAACTGCGCGACCTTCGCCTCGCGCTCGCGCATCGCCTTGAGCGCGGCCTTTCTTTGTACTTCCTGTACCGGATCCGGCGGCTCCGTTGTCGTTTCCTTGGTCAGCGCCGCGGTGCGGGCCAGGGACGCGCGGACGGCGTCGAGCGGGTCCTTGGATGGCGCCTCCGCGGTCTCCGCCGGCGCGGCCGCCGCGGGCGGCACGGGCGGCACGGCCGGCGAAGGCGCAGTCGCCGCAGCGGGCTCGTCGGCCGGCGCGGGACAGAAGCCCGCGCTCTCGTAGAAGTTCGCTCGCGGAGGAGCCGGCGCCGCGAGGTTGGACGGCTGCGGCGCCGCCCCCATTTTCAACGCAGTCAGCCGGTGCCGGAGGTCGCCGACGGCCGCGGCCGCGGTGTGCGGCTCCGCATCTACGGGCAGCACGCCGGGCGCGCGGAAGGGCAGCGGCGCCGCCGTCGGCACCTCGAGCGGCGCCCGCCGCGCCGCCGCGAGGGAGAGCAGCCACGTGAGCGCCGCGTACATGGTGGTGCGACTGTACGCGACTGTACGCACTTCGCGCCGATGGCCGATTCCTAACCGGCAAAAATTCACCGGCCGAGCGGGAGCCGCCCGCCCGCTCCGAGGCGTCCTGGGACCGCTGCCCCATGGCCTCTCCCGGCGCAGACCTCACCCACAAACCGGTTCGGGTTTGGACCGACCAGTGCCATCGCACTTTTGCAAAAAGCGCTGGGTCCGAGCGCAGGGGCAGCCCCATTCGTGCTCATAAATGAACTGTGAACAATAAACAGCCGGGCGGCACCCGAAACACGATTGATAGCGGCCCTCGGCTGCAAATAATCGACTGCTGGCCAGGGGCGCTGCACGCCGGCGGCCGCGATGGCCGACGACGAGGACGAGCAGCTCGCGAAGAACATCCCGCCGCCGCTGCCTTTGTGGGGACGCGGCGTCCGTTCCGTCGGTCGTTCGAGCCGGCGTCACTCCTCGCGCGCAGGTACAACTTCCCGCGGTCCCACGAGCAGCAGAACGCCGCCCCACCGCTGACGGGCTTTGCGCATTCCTTACCGATCATCAAGCATCGAGTGGCCAGAAGCTCACTAAGAAGAGGCACGCCTCTACGCGAACCGTTGCAAGATCCGAGAAGAGGCTTGCACCTGGCGCGGTGGTTCCACGAGCGCGACAGAAATGAATTCGAGGCCTCCCAAGCCAAAAAAGAGAGAGAAACGAAGAAACGGCGCGACGCGGCGCTGGCCGCGGCCCTGGCGGCCAAGGAACGTGTTCAGGAGACGTCCGAGGACTCAGACTTGGCTGTGAAGGGTGAAACCGCACTGAGTTCTGTGGCGGCTTTTCTGAAGGACAAAAAAGAGCGTGAGAAGGCCGGGAGTAGGCCGGATTCCGTGGAAGAAGTCCAAGAACCGCCCACTCGTCGATTAGTCTACGACTCCGCCGATTCAGAAGGCAAGAATTTGGATAGGAGACTCGACGACTTGGAGTTCGACAGCTGGTTCGAGAGTGGTAACTTACGAGCTGCGTGGAGAGTAGAAAATCGCAGGCAGGCCGACGGCGCTCCAAAAAATCATGGACGAGCGCCCCTGAACACGCCTAGCTGGGCCCAACAAGAATATGATTTGTTGTGCAACAAGGACACGCACACGAACGGCCACGTCCAGTGGTTCTACTTCTCCGTTCGTCGAGCGAATTCATCTCCTCGCATACCGGAAAAGTTGAGAGTGCGCCTCAACATCGTGAACATGATGAAAAAGTCGAGCTTGTACGACGTGGGCATGCTGCCGGTGGGGTTCTGCGAGAAGAGTGATTCGTCAGGGAGGGGCTGGACGCGCGTCGGGAGTGACGTCGCGTATTTCAAGAATTGTAGAACGTACCCGCGACGGAAAACATCTACTACCACTGACAATAGAACTTCGTTAGATGCAGCCCCGTACCGCAAGCACGACCGGCACCACTACACGTTAACTTTTCTCGTGGCCTTGCCCCATCCGCTCGATGGTGGTGATGACACGGGTTCGGAGACGGACTCCGACGTGGTTTTATTGTCTAGATCTCCGAAAACACGCTCGCCGCAACTAAGAAAGCGAAGGAGGAAGAAGGACGACCGCTTATTTCTAGCGCACTGCTTTCCCTATACGTATTCGGATCTGAGGAATGAGTTAGTCGCCCTGGACGACTGCCCCGGGCCCGCGGTGGTAAGACGGCGGCGGCTCTGTTCTACTCTAGCTGGAAATGATTGTGATTTACTTACAATAACGAACTTTTTGACGCGGGACCCGGCGGCGGTGCGGAAGCGGGCGGGCGTCGTGTTGACGGCGCGCGTGCACCCGGGCGAGTCTAATGCATCATTTATGATGCGCGGCTGCATCGAGTTCCTCTGCTCGCAAGATCCGCGCGCGATCAAGCTGCGGGACCACTTCGTCTTCAAGGTCGTGCCGATGTTAAATCCTGATGGTGTGATCAACGGCAACTACCGCAGCTCATTGGCCGGAGAAGACCTGAATCGGAGGTACGCGTCCCCATCTCCCACACTGCAGCCCACAGTCTACGCCATCAAGCAATTGTTGAAAACGACGCACGAGACGCGAGGCGTCCTGTTTTATTGCGACATGCACGGCCACTCGCGAAAGAAGAACGTCTTTTTCTACGGCTGTTCCGAGCCCAAGATGGCACCACCACCGCCCCGAGAGTTGACGGAGGCGTTGCAGCGGGCCGCGTCGGGCGAAGGCGAACCGCCACCCTTGGCCGAGGCGGGGCATTGCGACGGGACTTTTTCCGATGACCACAAGGTACTGGCTCGAGTGCTCCCTCGCATCGCCAACAATTTAAATGGAATGTGCGACGGCGGGCCCGTCTATGACTGTGCGTCGTCGTCGGATGACTCCGATGATGGCCTGACGGCGAGTGAAAGAAGATCAGAGCGACGCGCGGCTCGCAAGAGAGCTCGAAGCGCCTGGGCCGCGGGCGCCGCGCCCTGTTCTGGGGCTTCTGGCGGTGCGTTGTATTCATTTAGGGACAATTCGTTTAGTGTCCAAGCGGCGAAGAAGGCTACTGGTCGGGTCGTCGCGTGGCGGGAACTTGGCATTGCCAATTCCTTTACACTGGAAGCCTCCTTCTGTTCTCCTGGGTATAATGAAGAGCAGCAACTCTTAGCGGCTGCCGATCGTAGATTGAATGATGGTCGCAGTGTGGACTTGACGGACATACCTCTGTCGCTCGACACGGAGCCTCTGGATAGCTATCAAGGTAGAAGTGACCCTTCTTCTCCCGTGCCCGATGTTACTGAGAGGTTGGCCGAAGCCTTCAGGAAGAGCGGTATAAACCTACAAGACGCTAGAAAACAAGCCATGGCAGCTGTCGAGGATAGAGCAAGGGCGCCCAGTGTTCCGAGAGACGAGGTCGAGCTGAGAAATAAATGTGTGGAATCGTGGATGCGGGACGGCCACTACACGGTCGAAGACCTGCAGTTAGTTGGGAGTCAATTGATGGTCGCGTTGTATCATTACTGTAACTTGGACGGGAGTGGCATGTACGACGCCGAGGAGGGCGCCGCGCGGTCCGGCGCCGCGGCCGGGTTCTTGGTGCAGCCGCGGCTCTTCGAGTCCTTCGGCGCGCCTCTGCTAGATTATGGCGTCTTGGAGACGGAGGCGGCCCGGAGTGCCGTGAAGGCGCAAGCTCGGCGGGACAAGCGCGCGGACAAGCACATAGGTCTATCCCGAAGTCTCCGGTCGGCCGCCGTGCGGTCGCGGGCGGAGCTGGAGCTGCGGGCCGTGTGACGCCGCGTGGAAATCAAATTTCGGGCGTCTCACGCCATCGACGCGATATTGTCCACGTAACTGCGTCTGCTCGATGGCGTGGAGGCTCCACGCCATCGACGCGACGATGTTTCCATTACTGCGTCTGCTGAATGGCGTGGAGGTCGACGAAGGTCTCCGCAACTCACGGGTGCTTGCCACGCAGGTGTTGCGGGTGCAGAAGCGCGGCATCTCATCATTAGGAACGCCCAAGGTCGTCCCGACGCTCTCAGACGACGAGGACGCGCCTCCACCACTGCCCGTCGACGAGGACGACGAGGACGGTTTAAATGAATTCTTACCGAGCGACGTCGACCCGGGCGCCCAGTCCGACGCGTCGAACGCCTCCGAGAAGCCGGTCGAGCCGAAGCCCAAGCCAGTGGTCAAGAGGGCCGCGAAGAAGCCCAAGGGTAAAAAAATGACCCGGGCCAAGTGGCAGGCCGCGAAGCAGAAAGCCCTGGAAAGTAAGGAGAAGAAGGAGCAGAAGGCCGCCGAGAAAGTTGTGGCGAAATTACAGAAGTCGAAGCTGAGCGGCCTCGCGTCCGTGTTAAGGCCGCCTTCATCAGACTCGGATGAGGAGGACGGGAGACACACGGCGCGGGTGGGCGGCGACTCTGGGAGTGATAGTGATCCGTCGGCCGACGACGACCCCGAGTCGACGAACGCTTTACAGTTGGAGGTGACTCGTAGACGCGCGGCTCTCGCGGCGGCCACCGTGAAGGGCGAGGAGGACAAGAAGGGTTTGAAAGCCCTCAAACGAGCAGCGCGGGCCGCGCGGCTCGCGGCCAAGGCGACTGAAAAAAGGGATAAAAGACGGCAGCTGAAGAAACGGGCGTTGGAGAAGGCCGAGGCCGAGGCGGCCGCCCAGAAGGCCGAGAAGGCTGAAAGATTACGCAAGAAGAAGCTCGCCGACCAGAAGAAAGCAATAGAGGAGCCGGCGCGGCGGAAGCGGCGGTCGTTGGAGAAAGCTAGGGCGAAGCTGGCCCTCGCGCTGTCCGGCGACCGCGCGATGATGAATCCATTAAGGCCGTCCGTCGGCAAGCTGGCGAAGCGGGCCGCGGAGAAAGCTAGACGGAACGAGCGCGGGTTGCCTCCTTTACATGATCAGGTCTGGGCCCTCGAGCCCGATTCCCGAGAGAGAGCGAGACGCGAGGCCCAGGATTTATTGCCGCGGCCGCGGGCGCCGCTGCGGCCCCGCATCGCAGCGCGGTCGCCGGCGACACGTATTGTGGACGGCGACTTTGACGATGAACTCGTTTCAGACGAGGACGTCGTGCAGACCGTGGACCGGACGCTCGCGACCTACTTGAATGCGAAGCAGGACGTCTTCTCGCTCCAGGCGCGGGCGCCCGAGCCGCCGCCGACGGCCGACGTGCTGACGGCCGAGCGCGCGCCGGCGCGCGGGTTAAGGGTGCCGCCGGTGACTGATGTGGGGCTTCCGCGGATAGTCTAATTAGTTTGTTAGAATTGATGAATTTCACTTTACCTCCTACTCGCCGGCGAGGGAGGCGGGCTCACGCGACCCGTCTGCACCGTGCAGACGCGCGGACACCCGTACTCCGGCGACGCGGCGGCGGTCTGCAGCGTCAGGATTTTCGTGGGCGCCGCGGGCACGCACTCGCAGTTGTCGCTCCACGTCGCCGGCGTCGGCGCGTCCGTGAGGACCTCCTCTATTGATGAATGGTCCTCGAACTCCGCCAGCGTCGCGTTCACGTTTATGATCGCGCCCGCGAGCGCCGTGTTGTTGCCTCTCGTTTCAAAGGCCGTCGCGAGGGTCCCGTTGTTCAATGAATAGTGCAATTGTTTTCGTACTGTCCGCCGACACCACGTCTCCGCACGCGTGACGTTCACGTTGTCGACGGGCGCGAGCCAGCGACACCGCACGTCGAACTCCACGAGGCCGCCCTGGCAGGGCGGCACCAAGGACAACCGTCGTCGGTCCTCTTTATCCTTTTCTCGTGTGGGCGCGTAGGACGGCGTCGCCGTCGGCGCGGGCGTCGTCGCGACGTGGTACGCGAAGACGTTCTCGACGTCGTCCTCGGAGTCCGCCACTCGCACTTCGTCGACGATGGCCAGGCGGAACGCTCGTAAGGCATCGGGGTCCATGTTGAACGCCTCGTGGCATAAATTGGTGAAGGACACGCCCGTCGAGACGCTCACTTCCACCGACAGCGACGTGGGGTATTTTGTGATGGTGGGCGCGGGTGTGGGGGTCGGCGTGGGCGCGGGCGAGGGTACTGCGGTTGGCGTCGAGGTCGGCACAGCGCTCGGGACGCCACTTGGTAGTGGACTGGGAGCAGGGCTCGGCATTGCCGTCGTCGGCCAGCCCGACGGTGAATGCGTCGGCGTCGACGATGGTGTCGACGTCGGTGCGGACGTCGGCGGCGTCGTCGGAAGGGCCGTGGGCTCCGTCGTTGGAAGCGAGGAGGGCGACGACGTCGGCGCCGCCGTAGGGAGCGAAGACGGCTCAGTGGTCGGCGTCGACGTCGGGGCCGCGGTAGGTAATGCAGAGGGCTCGGGCGTCGGCGGCATGCTCGGAGGCTTGCTCGGCGGCGACGTGGGTGTCGAGGTCGGGACACCCGTCGGGGGTACGGTGGGCACGGCTGTCGGCGGTACCGAGGGATGACCACTGGGCTCCGATGTGGGCGACGCCGTCGGGACGGAACTCGGTGGCGTCGTGGGCACAGCTGTTGGCAAACCCGTCGGGAGCGAAGACGGCAACGGAGACGGCCCCGGCGACGGCTCCGGCGTCGGCGGCACAGTGGGCACAGGCGTCGGCGGGAACGAGATCGTAGGCAGCGGCGACGGCACTTCGGTCGGAGCGGCCGTGGGCGTGCCCGTCGGGACGGATGTGGGCTCGGCCGACGGCGGCGACGTCGGCACTGGTGTGGGCACAGCGCTCGGCACGACCGTTGGAACCGACGAGGGGAGCGACGAGGGGAGCGACGTCGGCAATTCGCTCGGTGCGCCCGTCGGGTACGGCGAGACGGTGGGGGCCGCCGACGGCTCTGTCGTCGGCGTTGATGATGGCACGGCAGTCGGGACCGTTGTGGGTATGGAAGAAGGGACCGTCGTGGGGAGGCCCGACGGTGGCCAGGTCTCGTATGTCGGCGCTTCTGAGGGGACCCATGTCGCAGTCGTCGGCACATTCGTTGGTGGCCAGGTCTCGAATGTGGGTGCTTCTGACGGGTGCCCCGTGGGCGTCGCGGTCGGTACCGAAGTTGGCGTAGAGCTGGGGACCGCGGTCGGTAGAGAGGACGGCACCGACGAGGGCAGCGAGCTCGGGACCGCGGACGGCACGGACGAGGGACCCAACGTCGGGAGCTCCGTCGGCGCCGGCGTCTGCGCGGCGACGGCGCCCAGCACGAGGGCTATGAGGAGCGGCCTCGCGCCCGAGGCCGCCCCCATCCTATGTCGCATTTTGTACTCCTGTCTGCGGCAGCCGCTAGCCCAACGCCGGGAGCGTGGACGCGCGCCCGCGCGGTTGGGCAGCGACCGCGCCGACCGCTATGGTACGGCAGACGCCCACGCGCAAATATCAAGCGTCTCCGGCCCCTGAACGGGTACCACGGGCGAAAAATGGCCAAGCTGCTGTGCCAGACATTTTTGAGTTAAGTGGGGCTGGCTGTATGTCGGGCAGCCACACGCGCCCTCTAGGATCCCTCCCGATCACTCGTCGACGCTCGGAAGAAGCGTCGGGCTTACTTCTGCAAAAGGCAACAAAACCCGCCTGAAGCAAGCAAAACGACGGCTCGAGACTCGGACGACGAGTGTCGTGACATACGCACCGTTCATCGCGTTTCACCGCTAGAGAGACGTGTTTTCACGCCGCGCCTGCGTGGACGGCGAACCGCGGTGCTCAGGCGAAACTCCAGACCCTTAGCTGCAGCCTCTACTGCAGCGCCTGCGCCTCGCTTGCAAAGCGCCGCCCGCCGGCCCCAGCCGGCGCAAACATCACAGCGCGCGCTTGAAAAAGCGCACAAGAGCCAGCGCGCCGCTTGAGAAAGCGCCGCGCAGCAACGGACGATGGGCTCGCGCACCAATTTCGCACTGCTTCTACTCACTGCCGCTGCTGCCACAGATAGGCACGAGAGCGGCACGCCCATCTACGACCTGGCGAACCACGCCTGGGGCTACCACGAGGACAGCAAGAAGGACGCTACTTTTTTACTGGCGTTTATCTTGCTGATCGTGGTGTCTTTAGCTTTATCTTGGGTGCTGGCCCATCGGTGGAAGTGCAAGGTGCTACCGGAGGCTTGTGTTGTTTTAACAGTGGGCATGGTGGCTGGTTTTTTGTGCAAGGAACTCTTCGTCAAGAGGGGTAAAAGAGGCTTCTTTAGCGGTGCGCTATTAGGTTTTGACAACGCGTTGTTCTTCCTAGGACTACTCCCACCAGTCATCTTCTACAGTGGCTACGAGCTCCATCCGCAGTGGTTATTTGGCTTGTTCTACCAAATAGTAGGGTTCGCCGTAGTAGGAACCTTCGTATCTGCCGTGATAGTAGGTATTGTGCTCAAAATAGCCTCGGTCTGCCATTTAGCTCCGCTGGACATCACCTTCGCGGAGACGTTAACGTTCGGTGCACTAGTGTCAGCAACGGACCCCGTGTCGGTCATCGCCGTCTTCACCGAACTTAGAGTGGATCCAAAAATGTTCTACCTCGTCTTCGGCGAATCTGTCCTCAATGACGCTGTTGGGATTGTATTGTTCAAAACATTCAGCAAGTTCGTCGGGTATTCGTTTACGGCGAAGAACTTAGCTTTAGCGGTGGCTGATTTTATCGTCATTTTCTCTGGTTCAGCCATAGTTGGTGGTGTTTGTGCCGCGTTCACGGCGTTGACGCTGAGGATGCTGCGGGCGGATTCCGACGCCGACGAGGGCGCTGCTGCCACGTCTCGAACTCTACAACTCGTGACGCTCTGCGCGGCCATCTGGGCCCCTACCTTCTTGGCCGAACTGGTCGAGCTTTCAGGTATTGTGGCGACCTTGTTCGCGGCTATAGGTGTCAGGCACTGGGCGACGCCGAACTTACAATCCTCGTCGACGGTCGATGCGAAACCGGTAGCTAATGCCGTTTTATCTACATTGGCTCATTTGGCGGACACGATCATCTTTTTGTACCTCGGATTGAGCGTGCCGGCCTGTGTGGAAATCATGACCTCCACGCCATCGACGCGACGCCTGCTCGACGGCGTGGCGGTGTCGATTCCTCACCACTCGACTGAGCCAGGACGGCCGCGTGCACGCGACACACTGGTTGATTTCCACACAGGTACCAGCAAAGACGCGCGACTGGACCAACGACTACTCGCACTCCCTGACCTTCTGGGCCATCCTCGCCTGCCTCGTGGGGCGGGCGGCGCACGTCTACCCGCTATCTAGACAAATAAACAAGCGCCTGCGCAAGGAGCAAGCCCGGCGGCGGTCGAACTCCTTCTCCCAGTCGCTGGCCACCGAGGACGCGCTGGGCGATCCGCTGGGCGAAGAAAAACGGGAAGACCGCGCGCGGCTGTCGCCGCGCGCCGAAGCTCGTGAGGAGCAGCAGCCGGCGACGGCGGGCGAGATCCCGCCGGCGATGCAGCACATGCTCTGGTTTTCTGGATTGCGGGGCGCCGTCGCCTTCTCCTGCGCGCACACGTTTCCCAACGCGCACGACCATCGCACGCTCTTCGCGACGACCACGATCGTGCTGATCATCGTGTCCATGTACGTGCTCGGTGCTCTGACCGTGCCCGTGCTGACCGCTTTAGGTATTCCGCGCGACTGCGAACTGAAGGAGGACGGCTCGCCGATGCCGCCGCCGGCCGACTCGCCCGTCTTGCGGCTGCGGCGGTCGGCGTCTATGTCGACGGGCGTGCCGAACGCGCCGTTACCTTTGCGCATGCTCCAGGGCTTGGACCGGCACCTCTACCCGCTTTTGGTGCGGCGGTCGCCGTCGCCAGTAGTGACTGAGGAGCCGCGGCAGACGGAGCTCGAGATGGTCGAGGACCCCGACGAGCCGCCAGTGGTCGAGAAGACCATGTTATGACACCTGTTAATTACACATACTATTTATTTTCGTGAGCGTAGCGGCCCGAGGTCGAAGTTTCTTCTGATCGCGTTCGCCGCGTCCTTGAGACGCGTGTCTTTTGTAAGGACTTTCGACAGCTGCCCCGTCGAGCCGCCCAGATAAGTAGCGGCGTCGCCGATCGAACCGTTACAAGCCTCGAGGACGTCGAGCAGCGCCTGCTCGGCTCTCGGCCGCAGCGCGCTCTTTGCGCCTATTCTTTGAGCGGACGTCCACGGCAGCAGGCCCGCGCACGCATCATCATTATCGAAGGGCTCATCCAGATCGACGGGCCTCCTTACATTATGTGCGATGTTCGTCCGCAGCCGCCGCAGCGCCCGGCGCTTGTTGACGTGCTGCGACCGGTCTTCCATGGCGTTCGCCACGACGCCGCTCGTCGTGTGCGTCAGCCGCACGGCGGACTCCACTTTATTGCGTTTCTGGCCGCCGGGCCCGGAGTCTCGCCTGTAATCAATTCGGCACTGGCGCAGCAGCGCGTCGTCGTCCAGCGCGAGGTAGTCTTCCATGTCGATCGTCTCCTCCGCCTCCACTTCCCCGAAGAGCCGCTTCGCCGCCGTCGACGCCGGGTCCTCGAGCTTTTTCAGCCGCGCCGCGACGCCACCGGCCTTGCGGCCCAGGAGCTCCGCGACGTCAGCGTCGTCGCGATGCTGCCAGAGCTTCCAGTCGTCCTCCTTCGTCCAGGCCGCGTGCACGTTCTCGCCGTCACTCGTCAGCGCTCGCAGGAGCACCCTGCGCGGCGGCGCGGCGCAGCGCAGGGCGAGGAAAGATGCGAGGGCTCGCATGGCAGCGCTGCACTGAGCCAGCCCTGTAACCCAGCTAGCGTAGTAAGATACTAGCGCCGCCAGAATCTGATGCTAGGCTAGGCAACAAGCTCGCTTAAGGCTGCCCACGATCGAGCCCCGGGCCTCCTGAGCTCGCGGGTTTCTACGTCGACAGCCATTTTAAGGCTGCCCACGCACTAGACACAACTATGTTTACGAAGCACCTCCTTGCGATCCTCGCCCTCGCGGTCGGCGCCTCCGCCGCATGCAAGGATTGCAACATCGCCAAAAATGGCATGTGGGATGTACAGTGCGGCGCTTTTTACGAGGAGTCCAGCAAAATTGCCGACTGGACGCCGACTTTGTTCCGTCGCCGCCTCGAGGCGGGAGACAAGGCGGACCTCAACAAGTTCCAAGCCATACAGCGCCAGGGTCGCATCGACGCGGGCGACAAGACAGAAGCGGCTGACCAGACGAGTCGCCGCCTCTCGGTCTGCGACGACTCGTGCATATATGCCAACAACGGGGCATGTGGCGACGGGGAGGCTGGAAGTGTGAACTGGTACTGCGCGTGTGGCACGGACTGCTCCGACTGCGGCGAGCGGGCTTCGTGCGACTACACCGTGACCGACACCTATTCAGGCTGCTCGAACTCGTGCATTCATTTCGTCGACGGGGAGTGCGACGACGGACAGACTGGGGCTACGACGTCCTTGTGCGCCTGTGGCACGGACTGCACGGATTGCGGCGAGCGGTCTTCGTGCGACAACCCGATCGACGACGACGACTATATCACCGGAAGCACCTTCTCGACCGACTCGGACTTCGAGTGCATGAAGGACGTGTGCTGCGCCGAGGACGAGGACGACTGCTGCGAGCTGAACGTCGGCCTCGTCGCCGGCCTCGCGTGCGGCGGCCTCGTCTTCATCTTGTGCTGCGTCGCGCTGTGCTGCTTCACGTGTACGGGCTGCCCCGCGTACAAGGCCCGGCACAAAACAACGCAGAGCGGAATACCAAAGGGCGAGGCGCCGCCGCCGGCCCCAATCACCCTGGGCGGCGTGGAGGTCGATGTCTCTCAGGAGGGAGTGTGCTCGCCGCGCCGTGTGAACATGGTTTACGCGCCGCTCGCGACGTGGTACAACACGACCGGGAAGGGCGCCGCGCTGCGCGCGAAGCACGGGCCGCTCCCCGCGAATCCAGACGCGTTCAACAAGTGGGCGTCCATGAAGGAGGTCACCATGGCGTTCCTTGACGACGCGGGCGTGCCCCCCGCCTTCTAGCGCATCCTCGCCACCGCCGCCGCGGCGCTCTAGGCCACGTCGCCCAATTCCTCTGCAGATTCCCCCCATCATCACGATCGCTCTCCGAGTCGCTCGGCGCGGACCTACTCCGCCCTTGACCGCTGGCTCCCCTCCTCCTTGAACCGCTCGGGCTCCGCCCCCGACCGCCCTAAGACCTCGTACTACGCCCTCGACGCCGTCGAGCCTCATAGTAGTCGCTAGTAGGCAATCTCTAGAGCGGCCTGTAAGACACTAGCAAGAATTTGCTGCAAGATTTGGGGACCGGCAGTGGCAGGAGTAGAAACCACAAAACCAATCCCTACTCACCCGCTCCGGCGGCCGCCGCCTCCTTGGCCGGGCTCTCGCGCCGCGGCGACGCGGAGCCCTCCTCGAGCCGTTGTGAAGGCGCCGCCGGCGGCGCCTCGCCCGTCGGCACGCGGGCGTACGACCGCCGCCGGTACGCGCGGAGCCGCTGAGCGCCGCGCCGCGCGAGCGCGGCGAGCGGCTCGAGCGCCGCGCTTATCACGCCGCGGACGCGCGTCAACGGCGGCGAGTACCACGCGAGCTGCACGCACAGGCACGCGTCGAGGCCCGCCTGTAGCACACTGAACCGCGGCCGCGCGCCGAGCCGCGCACCGACCACGCCGCCCGCGAGCCGCAGCAATATGGTGAAAGCGGAGACCCCCGCCGCGTCGCGCCGTCGTATTATACGCACGATTTGTGGAACTGGCGCGGCGGCGTCCGCCGCCGCCGCGGCCGTCACTAATAAAGTTCGCCACCACCGGAACCGCAGCAAACACGACGCCGCAATTAAGTAAAGCGCGAAGACGACGACGACCTCGACGTAGGGCCCGAGCTCGTCCCAGGCCCAGAACGCCTTCCATAGTTTCCGGAACCGCTCCGTCGCGAGCTCCCGGTCGCGGTCGCGGCACGCCGCGCGTATGACCGCACGGACCTCCCGTCCCAATTGCCGCGTCGTCGCGCCGTAGCGCTTCTTCTGCGCGAGCCGGCCGGCCTTCTTGCGCTTCGCCTGCACGACGGCGTCCAAGAGCAGCAGCTGCACCAAAATACCGAGCGCGCCGCCGGCCGGCGCGGACGCGTCCCTGGGCTGGGCGCCGTTCGCCCAGGCAGCTATGCTCAGCGTCCGCGCGAGTAGAGCTGCCAGACACGTCGCCGGCGCGAAGCCTTCCTTGCTCGTTTTTTGGAGCAGGTAGTACTGGGGCAGATACGTGGCGAAGGGGTAGGTGGCTCGTAGGACTCGTTCGACGACGCGGCGGGCCGCCTCCATTTTTGGCTTTCTCCTATAGCTAGTTTGTAGCACCTATGGCCCTTGGCTGCCGTGGCTTCTTTCGAGACTTCTTGTGACGCCGCGTGAACGAGCTCCGAGGCGAAACAGTGCGGAGGCAGTCAGCTCGAAATCCTGGAGCGTCCCACAGCACAGGAAAAGTGCGTGACTCTTGAGCACAGAGCTTGGCCTCTCGGGGCTGGCTATGCAGGTAGCAGGAGCCTGCTCAAATAGTTCAGAGCGCGGCAAGCCGCAAAAGTAGGGCTAGCGGCGGAAAGGCACTAGCAAGAGCAAGGCCAAATCAAAACCGGGGGTAAAATCAGGCTAGGCTAGGGCCTTGGGCATTCTAAAACTGACGTCCAGCAACCATGGATCACGGCCCCTATCCATGGGCGATTCAAGATGCATCTGCAGCACCTCCGCGCGCGCCGCCGCCGCCCGTGCCTGCAGCAGGCATGCAGCCGCGCGCGGCGCCGCCCGTGCCTGCACCGTCGAAGCCGGCGGCGGCGCCGCCGCCTCCGGCGCCGGCGCTTGTGGTCGATCCCGCGCCGCCGCCGCCGCCGCGCCGGAAGAAAGCCGCCGCCGCGAAGCCGAAGAAGCCGGCGGCGAGGAAGCTGGCGAAGAAGCCGGCGAAGAAGCTGGACCGCCGGACGAAAGAGGGCCGGCGCGCGGCCGCGGCCGCGGCCGCGGCCGAGGAGGGCGCCCCCCCGCCCGGCACGTCGGCGCGCGCCGCGCTCGAGACGGGAGCCGCCGACGGCGTCGCCGCCGACGGCGGCGACGACCAGCTCAAGCTGCCGCCGCTGTCGCGCGACATCCGGCTCGTCGTCGCGCACGACTGGGAGCAGATCGTCGGGAAGCCGATCCACTGGGCGCCGCTGCCCCGGAAGCCGTGCGTCGCCGACCTGCTCCAGACCTACGCCGCGACGAAGCGCCAGGGCGGCGCCCACGGCCAGGCGTGGCGCGACTTCGCCGGCGCCCTGATCAGCTACTTCGACGCCGCGCTGCCGCGCCTGCTCCTCTACCGCCAGGAGCGCCAGCAGTACGACCTCCGCGCGCGCGGCCGCGGCGCGCCGAGCCGCCTCTACGGCGCCGAGCTGTGTGGAAATCAAAATTTTACGGCGCGATCGTGCTGAATCATCGCGTCGTCCTCCACGCCATCGACGCGACGCCTGCTCGATGGCGTGGCGATGCCGGTTCCTCACCGCTCGACGGAGCCAGGACGGTCGCGTCATCGCCGAGAAATGACTTAGTGAAGAATTGTCGGGTGCACCCGACTCACTGGTTTTACTTTCCACACAGGCGCCGAGCACCTCGTCCGCCTCATCATCAAGCTGCCGAAGCTCCTCGCGCAGACCAATCTCACCAAGGGCGAGATCCCCCGGCTGAAGCGGAAGATCGAGGACCTGCTCAAGTACCTGCGCCAGAACCGGGCCAGGCTCTTCCTCCAGGCCTACCAGCTCCGCGAGAAGATCCTTTCGCTCCCGCCGCCGGCGCCGCTCCCCCCGCCGGCGTCGCTCCCCCCGTCTTGTCCGGCCGCGCCGGCCGACGCCTCGCCGGCGCCCGAGGCCGCCGCGGCGGAGGCCGCCCGCGTTTAAGACTATGAATAATGGCGTCTTAGTGCGAAAACCAGCGGTCGAGGCGCCCGAGCGATTCAAAGAGGAGAGGAGCCGGCGGCCGCGGGCGGAGTAGGTCCGGCCCGGGCGACTCGCGATGACGTTGTTGATGTTGATTGGGGGAACATTTGTAGTGAATTCTAGTGCGCGAGCGCCGCGGCGACAGCGCCGATGAAGACCACGAGGAGCGGGCCGCGCGCCGCCGCGTCGGACCCGAACCATTCCTCGTCGCGCCTCATACGATCATCGTCGTCGTCGTCGTCGTTAGATTCGCATTCTTTTCGACCAAGAATTGAAAAACATGAGGGCCGCGGCGTCGGCGCCGGCGGGCACTGGCAATCCTTCGGGTAGAAAGTATTATCTCCGTCCGGACAGTCCTCAAAACTGTCCTCGAAGATCATCAGGCAATTGTCCCAATATAAGTATGTCCCAATGTCGCTGGCATGGTCCGCGTGGGTCTCTATGCCGATGCAGTACACGTCCGCGATGCAGGCGGCGCTGCAAACCTCGAAGGAGAAATCGCTAGGAGCTATCGCCCCCGGCACGCGACGGTAGTTGCCGCTGTTACAGTTGGAGCCGCGAGACATATAATTGGTCTCAGACATCGTGCACGTCCTCACTTCGTCGGTGCAGGCGAGCCACGGTATTGGGCTGCAGGGGCCCGGCAAGGCCAAGCCCGATTGCACCGCTAAGGAAGAGCTTTCGATATCGCTAAGGCAAGTACACTCAGATGAGCAGCAGCATTGACACATGCCTTCATAGACGTCGTCGTCTTCGTCTACTGCTGTGATATCTACCGCCACCAGGTTTGGGTACTTTGCTTCGCAGACGGCCCAGCAAGCCGCCGCGATCTCTGCGTTCTCGCCGCTCGGACACGCAATACCATCATCCATTTGGCAGTCATCTGGATGGTTGGGGCCGTCACACCAACCAGCGTCAGGATGATAATCCAGGGGGGTACCGGCAGCGGCGAACGCCAGCAGAAGGAGCTTGTTCATCTTAGGCAGCCCTGTGGTGCACGCTATGTCGGTGGGGCTGCACGCTGAGCCCTTGGCACTGCAATCACTTCCGCAATCTCACTTCGCAATATCGGTGGTGCTGCACCATGAGCCCTTGGCACTGCAATCACTTCTGCAATCTCACTCTGTAAAAAGCACTAGTAGCCGCGGGCCGGGAAGCGCGCGCCTCCCATCGCCTGCAAGGGCGTCTGTAGGGAGTCGTGCGAAGGCTGCTAGACCCAATCCCCTCCACGCCGTCGCCGCCAAGACACAATCACGATCTTCTGGATCTGTGCAGCACCGGAACAGCAAATATATGATCCAAACTATAAAATTAGAGCCGCGGCGGCCCCGTCGCGGAGGGGTCGGCGAGCCGCTTCGCCCCCGTCGCGTTCCGCCGCCGCTCCTCGGACGCTTGCGCGGACGCCTCGGCCGCGCGCACCTTCGCGGACCGCTCCTGGACGACGGCTGGCGTTTCTGCGACAAAGAGCTGCTGCCGCGGCGTCGGGCGCGCGCTCGACTCTTGTGACGCCGGCGGCTCGTCGGCGACCTCAGAGACGGAGGGCCGCGGCGACGGCGACGGCGGCGCGGCCTCGGGCACTGATTCAACAGACGGCCGCCGCGACGAGGCGACGGACGGCGGCCGTGATAATGGAGGCGCTTCATCAGAAGAGAAGCGCACGGCGGAGGTGGCGCGCGAGACGCGCGCGGCCGACGGCGGCACCCGCGGCGGCGGCGCGGCCTTCTTGCGCTGCGAGAAGACGTCGGACAGGCCCGAGGCCGCGGCGGCGACGCCCGACGCGTCTCCCCCCAACTCCGCGACTAGCGTAGCTAAAGCGTTCACGACCCGCCGGTCGCGCTTCTCCCGGAAGGTCCTCCTTCGATAGCCCTGGCCCCGCCACCAGGCCTGGAGTTGGATCAGATACCGCTCGCGCAGTTTGTCTGAAGACGTATCCTTCTTTTCGGCCCAAGGTGACGGCCCCGCTTTTTTACCGAGTAATTTCTGGCCGAGCAAGTAAAGTTTGTACTGCTCCGCGAGGCGGTCGACGTGTTTCCTTCTTTCTTTCACATGTTCCCGAGCTTGTAATAACCTTCCAGCAGGACCTAATCGTACTCGCTCCAGCAGCGCCTCGGAGTGCTCCCTCAATGTAGCCTTCGACGCGTTCGCAGCTAGTACCACTCTACACCTCGCGGCGACGACCGCCGCCTCCGTCCCCTCATCAGATAAATCCAACGCTCGAGCCTGCTTCTCGGCGTGCTCCAGGAGCTTCTCGGTCCGCTTGTCGATGTCGTCGTCAAGACCCTTCCGCGCCCAGTTCCACCAGTAGAGCGACGCCGTGTCGGGATCCATCGGTTCCGGACCCGGAACGTTTTTCAGGTGCTTCGAAGGAAAAGGCCAGGGCACGTTCGGCTGGCCCGCCTTGCGTATATCAATACCGACCGTCGAGGCATCTTCCGGCACGGACGCGTAGAACCACTTGTCCCTATTTTCATGGGCTTCCACCGCGTTTTTATGGGCTTGTTGGGCTCGCTCGCGATCCTCGCCTGCCGGTGGTAATCGCCACCAGCCCCGGGGATCGTCACTACCTTCCTCGGGATCGTTGAGGTCCAAGTCCGCGGGCTCGCCTAACGACTCCGACAACTCGATCTTGGGCGGGTTTTGTAACCGTTCGACCAAGCCCTGGGCCCGCTTCAGAATCTTGGCTCTTTCAGCACGCATCTTCTCCCGTTCGCCATCAGTCGCTTTTTTGGCCACCATCAATTCCCTTGCTCGAGCTCGGGCCTGGAAGTACTCGACGTAGGTCTTCTGCGCACCCGTCGTGCCGGAACTATCGAGAGTAACGCCGACATGCTCGCCCTTGTTGTTCACAAAGCCAGGCGTGTAACCCTTGTCCTTCTTCTGCTTCGGAGGCTCCTCTTTTGACTTGCCGAGCTCCTCCCTCGCTTGATCCATGAACGGCTTCATCTCCGCCTGGATGGCTTCGTCGCCATCTCGCCCCTGCTCCTCGGCCTCCTGGGCCTTCTTCAGCAGCGACCTGCGTGGAAATCAAAAGTTTACGGTGCGTTCATGCTGGTTCCTCACTGCTCGACAGGGCCAGTGCGCCCGACGCACTGGTTGATTTCCACGCGGGTAGCGACGCGACCATGGGCCGTCGCTTGAACTTCTTGGACGGAATCCACTTGAGGGGCTCCCCGAAATTCATGACCGGCGTGCCTCTCGGATCTACTACACTCTCCAGCCCTTTCGCTTCTGATTTCGCTTGCCTTTCATGTGCTTTCCTCTCCACGCGCTCCCGCAGATCCTTCAATCGGAGGTCTTTCTCCTCTTTACTATCAGGGTCCGGTCCTACGAGTGTCGGAGGCAGCTCCACAGCCAAGCCTGCCGCGACCTTCTCCGCAAAGGTCTCATCGTTCAGTGACTGGCGGTACATCTTGATCGTGTGCCTTTCAACAGCGTCCGCGTCTTCTAGAGATATGTTCTCCTTGTTCTCCTCCGGATTCATGGCTTGTTCGACGGAGTCGCCCTCCTTGCTACTCTTCGTCGGCGTCGACGATGCGACGGAGTAGTCACAAACAATATCATTTTCATTGACGTAGTCGTCTCCCGGAAGGTCCTTCATGATCTCCGCCTCCTCGTCGCGCCACCTCTTCAAGCGCTCTTCCCTTCTTTTAGCATGGACCGTGGCATATGCTGAGGCGAGTTCGGCCGGTGAGGCTTTCAAGCGCTCCAACTCGCCCCGCAACTGCTGCAAGCGTTTCGAACGCTCGTGGCGCTCGTTGCTGTCTCTCTCCAATCTTTTTCGTCGCCTTCTCATGACTTTGGCGGCGAAGCGCGCTTTCGACGCTCTATAAGCCGTCTGGATGTCCCGCGCCGCGCGCCGGTCTCTACGTCTACCGACGCGGCTCTTGAAGCCGCGGTAGGCCGCCTGGACCTTGACCTGCGTGTTGATACCGTCGTGATCGTTCGCGAGGCGCTTGGACTCTCGTGCGGCCGCCTCGACGGCGTCGGGGCGACGTGGCACCGCTCGACGCCATCGACGCGACCACGCCACGTTCACGTAGACTCTCTGACGGTCACGTCGACGGCATCGTGGGCTCACAAAGACGCCATCGCCGCGAGCCACGTTCAAGGTCATTCACAACACTGCAAAAAACGGGCGCCGTGTCCATCGTCAGCGGCGCCCGCTCGACGACGGGCTGTAGTCTAAAAGAGGACCGGGCCCAGTCGCCCTTCTGGATGCGGCCCTCGCGTGCCGCGCGCCGGTGGCGCCTTGCCAAAGCTCTTGCTCGATCCCGCGCCCGCTGCCGCGCCGCAGCCTCGGCGGCGGCCGCCGCCGCGCCGGCCTCGCGCGGCAGCGTGTCGAGGCGCGAAAATAATAAATCACCGAGGTCGCTCCCGTTTGATATATCGGAGCGCGCCGGCGACAGCGGCGACATGGGTACCGCTTCACCTTCGGGCACGGCCGGCGCCGGCGCCGGCGCGGGCGCCGGCGCGAGGCGCTGCATGAGCTCCTCGCAGAGCCGCGACCGTTCCAGCTTGAGCCAGTGGCCGAGTTGGTCTCTCGTGACATTGACGCCGTCGCCGGCTTTCGCTATCAATGCATCGCATTCATCATTACCAAGCTCCTTCAAATGTTCCCGGCCCACGAAGGCATCCAACAAAGCCTCGGCGTCGTAGTCTTTGCTTTTCAGGACGTCGTTCAGTTTGTGTCCCGAGTCCTCGAAGGCTAGTAATAGGCGCAAGGCCCGAGCCTTCGCGACGGCGGCGTCCTGCTCGGACTGGACCGACGCGAGGTCGTCGTCCTCTTCATCACGTGGCGTCTTGCGCGCGGACCGCCGGCTCGACGTCGTGCTGCGGGCGTCGTCGTCGTCCTTGTGCGCGGACCGTTGCGACGAGGCCGTGCTGCGGGCGTCGTCCTCGCGCGGCGTGCGCGGCGACCGCTCGTCGTCGTCACCGCTCGGGCTGCGCGGCGGCATGGCTGCCCTGTGGCTGCCCACCGGTTGGACTCCCCAGCCGCTCGGGCGTCCGACGACGCGGTGGAGCAACCGTACGGCGCGGCGGCCTCTTACAGTGATGCCTCGCGGCTGCCGGACCACGAGCTAGCGCTCGGCGGCCTATACGGTGCGCGGCGGCAAAACAAAATCGTTTGCCGTCGGGGCGCGCGGGCCGCGCCGAGCGGTCCCCGCGCGGCGGACCCTTGTTTCGAGAGTTGTTGAAGCTGCCCGGCGGTCGGTGCGACGACAGGCGGGGGAAAAGGGTATTTGGGGGTGAGGCGTCCGAGGTGTTGTTGTGCGCGGCGCCGGGGGAGTCGTCGCCGGGCGGCTCGCTCCGGAGGCGTCCTTTGCCCCGAGGCGCGCGTGTATGCTAGTGGCGTTACCGCTTAAGCCAAAAGTGCAGGCCAGCTTTTTTCAGCTCGCCCAGCCCGATCGACCAATATTTGGCCCTGCCGCACCCTGCTGGCTGCCCACACAACACGCCGAGCCTGTTGTGGTTCTATAAGTCGCTCACGGCTGCTTGACGCGCCTGAAAGGGCAGCTCGCGCCGTAACAACGTCCTGCCCCGAGTCCGATATCACATGGCGCGTAACGTGGAAGCGGCGCGGCACGCGACGCGCGGGTGCTGGGGCGGGGCTGCACCGACGGCGGCGTGGCCCCGGAGCGCGGCGCGGCGCTCCGGCGGGCGGGCCAGCGGCCCTTCCGTTCCCGCCGGGCGGCGTCCGCGGCTTGGTCTACCGGCCGCCGCGGCGCGCCCGCGGCGCGCCCCTGGCTCCAACGCAAGCCCGCCGGTCGTGCGCCCACGGGCCCCGCGCGCGGCCGCTCACACACGAATTTTTTGACATGATGGTTAACCGCCCTCCGTTTTCGCAGGCGACCATGATCCTGAGGCGACTCGCCATGCTGGCGGCCTTCGCGCCGCTCGCCGAGGCGAAGACGCCGTACTACATGTACGCGCCGACGCCGAAGCCCACGCCGAAGCCGACGCCGTCGCCCACGACGGGTCCCACGATCGGCCCGACGGCGACGCCGACGCCCGAGCCGACGCCGAAGCCCACGACGCCCACGCCCACGATGACGCCCACGGCGACGCCGACGAGCGACCCGACGTTGAAACCCTCACCCGTCCCGACGTCTATGCCCACGTCGGAGCCGACCGGCGAGCCGACCGTCGTACCCAGTTACTCCCCCACGTCGACGCCCACGACGACGCCCACGACCGAGCCGACGCTCACACCGTCCTACGTACCGACGGCCGTGCCGTCGCCGTCGCCGTCGAAGCCGCCGACCCTGGAATCGCAGCACACGTACGCGCCGTCGCCGTCGCCCTCCGAGATGCCCTCGGGGACGCCGACGGCCGTGCCGAGTTACGTGCCGACTGGCGCGCCGACGTTATCGCCGTCGGGGGCGCCTTCGTCGGCGCCGAGCTACGCGCCGACGTCGCCGCCCTCGGAACAACCCTCGGCGGTGCCCGTCGGGTCGCCCACGTACACTCCCACGAGCGTGCCGACGCTGCCGCCGAACTCCAAACAAACGCCGATGCCGAGCTACCGGCCGACGCCGAAACCCGTCAGCTACGGCCAGGACGGGAACACGTACACGCCGACGTCGGCGCCGACGTTCGTGCCGACGAAGGTCCCGATCTCTCGGCCAACCTACGTCCCGACGCCCGCGCCGATCACTCCCAGCTACAAGCCGACGGCGGCACCGCCTTCATAAAGTCGCCAGCGCCGTTGCGTCGTCGACGACATCCCGCCCCAGCCCGTCCCGCCCCATCCCTCCCCCTGTACCCCCCCCCGCCCCCGTCAACGTCGACGTAACGGTGAATTCACTGGTCCCAGTTTCTTTTTTGACTCGCAAGTGACGGTCGGCCCGAGACGTCGCGCGACCGTGACACCTAACTATTTCCGGACGAGTCGTGGCTCCTTCTTCTTGTCGTCGTCGTCGTGGACTCGCGCCGAGGGGCGAGTGCCGGAATGCCCAAATCCCCCCCGACCGATCTTCGAATTACATATGAGCAAAAGACTTATATCAAACTCGTATCTACCTTGTAGCAGCGGCCGTCTAGAGCCGGATGTCGTATTTGTCGGGGTTAATCGCGGCCAACACCGCGGCCGCGGGCACCGGCGCGGCCGCGGGCGCCGGCGCCGGCGCCGCGGGGTCATTCAAGGGCGCCGACGTCGTCGCGTCGTCCCAGTACGACCTACCTGTAGTCGCGTCGTGCCAGTACGGCCGGCCCGACGCCGGGTCGACGTAGCGGCGCATTACGGTCTCGGTCTTGCACCGCTCCAGCCGCTCCAGACCCTCCCTAATGCGTTGCTGAGAAAAACCCTCCTTTCGCCACTTTTCTACTACACGTCTTGTAGCGTCGGCCTCCAACGCTTGCAGGTACGCCTCCGGTCCGTCGTCGGCATTCATGTTGTAAGAGCCTCTGAGCCTTGTGGAAGCACGTGGGGCTGCGGGCCACAGAGGCGCGTTTTATCGGCAGCGGTGGCGGACGGTGGCGTGCGAGATACGAGGAGCCTATGCGCCGCGTATGCTCGTCAGGGGCTGCGTTTGCGAGCCCCAAAAGCTTGTCTTTGCCAGGCAGGCTCATCGCAGAAAGGTACTAGCGGTCTCTACTCGTACTGAATATATTTACATATGGGTTCTCGGCGCGGGAGGAGTCGCTCGCCCGCTCGCCCGGGCTCACGCGCTCTCTAGGGTCTACAACAAGAACCCGAGGAGGGGCCGGTCGACGACGCGCAGGCCGCCCTTCGCGTCCCGCTCCAAGACCAGGCGCCTTCCGAAGGCCGCGCCCGCGACGAAACCAGTCAGATAGCCACCGACGTGCCCGTGGACGTCGATGTTGCCCAACCTCTTGTTCAGGACCTCCCGGATGACAATGTCCCTTAGGACCTCCTCCGGCCGCGCGCCGAGGTGCCGCACGGCGTCGACGACTCGCGCCGCCTCCAAACCGCAAATCGCGCCGCTCGCGCCCACTGCTACAATATTCGAGGCCGGCCCCTCCATGTAGGCCGCGAGGAAGTTCCCGCCGATGCCCGACAGGACGTACACGAGCAGCGTGCGCCACCATCCGTGGCCTTCCTCCACATGACAGCCGTGGTTGTAGAGGGCACAGAGGTTCGACAGGAGGTGTTCCACATTAGAGTGCAAGAACATCGGCGTCGCGAGCCGCCACCACTCGCCGCGGCGAAGGATGGCACGCGTCGAGCGCTGCCCGAACGCGAGCAGCGGCAAGAACGACTGCAACGCGAAGCATCCAATGTTCACACAAATGAGCACGTTCGTCGCGGCGTCCGCGTGCGCCCGACGGCGTCGGCGCGGCCATTGCGTGAGGCTCGATAACTCGACGGTAGCGCTGCACAGCGGCACGCCATCGAACGCCATCGCCTGCAGCGCAGCGCAGCCGTATGCGGCAGCTGCTGACGTCCTTTAACACTGTGGCGACAAGCACAACGAGTAGCAAAAGCGCCTCGCAGATGCTGACGACTAGCGGCATAAAGACACTAGCGAGTAAACTTACCCGTCTCAAAAAAAGAACCCTCAGTCCAGCACGGCCTCGGCGCACGCCCGCAACGCCGCTTCCGCGTGCTCCTGCGCCGTCTGCGCGGCCTTCGGGTGGCCGAGCCGCTTGTACGCGTCTCTAGCTTTCCGGAACATCGCCGCGCTCTCGTCGCCGTCGCCGCACTTTTGGAGCGCGCCGGCGGCGTTGAAGAGGTGCTGGGCCCCCGCCGTGCCCAGATGTGTATCGTCCTCGAAGCAGTACACCGCGGCCTTTTCGAGGCACGAGGCCGCGTCCCTGAGTCGATCCGCGCCGGCCAGCGCGTCGGCGAGCGTCTCGCAGGCCGAGGCCCGGTCCTTTGAGTCATTCGCCGATCGAGGTTTCGCATCGAGATAAGCTAATGCACTTTTTGCGGGGCCGACGGCGTCGTTGGGTCGCCCGGCGCCGACCAGAGACTTCGCTAGTAAAGATTGTATGGCGGCCTTGTCGTCTGCGGAGTTTTTTGGTAGATCTAACGCAATCGCGAGTAGTTTCGCGGCCTGCTGGTAGTCCTCGACGTTCGCGGCGGCGCCCGGGCCACCTTCGGCGTCGATGGTCCCCTGCGTGCCTTCCGGCGAGCACCCGGCGTTCGTGAAGCACCGCGCCGCGCTGAGGGCCGCCTGGCCCGCCCGCAGGAACTCGGACACGCCCGCGTAGCGGTTCGAGGCGTCGCGGAACTGGTCCCCCGCGTCGTCGTACTTGTGCAGCGCCGCGCGGCAGGACGCCACCGCTAGAGCGCAGCCCGCCGCCGCGCGCCGCGCGCGGAAGTTCTCGTCTTCGTTCTTCGCCCGCAAATGGGCCTTGGCGACGGCGTCGTACTCCTTGAGGGCGCGTTCGGCCTTTGGTAGGGCGTCCTTGAACTGTTTCTGTGTCGATAGACCGTCCGCGAGCGCGTCCAGGACGGTGGCCAACAGTAATCTTTGGGAAGCGGTCTTCAGGCACTTCGGGTCCCGTTTCCTCGCTTTCGTCGCGGTCTCGACGGCGACCGTTAAGGCGGGCAGCACGAGGGCTTTGCTCTTCTTTTCCTTGCCTGCGTGGACGCGAGATCTTAGACGCCGTCGGAGCGAGCCAAATTCCACACTGCCGCTCACGGTAGCGCTGCGCGAAGGCCCCCGCGCACTTCAGCGCCAATTCAGCGTCATCAGCGCACCGCCGCGTCTCGCGCGCACACGACGCGGCGCTCTTCGAATCCTCGCCATTCTTCTCGTAGCACATTTGGGCCCGTTGCGCGAGCTGCGCCCGTCGAGGTGTGGATGCGGAGGCCTGATCCGTCTTGTCGCAGACCTCGGCGGCTTTATCATAATGCGAAGCCGCCTCGCCGAATTTCGACTGCTGTTCATAACAAAGAGCCAAATGCGCCAACGCGTGGATCTCGTCCTCGCCGCCGCTACCCTTGAAGGCCTTACAAAGTGCGGAGAAATGTTTGGCTCCAGCGGCAAAATCCTTCGCGTGCAGAGCCGCGTCGCCCGCGGCCGCGTGGTCGACGCCGTCTTTTGTGGACGCGACTCTACGAAGCTCTCGATCGCAGGCATCCACGATGTCTTGAGCTCTGCTCTTGTCTTCTGCGACGGCAAAGTCCAATGCTCTGGAAGCAGCCTTCCTAGCCGGCCCGAACTCGTTGACCTGCCAGTGGCACGTGGCCATATTTAGTAAAATACGACTGGAAAGCTTGTCGTCCTTGACCTCCATGTTTTTGAGGGCGCCATCATACAAGGTACAGGCTTCGCGGTAGGCGGCGCGCTCGTCGGGGCCTAGGAGTCGACTTTTGTCCTCGCCGTGCTTCTCGATCAAGGAATTGACGACCTGGTTGGCTCTATCGGTGAGCACTTCCGCTTTCGGGTTCCGCGGCGGGGCTTCCGGAGGCGCGACCGCTAATTTGGTCTGGACGTCCTGCGCTAGTCTTGATGGTGCTTCGTCGTCTGACGAATCGCCGATGGCGTCCCACTTGGAGTAGTTGACCATCTTGTGATCGCGTCGATGGCGTCTGGCGCAGCCTTTGTGTTTTAAGCGTGCTCTCCGGCAAATCTGGTGCTGCAAACGCGCAGGACTCGCCGAGGAGCGATTAATTTGGTTGCAGAAGCTTCCACAAACAGCAATGCCGTGTCTCTGGGCTGCCAATGCGATATTTTTCGCAAGGACCTCTGCGCGCTAGTGTGTCAATGGACGCTAGCTGCGTTTTTTGGCACCGCGCACGCCTGGCCCGCTGGCGCGTAAAACGCACTGCCAGGAAGCGTTATCGATCGCTGCGAAGGCCTGGTGCACGCCGCTCGAGGAATAAGCCCGCTGACGCAGCTCTGTGCTGTGGGCTCTCTCTCTTGTACAAGCTCGTACTCACGCCAGCGGTCGACAATGAAGCGTGCCCTGCGCGAAATAGCTGATCACAACACGGCCGGCAGCAACGACGCGCCGGCGACCGCACGCGCCGGTAGACGGCGGACGCGGAGCGCCACGCGCCGCGCTGCCGAGGAGGAGCCCTCTGCGCCGGCTCCGGCCGCACCGCCGCGGCGACGGCGGCGGCGCGCGCCCGCCCCTGCGCCGGCCGAGCCGGAATTGCCGGGGTCTGACGACGTAGTGCCAGCGCCAGCGCCAGCACCAGCGCCAGCGCAGCCGCCAGCGCCAGCGCCACAACAAGTGGTGGACCTGACCCGGGACGACGACGCTGCTGATACGCCAGCTGCAGCGCCACCGCCACCGCCGGCGCCAGCACCAGCGCCGCCAGCGCCGGCACAGCCGCCAGCGCCACCAGCGCCACCGCAAGTGGACCAGCAGCCAGCGCGCCACCGCAACGTCTTCGGCTACGCCGCGACGACCGTGGAGCCACCGCCATCGGACCGCCGCCACCTCGCCTCGAAGCGGGCCCCCGCGCCGGGCCGCGGCGCGACGATTGTTGGAGTGCGCTCGACGCGGCCGCGCGACCCGCTCGCGGCGGCGCTCCGGCCCGCGCCGAAGCGACCGAAGAAGAAGAGCGCGCGGGAGCGGTTAGCCGCCGCAGCCGCAGAAGCGCCGGCGTCGGCACCGCCGCGCCCGCCCGCGCCGCCGCCGCCGCGGCGCCCAGCGCCCCCACCACGACGACCCGCGCCGGCGCGGGCGCCGCCGGGGGCGGCGCCACCACCACGACAACTCGCGCCGCCGGACCCGCGCCAGACCTGCGACGCGTGCGGCGCGCCGGCCTGCCTCGAGACGGACCGCGGCGGCGCCGCCTGCCTCTACCACTGGTTCGCCGGCGCGGCGTTCCGGAGAGGCCGGAGCCGCGTCGTTGCGCGGGACCGCATCGACGCGGCGGCGCCGCGCGTCGAGGGCGCCTGGCAGCGGGCCTTCGCGCGCGCCGCCGAGGCGGTTGGAGTGGAAGCGGCGAAGCGGCTGGCCGAGCGCCAGCAGGCGCCCGACGACGACGACCCCTTCGGGGCGCTGCTCGGGTCCGAGGCGGAGGCGTCGCGGCGCAAGCCCACGCGGCCGACGCAGCTCTACGCGCGCGCCGGCGAAGAGATCGTCGTGACGCGCGACGAGGACCGCGCCGACGGCTGGCCGTGCGTCGCCTGCGGGTCGTGCCGCACGGACCGCGAACCCTTAGGGGGCGGCAACCTCCAGACCCACAAGACGGAGACCTGGGGGTCGAAGGACGCGCCGGACTCCATGTGGGCGGTGTCGTGCCGGGCGTGCGGGCACGAGTGGCGGACGGAGGGGTAATTAGTGTTGTTTGTTTGATCGTTCGCGTCGACGGCGTACGCGCGTCGGTAAGCCCAGCAGCCATCTCCATATCTCCAGCTCATCTCCCAAATTTCCAGCTTTCCGGCTTTATTGAGCGCTAACTCGCCACAGAGGACACGCTCTCGCACGCCGTCCAGCCGACGCGACTCATCATCCAAGAGCGGCCAACCACCGCGCAAAGCGACTCGAAACCACTCGCCTACAGCAATAATCATGTCGGCCTCTCGTGTGGAGACCGAGTCCAAGACCGCGGCCCCGCGCTGGGAGACGGAGGGGGACGACTACAAAGCAGACCTCTCAAAATATCCCGAGGAGATCAAGGACCTCTGCCCGATTGTCATCACGACGTGTGATTGCCGCCCGACCAAATTCAAGGATGCGGACGAGAAAGAGCTCTCGCTCAAAGACAAGGCGGGCAAACTGCTCGAGCTCAAAGACATCGGCGTCGAGGAGGTGAAGAAATCATCGGCTGAAGGACGCAACGAGTTCAAGAAGGACGGCAAACGCGTCGAAGCGATGGATTTCGAGTTCGACAAGAATATCAAAGGCGATGAAAATAACGACGACGCGCACTTCTTAGTCGACGTGAGCGTCGACAAGAAGGAGGGCCGGTCGTACAACATCTTCGAGGGCCGGGACATCGTATACCGCGAGTCCAACGACCTCAACAAACAGGTCGAGGGCTTCGTCAACCGACGCACGGGCCACGGCTACCAGGCGGTGGACGGAGCCCTGGACTACTACCTCGCGGAGCTCTAGCGCGCCGACGGCGTCCTCCCCCCGCCCAGGCGGCGCGCCCCACGCGGCCGCTCCCGCGGGGATAACTATGGAAAGTCAACGGGTTTTGCCGGCGCAGCGCGAGGGAGCTCTACGACCGCTATTTTGACTGGCTGTGCCCTCCAGCTAGGCTTCACTCGTGCACTGCGGGTGCGGGTGCAGCACTTTGATAGCGCCATGCAAACAAACAGGGAGAGCGCTGCCCAAAAGATCGATATAGGCATAGGGCAGCCACCAAAGGACGCGATCGTCCACCCGCACGCCATTCGACGCGACTGTTTCGTCCGGAACTGCATTGCGGACCACGAGCTGAGTTGCTGCACTGCTCTCAGCCGACTGCAGGGAGCAACAAACGCGAGGGCCCTAGAGGAGCACAGCGGGAGGCGACAAAATGGGCCTCCAGGAGGTCATGCTCGCGCGCATGAAGCAGAGCCACGGCCTGAGCCGCCCCCACGCGGGCAGCTTCGCCCGGCGCGAGCAGCTGCCCGCGCTGCCGGGCACGATCCGCGACGCCTACGCGCTCAAGCAGCAGCGCCTCGCGCCGGCCTCGGCGCGGCCGTCCTACAAGCAGCCGCCGCCGCGGCGGCGACGGCGCGCCGCGGTCGACGAGCGCGAGGACACGATCCTCAAACCGCGGCGGGCGTCGACGTGGCGCGAGCGCGTGGCCGCGCCGCTGCGCGCGGCGGCGCCCGCGGCGCGGCGGCAGCCCGAAGCGCCGAGGCTCGAGCCAGCACGGCGACGGTCCGAAGCGCCGAGGTTCGAGCCTGCGCGACGAGGGCCAGTGGAACCTAACGTAAACGCACAGCCAGCGCGCCTGACGGCCGCGGCGTTGGCGGCGCACGAGCGGCAGCCGCGCGCGCCGCCGGCGCCGACCGGCGTGGGCCGCTTCGTCGCGTCGCCGCCGCGCGCGCGCGAGCCGCCGCCGCGCGAGCCGCCGCGGCCGCGCCAGGCCCTGCCGCCCATCCAAAAGTTGCCCCAAGGCGGCCAAGATAGGGGTCCCTCGAAACGCTTCGCGGACCGCGTGAGCGCGGCCGGCAAGGGCGTCGCGAGCAAGCCGGACACGGCCTTCTTCAAACAACGGCGCGCGTGCTGGGACAAAAAAATACAATTCAAGTACGGCAAGTCCGACGCGCTCTCGTGGGAGCGGAAAGCTGGAGATGAAAAATACGACCCGTCGCCCGCGGCGCCCATCGACTACGAGAAGCACTACCGCCAGCTGCAGACGGAGCGGGCGCACAACAAACAGCTGCGCCTCAAGAACTCGGCTTCGACCCTGCGGCTCGGTGACCACGCGAACGACTACTGGCACTCGAACCACGAACTGTTTTCCGGGCGCGTGACGGGCGGGGAACTCGGCAGGCAGCGGGCGGAGAACGCGCGCAAAAAGCGACAACTTGCATCGTCGACGCTGACGCTCGGCGACGACCCGGACTACTACTAGTAAGAATCAAGTGTGAATTACGAACTGAGCGTGAATGTCAATCGGCGTAGTCGGCCTCAACTGGGATCGCTCTGGAGTGTCGGCTGTTCGGAGATGACACTCTGGTGGGCGCTCGAGCGGCTCGACGGGCCGGACGACCCGGACGGCTCGCCGTCGCCGCCCGTCGGCGCGCCGCTAGAGCTGCTCGAAGGGACGGCTTGCGACAGGGGCGTGTTGGCCGGAGTCGCCGTCGCCGCCGCGACGGGTAGCTTGTCGACGTAGGGCAGCGAGAACGTGTCGCCCTCGCGGAGGCCGTCGGGCACGGTCGCGTTGACGACGCGGCCCATTGGGTCCGTTACTTGGAGGAGCGCGCCCGCATGCCCCCCCGGCGGCACAACGACGTCGAAGGTCGCCCGGTCCTCCTTGACCAGGCGCAGCTTCGCGAGACGCGCTTCGAGTCGTGCGACCGTGCGCTCGGACGCGCCGCAGCATCTCCCTTGCGACGCCTTGGCTTTCTTCAATTTCGTCTCGGCGACGAGTATCTCATTGTCCAGCAGTTGATCCGAGGTCTGCCGGTTGACGCGGTTCGCGTCGTTAACCGCCTGGCCCGTGACCACGCCGGTCGTGAAGATCGAGCCCACGAAACCGAGGCGAAACATCGGTACCGTGCGCCTCCTGGGAGTCGACTTTAGAGGCGAGACGGACAAGAGATATGTATTAGGCCACACGCCAGCTAAATTGCCAACCAGACACCAATCCTAGCAAGAGATAGCTCTTTGACCCCGCGATCCGTGGTCGCCGTGTTGCGCACTCGAAGGCCGCGTGCCACTATCGGGCCGTGAATTGGTTCTGCGGACGAAATTCGAGCAAAAACGCGGCGCGTGCCAGGGCTAGCGGCCAGTAAGACACTAGAAATAACAAAAGACCTCTTACTCACTGGGGCTCGGCCTCGGAAGGCTCCTCCTTGACCTCCTCGGCCTCCGAATTCCTAGCTTGCGCGTCCCACATGGCCTTGTACTCGCCCTCGAGCGCCAGCAATTCCGCGTGCGACCCGCGCTCCGTGATCCTTCCGGCATTCAACACGATGATCGCATCGCAATTCGAGATCGTGCCCAATCGATGCGCGATGGTCACGGACGTGCGATCGGACGACAGCGCCGCTAAAGCGCCCTGGATGTCCGCCTCGGTCCGCGAGTCCAAAGCCGAGGTCGCTTCGTCGAGCAGCACTATCGGAGGATTCTTGACGAACAACCGCGCGATGGCCACGCGCTGCTTCTCGCCCCCACTCAGTTTCAGCCCGCGCTCGCCCACAACCGTGTCCCAGCCCTCCTCTAAGCGACTAACGAAAGCACTGAGAGATGCATGTTTCGCGGCGTCGTCGCGTTCTTCCGTAGAGCAGTTCCGCTTGCCGTACCTTATATTGTAATCTAAGGAAGAGTTGAACAGGACCGTGTCCTGCGGCACGACGCCCATGAGCCGTCGCAAAGACGCTTGTGTGACACTACGAACATCGAGACCGCCCACGCTCACGGAACCCCCTTCCACATCGAAGAAGCGAAACAGTAACCGGGCTATCGTCGACTTGCCCGCACCGGTGGGGCCGACGATGCCTAATGACGTCCCCGCTTTAACCTCGAAGGACACCTGCTTCAAACCGGCGTCTACTGCCGTGACGCCGGGATACCGGAACTTGACATCCGCAAAAGCCACCCCAATAGGGCTTTTGGAAGCGAGCGCCGGGTGCTCCGCGGGACCGTCTTTGACGAGCGGCTTTTGTGCAAGTAGCTCTGATAAATTCCTTAAGTCTACAGTAGCCGTGATGAGAGCGTTGTAGACCGTCCCGAGGAAATTTAAAGGCGCAAACAAGTTGATGACCCAGACGTTGACGGCCACGAAGCCTCCTACACTGGCTTCGCCTTTGTGAACCGCTAAGGCAGAAAGAGCCATGGCCCCTCCTAAACAACCACATAAAATAACCTGCTGGCTGATGTTCAATGCGGATAGAGATGCTTGTACTGAGACGGAGCTCTTCTGGTACTTGGCGATCTCTCGGGAAAATTGTTCGTTCTCGTACGCCTCAGCAGTAAAATATTTTACGGTTTCGAAGTTGACCAGCGAATCCGTCAGGCGGTCGTGCCACGCGTTGTCCGACTTGTTCATGGCGGAGCGGAAGCGCTTCCGCCACAAGGTCATCTTTACGGTTAAGATGGCGTACGCACCCACAGCACCAAAGACTAATAACGAGAGACTCCAGAGCTTGAAATGGACGTAGAAGAGGATACAGACCGCGACCGCCTCCCCGATCGACGGTCCTATGTACAGGACCCCATACTTCATAAACGTGTCACAGCCAGCTATTCCTCTGTCGGTAATTCTCACGACCTCGCCCATCTTCTTGGACAAAGCCCACTGTAGAGATAACGAATGGAGGTGCGCGAAGGTATCTGAGGACAGGTCGATGAAGGCGTATTTTTGCACATTTAGGTAAGCTAGGGATTGACATTCCTTCATCACCTTGCCCGTGAACGTTAATAGAGCGTAGAACAGCGACATTTTTATTGCTTTATGTACTCCATTCTTGTCCCTCGCGGCGACGGCGTCCGCAGCACTCGCTAATACTAGTGGCGCCACTACCGTGCAGACCTTGCTCAGTATGACGAAGAGTAGAGTGGAGAACACAGCTAATCTTCCAACTAAACTCCGGGGCCAGAAGTAAGGTTTCAGTAAGCGTAATATCGCGTAGGCTGACAGGCGCGCGGGCTTGGCGCCGTCCTCGAGCAGCTGGTAATCATCATTATCTCGCAGGATGCGGCGTTCCCGCAGGGAGCCCGCGATGGACCCGACCGCGAGGACACCGCATACGGCGCACAGTACAATAGATGCCGTGTTCACCGAGTGGTGCGAGAGGCCGATGACAAGGCCCTTGGCACCGCCGTAGAGCAAACCTACCACGGAGGCGAAGGCGGCCAAGCCGTGGCGCTCTTGTTGTCTTAGTACAAGCGTCACTAATGCGCAGAACGCTAACGCTGCGAGAGCGTCCTCGAGCGACGCGTCGTAGTGGAACGACTTGTTCTGGTCGACGATGATGCCGGCGACGCCGACCAAGGCCTCGGCGCCGGCGCAGGCGAGGGTGAGGGCCTCCATGCCGTTTCTTGTCGCGGCGGCGGCGTTTTGCAGCACTTACGTGTGTTGCTCTGCTGTGCTTGTTGTGGGAGCGAGCGCCGGGCAGGCTTGCGAGTGCCAGTCAGCGATTTGTCTGGGCTCGTTTGCGGCTGCTCGGAGACGTCTGCGACTCAGCTATGCGCTGCGGAGGCGATGCACGCGCTCGATTTGGGTAATTGGCACCTAGCGGTTAGTAAGACACTAGCAATCTAGGCCACACCGGCAAAAAGCTGCAAAGCTAGCCTGCAAGTGCAAGCCAAGCAAAGCAAAGAGCTGTCAGGCAACTCGTGTCCATCGCCGGTCGGCCTGCCTAGTCCATTTTTGCGCTAGCAGCGCGTACTGCTCATGCTCAGGGTGCAGCCATTTCAGTGAGCTAAAACAAGGCGCGCAGAGCTCAATCCTCGACCTGCAGCCAATATCAGTCATCCATGGTCTTGTGCGGCAACGCGACGCTGCCGATGCGCTTCGCTGGGCCCTCGAACCTCACGCCGGAGATGTACGGCAAGGCGTCGCAGACGGCGCACACCGTTCTGGGAATAGCGCTCGCATGCATATGCGTCGTCTGGGGGGCGTTCATTGTCTTGCCCGAGCGCTTCGGCAAGAAGCAGTGCTACGCCGCCGCGGGCGCGCTCTCGGCTGCAGCAGGACTCTACCTCATCGCCTGGGTCCAGCTCCTCAGCACGCCGGACTTCGCGCGGCGAGACTTGGTCCAGCGCCAGCACACCGCGATCGGCCGCTGCTTGCTCGCCGCGGGCCTCCAGGAGCTCCTGTTTGCGCGGGCGCGCCCAGGCGAGCGCCTGGCGAGGACCCACGACGCGTGGTTCGCCAACCTGGCCGTCGTCGCTTTGGTGTTCGTGGGCCACCCACAACGGGCGTCGAGAGCCGTCGTCGCGCACGTCGCGATCGGCTGCTGCTTGTTGACAGGAGCCTACCTCCTCGCGTCGGAGAAGAAGGCGGACTTCCGGCAGAGCTCGCTCGACGCCGTCTACGCGGGCGCGGCGGTCGCGCTCGCGGCCGTCGTGCTCGTGGCCTACCGCGAACCCGCGGAGGGCGGCGCGGTGCACCGCGGCGTCGAGCCGACGTGCATGCCTGGGGCCTACCTCGCCTATCTAGCGAACGCGGTCGCTTTCGTCACGGCGGCCTGGCTGCTGGTGTCTTACGTGCTGGACGCGCGGGGCCGCCGCGCCCCGCGCTACGAGCTGGCGTCGATGACGGAAGGTGGCTGCCCGCCGGCCCCCGACGCCGTACCGAAGCGCTACGAGCCGTCGCCGCGCGCGGGCGGCGCGCCGCCGGCGCCGGACGCTGACGACGGAACGGGGCACGACTTGGACTTCAAAGCCGATCTGGCGGCGCTGAACCGCAAGCTCGCATTGATGAAGCTGCCGACGCTGCCGTACCTGCCTCCCACTCTTGAGAGTCATGCGGAGCTGAACGAGGGCCTACGGCGCGTGGTCGCGCGCGGCGGGCGGTTCGCGCGGTTCGCCTCGGCGCTGCTGGACCGCCAGTCTCGCCGAAGGCGGTGGAAGAGGCCCGCTCTGCTCGGCACCTGTCCTAGCGTTGAGGCGGTCGACTTTACCTCGCAAAGCGTGGGCGCGCCGTCGGCGCCGGACGCCGACGACGGCACGGGCGCGCCGGCTGCGGCTGACGAGCCCCCGACGCCGCCGCCGTCACCACCTACAACACGGGAGGTGCGCCTCGTCGCCATCACGAGCGGCGGCCCGCGGAAGCACGCCTTACTCGCGGCGTTTGAAAGACGACCGACCGTCTGGGACGCGGCGATCTCGCGCAAGGCTTTTGGGGATGGAACACCGGGGCCGGTCGCGGGCTTCATTCTGGAATTCGTCGAGGCCGTGCCCGGCGAGGCCTGCCGCACGCGCAAGCGCACGGAGCAGCATTGTGGCGACGTGTTGGATGATCTGCGGCTCGACGACGCGCAACGGGAGGAGTTCGGGCGCTGCGCGGGGCTGGCGCGACCGGCGAATCGGAGGGTGCTCGGGTGCTTGCTGGCGAATCTGCGGGCGATGCGCGTGGTCCAAGAACGACGAGATGCCTTAATCGTCGAGGACAACGTCAGACCATTATTGGAGGGCGCTTCGCAAAGCGTCCTGAAAGTTTTGGACGACGCCTGTGATTTACTCTATCTGGGCCATCTCGCACACGCGGACACGCTACAACGCATCCCGCGAGGATTGAGCGACGCCCCTGAACTAACGACGGACGGACAGAATCATGAGCTCTGGGGCACCTACGCCTACCGGCCCTCTTTGGTACTCTATCAGAAGATCCTCGCATATATCAGAGACGGCTTCCCCAAGTCCTTATTCCATTGTAGAAGGCGGGACTGCGACGTCGTCCCGATCGACAAGCTCATGCAGCGCGTCGCGCGGAAGGCGAACTTACCAATCAAGTGCCTCGCGCCGCCGGCCTTCTACCGCATGCCTCCTGTATTACCGTCGAAGATTCATAGGAAATGGGACGCGGGGTACGAGGAGGCGTCGCGCGGGCAGCTCGCGTTGTATGGCCTGGCCTGGCGCGACGTCTGGCTGACGCCGGCGGAGCGCGAGATCGTCGAGCCGGAGGAGCATTTCATTAATGATGTCCTCGCGGACAACGCGGCCTTCGACGCGGAGACGCGGGCCAAACCGTTCGTGCCGGCGGACCAGGCCGCCGCGCTGCTGGAAATATTTGATGACGACGCGGTGTGTGCCGTCGTGCGGGCGAAGCTTGGGCCGCGCTTCGAGGCCTGCGCGGCGACGGTCGAGGCCTGGCGGTCGCGCGACGACCTGGGCGTGTCGATCCGGAAGGTCGTCGACGATCTGGCCGCGGACCACCTGCGGCCCGACGGCATGCTCGAGCGCCTCCGCGGCGGCGTCGACGCGGCTAGTTATGGGGTCGCGACGCTGCTTTCGAATCTATCTTAAATACATGTAAAATTAGGAACTTGAACACACAAACATCAGATGCCCCGGAGCGCGCGTTCGACGTCGCTTTTGAGGGACGGGGCCTGCAACGCGGCGTCGGCGCCTGGTACGCCTGCTGGTCGCTTGCCAGGGAAGGGCGACGCGTTGTGCGCATTGTGCCACCAGTGACGAAGGTTCGAACTCCAGCGCAGCTGGACATGTTTCAAACAAGCCGTGCGCAGGTCGGCCAACTGGCGGTCGTCGGCGAACATCAGCATTTCGAACACGTTGTCGTCAGTAATTTCCCCAGCAACAGCGGTCTGACACAGATTCGCCAACGGCGGCGGGGGTCGCGCCGGCGCTGCCGACGCGGCCGGCAAGTCCTCCAAATGTAAAATGTGCGTGTCGTCGTAATACCTGTCCGGATAGACGCCTCCACCAAACAACACAAGCGCCTCCTCGCCGCCCACAGTTTTGATAGATGTCAGCGACGCGGCGTTCCGTTCGAATGGCGTAGGCGTCCGGACGCGCCACTCCGTCGTCTTCAGGACATCCGGCCCGTGACGCAGCTCGAGCCAGCCGGCAGTCGTCATTCCGGTCTCGCTCAGTTGATCAAACGTGGCCCGCGCGACCGTTAGCAGTTCAAATGTATGCAACGTCTCCACCACCGCGCCCGTGGCGTTGCAGCGCTCGATCGTTAGCAGGCCCTCTGGATGCCCGCCAATGCCGGTCACCTGAAGGGATTCCTTGTTCGCGGCCCGCCAGGCCGGTGCCCGCGGGGCGGCGACGTCGAACACAACAACGTCGTTCAGGTCCCGGGCGGCGTCGTTAATGTCCTGCGGCACCGCCGACCCGCCGAAGAGCACCACGAAGCGGTCACCGTACGCCGCACAGGCCGGCGAGCAGCGCGGCGTCCAAGCCTCTCCGTCGACAGGGACGAGGTGGCGCCTCGACCCGGCGTCCCTAAAATTGGTCCACTGCCCCGCGGAATAGCCGAGCACGCCGCCGCCGACTCCGACCGTAGAACTAACACCACCAACAAGCACAGAAATACCTCTGAGGGAGCAGCACCCCGCGAGGGCGACGCCGCGCGAGGCTCGGCGCGCCCACTCCTCCGACGCGTCTCGGCCTCCCACGGCCGCGGGCGGTCGCATCGGCGGCCGCGCGTCGACGCGCGACCACGTCCACGTCGCCAGGTCCAAGGCGTGGAGCGCCGACGCCGCGTCGATGGCGTCGAGCACGCCCTCCTGTATTTCCTGGAGCGTCTGCATGAAGCCCCCGTACACGAGCATCGTATGGCCCGAGAGCCAGGCGGCGTGGGCCCGTCGCGGCCGCGGCGGCGCGCCCGTCGTTTCCATCATTGTGCGCGAGAGCCGTGTCACGTCTCGGTCCACATCAAAAACAACGAGCTGCTGGTCGCCCTCTATCAATCGCTCCACGGGGCCGCCCGCGCCGCTGTCGGCGACGCCGCCGAAGACTATCAGTTGTCGCTCGTGCAGCAAGGCGGAGTGGCCCCGCCGCGCGGTAAATGGGCTCTCGATCGTCAGTTCGCGCCACTGCGCGTCCTGCGGGTCCAGGAACCAGGCGTCGCAAAAGTGGACGAACGCGGGCTGGCCGTTCGACGAGCCGTCGTTCGCGCGGCCGCCTCCTAGTATTAGTACGCCGTTGTCTACGGCTGTGGCCGAGTGGGAGCAGCGGCCCGGGGGGCTCTTTGTCGTTTGCAGCTTGTGGAAGGTGACTCGCACCATACTCTCTTTTAGTGCTGTCTGGGTTGACAGCCCTCCGGTCTTTCGCCTTTCTCTATCTTTCTGCAGCGCTTAGGTGGCAGGCCTGGGATGCTTATCCTAGCTTCTGGCTGCCTGGAACTTGCTAACTGGCAACTTTCAGGCCAAAATTGCGTGAGAAACCCGTTTTGCAGCTCTTTTTTTTCTTCGAAGCGCGGCCTGTACCCTTGACGCGAGTCTGCGGTCGAAGAGCATTCGAGCAGTCGAATTCAGACGTGTTAAGCGTCCGAAAAAAGAACCCGATTTGATCTTCCTTGCTTTGCCGCAGACCCTGCAAACAGGTCGAGGGCACCATGACTGAGTATCACAAACCACCGAAACAGGTAAGAAACCCTTCTATAGCTCCCTCGCGCAGCGCTGGCTTCGCGGCCAGTTGCTTCGTGCTGCCGCGGCCGAATGTCGAGCGATACTAAGGAGACGGCGGAAATCATGCCTAACCGCGGCCGCTGCGCGTCAGTGGCAAAGCTCGCGCGGCCCCGTTGCACGTTCCAGCGCTGCTGGCAGCCGTGAGCGCGTGCGACGGACGGCGCATTCACTTGTTGTGCGCACGGCGGAAGGCCGGCAGATGCGCGGTTAGATCTGCGCCATCGCGGCCCGCCCACGCCGCCGCCGCGGACGCGCCGCACACCTACCACACACACGCTACCCCACACCCCCTCGCGCGCGAAACGAACCAAAACTATGCATTCCGTAGGCGAAAGTCGCCATCCTCACGGCCGGCGGCCTCGCGCCGTGCCTCTCGTCCTCGGTCGGCTTTCTGATCGAGAAGTACACAGCTAGAAACCCCTCCATCGAGATTATTTGCTACATCTCGGGCTACAAAGGGTTGCTGTCGGGTGAGCACGTCAAGGTCACGGACGCCGTCCGAGAAAACGCGTCAGTATTACAACTCCACGGAGGAAGCCCGATCGGCAACTCTAGAGTGAAACTGACCAATGTCGAAGATTGCGTCAAGCGCGGCCTGGTGGTGGAGGGAGAAAACCCCTTACACCGCGCGGCCGAGCAGCTGATGATGGACCAGGTCACGATCCTCCACACCATCGGCGGCGACGACACGAACACGCAGGCGGCCAAGATCGCCGAGTACCTCGAGGGCCACAACTACCCCGTGACGGTCGTCGGCATGCCGAAGACGATCGACAACGACGTCGTGCCCATCAAGCAGTCTCTCGGCGCGTGGACGGCGGCCGAGGAGGGCGCGAAGTTCTTCGCGAACGTCGTGAACGAGCAGTCCGCGAACCCGCGCATGTTGATCATCCACGAGTGCATGGGGCGGGACTGTGGCTACTTGACGGCGGCGACGGCGAAGGCCTACATGGACTCGTTGCACGGCTTACCTCTATTACCTGGGTTGAATCTCACCAAACAAAGAAAATGCCTCCATGCCGTCTACGTGCCGGAAGTGCGCATCGACGTCGACGCCGAGGCTCGTCGACTCAAGAGGGTCATGGACACGCACGACTGCGTGAACATCTTTTTGTCGGAAGGTGCGGGCGTGCATGATATCGTCGCGCAGCTCGAAGCGCGGGGCGAATCCGTACCTAGGGACGCGTTCGGTCACGTGAAGCTCGATAAAGTCCAACCTGGGGCTTATTTTGCCAAACAATTTGCGGAGAAGCTCGGTGCGGAGAAAGTGTTGGTCCAGAAGTCGGGCTACATGGCGAGAGCGGCCCCGGCGAACGTGGCCGACCGGGCCCTGATCAACGCCTGCGCGACGCTCGCCGTCGAGTGCGGCATCAAGGGCAACTCCGGTTGTATTGGTCAGGACGAAGAACGAGGTGATTCGCTGCGGGCCATCGAGTTCCCGCGCATCAAGGGCGGCAAGGCCTTCGACGTGCGGGTCGACTGGTTCCAGGACCTGCTGCGCCAGGTGAACTCCGTCTGATTGTTTTTAGCCCCCCACCCCCGCCCCGCAAGAAGCGCGGCGGGGAGACCATCCTCGACCCCCCCACTAAATTCGTCGAATCCATAGTTCTCCGCGGCGATGGCGTCTTGGGGCGGCGATCCGCAGAAAACCCGTATGCTCTCTGTGATATCGACGCGTCAGTGCAAACGCTGCCCAAACAACGTGACGATGAGCCGACCCAAGCGCAAGCAGCGCGACAGCTCGGCCTGCGCCTTCACGCAAGCGCTGGGCGGCGAGATCCTGCGCCAAGCAAGGGAGATGGATCAGCTGCGGCCCGACGCGATCTTCGGAGTCTATATTTTGGGTTCACTGAACACCCCGCAACCCCATCAAGGAAGAAGGACCTGCGTGCGTATCTTCCGGGAGCGGCGGACGGGCGGCGATCCATGCTACGTCGTCGAGACGCCCCGCGCGCAGACTAGATTCGCCACCACGAGGCAAGCGATCGAAGCTTTCACCTTCTCCGCAGAGTTCGCAATCCGAAAAATCTGCACACGTGAGGAACGGAACAAGGTGACCAGACAAATTATACACATGTTCGACCCATCGTCGGAAAACATGTACGAGGTCATCCCCTCGGACGTATTCTTCTTAGACTTCTCCCCGCACCAGCTGCCGCCATTCTCTCAGCATGTCGACGCCTTCGCGGCGCAGGAGAGGTTCGTTCAGCGGATGACTGCGTTGCTCGAGTCGCCGCCACGCGTCACGATGAAACCGGACTACGATCCTCGCTCACCCGACCACGTAGTTGAAAACAACGTGATAGATGGTGACATTGAGATCTAAGAAATGTAAGATACACCTATGCTAGCGGCCTGTAAGACACTAGCAAACAGGCTGGGTGCGGCCGCGAGCGCGTGGCGGCATCGATACGCATCGCTGGGCCGTATTACCAGTACACAAGTCGTCATCTGACCACTCTCGAGCTCTGCGCCCAATTTCAGCGTCTGGCAGACGCCAGACGCCGCAACACAAGCACTGCCTCACAGCCACCAGCATTAGACGGCGGAGAATGGCCGCAACCGACAGAGTAGCCGTGATCGGCGCCGGCCCCATCGGCTTGTATGCCGCCTTCCGCCTTGTAAAAGCTGGTCATAGAGTCGTGATCTGGGAGAAGGGCTCTATCGGCGCGAACGTCGAGCAGTGGGGCCACGTGACGCTCTTCTCCGCGATGGCCTTGAACCTGCCCGACGATTGTAGAAAAGCGCTGGAGACGGGTCTGGAGGGCGCGCCGCCGCGCTGCGTGCCCTCTGAAGACGCTTTTTTGACGGGCCACGAGTTTCGCAGGGACGTTTTATTACCTCTCGCCTCGTATTTGGAAGCGACGGGCCGCTGTACGATTCAAGAACATTGTAGTGTGGTCGGGTTAGCTCGAGGCCACCTCCTGAAGAAGGAGGGCATCGGTGCCGTCGGAGATTCACGTAGGGAGACGCTTCCCTTCCGCGCGCTCCTGCGACGGAATGACGACGAGGCCTGGGAGGAGGCGATGGCGGTCGTCGACTGCAGCGGCACATACGCACCCGAAACGGCGCAAAGATCCGGTTCTGGTGGGTTGAGTGCGCCGGGCGAGGCGAAGGCGGAGGCTCTTGGTTTGGTGTCGCGCGTCATTCCATCTCCTGGTTCCTTCAAGGGCAAGCGCGTCGCTGTGTTAGGTGGCGGCTTCTCGGCCATTACCACAATAAGGAAGCTCGCGGACGAAAACGTGGAGACCGTCTGGCTCGTGCGCAAGGCCAAGAGCGAAGCGCCCTACCAGCGCGTCGAGGGCGACCCCTTGCCTCAAAGAGACGCGTTAGCGGCCTACGGCAACGGCCTGGCGAGTTTAGGCACGAGCGGCTCATTAGAATGTGTGCGAGGCGCCCGCATTCAGAGAATCGACGTCGTGCGGAACGCCCTCAAGCTGACGCTCACGGACTCCACAATTGTAGAAGTGGACCACCTCGTCTCCTTGACGGGTTATCGGCCGAATGCGGACCTGTATCGCGAGCTGCACGTGCACCAGTGTTACGCGAGTGACGGCCCGATGAAGCTCGCGGCGACGCTCCTCGCGGCGGCGGCGGGCGGCGGCGGCGGCGACTGCCTCAAGCAGGCGGCGCCCGGCGCTGCCACGCTGCGCAACCCCGAGCCGCGGTTTTATATATTGGGCATGAAGAGCTATGGACGGAACTCGTCCTTTTTGATGAGGGTCGGCTACGAGCAGTGTTCCTTGCTCGTGGACGAGCTCGCGGGCTGCGCTACGTTAGATCCATTTAAGGCGCCGCCGGGCGCGCCGGACCCGCCGTGCGACGACGCGGCGGCGGGGGTCGGGGTAGCGGTGGCGTAAGAAGAGTCTCTCTATTTTATGTTAAATTTGCAATTACTTCTGCGGCCGTTCTGCTTGCTCGCGTGGTCTTAACGGCCCAGGCTTGGTATGCTTCGCCCACCTTCATTGCTTCCGTCATCCGACCCGATTCGGCTAAGCACACCCCGAGATACGTAAGCGCCGCTGAAATTTGAGTATAGTCTTCAGTCAAAGGCTGCTCTGCCTTACTTGCGCACCTTTGCCAATGTCCCCATCCGAGTGCATGCAGTATGATGGCGTTGTGCTGTTTCTTGCACAGTTTACATGATAACCCTGATTTGTAACGATCTTCAAGCGTATCCAAAACGCCCTCGGCCAGGCTTTCCTCGGTTTTGTGCTTGGCAACTAGGCCTACTATTGGGTCTTGGCGCTTGCTGTCCTCGAGCGAAACCTCATCCTGCCGCACCAGACACGACACATGCGCGAAGCCCTGGTCTCCCTGGCACCCACATCCGCGCACGAGGCCTTCTCCCGTGCTCGGATGGACGGCCTCGAGACAGATGTAGCAAGTCTGCCCCTTCGCGTCCCCGGCGCACGCCTCGACCACGACGGCGAGGGCCTCCTTGTATTTTTTGTTCGCGTGGTATTGTTCCGCGTTGCCGCCGCGGTGTATTTTCTTGCAGATCTGCTTGTGGCCGCGGCGCCAGTGGTCATGTTGGCAAGTGGAATTGCAGTATCTTGTGCGACAGCGCACGCATCGCGGCGCGTTGAGGGCCAGTGGGGCGGCGCAGGCGGCGCAGTTTGTGAGGAGCATTTTGGTCTGGCGGTGTCTGGCGGTGTCTGTGAGGTCGCGGCGGCTAAGCGTGAGAAACCCGTTTTGTTGCATGCGACGGGACGCGACTACGTTGTTTGAGCGTAGTTGAGTTCGATAATGGTCCAAAGATATCAATACGACACTTACTAGGGGGCGAAAACTAGTTTCTTGTGCTTCGCGGTGCAACGACGCGGCGACGCCAGCTCCCCCTAACACGCCATCGCCGCTATACAAACATATTCATTACCGTCACCGAATACCCCGCTTGACAGGCGTGGCCTCCGACTCGTCGCCGTCGGCCGCCCGCAAAGCTCGCTCGGCCGCCGGCGTGATCGCGCGCCACGCCAACGCGTCGCCCCAGTCACAAACCAAACCGTCCGACGCCTCGCGGTTCGGCGCGAGCGTGTCCAGGGAGGGCACGGCGTCCAATACCATGTCAAAATCGGACTCCAGGACAGAAGCCCGCGGCTTCCGACGACTCGCATTTCGACGCGCCGCGTCCACCACCCTTACTACAGCCCTGGGTGCAAACCCGAGCATCTGCCCCGCGAGGTCGTCCACATCTATATCGTATGGCGGCGCCGGACTATCAGAGCCCGACGACCTTGATAGACAACTCGCGACCAACCTTGATCGTTCAAAAGAAGAAGGCATCGGCACGTTCAGCAGCTGGTCGAAGGCCGCTAACCCTTCAGTGGCTCGCGATCGTAACGCGCGGCGCCGCCGCGATGGCGTCGTAGGGAGCACGGAGCATGTCACAATAACAATCACGCGGTCATCCGGACCCTTCAGGTCCATCAACGCGTCGCCGCAGTCGTTCAGCTCCAGACCCCTTACTAACAACACGCAAGGCGCCAACGACCTCGCTCGGTCGTAGAAGCGCTTGGCTTCTGATTTGCTTCTGGAAAACTCGCTTCGTAGCTCGGCCCCGTGCACGGTCACCAAATCGCCGCGGCCCCACTCCGTGGCCAGACACGCCGCCAGCAAACCCTTGCCGCAGCCCGGCGGGCCATATAACAGTATCAAGCGGTCCTCCCAGCGCGGGCCTCCTTGCATTTCTCTCGCTATTTGCTGGAGCTCCGTCTTCACCTGACCGAGACCGACGACGTCGTCCCAGCTTGTATTGGGCCGCGTGACCCTATTTCTTTCAGCATCCAAGGGTGCGCGTGGCTTTGGCGGCTTTTTCGGGGACGGCGATCGTTGTGTACCCCAAGCTTGTTTTGGTGGCGGCGACGGCATCGTCGTGTCGACGACGTTCCAAGTGATACCTTCAGTATTTTTGGCCGCCTTTACGGCGGCGAGCGTGCGCTCCACGGCACGCATGTCGATCGTCTCCAGAGTCATCGCGTCGTCTCTTTTAACAAAGCCCAAACCCGCGAGCGCCGCGCGCGCGGCGTGGGACCCTAATCGACGCTGCACCGCCGCATTACTTAATCGTAGCGTGCGGAACTTTGCATTGTGCGGCTCCCTCTGCAGGTTCGAGGCGATGGTCTCCAGGGCGTCGAGGGCGTCTCTTGGTAAGCTGCCGAGGCTCATCGCTCGGCGGCGGCGTCGCGGGGCGTCCGGGCGTCGGCTGTCGTCGTTGTTCGTCCGTGGGGCAGCCCTTGCGTGGATTTACGGCTCCATCAGTTGGCCACACAAATTTGCTAGTGTCTTACACGACGCTAGCTAAACCTGCAGACCGCAACGACGCTGTCGTGCGATACTTCGTCTGGTGGCCAAAATAGCTCGTCGTGTGCACAACGTATGCGCACGGATCGCTTGGACAGTGATGCGAGTAGTTGCCTGTATGCTCCTCACTCATGCCTCTGCTCTCCTGAGGAGCAGTGGTCTGCGACGCGCCTCTGCGACAGCACTCCATGCGAAAAAGCGAAAGGCGAAAAACAAAGAACCACCGAAGCGCGCGGAATTACCAAAAGGCGCCGCCCGGCCGAAACTCATAGTGTTCGACCTCGATAACACGCTCTGGCAACCGGAGTTGTATCAAATGCGAGGCAAGAAACCCAAAGCAAACAAAGACATCAAGCTGACGGCTGGAGCGCTAGACGCACTGCACGACCTGGCGGGCGAAGGCTGGGAAAAGACGCAAGCGGCCGTGGCATCGCGCGCGACCGCTACGGACTGGGCGGAGAAGCTCCTGGCCGACTTTAAGCTCGACCACGGCCAGTCCATCGCGACGTTATTTTCTTACAGAGAGATCTACGAGGGCAACAAGCGGAAGCACCTGCAGCGGATCCGGGAGGCGTCGGGCGTCGCTTATTGTGACATGATCTTTTTCGACGACTACACCGAGAACCTCGGCGACGCGGCGCATCTAGGAGTCATGGGCGTCCACTGCCCGCGCGGCCTGACCCACGAGCACTGGGAAGGTGGATTGCGGGCCTACGCCCGTTTAAAAGCTCAGGACACGTCCTTCATGGGGCGCATGTTCACGCTGCGCGACCTCCGCGAGGCGGACTAACTAGCTTTGTGATGTGATTCACAAAAAGGGGGCCATTACTCCGTGGAAGCGGGGGCGCCCGGCGCCTTGGGCGCCTCGTAGGACCCATAATCGCTATCGGCGGGCATGGGCTGGTAGACGACCGCGCTCGCCGCCTGCTCGCGGAACTGGACCTCGGCGTAGGTCTGCGCCGTCATGCAGCCGAGCGTCGACCAGAAGAGGACCTCGGAAAGACAATCCAAGATTTGGGCCGCGTGTCGCAGATTCTTATCGAATATCGCCGCGATGTCGCAGATACAGCGCGCGAGTAGCAGGAAGTTGTTCATCCGGATGAGACTGTTGTCGCACGGGTCTGGCATCAGCCCGTACTTGTCCATGATCACGAAGCGGTTCGCCGACGCCGCCAGACCAGTGCAGCAGAAGGCCTCGAGGCACATGCACGTGCGCGGGAAGGTATGTGGTGTATCAGACGGCTTGAAGCAGCACACGGGGCAGTGGCCCTGGCAGCACTGGTAGTGCGTCCAGCCCGAGCCCGGACTGACATGATTGAGCACACGGTGCCGCATGTCTATTTGGACGCACAGCGAGACGTAGGGGCACGTCGAGATCAAACAGCACGGTAACGTCGCACAAGAGCAGGGAACGTCGATCATCTTCGTCTGGAACGTGTTCACGTTGGCCACGTAGCGGCCGATGGCGACCGCCCGCTGCCCTTTCAACTCATTTTCATTCAGGGGCGCGTCGGAGAAGCAGAGGCAGCACGGCATGGTTCCAGGCTCTTGGGTACCGGCTTACTGAGCGCGGCACCAAGCGCGGGTCCCCAGAGCGTCTTCGCGGGGCGGGTCCGGCTCTGGGGCAGCCTCTTGATAACCGGTCGTCGCGTCGGCGGCGTACGCGGCCGTGTGTCAAAAGCTTGTTCTTGTCAAAGGCTAGTATCGATGATGCTAGTTAAACGGCGTGCGCCAACCGCCGCGTCGAACGTCGGTCCAGAGGCAGCCATTCGTCGATTTATGCGGCTGCCGCACCGCTTCTGATGCGTCGGGCAGCCGTAGACCAGTGACCGCAATGCCGCCTGGTAAACTGCACCCCACAACCATGCAGCCCCCGCGCCGCGTCCACGCCGTCGCCGCGTGTTCGGAAAGGCAATGCTTCTCGGTGAGCACCATGGACCCGGCGTGGCGCGCGAAGTGGCGGCCCGAAGTCGCCGTGGCCAAGGGCGGTCGCGTCGAGGTCTGGGCGGAGGTCGACCAAAAGCTCGAGTTAATTGCAACCTCCGACGACTCCCACGAGCGCGTCGTGGCCCTGGCCGTGACGTGCGCACACGATCGGGACGCCGTCGTCGTCGTCGACGAAGAGAATCGAGGATCGTTGCGATGGACGGCGCTCGTCGTCGAGGGATCAACTCTGTCGATTATCGCGCGGAGCGGCTTCGGCATAAGTGGTGTGAGGAGCCCCGCCATTGTTGTCGCGCCGTTAGTGAACGACGAAGGTACGAAAAGTACGGCCCTTATCTTCGCGTGGTCGGCTGGAAAATTCGCGGCCGTCGAATGCGTGGGCAAGACGGCGAAGCCCGTCGACGCGCCCTTCGAGGGGTTCGTCACGAGCGCCACGTGTCTCGAAAACCAGCGCATGTGCCTCGCCCTTGTTTCGCAGGAGGCGATAGAGACCACAACTGTGGTGTGCTTCGACACCCCCAAAGGATTGGTGGTCGAGGAGGGCCCCTGGCGCGTCGACCACGTGTCACCCGGGGCTTGCGTTTGTAGTGTGCGCCAGGGCGCGGCCGTGGCGTGCGTCGCGGCTTACGAGTGTAGACTCTTCCGTTCATCCAACGGCGAAAGTTTTGGGGTAGTGACGATCGACGAGCCGCACCGGGTGGTGCCGTACCTCGTGCTACCTCTGGGGGACGCTGTAATAGTGTGCTCCGAACAGGGCACGGAGGCGTTGCGGTTTGATGAGCACGGTCTGGCGAATCGCGTCGTGACGTCGAAAGTCTTTGACTGCGCCGCGCGTCTGGGCGATCGCTGCCTCGGCGCCGGTCCCGCCGGCGCTGCTCTCGTCAAGTTCTCGGGCGACGCGGCGTCGACGGCGACGAACGTGCTGGATGCGAGCGGAGACGTGGGCGACGCGTGCCTCGTTCATGAGAGGGTCGTGTGTGTCGGTGGTGGTATGTTGTGGAGTCGCCACGATCGTTTAGTGGACGATGGAGTGTATGATCTCACGGTGCCGCGGCACGAGCTCTTCGCCACTAAACTAAAAGATGCGACGCTCGTGGTTGCTGGCGACGTTGCTGTCGTGCTCAAAGGCGACAACTTCGTTAAGTCGGGCAGGATCGCTTCCATACTATCTCATGGCACGCTCGCGCTCGGCTTCGACGGAAGTCGCATCGTGCACGTGGGCACCGACGGCCTCCGCACCTGTGACGTGAATGGAGATTGTGTTGAGTTCCACGGCACCTACGTCGTGAACCGCTTCTGCTGCGCGTCGATAGATGGGGGTCGCATCGTTGCCGCGGGCCGCGACGAGCTCGTGGCCCTCGACGCCGCGGGCCGGAAACTCGCCTCAAAAAGGTTACCTCATGAAATATATGCGCTCCACCTGCGAGGTTCGAAGGTGGCCGTGGCGTACGGTCGCGACGCTGTTATTTTAACGCTCGACACACTAGACACCGTGGAGCAGGTGGCGTTGACGGACCCGGCGTCGGACGTTAGAATACTGAAGGACGGGACGCTGGCTGTACTATTGCCGGACGGCGTCCTCGTGGACGGGAAACGCATGTTTGTCAAAAACGTTTTGACCTTTGTCTCAGACAACATCGTTCAGACGGGCGACGGGGCCGTCGTGAACTATCACGATGGGTGTCAATTGGGCACCGGAGACTACGTTTCTATTGGCAAAGACTTCGTCAGGAGAGATGGGCGGGGCCGCCTGAGCCGCGCGAGCCTGAGGACTGAGGTCCTAGCGACGGCCGTCGGCGCCGCTTCATCTGTAGCATCAATGGGAGACTACCTTGCCGCGGCTGGTGGTCCTTCAGTACGCTTCTACGACGGGGCGTTCGCGGAAGTTTGTTCAGTAGAGCTGTCAGGCGCCGTGATCGCGGTCTGTCGAAGCCGGGGCCCCGAGGGGGCGCCGGGCGTCTCCATCATTACGAAGGATGCGCTAGCCGTCTGCGAGCTAAGAGGAACGAACGGCCGGCTGGCTTGTATTGCTCTCGGGGCGTGCGATGTTGATGGAGAGCCGCGGTGCGCCTCAGAATTTAACGATGCGATCGCGGTCGCCGCCGGGGCTTCTCTGCATGTCGTGGGCTGGGTCAACAACGGAAAAAGTGCTGACGAGTGGCGCCTGCCGTCCTACGACTTGAAAGTACTGGCGTCGGCCTCTACTCCATCGACCGTGACGGCCCTCGCATGTACCAAAAATTGCGTCGCCGTCGCGGCCGAGGGCCACGCCGTCTCTGTGTTTTCGTACAATGGCGGGGATCTACAAATGGTGGCTTTAGCTCAGGATCCGAGTGTGGTGCGGTGCCTCGGCTTTGCCGGTTCCCAGTTGATACTGGGGTGCGACCGGTACGTGAAGGTCCTGGACGTTTCGGAAGACTCAGCGCGGGTCCTCGGGCCGCCATCTCATGCTCCTTGCGTGCGGCGGCTGACCGCGGGCCGCGCTTGTGCGTTATCGTCGCCGGCGCGCCGCGTGCTCTCTGGTGGGGTTGTTGTTTGTGCGAGTGGGGGGGTAATTTCTCTTGAGCTCTAGTTTCTTCTCTAGTTGGGGCGTCCGCGGGGCGCGTGAAGACCACGCTTACCCTGCAGTTTCGTGCCGCTCGGTTGTCTCGGGCGGTGACGCCTACTCGAAAGACCCTGGGGAACTTCCCCGTCCATTTGGCCTCTCGCGCGGTGTGTCAAAATTTCCTGAATTACGAGGGAGCGCGTCGACGTAGGCGTCCCGAGCTAGAGTCCCGAGCAATCCGAGACCTGATGCTAGCGGTTTTGGGCGCGCGCGTGGGGTCGGGCGATCTAAAGTTACCGATGCGGCGTCCCCCTAGAGGAGCGTCCCCCCATTTTCACACAATAACATTCGCCACCGGCAGGCCCGCGAAGCGACGCGACGAGCCCGGAGATGCCCAGCTCATGCAAGACTGCCAACGGCACGTCCAGCGGTGGCCCAGGCCCGTGGAGCGTGTCCAGCTAGCCCGCGAGAAGCCCGGTCTATGCGAACCGGCCCGCAACCCGTCGACGCCGCTGAACCTGAGCCGTCGACGCGCGGGACTCGGCGGCAACGTAATCAGCTACATTCAAGTGGCCTCGACTTCGTCGCTTACTGTCGCGCGCGGGAAGTCTCGCCGATCGCGGGGCGTCGATGATGTCTCGGGGGCATGGGCTGCCCCTGGCGGCTCCACGAGCTACCGGCAGCCCCGTCAGGCGACCCACGGCGTTTAGAGTGCTCCGTCGTGCACTCACGTGAGGCAACGCGCTGCGGTGCTGCGCGTGGAGTCCCAAAAACTCGATGCCGAGTCTCACTTGTCCTCCCAAGCCCGAACTTTAGTCGTTTGCGGGTTGCTGTTTGGTGCAGAGCAGCGTTTTGGGGTGCTGCTGGCGTCCTACGACGCCGCGGCGGCGGCCGGGCCGCCGCCCAGGTCGCAATCAATTCACCGAAATAACTCCTAAGATGGATAAACGCTCTAGTCTCGAGGCGACTGGGCCTCCCTGCGCGCCACAGGCTGTGTCGGCCGCGTCGCTGGCCACGGCAACCGTTACTGCACGGAAGACTTTCGACGTTGCGCAGTTATCGTCTGCAAACGCTGCATTGCTGCGGCGCAAGCGCTGGGGTTTGAATTGGGCGGCAAAGGCTGGGATTTGGTTTGTGGTGCTGGTGCTGCTCATGACGCGCGCCCGCGCACCGCGTGGACGCGGCGGTGGTCGCGGTGATCGCGGCGGACGCGGCGGACGCGGCGGACGGGGACGCGGCCGCGGCCGCGGCGATGGCTTGACGAGCGATCGGCGTCCCGCCAGAAAAGCTGCTCCTCAACCCGGCGATTACAGCCATCTATTAAGAGAAATGCCCATCGGCATTGAAAAAGGCCCACGACATCATACTCGTAAGTATGCCTTGTCTGCCCGGGAGCGGACCGCGAAGTGGCATGAGGCGAGGGACCGGCTCGCCGTCGTCAGGCAGGCTCACGACGAGGCCTGGGCCCGCGGAGGCGCTGCCGCCGTCGCTGAGTTGAGAAGCGGAGGCATGGAGTCGGTGGACGCCGCGTTCGCGAAGGAGCGCGCGCTCCACGCGGCCGCGCCCAGGGGCGAGGCAGCGGCGAAGACCCACCGGCGTAAGACGGCGCACGCGAGTGCTGCCGCGGAGGTTTCGCGATTAGAAGCCGACGCGGCCGGTTCGGGTCGCTGTACGGCTGCACGGGCTGGTCGCCGAGCTGCGGCGAAGGCGTTGCCGGCGGCGCGAGACGCCGCGGAGGAGGCACACGCGGCACTGCCTTCCGTGATGGCGACTGCGGCGACGAAGCGGCGCCGGGCGAAACGGAAAGACAGGGTGGTCGCGGCGGCGGCCGTGTTAGATGTGCTCGTGGCGGCCGAGCCTCCGGATCGCGAGACGCGCGATGGGCGGCGCGAGGCTCTTGCTCGAAGCCGCCAGCTCGAGGCGGCGCGCGAGGACGTCGCCGCGGCGGAGGACGCCGTGCTGTCTCCCGAGCAGCGGCGGCGGCGCGACGCCACGACGCGGATCCCGGTGCTCGAGGCGCTCCTCGAGGAGCTGCGGGACGATAACTCAGCGGCGGGACTCGTGCGATCCCTCGCCGTGCAACGCGAGCTGGCCAACGCGCGGCGGGACGCGCTGTCGGACCACCAGCGGCGGCGCGCCGACGCCCTGGCGCGCGCCGAGGCGGCGAGGAGGCGCCGCGACGTCGCCGAGGCGGGCGACGACGAGGAGGAGAAGGCGGCCGCGCGCGCGGCCCTCGCCGCGGCGGAGGAGGAGGCCGTGCCGCGGACGACGCGGGGCCGTAGAAAGCGCGAAGACGCCGCGGACGCGCGTCTCGCGGTGGCCAAGGCGCGCCACGCGGCCGCCGTTGAGGGCGGCGACGATGCTGCGCTGGCCGCCGCGAGCGCGACGCTGGCCATTGCGACGGCGGAGGCCGTGCCGCGGCAGACGCGGGTTTACAGGGAACGCCGCGCGACCGCGGCCGCGGCCGACGCGTTAGTTAGGGAGTTGGAGGCGCGGGGCCTGGGCGAGGAGGACTCGGAGTTGCTGGGGGCGCGCGCGGCCGCGGCGGCTGCGAGGGGTCGGACCCAAGCTGTTTGTAGGAGACGACGGGTCGAGAGACTGCTCGCGGAAGGGATGAGGGCGAAGGAGAAGTACGATTCTCTCGTCGCGCGGGGCGTGCGGGGTGCGGCGGCCGAGCGCGCCTTCGGCGCGATGTGCCAGACTTTGCGCAAGACGGCGAAGGGCGCGCGGCGGTTGGCTTCGTTAGTGGACGCGGCGACGACGCATGCGTCGCCGCGGCAGCTGGAGTCCGAGTACCGGACGTTGCTAGATGCGTGCAAGGCGGAGCTGCGGCGCGTGTTCGGGCAGACGACGCTCCCCGTCTACGTGGGCCTCGCGGGCGACGCTTGGTGGGAGGATGAGGTACAGCGCGTCGCGCTCCGGTCGTCGTGGCGCTGGCGGCTGTTTCTCGAGGAGGACGAGGACCTCGAGCCGACGGATCGTCGACCTGTTCCGCTCCGCGGCACGCGCCTGGCCTCGACGGCCCACAAGTCGATCGCCGGGCGCCTCGAGCGGGCCCTCCACGCCTGGGCGGCGCGCCACTGGCCCGACCGCGTCCTGCACTTCGCGATCGCGGCGGGCGGCAGCTTCGCGGACGTCGCGGCGCACGCCGTCTATATGGCCGTGCCGGACGCGCCCGCCGACGTGGTCGTCCACGTGCGGTCGCCGGTCGTCGCGCCCGAGGAGGCGGACGAGGACGAGGAGCCGACGCGGCCGCTGACGGACTTCAGCGACGACGTGCCGCCGCCGCTCGAGGCCACGGCCACGGACGACGACGTCGACGAGAAGCTGGTGCGGGGCACGGCCCTCGGCCACAGGCGGCCGTACGTCGTGAAGACGACCGGCTGCAGCGTCGTGTGCCGCTGGGCCGGCTCGCTCGCGTCGTTCGCGGCCGGCGCCACGTCTTCGACGTGTGACTTCTGCGAGACGCCGAAGGAGGCCCAGGCCCTGGCGCGGGCTCGGGTCGCGGAGAAGATCCGCGGCCCCTACGAGCGCGTCGTGTCGTTGGATGGCGCGGCGGCGGGGCCGGCGTCCGCGCCGGTGCCGTACCCGTTTCCGCCGGCCCCGACGACGCCCGCTCCGGCGCCGGCGCCGGCTCCGGCGCCCGTGCCCGCGCCTGCGCCGCCTACTCCGGTGCCCACGCCCGCGCCTGCTCCGGCGCCCGCGCCCGCGCCCGCGAAGCCGCGCAGCCGGAAGCGCGGGACGCCCGCGCCGGCGCCCGCGCCGCCGAAGAAGCCGCGCGGCCGGAAAGGCACCCGGGGGAGCGAGACCGCGAAGCCTACTGCTAAGCGGCCGCGGTCGACGGCGACGTCTCGGAAGCGGGACCGGTCGCCGGCGCCGCCGCCGCGGCGGTCGCCGCGGCTGAGAGAAAGGTGAGCAGAGCCTCCACTGGGTCGTGCTCTGGCAATTAACCTAGTTATGTTATCTTTGCTCACGGTCGGCCCGCGCGCCGGGGCTTTTTTCCCTTCAGCTGACGTTGACGTAGACGTCGCGAGCAATGCGAGACCTGATGCTGGTGGATTTGGGCGTTTGCGTGGGGTCGCACTCGAGGCTCTGCTGACCACGCACAAAGGACACGCTGTACGGATAGACGGTAGCAGTCGCCGCGTCCTGCATCGCGCGAGATTTGAGGTAGCTGGTGGCCTTCATCGAATTGCTGCTTCGGCGTTTGCAAGAAATCTCCAGCTGATTCGAGCCGCACGGCGAGCAACCAGCTCTCAAAGCCCATCTCGCCCAAAAGCCGCCGTATTCTGCACAGCCGTGCGCACGCACGCTGTCGCCGCGCCACAGCAGCACGGGAGACACGTGGCACGCCTGGGCCAATCCTCGGCCGCCGCTCGTGCAAACCTCAGCCGTCGCGCGTCCGCCGTCACGAGCGACGCTAGCAGTAGCACGCCATCGACGCAATTCGTCACCCGCGTCACACGCAGGCAAGAAAAAAATGGCGAAGATCATCCTCGCCCTCGCCCTCGCGGCCCAGGCCCTCGTGCCGACGCGCACGGCCCTCAAATCCACGAATGTGCGCGCCAACGCCCGGTCCGAGATGACCATGGCGGCGGACGGCGGCGTCGTCCTCATCGGCGTCGCGGCCGACTCCGGCTGCGGCAAGTCGACCTTCATGCGCCGATTAACCGGTATCTTCGGCGGCACGAACGTCGGCCCGCTCGGCGGCGGCTTCGACAACGGCGGCTGGGAGACGAACACGCTCGTGAGCGACACGACGACGGTCATCTGCTTGGATGACTACCACCTCAACGACAGAGGAGGCCGCAAGGTCACGGGCCGCACGGCTCTGGACCTGGCGGAGAACAACTTCGACCTCATGTACGAGCAGCTCAAGGAGCTCAAGGCGGGCAACGCCATCAAGAAGCCCATCTACAACCACGTGAACGGTACGCTCGACACGCCCGAGGAGATCACCCCCACCCAAATTGTGATTGTGGAGGGCCTCCACCCGATGGCGGACCCGCGCGTGCGCGAACTGCTCGACTTCTCGCTCTACCTCGATATTACCGATGACGTCAAGTTCGCCTGGAAGATCCAGCGCGACATGGTCGAGCGCGGCCACTCGCTCGAGTCGATCCAGCAGTCCATCGAGGCGCGCAAGCCCGACTTCGACGCGTTCGTCGCGCCGCAGCGCGGCGACGCCGACGTCGTGATTCAGGTCCTGCCCACGGACTTGATCCCCGACGAGAAGGAGGGCAAGGTCCTCAAGGTCAAGTTCATCCAGAAGGAGGGCAAGGCGAACTTCGACCCCGCCTACTTGTTTGATGAGGGCTCGACGATCGAGTGGACGCCGTGCGGCAAGAAGCTGACCTGCTCCTACCCGGGCATCAAGTTCGCCTACGGCCCCGACGAGTTCCTGGGCAACGACGTGACCGTGCTCGAGATGGACGGCAAGTTCGACAATTTGCAGGAACTCGTGCTTTACCAGAGTCCTTCATTTCCGCGACGCCACGACCGCACGCCGTCGCCGCGACTCACATGTTGATTTCCACACAGATCTACGTCGAGTCCCACCTCTCGAACACGGCGACGAAGTTCTACGGCGAGCTCACGCAGCAGATGATCAAGATGGGCGACTCGCCGGGCTCGGACAACGGCACGGGCACGGGCGCGGCGTGGGAAACGAGCTTCGAGTCGACGCGGTCTTCATGAAGACGTCGACGCGATGCCGCGCCGCCTCGACGTCGTCGACGCGTCTCGCGAGAGAGACCGCGGCCGTATCGCGACGCCCTCGTTCCGCGCAGGCTTCTTCCAGACGCTCGCGTCCCTCAAGATCCGCGAGTTCTACGAGAAGCTCTCGGGCGTCGAGGTCGAGGTTGAGGCGCCGGCCAAGGTCGCGGCGTAGACGACGCATTGTGCCTCCCTCCCGTTTAAATAGTCTTTTCGTTGACTCTGTCGTTCGTCGCGTCGATGGCGTCGATGCGTCGCGTCGTTTGCTCGAGGTATTTATGCACGCGTCGTCCGTATACTAAAGGGCCCCGCGCTTCGGGCAAGGCAGGCTATGCCTGAGAAAAATACGCACCATCATACGGGTAGGTATACGGTACCATACAGTACTTTTACGTTTTGCCGGTGCCGCGGTAGGACGCCTGCGGGCGGGGGAGGAGGAGCGCTGCGGTGCTTCCCAGCTCTAACAATACGTTCCCGTGGCGCGTGCGCCGAAGCGCCGCCAGAGCCCCGCTGAGGGCGTCGAGCCTGCTCAGTGCGCCTAGCACTTAATTAACCAACCAGGGCGACAAACCGCGGCTTGCGTGCCGCACAAGCCCCGGGAAAGGGCGCAACAACAAGGAACCAGCGCGAGAGCGCGAGAAGCACAGTGTTTTTCAACACTAACCTCACGACCACGAAGCCGCCGTTAACACTCTGACACGACCTCAGGCGAAAGAAAGCAAAGATGCCCCACCTCTTCGACCCCAGCAAAATCGTAGACGGCAAGAGCCACACGAAGCGCCACCTGGAGAAGGTGCGGACCTGGGTCGCGAAACGGATGCCTCAGACGGGCAAGGCCCCGAAAATCTCCTGCAAGGAGGTCTTGTGCGGCGACCCGACCTGCGCCCCCGTCGACACGGTCATCGATCTGTTGTTCGAGGACCAGTCGAGGATGGTCGCCTTGCCCTACGAGGCGCAGGACGTCACCGAGGAAATTTTAGATCACTTGTTTCCACCACACGAGGTGCTGACGGCGTGGATGGCTGGAGAGGATGCACCTTGGCCGCCGCCACCAAATGATGAGTTGCGGTTTGAGGTGGGCAGTCGCGTCGAGTGCTGCGTCGGCGCGGACCACTGGGAGCCTGGTACCGTGGTAGCTCTATGGTACACCGAGGAGGGCTTCCCGCCGGGCTTCTACGCCCCCTACCAGGTCGAGCTGGACATGGGCAATTTAATATTCGCGCCGGACGACAGCGACCGGTGCATTAGGGAAGCGCTCTCGCTGGAGACGCTGAACGTGTCGGACGGGGCGTGAGCCGTCCTGCTTTTAAATATAGGATATTGTAGAAGGATCGCGGCGATGGCGTCCGTAGGCTAGAGGGGCTACCTAGAGTAGGAACTTTGCCAAACCGAGCCGTAAATCGAGCCGTGCTCGTGGTTACGCATCGTTAGAACAACGACACGCCGTGAATAATACGCTTGCGCACGTGTCGAACGGTTGCCAAGTCCTCGAAGCGACGCACTGCGCTCTACATTAGCTCCCTGCACCGGAGGCTGCCAAAGCGTACGCCAACGATGCGACGCCTCGCCATAGCACTCGCAACCGCGAGCGCATTACAAGTCCTCGACTACGGCCCCGGCCGCAACCACGACCTCGTGGAAGTGGGCACCGATTCTGTTTTTGTCGACTTCGACGAAGCCGTCAGCGCTTGTGAGGACCAGCCGTCAGCTGCTATCTGCGTCTACCAGAACGGCAAGGACCGTAGTTGCAGCGACGGCGCGCCAGAGGCCGATGCGAAGAGGGGTGTAGTGAAGTTACCAAATGAGCTCAAGCAGTTCGACGCGCGGTACGACATCGCCCTGGCGCAAGGCGTGTTTTGTGCCGTAAACGGTACTGCACTATCGGAACCCGTGCGCTGGACCGTGCAGACGGTGACGGAGCCGGAGGTCGACGACGAGGCGACCACCTGTGCGTAAATCAAGCAGTGAGTCGGGTGCACCACGCCATCGAGCAGGTGTCGCGTCGAACGCGCCGTAAAATTTGATTTCCACACAGGCGACCACGGCGAACACGACCACCACCGTAGACCAAGTCGAGGTCTACGGCCTAGGTATATTTGTCTCCGATGTCGCCTCAATAGACCTGCAGTCGTCGACGTGGTATGGAGATGTCGACGTCTACGTCCTCAAGTACTACCGGCCCTTCCTCGAGCTCGACAGCGCCCTCAAGGAAGCGACGCGACCGACCGACCGCGGCCGAGCGTGCGACGTCGATGCAACAGACAAGTGGCTCTTCTTCAAGAACGAAGATTTACCCGAGCTCCAGTTTGTGAACATCGGTAAAAACCCTTCAAAAAATCCCATAGTCCAGGATGATAGATTTGACCACCTCCGGGTGCAGTCGGAATTTTACTTTTCTCCGTCCATCGCCGAGTATCCGTTTCAAACCCAAACTTTGCCCATTACGCTGGAACTACCACCGGAGCTATCGGCAGGCGCGCCGTCCAAAGTCCTCTGTCTGCTCGAGACGTACAGCGGCTTCGCGACCAAACTCAGTTCTTTCGCGTCTGTGGACGAAAAAGATGCGACTCTGTCCGCCAAAGTTGTGGTCGACGAAGCGGCTCGGCGGCCGCCCTTCGCGAGAAATTGCGAGGCGCAATTGTCTTATCCTTCATCCGGCTGCCCGCCGACCAGGCAGACCAGTCGTTTGTCCTTAGAACTGAAGTTCGCGCCACCTTCGAGGTTAGGCGCATTCGTACTCCTGCCGCCGTCGTTCATCGCTTTATTTGCGATCGTTTCCTACGCGCAGAGCAACGCCCGGTGTGGAAATCAATTCCTGCGTCTGCTCGATGGCGTTCACTGATTGATTTCCACACAGGCAACGCGGGCCTGCGGCTGGTCTACCACGTGACGCTGATGCTGGCCGCGGTGACGCAGCACGCCGCCATACGGTCAGCGTTGCCACCGCGGGCGCCTACTACTGCTGCGGACGACTTCGCGTTCTGCGTCTACGCCGTGGTCGCGGTCGCGGTGCTCGCGGCCGTCGCGGAGATGCTCGCGCCAAAGGTCCGCATGGACTGCCTGTGCCTCGCGCCAGCATCCCTCTTGATCTTCGTCCACGCGCGGCCGCCGATCAGCCTCGACGCACCTTTGGCTGTCGCGGTCATGCTCGTCTTCTGCGGGGCCGCGGCGCTCGCCTGCGCGCGGCGGATGCTGCACAAGCCGGGCGGCGACCCGGGCGGCGCCTACGCGCGCGTGAGCTCGTCGGACGTCCGGCGGCAGTCCTCGTTGCAAGAAAACCTTCTTGATGATGACGACTACAAGGAGGACGAGCCGCCCGAGTCCCCGACAACTACCATTCGGAAACGAAACTTGGAGATGGTGGAGCGCGGGGGGGAATTTGTATAGTTTTTGATTAGTCTGGACTCTTCGATGTTGGCGTCGCCGAGAAGCTCCCGACGATCTTGAGGTCGGCCACGAGCGAGGGGTACTCGACGAACAAAAAGCGCGTCCCCGGCCGCTGCCGCTTCACCGTGAGCGTGCCCTCGTCGAGGGCGACGGAGGCGCCGCGCTTCACGCGCGCTTGCAGGTACATCAGATCACCATCTGTCGAAGCCAGCATGCCGTCCCTCATGCTCACGGTGATCCTCGTGAATTCGCCCTTTGGGGGGCCGTCGTCCTCCGCGAGCCTGTGCGCAAATCAACCAGTGAGTCGGGTGCACAAAGTCATTTCGCCGCGATAATTTGATTTATGCTCTGTCCGCCAACCACCCGTAAGCTTTTCTAATGGACGGCCCGGGCTCGACCAGCGTCAGCGGCCCCGCCTCCCGATACCGATTCGCGTCGTCGGCAAGATAGTCGGGGTTCGTTTCCCGCTCGAGCGTCGCGACGAAGTCGAACGATTTCCCCTCGTCCAAGCGGCACGCGAAGCGCCAGGTGCTGCCGGGCAGCTCGGTTACGACTGCTGGTGGTGGCGTCGTTGTGCGAGGCAGCGTCGCCTCCAGGGATGCCGCTTCAGCGCGCAGCGCGTCGGCGGCTTGCTGCAGAGATGCTGCGTCTTCTGCGTAGCGAATGATGCGTGCGCGACGAGTCCCAAGCTGCCAGCCATTTGTGCGACGAGTACTAAGCTGCCATCCATTTGTGCTGCAGAGCAGCAAAGTCAGCAGTGTGTACTGCATTGCTTAGGGGAGCCGTAGTCACCAGCGATGCTTCTGGCCGGTTGTACGCAACTGTGCGGTACTCTGAACGCGTTTCTGGGTTCGCACAGTCGTCGTTTGCAGCGTTTTTGGCGCGCCACACACAAGCTTGCCTGCTTTGCTAGTGTCTTAGGCCGCTAGCTCACGCTTTTTTTGCGGGCACCCAGGCGTCTCAGCACCACTGCATCACCGGCTCCTTCCGCCGTTGAGAGCTTTCGCACGAATGTCACATCGTCCGTTCACTTTTGGTCCCAAAAAACGTCGGTCTGCTCGTACGAGCTTGTACGCGCGCCGGTGCCACCACTGCCCGAGAGACGCAGGCGCAGCGCCCGCAAACAGACGGACTGCCCCGACGGACGGGGCTGTACGTGGACCTGGGGTGTCTCCGGCTCCCACTGATTCCGGCCAAAAATTCGCACCTCCAGTCGCCCGACGCCGTACGCGACCAGCCATAACACGCCCACCGAGGCCCACGCTTGACGCCGTCGACGCGACCATGATCGACTTTGACATCTACGAGGACTCCGACGCCAATAAGCCGCGGCGGCGGCGCCGCAGCTCCAGCAAGAAGCGCGTGAGCTTCGGCCACCGCGAGTTCCTCGACGCAAAAGAAAATCTAGTGAACGTGGAGCAGATCACGCCGCTGAAACAGTCGACGCCGCCCGTGCGACGCGCATCGCGCGCGGTGCTCGCGCACATCGGAGGCGCGAAGGCGAAGCTCTTCTCCGCGGTGACGCCGGCAGCGCGGCGGCGGCGGCGCCAGGAGAAGCGCGACGCCGCCGCGGCTCAAAAGGCGCGGCGAAGGAGCGAGGAGCCCGCGGTGACGTCGACGCCCCTGACCAACTGCTGCTCAGTACCTCCGCCGTCGCCGCCGCCCGCGCCCCGCGTTGACGTGCCGCGACCGTCGCCGCCGCCCGCCGCGCCGGTGCCCGACTCGTCCGAGGCGACGCCCTCGGAAAAGCTCGCGGCGTTAGCGGCCCATGAACGCCTGCGGAGGGCAAAGGCGGGCCTCGACGCGTTGACCGGGCGAAGGCGGCATGCCGAGCCTACCCGCGTCGACGCCGTCGCGGAGCTCCTCATGGCCTGCTCCTGCGCGCCGCCCGACGCGGTCTCCGCGGATCCGACCGACGCGTGCGAGGAGCTCGAGATCGAGCAGCCGGAGTCGCCGGGGCCGCCTACTGCGCGGCGCGTCTTTACGCCGTCGCCGCCGCGGTGTCGTGTAAGTGGGGAGTGATACCAGGATAGTTAGTATGAGCGCGGTCCCGCGGTGTAGCGCGCCGCAGGCGGCTGTCGCTGATATTCCACGAGAGCGCTCTACTGAGTCCTCGGATGCCTCCCGTGGGCTTCGCGCGGAGTTGGAGCATGCGGCCGTCTCGGCCGTCGCGACATTTGTTTCGCTTTGGCAGCGTGCGGACCTCCGCGAGAGGGCGGCTAAGCGAGCTCAACTTTCGCATTCGTCTATCGCGACCTATATCATCGACATTGACGCGAACCGCTAAGAGAACGAAGCGCGCCCTGTCGATTTGCGAAAACTGCCAGGAAGGCTGGACAATTTTGTCCGCGCGGCGTACGTGAACGCGCCGCGCCAGACGTCCACAGTCATCAAGACAACTCAAAAATATTTGGCGCCGCCATCATGCGCGCCCTGGGGCTCGCGGCGCTCCTCGCGGCCGCCGCCGCGGCGCAACCGACCGACGGCGCCTGCTGCATCTTCGACGAGTACACGACGTATGCGGACCCCTGCGCCTGTCGACAACAGGACCTGTATCATGAGATAGAAGCGGACACGTGTAGCGCCGTGCCCGGCCTGGAATGGTGCCCTGATTATACAGTAACGTACCCGCCCACCATCAGTACAGTATCGTCGACGACGTCGACGCTCGGACCGCTGGAGCTCCCCAAACAACGCGTCATCCTGAGCTACAAGGCCCCGCAGCGCCTCAAAGTAGCGTGCATGGGCGACTCGATCACGGAGGGCTCGAAGTCGACGCCCGGCAACAACTACCCGTCCCAGCTCAACAGACTCCTGTGCGGCGGCGTCCAGTGCGTCACGCAGGAGTCTGAGGCGGTCTGGACGGTCGACAACTACGGGGTCGGTGGGAGAACGATCCGCCAGAACAAGTGCTATTGTAGAACTGACGAGTACGACGAGGCGTTGCGTCCAGTGGCCCCCGCCCTGGATCTGTTGGTAGCCCTGGAAACATTTTAAAGGGCGGATGCCCGTGCCGTCCGGTCGGACTTTCTCTCCGTCCCAGTCCTGGAGTCGTCTCGCGCGCGGTTCGTCCGGCGTCCGGCGGAGCGCAGAAATGCAAAGAAAGCCGACGACGATGCCACCGGCGAGGGCGGCGGTGCGGCGCCAGAGGTGACGCCTCGTCGCCTTCATTGCGACGTCAACTCGACCCAAAAAATCCCAGATCTAGGGTGGGTACCGCGCCGCCTCCTCTGTTGCCTCAACAAAGCTGGAAAAAACACGATGTTGGCTCGGCGGCCCGTTTCGGCCCAGCGCCCAAGAAATCAAGCGTGGGTGGTTGGTAGTGACTGGTCGCCGTCGTGTAATGCCCCTCTTATCGCCTGACCACGACGATGTGCTATGAAAACGTGTGGCCAAAATAGTCGGCTAGCGGTATGTAAGACACTAGGAAGCCGGGCAGTGCTTGCAAATTGAATTTACGCCCTGCCACGCGTCGCCGTGCAGTGTGCCAACGCTGCAGAGCAGCCGTGACATAGCCGCGACGCTGGCACTGATCCAAAAGCGGTGAAAAAAGCTGCGCTAAGCACCGATTACAGCCATGGGCATCTCGGGCCTCCACCACCAGCTTAAAGCCGGACAAAAGAAAATAAACGTCTCCGAACTGCGCGGCCGGACGCTGGCACTGGACGGCCACGCGCTCCTGCACCGCGGCGCGCTCTCGTGCGCCGAGGCCCTCGCCGAGGGCGAGCCGACGACGCGCTACGCGCATTTTGCGGTACAACGCGTGCAGATGCTCGCGGCCAAGGGTGTGACGTCGATCGTCGTCTTCGACGGTGCGCCAACGCCGCTCAAGAGGCAAACTAATAATGACCGGCGCGCGGTGCGAGACCAGGCCCTCGCGGACGCGCGTCAGTGGAAGCTAGAATGCGAACGGAGGCACGCCGCCGGCGAAGACCGCGACGATGCTATTGGAGAGATGCGCAAGGCCTACGGCAAGACTGTTAGAATTACGCCAGTCATGGTCGAAGTCACCAAGCGCGAGCTCGAGAAAGTCAGTGTGAGGTGCCTCGTCGCGCCCTACGAGGCCGACGCGCAGCTCGCGGCGCTCTGTGTCCTTGGTTTGGCTGATGGTATCATAACTGAGGATTCGGACTTGGCTTGTTTATTATGTGGCCTGCGTCTTAGTAGGTGTCTCCTCGTCACGAAGCTCGATAGAGACGGGACTGGTGATTTATTAATACCAGGCGACCTGACGAAATTGATAACTGATCTGAGGCGTTCCAAGTTCGCCAAGGCCCTCGCGAAGGCGTTGCGGGTCGACGCGCGGGTTGCTGCAAGGTGCTTCGTGCAGGCGTGCGTCCTGGCGGGCTGTGATTATTATGCGTCGGAGGCGGGTTTGGGTTTAGTGGGCGCGGCGGAGCACGTCTGTGCGGCTAGGCGCTTGCCCGATAATGAAAGGATCGAGAAGGCCGTCAAACGACTGACGAACGTCGAAGGCGCGAGGGCCGCGGAGCGCGCTTTTTATCATGCTAAGGTCTGGAAGGGCCTGCCCGGTGCTGGCGTCGTGCCGCGCTGCGTCGCCCTATCAGAGCTCGTGTGTCCGTCTCGAGTGTCGGTGCCGCCTCCAGGAGCTGATATCGACGCGGAGGTCGGTCCTTCATTAAATTTTGAGGCCTGCGAGCGCGAGCGCGTCGCGGCGGCGTTCCCGCCGGCGCGGCATAGCGTCGCTGCGGCTTTTGCGCGCGCCGCCCCGGCCGCACCTCCCCCGGCTCGCGAGCCGCCAGCCGCCCCGGCCGCGCCGCCGCCCGCGCCCGAGCCGCCCGCACCGGCCCCAGTCGACGCCGGCATCGACGGCGCGGAGGTCGATTTGGAAACGCTCAACGAGCTGCCGCCGGACGTGAGAGCGGAAGTTGAAAGGCAGCTCATGCTCTGGCGCGCGACGCGGCGCGGCGCGGCGCGGTCGCCGCCGCCTCCTTCGACGGACGCGCCCGCGCCAAAGCCGCGGGCCCGGTCGTCGTCGCGAGCGAGCGGCGCTAGGCCGCGGTCGTCGTCGAGTAGTGACGCGAAGCCCGCGGCCAAGAAAAAAACGACGCGGCGGAAGACCGCGCCGGAGGCTCTGCGACCAGCTAATGCGGCAGACGTCCAGAGCTTCTTCGCGCCGAAGCCTGGTGCGGCGAAGCGGCCTCGCTGGCGGTCGACGTAGTCGTGTAACTAAATGTGTCTCCTTACGCCGTGCACAAGCCCGCTTCCTCGCAAAACTCCGAGCAGTCATCTGCGGATTTACAAGCCAGCACCGCGGCATACGGCGCCGCGTAGTGCGCGAAGGGCAGCCGGTGCCGCATCGTGATCGGCGCGACGAACTCCGCGGCCGAGCCCTTGCACGCCGCGAACCGCCCGACGCCCCGCGCCACCAATCGACATCACGCTCAACCTGCGCGGATCCTGGGCGCAAGCTATTTACATGGATGAACGCGCCGCCTCCGACGAGAAGAACCTCGTCGATGCCGTGGCGACGTGCGAAGATTGCGTGCGCATCTCGCGACGCGTTATGGGCCCCACGCATCCCAAGCACCTCAATTTCCAAGACGACCTGCGGCGCGCGCGGGCTGTACTCGCTCTCGCCCGAGGAGAGATCGATGCCGATGCTTGCATGGAGGCATTTACACGCAAGAACGTGGGGCGCATTAGCACCTCGTGCTGATCGCGCGGTCTTGGTATTAATCTTAAGTAGGGATGAGAAAACTAGGAGTGAAAGGATAGGTGTGTCGAAGAAGAGGGGAGGGTGGCATCAGCCACCGCAGATGGCACCGAGGCACACAACACAACAGTCGGTCGTGTTCACGTCGCCGCCAGCGCTGCCTCCGGGCGGGTTGCCCCGCTCGCCGATGGCCTCGGGCAGCGGCGCCTCGAGCTTGCGTAGCTTTTCTGGTAGATGCTTGGGGTCGTCCGAGGCGAGGACTCGGGCGCGACCCGGGGCGAGCAGCGCGTTCCACGACCGCCTCTCGGTGCAGCTCCAGCCCGTTTTGTCGGCGGCGCCCCGCGCGGCCGGCGTGAGGAAGAGCTTCACTTGCGGATTATTACCGCCGTATTCAAAATACTGCCGCTCGAGGCGGCCGAGGCACGTGAGCGGCTCCCCGACGACGAAGGCCTTCTCGAAAAAGGTTTTGTTTTCCCAGGATACGCCGGGCCACCGTTCCTTGAAGACGTCGACGAGCGCCGGCGGCAGGGTGCCTTGGGCCACAGTCCCGTCCGCGCCCCGTTGCCATGTGCCCGCGAAATACCTAGAGTCGTGTTTGAAGGTGGCGCGCAGCCCGTCGCTGGCATTCTGGCTGACTCGGCACGAGCGGACAGGTCCGTGACCACGGTCGCCCGCCTCAAGGAAACCACGGTCGCCCGCCTCAAGGGAAAAATCGACTCCTTGCGTGACGACGTAGTAGCCTTCTCCTTCGCTCCCGGTGCCCACCTCGAAATAGACGCAGCTGCGCCCAGAACACGGCGCATGCAGCACGCCATCCGTCGCGACGACGCGCCCGGCCACCGCGACGGCGTCGCCCGGCGAAGCTATGTCCACCGGCACCGCCCTGAACTTCTCGAGGACGAGGGCCGCGCGCTGCCGATTCGTCTTCAAGCAGAAGCAGGGAAACCCCCAGCAATCGTTGACGAAGCACCCGCTCTTGTGCTGGTTGAAATCGGTCATGTCGCTATCGCCGCAACACTGGCAACAGGTGGGCTGTTTTGTCCGCTCGGTCAGCGAGACGTGCTCAGGCGAGACTTGGTCCACGGACCCAGAGTTCGTATAGTTCGCCCCCAGCGAGACCTCGGCCGAGTCTCCGGGCTCCGCGCCCGCCGGCACGCGGACAGGCACCAGCCCCCCGCCGGGCCGCGGCACCTGCACCAGATCGCCCGCGGCGACGGTCGCAGGGACCTCGAATCGGACCGTAACCGGGTACGGGTTCTTCGGGTCCTGGACTTCGAAATACCCATAGGGCCATACGCCCCGCGGGATCTGGACGTCGATTGGGCCGGTCGACGCATCAGTGTCCGTGCGTATCCACGCTCCCGGCGCCGCACCGGGCGGGACGAGGACCAGGATCGCGCCCTCGCCTTGGGCCTTCACCTGGTCATCCTCAAGGAACCAGGACATCCTCTCCTACAGGCGATCCGACGTAATTAGCCTGAGCCTGAGCCTGATCCCTGCTGCCCAGGACAGCGCTTTTGGGAGGCTGCCCACGACAGCCGGATTGCACGTGCGGCAGCTTGTCAGCGCTGCAGGCAGTCGTGCGAGCTGCTGCAGTCGGGGAGGATTTTGCTTGCTAGTGTCTTACTCCGCTAGCTCGGTGCTCAAGCCCAAAAAAAGCTTTGCAGCAGCCAAACGACAGCACAAGTGGTCCTCGCGATTGTGTGGTGCATCACTGCACTGTTTGCGAAGGCGACAGCACTTTGCATTCGTTGGTGCCACGCAAAACCACCAATAATGGAGACCCTGGCCAAAGCCGCAGCGATCATTGCCCTGCCGGCAGCCGCGTGGTACGTGCTATTAGCACCGAGCAAACCCAAGAAGAAAGCGCACCGAGGGCGCAAAGCCAATAAGAAGAAGTCGAAGGAGCCGGCCGCGGCCGCCGCGCCGGCGCCGCCGCCCGCACCCGCGCCAGCACCAGCGCCAGCACCTGCACCTGCAGCGGACCCACTTCCCGTACGCGTCCCGAAAGCGGCGCCGCCGCCGCGCCCCAAGCCGAAGCCGCGCCGGCCGCTCGCGACGACGTCAGCACCCGCCGCGTTCGCGGACGGCGACAAGGTCGAGGCGCGCTTCGGCGGCGGCGAGGACTACTTCCCGGCGACAATCACGGGGTCAAAACCGCTCGGCGGCGGCAAGTACTCGTATGCTCTCAAATACGACGACGGCGCGACGGAGACGGGCGTCGCAGCGGCGTTCATCCGGCGCGTCGGCGGCACCGCGGCACAAGCTGTGCCTGCAAAGCCAGTTGCCCCGGCCGCGCCGGCGCCGGAGCTCGACGGCCTCGTCGCCTACTCCAAGGGCGGCGCGCCGGCGCCCACCGAGCCGCGGACGTCGCACGCGGCGTCGCTGACGGCGAAGCCGCGGCCACGCGCCCCGACTGATGATGACGACGACGCGTTCGACCCGGTCCAGAGCGTCGACGACTGGAAGCGGGCGGCCCCGAAGCCGCGGCGGCCGGCCGTCGCAAGACCAGACATCGCCGCGCGCAAAGCACAACAAGCGGAGAAGAATGAGGCCTTGCGGCGCGCCGAGATCAACCGCAAAAAAAAGGAGAAGGTGCCTCCGGCGTCCCATGCGGTGCCTTCAAAAACTTGCGATGCGCGACCCATCACTCACCGATCGTTCCCGCGCAGAAAAAGGCGAAGAAGCTCGAGGTCCGCGAGCACTTCCGCCAGACCCTGTAAATATACTACTAATGTGACTAGCTCTTATCCACGGGCCCGAACCTGATGGAAGGCACGAGGTCGTCGGGGCCCATGCCCGTGTCGAAGCGGAAGCCCTCGTCGATTTCCAACGATGCGAGCTCGCGCGCGACCTCCGCACTAATTTCTTTGGTGGTCTTGGACGTGAGCTTGCGCTCGGGCCGCACGTGACCGTCCTCGACCACGGTCGAGGATGCCGTCGCTCCGGCAGTGACGAGCGGCGCCGTGCGCTTCTTTTGCGGAGGCGGCGGTTGCGTCGGTTCGGCATCGCGCCGCCACGTCGTACGCGCGCCTCGCGCTTTCAAGACGTCCATTAACGCACCCTCTGCACATAAGCCGAGAGGCGTCGAGTCGTCTTTAGCAACGGCATTGACGTCCGCGCCCGCGTCCACTAGGAACGCCCCTAGCTCATGCAAATTCCTCACAGAACAAATGTGAAGAGGCCCGCGCCAGTCCCTCCTTCGTACCTTGTTGACGTCGGCGCCGCCTTGTGTAACTAAGTAACGCGCCGCGGCCACGACACTCGCACCCCCGTCCGTATCGTCACAGGCTTCACATAACGTGCACAGGCACTCGTCCAAAGGCGGCCGGTCGAGCTGAATGCCATGCACGAGCATGTACTTCAGAATTTTGATCTGCCCATTAACGGCCGCTTCCTTGAACATCTGGCACGAGAACCAGAACCACGGTCTCGGTCCCGATCTCACGGCCAAGTGTAACCGGTCGACGTCGCCCTTCCGCGCTAGTCCTACGAGCAGCGCGCCTCTTTTCATCTCTTGATCAGCAGCTCGCTTGTTGCAGCCCTGCAGCGCTTGAAATCGTTTCAGTTCCGCGCCGCAGCCGCCGACGCCCGGCGTGAAGATGCCCGTCTCGCCCATGCCCGGCGGGCGGGGGAAGGAGGCCATTTTGATCGATGCGTGTGTCAATTGATGGGGCGCGGCGACGGCGTCGGGGGCGCTGCGCCCAGTAGTTTGCTGCACTTATTTTTTGGCAGTTCCTCGCGGCGTGGCGGCGCCGGGGCAGCTTGATACGTGCAAAACGCGTCGCGGGACGAGCGCTGGCGTCCGGTGGTGCCGCGCGGGCCAGCTTTTTTAAGCGGAAAGCACTGCCTGGTGCGCGATCAAAGCCTCGGTGCGGGGCGGGCCGGTCGCAAACCCGGCGCCTCCGAGCCATGTCCGACGCCGCTCGACCACTTCGACCGGTGGGCGGACGCGTCCGGGTGGAGACCCGCACCCTGCCCAAGCAAAAAGCGTCTCACAGCGCTGTGCAAAGGGCAGCCCCGCGACGCGCGGCGCGCGCCACCGAGGCCGCAACCATGCCCCTGCTCGACGAGGAAGAGGCCGCAACCATGCCCCGCGACGCGTCCGACGGGGAAGCGGCTGCCCCTGCTCCTGCAGAGGCCGACGCGGCGGCCGAGGCGGAGCGCGAGCGACGGGCAAAGGAAGAGGACGAGCGACGGGCCAAGGAAGAGGAGGAACGACGACGAGTAGAGAAGCAGCGCCTCCTGAAGGCACGAGCGGCCGAAATCGTGCGCAAGGAACGCATGTCGAAGGGTGATGCCGCCGAAAGATTTCGGGAGACGTGTCGCCGGTCGCAAGAAGACTTGAGGAGGAGTCGCCATTCGTCGGTGGGTTCGCGGCCGACGACGGCGCCGAGCCAGGCGTCGTCAGATCATCATTTGACGGACGTCGGGAACAAGCTTGGGATCTCCCCGAGCGAAGTCCGAGAAATGAGGGACGTCTTCGACTTGATCGACAAGGATGGGAGCGGAGAAATCGACTTTGGGGAGATGCAATCTCTGATGAGATTAGTAGGTATGGACTCTTCAGATGAAACGGTCAAAGTTATTATGTCTGAAGTAGATGCCGATGGAAGCGGAGAAGTGGATTTTGGGGAGTTTTGTCAAACTATTTTGAGGCCTACCATGTCGAAATACACGGTGTATGAGGTGCAGCAGGCCTTCGAGGATCTGAGGCGAGGGCTTAGTCACAATCATTTAGATGGGTCTTCTCGGATCCATCGGGATACTCTATCTTCAGCTCTGCGGAACTTCGGGCCCAAGCTTCCAAGGAGTGAGGCGGATCAAGTATGCGACGACCTCAACCCGGAGGCGAACGGAGACATTGATTATGGGACCGTGCTGCGGATGCTCGACCCGGGCCATGTTTTGTAATACTATTCACATTATACATTACCATTGCGTCGCGGGCGCGCCCGCGTAGCGCTGGAGGTCGTCGAAGACGCGCCGCGCGGCCAAAAACGACGAGAAGCCCTCCAGTATTCCAGGACCGTGTTTTTTTGCTAGATCTCGCGCTTGACGCGCTTGCTGTATCGTACGCGTCCGGTTCTGAATTGCGGTTATGACCGCAACGAGCGGGCTCAATCTCGCCGCAAGTACTGCAAGAGAGCCTCGTAATGATCGCCGCCGCACGGTCACGACCAAGTCGCCGCGCTCCAGGCCACCTTTGGCGTACAAACCCCTACCTTTCTTGCGGAGCCGAAAGCCGTCTCCCCATTTCTTGCCCTTGCGCGGCAGCACGACCACATCATCCTTCCCCAGGAAAGGGAAGCGGCCCCCGGGCGCCCGTAACCTCAAGGACGTCGGTTTTGACCACTGCTGCAGCCAGGCGCTTCGATGCAAGTCCTCGCCGTCGACCCTATATAACCCAGGCTTCTGCTCGAGGACCACAGTCAAGATAGTGTCGCCGTGTGCTTTTCTATCCACAATATCTCCAGGACGCATGCCCACCTCAATTTTGACAGGTAACAGGAACGTAAAACCAGATGATGAAATCACCGCGTAGCGCGTCGCGCCTCTCAACAAGTCCTCGACGGACACGCGCAGAGGCACGCGCAGCTCCTGGGCTGGTGGTGGAGCTCGAAACGGCGACCCTGGGGTCTCGCGTGCGTGTTTTCGCCGCGCGTCGGCGTCGCGAACTTTCTGGTAGGCCGCGTTGACGCGCTTGAACTTCGCCTCGTATGTCTGCCGTTTGTTGGGCGGCGCCTTATCCGGATGTAACTTGAGCGCTGCTGCTTTGTAGGCCCGCTTGATGTCGTCGTCGGACGCCGTTTTTGTTACTCCTAACTCCTTGTAGGGGCAGGGCGGCGGTCTGCTTGCTCCCCTGCGTGCTGCGCTTGCACTGTAGAGGAGCGCTATCAATGAGAACGTGCGCGCCATGCCTCGGCGTCACAGTGCTGAGAGAGAGCAGCCTGCTTGTAGTGCGGCCGCGCGGAGACGAGCAAGCGAGCGCCGCAGCGTTTGAAATGGATGATTTTGCTGATTTTCAAAGCGTGTTTACAAGCTGTGGGTATGCACAGCTCGCGTCGTGCCGCCTTCAAAGTTCATGCCATCGCGGCTAGCGGCACGTAAGACACACTAGCAAGCAAGAATCGCTCTTTCGACGTCAACCACGCATCCGCCCGAGCCGCCGGACGAGTCTTAGTGCGAGTTCCCACGTCGCCCGCGAGTCGTGGCGCTGTGAGAGGCTAGCGCCTGGGCAGCATCGCAAGCCCCACGGGGCAGCGTGCAAAGCGATGGCGAAGAAGAAGAAGGGCAAGAAGGCCAAGTCGCCGCCGAAGCCCGACAAGAGCGCGCAATTGTCTGATGAGGAGCAGGCTGCCCAGGCCGAGGCGACGCGGCTGGCCGCGCGCAAAGCCGACGCGGAGGCCGCCGCCGCCGCCGCCGCCGCCGCGCGAAAGGCCCTCGATGCTTTACCGAAGGGCGTCCTGGCTACAGCCCTAGCCGACGGCCGCGTCCACAAGATCGTAAGGGGCCACGCGCTCCGCGCGCACGAGGCGCATCATTCCAAAAAAAAGAAAAGGAGAAAAAAAGCCGACATCCGCGGGAGCGAAGTGAAGTTATTTAGGGAAGCGACGGACACGCTACCCGCACTACTGAAAGACGCGGAAATCGAACGCAAGCACTTCCATCATTTCGACAAAGTGAAAGAACAAGCCTTGGAGCTCTTCGGCCACGACCTCGTGTTGTGTCGACCGTACTGTGAGGATGACAACGAGGACGCCTGGTGGCGCGAGCTGGAGGCCGAAGATCGGGGCGACCACGCGTCTTTTCATGCCCCGGGTCACGTGAAAATCACGTCAGACAAGGAGTGGCTCGACACGATCAAGGCCTGGGACAAGTTCGCTTCCAAGAGGTATCAGCGGAAGGCGGAACAGTTCTCGGAGCGGTATGCGCATTATCTAGAAAAGCCTCAGAGTACTGATGATATAAAAAGAACTTTAGATGAAGTCTGGGAGTTCGCGGAGCGGCCCGAGAACTTGCCCGGCGTTTCTGACTCATTGGTGCGACAACTTGTTCATCGTTGTTGTTTAGATATGAATGATGAAATTTTAGTGAGCGGTATTCGCGCCTCTTGGAGATTAGCTGATCAAAGTTGTCTGATGGCTTCTCGCTTGCAAAGTTGTGGGTACGTCCATGCGTTGATCGAGTTGTTGCGGAGAGGTGTACCTGATCCTCAGCATACTTCAGAGTTGAGAGGCATGAGGAGGTTGCGCGACAAGGCTCATAGTATAACTCAGACAAAGAAGGGGCGGGCGACGCGTGATAGACATGGCTTCGTCGGACGGCGAACAGACAAAGGTAGGGACATTGTGGATGACGTCGCGTACGTGGCCATAGGTGCGTTGCTATGCTTCGCGCGGCAGTGCCGCCATTCTGAACTAGATAGTAGCGAGTCGTTGGAAGTGCTCGAGGGGGCCGCGTCCGCTTACTTTCACGACGACCACCTCGTGTTACTGGCGTTGGGGGGTCTGTACGACGTTTTTTCGACGTCGAGGAAAGCGCGGCGTTCTTATACGAACGACTGCGGTCTTTTTGCGTTAGCGGATCTGATGCGGACCTTTCCGACCCTGGAGGCGGCGCGCTACGCCATCGCCGTGGCGTTGCGGCTTTGTATGACCAAAGATGCTGACGTCGCGTCGCTCGCGGGCGTGGCGACATCGACGGTAATACCGGGCCTCGCCGACGCGTTGCGCGCTTGTGTTGATCTTTCAAGAGCCTGCGCCCGGGCTTGTGTGGGAGATGGCCTCCGCGAGGTCGAGATCGAATCGGCGCCGGCCCCGGCGCCGTCGATCACCGAGGGTCATATAGAAGACGACCGCGATACGCGTGCCGCACAAGCCTCGAGAGAAGAGCGGCTAGAAACGCTGAAACTAGCTACGAGAGCGGCCCACGCCTTTTTGTCATTAAGAGCGGCAACAAAGACCTCGGAACCGGGCCTCGAAGGCGACGCTTGCGCGTTGTTGGTGGAGGAGTGCACGCGAGCTTTGGAACGGTCCCACGACCTCGATTTTGAAGAACCATGTAGGGTCGCTTCCCAATTACTGGCCTTGGGTTTACAAAGCGGCGACGCCGACCCCTCCCCTAGTGGCATCTGGCGCTGCCTCGAGCAAATACAACACTCGAAGGACCCGCAGACGCAACTCGCCCTGGCTATTGTTGTCTTGGAGACGGCACAAACACCCGAAGGGCAACAAGCGGTCGTCGGGAGGAGTGCGTGGCGGCGCATCTGTCGCCTCATCTCCACGAACAGCGAGGGTGGCGTCGTCTCGACACTAGCTCAGTGTCTAGCATTGGTCTCGGCATCGTGTACCTTGCCGTCGGCGCAGTGCGAGGAATTGGTATCAGCCTTAGACGCAGTCGCAAAGTGGCAGCAGTGCTTGATCGTGCCGACGCGAGCCGGTCCCCGGTCTGATGCGTTGGTCTTCGTGCTCGTGGCCTTCGTTCGATGCAGTCGTAAAGCTGCTCAGAAAAATGACCACGACGCTTTACAAGTCTTAGTGCGAGGCGTCCGCTTGTGCTGTCAGATCGGGGCCTTGGCGGCGAAGAAGGCCGGGCGCATGTCGAGGGATGCTCGGATACTGGAGACGGTCTGTCGGGCGTCGTTGTGTGCCATTCGTATGCTCATGGAGTTCGAGTTGTTGTACGAGTCTTCAGACCTGGACATCATGCCTTTCGCCCGGGAGTTGCTAAGAGAGAAAGAGCCAGAGGACGACGAAGCTCTGATAGCTTGTCGGCGGGACGTGCTCGCTGTGTTATGGCGGGTCTCCGTCGAGACCGAGTTCGCGCAAGACCCCGACTTACAAAGGACGCCCTCTTCTCTCATACTATCGTTAGATCGCATCACGTTCTCTTCCTATGGATCTATTCATACAAGGAGTGAGTTAACGACGCAGTCTTCAATGTTATTACTGTGGTTAGTATGTCACTCGAGACGACATAGAAAAAGATTAGAAAGGATGCACTCGACGAAGCAGCTCATCGAGGCGCCGAGCGCCGCCTTGGCTTCCGATAGATGCGACGGCGTCTGTCGCGCGGCCCTGTTTGCTATTCAATTTCTGGCTTCCCGTGATCCTAAAACGAAAGCTCCATTGGCCCAGAAGTGCGCCAAGGGGCTGTCGCGCTTAGTCATGATGGAGCGCTCCGCATCATTCCGGAAAGAAGCGTTGCACTGCCTGTTGAACCTGTCGACAGGAGGCAAGGACGCGACGACTGTGTTGGCGGAGCACGGCCTCGCCGCTCTCGTTGACGTGGCCACGGCACCCGATGAAAGTGACGTGGATGTCGTTACGAGGGAACTCGCCGTCTCTACTCTCTCAAACTTACAAAGGGACGCGCGCGCCCGGTTCCTAGCCTACTGTCAGCGATTGGACGCGGGATTTGCGCCCGTAGTTCCAAGACGCCTAGGCTCCGACGAACCAGAAAACACGCCCGAGAATCTGCCGCGCATCAAACAAAACTTGACGAAGAGGTATGAAACCTGGTTCCTGGAAACATTCAAAAATGACGAGTACGTGCCTCGGTTGATGCGACCGTACGGCCCGCCGCAGCCGTCGCGGCCCCAGTCGGCGACCTACCGGAAACACCCCGGCAAGGCTTGCACCGAATGGGGCCGCCACGCGTCCACACTCTGGACTCCTCAAGTCGAGGGAGAAAAAGATCCGTATTTCGCGGTGCGGGCCGTGCGCGAACCCATACCACCTCGACCCAAGAGTGCACCATCTAAACGAAGGCAGAAATGCGCGGCGTTAGACGCCACAAGACCGAGAGCCGGCTCGCATCGGATAGGTCCTGCTGGAAGGAAAGGAAGTGTCCCGACCGAGAAAGGGCACGACCCCTGGACGCCCCTCATAGTGAATGCGGAAGCGGAGAAATGGCCCGACGACTACTCGCAAGCCTCGTCGATGGTCGCGCAACAGCTCGACAAAATTTGTGTTGTCGCACCTGGTGGAAAACCTCACTGTTTTACGTTTAACGAGGCCAGAGGTGGCAATATGAACTGGGACCAGCGCGCTATGCGTGATACTCATTTGTGTGCATTTAAACATGTCCCAGGATCAGTGGTAGGAGACATGTTTTCTTCTTACGCCTTTGCCGACCCCGACGGCGGGCCCGACCAGCGGTACCACTTACATCACGCTAGTCGTGTGCCGTGTGAGGTGTTGGATCCTGGCGCATGGTTGAGGCCTACAGAACCTCAATTATGGTCGGACGACGACGCGTTGTCGGATCTGAAGACGCCTGCACTTGATACACTTGAGGACATCGACCCTTTGTCGGAGAGAGACGTAGTTGATTGTCCAAGATGCCACAGGCACCACATGCCACACCTACGAAGCATGGAGTTGTTAGGCCACTCGAGGACGCCACTGGGCATGCTGCCGCGGTACACGCTGCATCTGTTAGTGGAGTACGTACCCCCACCGCCGCCCGTCGTTCATGTGGAGACACCTAGACCTGTTTGGAAGCTAGCTGAATCTATATACGCCCCCAGAATCAAGGAGGCCGATTCGCACGGCTTCTACAACCCTGAGAAGGTTCACGCGCGGATGCTCGCGCAAGACCTGAGGATTTTGGAGGAGCAACCGCGCTGGCCGAAATTCATCAATCGACTCGCTGGGCAATTACCGGACGGTTCCGGCACCGAGGCGATCGTCGAAGCTATAAGACACGAGATGCTGCCCATGTATCGCCTCCTGTCGCAGTGCATGGAGTACTACGGCTATCGAAGTTCGAATGCGGATCCCTTCGACATGTCGCAAAACGCCTTTTTTTCTTTACTCAGAGATGCTTCATTACTCGAGGATAAACGAAGCCTCCGGCGTGGTGCCTCGATGAGGGGACCGGCGCCGGCGCCCCAGGAGCAGCCCCACAGCCTGGGCGGCGTTACCATGATACGCGAGGGGCTCCACCACCTCGCGGAGGAGGAGCACCACCGGCATGAGGCTGAAGGCACCAAGATTACCTCAGAACTCGCCCAGCGCATCTTCGTCCAGGTCAACGTCGAAGTCGGCAACAAGGACAGCAAGCTCAACGCGGCGAACGACGACACGGCCATGATGCGCCACGAGCTGGTGGAAGCTTTATTACGGATCGCCGTGGCCAAGGGTAATGTGGAGCAACACGCTAGGGAACACCCGGAACATGCGGTGGAAATTTTGAGCGATGCCTTACATCACGTTTTGAGAGATCATTTACTACATCTGCCGCACGACGTGGTCGTCGACGCGGACGAGTTTCGGCGGCGGAAGTTGTACTGCGAGGAAGTGGATACGGCGTTGTTGCGACACAAATCCATCCTGAGAGGGCTATTTGAACTATACTCAGGGATGCACCCCATCGCTGGAAGAACTTTATTCGGCCTCAAGGAGTGGTTTTTGTTCGTCGAGCACTCGGGCCTGTATGCTAGGAATCTATCTCGTTCAGAAGCCACCCATGCCTTCGTCTTTAGTAGGATGAAATTCATTGATGAGGGCGCTCCCAAATTCAGAGCGTTGTCGTGGGTCACTTTTTTGGAGGCCTTTGTTAGGTTAGTCGATCGAAGCGTACAAGTCCCGTCGGCAAAAGACATGCGGGAGCTGGGCTGTACGCAGCTCACGGAGTTCTACGAGGCCCTGACGCAGCGCTGCGACCATAGTACGGACGAGAGTGACGCGGATGTGGAGAGAGTTCATCGGTACATGGATCCTGATACCTCTTGTACCTTGGCGGAGAAAGTGTCACTCACACTGATCTACTGTTTTCAAAATTTAGTTATTAAGTACCGCGGGACCGTGCGCACGCAGACGCATTCGGTGCGGATGGGCCACTTCCTCAGTCCCCAACAGCAGGACCGGTGGTTTTCTATTAGGGGATATAAGACAAGGAGAGCAGATGTGGAAGTGCGGATGAAGACCACGAAACACCAGAGCCACGTCGTTCGGAGGGACGAGGACAACGCCCTTGAGGCGTTAGGTGCCGTCGCGGACGGCGCGGACGTGGAATGGGCGCGCGAGCACGGGCTCCACAGCATGGGCGGCGTGTCGCGGTTGCGCGAGGGGCTTCACCATCTTGCGGAGGAGGAGCACCACCGGCACGAGGGGCATAAGTAGTAGTTGTGTGAGTCTTTTGTCGGTTCTACTTCCTAGTGTGTTACGATCCGCTAGCTGCGAGTTTACGCAGCTTTTTGAGTTGCACGCATTGGCCCGCTGGCGTGTTAAAACGGGCGCCGCACTGCACCATCGATCGCTATCGACTGCTGCGAAGGCTAGATCACTCACGCTCGAGGCGTAACGCCGCTGGCCCAACAAGCAGCACCCACAGCTGCAAAATGGCCGAGCTTGAGGCGCAACTCAACAACTTGTCCATCACCAATGACGAGCCGTCCCTCCTCGACGCCAGCGACGCGCAAGAGATCATGCAGTGCGCTTCCAAAGCAAAGGATGAAGTCCTAGTTATAGTGCTCGTCGGCCTCTGCGGCGCCGGTAAATCGGCGACCGCGAACCGCTTGTCTGGTAATGTAGAAAAGCGCCGGGCTCAAAGATCCGCGGGCCCCGTCACGAAGAGCTGCGGCGTGGCCTGCGGCGACGCTTTAGTGGTCCTGGACACGCCGGGCTTCGGCGATGCTGGTTTGGGGACGAACGCCACGGCCGCGGCTATTAGAAAAGCGACGCAGGAGGCCGAAGAAGCCGTCACAACTACGGGAAAGGAGGCGCGCTTCTCCGTACTGTATGTGGCGTCCTGCGCGTCTCGCTTGAACACGGCCGATTTGGAAGCTATGGTAGCTGTTGGGTTCGCCCTCGGACGGGCCTGGCGGAATAGTGCATGCTTAGTGTGGACGCACGCCGACTTGCTGGAGGAGGCGTCGCTCCAAGAATTCTTGGAGGGTTTGGACGGCGACGCGCGGGTCGCCGCGGACTCGTTGCGGGGAGGGCACTGTTTATTGGACAACGTGTCCACTGGAGGCGCCGCTTCTGCCTTGGTCGAGGACGTGTTGGATCGATGTCGGCGGTTTTCGCGTTTAGGAAGACCGCAGCCCTCGGGGAAGCACGCGCGGCGCATCCGCCAGGACGCGATGCGGCGGCGCGAGGCTCGAAGACGGGCGGACGCGGGCGAGGGGCCCCCGGGCTTGTGTTGCGTGAGCTAGGTCCTTGTACTACGCGCCCATCATCGTCCGTTCGAGGTCTGTGTGCGAGGGTCTGTCGCGTGAGCTGAGTGGTCGCGCTGGCCCCAGTCCACGCCACCACCACGCCTATCGTCGTCCGACCCGATATCTCTTTAACTCGCTGTGTACTACGTAACGTTATGATAGATAGGCTAGGGCGCCGGCGCCGGCGCCGGCGCGTCGTCGTCCTTCTTCTCCCCACCCTGGTTGATCGATGCTAAAGCTGCTTGAATAGCAGGATCGTTCGGGTCGACGCCCGGCAGCTGCGCGAGCATGGAGTTGACGAACGCGGGGTCGTTGAACTCGCCAGCAGCCGCGGCGGGCGCCGGCGCCTCGGACGACGCCTGCTGCATGGACATGGCCAGGGCGAGCTTCATCTCCTCGTCCTCCTCGTCGTCCTCCATCTGATCAGCCTGGGGCTCGACGGTCGCGCCCTCCGTGTCCTCCTTCATCGACATCGCGAGAGCTTCCTGTAATAGAGCATCATCTTCGTCCATGGCGTCGTCGTCCTGCGGCGCCTCGGGCGTCTTCGGCGTCGAGGCGGCGGGCGCTTCCTCCGTTGAAGCGGCCGGCGAGGCCTCGGCGGCGGCCCCGTCCGCCGGCGCGGCGCCCCCCTCCGCGGACGCGGCTGCTTCCTGGCGCGCGCGCTCCTCCTCCATGGAGATGCGCAACGCCATCGCCAGCTCCGGGTCGAGGTTCGGATCGATGCCCCCAAACTCCGCGAAGCCGCCACCGCCGCCGCCGCCGCCGCCCGTAGAAGCCTCGCCACCACCTCCCCCACCGCCGGAGTCCTTGCCCTGGATCACCGGAGAAGATATAAGCACGTCCGACGGGACCACGCCCGCGGGAATCGCAACTAAATTCGAGTTATCATTAGCATTTGCGGCGTCCACAAAGGCCCGTAGCTTGTCCGCGTTGCCGTCCCGGTCGCCCAGCACCACGACATCGACCGCAATATTGTTCTTCTTGAGGAGTTTTCCCACTTTCACCAGTGCTTTTTGTTCCGCTTCTACCGGACTCCCAACAAAGAGCACAATCCTCTGCGCGCCGTTCTTGTTTCTTCTATGTTTGAGAGCCAACTGCGCCACCTGGACACCTTCGACGAAGTTCAACTGGCCGCCGACGGACGCGTTGTGCAGCGAATTCAGAATGTTGCCCATGTCGTCCGTAGGGCTCACAAGCACTCTTGCTCCAGCGCCTCGACCGGTCGACGCCATGGTCAGGACACCTACTGATGATTCGGGGTTCTGCTGCATCTTCGCTCCTACTACGAGATTGGCGGCGTCCTGCTGGCTCTCGTGCCGCGTCGGCGTGAAGTCGCCGTTCCTCATGAATTCACTCGTGTCGAGGCATATTATCGTGCTTTCGAGGGGCATGGTGGCCGTGCGCGCGCGGCGGCTCGTCGCTCGCGCCGCGGCGGCGTTTTGGTCAGTGGAAGCCTTTGGGGTCCAAAGGCGCGCGGCGCTTGCGGCGCGTCTGCAGAGTTGCCCGGCGCAGTGATCGCGCGGTCGCAGACGCTCTACAGGCGTGCGCGCAGTCCGTATAGAGGAGCGGTGCGCGTTTTACGAGGCCGCGGCTGAAATACTAGTGTGTTACAACGACGCTACCCAGAAGAATTAATCGGGCATTTAATATCCACAGCCGGCGCACACGGGGCTAGCAGAGGCCAGATCCCGTCGCGACAGCGCTGTCAGGGCTGCGCGCGGCCGAAACGCACAAAAAAACCGTCAGGATTTGGCCCGATACAGCCATAGCACCACCGCACGCCATCGCAGCGCAGCGCATATAGCATCAATGGCCGACGAGGCCCGGGGCCGCTATGCCGAGGAGACCAAGGAGCCGCCGATGCAATACTTCACGCGCGCCACGCAATTGTTGCGACGGAACGGTCCCGGCGACGGCGTAGAAGCAGAAAAACTCTTACTACCGATCCTCGACGGCGACGGCGACGCCGCGCTCAAGGGGAGGGCCTGCTACGCGCTAGGCTACCGCCACGAGAGTTGTGGCGGCAGCGAGGCGGAGGCGGAGGCCTGGCTCGCAAAAGCGGCGGCGTTCGGCGACCTGCAAGCCATCGACCTGATCGCCGATCGCAAGCGGGGCGTGAGAATCAAAAGACTGCTGGACATCGTAGTCTTCCTACTCCTCATCTGCGCCAGCTTTGCCGTCTGGACACTCAGAGACCTAGTGGAAGTAGTAGCGTTCAAGGAGAAATGGGAGGACGAGGTGCCCGGTTCTGATCCGAGAATAGTGCCCGACGTGGCGTGGCGCGACGGCGTCTTTTCTATCGAAAAACGCAGAGACTTGGTGGAGAAGGGCGAGCACTTGTTGGGAGTTGTCGGCGACGCGAATCCGCTCAGCGAGGAGGGCTTCGGCGGGACGCGGGGTGTCGTCCTCCACTTTACGCGGGCTGCGTTCGAGGATGCGTACGCGTTTCAACATCCGGCCTACGCGTGGCTCTACGAGGGCGTGTTGCAGGAATTGTTAGATGATAGATGCGACGCCTTCGTCTTCAACATCCTCGTCGTGCCGCCGGGCCGCGATAAAAATAGGACGGTCGGCGTGGGCTCGCACGTCGACCAGACCCTCATGCAGCCGTCGACGCAGCGCGAGCAGACGGCGTATTCTGTCTCAGTCGCTTATTTGCAAGTGCCCCAGGGTCTCGATGGCGGCGAGCTCGTCGTGGCGGGGCGGAGCCACGCGCCGCGCGAGGGCTCCGTGTTAGTGTTCCGGGGCGACCAGTCGCACCGCGTGAAGGCCTTCTGTTTGAACAACGAGGGCGACTGCGCGGTGGATCAAACACCAGAGACAAAGCGCATCTCGTTCGTGTTAGAGCAGTACCGCGTCGTGCCCGAGAAGTTGCGCCGGACGCCATTGTTCATTATCGCGCCGACAGCGACGGAGCAGGCGCTCCTGCCGCTCCTCGCGTCGCTGCGCCCGCTCGGCCCGGGCCTCCAGGACGCGTACCTGTGGGTGAGAAGGCGCTGGCTGAGCGGCGGGCATATGTAGTTGTTTTAAGTGACATGTACAACATAGATTAGTTGAGCTTCACGCCGGCGCTCATGCCCCCGGACGGCTGCGGAGCGGGTCCGCCGCCGTCGCCGCGTTTTCCTATCTTGCCGCCGCGCTTCTGTGCTCGGGTCGCGTTCTCGTCTGAGTCGTCCGTGTCCCACGGTCGAGCGAGGCCGGGCTCGTCGTCCTTCTTCTTCTGCTTGTCCTGCGTGGCCAGCGACGGGTGAGTGGCGGGGACGCGTCGACGGCGCAGGACGCGGCCGACGCGCCTTCTTCTTCGTCTTCGGCGTCGACGGCGCGGCCGCGCCAAAGCCGCCCGCGGCCGCGGGCTTTTTCTTCGCCGATACCGCGAGGAAGCGTCGCGGTGATGGCGTCGGGGCGAGGAGTGATGCTGCTGGCATCAATGCGGCGAGCAGTGCGACTGTGCGTAAGGCTTGCATCACTGCAGTGTCTTATGCTCTATCGCGCACCGCTGCAGCGGTAAGATTTTGAGTCGCTCGCACCGATGCGTGGCTCGAGAGATGCAGCAGAGGCTGGACTCGTCTGAAACCGAGCGCTAGCGTGGTTTGCAAAGCTGCTCTCTTGCTGGCACCAGCTCTGAGAGCAGCCACCTTGGCAAGCCGTCCTAGCCCCCGCAGATTGTCAAAACTACGCTGCGGCATCTGTGCATACCCTTCACACCCGTAACTCGCAGCACGCATCGAAGAAAGCATCGCTGCGCCGCTGTCATTGCCTGCACAGCACAACACAGCACACCAGCAACGCCAGCGCAAGCCGCAGCAGGCGAGCAGCAATGAAGTGCGCAATCACTGGCGCGTTGTCATACAGCGGAAGGTACCTAGCAGCCTCACTCCTCTCCAAGGGCCATGATGTCGTCAATTTATCAAGACGCGGCGTGCCCATAGCTCCAGAGCCTTTGAGCGCACCACAGGCGCGCGCATTGGGAACGCATCGCGTACGACTAGATTTCAACGACGTCGACGCGATGGCGCGGAGCCTCGAAGGTTGCGACGTGCTGTTCTCGACGTACTGGGTGCGGTTCGCCGACCGCGGCGGTGAGAGCCCCCACTCAATAGCCGCGGCGAACTGCGCGCGGCTCTGGGAGGCCGCGAAACGAGCGGGCGTCCAGAAGATAGTGATGGCGTCGCACACGCGAACTTCTGTAGATTCGCCGTTCCCGTACATCGCCGGCAAAGCTAAAGCCGAGGCGGCGCTGCGGGACTCAGGCGTCAACTACGCGATCGTGCGGCCGTGCGGCATCTTTGGCGACTCCGCCCAGGAGTCCATATTGATGAATAATGCGGCGTGGGTGTTGCGGCGGTCTCCGTTATTCTTGTTGGCCGGCGACGGGAGCCACCGCTTCCAGCCGGTGCACGTGAGAGATATTGCGGCGCTGATGGAAGAGTTGGGCACTTCTCTCAAAACGTCGGGGGAGGAGGTCGATGCGTGCGGCCCCGACGCGCCGACGGCAATGGAGTTGTTTACGAAGCTGCGCGACGCGTCCGGCGGCATGGCTCGCATCGCGGCCGCCGGACCGCTCCTCTCGACGGCGACCATCACCGCACTCACAAAGCCAATTGACTGGATAACGGGTGACACGCTGCTGGACGCGGACGACCTGGACCTGCTCACGTCGGGCCTCACGGTGGCCGACGTTCCGGACGACCCGCGCATCAAGGCTCGGAGGTCCCTCTTCGAGTGGATCGAGGCCCAGGGCCGCGACCTCGGCCGGAGCTACGTGTCGTCGGTGGAGCGGTACTATACCGTCGACACGCGTTGATTGTAAGTTGTACTTTTTGTCCCTTCTCAGACACGACGACGCGTCGTCGGCGGCGTGCCTGAACGTACACGACTACGCACGACGCACAACTTGCTGTCTACTAGCAGTGCCAGGTGCTGAGACCCGGCAAAGAGCAGCCAACATTTTTTCTTTTTGCATGGAGCGTACACCCATCTCTCCACGGACTCTCTGGCGCCTGAATGGTACCAACAGGCGTCGCGAGCGGCAGCGACGTACTAGCACATACTAGGCTTCGACGCGAAGGGATAGCCGCTGGGACTCGCGTTGGCCGCAGGCCGCTGGCCACTCGAGGCAGCCGAAGGCTTCATCGGGCGCCCGGAGCACTGCGATCGACGCGCTTCGATCGCACGGGCAGCCGTTCGGAGCGACAGGGCCCGCTGGGCAGCCCAGCCACCCCAGGGTGGGGCGGAGGGCCGCGGCGGGCCGCCATGATCACGCGGATAGCTATGCTGCTCCTCGGAGTGCTGCTCCCGCAGCTGGCGGACGGCTGGACGCCGACGCGGCTCATAGCCGTGCCGCTCACGGAGGCCTTCCGCCTCTCGCGGCCCTGGACGCTCACGAAGAACTGGTGCGACGTGGTGAAGGAGCCGGCCTGGCCCTTCGCCTACCAGAAGTGGGAGGGGAGTTTGTGGGAGCGGAAGGGCCGCACGAACCAGGATCTCCAGGACATGCGCCACGAGTGTAATATTAGGGGATGTTCTTCCAAATGCCATAGGTGCGAAAAGATCGCCTGCGGGTCCAAGAACCGGTACGAGTGCGACTACCAGATCCAGGGCGCCCCGTCGTCGGAAATGTCGAAGAACATCCCCACGGCGTCCGATTCACCTTGGAGTGTGAACGGCACGCATCGCTATGATTTTGGGAACCCCCACACCAGTCATGTGTGCGTCATCACGTCGGGCTTCAACTGCACCGATCCGTTAGCAAGGGACATGTCGAAGTGCGCTACCAGATGTTGGGGCTGGGGCGGCGGGCGCGCGACACCAGGGACGCACTTGGAGGACCAGCCCGGCTCCGGTATTAATACCGATGCAATCAGATTAGTCGACGGCGAGGAGTGGGTCGCGACCGACAAGTGGGAATATGCTAGAAGAGCGGAAGCCCAGGGCCAAGTGACCACTCTGGCCGGTCACTCATCAGAGGAGGGTTATGCGGATGGATGTGGAACTAATGCGAAGTTCAAAGACCCGTCTGGCGTGGCCGTCGACGCTGACCGATATGTGTATGTTGCCGATAGTGGGAATCACGCGCTGCGAAGGATCGACGCGTCGGGATGCGTGATCACGCTCGTTGGGTCAGTGCCACCTCATCGGCAGAAGGGAGACAAAAACGGAGCTGGCAGTACAGCAAGACTCTCGTCACCGAGGGCCGTCGCGATAACCTACGACGGTACCTGGGGCGACCCCGACGCACTCGTCATATATTTGGCGGACACGGACAACCACAGGATCCGCAAGGTCACGGGGGGCGGCATCGCTTCGCCTACGAACGTCCAAGTGACGTGTTTCGCCGGAAGGTGCGGCAAGGGTACCAATGACTATCGAGATTCGTTGCAGGACGCGGCGCCGGAGCCGGGCTACGCCGACGGCTTTGGGACCTTCGCGCGCTTCGACGCGCCGCGCGGCTTGGCCGTGCACCACGAGAGCGGGGACCTCATAGTAGCAGACACGAACAACCACGCGATCCGCAAGATCAACGCGACGCGGTTTGTGTTTACCATTGCGGGACAAATTGTGAGGAAGAATGTGGAAGAGGGCTGTCCCCCTCCTTGTGTTCGTGGTGTCCCGGGGTATCGGGACGGGAACTCTTCCATAGCTCGCTTCGAGTACCCGAAAAGTGTGGCCATCGACGAACCCTCATCAAGACATGCTTCGACCACCGACTATGTGACATCCGGTAAAACGAAAGTGACGGCGTACACGGTCATTGTCGCCGATTCTCGACGAGTGAGGAGAGTTATTCCTGGTAGTGGCGGACCGGCTTCAGATGTATATGAGTTCGACGGCGGCGTGATTTCCACGAACGGTCAAGTGGTGACCGTGGCTGGAAGTGGCTTGCGGGGCCCTCGCGACGGTGCGGCGGATGAAGCGACGTTCGACGAACCGAGCGGCGTCGTCGTCTCGCACGACGGCCACGTCTACGTGTCGGATGGTGGGGGTTGTCGTATTAGAAGGACCTCCCCACCGAAGCGAGCAGTAGCTGATTTAGATGAAATCAAGCCGGTGCCGTCGGTCTGCGATGTCCGGTTAGTCGATGTTTTGAGGCCGGACGGCTGCCAGTCGTACGACGCGCCCGTCGGTGCGCGCGACCTGAAGGCGACCCCCAGGATGGGCCACGTCCACTACAACTTCGAGCAGCGCTGGGACCAGATCTATCCTAAGCGCTCTGAAGACGACGGCCCCGAGCCCTTCGGGCGGGCCATGAGGAACTGCGTCGGGAGTCCGCCGCCCGACCGGTCTGAAAAAAGGGCCTGGGAGTCGGGACTGAATCTGGCCGTGGACGACGAGCGCTGGGATTTGAATGAGGACACGCACGAGGGGACGACCTACAAATTCAAGTGCCCCGCCGGGTGCCTTTACAGTGAGTCGTTCAACATGTTGGACATCGTCGGCGCCATGCCCGGCTACTACGCGGACACCGTGCCCTTATGCGCGGCGGCGGCGCATAGCGGTGTCATCAGGGATGCGGAAGGCGGCTATTTCGTGGTCCATGTCAAACACGGCGGCATCGCGCCGCACGCCTTCACGAACGACACGTGGGCCAACGGCTTCGACGCCAACAGTTTCGCGCCGTCGCGATCGCCTACTTCGTCTGCTCCTACCAATTATTCGTCGCATGATCCTACCTCAGCTCCTACGAGGCTACCTACGGCATTACCGACGCCGGCGCCCAATACATTGGTAGCACCAACAGCCATGCCCTTCATCCCGCCGTCATCACAACCCTCACCGGTGCCAACATCAATACCGACGACGCCGCCCTCATCGGTCCCGACGTCGCCGCCGTCCCACGAACCGACCTACGTGACCTGGCAACCCACATCAGCGCCGACGTCGCTACCTACTTCAGAGCCCACAACTTGGCGGACGCAGCCGCCGACCCAAGTCCCGGCGCCCGAACCGTCGCGAGTACCAACCGCGCAGCCCTCGAGGACGCCGACAACGCCGCCCTCACCACTACCCTCGTCAACACCTTCTTCGGTTCCAACCTCCGAGCCGTCGTCCCAACCCTCGCGCGTGCCGACGGCGCCGCCGTCACCGGCTCCCTCCGCACTGCCAACAGTAACATTGAAACCGACGTTCTTCGGCGGCAGTCCGCAGCCGTCCATGGTGCCCACCACACCACCGTCCGCCGAACCCACGGTCCTGCCGTCGGCCGAACCGACGCCCAAAAGAACGGCAAGGCCCACAATAGCACCGACGGTCTTTACGAGAGATCGAACTGGGAATAGCACCGGAGTCATGGCCACGCTCTATGGTTCCTGGGACGAAGGCGGTCCTTATAAAGTGGAAAGGTTGCTCATGTTCGAACCGTATCACGACTACGGGCCCTGGGAGGTGCAGACCATCGCCGGCGTCGCGCGAGCGCCCCTCGAACGGGCTTGCGGTTTTGCGGACGGCTATCCCCCGCTAGCCGCAGCTTTTGATCGGCCCGCCGCTATCGCTTTATATCAAGGCAAACCGTCCCTCCAACTGGCCAACGAGTCCATATATGTCGCCGACGCGGGCAACAACGTCATCCGCAAGATCACGGCGGTCTGTAGCCAACCGTGCGAGAACGGCGGGGTTTGTATTGGACCGGAGAAGTGTCAGTGCCAGGAGGGCTGGGGCGGGAGTGACTGCGCCGCGCCGATCTGTACCGCTGCTGCGAAGTTGCTGAATTTTGGCGCGTCGATTGTTGAATTTGCCGGCTTTTCGCGGCGTCGATTGCTGATGGCTACCGAAGCACCTTCAGCAGTACCGACGTCGTATCCCTCGGCATCCCCATATCCGACGCGCATAGATACGAAACCTCCCGTACCGGCGGCTGGTGTCCTCTGTTCGTCCGTAAAACGGTCGGTCTGCGTCGGCCCCGACGCCTGTGCTTGCTCACCAGGATGGTCGGGAGCCGACTGCCAGACGCCGCTCTGCGTCCAGGAGTGCGCGAATCGCGGAGAATGCGTCGCGCCGGACACGTGCGCGTGCAAGTACGGGTGGTTCGACGCGAATTGCACGACGCCCGTCTGCGCGACGACGTGCGGCAACGGCGGCAACTGCACGGGGCCGGACACGTGCACGTGCCCGTCGCAGTGGAGTGGCGAGGACTGCCGCGCACCGGTCTGTGACCAGGAATGCAAGAACGGCGGGCGGTGCGTCGCGCCAAATACCTGTCAATGTCCCCCGCAGTGGCACGGCCACGACTGCGGGTTGCCCGTGTGTCATCAGGGCGAATTTAAAGCTTATGGGACGACGCAGGCCGGGCCTCGCGTGTCCGAAGACCAATCGATTGGTTTGGACGTGCGACCGCGAACGTGGGCCATGTATAGACCTTGTTTTTTCAAGGAGTGGTGCAACGCGACGAAAGGCTTTGATTGTGCGCAACCGGAACGGACCTATACGATCATGGAGGCCAAGTCCGGTCCGAACTACTTGCATGTGACCGGTTTCCGGAACCGACCCAAGAGATGCGACAGTTTCGAGGTGCGAGAGGACGCCTGGACGCAGTTCCAATATTCAACAGCGACGAACAAGACGACGGCGTTCATGCGCTACTACACGGGCGGCCCCTACAACTGGAACGCGACGGGCTGGCCGTGGAAAGCGCCGATCGGGCCGATGATTGGGGGGAAGGACCGCACGCGGCCCTGGAACCACGCGAGTGACAGGCAGGTGGCGTTCTTCGAATTGCACAACGTCACGCAGGGCGTTTATGTCTGTGCGAACCACGGCAACTGCACCGCTCCGGACGTCTGTCGGTGCGAGGAGGGCTGGGGCGGCTTCGATTGTCGAACGCCGATCTGCACGCAGGGCTACTACTTTCCGGAGCAAGAGAAATTTGTCTCCGGCACCGAGAAGACGACGGAATTATCGAATTTCGACTGGGCGCTCGACCAGAACATGTCGGCCCATCGGCGGGACTGGCCTTATAGCAATCCTGATTTCGTGTTAGATGAAGAAGTGTTTGCCGATCATAAAACTTTAGTGAGGACGGAAGTGACCCATCCGGGTGTCAGATACTTGTACGAGCACGGCCCGCAGGGCGGCTACAGGTGTTCTATTCGGGCGTTCACGCTCTGGGAGAAGCCGGGCACCGTCTACGACCACTTTAACTTCTACAGTCGCTACATGAACTCCGAGAAGCAGCTCAATGGTATCACTTATACCTATTGGGACGACGGCATGGAGTGGCCGCCGACGCACGCCGCCACGGCCAAGCTCGATATCACGCATACGTTGTATGAAGGTACAAGGGCCGAACAAGAGGTCACGTACGTCTACACGAACGAGGGCCATCGCCGCGACGGCGTCTGGATCACGACCAATAATACGTGGGAGTACGGGACCTGCCTCATGGAGTTTAAGAGGGTCTGTCCCAACCCGGATCATCCCGACATTGGGGTCCTCGATGATGATCTAGGTGTGCCCGAGTTCCACGTCCCCGACACGCGTAGCAAGGCTCGCGCGTTTGTTGATGGTTCTCAGCAACAGCGAATAGGTGGCATCACGCCACCAACTATGAGTGATGTGGCGGTGCAAGATACTGATTTCGCCTACCGCCCTCGGATTACGTATGATGATGCTAGGGCGTATGGGTTTGAGTCCGCCTGGACGTCCATCGGCGGCGAATGTGTGGATGAGGTCCTGCGGGGCTGCTACAACAACGGCACGTGCGTGGCCCCAGACACCTGTAGATGCGCGGACGGCTGGAGCGGCCACGACTGTTCCGTGCCGGTCTGCGACGAGCCGTGCCAGCACAACGGGAACTGCACGATGCCCGGTGCGGACGCGGCGTCCGTTCTTTTCGCCTCGACGCCCTCGGCGTGGTCGCATGAGAGCCTACCGCTTCCCCTGTACGCCATCGACGTGACGTCGGCTCGATGGCGTCGCGGTGGACTTACACACAGTCTCGTGAGTGAACGGAGGCAGTGTCGCGACGGCGTCCGTGCCACGCAGGCGAGTGCACCTGCGAGTCCGGCTGGGAGGGCCAGTACTGCGACCGGCCCGTCTGCGCGCAAGAATGCTACCACAACGGCGAGTGCGTCGCGCCCGACACGTGCAAGTGCAAGCTCTGGGACTCGACGTGGCCTTCCGGCCATACGGTGAAGAGACCGCTCTTCCGAAAACCGAACGGCGACCCGCAGAAGACGGGCTGGACGGGTTTTGATTGTGCCACTCCCATCTGCACCCAAGCGGAAAAGTTCACGCTCAATGCGGGGCCTGCCGCGGACATCCGCGAGAAGTTGTTGAGCGAGGCGGTCGTCACGGATCCCGGCGCGCTGAAGGACCAGACGATAACATTGGCAGGAGGCGGCCGGGACCCGATCGGCTGCGCCGGCAAGAAGCAGGACCCCTGCGAGAAGAACGCGACGTGCTCCTGGCAGGCCCAGACGAAGTTATGTCTAGAGTTAAGATCCGTCTTATACACGGAGCTGGGCGGGCGCGGTTACGACGGTAGGGAGGACATTATCCGGTTCGACAACCAGGGTAACGAATACCGCGTGAAGAAGTGCGGTGCCAATGATCCTGAAACTGGACTGCCGGTCGCCATGCCGCGGTGCCCGTCCTACGACCGCATGGTCGTCAGCAACGTGGGCGAGTCGTTCCCGAAGGGTTGTGGGTATGATGTATTAGATACGGGCTGCTGCACGCGCTACTGGCAGACTCGGTCAGTCTTCGAGGACTACTTCGCGAACCGCTTCGCGGAAGAAGGCATCCTCAAGGATCCCAATGACCCGGACTTCAAAGACGTCGGTGCGTATGATTGTATCAGTTGTCCCGGGTCGTCGTGGTCCGGGGAGTTGAGGAGAGCGGATCGAGTGTTTGACACGGATCCGGCTTCGCCGTCCTACGGTAAACTGAAACAAGATGGTCGTAAGTTATATGAGTACGACGAGCGCGGCGTTTTGGTCAATTTCACGTGTGCTGCTGCTTCTATGTTGCAAGGTGCTAGAGAGGTCTTCTGGGGCGAATGCCAGAGCCCGGCCTGCGGGGAAATTGTGGAGAACGGCATCGTCGTGTCCAAAGCGAAGAATTGTGAGCAAAGCGACTCCCCCTGTAAAGACGAATGGCTTTTAAAAAGAGTCGGCTACGTGTCGGCCGCCGAACAATACCAGGCCCAGACCTACGAAAGTATCTGCGCCGAGCCGGGGACCTGCACGGAGCCGGCGACGGGCGGTCCGGGGGACTGCGCCGCGAATTTCGACGACCACGCGAAGGGCGGGGCGTCGAGGTGCCCCGCGCCCTGTGTTTATACCACAACAGGACCGGGCACGTGCGACGAGATGTTCCACGAGCAGGCCGCGGCGGGCTTTACCGGAGAAGCTAGGTGTGATGTGGCCGCCGGCTGCTTGTACACCGAAGCGACCTGCGAGGACCGGCATAAGCAGACCTGCTTTACCGGCATCCCGCGCTACACCTACAACCAAGTCCCCGACGAGTTCTATACGGGACGATTGGGCTCCCAACAAATCCGCATCTGCGGCCCGACGCAGATGCAGATGGACTGGCAGGAGGTCTACAAGAAGCGGCCCCAGTACGATTCTGGTAGAAGGGATGACCCAAAAACCAATTCGACGTCGCACCAGTTTTTGTGTGGCATGACGGAGTGGTGGCAAGGGGACTACGTCGACGACGCGGGGCTCTGTGATGATGGAGGGGCCTGCGAGCGAGCGGATGGTGTGGGCATCGAGTACGGCATCGGGCCGAGTGATGCGAAGGGCATCGAAGACGCGCCGATGCAGCGCTTCGAGATCGGGCGGCACATTAGAATTAATACGCCGAACATCACGAAGATCGAGGGCGGCGAGGGCGAGGAGGACCAGTGGTACTACGGCGAGCCGATTCGTGGGGAAGGCATGTATGAGTGCTTCGGCGGCGGCACATGTATAGCCCCGGACGTCTGCACGTGCAAGGACGGTTACGGTGGCTTCGACTGCCGGACGCCGCTCTGCCGCCACCTCCAGTATCCCGACGAACAGGTCGCGGCGTGCGAGAACGGTGGTGTTTGCAAGGAGAAGGACACATGTGAGTGCGTCACCGCACTCAGTGTCTTGCACGAGAAATTCCCCAATGCGCCGGGCGGAGCGACGGGTTGGCAGGGCACGGACTGCACGATGCCGATATGCGTGCAGGGCTATTTCGACCCCTTCTGTAGCGGTCCCATCAAGGGAATACCGCAAGCGCCGGGCGGCGAGGGCTGCTACCGTTGTCCCAATGGGGGCTACTGCACGGCGCCGGACACCTGTACCTGCACCGAAGGCTGGACGGGCTACGACTGCCGCACGCCCGTCTGCGAGCGCGTCGCTACCCCTCTCGAGCGGCGCCAGCTCATGACCTTCGACGAGAACAAGGTCGACGCCTTCGAGAAGAGCCCGTGCGGCCTGATCGGCATCTGGCCGCTGCGGCCGGTGCCCGACGAGTTCCGGGGCGCGCCGGGCGAACCGGGCGGCTACTACGCCTCGCGCGGGAATTGTACCGCGCCCAACGAGTGCACGTGCTGGTGCAAAGCCAAGTACATCGAGAATATCTGCATGAGGAAGGGCGGCATTGGCATATTCGGGCCGTGGACGGCGCATCGCGAGTGCCGGGGCCCGTTCCAGGACCTCTTGGGCAAGGGCCCGGCCTTTGCCGTGATGGACATGGTCAACTACCGCAATCTGTTGGATCCTGATGAAATGTTCGGGACGAGGAGCTGCCGGCGCGGGTTCGAAGGGACCGTCAACGAAACGCGATTTTGCCCGCGTCTCGTTACGTCGATGGCGTGGAGGCTCACCGATCGATTCCCACAGGTATGATAGGTATATGAGCTGTCACATGCTCATCAAAATCCCCTCGAGCTTCGAAGCCTGGACGCTGACGTGGCTCATCGTTATCAGCATGTTCATCGGGATGGTGACGGTGACCTACTTCTACATCCGGCGAAAGATGAAACGAAAATACCTCCTCGCGAAGATCGAGCGGCGACGGTCGCGCCGCTCGTCCGAGGAGTCCGCGCGGAACTCGCAGCAGGCGGACGCGTTCAAGGTTACGTAGGGTCGTAACTTTCTTATCTGTGAATCTGATAATACAACAATTACCCACTAGTACAAAACCCCCGCGCCTCCGCCCCAGGCACGACCAGCGCCCCCGCGTTCGCCGTCGCCCCCAACTCAATCCCGAGCGCCTCCAACCGCGACCGCAGCTGGGGCTTGAGGTCCTCGTCGCCCGTCAAGACCACGACGGCCTGCGCGTCGCCGCACTCCTGCAACGCGCCGACGACCGCACCGACGGCGAGTGGCGCCGTCATGGCGTGAGCGTCCACGGTCAAGACGTCGTCGCCGCGCGCCGGGGTCGGATAGAGTCCGGCCTGCACGCCCGCGCGCCAGATCCTCGCAGCGGCCTCTACGTGAGCATCGTCGCACGCCGCCGCCGCGTCGGCGAGCAGGGCCGGCGACGGCGCCTCCAGGCCCTCGACGATTTGCACGGCTCGGTCGGCGTCCGCTCCGGCTCTACAAGCCTCGACCGCGGCGTGCGCCGACAGCGGACCTACTACCGGCAAGTCGAGCGCGCCCTGCCAGTCGCCACTCCGCCGGGACGCGCGCACGAGCGCCGCGGCGCCGCGGTCGTCCAGGCCAATCCCGCGCCGGGCCGCGTCGCGCGCGAGCTCGGCGGCGTCGTCGTGGCGCCGCGCCTCCGCGAGCGCCTCGAGCGCCGCGGCGACAAGCTTCTCGTCCACCGGTTCGCCCGTCGCCGGCTCGCAAGCCCGGAACAAGGCCAGGCACCCGTCGGCATCACACTTGTGCGCGCGCATGGCCAGGAGGTAGGTGCCTCTGTCAATTGCCGTCTCCGGTAATCGTCTTAGGAACGCCATCGATCCGGCGCCGTCTCCAATTAATGAGAGGGCCCGCATGGCCGCGTTCGCGACGACTGGATAGATCGGCTCGCCCGCCTCGGCGAGCTCCACCGCCCCGCGCACATCGCCGCTGTTGCCGCGCGCCTCTACGCGCGCCGCGAGGCACCGTTGCGATGACGGCCAGGACGATGCCACCGCATCCGTCCGCGCGACGTCTCCAGCTGAAGCGCAGCGCCGCGCGACGTAGACGCCGTCGGCCTCCTCGGCCAGCGGGCTGTTTCGGACGACCTCCGCCGCCTCCTCGTAATTCATGCGCCGCAGCGCGGCGCGCAGCGCGAGGACTTTCGTCGGATCCTCCTTTAAATCAAGCGCGGCGTCCAGGAGGCCGTCGACGCCCGCCCGTATAGCGCCCGCGTACGCGAGGCCGTCGGGCTCGACGCCTTTCTCGCGCATCTCGTGCAGCAGCTTCTCGGCGCGCTCCCTGTCCCCGGCTTTACCGCAGGCCTTCAAAGCCGCGGCGTAGGCCGCGTTGTTGACCAATCCACGAGCCGGGCTGCTGCCCACGAGCCAGGCCGCGCCCGCGGCGTCGCCGCGCGCCGCGAGCGCGCGCGCCGCCGCCGCGACGTGCGCCGGCCGCTGGAGCGCGTTGCGCTTCAACGCGACCATCACGGCCAGCCGCGTCTCCTCGCGCGTCGCGGCCTTGTCCCGCTCGAGCCGTCGGAACTCGTCGAGGAGGCGGCCGCCCGCGCGCCAGCGCTTCGAGGCCTCCCGTCGTTTCGCGTCGGCGCGCCGTTGCTGCTGCTGTTGTGCGGCGGCGGCGCGCAGGGCTGTCTCGGCCGTGGACGACGCGTGTCGTGTGCTGCTGGAGATGCTGCATCGCTGCAGGTGTGCGAGGGCGCGGCGCATTGTTGCACAGCCTCAACACTTCGCTCGCCACAGCTGCGCTCGCAGGCGAGAGCCAGGACTCGATGAAACCTAGCGTGCTCGAGACATACTAGCGAATATCGATAGCGCCGACGTCTCGTTGGATACGCAACAACAGAACTTACTCATCTTCTTCCCGCCGCCGCCACGCCGCGTCGAACTCGTCGTCGGCCTCAGACGCCGCCCGCTTCAAGAGCTCGAGCTGGTGGATGAGATAGCGCCGATTCTCCGTCCTCGACGGAAAGCGCTCCGCCGTCAGCGTCAGCACGCCCCGCGCCGCGTCGAAGCGCGGGCCCGTCAAATACGCGAGGCGCGCCGCGCCGATGTCGTCGAGGCCGAGGTCCTCTATTTTGACGCGCAGCTTCACCTTATACTCCGAAATCATGTGTGCTTCCGGGACGGGTAATTTGCGCCCGGCGTGGACATACATGCGCATCTCGAAGTCCAGCGCTTCATCAGGGATGGTGCGCGGCAGTGCTGCTTGCGCGGCGGGCACGTCGGCGGCGAAGCGCCGGACCGCGGGCCTTGTGCTTCTTGCGAGGCGTGCGAGGAGCATTGTACGAGTGCTGCCAGTACCGGTCCTGCGCGTACAGCCCACGCTGCTCAGCTAGGCATGCAGCTGCGCTTGTCGGCTTTTCTAGTGTCTTACAGGACGCTAGCAAAAATATGAAAGCGCACGAGATTTTGCGCTACCTACTGGCTACCAGCGAGATTGGTTTCGTTTACGTGGCCACAAATTGCTAATAGACGCCCCGTACCAGCCGCTCGCACGGCGTGGCCGCACACATTTTGAAATCACTGCTGCTGGGGGCCAACTGAATTGCGAACGGATGGCTTCCGCCGTCGTAGAAACGAACTACGCGCTGCGCGGGCCCGCGCCAACGCTCGAAGAACTCGAGGAACAGCTGCGAAACCTCGTGGGCGCGTACGACGCCGTGACGGCCGCGCCGGCGAAGGCCGCCGCGCCAAAACGCCCGGCGGTGGACGCAGCGCCCGCGCGGACGGCGCCCGTGGTGCGCGCCGCACCTCTCGCGCGGACAGCGCCCGTCCGCGCGGCGCCGCCGCGGCCGAAGCCCGCGCGCCCGAAGTCCGCGCGGCGGCCGCCGCCGTCGCCGACGGACGCGCGGCCCGCGTTCGACACGCGCTCGACCGCGCCGCCGCCGCGGCCCCGCGTCCAGCGGCGGCGCGAGGACGTCGCGCCGCCGCCGCCGCTCCCGCCGGTGCCCGACGAGTACCGCGCGTCCGTCGAGGCGGCGCGGCGCAACGGCGGCTCGCTCGTCGAGCGCCAGGCCGCGGCGGCGCGGCCGGTTCCCGCGCCGGCGCCCGCGCCCGCGCGCCCCAAGCCGCGGCCGAAGCCGAAGCCGCGGCCCGTCGCCACGCCGAAGCCGGCTCCGCCGAAGCCCGCGGCGCGGCCGGTCGCCATTCCAAAGCCGGCCGCGCCGAAGCCCGCGGCGCCGCCTGCGCGGTCGACGAAGCCCCTGGCCGCGACAGCGAGACCGGCGCCGAAGCCGGCGCCGAAGCGGCCCGCCGCGCCGGCCCGCGCGCCGAAACCGGCCGCCGCGAAGCCGCCGCGGAAACCGGCGCCGAAGCCCGTGCCTGCCGCGCCGTTCGCGCGCGCGTGGGCGGCCCCGGCGCCCGCGGAGGCGCCGCCGCCCGCGCCCGCGACGCCGCCGCCGTCGCCCGGGCGCGCGCGGCGCGCGCTGAACCCGTTCCCCGTGCTGTCGCCGTTCCTGCCGCGGTCCGGCGGCAAGGCCGTCGTCGCGTGCCCCGGGCCGTCGCCGGCGCCGCCCGCGGATGCGCCCGACGCGGCCGTCGCCGATGCCGCGTACCTGAGCGCCTTCGGCGAGGCGTACCGGTCGCCCGTGCCGCTCGTTGGCGACGAGAACTCGCCGCCAAAGAACCCGTTCGCCGACATCCTCGCAAGCGTGAGGCCGCTGACGCCGCCGCCGGGGTAAAATGCCCTGTGTTTTTCGCGTCGATGGCGTCGGGGCGGCGGCAAAACCCGAACCCGAGCAGATTTCCGGTGGCGCACCTCGTACGCGGTTTATGCGCAGAGCAATCACCGGCTGCGTTGTGCCACATACAACAACGTGCTCCTAGGCCGCCGGGGCAGCCTTGCCGGAGCGATGCGACCACAATAGGCAGCCAAAACCATACAGGGTAGGCACTGGGCCGAGATGGCACCGCGGCGCCCGTCGTCCGCTAGACGCACGGGCGAAATCCTAGCCCCGACCGACACCACCGGCGGGGCAGCACCGGTCTATGAGGCCGACGACCGCACCTACGAGCATCGGATCGGCGGCCGCGCGGGCGAGGTGATTAGTGGGACGCAGACGCAGGCGGTCGGCGCGCGCGATCTGCGGCCCGGATCGGCGCCGGGCGACGTGAACTCGAATCACAGACTGCGCGGGCTCGGGCGGCACGACGAGTTCTTCGGCACGGGAGCGCGACCCGAGGGCCATTATCGGGAAGAGCACGCGCCGACGTCCTTTACTCCCCGCGTCGGCCGCTCCGGCGAGGTCCTGAACCCGACGCGCGGCTTTGCTGAGGACGCGACGCCGCGGACGCGGGCGGCCGTCGAAGCCAGACTAGAGGAGGAGGACGCCGAGGAGGAGGACCGCGGCTGGAGTTTGGATGATGCCCTCGCCGCCACCGACGTCGTCGTCGATTGGGCCGCGAACCTCTGGAGCCGCGTGACGGGCGCCGCCGCGGCCGAAGACGAAGGCGGAGACGACGACGACGGCTGGGACGCCCACGAGGCCAAGCTCGAGGCGGCGCGTCGCGCCGCTGCCCAGAAACGCGAGGCCGAGGTGGAGGTCGAGCGGCAGCGCGAGGCCCTCGAGTCCGCAACGAACGCCGCGGCGAAGGCGGCCGCGGAGCTGCGCCAGACGCGCTACGACGTGTCCTCGCTGTTTGGCTCCGATTCGGACTCGGACATGGTCCTCAGCGGTGCGTCCGACGACGACGACGAGGAGGAGGCGCCGCCGCCGCCGAAGAAGCGCCGGTCATTGTCGCCTGAGCCGACGCTCACGGCCGTCGAGGCAATCCCGGCGCCCGCGGAGGAAACCGAGCAGCCACCCGTGCCCGAGGAAAGCGTCGCGGAACCCCCGACGCACACGCCCGTCGAGGCGTTGCCGCGGCCTGCACCTCCGACCGGGCCTCCACCGGGCCTCGCGCTCGACGACTTCGCGGCCTCCGAGCGCACGGCCGTCGAGACGCCCGTCGAGCCGATGGAACCGCGCCGCTCCGTTGAGGGCGCGGCTCTCGCGCTGGCCGACGCCGAGTCGGCGGCCCTGGAGGCGCCGGCGCAGCGCTCGCCACAGCGCTCGCCGGCCCGCGCGCCGCGTTCGTCGGTCGCCGGCGCGCCGCTGGCCCTCGGCGACGTCGACCACGCGGCGACCTACTCGTCGGACGACGAGGCGCGGCCGGCGCCGACAGAGGAGCCCACCTACGCCGACGACGACGCCGCCTTCGGCGCGGTGATGGACGCCTTCGCCGAGGCCGCGACGAAAGCGGAGGCGGATCGGCAAGCGGCGGCAGACGCCGAAGCGGCACGGGCGGCGCAAGCGGCCGCGGCCGAGGAACAGGCCCGCGCCGCGCGCGCCGCGGCTGATGCGCGTGCCGCAGAGGCGGCGGCCGCCGCCGCCCTCGCGGCCGCCGCAGAAGCCGGTGAAAAGGCGCGGGCGGAGGCCAAAGCGCGCGCGGCGGAGGTCGCCGCGGCCGCGGCGCGCGCGCGGGCGGCGGCTGAGGCAGAGGCCGCGCGTGAGAGCGAGTTGAGACGAGCCGAGGCCGAGCGCGAGCGCATCGCCGCCGAACGACGCACCGCCGCCGTCGCGGCGGAGGCGGAGGCAGCTGCGGCCGCGGCGAACGCTGCGACACCTGCCGCAGAGGTCCGATCTTCAACGGCGCTCCCGCCATCCGAGTACGCTGCGACAAGCGAGGAGGTGCCGGCCGCTCAGGCCTCCACCGCGACAAGCGAGGAGGCCGCCCGATCTTCAACGGCGCTCCCCCAGAGCGAGTACGCCGCGACGGCGCCGGCGGCCCAGAATAGCGCGGCTGAGACCGCGCGCGCGCCGGTCGCGGAGGTTGCCGGCGCGGCCGTCGGCCAGCTCGCGGGCGCCGCGGCGGGCGCGGTCGGCGGCCCGGCCGGTTCAGCGGTTGGAGGTGCTGTCGGCGGCGCCGTGGGCCAGGCCGTCGGCGCCGTGGTCGACGCGGCAGCCAGCGAGAAGAAGCCGGTCGTCGTCGCGTCCCACCGCGTGCGCCGGCGGCGGGGCAAGGAGGTGCGCGTGTCCGCGGCGCTGCAGCAGAAGCGCATCGACGAGCTCGAAGCCAAGGTCGCGGAGGCCCTGAAGCTCGCCGCGGCGGCGCAGAAAGCGCTCGACGAGGCGGAAACGCGGCGCGAACAGGCCGAGGCGCGGGCCGAGCGCGCCGCGGCCGCCGTTCCTCCTCCTACGGAGATGAGGCAGCGCCGCGTCGACGACGATCATGATGATAACGACGAGGAGGCGCCCCTGCAACGGGAGGAACGGAAACGGAAGAGACGAAAACGACGGCCGCGCTGCGGCGCGCGGAATTGGCGGCGGTGCCTCAACTGCTGTTTGTGTCGAGGCGGCGCCCGCGTTAGCCCAGGTGGCGCGTTCGAGTGGATGTTAGATGACGCGCAGCGAAACGCGGCGCTCCGGGCCGCCAAAATCAGAGCCGCGAAACTGAAATATCTGGAACCTCCCAACATCTGCGACGTGCCCTTCGCGCGGCGCTTAGACCGGTCCTTGCAAGCACGATTGGCGTTGTTGTTGTGGATCCACGGCCTGGGCGCCGCGATCCAGTTATGCGTGGGCGTCGGCGCGATGACCATTAGATTAGGGTGGACGCCGGAGTTCGGCGGCGCCCTGGGGCCGCCCTTCCCGCTCCCGACCTTGGCTCTCATCAAGGCCGGCACGTGTTTAGTAGTGTTCGCCATCCTGTTCCGCAAGACGCGGATCCCGCCCTGTTTGGCTGCGTTAGGATGTGCTCCGGTGCCCCCAAAACCTGCCGGCGGCGCGCGGCCCCAGCCGTTCCGGGCCCTCACGTCGCGCCTGCTCAAGCAGTTCCTCTTCGCCAAATTATTAGATGCCCTCGCGGGCTACTTGTTGTTTTGGGGCTGCGTCGCGTCGTTCAACCGAAGGCGGAACACGCGACGTATTGTGGACGCCTTCCTGGGTCTGTGCCTGACGGGTTTGACGGTCGTCGACGTCTACGGGGCCCTCGTCTGTGCGGGGACCACGGTCTACTACGTCTACTATTTATACAGGACGCCGGGTGTGGATTACGACACGGACGAGTCGGGCAGCGAGTCGTCCTCCGATTCTTCCGATGGAGAAGGCCACGAATTACTGAGGAGGCGGGGCCGCGACGCGAGACGGGAGGAGGCCCTCGAAGCGTTCGCGCAGGCGACGCCGCGCGAGATTCGACAGGCCGCTGCTGTCGCTAGGGGAGGTGCTGTTCCTAGCTCGCTGGCCTGGGCCGATCCCCGCTTCGCCCTGCAAACGGCGCGCGTCTCGCAGACGGAGCGCGCACGACGTCCCCGGCGGCCGGAGCGGGCGCGTCCCCAGACTTCAAGAGAAGACGGCTGGACCCCGACGGCGCCGGACCCGCGCTTACTGGAACTCATGGCCAAGCGCAACGCGGATATTGTCTAAGTTGTTATTTTCTACTCTTCTGGGCGGCCATGCCCTTGTCCAAAATGCCCGCCGGCCCGCCGCGGCCGCCGCCGCCGCTCATGATGGACTCGTCGTCCATGGTCATGTCGTCCTCGCCCGTCGCGAGCGTGCCGTCGTCCTGGGTCCCCGCTTGCGATCCGCGCAGCGTCGCGGCGTCCTGCTCGTCCTCCAATGCCAACATATCTAACCTAATAGCCTCCTCCTCCATGAGCTTCCTCGCGACGTCCTCCGTGGGCCCTTCATACGGGTACGTCGCGACGATCGTAAACTCCCGCCCGAGCGCGTAGTCGCGCACCATGCCTCGACCCACCCTTTCCACGATGGCCCCAAACCCCGAAGCGTGGCCCGGGTCCGCCGTGTGCTCGACGAATTGATCCCTAATAGCGTGGCCCAGACAACCATGGAGATTCGAGCCCCACGTGTAGAGCTCGCCGTCCATCGCGATCATCGCGCTGTGGTGACTGCCGAGTCTGATCGAGACCGCTGACAAGTTTCTACTTCTCAAAGCTTCTACTACCGTAGGTGTGGTCTGGACCTGGGTCCGCCCATGTGCTAATTGGCCGTGGTAGCCGCTCCCCCAGGTGTAGACCCAGCCCGAACCCTGCATGGGCGGCACGCACACAACAGCGGCGCTATGCCAAGTAGCGGCAGCAACTTGCATGACGCACTTGTTCGACAAGGCTGTGACCTCGTACGGTTCGATCCGCGAGTGGAAATCACCGAGGCCCAACCGCCCGCCCGCGCCCAACCCCCACGAGAAGACCTTGCCCTCCTCCGACAATGCTAATGTATGTGCTGCTCCACAGCTTACTTCAATGATCGGCTCGGCGGATAGACCACTCACAACGGTAGGAGCGGGGAAATACAATTTCTCTTCCGCTCGAGCGCCGAACCGCTCCTTCACACCCAATCCTAACCGCCCACTATCGACGTGACCCCAACTATACACGGCCCCCGCCGTCGTCAAACAGCAGCAGTGGTTCTCGCCGCACTCCATCTGCCTCACCCTTATGTCATCATCGGTTTCGAAATAGGTCAGTATGGTCGGGAGTGGTCTTTTTTGAAAATCTGTTAAACCGAGTTGGCCTGCCAGGTTGTGGCCCCAGACAAACACATCGCCACCAGAAGTGCACACAGCAGCATGACTCGCACCGACGGAGCACGACGTCGCCTCCTCACCCTGTAACTCAGTAACAAATTGCGGCTCCATGTACATCTCCTTGGCCCACTCGTCGTCGGCGTCGACGTGGATTCCCGTGGAGCCCGCACCGGAGCCGCCCCAGACCAGGACCTCGTGGTCGGCTGTCACCGCGTACACCATGTCCGCGTTCGTCGCGACGCGGACCACGCCAATGCCTCGCGTCTTCTGGACCGCCGTGAAGACACTGCGAGGCTCCGTGTCGCCCTGTCCTAATTGCCCTGCATAATTCGTGCCGCACGCATACACTGAACCTCGCTCTTCTATATCTTTGTTGATGTGAAATTCCGACTCCAATTGCTCCGTGTAGGCCGTGGCCTGCAGTCGCTCGCCCTCCAGATCGGCTTGGAGGCGCTTGACCATGGCCCTTTTGGTCCCACCGGTCTCGAGGTCTCGCGCGTCCAAGTGACTTCGTAACGCCGCCCGCGGCAACTTGTCCAAATCCAGCGTCTGCAAAACTTTCGACGAGCCCCATTCGTACTCGAGCTTGGCGTCGCCCCGCCGCTGCTTGAGCTTGCCCAGGAGCCCGAGGCCCGACATGGTTGTGTCCTGGGGGCTACTGCCTCGTCGTTATGTCTGTCACGCCGCAGCGCTTCGTCGTCGTCCTGGCGCCGCTGCGACCATGGTGTTGTGTTTTGTCGAGCAGTGCTCCTTGTGTTCGGCGGCCAACGCTGCCCCAAAATGAGCAGCGCCGGCGGCCATCGATGGTGCTACTAGCCTCGCATGCTAGAGCGGCATGCGTCGACGGCCTGCGGGACGCGTCTCGAGGGCTCCCCCACGCCGTCGACGCGGCGTTTCCTCGGCGGCGCGGGGGGAGTACGATTTCCCCGCGCGCGGTGGCGCACTAGTTACCTCACAACAAACTCAAACTTACCGCCGCCGCCGGTTCGCCCTGACATCTTTATGTCGACATAGCGTGTTGACGTGGTCGACGTGGTGGCAGTGGTAGTGCTTGCCACTCATGAACGTCATGAACGCCTCCCGGTCCAATTTATTCGTCTCGACGAACCAGAAGTCCACGCGCACCTCGTCGAAGGGGAAGCTCTTCAGGACGTTCATTTCCGCGCCTGTGTGGAAATCAAAATTTTACGGCGCGTTCGTGTTGAATCGTCGCGTCGACCTCCACGCCATCGACGCGACGCCTGCTCGATGGCGTGGCGATGCCGGTTCCTCGCCGCTCGACCGAGCCAGGACGGCTGCGTCATCGCCGAGAAATGACTTAGTGAAGAATTGTCGGGTGCACCCGACGCACTGGTTGATTTCCACACAGCTCCGCGCCCTCGACGTCGAGTGAGAATAAATCTACATGTCCCCTCCCGAAGACCAGCTTTGCTGGAGACAGCGCGGTGACGTTCGTCCTTTCTAACCGCCATTTCCGCTTGTCGTTGGCATGTTCCCGCTCCATCTTCGCCCACTGTTTTTGTGTTCGGAAGCTCTCGATGCCCGAGAGGTCTCCTAACCTCTCCGTGTATGCTCTAAAAACAACCTGGTCCGGACCATCTACTAACGCAGCATGAATATTCTCACAATCTTTTCTATTCTTCACGAGGAAGTTGTGGTACAAATACGGGCTCGCCTCGACGCACAACCCGTGCCAGCCGATCCGCTCAAAGGCCCTCGTGACGGAATTGACGCCCGTGTTCGCTCCCGCCTCCACAAAAAAACCGCCGCACCGCGGCCCGTGCATGCTATTTATGATCTGGTGGAATTCGTTGTGTTGCGTGTTTCTGATTAATTCCTGCTCGTCGAGGGCGCAGGCCCGTCGATGGGAGCCGAACTTCGCCTCTCCTCTAAGTATCCAGGGGAGGGCGGCGAGCCAGCGCCACATGGTTCCGTTTGTTTTGTGTATCTAGTGGTGTCGAGGCTGCCCAAATCCAAGGTGAGTGGGCTGGTGCCCTGCTATGCAAAGGGCTGCCGGGCTCGATGCGTTTGGTCGATAATGGATCAAACGGTTCTTCCGGAAGCCTTCTACGGGCGGCACGGCGCTGCCAGGGCCAAAACTTGTCAATCTCGGCTGGACTTGCTAGTATGTCTTCAGGCCGCTAGCACCTAAAACTTTTTAATGCGCTCTCTTTTGCGTCGCGCTGTTGCCTAGCGTGCCTGAGTGTGGAGTCGCTCGGTTTCACGTTTTTTTCAGCCAGTGATTGCGGCGTTCAACCCCTCCGCTGATTGGTGCCGGGCAGTAGCAGCACTGCTACTCAGCCCTGTCACATCACTCCCGAGCTATTCGAGGGCGTCGAGGCGTCGCGCGGCATCGCGTCGACGCCATCGACGCGACTTGGAGTTCGGAAAGTCCGGAAATCGCACGACGCGAAAGATGATCGAGGACGCCGGCATCGCCGACGACGACGTCGAGCGCGCCTGGCGGCTGACGCGCGCCGCCTACGACGACCCCGAGTTCGAAGGCCTGGAGATAGACGACACGCGCGCCATCATCGACATCTCGGGACGTCATGTACACGTGGCCTTCCGCGGCACGGCGACGCCGCTCAACGCCGCGCACGACGTCGCCTTCCTGCTGCTGCCGCTCTCCGACTTTCCAGCACTGCGCGTCGGAGAAGACGAATGGGCCGCGCGCGTGCACGGCGGCTTCGCCAAAATGGCGTCGAACGTCGCGGACCGCCTCGCGGAGCGGCTCGAGAAGTGGCCGCGGCGGACCGTCGTGCTGTCGGGCCATTCATTGGGCGGCGCCCTGGCGATTCTGGTCGGCGGCGCGCTGAAGGGCCGGGGCCACTCCGTGCAAATCTGCACGTTCGGCGCGCCGCCGCCGGGCGACGCGCAGTACGCGCGGTTGCTGGACGGCGTGCCGTGCTTGCGCTTCGCGAACAGGTGCGATCCCGTGCCCCGGTCGCTGGGCGGCGCGGACCACGGCGGGCTCGGCGGGGTCCTGGATTTGCCGATGGTGCGGGAATACGTCCACGTCGGCACGCACGTGGAATTGGAGCCCTGGAGCGAGACGTGGCGCCACGCCGTCGAGGCCGTCGCGGGGCGGCAGGCGGGCGCGGCGCTGGCAACGGCGCCGGCGCCGGCGGCGACGGAGCCGCGACCGGCCGCCGAGCCGAGCACGGCCCAGGCCCTTTGGTCGGTGCTTAGCAATTCGGTCTCGAACGCCGCGACGCGCATCGCGTCGAAGACGCTCGAGGTCCACAGCGTCGACACCTACGAGGCGCACCTCCGCACATATATGGCCAAGCGGCGCGCATCGCTCGAGGGATCGCCCGCCGAGGCCAAGATGGAGTTCTAGTTTTTTGTTGTAAATATATTGACAGTCGTACAGGCTTCCACGACAACACGAATCAGGAGAGGGAGGGGCGGAGGAGCTTGAGGACGTCCGTCTTCACGGCCTCGTCGAGGGAGGAAGCGAGCACCTTCTCTTGGAGTTGCGACACGTCGCGCTGCGCCCCGACGTATGTCGTCGCGGCAGCCGCGAGGCGTGCGGGGTCACTGCCGAGCGCCTCGACGTGCGTGATGCCCTCGCCGTAGACGAGTCTCGTCGCCACGAAAGACCCCGCGCAGGCGCGCGCGTAGCCGGCCGGCAGTGCTTCCGGCGCCGCGACGGCGAGTTGAGCGAGCGTCGGCGGCAGGTGCTCCGGCGCGAGCTCTGCGAAGAGTGCGGCCACCTGGTCGTCGCTCGCCGTCGCGCCGACCGCGTCGGCCACGAGGTTGATCGCCTCCGAGATGCGCCGCGAGAAGTCGGGCAGCGCGCCCGGGAAGCGCGAGTACTCCTTGAACAGCAGGTCGGCTTCCAACGACGCCAACGCGCGGAGCCGGTCGAGGACCTCCGCGACGATGACCCCCTTCTGCGCCTCGAACGCGCTCCGGGACAATAAGTGCGCAGCTAAGATTTCATAGGAAGAGCACACGACGCCGCACTTGTTGGCGGACGAGTCCTTGACCACGAGCACACCGGCCTCTTTGTGGAGGATCTGGCGCGCCTCGGGCGTCAGGAACAGGTTGGCACCCTCGACGATGATCGGGGCCTGTGCGGAAATCAAATTTACGGCGCGTTCGTGCTGAATCGTCGCGTCGACCTCCACGCCATCGACGCGACCCTGCTCGAATTTCCACACAGATCGGGGCCCGCGGCGCACCCGGCGCGGCATCATCACCCGGTTTGAGAAATTCCCGCGCGTTGCCCGCGTGTATGGTTCCAGGCCGCCCGCCGCACGGCACGAGCACGTCGGCGTCCACGCGGAAGTGCATCGTATCGCGCAGCGCGGCTCCGTCACCGTCGTCCGCCGTCCGGAGCGTGCCGCGATTCCCTAGCAGCTTGCTATCAAACGCCGCGATCGGCGCCGAGGCCTCCACCAAGCGCCGGAGCTCGTTCCCATCTAAACCTTCGGGATCCTCAGCGTACCCGCTGCCGTCCGCCACGCCGACGACGCGCGCCGACGGCCAGTCGCGTTGCATGATCTTCAGTAAGTTGCCCGCGACGTCGCCGTCGGGCCCACCGACGAGCGAGACCCGAAAGGCGTCCTTCCGCGCGTCGATCCCGACCTCGCGCAGCGCCCGCTCCACAAACACCGCGACGCCCTCGCTCGTGACGCCGAACTCCTTGTGGTTGATGCCCGCGCCGGGCTTCGAGGACATCAGCGCCTCCGGCCGCGGGTGGCCGCGGCGCGCCGCGTTCGCGACGATGCGCGTGATGTCTTGCGGGACGACCTGCTCGTCCGGGCCCAAATACGGCAGCGTTTCGCTCTCGAGGCTCACATCTAACAAAGCGTCGGCGAAGGCGGACACGGCCTTGCGGTTCAGGTACTCGCGGAACGCACCCCGCCCGCGGCCCGCCCATGCGTCGTCGCCGTGGCCCGTGGCGTCGACCAGAACGACGGCCTTGGCGCCGCCCTCCGGGATGTCCTTGTTCTTGAGCTGCTGCGCTTGCGCGAGGTCGCGGCACTCGTCATAATGTCTAGAAGCGGCATGAGCGAGCGCCTCCGGCGTTTTGGGGGTGACAAGCCGAACTCCGCCCCTCGCGACCGGACGCATGCTGACGTGGAAGGCGTCGAAGCGCCGGCCCGCCACGAAGACGACGCGCGCCGGGGGCTCGGCCCCGTCCGAGAGCGTGCTCGGGTCGAGGACGAGAGCTAACGCCTGCCGGTCCGCGCGGCCCACGTTCGTTTGTAGACACGTCGTGGCGTGGCGCACGACCTCGGCGAGAACCTCCTTCTCCGCTTCATCAGTGACCGCGTCGACGCTCGCGAGCAGCTCCTTCACATCGCCGCCGTCGCCGCGACCGACGGGCCGCTTCAGCAAAAGCTTGGCGGCGGCGTCCGCGAGGTCGCCGTGGCTTCTCAAAGTTTTCGCAACGCGGTCGCGCGAGCACCCGAGCGTGCGCTGCGCCAGCGTCTCAAGCGCGTATCGCACCTCTAGCAACGTCGCGTCCCGCGCCGTCGGCGCGCCCTTCGCGAAGAGGGGCACGAGCGCCGTCTCGCCGAGCCACTTGAGGCGTTCACTAACCGCGGCGACGTCGGTCCAGTTCGCCGAGCCGGTCACCAACACGCGCAGGATCAGGCAGTCCTCGACCGTGTCCATTTCCGCGAGCTTGACGTCCAGGGAGTGGGCCGCGACGAGTCTCAGCACCTTGTGCAAGAATGAGGCGGGGAGAGTGTTCGGCGCCACCACCGTCAGCCAAGCGCTGCCGTTGCTCGCGTCGACGCGCGCCGCCACGGCGTCCGACCCTGCCACGCGTTCGAACAGAGCTCTTTGGCGCGCCCAGTGCGCGGGCCGCGTGCCGAGTTGATAATCTAAGGAGCACTTGTCGGCGTGCGCGCGCACCGCGGCCTCGCTCCAGAAGCCCTCGCCGCCCTTCGCCCGCGCGTATTGTAAGTGCGGCGCGAGCGCATCCTCGGCCTCGAAGCACGAGTCCGGCGCCGCCGTGTCGAAATTAAAAACATTCAAACACAACGTCTCGTCGCGAGAAGTGAAGACCTTGAGGCCCGTGAGTTCTCCTTGTCCGGCGAGCGTGCGGACTTGCCGCGCGAGCGTGCCCGGCGCGTTGCCCGAGGTCAAATAAGTGACGGTGCCGTCGTCCGCCGACGCCGCGCGGACCTCATCGAGAACGTCGAAGCCTCGAGCCGGATCAAACAGCCCCGCGGCCGCCTGGAGGTGGGCGAGCTGCGAACTCTCCGGGACCAACGCGAAGTAGCTCCGCGGCATCTGCTCGAGAAACCAGGGCACGAGCTGCTCTTGCGTGCGCGCGTAGCGCGAGACGACCTTGGCGATCGTCTTCTGGGCCTCGTCGTCGTCATGGAGAGCGGCGACCGAGGACGCAGCGCGGCGGGCCGAGCTCGCAAGTGGCTGGGCGTCGTCGCGGTGCAGTAGAGCGGCAACCGAGGACGCTTTGTGGCGGTGCGCTGTCCGCAGCACGCGCGGGGCCGCGCGCGCCGTCTGCAACAGCATTTTGCGCAGGTTGCTTCGCACGGTTTTAAAAATGGCACTGAGGCTCTGACTTGTTCGTCCGCTGTGTGTGCGCGTCGAGGCGTGTTCGTTTCGGCGGCGAGTGACGTAACTGACTACTCGCGTCAGCACCTAAACGGTGACAAAACGCAAATCAATGCGGTTGCTGTAAAGCACGCGAAGCTTTGTTTGTTCTCGGACCATGCTACCGTGCTACATACTAGGCGAAAAAAGAGAACTATCTTCAAAGAGCCCTTACGGCCGGGAAGGAGGGAGGACTAGAACTCAGTCGAAGCGCCCGCGCAGCGTGAGCTTCGTCTTGGGGTTCGACCACGCGTCCTTCGCTTCGGTAGATGGGAGACGAGTAGTGGTAGGGAGTATCATCAAAATGCCCGCGCCAAAGATCTCCGTCTTTTCATGTCTCAGCATCTCGCGCTTCTTCTTGATCGGCTCGCCGCGCTGCCTCGCGCGATAGTCCCGCTTCTCCTGCTTGCTCATCATCCGGAACTCCTCCTCCTCCCTCCGGACTTGCGCAGACATCTGCCGCACGAGCTCTCTCCTTAGTCGCCTTTGCGTGACACCCACACCCAACGAGCTGGGGTTGTTGTTCGAGACCACCGTTTCTCTCCTGACAGTGCCCTTCTTGCGCCACGTGCGCATCTCGTTCTTGAAGGTCGGCTTGCCCGCTTGTTCTGCCGAGACGAAGCGCAACTCGAGAGCTTTCGCGAGCTTGTAGTCCTTCTGCAGGTGTCTCGCGAAGGAGTCATACTTCACATACCCCGTGAAGCGCGGGTCCAGCTCCCTTATTAATGACGAGAAGGTCCTCCCATCCAACTTGATGCCCAGTTTATTGCGGAGGATGACCCTTCTAAAGGTGGAATGTAACAAGGCTTGCTTGAGGTCGCTGTGGAAGAGCGGCTTCAGGATGTGCGCGTGCCTTACGTAGATGGCGTGCGTCGGCTGGCCGCTCCAGGCGTCGCGGATGACGAGGGCCATGGTCTACGCTTGTGGCGCTAGGCCAGCTGAGCGCTTTGGCTTTGGCGCTAGATCAGAGACGAGCGCTTTGCCTCGCCTTGCTGCCGCGCGGTGAGACTGTGCTGCCCGGCGGCGTCCGGAGGCTGCCCGTGGGTGTCCGCGCGCCGGAGACGGCGCGCAGACGGTGCCAACACGGGCCAATTGCCGCGAGACGACAGCGCCGAGCCTCTCACAACGCCGGCTAGTATGTTTCAATCGTGGTCTCGCTTCGCCCGGCCCGCTCACCGGGAGCCACCGCTCGGCGGCGCACGGGATGGCACGCGTCGCCGACCGACCGGTACTAGGTGCAGCCCGCACCTTAATTCCGCTCGACGCTCGAGCTCGACGCTCGACGCGAAACGCCGTCGCCGCGGGCACGCAGACGCATTGCAGGCGAGCGGATCGACCGTTCCGCAGCGCCGCGCCAGCCTGAGCCATCATGGGCTGCCCCCACGCATGGCTGGTGCTCCTCACCCTAGCAAAGGCAGCCGACGAGCGCGGCGCCTGGTGGGCCTACCGTTCTACGAATGATGATATTGATCTGAAAAAATCCGTCTCGCTCATCAAGGAAATACCGATAAAGAAGTACGAGATGAGCCATGATACCATCCAGGGTCGAGTGCACTATGGTGTATTAGCCAAAGACGCGGAAGCGATACTGGCTGCTCCGTATGGTGAGGTAGTAACGAGAGAAGAAGCGGTACCGGGCGCGAAAGGCGGCTTGACGCGGCGCGTCGTCGATACGACTGTCGTGTTTACGCATGCCTTAGCTACCTTACAGTACCTGGCTAGTGCAGTACCGGACGCCGTGAACCTCTCGGCGCCTCTCAATGAGTCGCACTTCTCGACGACTTCCCTGCTAAGTGAGGTCGAGGACTACGTGTTGCAGGCGAACTGGTCGACGGCGGCTCGATTACGACCGATCCGCGAACTGGCCGAGGAGGAGACCGCCGCTTTAAGGACGCGACTGACGAATATTGAACATAGGATGCGGCGGAACGCCGATGTGACGGACTACGAATTTGCTACTAGAAATGCGACGGCCGCCATCGCCGATGCTTTAGCCATCGATCGCAGCGAGATGGACCATAGACTAGGTTTGATTGCTCTAGATGACGCGGCGAACGCCACCAGGGAAGCGGAGAAGATCCTGGAAGCTCTTAGAAGGTCGACGCAGCTCGCGAAGCTCCTCGACGAGTTCACCGTAGCTGAAGCGAGAGAAAAACTCAGAGAAGAAACGGCTGTTGAAGTGGCGCGAGAACAGGAAAGACAAAAAGCAGAGGCGGAGCGATTAAATGAAGACGTTTCTCTCAGGATGATCCGGGCGCGCGGCGCGGAGACGCGGCAGAAGCTCCTGGAGGCGATCACGGCCGTCGCCGCGGAGGTGCAAAGAGCCGCGGAGTCGCTCAAGACCCATCCTGAAAGGTTACGACGGTTCGTGTTCGGGCTGATCGGTCTAGCTGCTGGGTACTTTACGACGCGGGAAGCTGCTTTGTTGGCGAGGCGTCTCCTGACGCAGTATTTGATGCGGCCCGCTTTAGTGAGAGAGAGTTCGTTCTCCATGTCCGGGCTGCTGGTCTGGTCTTTAGGCTTGGTCTGGAAGCTCCTCATGACGCTCCTACTCTTCAGGAGAGGTCCCGGCCACGACGGCGACGTCACGGTCGGGCAAGGTGGCGTCGAGAAGACGACCAAAATCACCGACGGCATTATACTGCCAGAAGACCTCGGAAAAAGGTTAGACCAGCTCGCGAAATCTATTAGGGGCGCCCGCAAGCTGCGAGCACCTCTACGACACTTACTGTTGTTCGGTCCCCCAGGAACGGGCAAGACGATGGTCGCGCGGCGCTTGTCCCAGATTTCGGGTTTAGATTGGGCTATTATGTCCGGCGGCGACGTCGGGCCGCTCGGAGCTGCTGCGTCGACCGAAATTCATGCCATCCTGAACTGGGCGCGACGAAGCCCCAAAGGGTTACTGCTGTTCGTGGACGAGGCCGAGGCGGCTTTATGCGATCGCGGGCGGCCTGATTTAAGTGAGGAGGCCATTTCTGCATTGAACGCGTTTCTCTTCCACACGTCGGATCCCTCGTACACCTTCATGCTCGTGCTCGCGACGAATCGACCCGGTGACCTGGACGCGGCGGTGCTGGATCGCGTCGACGAGGCCGTGGAGATCCCGCTGCCGGACGAGGGCGCGCGCGAAAAGTTACTGCACTTATACTTCGCGATGGCGTTCGATCGCCCGGCGCCTTCCACGAGACTGGGCCGTTTGTTAGATCGAATACTAAAGCGGTTCCGGGCGCCGGACGTGTGCATTGCATTGGATCGGAAGGAGGCCATCCGCGCCCTGGCGAAGAAGACGGAGGGCTATTCCGGCCGCGAGTGCTCGAAGCTCATGCTGTCCGTGCAGGGCGCCGTCTACGCGACGGAGCGGCGCGCGTCCGGCGAGCTCGTGCTCGACGATGAATTGTGGCATCGCACGGTGCGCTGGAAGCTCGAGGAGGTGAAGCCGCGGGCGGCGAAGGCGGTGGCTGATTTGCGGGTCGCCGTCGAGTGAGTAATGCTATCTGTTGTTTCTTAATCTACCTCTCTCCGCTTCAGGTGCGACGACGACGCCCTCCACGATCGGCTCCTGCTCGCCGTACCAAGCCTCAGGCTGAGGCTCGCCTCGGGTTCGGACGCCACCTCCTTCATCTCCTGTTCAGCCTGCGAAGCCAGCGCCGCGAGCTGCGCTTCGGTCTCTCGCACGCGCGCGCGATCCGCCTCGAGTCGCGCCTCAGTCTTCCGCACCTGCCTGCGATGTTCCTCGAGGCGCCGGCGCAGGGTAGTATCTTTACGACCGCTAGCAAGTTTACGCAACAAGCGACGAGGAGCACACGACACAACAAGCAACGGCGACGACGCGGTGCGCTACGTGTCGTCGGCGCGCGACGTCGAGGCCGTGCTCGAGGACGTGGGGGAGGTGGTCCCTGCTCCGGCTCCCGTGGAGGAGTGATGTTTACTTAGGTTATTAAGTTGTCATGGTTCAATAATTCTTTAGGATATTCCTTCCTTGATTAATTATTTGTTTATTTTTTTTAATTCTGGCGTCGAGGAACGCGTTAGTGACCCGGACGAAGCCGGGCCACGTCTGGAATTCGTCGGGGTCCGGAAACGGGCCCCATCTTGCGCGCAACGCGGCGTTTTCCAGCCCGTTGTACCAGGCGGCTATCTGGTTGTACATTTCCTCAAATTTCGGTGCCGAGGGCTCAGGCTCCGCGCGCGAGAACCAGCGCCGCGCCGGCGGAGGTGGTGGTGGCTGCTCGGCGGTCGCGTTCTGCGCCGACAGCCTCGAAGCGCAGTCTACGCACGTCGGCCGGGGCTTCTTCCATTGCTTCCCGACGAACATGCTCCGCGACCGGGCCTGGCCGCAGTGCTTGCACCTCTTCTGCGTCCCCGACTCCGTGTAAACCCAACCCAACCCCGACCGACCCCGTGTAAACTTGGGTTGGTCCGGTGGCGACTCTGTATCCTCCGTCGACATAACGCCAGCGCCTATCCGCTCGCGTACCGCGATGGCAAAGTGCGGGTAGGGCCCGCCCAGCGCGTTCTTCTGGTGCCAGCCCGGCCACTCGCCTGAGGCGGGCGGCTGAGCTGGGTTCTTATTCGCCCACCAGTGGTCCGACGTCGAGCCGACGCGCCACTCGCCCTTGTTCCACCAGACCTGTCGGCCGTGGTCTTCGTTGAACCGGCCATCCTTGTGCCACCATGGCTTGCCTTGGTACGACGATTTGCCGGAAAGCTGCACGTAGCGCCCGCTCAGGTTGCCCGCGCCCGTCACAATGAGTTCAATATCCCCTACTTCTTTTCTCGAAGCGCTACACCCCATGTGTGTGAGTCAGGGCGCCCTGGCTACCGTCTGGGCTGCTGCAGCCGGCTGCCGCGCTGGATAATCCACGCAATCCCCCGCGGGGCAGCCTCGAGAATTTTCGGGCTAGCGAATGTAAGGCACTAGCTCACTTGGCGTGAACTTGGCGTGTGAGATTTGCGTACCTTAGCGCCGTCCGTCGTACTGAACTAGTGCTCCCAGGGCTGCTGTTGTACACAGCACGCATTGCATCGACGTTCGAGACGCGTACGGCGTGACAACTTGTACTGCAGCAGAGCTCTCACAGAGCAATGCCGCAGCTTCACGCCGCCGCCGCGGTCCTCCTGCTCGCCGCAGCCGAGGCCCTCTCGACCACAACAACCCCGCGGGCCATAACCGGCGCCTGGCCCCAGGCCTTCCCGGCCAAGGACCTCTGCAGCAATTGTGGTTTGTGCAAGACCGACGTCGGCATCGCGTCCGTGACCGATAGTTGCGCGTTTATCGGCGACGGCATGGCAAGGGCCGAAGGGCTCGAGGAGCGGGTCCACGGCCGGAGCCGCGCCTACGATGCCAGTAACTTGGACGAAGCGTATTTTGGGGTCCACGACGAGATCCTGCTGGCGCGCGGCAACGTCGGTGGGGCGCAGTGGACGGGGGTTGCCACTGGAATAGCCCTCGCCTGGTTGGAAGCGGGCGAGGTCGACGCGGTTGTTGTTGCTGGTTCTTCCGAAGATGGTTTTGGCTCGCCCGAGCCCGTGTTGTGTCGTACAAAGGAGGACGTGTTACGCGGTAGGAGGGTCAAGCCGTCGCTGTGTCCCTCGTTGGCCATCTTGGACCAGGTGCGGGACGACGCGTCCATAAAAAGGCTGCTGTTCTGCGGCGTCGGGTGCTCGGTGCAAGCTTTGAGAGGCATCAATAAAGGCGATCCTGTGAAGGCGCTGAACCTCGACGAGCTGTATGTCCTAGGAACGCACTGCGCAGTGCCCAAATCAACTTTGCGGCTCTCCTACGCCATCGACGCGAGCCACCTGACTCACTGGTCGATTTGCGCACAGGCACTGCGTCGACAACTCCCCCACTCCCGAGGCCGCGAAAAAATTCGTCTCCACTCTCCCAGGGGTCGGAGAGGAGCGCGCCGACGACGTGCTGGCCTACGAATTTATGGCCGACTTCCGCGTCCACGCGCGCCTCCGAGGCTCTGATGAAGAGGAGACGGTGAAGCCTGCGTACATGACCTTGCCTCCTAGCATTGGTGTGCCGTCGATCGCGCCGAGCTGCTTCTCTTGCTTCGATTATACCAATGGTCTTGCGGACGTTGTGGTAGGGTACATGGGGGCGCCCTTCGATGCCAAGCGGGACGAGATGACGACCGCACCACTCATGGTTACTGTACGGAACGAGCGGGGGCGGAGGATGCTCGACACCGCGGTCGCGAGCGGCCGGGTCGAGATCCTGCAGCGAGGCGGCGTCGGCGGGCGCGAGCTGCCGTCGACGGGCGACCGGCGATCAATAACAGTGAAGACTGTTCAAGGCGACTCCATGGTCAAGACTTTGCTGGAACCCGACTTCGTCGCCGGCAACCAGGGCGCGCCGCCGTTCGTCGCGAACATTCTCGCGGACGTCATTGCGAGAACGCTGCCGACGGGTCTCGAATTCGCACGTTATTCGATCGACTACCACTACATCCGCAATCAGCTCTTCTGCGACGATAGGATGGGGACGCGCGCAACGCGGCATGTTCCTTCGTACGCACGCGCCATCTGCGAGCCCTACGCCGAAGACGTCGAAGCGCTGAAGAACCCGCCGCCGCCCGAGCCCTCGCCGCTCTGGTACCTCGTGTTCGGGGGGCGGTTCCAGCGATAGGTCTGCTGTAATTGTTCTGTGATTGAAGAGCGTCGCCTTTGCGCCATCGACGCGTTCGCGAAATCCCAGAAAACCCGCGATTTACGAGTGCAGGCCACCCAGCTCCATTCAACGCAGTGCTCCTCGCCAGGCGCGCATCCGGGCCATAAAATGGCACCTCGTGGATGATCATTTCCCCAAGCCACGAAATCGCGAGCAAACGCGAGCTCTAAACTCATCTCCCTGCCTCAAAAGCTGGGAGAGCATCTCCAAGTCGGGAGAGCATCTCCGGCGCACTCGCCTCTGGGAGCCTAGCTCAGGTCTGGGAACGCCGAGCAGCAATGCCACGCCTCACGAGAGTAGTGGTGCTTCCCGTGCTGCGCCGCCACTGGGCGCTGCACGCGAAGCGGTGCCCCGGCGCCGCGCCCGAGAAGCGCAACGCGCTGGAAAGAACATACGACGCCTTCGTCGAGACGGCCGCGAAGCAGTGGGCGCGGCTCCAGGACGCGCCGCGCCACTCGCCGAAAGACTACGCGCGGCGAACGATACAGACGATCCTGGACGCCTCGCGCGACCCCGACGAGCAGTTCCTCGTGGAGCTAGGTGGAGGGCCCCACCCGGCGAGGATCGAGGTTAGGTTTCCCGCGAGGCTCGACGAGCGGCTGGTGCGGCGGCGGCTCGCGAAACTCGCGGCGGCACGCAAAAACGAGCATTTGTGGAGAAGCAGAGCCTGGCTCGCGACGGCGCCGGTGCTCGCGCCGCTCGTCGCCACGCCCATAACTAAATGGCCCATCGTCTACGCGTTCTGGCGCTGGCAGGAGAACGCCCGCGCGCGGCGCGGCGCCGCGTTCCTCGAGACCGCGCCCATCACATTCGTCGCGGACCCGTCCCTGGATGCATTACCGAACGAGCCGCTCGACGCGCGGTCGGCCGAGAGTGCTGTGGAGGGCGCTGGCGCCGTCGTCGCGCACAAACGGAGATGGTTAAGACGCAACGGGAGGGACCTCGGCGGCACGGACGACGACGACCTCGCCTACGGCTGATGATGTACGCATGTTTTTACTAAGAATTACTGTTACTCCGAAAGTCGCCGACGCGCGTCCTCACCGCGTCGTAGTAGGCGTCCGGCGCCGTCAGCAGGTTCTTCACGTGCGGCGACTCGTCCAGCACCAACGTCTCCACGTCGTCTCCTCTTGCCCGCCACTTGGCGATCATCTTCTCGATCGAGGGAATATCTAAAATCTCGTCGTTCAGCGAGTAGATCCAGAGCGACGGCGGCGCGGGCGGCATCGCGTGGAACATGGCCGACGAGCTCTCCCACTTCTCGGTATCGACCGCCGACAGGTAAAGTCGGATGGCGCTTTCACCCAGCTTTTGGAGAGGCGTGCCTTCACCGAGCATCGCCGACGACACGCCCTTGGGCACGCCGTCGAAGTCCACGGGGCAGTCGTACACTGCTGTTTTTATTCTATCGTAGAACGCGTCGCGCCCGCCCCGCGCATCGAGTTCTAGCAACGTGTTCCCGACGGAGTAGGCGCCCGCGGACAGGCCGTTGAGCACTATATTCCGATTCATTAAAGTATCTTCGTGGAGCGCGTCCAGGAGCCGCGCGGCGGTCTCCCGCGACCGCTCGGGCCGCAGCACCTCGCGCGGCGGGCAGGCCCAGGTGATGGCGTCCAGCCCCAGCGCATGGTAGACCTTTGCGTACTTCGCGAGCTGTTTTTGTGTTGACGACGTAAAGCCGAAGACGACGACGACCGGTGCATTGGGACTGCGGTCGTCGTGGGGGCAGGGACGCCAGACGCAGCTCGGCGGCAGCGTCGGTGCAGTCGTGCTGAGAGCAGCTGAGCGCTGTGCTCGACGGATTTGCGCGCGTGCCACTCGCTGCAGCAGCATTGTGCAGGCTGCAAAGCTGCACTGCAGTTAGCGGTGCAGGCTTTGCACGAATTCGTCGATAGGGCGTTGAGGCGATTGTCTTGGGCTAATTTATCTAGCAATATAGTCAGCAGCAGTGGCGGCTGCAAGCCTTTGGTGAAAAGCTAGCTAGCGGCCGTAAGACACACTAGCAACAAAAACAAAAAAGCGTATCGAGTGTGCTTTTGCATCGTACGGCTGCCCCCAAGCGATTTAACCATATACAAGATGATCCTCACGCAGTGCGCCGTCTGCGCCACCGAGCTTGGGCTAACCTTGGGCAAGAAATGCGGCCGCTGCAGCACGCGCTACTGCGGAGCCGAATGCCAGGTGCAGCACTGGAAAGAAGGCGGCCACGACAAGCTCTGCAAGAAGATAAAAAAAGCGGGCGGCGCGGAACAATACAACGCAAATACCAAGTACGCGGAGGCTGTCGCGGTCGCGGTCGAGAAGTGCGCCGACGACACGAAGGGCCAGACCTGCTACATCTGCACCCAAGCCCTCCACTGGAAAACGAAGGAGGGTCTCGTGCGCGGGTGCTCGTGCCGCGGGACGGCAGGATTTGCGCATGTTTCGTGCCTGGCGGAGCAGGCGAAGATTTTGTTCGCGGAGGCCGAGGAGAATAATTTGGACAACAAGGTGTTGGATGAGAGGTGGCGCCGGTGGGACACGTGCAGTTTGTGCGAGCAAGACTACCACGGCGTCGTGCGGGGCGCGCTCGCGTGGGCGTGCTGGAAAACGTACCTGGGCCGGCCGGAGACAAATCAGGTTCGAAACATGACGATGTCGATACTTGGGAACGGTTTATTCAAGGCGGGCCACCTCGAGGATGCGTTGTCCGTGTATGAGTCCCGGTTGTCTTTGGTGCGGCGCAATGGTAAGTCAGAAGTCGCCATTCTCGTCGCGCAGAGCAATATTTCGAGCACGTATGAGGTACTGGGACGGTATGACGAGGCCGTTCTAATTAAGCGAGACGTGTACTTTGGACGTTTGAGGCTCGGCGGCGAAGAACATGAAGAGACCCTCCGAGCGGCCAACAACTACGCGTCGTCCCTTGCCCGGCTACAGCGCTTCGGAGAAGCCAGGTCGCTGGTGCGCAGAACGATGCCCTTGGTGCGACGCGTTCTCGGAGAAGGGCATAGACTCACGCTCAAGATGAGGTGGCTTTACGCGCAGACGATCTACGCGGACCCCGCCGCCACGCTTGACGATCTCCGCAAGGCCGTGACGACGCTCGAGGACGTGGAACGGACCGCGCGGCGCGTGTTAGGTGGCGCGCACCCGCTCACAGTGGACATTGAGGCTGAAATACGAGACGCGCGAACCATCCTTGTAAGAAAAACCATAAGTTAAGATACCCCCTACTACCGCGGCCGCAGCAGCTCCGCGAGCGCCTCCGCCGCGTCGCCCGACAGCAGGTCGTGCGGCCGCCGCCCCTCGGCGTCGACCGCGTTCAGCAACTCGCCGCTGTCGCCGTTCAGCACGAGCAGCGCCGCGACGACGAGGTCGCCTTTCTGCGCCGCGAGGTGCAGGGGCGCCTCGCCGCCGTCCCGCCGCGCCAGCAACGCCGAGGGGTCCGGCGCCGCGGCCAGCGCCGCAAGAGCGCTCAAGACGTCTGATGAACTGACGGCATCGCGCAACGCGCCATCCGGATCCACACCGTCGCTGGAAACGTAGGCCCGCTGCGCCCACTTCGCGCGAATGAACGCTTGCAGCCGTTTCGAGTCCGTGTTCTGGCGGGGCTTCATGTCTGGCGCCAAAGCCGCCTCGAAGACCTCGTTGCATCGGTCGTTGCCCACAGCTTCTAAAAAGCGTAGCGTCGCGTCCGATAGCCGATCCAAGCGCAACGAACGGACTTTGGAGACGTGCGTGCCCAAGCTTCTGTGAACGCCGGAACACCTCAAACAGACCAAACACCCGCGATTGATGACCGCCCACTCAGGGCGTTTAGCACCGCAGTCACAACAAGTCGTCGATAAGGCTTCGACGGCGGCGACGCGCCGCAACCGCGCGGCCTCCCTTATTCCGGTGGGCGACGCGGCGGGCGGCGGCGGCGGCGGCGTGTAGGGTCTATCATTCATCTCGGGCGACGAAAATGAACGGAGCAGTTCACCTTGCTTCGGTAATGGTGCGGGTGACGTAGACACGGTCCGCCGCAGGAAAGGGCTCTTGGACGAGGGCGTCTTCGTCATCACTGGTGCGGGCGTCGCGACCTTCTTCGAAGCTTTTGGTGTTCTGGTCAATTGGTCGGCGATGGCCTTGGTGATGGCTTGCGTCCACCTCGTGAGGTCCGCATCACCTCTAGCTTGCAAGCGTAACGGTGAGCCGTGGGCGGATCGGACCTCGAAGGCACACCTCGCGGTCGTACACGTTTTCACCGAAGAGAGTAAAAGGGTAGCAACTAACTCCGTCTCGTCGTCGTTGTTCTGACGCATCTCGTCCTCGGATAACTCTCTAGCGAGAGCTGCCGACAACAAACCACCGATCGTCGAAGGTTCGCTCTTGGAGACGCGTAGCTCCGCACTTCCAAGTAAAAAGTAGCGCCGCTGCCAGGGGCCGCTCCGAATACCTACTGTTTGACACCAGAGGTAGCCCTCCAACGAGGAAGATGTTTGAGAAGGAGCATAGAGAGAAGACAACCTCGACTCAACATCATAAGTGCCGTAAGCGCTCTCCGCGGCCCTCAACAAATCATCTACTGGTTGACCCTCGTGGGCCTTGACGAAGCTCGAATTTTGGGACGAGAGGTGGGGCATCGCATTCAACGTCTCCTGCAACTTGAGCATGCGGTAATCCCAGGGCGCCCGTTCCGCGTCGCACGCGTTCGCGATTGTGGTGTGTGCCGCATGCGCCGCTGTGGTCGCATCGGAGACGGCGTGCGCGGCCTGGGCGTGGAACGCCCGCAAGGAACAGAGAGCAGCTAACGCGGCTTCCGCCAGGACGAGCCCCGTCCGTCGTCGTAACGATGACGTGAACCTCGCGAGTTCAAACCGTCGCAGTTCCGCCAACCTCCGAGATTCCGCGCAGTTCCTAGCGCGTTGATCGACCACGGCCGCGATGCTTCGAGGCAGGTCCGACTCCTCGCCCCGACTCCGCAGCTTCTCGCCTCTCAACACATCTCTCTCCACTCGCCGCCAGTCGCCCCTTAATAAATCGGCCTCCGTAGACGAAGCTTGGTCGTCGGCGCGGTCGCACGCGCGTTTTTTGTCGTCGATTCTACTGACATCAGACCGCAGGGCGTCCAAGGGTGTCCGTAATGAGAGATCTAACGATTCAGCTAAGACATCACCGGCCGACGCCAGATCTTGCAAAACACCGGCTAGTCGGGCTGTGACTGGTAATGCTTGAAACACGGCCGGCGTCCTTTCTAGATCAGCTGCGAGTCGACCCGAGGCACTTCCGAGCACTTGTAAGGCCCTTACGACCGCTTGACTTCCACTCGTGAGTCGCTCTAAATGTTCATCTGCAATTTGTAACTCTTGCCGGTGCCAATCGTAGCCGGCCCGAAACCTCGGCGACTCGTTGCTAAACGCTAAATCCTGTATGTCTGTGTGGAAATCAAATTTTGGATGCCCCACGCCATCGACGCGACGTCGTCCCCGTAACAGCATCTGCTCGATGGCGTGTAGATTGCACGCCATCGACGCGAGGAAACTAACTCACTGTTTGATTCCACACAGCTAGGCGCCGTACTTCGCCAGGGCTTCCCGGACGGGCGTCGAGAAGGTGGCGGTGGCCATCGTTCTGTCGCGCCGATGGCGTCGGGGACGTCGCGTCGACGCGTCAGCTGTCGCGTCGACGCCTACAGCTGTCGGCCCTGCGAGTGGTGCAAGGGAGAAATGCGCTCCGGCCTGCAGCAGCCCTCTGGCGCGCTATTTCTCCGTACCCCTGCAACTCAGCGCTTCTAAGGTGATGCGAAACGCTGGCTATTGGGCCGAGGCTTGCACAGGAGGCGTGCTGCTGCGGCCCCAAAAATCGAGTTAGCTAGCGGCCTGTAAGGCACTAGCATTTTTTTAGCCGAGGTTTGCGTAACAATAGTCCCCCCGAGGTTTGCTAACGGATCGGCCGTGCTAAGAGGGCTAGCTCAATAAGCGACTCGCTCTAAAGTGAATCAGCGCACACCCAGTGTTAAATCGGAGGGGAGGGGAAGAGCGCGCGCGAAAGAGTCGTTGGTCTTGTCAGCTAGTTGTTCGACCGCGAACGCAGCGGCGGCAGGCCCTCGGGCCGCCGCGAGAGGATGCCCTTCGCCGGCGGCGCGGGCGGCGCCTTTACGGGCGGCGCGGCGGGCGGCACGTTCTCGGCGGCCGGCGCCCGTACTACGGGAGGCGCCGGCGGCGGGGCGTCCGCCGCCAAGATCTGCGCCGCCGGCGGCGTCGGGTCGAGGGCCACGCTATCACTTCGCGCCACGTGCGGCGCGCCCTCCCTTGGAACGGAGGCCTCGGCCCGCGCCGCGGCCGTCGCCGCCGCCTCCTCACCCAAGGTCGCGGCCGCGTCGACGGCACCAGAAACAACCACGGCGTGGCGCTGCGCCGCCTCCTTCGACGCGCGCGCCGCGCTCGCGGCCGCGTCATGCAAGGCCGCCGCCGACGCCTCGCAGGCCCCGGCGAGGTTCTCGTTCGCCGCGCGCGCGGCCTCGGCCGCCGTCGCCATCAAAGCGTCCGCTTTTGTGATACGCGCCGCTCCACACGCCTCCGTCTCGCACGCGTCGAGGTCGCCCGCCTCGACTGAAGCCGCCTCACCGGCCTTGGACGCCGCCGCCGCAATACTAGAGACGGCCGCCCCATCGAGGTCGCTCTGGAACGAGGCGACCTGGTCCAGCGGCAGATCGCCGGACACGGCGTCCAAGTCGTCGCCGCAGCGCTCGACGAGTCTTGTGACGTCGCCCTGCACCTCGGCGACGAACGCGGGCACGGTCTCGTCCGTTAATGTAGAAAGCGCCGTCCTCTGCACGTCGTCCGCCGCGGCGAGCTTCGCAGAGGCGTCGGCCTCCGTCTTTGCAAGAGCGTCCGCGAAGTCCGCGGCCCGTTCTTCACTGGAAGCCTCCCACGCGGCGAGGGTCTTCTCGAGCTCCGCCCTTCGCTGTTCTCGTGCCTCCGCCTCCTGGGCCCGGAAGGCCTGCAACGCGATCTCGCGCGCTTCCGCGAAGGCCTGTCTCGCGGCCGCAGCCTCGTCGACCCGTGCCACGCAGGGCCTCGCCGCCTCGATAACTTTCTCAGCACCCTCGGCGGCCTTCTCCATCACAGACGCTCCACTCTCCTCCATGTGAGCCTTCGCCCGGTCGAGCGCCTGTCGCGCTTCATTCAAGATGTGAGAGATGCGCTGGGCTCGTCCCTTCGCGTTATCGGCCATCGTCTCCGACGCCTTTTGAACGTTCCCGATGCCGTCGACGGCGTCGCGCATCATCGTCGCGACGCGGTCTCGCCGCTGCGACGCGAGGTCCAAATCCTCGGCCGCCGCGGCTTTTACGGCGCGGCACAACGAAGCCACGGGTCCCTCGCGCAGCGCGTCGACGCACTCTTGCAGCGCCGTCGACGCGCCCTTTTCTAGCGATGCACGAGCGCGTTCCGCGTCCTTGGATTGTCTTTCTAGAGCCGCTTCGAGGGCCGCGACGGCCTCGGTCAAGGCCGGCTTCCGCTCGTCACTCAGCGACGACGCCGTCGCTTTACATTTCGTCACCGTGTCATCTAGAGCCTGGCGCCACTGCTGCAACTCCTCGGCGGACGCGTCCAAGTCTTGAGCCGCCTCCCTGACATGACCCTTGAGCAACGCTCCATGCTGTAACAAGACGCGCTCATTCCTCTGATGAGCCTCGAGCACTTTTTTAGTATCAGAATGCGCTCGTACCTCCGCCCGATGCGCCTCCTCGGCCAGTCGCTTCCCCTCGAGCGCCTCGTCGCGCGCCTTCTCCGCAGAAACACGCAGCTCCCGCTGTGCGTCGGCCTCCTCGCGCGCGTCGTCCAACTTCTTCTCCGCCTCCAGGGCCTGGATACGAGCATTGGCAAGCTCCTCGCCCAACTCCTCAAGCTCGGCCTTGCGAGACGCCAATTCCCCCTGCATGCTCTCCCACTGGTCCCCGTCCACATAGATGCCGCCGTTCTTCTCCCGCTGACAAGCCAGTAACCGTTGGAGCTCGTCGACCTCCCGCGCGTGGGCCCTTACTATCGCTTTCCCGTGGTACCTAGCGTGCTGCTCGGGTCTATTTTGGATGGATCGAGCCCGAAGCGCGTACTGTAACGTCGACAGCGTCTCCTCGACGCAGTCCTTGCCGGGGGCGACCGTGGCTATTAACGTCGTCTTCGCCTTGCCGCCTAAGCTATCTTGGAGCAACCTTGTGAGTTTGCTGTCTCTGTATGGTACATATTTCGACTCTCCTGCCGACACTAATGCAGTGATGACTCTACCGAGCGTCAAGAGCGACTGGTTGATCGAACCGGCCTCTCGCGCGCGCTTGTCCGTCGCGCCCGATCGGCCGACGCACTCGGACCCTGCGAGATCAACGAGATTCAACTGACCGTTCACGATCAAGTCGCGCCCGTCTTCCGTCAGCGACCGCACGCAGACCTTCAGCGTATACAAGGCGTGGGACCGAGACGACTTGTCGTTGCATTTTGTCGACGCGATTCGTCGATTGGACGCCCCTTTCTGCAAGGCCTTCAGACAAGCGTCGACGTCACCACACACGACCTCCTCGAGGTTGGCGCAGGTCACTCCTGATTTATTGGCCGCTTCCACCAACCTCAGAGGCCTTTTCTGGGGGTTGGGTTTTGTATGTAACGCCATCGCGGCGGACGTCGTTCTTTGTGAAGGCTCATCATCAATAGCGAACAAATCGCTCAGCTCCTCGTTGTAGATCTCGAGGCAGCTCGCCTTGATCTGAAAGTCCGCTTCCCCAGCTTTTGTCTTCTGTTTTTCGAGCCTCGCGAACAGTGCTTTGGCGCAGCGCGGTGCCAGGCCGGCATCCTCAGAAGTGCCTTCCATGGTGTGGGTCTTCCCCGTACCGGTGGGCCCATACGCGAAGACCGTGCAATTAAAACCTCGGAGCACTTCATCGACCACGGGTGATACTAAACTCTCGAAGACGTGTTCTTGGGCCGCGTAGGGCGAGAAGACTCTATCATAATTGTACGTGCGGTCGGGCCCTCGCCCGCCGGGGCCATGGGTGACAATAACACGGTTCCCAGAGGACTGGACGACCTTCGCGACCTTGCGCTTCTGCTCGGTCGCCGACAGGGGCCGGACGCGGACGGCGACTGTTAAATTTTGGCTGGTCTGGTCCTCGGCCATGGCTGTGGTGGTCTTGCGCGGGGGCGCTGGCGTCGGCGCGCTGCGATTGCGCAACTGTGTGCGCAGCGTGTAAACCGCCAAACTGGTTTGCGCCTGGTGGTGCGCTCGAGCGTCAGTGATAAATGTGAGCCCGCAGCAGTGCTCAAGCGAGCACCGGCCCAAAAATGGTGGCCTGCGGCGTGCTTTTGTTAGCAACGACTTGTTCGCAAGCAGGCCGACCGAGCCGCGCAAACGGGAGCAATCAACCCCTGATGCGAGGCTTAGAGGCGTGCTAGGACGGGCTCTGGCGGCCTCGGGCAAATTCAGAAATTTTGTGCGGGTTCACTGGCAGTCGGCATCACTGCATCAGTCAATACGCCGTCGCTGCGTCCCTCAACACCAGACATACAACTTACAAAACTACGAGGACGCCGCGTACCCGTCCCACCACTCCCCGGCCCGGGGCACCCGATCGCCAAAGCGCAACGGCACAGAAGGAGCGTCCTTCGCCGCCGACGCGTGGACCTCCAAGTGAAGGTGGGGCTCGGGGCAGAAGCCGACGGCCCCCGTCGCTCCTATGATATCTCCCTTCCTCACGCGGTCGCCGACCTTACATGCCGACGACCGTATATGAACGTACTCCGCGAAGAAGCCGTCGTCCAATTGCACCGTCACGGCATTCCACCGAAATAGCTCCGAGACGTGGATGCCGCCATCTTCGTTGGCGACGTCGACGGCGTGGATGACGCCATCCGCAATTGCTAGACATGGTGTACCTTCCGGACATCTAAAATCTACAGCATGATATGTCGAAGCATGAGCATAGTGCGACAACAAACCACCGGAAGCCTGCGTGCAGAGCCACGGGCCCCCTTCACTAGGTAGGGGGAAGACGTCGTACGTCCTCGCCTCCAGTTCTGTAGGTTCCACGATGTCGACCACGTCCGACGCGAGGTCCACAGTCAACGCGTCGCCCTCGACTTCGCAGACGTCTACTGATGTTCTAGGTGGCACCGCTACTGATAACGTCGTGCAGCGCCGTCCTCGACATGGGCATGATGTTAAGGTGCCATGTGATGCCGTGAGCGTCCTGTCATATATCGAGACGTGGTATGCCCTAGCTCTTTGAGATGAATTGAGCAGGGACAGGATGCCATCCTCTTGATCTATGTTTAGGTCCGGCACCGCGTCGCCTTCCTCTAGCCCGAAATCAGACTCGTCGAACGGCTCTACAGATAAAGCCCAGCCCGCGCCCGGCGTCCTTGCATCCAACCAGGCGACGCCCGGCGCCGCGTCCGCGACGACGCCGTCCGATACTTTTGGTCTATCATCTAACGACAGCGCGGCGAGGTGCTGCGCTGCCATCTCGCCCGCCGCTGCACTGCTGCACTGCTGCCTCGAGTGCAGCGTGCAGTTTTATGCACGAGTGCTTCCAGCGGCTCTCGCTCTAGCCGTTCAGAGATGCTATGTGTCTGGGTCTGTCGCCCCCTTTAGAGGACCGCTAGGTACTCTATATCGCTACGTGCGGCTCGTCGTTCTTCACGCTGATAATTAGCTAGCGGCAGGTAAGATACTAGCGCCGGCCGCTGTAAAGCCTGTAACGAGCTTGTCCGCGTCGTCGAGGGCCCCGAGGGCTGCCCTCGCATCGCGGCAAGCCCTCGTGCACGCCGCCGTCGCGAGCCGCACCCGGCGGGGCAGCGTGAGACCGGCCCCAAGGCAGGGGCACTCGACAGCCATGGGCTTCTCCAACGACGACGACCCCTACGGGGCCATGTTCGCCGCCGCCGACGCCGAACAGCGCGAGAAGGCCGCCGCAAGTGATAAAGAGTGGGCCGCGCGGGGCGTCGTGAAGGTCGCGCCTGAGCCGGAAGAGGAGAAGGAACCGAGCGAGCCCGAGATCAAGGTGAACTGGCCTTCCTATATCAAGGAGGAGGTTCGAGAATTGTGGAAGGAGGCGGGCATCCTGCCGGAGGAGAACGCGTTGATCGGAGAAGATTTCGGCTGGGAATTGGAATCAGAAGCTCCCGCGCACACGGAGGCCGGTCAAAAAAGACGAGAGGACGAGAAGGGCCCCGTCATGGAGGCCATGGTCGACGCGTTGAAGTTTTTTGGTGCTAAATCAACCAAATCCAGAGAAATCCGGAAGGAGTTGCGGGGCTTGAACCGGGACGCGGGCCGGCAGCTAGGGACGCTGCTCAAAGCTATTCATTTATTTGAGGAGGACGAGGCCGGGTTCTCGCACATGCGGGCCGCTCGACTTCGAACGAACTTGATCACGCGAGAAGGCATACCCTTGATCCTGGAGGGGTTGCATCCTGTGTATAGGACGAGAGGCGTGCAAGTCGGCATGCTCAAGGAATTGGATCTGGCCGAGAATTCATTAGGAGGCGTCGGCGTCGCGCGCTTATGCGACGGTCTCATACGACTGAGGTACATCGGGTTGGAGCGATTAGATTTAAGTGGCAATCACTCGCACATCGAGGGCGCGAGGGCTTTGGCGAGACTAATTTCATCCGAGGCGGGCTGCACGGTGAACATGCTACAAACGCGGCGCAACAACCACTTCGACGCTGGAATCAAGTGTTTCGGCAAGGTGAGCTTTGGGCGATTGGAGTTCCTCGACATCCGCGAGAATTTTTTTACGGCGCGCGGGGCCGCGGAATTAGCTAACGGCTTCCGGGACAACGAGACGCTGACGGCGTTGGACTTTAGAGGTACGGTACTCGCATTGGAAGGTATCTGGGCCATGGGCAACGCGCTCAAAAGGCGGAAAAAAAGATTCCGGGAGATCCAGCTGAGGCTGGGCGACAAATTTTCCAGAGCCCCTCAAAAGGATAAGTGGCAAGCTTTAGCGGAGCGAGATGGGTGGACCGAAGAGGAGATCAAGTATGCTCATGACGCGCCGTCGAATCCGCGGCGGGAAGGCGAAACTTTGGAGGCGTGGCACGAGCGGCGCGACGCGCAGATGGGTTTGGACCACCGCGTGCTCGGGGACGACCCCGGTCCGCGACGGCGGGAGGATTTGGGCGAGGTCGGCTCCAAATACAAGCACGCGCCGTACACGTACGACGTCTTCTTCTTCGGCGAGCCGGTCAAGGCCAGGTCCTTGTTCCAGAAGTGTTTTGGGCACCACATCATCGGTTCGCTCGACATCACGTGCTGCCCGACGTGCTACGCGATCCCGATGCTGTGGCGCGAGTACGGCACGACGGCGTGCAGCGTCATGTAAGTTTAGTTTTAGTGAGCCTTTGCGTTCTTACGCGCTCCCCGGCGACGGCGTCTCGCGGGCGCGGAGCTTTTCAATTTCTTACGCATTCCCCGGCGACGGCGTCTCGCGGACACTGAGGTTAAATCGAGCTTTGGACAGATCGCGCCCGAGCCCTCCTGTGGTCGAATGCGCGCCGCCGAACACGCGCCGCGCGATCCGTTCCGTGTCCTGGAGCGTCGTCACGGCCTCGCGGAGATCGTCGAGCGTGGCGCCGACATCTCCGTAGAGCGCCCGCCCGTAAAGCCACCGCAGTTTGAGCGTGACTCTATGCCCTTCTCCGAGAACGCGTCTTGCCACGCGAATCTGTTTGCGTATCAGTGGCTTGGCTTCTTCGAAACGCTCTAGACGAACAAGGGCATTCGCGTAGTTGTTGGCTGTTTGGATGGTTCGTTCATCTTCTTCGCCTTGTAACTTTAGCCATCCGGAGTATACGTCTCGCAGCAAGCGGTTGGCCTCTTCAAACCGTCCGATCTCATGATACGTGCCCGCAAGATTGGTCTGAGTGACGAGGATATGCTCTTCTTGTTCGCCAAGGCGCCGCAGCATAGACAACTCGGCTTCCTTCACGGACAACGAGTCCGCGTAGTATCTTGCTACGTGTAAACCGCTCCCAAGTACGCCCATCGCCATGCGAACCGCATCCGCCTCCGGCCGCCCGACGTACGTCTTCCAGCATGCCCACCCCAGCGCGCACGCCACGACACTGTGGTACTCTTGCTTGCACAGACTACACGAGAACCACCGCGCCCACCTATCATCCTTCGCCTTATGGTCCAAATTATTCTCCTCGGCCTCCGCGAACAAAATCTTCGCCTGCTCCGCCAAACACGACACGTGCGCGAAGCCCGCCGTGCCACGGCACGCACACCCACGCACGAGGCCCTCCTTCGTCTTCCAATGGAGGGCCTGCGTGCAGATGTAGCACGTCTGGCCCTTCGTGTCGTCGGCGCACTTCTCGACCGCCTTCGCGACGGCCTCCTTGTATTTTTTGTCTGCATTATATTGTTCCGCGTTGCCGCCGCGGTGTATTTTCTTACACATCTGCTTGTGGCCGCGGCGCCAGTGGTCATGCTGGCAAGTCTGATTGCAGTATCTGGTCTGGCATCTAATACATCGCGGCGCGGTGTGGGCCAGTGGGGCGGCGCAGGCGGCGCATGTTGTGAGGATCATCTTGCGTTTTTGCGGTGAGTTATGGGGTTGCGGCGGCTTGGCTCGGCTTGGAAAACCCGATTTTTTCATTCACAAAAACGCCGCCGCGCGACGCGAACGCTCTATAGACGGCCCGCCAACGCAAAATGATCCTCACAAATTGCGCCGCCTGCGCCGCCCCACTGGCCCACACCGCGCCGCGTTGTGTTAGATGTTGGACCCGCTATTGTGACTCGACATGCCAGCATGACCACTGGCGCCGCGGCCACAAGCAGATGTGTAAGAAAATACACCGCGGCGGCAACGCAGAGCAGTACAATGCCGACAAAAAATACAAGGAGGCCGTCGCGGTCGCGGTCGAGGCGTGCGCGGACGACACGAAGGACCAGACGTGCTTCATCTGCACGCAGGCGCTCCACTGGAAGACGAAGGAGGGCCTCGTGCGCGGGTGCTCGTGCCGCGGGACGGCGGGTTTTGCGCATGTGTCGTGTCTGGCGGAGCAGGCGAAGATTTTGGTCGCGGAGGCCGAGGAGAACAATTTGGGGGACAAGGTGTTGGTTGAGAGGTGGAGGCGGTGGCACACGTGTAGTCTGTGCAAGCAAGAGTACCACGGCGTCGTGCGGTGCGCGATCGGATGGGCCTGCTGGAAGACGTACGTGGGGCGGCCGGAGACGGATGCCACTCGGGGCTTTGCAATTAACCAGCTTGGGAACGGGTTAGACGAGGCGAATCATCACGAAGAAGCGTTGTCCGTGAAAGAGGCCCAGTTGTCTCTGTTGCGGCGCATAGGCGCAGGTGAAGAGGGCATTCTCGTCGCGCAGAGCAATCTTGCGAGCACGTATGGAGAGCTTGGACAGATGGAGAAGGCCCTAAGCGTGGAGCGAGACGTATACTCTGGGCGTTTGAAGTTCCATGGCGAACAGCATCCAGCGACACTCCGAGCAGCCCTCAACTACGCGTCGTCCCTTGGTAGTCTCAAGCGCTACGCAGAAGCCAAGCCGCTGTTGCTCAAAACAATGCCCGTGGCGCGACGCGTTCTCGGAGAAGGGCATAGAGTCACGCTCAAGACGAGGTGGACTTACGCGTCGTCGCTCTGCGAGGACCCTGACGCCACGCTCGACGATCTCAACGAGGCCGTGACGACGCTTGAGGACGCGAGACGGATCGCGCGGCGCGTGTTCGGTGGCGCGCACCCGATCACAGGAGGGCTCGGGCGCGATCTGATAAAGGCTCGAGCCGCCCTCCGCGCCCGCGAGACGCCGTCGCCGGGGAGCGCGTAAGAACCCAACGGCCATTCTGCTAAAAATACTAGGCGGTGCAGCGGCGATCAAGCCGTCGACGCGAGCCTAGAACACGAGGACTATTTCCGAGTCAGTCGATTGAGGGGTATATTTACACAAGCGTGGCGCGCCGACACAAACGACACAGTATCAAACGGTGGCGCGCGCACGATGATTAGGCCGTCCAGGCCGCGTACAGCTCGCGCCGCGAGCCGTCCCACGGGTTGCGCGCGTGGCCGACGCGGAAGTTGTCCAACACAATGACGTCGCCGTCCTCGTGCTGATGCGTCGACGTGTACTTGTCCATGAGCGCGCGCACGTACTCGACGTCGACGACTTCGGCGCCGGTCTCGGCCTCGACCACTTTCGCTCCGACCTCGGACCCCATGACGTGGAGAAGCGTCTCCGCGAGGCCCGAGCCATATAAAGCCGAGAAGAACAATGACCGGAGAACGTACGACGGCGACCGTAAGTGCCGCGCCGCCTTCCCTAACTCCGCGGCCCAGGCCGTCGTCACGTGCAGGTTCGTCAGGTGCGAGTGCCAGGCCTCCACGTTATCAGAAGGATGGGCCCGGAACGGGCTCCCGACGACGTGCGACAGCTTCAGCGAACCGTCGCGCAGCCACGAGGGCTCGTAGCCCTTTTCCCGAGCAGCCACCTCAGCCTCTTTGCGGGAAAGGCCGGGGAACATGCTTTGCCACGACTTGGTCTTCGTGGGATCCCACGAGCCGAACCAGCTCCTCTCATCGTAGTAGACGCGCTCGAAGCGTAAAGGTCTAGATAAACGGCGCCGCGCCGCGGGCGTCAATGCTTGAGCTACTGCTCGCAAATCGGACACGGGCGTCTCGCCTCCAATACCCGTGTTTGAGACGTGCGAGTAGAAGTAGAGCCGCGCCGGCGGCCGCGGCGCGAAGGACATCTCGGCGTGGGCCGGGACCACCGAAGTAGGTGGCAGGTCGGCCGCCGTCTTGACATGAGGTGATAATGAAGTGCGCGGGCTCGTCCCTTCGTAGGTCGTCGCGAGCTGGCCCGGTTCCAAGGACACGGCCACACTCTCAAAGTCCGACGCGTTCGTGACCTGGAAGCCCCGGAAGAGGAGAGCACCTTCACTTTCCAATCGGTCGCGGGCCCAGCGCTTGTGGCCGTCGAGGAACGCCACTAAGGCTCCGGGTGAGGTATCAGCTCCTGGTGCCGGCCGGATCACGAGCGGTGAGAAGGCGCCGATGCGGAGCGGGTGCGCCCACACCGCGCAGGCCTCGTCGACGCATGTCGGTTTAGGAGCTTGGACATTCGCGTCACTAAGCGCGACGCGCGGCAGGACCAAGTCGACAGCTGGAGACCAGAAGAAGGCCGCCGTCGCGAGGAGCGCTCCGAGGGCGAACGTGAGGAGCGGCACGAAGCGGCGCTTGGCGACCGGGCGCTGTTGTTTCGCGGCCGCGATCTGCTTGGCGGCCGCGGCGAGGTCCGTCAACGACTCGGCCGGCGCCGACGCGCGCCGCGCGGCCTGTTTCTCGAGGAATGGCGGCGGCGCCGTCTTCGACGCCAGGATGAGCAGCTCGGGGTCGTCGATCTCGGCCGACGTGAGCGAGCTGATGTTGCTGAGGCCCGGCCCGATCGGCGGCGGCCGGAGCGAGGCGACCGTGCTGGCGTCGTCCTCGGGCTGCGCCGGCGGCGCCGGCAGCTTCCTCGGGTCCTCGAAGCTCTTCGAGGTGAGCAGGGGCCGCCGCGGCGACGCCGCACGCGGGTGGACCTCGACGGTGTCCCCGCTGTCTTGCGCTTCGTCGAGCGCGTCGACTATTTCTTTGCGGATGAAGGCTGTGGGTGAGTCCATGAAACTCATGGTGCTGTGATTTCTTGCGTTGAGCGCTGTTGTCGTTTCGCGTGCGTGCGAAGTGATTTTTTGTGCCGAGCACTTTGTTGTAGTTTCGCGTGTGCTCTCGCGTCGCGAGGGCAGAAGAGCTGTCGGAATCGCTCGTAAACGCTGCGGGGAAAAGTCTTTGGACGCTATGTGGCGTCTGCGTGTGTCGCAAAGTTGTACGTGGCTCGCACGTCGGCACTTTTACCGTGCACTGCGCTTCGAGTGTTCTCGGCCCAAAGCTGACTGGACCACGGACGCGTCCCAACCCCACGCTTTCGACGCGATCCCTCCCCAAAGGCACACCGTTCGAGCAAGCATGGGCGAAAAAAACGCGCCCAAACGCCGACCGGTGACTCGCGCACCGCTGCCGCGTGTCTCCTACTCCTCTGAATAAAGTATGAATGTTACTTGCGCAAATAGCGCGTTTCGAAGCGGCGGATGCGCGCCTCGCAAGATCGAATAAAACGATTTGAATGAGTCTAGTCCCACGCCTTCGCGGCGCCCACATTTAAAAAATCGGAATGACGCGGCAGCTGCTCCAGGGGCACGTCGGCGTTGCCATCGCCCCACATCACTAATAATTTGACGCCCTCTTCCTCCGTATAGGACTGGTGCACGTCGCCAATCGCGTTGATGAACATGTCTCCGGCATTATACGCGTCGTGGCGGAACATGCCTCTGGCTTTCGCATTGACCTTGTGCAGGTCCGGGCCCCAGTACTTTTCGATGGTCTTCCCATTTGTTTTGATTTCTTCAGGTATATATTTACGTTTCACAGGACACTTCGGGCAGCGCCACTCGTGCATGACGCCCGCCGCCACGTAGACGAACTCGACGTTCGGGTGCGAGTGGAGCGCCAGGCTCTGGTTCGGCAGGATGTCGATCCCGACCCAGTACATCCGACGCGGTGTCGGTGAATGGGTGTTGCTCACTCCCGACTGTAGAAATGCGTCGAGCTCGTGTCTCAACCCTCGGTCGTCGAACATGGCCTTGGCCCTCTCCAACATCGCCTGGCCGAAGAACTCGTCCGTGATTTCACTGGAAGTACAAACGCCCGTCGCGTTGACCAGGGCGGCGCCTTCCGGTGAATGCGGCCCCTCCAAACCCCAGGCCTGGCGCAGGAACCGCGCGGGGAAGCTGCCCGGGAAGTCGTCGCCGAGCCGCGCCTCGGGCAGGGGGCCGCTGGTCTTGTAGAGGACCACACCGGGGTTCTCTATTCGCTTGATGTCGATGTCCTGCGCCGTCGCAAGGCGCGCGAGCAGCAGGGCTCCAAGGAGCGGCCGCGCCATCGTGTCTATCGGTGAGTGTGCTGGTTGGGAGCCTTTAAGCTTGCTTGGCAAATCTGTGCTCAGGTGAGTGCGGGTCGCAGAAGCTTCTCCGCCGGCGCACGGATCACGGTCTTGCGGGCGTCTCGGGGGTCCTCGGGGGTCGTGCCGACGCGGTGGTGCGGCGTGTTTGACTCGTGTGCCGCTCGCGTGAGTAGGCGACGCGCGCGGGGAGGGTCGAGGGGAGAGGTCGCGTCGATGGCGTGGAGGTGGACGGCACGCCGCCGAGTTGACGTTGCACCGTTGAACGGATCTACGTTTGAGCTAGCTATACCCACTAGATTTCAGGATTCTTGTCACATCGCGCTGGGCCGGATGGATGCCTCTTGAAAGAAGACGAGAACCGAACTTAAGAGATAAGAAACTAGTCGCGCTTCACGGGCACCAGCGCCGCCTGCAGCGCCGCGCCGCCCAAGAAAGCCAAGGCTACCGCCGCGAACGCCACCTGCGCCGGCGCCGCGTCCGACAGGTACGTCCCACCGACGACCAGCAGATTGAGGGGCACCCGTCCCAGGTTCATGACGGCGGCCTGGACGTCCTCCGGAATATAACGCGAACGCATCGTCCCCGCGCAGGCGTTGAAGCAGCCGACGCAGCCCTCCAAGACCAGGAACGCGGCGAGCGTCGGCCCGAAATCGCCCAGCGCCGGTAGTATTTGAGGCATAACTGAGGGAGGAGCCCCGAGCGCGCAGAGGGCCATGGCCCCGAATGCTGCTAATAAACAAAGGAACGAGTAGGACTCCACCGACGAATCCATGCCCAAGGCGCTGTATATAACACCACCGATGGTGATGCAGACCATAAATGATGCAAAGATCAGACCGGTGGGTAACCCGCCCTCGAAGGGGTAGATGGCGATTAATCTAGGTACCCACATGAAGACGAAGGTGTACGTCGCGCCCTCGAAGAGAGCTGACACGGCCGCTAATAAAGCTACCCTCCGATCCGTCTTGACGGCCTTCGTGGCCGTAGATAACGAGGACGACACGGAGTTTAATACACCGTCTGACGTCTTCCCGTAGTTCTCCGGCCACCTTAGTATCAGTACCAAAGCCAACACCGTCAGTGCGATGGCCAGCTGGAAGGGCCCGATGTCGCCCTTCACATCAGCAGCGACCTGAGCCAACAACCCCGCGACGACGGCAACGGCACCATTACCAGCTGATGATAACCCGAACGTCTTGGCCAGCCACGCCTCGGGGAAGCCCCGCCTTCTGTGTTCTGCGACCATCCACGACTCGAAGGCGCTGAACAGGAGCGACGTCGAAATACCACCAAGCACCCGTCCCAGCAACAGTATAGGCATGCTGGGGACGTGCTCCATGGCGTTGATCGCGATCTCCAGCAGGCAGAAGAGCACGCAAGCTCGTTTCCTTCCGTAGGCGTCTACGAGTAGACCCACAAATGTGCCGAACACCAGTGATGAGGAAAAGCCGGTGAGGAACAAGGTCGAGACGGACACGCCGTATCCGGAGTAAAGAGTGTACATATTGGTACCTTGCAGCCAGTCCGCGAGCATGATGACGAGGTACACGGCGAGGTACTCGCGCTGGAACGCGTTGAATTCACTGACTTTGCCCTTCGTTTGTCTTGTAACTCGCTCCGTCGTCGGTGTGGTCGCCGTCTTTAAGCGTCGCATTCCTTCTAGTATTGTTAGTAGTAAAAGTAGGCCGCAAAACAGGTTCGACAGCGGCGCGGGCCAGCTCTCCGGGAATAACGAAGCGAGGAGCTTGTACTGCGGTTCTTCCGGTGCCGCATCATTACTGAAGTAGCCCATGGCGTTATCGATGGGGCCGCGGCGACGACGTGCTGCTGCAAGCGATGCTGTGCTGCTGCGGCGTCTGCCCTGTTGCAGGTTGTTGCAGCTAGTAAGCGATTGCAACGAGCAATGCGATCGATATCGTGCTTACTGCTTGCAAGTAGACGTTTTCACAACGCGCTATGCAGTCGATTTGTTACGCTGCAGCTTGGCTTGCGAGCCCAGGAGCCAGTTGGAGAGACGTGCAAGAACGCCTCGCAGCTGCTCCCTACTCGTTGAAAGGAGTCTGTACACGGCGCAGCGCGGCCGTGATTTTCTCGCGGGTTTCGCGCTCACTCCGGACTTTTGCTCGAGTCGTACCCTGGCTGTGCCTGCGTTTCTTGCATATCGATCACTGGTAGGCTTCGAGGTCGCAGCGCTCCTCCTCCAGGCGCAGCCGTTCGGCACCAATAGCTCTCCAGAGGCAGCTCTCCCAACAAGGCTGCAGACGCTCTCCGGAGCACATCGCTGCACGCACGCCATCGCAACCATGATCCGCGGCACCGCACTGCTGCGCCAGGCCACCCGCGCATTCGCATCCTGGCCCCTCGCCGCGCCGCGCACCGTTTCGATCATAGGCGCGCCGCAGCAGTTCGGCCAGCCGCGCGGCGGCGTCGAGAACGCACCGAAGCTGCTGAGGCAGGCGGGCCTCGCCGAGACTGTCGCGAACCTAGACTGGCGCGTGAACGACGAAGGCGATGTGGACATGCAAACGACCCAAGACGTGGCGGGCCCGCTGCGGCATGCTGCCCAAATCGGCCACGGGTCCCGGAAGCTCATGGAGGCCTGCGTCAAGGCCCACGCGCGCGGCAACTTCGTTTTGACATTAGGCGGCGACCACTCCGTGGCCCTGGGCACGGTGAGCGCCGCGCTGAAGGCGCGCCCGTCGACAAAGGTGCTCTGGGTCGACGCGCACGCCGACTGCAACTCGCCTTCAACAAGTCCGTCAGGCAACGCGCACGGCATGCCCTTGGCGTTCCTGCTCAAGCTCGTGCAATCGTCAGAACTCGGCACGGCGTCATCAGCTTTTGCGTGGCTGGATGATGTGAGACTCGCTCCGCAAAACCTGGCCTTTGTGGGTTTGCGCGACGTCGACGCCGAGGAACGCAAAATACTGCTAAGGTTGAGGGAGCGCGGCGCCTTCGTGAGCACGATGCATGATGTTGATAGGAGAGGCATCGGTCATGTGGTAGATACGGCCCTCGACCACCTCGGTGATGATGGTCCGTTGCACTGCTCCTTTGATGTGGACTCGTGCGACCCGCTCATCGCGCCGGCGACGGGCACGGCGGTCCGCGGCGGTCTCACGTACCGAGAAGCCCACTTCCTCTGCGAGGCGCTCGCGGCGACGGGGCGTCTGGGGTCGCTGGACGTCGTGGAGGTGAACTCGGCGCTCGCCGACCCCGTCGGCGCCAAGGCGACGGTCGACCTCGCGGCGGGGCTCGTCGCGTCGGCGCTGGGGGCGGTGATTCTGTGACTAAGTTGATTATTAGTGTGTAGCACTGGCAATGGAATTGACGCGAAAACTGGAAAGGGAGAGTTCAGGGCTCCGGCGCAACCTTGTTGGCCGGGACAGGCGTCGCCGCCGCTGCTGGTCCCACGATTTCCGAGATTGCGGTCTTCACCGTGTCGTCGACGGCGAGCGCCACGGGCGTGCGACCCTTGGTATCTTCATACTGGGCCACCGGAAACTTCTCGTGCTCAGCGAGCACCTTTACGAGGGCCATATCGCCCTTCTTCGCGGCGATATGCGTCGGAGACTGCTTGAAGCGTGCAGGTAACGAGGCGAGCATCGTGTGGAAGCCGCGCGCCTGGACGTTGCCGAAGAACTTCAAAACCGCCGTTACGCGGCGTAGCTTCACAGCCAACGGCATCAGAGGCTCGGGCTTCGACGGGTCGGCGCCGGCCTTCAGTAGCATTCGGACCGTGTCGGGATCTTGATCGTTGAATTTGCACGCCGTGCCCAGCACCGATCCATAGAAGGGTGCGACGACGCTGTTGAGCGACTCCTTCGCCGGAGAGGCGAGCAGCGCCTCCATCACTTGCTTCTGGCCGCGACACGCGGCCGTACCGCAGGCCATGTGTAATGGGCAGCAGCCACTATCGGGATTGACGGCGTTCGCGTACTGCGGGTAGCGCGCTAGGATCAAGCTCACGTTCTCGTGATTCCCCGAGATTATGGCGCCCTTGTACAGGCACGGCCGCACGCCGAGCAACCCTAGCCCGTCACGCTCAACGGCGGCCAACCCACCGGCGTCCAGAAGCTTCTCGAACGTAGGGCGGCTACAGAACGTCGCCGCAGCAACAAGCGGTGTCATCTCATTCGCATAGTCCATCAGCTTTTGTCCCAGCGGCTCGCGCCTTCTTAGCGGAGCATTCTTTTTCCCCGCACCACACATATCATTTCCCTTCGCGGCAAACAGGCGCTCGACCGTCGCCGCATCCTGTGAGAGCAGCTCGTCGATCGCCGGCCCGTCATCCATCGTGCAGGCGAGCGTCAGGAGATTCCAGCCGGTCTCGGCCTCCCACGCCGCCTCCTCGGCATCGCTGCGCCACCTCAGAAAAGATTTGAGCTGATCCAACCCTCCGGGGCCCTCGGCACCGTAGTAGGCGTGTCGCGGCACGAACAAGGGCGAAAAGACCTGCATCATCCGCGAGAGAGTAATATCTTCCTTGGCGTATTGTTCGACCTTGGCGCGCAGCATCTTGGTCAGCGTATCGTTAACCGCGTCCCGATCGCTGTCGACGGTGAAGTCGCCACGGCCCGCACATAACTTAAATATGTCGCAAGGCGCGCAGTACTCAGGAGTCGCCGTGGCCGATGTGATGACCATACAAGGCATATCATCCCCAGCGCAGAGCTTCGAGGCGGCGAACTCAAGCCTACACCAGCCGCGCTTGCGCCACGAGTTAAAGTCACAGATCGCGCCCTCCAGCGACTCGTGCTTGACCGGCGGCACCAGAATCCACATCATCGTCGACCGCGCGAGGTACGAGGGGATGCTGTTTACGGCTTGCTTGAGCTGCGCGACGAGGTCTCCCTCTCCCTCTCTATGATCGGAGTGCTGCGCCGCGTGGACGCCTCCGGCGGCGGCGCCCGGCTGCGGGATCGAGCAGTAGTCGACCCAGAGGTACATGTTCGGGAGCTGCTTGGCCCACTCCTTGCCCGTCGTAAGCATCGAATATTGATAGCCGGCGTCGAGCCCGTAGTCGCTCCGGACCGCCGTCTTGCCTTTCATGAGCGTCCGGATCTGCGTTTGCAGCGCCCGCAGCTGGTTGCCCGCGGGATCGGGATGCGAGAAGCTGGTCCATTGGTGCGAGACGAAGATGACTTCATCCGCCTCGCCCATCTGGCGCACCTTGCCGCTCGCCTTCAGCGCCTCATGCGGCAGCCATTCGGTCAGATTGAGAAAATCCGGCACGGAAATGCCATAGTAGGGGTACTCCTCGGAGCCGACGAGCCCGCTGTCGGCGAGGACCGCGCGGCCGAGCGACGAGCGCACCATCTTTGAATAGGCAGCCCCTTGCGAGGCAGAGCACCGTCACAGTGACAAAGAAGGCAGCCCTTTCCTAGTGTCTTACATGCCGCTAGCTAGAGCCGCTAGCGCGGATTTCTAAAAAGTGTAGTTCTCGCACCGTAACAATCTTCTTTCGTTGCAAAAAGTGATGTGAGTTAGCTCAGGAGACGGGAGGACCTGGGGCCCGCGCGCGCAGAATAGGCGGAGAGGGAAACTCACTCGGAGGGGGGGGGGAAGCACTGCCACTGAGTTCAGGGCAGTTCATTGCTCCGGGGCGACCTTGTTGCCCGGGATTGGCGTCGCCACCGCTGCCGGTCCGCCGACGAGTTCCGCGACCGCGGTCTTGACCGTGTCTTCGACGCAGAGGGCGACGGGCGTGCGACCCTTGGTATCTTTATATTGTGCCACCGGAAACTTTTCGTGCTCCGCGAGCACCTTGATCTTCGCTAGATCGCCTTGCTGCGTCGCGATGTGCGTCGGCGACTGCTTGAAGCGCCCCGGTAGCGTTGAGAACAAATGGTGGTAGCCGCGCGCCTGGACATTGCCCAAGAACTTCCCCACAGCGGTCATACGGCGCATCTTTGCCGCTATTGGATGGAGCACCTCGGGCTTAGAGGGGTCAGCGCCGGCCTCCAGGAGCAGCCGAACGGTCTCGGGGTCCTGGTCTTGGAAGGAGCACGCCGTGCCCAGCACCGAGCCGAAGATTGGGGAATTGACGCTATTGAGCTTCTCCACCGCCCCTGGACACGCGAGCAGCTCCTTCATGACCTTCGACTGGCCGCGGCACGCTGTCGTGCCACAGGCCATGTGCAACACGCAGGTGCCGAACTCGGGATCCAATTCTTCCGCGATGTGCGGATAGCGCTCCAGGACCAGCTTCACGTTCTCGTGTTTTCCCGAGACCTGTGTGGGCGACCAGTCTGCCGCCCCCCATCGAGTTAAAAGCGCCTTGGAGGACGCTGCATCGCACGATGGCGCCCCGGAAGAGGCACGGCCGCGCGCCCAGCAGCTTTAAGCCGTCCCGCGCGGCGGCGGCGCCGCCGGCGTCCATCAGTTTCTCGCACACCGCCCGCGAGCCGAACGTCGTCGCGGCAATCATGGGAGTCATGTCTTTGGCGAACTCCAACAGCTTTTGCCCCAGCGGCTCGCGCCGGAGCGGCGTTCCCTTCTTGCTGTTCCCCGGACACACCATGTCGGTTCCCTTCGCGGCAAACAGGCGCTCGATCGTCGCCGCATCCTGGGCGAGCAGCTCATCGATAGCAGGTTTGTCGTCCATCGCTGCGGCGAACGTGAGGAGGTTCCAGCCGGTTTCTGCCATCCACGCTTCCTCCTCGGCGTCGCTGCGCCACTTCATGAACTTTTTGAGGCGATCGACCGCCGACCCTTCGGAGCCCACCGCGGCCGAGCCGTAGGCGTGTCGGGGCACGAACACGGGCGACATGGCCTGCATCATCCGCGACAGCGTGATGTCCCCTTTCTTCGCGTACCCTTCGACCTTGGCCTGCAGCATCTTCGTTAGCGTCGAGTTGACGGCGTCGCGGTCGCTATCTACCGTAAAATCACCGTTCCCCGCGCAGAGCTTGAAGATGTCGCACGGGCAGCAGTACTCGGGCGTCGCCGTGGCCGAGGTGATTACCATACAAGGCATATCATCCCCAGCGCAGAGCTTGCTCGCGGCGAACTCGAGGCGGCACCAGCCGCGGCGGCGCCACGAGTTGTAATCACAGATGGCTCCGTCGATGCTCTCATGGTTCACGGGCGGCACGAGCACCCACATCATCGTCGATCGCGCGAGGTACGAGGGGATGCTGTTTACGGCCGCCTTGAGCTGCGCGACGAGGTCCCCCTGGCCTTCGCGGTGGTCCGAGTGCTGCGCCGCATGCACGCCGCCGCCGGCGGCGGCCGGCTGCGGGATCGAGCAGTAGTCGATCCAGAGGTACATGTTCGGGAGCTTATTTTTCCACTCCTTGCCCGCCGTGACCATGGAGTACCCGTAGCCGCCGTCGAGCGCGGCGTCGCTCCGGACGGCCGTCTTGCCTTTCGACAAAGTGCGAATTTGCGTCTGGAGCGCCCGCAGCTGGTTGCCCGCGGGATCGGGGTGCGAGAAGCTGGTCCATTGGTGCGAGACGAAGATGACCTCCTCGTTTTCAGTCATTTCGCGGACCTTGCCGCTCGCCTTGAGCGCCTCGTGGGGCAGCCACTCCGTGAGGGCGAGGAAGTCGGGCACCGAGATGCCATAGTAGGGGTACTCCTGGGCCTCCGCGAGCCCGCTGTCGACGAGGACCGCACGTCCCAGCGACGAGCGCACCATTTTTGAATGGGGGGAAGTGAATAGGCAGCCCCTGAGAGCCGCCCGCTGTCTTCAAAGGGGGCAGGTGCTCGCGATGCCAGAAGCTCCTCGAGGCGTCAAAAGCTCGTGCGGGCTCGCGCCGCGCGCCGACGAGGACTACTTGCTATTCTTCTTAACGCCCTCAACATACTACTCCTCGGACAGGAACTCGAGGAGCTCCTCGCTCGAGTAGACCACCGGCCCCGCATGAATGGCGGAGATCTCCTCCGCGTACCACGGCTTCCGCGCGTGGCCCCCGCCCAGGTACGCGACGCACTCCATGCCCGCCGCTGCTGCCGCTCTTATACCGGCCGTCGAGTCCTCGACCACCACACAATCTTTTGGATCTGTTTCGCAGAACGCCGCCGCCTTCAGGAACATGTCCGGCTCGGGCTTGCCCCTCTCCACGTCTTCCCGCGTGAAGACGCGGTCCGGCTGGAAGATTTCAGAGATATCAGCCTTCTCGAGGCAGACGTCGACGCGGGCGCGCGGCGAACCCGACGCGACGACCTGTTGTCTTCCAGCCGCGTGTAGCGTGCGGACCGTGGCGCCGTTCAAGGCTTCCAATTTATCTCTGAAGAGTTGTTCGGAATTTTTTATTTGATCTCTGAAGAAGTGCTCCGGTAAAGGTTTCCCGTACTCCTTTTCAAAATTGACGGCGCCGGCCTCCGGCGCGAAGCCGCTAAACAACCGATTGCAGGCGTCCTCGTCGACGTCGTCGAAGCCCGCCGCTTTCAAAGCGTCGACCTCGGCGCGCTTGAGCAAAGCCTCGGAGTCGACGAGGACGCCGTCGCAGTCCCAAATCACGAGTTTGTTCGCGCGGCCGTGCAGGCGTGTGCTTGCTTTTTGTGGTGTCGGCGCGACGAGGGCTTGGGCTGTGGCGATGATTGCTGCGGTGGTTGCGAGGTGCATGGTTTGCTGTGTGATGCCGGAGAGGTGTGCAGCGATGCAGATTGCAAGCGACGCTCGGCGCAGGCTCAGAAGGAATTATTTGCCAGTAACTGGACTACAATGCGGCTGCGCAATCGACTGATAGTGCGAGCACGCGTCATGTAGATCGCGGCTACGTACACTGCTAGTGTCTTACAGCACGCTAGCTAGCACAAGTTTGCATCGTAGCGTATCGCCAATTCGTCGTGCTCAGCGAGAAAGTTGGCCTCAGTTGACGGCGAGCAGTAGCCGCCAACCACCCACGCGTGAATTTTTGGGCCAAATCTCTGAATTCACTCTCAGAGTCTCCTCTCTGATTTCAGGGGCCTCAGCGAGGACGCGATCACGTCGAGGAATCGATCATGGACAACGAGGAAATATTCACGACGAGCTTCCTCGCGGGACGCAAGCGGATTTTTGTGGACGTGAAGGAAAACCACGCCGGCACGTACCTCAAGATCAAGGAGCGCGGCGACTCGCAGTCGAACTCCATCCTCATTCCGAGCGGGTCCATCGTGGAGCTGCGCGACGCGCTCGACGAGGCCGTGCAGGCCCTGGGCGCGCTTGACACGGACCGTGTGGCGGACGAGGGCGGCGGCGCCTCGCCGGCCAATCAGTGCGTATGTCACGTCGGTAATCTCTCTTGGGAGACGACGGACGAAACGCTCCACGAGCTCTTCAGCGGCTACGGCGAGGTCGTCTCGGCCGAGGTGCAGATGTCGCGCACGAATTCCAGCCGCTCGCAGGGCTGGGGGCTCGTGGAGTTCGCCTCCGCCGCCGAGGTCGAGTACGCCATCAGTCAATGCGACGGCCTCGACTTGGACGGTCGCGAGATCCGCGTCCGCGCGGACAAGGGCTCGGGGACGGGGCCGAAGGGCCACGCGGCCAAACTGAAGGAGGCCATGCCGAAGAAGACCCGGCGCCACGTCGCCGACAAGGTCGTGGACCCGCACCGCGTCTTCGTGATGAACCTCAACTTCGACACGACGGAGGACGAACTCGCGGACCACTGCGCGTCGAGCGGCGAGGTTGCCTCCGTCGAGCTCCTCACGCGCGGCCGGGCCCAGCGCCCGTCGGGCTCGGCCGTCGTCGAGTACCGCTACGCCGAGGCCGCCGCCGCCGCCGTGGACGCGCTCGAGGGCACGGAGCTCGACGGGCGCGACCTGCGCGTGCGGGCGTACTTCTCCAACTAAGTTTAATCCCTAGTATCTTACAGCCGCTAGCTCGGCGCTCTCCCGCTTTTTCGCACCGGCGTGCGGCGGCTGCCCAGCCGTAGATTTGTCGTCTCCGGGAACCCACGACCGACGATGCGCGAGAGATTGGCAAGTGGCAGCCCACAAAAGCTGTAAAGGCAGCCCTTTGCACCGCCATGGCTGATTTCGCGCGTGACAAGGTACAACTGGTCGCCATCGATGGCTGTGGCCGCGGCCTGCGCGCGCTCGTGGACATCGCGGAGGGCGAAACGATAATTTCGGAGCCGCCGCTCTACGCCGTGCATCCTGAGGCGATGTCGGCGCCGGCGTTCATGCGGAGACCAGACGTAGCGAGGCTCTTCGCGGTCGTGGAGGCCGGCTACGACGACGAAACCTATACGCCTGAGGCCGACGCTGCCCTGCAAGCTGTCCTCGACCTCCACGCGAAGGATGGGATCGCCTCGCTCGGACTGGACGACGCGACCAGATTCTGGGCGCTCGACGACTGCTTCCGGCGGCCGGCCGCGGGCGACGCGGTCGAGATCGCGGGCCTCGTGTCCGAGCGGGGCCGGCCGCTCAACGGCCTAAGGGGCCGCGTCGACGGTTCGGACGGCGAGCGGTGGGCGGTGGCCACGGCGCGGGGGCGCAAGAGCGTGAGGGCGCGGAACCTCAAGACCGCGGGGGGCATCTTCCGCACGAACGCGTACTTCGACGGCGGCAGCGGCTACGTCTTCGAGACGCTCTGCCGCGCCAACCACTCCTGCGCGCCGAATTGCGCCAAGGCCATGAGCGACCGCGGGGGCCGCCGGGTCGTCGACGTCACGGCGCGGCGCGCGGTGCCGCGGGGCGAGGAAATCACCGTCAGCTACCTCAAGCTCGACGCCCCCGGCGCGGCGCGGCGCGCATACCTCCGCGAGAAGTACAACTTCGACTGCCGGTGCGCGCGCTGCGTGCTGGACGGGGGCTAGGGCCTCCGCGACACATCGAGAACAAGAGACTAAGGTTGAATTTTTTTAGCAAGCAAGGTCGTTCGACGGGAGAGGGCGACGACAGAGTTCGTGTGGTCCGCCGGGGTTAAACTACCTCCGTCGTGAGGCAGTCCCGCGGACCTCCGTGATCCTCACTTGTCCAGGATCGGCGGGAGGTGGTGTTTTCTAATAGCCAACCGAGCGGCCGAGCACCATCCGAACGGGCACGGCCGCCCGTCCGGTAAATGCCCCGCGCAATCCCGCACGTGGAGCATGACGAACTTGGCCGCGGTGCAGACGTCGTCGTGCTTCTTCGACTTGTGGCAGCCGGGACAGTAGCGCGCGTGGTCGAACAAGGCGAAGAGGCGTTTCGCGTCCGCGTCCGGCAGGCACGGTTGTACCGGCTTCTGCGGGTTCTGCGGTTTCGGTTGCGGGAAGTGGCCGTTCGCGCCCTCCGGCGAGACGCTGGCCACGCCAAGCGCCGCGAGAGCCGCGTTCGCCGCCGCGTTGGCGGCGTCCTTTGACGTCGAGGGCGGCGAGACCACAGACGTAGCTAAGGAAGGGGGCGGCGTCGCGACGCGCTGCGGCGAGTTGCCGCCGCCGGCCACGACCATGATCGGTTTTTCGTCGTCGTTCAAAGGTGGCGGTGCTTCCCTCGGATCTAGACCCAGGTCCGGTAACAACGCCGCGTCGTCGTGCGCATCTTGTAATGCTAGCGCGTCGGCCGCGGCTCGCGCGGCTCTATGATCCGCGGCATCATCATCCGCCGCCAGATAAGTGATGGCGTTCGCCGCCGCCGCGATGTTGATCGACGGAAACTGCACGCGCCCGCACCGCGGGCACTCGTGCTGCACCAGCGCCCACCAGGGGTTCAGGCCGCATCGCTTCCGGTACTCGTCGCCGCAGGCCGCGCAGCGGTATTCAGCACACTCCGGCAACGCTTGGACGCCGCAGCCGCCTCTCCTTCGCAGAGCGTCGCGGGCGCGGTACGGATCAACGCGCGCGCCGCCGCCGTGCGGCAATAAACCGTCGAGGCAGCGCTCGTCGACGGACGCGCACGAAGAAGAATCGTCCAAGCCCCTACCTCCAGTGGACGTCGGCGGCTCGATGGGCACGCCGTTGCCGTCTCTGACAATCACACGCATGCGCTTCGCGCCGATGATGGCGATGGCGCCGTTCGTGCCGCTGCTCTTGGCGTACGTCGGCGGGCGCCTTTTGCTGGTCGCGGAGCGCTTGCGCGCGGCGGCTTGCGTCACGGCCGAGGTTGCGGGCGGCTTGGACGCGGCTCTACGTCTAGGCCCGCCGCGGACCATGCCGGGGAAGGGCGGCGGCGGCGGCCGCGCGCGCGCCGCTCTTAGACCAGGCCGCCTCCTATCTCTCGGCGGTTCGGAACAAGCGATGATGCCGTAGGAATCGGTGTCGCTCGACAACGAGTCGTCCGTGCGACTGACCTCGTGGGCTTGATACCCATCTAAAGCGGCTAGTTCGCCGACGTCGAGGTCCCCGTCCAAATCGCTCATGGGCTCGGTTTGAGGCGGCGCCAGGGGCTTGCCCGCGCCTTGTACAACGACGGGCGCGGCGGCCGGCTGCGTTGGAGGCGGCGCCTTGCCGGGCAGCGCGGGCGGCGCGAGCGCGGGCCTGGCCGGCGGCGCCGCGAGCGCCGGCGCGGGCGGGCTCGCCGGCGAGGGCTCGGGCGTCACCGTGGCGGCCGGGACGTTGGGCGGCGTCGTCGCCGGCGCGGGGGCGTCCTTTGGTGGCGCGGGCGCCGGATTCGCGGGTCCGGGAATCGCGACTTGCGGCGGCGGTGCCGCGGGTGCTAGAGGTTGCATGACCTCCATGGCTGTTACAGATTAGCAGGGAGTTCAGTTGGGAGGCCGGCGGCGGTCCTCCTGCCGTTTCGTGGGAATTTCTTTTTGTTTGCAGTTGTAGGCGCCTCAACGCCGTTCTGCACAAACTGCTTTTGGGGCCGCGCCCGCGCTCGGGCGTCTATGTGGCTGCCGGGCGTCTATGTCTGGGGCAGTTAGGCGCGCAGCGGGGCACTCTGCGTGAGCCCAGTGCACCTGAATCGGCTGCGCTCTAGTTGTATCCGCTGCGCGCACGCAAAACCCCGCCGAGATAGCAGCGCAGGGCTTCTCTGGGGCAAACAAGTGGGCAGGCGGACGCGCGCCTGAATTTGTTCTGCGATCCTAGAAGCAGCAACCTCGCGTATTATCATACGAGCCGGCCTGCCGTCAGCATTACTCCGGGCGAGGTCAAGAGGAGCCCTCCTTAGCCGTCGACAGGACCACCCAGTCCTCGCGCGGGAGCCCTGGAAGCAGCGCCGGGGCCCCCCAACTAGCGTTTGACATACTAGTCTGGTCCCCCGAAACTCAAGGTAGACATTTACCAGCAGCATCTCATTGGCCGCCGCCGCCGAGGAAATCGTATTATGACGGGCGCCCAAATGCTGCCCTGATGCCTTGTTGGACCTGCCAAGCGCAAACGGCTGCCGCTACGGGCTGCCCACGGTCGTTGATACGAAGCGCACGGCAATATCTTAGCCAAAAACAAGCTGCCCAGCACCGCGCCGCCATTGTTTCGACGGCGGAGGACGCCCATAGCCGCCCACAACCGCAGCTGGAACGTACGAACACGCACGCCAGACCACGAGAGGATTCGCACCCGAACCACACATTCGTTCCGCGGACGCGTCGCCGCGGCGGCGCCGCGCACGCGGTCCTTCCCCCAGCCCACACCGCACGAGGCGACCACAAAGCGAAAGAGCGAGAGAACGACGCAAGATACCCCTGTCTACGGTGGCCCGGACGCGCGTTCGCTCGGGGCGGCGCGCGGGAAGCTAGCACAAGTAAAACTAAATTAAGCCGGCACCTCGACCTCGACAACGACCGGCAGGTGGTCCGACCCGTCCGCCGACGCGTCCGTCCGCGCCCGCTTGACAACGACAGGCCCGTGCGCCAGGACGTAGTCGACGCGCCGGACGGGGTCTTTCGCCGGCGAGCTCAGCCCGGCGCCCCGACTCACGTCGACCCAGCCGTTCTCCAAAAACGTGTGCAGCGCGCCGCCGGGCACCGACGAGTCCTCGGGCGGCGCCCAGCCGTTCTCCTCGTGGATCTGATCTAACCTATCCCACTTCGCCTCGTCGTTCAGTGCGTTGAGGTCGCCCACGACCAGCATCGCTTTCGAATCGCCTCGCAGGTCGTGGAGCTGCCGGACCAGCCCGCCGGCCTGGATCGCGCGCTCGTTCTCCGAGATGTGGTCCAAGTGCGTGCAACACACTCGGATCGCGCCCATTTCTACGAATAAAGCGCCGCGCTGGATGTGGTGGTCCCCAATAATAGAACCGCCCGCGAGGAAGATCTCCATGACCAGCGAGCTCGGCGCCCGCGTGAGGATCGCGTTCCCGTAGGATTCGTCCATCGTGTGGCCAAAAAAATGAACCTGCTTGAGCCCGCAGGCGTCCGCGACCTTCTGCAAAGCCCCCGCGCCGCGCTTCTGGCAGCACTCCTGGAGACACAACACGTCCGGCCGGAGCCGCGCCAGCGTATCTATAATAGTGTCGAGCCGGCCCCAGCGCTGCACGTTGTAGGAGACGACGCGCAGCGCTTTTGTGGCAGCCATGTTTGTGCAGCGCGTCGATGGCGTCAATGCGCACGGCTCACGTCTGCAGCACTGAGCAATGCGACCAGTTTTTGCAGCCGTACAAAGTCGAGCTTGTAAACGAGGCTAGGCGAGAGACACACTAGGCTTTAAACAAGATGCGTCATGCAGTCGTTTGAGTACCGTTCGGGTCGCTACTGGTCCAAAGAGATCAATGGGACACTTACTGGGGGGCGAAAAAGGAAATTTTTTAATTCGCGCCGGACGAGCTCCGAAGGGCCATGACAGCCGCGCCGGTGGAATCCTGTCAATCCCTGTCCAAGAGGTGTCCCTGGGGTCGCCTAGGGTCGGTACTATACACGCGCAAGCGCCTACACCGCATGCGCCGGCGCTTCAAGCTTTTTTGGTCGATTTCGCTCAGCAAGCCACGGAGGAATAGCATGAATTACTTGGCAATGGCTTCCAGGGCTCTCGGAGAGCACCAGGCTGCCGCATCGACGGCGTATGCGGTACGGGCGACCACCTACAACCAGACCCGCCCCGAGAGGCCTCCAGGAGCCGATCTGCCCCCGAAAAAAGTGTGCAATTCGGACCCGATGGCGCCCCGTTCCAGTCACATACGTCAATTACCCGAGGGCCCCCAGTAGTCGCCGTAGCGATCTCGTTGGACCCTATACTACCCCACCGATAGTCAATTACAAATATATGAGTTCTACACGCCGAGAAGGGTACTTTTGGCTGCCCACGCTCGGGACGTGAACATCTTGATCTGGACCTCGCGTAAGTCAGTCGATCACGAAACAAATGATCGCGTCATGGTCCATGGTGATGGTACACGGGCTGATGGTCGCAGGTCCAAGTAATTCGCCAATCTAAGCCAGATCGTGGGCTCGCGAGACCGACGACCCGCGCCGAGCATCTTTGGGTCTCGGAGCAATGTAGTACACAATCAAGCCGGTTAGATGGCCCGTCCTAGGACTAAAGCGCCTGAAACGCAAATTTATTTTATAACTCACCGGTCTGGGGCCTTTCCGGTGCCCCGCGTACGTACCGTCGTCCGCGGAGAACGGGCAAGTCGGTCGATTGTGAATAGAACAACGGCGTTATGGTCCATCTGGATGATGTCGTTGCTGATAGTCGCGGGTGCAGGCTTCGAGCCCCCCTTTGGAAAAACGTGGGGCTGCCGAGTCCCCGTTTCGCGCGGCTCCAACGGAATATCTAAAATAGCTCAGTAGCCACTGATTCGGCCTAGATGGCCTCTACCACCAACAAACGGAAGGAAACGAACATAAACTCGGAAGTTGTCTCGTAGAATTCTTCTCCCGCCCTCCGGGCGCGGGCCGTCGGCTCCGGTTCCGTCGATTGTGTATGAAAACTGGCCTGGAGTTGATATAATGTACTATCTGGACGGTAGAAGGCGCTGTCAATCGCTGGTGTATTTTGGCGAGCCGTAAGACTTACCCGTGAATGTCGCGGGCGGCGACTTCCGGGAGGCGCGAGGGTATGTTCCCGGGCCGCTACTCTGAAATCTTTGGTCTCGGCGAACGACTAGGATGTATTCTGAATTTGGGTCATTCTTTTGACGCTATCGAAGCGTATCTTTGAATTTGCTAGTAAGTCGCTTACGCTAGCTAACTCTCACAAGAGGCCTAGCCAGTACGCCGGCGCGACCCTCACTGGACCCCGCCAAAATAAGATGATCCTCACAAATTGCGCCGCCTGTGCCGCCCCACTGGCCCACGACGCCCCCGCGAGATGCGTGGGGTGTCGGACTCGCTATTGCAGTGAGCGATGCCTACGCTACCACTCTCACAGAGGCGGGCACGACGAAATTTGTGACGAAATAGCCAGCGGTGGCGGCGCCGAACAATACCACGCCGACAAAAAATACAAGGAGGCCGTCGCGGACGCGGTCGAGGAGTGCGCGGAGGACACGGCGGGTCAGACGTGCTACATCTGTCTCGAGGCCGTGCATCCGCACACGGGAGAGGCCTCGTGCGCGGGTGCGCGTGCCGCGGGGGAGCGGGCTTTGCGCATGTGTCGTGCTTGGCGCGGCAGGCGAAGACTTTGGTCGCGGATGGTATTCTCGACAACGATTATTTGGACGATGAGACATTTGATGCGGGGTGGAGGCGGTGGCACACGTGCGGCCTGTGCAACCAAAGCTACCACAGCGTCGTGTCGTGCGCGCTCGGGTGGGCGTGCTGGAAGACGTACTTGGGGCGGCCGGAGGCGGACACGGTTCGGTGTCATGCGATGAACCTGCTTGGGGTCGGTTTACACGACGCAGGACACCACGAGGACGCGTTGTCCGTGAAGGAGGCCGATTTCGCTACGCGGCGGCGAATCGGCGTATCAGAACACAACTTACTCTCCGTGCAGAGCAATCTTGCGAGCACGTATGAAATGCTAGGTAGGCAAGACGAGGCACTGTCCCTGCGACGAGACGTATACTCCGGACGTCTGGAGTTCCACGGCGAGGAACATGAAAAGACTCTCTTGGCAGCCAACAACTACGCGTATTCCCTTTTTGCTCTACAGCGCTTCGAAGAAGCCAAGGCACTATCGCGCGAAACGATGCCCGTGGCGCGACGTGTTCTCGGGGAGAATGAGGATCTCACGCTCGTAATGAGGTTAAACTACGCGAGGGCGCTCTACAAGGACGACGATGCCACGCTCGACGATCTCCGCGAGGCCGTGGCGACGCTCGAGGACTCGGAACGGATCGCGCGGCGCGTGCTCGGCGGCGCGTACCCGCTCACAACGGGGATCGAGGGCGCACTGCAAAACGCGCGAGCCGCGCTCGGCGCCCGCGAGACGCCGTCGGGGGTGGCCACGAGGACTCGCGCCGCTCGGGCTCGGGCGCGTCCGTCGGGGGAGGAGTAACTAGCTTGCTTACTTTCTTTTACGGGGGGCGTCTCGTCAAGGCAGGGGTTGAGTACAATCACACTTACACTCACGCCGCGCCGCTTGCCGGGGACGTAGGCAGCGTCTGGAACGACGGCAGCGACCGGTGGAAGCCGACCTTGAACGCGTCGTCGTCGCCCAAGGCCCGGGGCAGGTCGTGGCTCGTGGCGCGGCGGCGGCGCGTCGTCACCGTGCGCGACGCGTTTTCGGCGGCGAGGCACGCGTCGATCGTGCGCGAGCAGTCGCCGACGTCACTGAGGGCCGCCTCGAGGAGGGCCTTGGGTTGCCCATATGCCGACGCGACGTAGAAGTGGACGGCCCGGCGCTTCCATGACTGCGTCATTTCCTCTAGCACCGAGAGCGCGGTCGCATCGATGAAGGAGATGGACGACGCGCACAGAACCACTGCCAAAGGGGCTTCGCCGCGCCGCGAGTAGAACAACTCGAGCTCCTCGACCTGCTCGTGGAAGCGCTCCGCATTCGCGTACCACAGCGGCCCCTCGACGCGCACGACCAGCGACGACCGCGCCTCCTCATCCAACGAAACGAGGGCCGGCGACGACCGCCACTCGCCCGCGCGGCCGCCCGCCCGCTCGACGCGCAGCACCGTCAAATTCGGCGCCGCCACGGTCCGTAAAACGAGTAACAGTGACGTGGCAACTGCCACCGCGCAGCCCCACAAGGCGCCCAGCACCAGCGTTCCCACGAAGGCAACTACCCACACGCAAAAGTCCCGCCCGGACCCCAGATGCCTGCGGCTCCAGAGGCGCCCCAACGTCTCCCACTCCAACAGCCTGACGGCGGCGTGCGCGATGACCGCCGACAGGGCGCACAACGGCACTGTTTCGACTAAAGACGCGGCGCCCCAGAGGACGACGGCGATCAACGCAGCGGCAAACAAACTCGCGACTTGCGAGCGCACTCCTAATGAAATCGCCAGCGCCGAGCGAGACAGCCCGACCTGTACCGGGACGCCGCCACACGCCGCCGCGGCGACGTTCGCCGCGCCGAGCGCCCACATCTCCTTCGCCGAATCGATGTGGTAGCCGCCGTGCAGCGCGCACTTCTTCGCTGATGCGAAAGACGACACGAAGACGACGATGGCCACCAACGCGGCGCCCGGCAGCATGTTCTCGACGCGCTCCTCGGTCGACAGGACGTCGAGCTTGATCGGCGGGAGGCCCTGCGGGACTTCTCCTACTACCGACACGCCCGGTGCTATGGTTGTCGCGAGAACGGCGCTCGCGAACAGCGCCACGAGCGCCTTGAACCGCGCTGCCCCTTCCGCGACGCGCTCGAGCACTGTACCTCGCGCCAGGTTAGCGAGCGGCTTCGCGGCGAAAAGCCATGCGAGGCAGGCAAACGACACGAGCGCCGTCGACCGGTGCGCGTGCATGCCGTGCTTGTCGTTGGGGCGAGGCAGGTGGCCGCCGACCATCGGTCCCGACATGCTCTTGATGATCAGCAGCGCCGAGCCGCTGATGAAGCCCGAGAGCGCCGGCCGCGACAGGAATCTTACCAAAAACGCCAGCCGGAGCAGCCCCATGACGCACAGGACCAGCCCAACCAACAAAGCGCACGTCGCCGCGCGGGCCGACCGCTCCTCCGGCGTCGCGTACTCGCGCGCGAGCTGCTCCGAGACCACGAGCGACACGAGGCCGCCCGTCCCGATGGACGCCTCGTGGCACGTCCCGAGCAGCACGTAGGCCAGGGGCGCCAACAAACAAGCGTAGGGGCCCCGGATCGGCGCGACGCCGCAGAGGTGCGCGTGGGCCAACGACTGCGCGAGGAGCACGAGCCCGAGCGTGACCCCGCCGGCGACGTCGTTCCAGAGCCACGACAGGTCGTAGGCCTTGATCCATTCTAATGAAGGCAGTTGCCGCGCGCACGCGTCTCCACAGCTCTCGTTCTCCTCGAAGACGCTCGGCGACGCCGTGAGCGACCCGTAGCCGCCGTTGTGATTCGTGGAGCGGTGCATTGCTTGTGCTGCGGAGCCGTGCAGTGATGCCCGATGCCGCCTTAGTGGCTGACCCTGCCAATGGCTCCTGTGCCCTTACGGATGCTCTTCTCGCTTTGGGAATTGATGCAGCCGCTGCGGCGTGGTCGCTGGCCGGTTTGCCAGAGCCCGCAGTGCCGTCGTGCCTGCGCAGCGCTCAGACTCAGAGAGCCAGTGTCCAGCCTGCCCAGGGGCTTGCTAGTGCCTCACATGCCGCTAGGGCAAGCGACGAAACTCACGCGAATGACGCCATCGACGCGGGGACAACAAAACTACAGTGGTTCGTACTTAATCCGCTTGAGGAACTGCTGATGAGTCAGCGCGCGCGTCTCGTGCTCCACAAAAGGCACCGCCGGAAACGCGAAGCGGAAGGTGCGCGACGCGAGCGCCTCCTCGAGCGAGTCGCACGTGTCCAGGTGCTTGAACCGCGGGTTCGTGAACATGCGGGCGGCCTTCCGAAGCCGGTCATACCTTTCGGCGAAGGCGTCCACATATACACATAAATGGACGCCGTCCTGCTTCTCATCTGCAATAGCATCGGGCTCCGCACTTTCAAAGATGAGGTGGACCGGCCCGAGACCGGCCGAGACGCACGTGAGACCGTCATCTTCCGTCACGGAACCGCCGAACTCGTCGACGTACGACTGCGCGGCCCTCTGGGCGTCCTCCACCAGGAACTGCACGTATCGAATGCCCGGGCCGTTTCTTACAGAAAAGGCGTCGCCATTGTAGCCGTCTCCTTTATGAAGGTTCACCATCTTCGGCCTTTTACCTATCCCCTCGGTAGGGGGGTCCTTCGCCACTTGATAGCAGTGAAATGTATTCCCAACGGGGCAGGTCACCGTGAACCTCGTGTCATCATGTCGTTGGACGTCGCAGAACTTCTCTAGCCTTGTAGCCGCTTTGTCGGCATCGGGCAGGCACAATCCGATACTACCTCGGACGACTTGCCTCGGGTCGTCGTCCTCCTCCTGCGCGAGGTGGAACTGTTGATTCCCAAGGTTGGCCCACATCGTGCCACTCGTCCCGGGGCCGCCCGGTTTGGCCGGGTCGCGATAACAGCCTAGGCCCTCTTCAAAGTAAAACCGTTCCGCCTCCTGTCGGTCGCCCACGACGATATTAATGTGCTCGAGCCATAATAAACCTTTGTCGTTCGCTTGCTTGGTCGCGGCTTGTCTCGCTAACTCCGCGTTGCGTTGCGACGCCGCGTTTAGTGTTACAGGTGGTCGCATCGTCGCCGTGAGGGCCGCGGCGGTGCCGAGAACAGTGATGATGCGGCGCGGCATGCCCTTGTTTCTTTGAAAGGGTCGCGCTCGTCGCGCGGGCGGCGTTGGAGATTGACGTCGCTCGCGCTGGCGGCGTCGGGAGCTGGCAGCGTGATGAGGCACCAGAGGGTGCAGTGATGTCTAGCGCTTGTCCCGCGCCTGAATAAGCTACGGAGCGAATGCCAGGCAAGAATTAGGCTTACAAATGTAATCCAACGACCGTAAGCTGTCCAGTGCCAGCGAATCACGCCGAGCGGATGACGTTTTTATATTTCGCACCTAGTGTTGTAAGTTACTAGGCGCGATGAAAATACGCGCGCGACGCCATCGACGCGACGTGCCTCCGAGGGGCTCTATGACGAGTCTTCTGTCCATTACGAGCCCCTAGCTAGGGCGAGACGAGCCCCTTCTTCGTCGGCGTGACCTTCCGGGGAGACAGCGCCGCCACATCTAAAGCGCGCGCCTTGAGCGACGGCGCGAGCTGCTTCTCCATGGCCGCGAGTCGCTCGAGCACGGTCCCCAGGTCGATTTCTGACGAAGGCGACAACAGGTCCAAGGCGTCGTCCCCCGGAACGCAGCAGCGCGCCGCGCGCGCGGAGGCGCGGCCCTGGTGCATCGAGGACGCGTCCACGGACGCCGCGACGCGCGCTAGCGCCTTTCTCAGCTCCTGGAGGTCCCGCCCGAAGCCATTCACGGAAGCCGTCCGCCTTTTTCGCTCGCGGGCCACAAGCGCCCGCGCAGAAGCAGCGTCCCTCCGAGCCGTTTCCAACTCCTTCATAAGTTTCGAGCGCTCAGTCAACGCCTTCTTCGCGTCCTGCTGGCGCTTCGACTCGGAAGCGCGCCGCGCGGCGCTTCTCCGTTCCTCGTCAAGACGCACGCGATCGACCCGCTCCGCCTCCTGCGTGAGCTTCTCGTTGACGCATTTCAATTTCACCAATTCCTCCTGGGCGCCCGATCGCGCCGCATCTAACCGTAAAGCTTCCGCCTCGGCCGCGGCCCTCTTGGCTTCAAGGACTTGAGTTTGGCGCACCGCGTTCAAGTCTGACGAACGCAGGGCCTGCAGCTGCGCTTCTAGTCGAGCGCTCTTGGCCCTGGAAGCCGCCCGCGCCGCCGCGCCGCTCGCCGTTAATCTATCAACAGAATCTCGCAACTGGTCCCGTTCCACGCGCAAGTGGTCGACGTCGTCAGCATCATTAGGAGCCGGCCGCGTCGGCACGTAGATCGTCCTTACTTTAATCGGGACGGCCCACGTCGACGTCGTCTGCGGGGCCTGGCCGCCCGACAGCGTGACGCACTGTTCTCCACTTACCTCTCTGAACGCCTTCAACCGCGGCTCGAGTTCTTTCTTGATGAGAGTTTCGGCGTCTTGTCTTCGTTTCTTCTCCGCCAACAGTTCGGCTCGGACCGCAGCCAAGTCGGATTCCAGCTCGTCCACTCTGGTATGGGCGTCCTCGCGCGCCTCGGCCGAAGCCTGGCCCTCCGCAATAGCGTGGGCGAGGTCGACCTCGTCGAGCTGCTTGCGCACGTTGCGCAACGCGCGCTGGAGGCGCTGGGTCGTCTTCTGGTCGCTGTCCTCGTTGGCCCTTAACAAGTCCAGGCAGGACGCCTCGTCTCTTCTTAAAGCTGCGCCTTCCTTGGCCAGGAGGTCGCGGGCCGTGGCGGCTGCCATGGCGGCTGTCGTTGCCCGTCCTTCCTAAAGCGGAGCGGGCCCGGGGGCAGCCGCGTCCGAGTCGTTGTTGTTTGGGCTTCAAAATTGCTCTGTCGGGTTTGCTAAAGCGCGGGACGCGCACGAGCCGTGTCCATATCGTATCGTAGAGATGCTGGGTGGTATTGACGGATGAATCGCCGTGCAAAAAATTTTGTTCGTTCAGCAGTCCAGTCACCAACTTGAACGACCCTCGGTGCCGCCATCCGCGCGTCGCGCAACTTAAAAAGCCGTCTGACAAGTTTTCTGTATCTGTATTAGGCTGCACAAGCGAGTGCATCGGCATCTGTGCGGCAGCGCGTGCGCAAATTTAGGATTTGCACAGCCCTTGCTGACACCCTCTGCGGCGAGAAAAACCGTGCGACTCGGCGTGTTCGAAGGCTGCAAGTTGCTTTACGCCATCGATGCGACGTTGTTCACCACAGCCGCCATCTCCCGTCCGCACAGGTTACCACCCGCGCGGCGCGTACGAAACCACGCCGCCAACCAACCTGCCCATGCCCGGAAGCCCGGCGACGACGGGCCGGAGCCTCGCGCAGACGAAGGACCACGTCGGCCTGCCCATCGCCGACATCCTCGCGACCATCTCGCAAGAAGGAGTGAACCGCGTCTTCGTCGACTACCTGCAGCGGACGACGCCCGAGAGCCAGTATCTGGTGGGAGACGCGCACGACGCCGACTGCGCCATCGTCGCGTGTTCCGGCGCGTGGCTGGAGCGCTGCGGCTACGGCGAGGCCGAGGTCATCGGCCGGGGCTGCCGCCATTTACAAGGACCGGAAACGTGCGCGCGCGCCGTCGCGGCCATGGGCGAGGCCATGGGCCGCGACGGCCAGTGCGCGACGTCGCTGATCAACTACCACGCGGACGGCTCGAAATTTCAGAATGACTTCATCCTCGTGCCGCTCACGAGTCGAGACAGCACGGCAGCACGCTACTACATGTCCGTGCACGCCTCCGAGCCCGCGCTCGACTGGTCGCTCGCGCCGCCCGTGCCCGCGCAGTCGCCCGAGGCGCGCATGCGGTCGTTTTCAGAGACGCTGTCTCCTTCACAAGCGACGCGCTCGCCGCCCGCCGGATTGCGCGTGCCGGTATAGCCCTCGTCCGACCGCTGGCACTCGCCGACGTGCCGTTTTCCCTCTCCCCGATCCCTTTAAGAGTTGTTGTCCCCGGTACTACTGCGGTTCTCTCGCGTCGTCGACGGCGTGGATCTGTCGGGTTTGGACCACGCCTCCGAAGCTCGGATCAAGACGGATCTAAGTACGGTGTTTCACCCCTAGCATAGCATGTTTTTAATCACAAACGGGTTCACACGTCTATGCCTCCTAGTGTCTTACATGCGCTAGCAAGTCCTCGCGCAAAAAACACGGCACACCACTCACGGGTGCCAGCTCAGCGAGGAAGCGTTTCTAGCCGCAGCGCTCTCAGCGGAAGCGAATTGTTCGCGAGCGACGCCGCCGCGCCGCGTTCCAGCCAATCGCTCTCTGCAGCACAGGAGGACACCATGTCCCTCCGCGGCAAGCTAGAGACCTTCGCGGACACCGCCAAAAAGTGGGCCGGCGTCGCCTGGAAGAGGGGAGGACGCGTCGCCTGGGTCGTGGCCGCTACCTCGATAGTGATGTTTCTACCATTAGTGATGGAGATCGAGCGGGAAGGCAGTGTGATAGAGACGGACAAGCTGCGCATCAAGGACTTTAGGGCCCAGGGCTACACGGACAACCAGATCTCGCAGATGGGCCTCTCGGCCTCCGTCGAGCCGGCGGTGGGGTTGGCGGCGCCGGCGTCCAAGCCGTTGCATTTGCAGCAGTGATCTTGTCTCGTAAACGTATGTTTCTTTATTTGGCTTCGCGGCGGCGGCGGCGCGCGGCGGCGGGCGTCGAGGGGTTCGCTAGAGGGGGATAGAGGAAGTTGCGCCTGTGCGACGCGCAAGCCCCCCGGCTCAAATGCGGGTATTTTGGGCCCAGACGACTCCCGCAGGGCCCACAGGGCCTGACGACGCATGCGCTGGCTGTTTCGTCTTCCATTTTTAGAGGGGGGGGTAAAGTTGGCTCGGCAGGCTTTGCCGTAAGGACGCTCCAAAATGGCCGTAGCAAAGTGCACCGCCGTGTCTGGACGAAGCAGAGGACAGTTTTTGACGCATAGTGAGCGGCTCCAAGCGCTTTGGCCGTCGTTTTGCGCTCACGCGGAGATAGAGCAATGGCCAGCTGCCGGGCCTCTGGCTCGAAAGCGGCGCCGCGCGCCGGTCGAACGGCTTCGGACGACCGCCAAAAGGCCACCTGAGGCATCCAGCATTCACCCACTGCACCGCGGTGGCAAAAGGTCGCTTGGCGCGGCGCCGTCGACGCCGGCGGCGGCCGCGCTGCGCCCCTGGGCCGAGGAGCTGCGCGCCGCGTCGGTCTCGTCGCCGGCGCCGGCCGCCGCGTGCCGAACCGAGGCCTCGCGATCGCAAAAGGAACACACAAGCCGGACCGAGAGCGACGCCCCCCTGACGCCCACCTAACGCGCCAAAAACGCAGGCTCGCGCTGCTCGCCGCGGGCGCGCGCGCGCTCGTCGCGCCCGTCGCGCCGGCCCGGCCGGCCACGCAGCTCGCGGCCTTCGAGGCGTCGCAGATGGAGGGCGCCCAGGCGCCCTTCGGATTCTGGGACCCGTTCGGGTTCGCGAAGACGAGCCCCGAGGCCCTGACGTGGTACCGCGCCGCCGAGCTCAAGCACGGCCGCGTGGCCATGGTCGCGTGCATGGGCTTCATTGCGCAGTCCTACCCGCTGACGAACATGGCCTCGGTCCCGCTGGCCAAAGCTTCATTGTACCCGAAGCTGTCGACGGTCGACGTGACGTTCGGCGACCTCGCCGCCGCGGGCAACCCGGTGGAGCAGTTCAAGTTGATTCCCACGCTCGGGTTGTGGCAGTTCGCCTTCGTCGCCGGCATGATCGAGACCTACGGCGAGTTCCAGAAGCCCCACTACCTGCGGGGCGGCGCGATCGGGCGCAACACGCTCATCTGGGACCCGGTTGGGCAATTAATCAGAGGCGAGCCCATCACGGACACGTTGAGCGACGAGGTCCGGGCGAAGAAGCGCAACATGGAGCTCGCGAATGGGCGCCTCGCGATGATCGGCGCCATGGGCTTCTCGGCGCACTACATGATCGACGGCTCCGTGCCGTTCGTCTTCGGGAACTACTAGATAGCGGCGGCGGCGTTTGTTGGTGGTAGCGGCGTAATTTGAGTCTACCTTATATGTACCTTTGCTTTGCTTAGAGCTAGGCCACGACCGACCCGCGGGTCTGCGTACCTTAGATCTACCTTAGTGCCCCATAGTCGCGCGGCACTTACGCGGACGCAGGACCGAGGCCCCTCGCTTCACGACCACCCGAGGAATGCGTCGAGAGGCGACCTCCGGCGCGGGCCGCGCAGCGGCCGCGGGATCCGGGAGTCTAAGGCAACAAGACCCCCAGCTCCAACAGGAGGCACCAGTGCGGTTCGACGAACGAGGCCTCGTCGACCGCCCTCGGAGGCTTCCAGCGTGCGGGGCGGCGGTTTCAGGCTAGTACAAGCTAGTGGGGCGGCAAAGCGCTGCCCGGCGCTGGCGTAAAAGGCCCGAGGGCTGCCCAGAAACGCCGTCGACGCTGCCCGAGCACCGCCGTCGACGCACCCCTTGGATAGCTGTCTCGAGCAGCGCGCCCGGAGGCGGTCACGGGAGCTGCCCAGAGACAGCCCCATCCACCGTCAATAGACGGGGCGACGGGAGCCACCGCTGGGGCCACGGGTTCCAGTACGAGGTCGCCTACAATGGCCGACCCCCCCGTCCTCTGCGCGCGCCACGCCTTCGGCCTCAAGGGTGATGTATCATCCCCGATACACTACGGCGACGAGGCGACGACGATCTACCCGTGCGGCCATAGCGTCGTCCTCTACAACTCGGAAGCTAAAGATCAAGAACTCATCCCAGGACTACCACAGACGAAGGGCATCACGGCGCTCGCATTGGCGCCGTCGCGCAAGTGGCTTTGTGTGGCCGAGCGAGGTTTGGAGACGGCGCAAATCGGCGTCTACGACGTCGTCCACCGAAAGAAGAAGCGCGTCGTGCAATACCAAGACATACAGACAGACACAATCGTCCACATGGCCTTCAGTCATGACGGCAAGTACCTACTGACGCAAGGGAGTGGTCCGGAATGGACATTAGTATTGTGGGCCTTTGACAAAAAAACGGTCAAACCCGTCGGGTCGACGCGCACAAGTGACGGTAGTCGTAGTCGAGTGCGGATGGCCTCCTTCTCGCCGCGGGACCATGGGATCATTGCGGCATCCGGAGACAACGGTATTTTACGATTCCTGAGAGTGCAAGAGCACCAGTTCCGAGCGATACCATTTAACTTGAAGCGGGACCCGCAGGACTATCTCTGTCATTCGTTTGTGGGCAACAGAGACGCTCTCGTACTAGCGGGAGAGAACGGCGACTTACTGTACTTCGAGAACTTCGAGTTCAGAGCACTACTAACAGGACCGCCCGGCTCCAAGACGGAAGCGACCTCATCATTGGTAGCCTTCAGCAAGGGCTTCGTCGCCGGAGGTATTGAGGGTTCTCTCAGAGTGTTTGAGAAGTCGGACGACCCGCGGGCCCACTACGAGTGCCAACGAGTATTTCATGTGAATGACGCAACATTGATGGACCTGACCGTGTCGCCTTCCGAAGAAACGTTGTTAATTGCGTCGTCGGACTTAGCACTGACCACGTTTAACCTCGCGAATTGCGACGTGGCCAATGCCGACGATTCGAAGTGTTTTGAAAGTCTAGCGACGTCGTACCATGCCGCCGGTGTCCTGGCGTTGGATACGTGCGCTCGCAAACCGTTGATCGCTACGGTGGGTTCCGACCATCTCCTCAAGGTGTGGGACTACCGACGGAAGGTCTGCGAGGTCTCTCGGAAATTTCGCGAACCTCCCACATCAGTAGCATTGCACCCGTCGGGGCTGTATGTCTTGGTCGTCTTCCCCAGTCAGGCCAAACTGTTAGCTCTACTTGAAAATGAAGCTTCGGACGTTGCTGAAGTGGAAGCATTGGGTACGTCTCATGTGTCCTTCGCTAGAGGTGGTCATTACTTCTGTTTGGTGAACAACTCGGTAGTGACAGTCTACGACACGTTCTCCTGCGAGAAGCGCTATATGTTAAGAGCGGCGTCCCGCGTCGCTACTGTTTGTTGGCAGAAAGGTGACAGAAGACTCGCGACCGTCGGACGGGACGGGTCGTGCCATACCTGGGACCTCGCTACCGAGTCTAGAGCAGAAGAGGCGGAGGGCGCGCCCAAGGCACCGTTCTATGATGGCGCCGCCTCCGTCGACCTGAAGCGGGTCTTCTGTGCTTGTGAGGATAACACTATCAGGGAGTTCGGCCAGAAGGCCGTCGGCCAGACTGCGGTCACCGAGTTTGCGCCTTTATTGTCTATAAAGACGTCTGAATCAGTTGGTTCACTTGTATTGGACGAGCGCGTCCTATTTACTGGATCGCTATCGGAAGAAAAACCGGGCTTTGTGTATGCCCACAAGTTGACCGGAGACGACTGGGCTACGAGGGAACCTCTGAAATTCCCCGGACATTCTACAAACATAACCTGTATCAAGTTATCCTACGACCGCTCGCAGCTCTTCAGCGGCGGTTCTGATGGTTCGATCTACGTCTACGATTGTTCAGATGTGGACCAGAAAGGCAGAACATACGTAAGATCAAAGACGCGCGACGACGACTACACGGAGGAGATACTTGTACGAAGAGACGAGCTCACGTCCGGTGTCAAAGAGAAAGCAGACCTAGCGAACAAGGTCGACGAACTCGTCTTAAATAACGAGTACCAACTGCGACTCAAGGACATGCAGTTCAAGGAGGAGTTACTGAAACACCAGGAGAAGTACAGCGCGGAGCTCGAGCTCGACGGGCAAAAGTACGACGCACTTAATGACAAAAAGAAGAAGATGGAGGACGCGTATGAACAACAAATTAAAGAGTTGGAGGACCAGCATCGCGCCGAATTTCGCGATTTAGAATTACAGTACGATAGCAAGATCAATTCCGAAGTCGCAAGGTACCAGGGCCTGGTCGCGGCTCGCGATGCCGAGAACAGATCTTGGGACCAGGCGAACTTGGAGCTTACTGATTCTCATACGGCGGAGAAGAAGGAGCTCCAGGAGGCCTTCGATGTCAAGGTTGAGGAAGAAAAACGGCTCCAGGAGGCGGTGCGAGTAGAGACGGCTGAATTAAGGCAGCAGTTCCGGGAGGAGAAAGTTTTAGTTGAAGAGGACGCGGACAACGAAGTCGACGACGAAAAGGCTTCCTACGAGTCGAAACTCATCACGGAGAAACGACTCACGCAGAAACTCAGGGACGAGAACGGTCTCTCGAAGAAAAAATTTGCGCAGCTTACCAAGGATGTGGAGGACCAGAAGGAGGAGATGGCGTCGCTGCGGGACCGCGAGTTTGACTTGCGGGAGTCGATCAAGAATCTGGAGAAAGATGTACAGGGCCATAAAAAAGAGATCCGGCGCGTGGCGGCGTCCTTATATATATATTCATATATATATACATATCATATACATATATATTTCAACGTGTTCGCGCCGCTGTCGGAGAGTGTGAGACACGGTCGCGTCGTGCTGACGTGCGGCGATGGCGTACTGGTGCGGTACTGATGCGCGTCGATGGCGTACACTCCACCGCATCAGTACAACATCAGTACAACACCAGTACGCCATCGACGCGCCTCGGCGCGGCGACTGGAGTCTCCTACGCCGCCCCACGCCGTCGACGCGACATATAACATATCTCCACGCAGGGAGCGCGACGAGACCATCGCCGACAAGGAGAAGCGCATCTTTGACCTGAAGAAGAAGAACCAGGAGCTCGAGAAGTTCAAGTTTGTCCTGGACTACAAGATCAAGGAGCTGAAGCGCCAGATCGAGCCGCGAGAAAGCGAGATTGCGGATTTGCGGAGACAAGTGGAAGAGATGGATCTGGAGCTCGAGCAGTATCATAAGTCGAACGCTGCGTTAGATCTGATGATTGGTGAACTCAGATTGAAGTTGGATGGCATGTCCAAGGAGTTATCTCAGCAAAAAGCTCTGATTAAGGCTGGTGAGGCTTACACCAGAAAATTTAGGAGGGACCTCGCCATGTGTGCTGCGGGTGTGGACGACCAGAACGACTTGAAAGCGGGCGTGAAAGAGTTATATCAAAGATATGTGCTGGACGAGGATAAGAGGAAAGACTCAGAAGAGTCTACTGCGGGCTTCGATCTGCAGGCCGAGTATGCGAGACAGAGGGAACACCTGGAGAGGAACGTCGCACAATTAAAGAGGAAGGTCCTGAAGGACGAGAAGATGTACAAGACCGACAAAAAAAGAATGGCCAGTGAAGGTAAACTTTTGACGGAGACGATGGCGAAGTTGAAGGCGGTCCATGCGGAAGATTTACAGCGGCGGGAGGACTTGGCTGTGAAAGCTGAGGAGCAATCTTCAGATCCTAGATTGGCGGAGATCGTCGCGGGGCTCGGGGAGCGGGCCCAGATGCTCGAGGAGCTCATGGGCGAGGCGGGGCTGTTGCACCCGCCGCCGCTGCCGCAGTAAGGATGGTTCTTGTATTTTGTTTCTAGGTAGTGCTTAGGCGCTCCCCGACGGCGTCTCGCGGGCGCGGAGCGCGGCTCGCGCTTTTCGCAAAGTTCCCTCAATCCCCGCTGTGAGCGGGTGCGCGCCGCCAAACACGCGCCGCGCGGTCTGTTCCGGCTCTTCAAGCGTCGTCACGGCTTCGCGGAGATCGTCGAGCGTGGCGCCGGGGTCCTCGTAGAGTGCCCTCGCGTAAGTCGTCCTCATCTTGAGCGTGCGATCATGATTCTCCCCGAGAACGCGCCGCGCCACGGGCATTGTCTTGCGCAGCACCGACTTGACTTCTTTGAAGCGATTTAGCTGCTTCAGACTCAACGCGTAGCCGTTGGCTGCTACGAGAGTATATTCATGTTCCTCACCATTGAGTTTCAGACGTCCGGAGTATACGTCTCGTCGCATGGACAGGGCCTCTTCAAATCGTCCAAGCGATTGATACGTGCTCGCAAGATTGCCCTGCGCGGCGAGCACGTTTTCTTCTGGTGCGCCAAGGCACCGCAGCATTAACAAATCGGTCTTTCTGACAGATAATGCGTCCAAGTGGTGTCGTGCGTCGGATAAACCGTTCCCGAGCTGCGTCAACGCCACCCGCCTAATGTGGTCCGCCTTCGGTCGCCCCAAGTACGTCTTCCAGCACGCCCAGCTGAGCGCGCACGCCACGACGCCGTGGTAATCTTGCTCGCAGAGGCTGCACGCGTACCACCGCCCGAACCTCGCATTCAACGCCTTCGCGCCCAAATTGTTCTCCTCGGCCTCGGCCATCAAAATCTTCGCCTGCTCTGCCAGACACGACACGTGCGCGAAACCAGCGGTCCCACGGCACGAGCACCCGCGCACGAGGCCCTCCTTCGTCTTCCAATGGAGGGCTTGGGTGCAGATGTAGCACGTCTGGCCCTTCGTGTCCTCTGCGCACGCCTCCGTTGCGACCGATACGGCCTCCGCGTACTTCTTATTCGCGTTGTATTGCTCTGCGCCACCAGCCTTTTTAATCTTCTTGCAGAGCGTGTCGTGGCCGCCCTCTTTCCAGTGCTGCTCCTGGCAGGCTGCCCCGCAGTAGCGTGTGCTGCAGCGGCCGCATTTCTTGCCCAAGGATAAGCCAAGCTCGGTGGCGCAGACGGCGCACTGCGTGAGGATCATCTTGTATGTGGTCAAATCGCTCGGGGGCAGCCCTACGATGCAAAATGCCTGCAAAAAGTCTCGAGCTAAGGCTAGTGTGTGTCGACACGCTAGGCCAATTATTTTGCAAGGGCCTTGCACCTTGTAGACTGCGGCCTATACTTGGCCGTTTCGTTGGCGCTGCACGCGTAAGGGTCGCGTTTCCACTGCGCTGACGTTGTAGCGGAAGAACAACCAGCGGTTCGACCGCCGGACGCTTGTAACACAAGACTGCTCTCTGCCACTGGACGTCCGGCGCCAGCTGCGCGGACGCTGTAACACGACCAATGTTTGCCCTATCGACCTGTGCGAGGTGCGCGGAGCCCATCCCGCACAACGCGCCGCGGTGCTCTCGCTGCCGCACGCGCTACTGCGGCGCCGCGTGCCAGGCCCAGCACTGGAACGCGGGCGGTCACAAGGACCTCTGCAAGAAAATTAAGAAGCGCGGCGGCGCCGAGAAGGCCAACGCCGACGCCAAGTACAAGGCGGCCGTGACGGACGCCGTCGAGGACTGCAAAGAAGCCACGAAGGGCCAGACCTGCTTCATCTGCACGGAGGGCGCCGAGCGCCGCCACACGGCGAACGAGGGCCTCGTGACCGGCTATTGCGCGTGCCGCGGGACGGCGGGCTTCGTGCACATTAGCTGCCTGGTGGAGCAAGCGAAGCTCGCGGTCGCGGACGATATGTCGCGGGAGGAGCAGTGGGAGAAGTGGTCGCGGTGGAACACGTGCCGCCTGTGCCACCAGCCGATCCGGGGCAAGGTGAAGTGCGCGATCGGCTGGGCGTGCTGGAAGGCCTACGCGGACGGGTCCTACCTGGACCGGGCGAGCGGTACGTTCAAGGCCGAGTTGAATACGTTCCAGGCGTTTAACGCACTCGGGGACAGCTTGCCCCACGAGGAGGCGCTGACCATCTACCAGACCCTCTTGGCTGCTACGAAGATCGCGGCGCTTCATGATGCGAATTACAGGGCCATGATACTCGTCGCCGAGACGAACGTCGCAAAGGTCTTGGAAGAACTCGGCCGGCACGACGAGTCGCTGGAGATAAGGCGCGGCCTCCTCGGGCGGACGAAGGCGTACCACGGCGCGACGTCCAGAGATACGTTCATCGATGCGCTCAACCTGGGAAATAGTCTCTTCGAGACGAAGAAATACGAGGAGGCGAAGGCACTCCTGCCCGAGTATGTGGACTCGTGCTGTGCAACGTACGGCCCGGACCACCGCCTGACGCTGAAGCTGCGGTTCTCGCTCTGTCGATCCCGGGGCGTCGTCTGGGATGGTTCCTTCGAAGAGGTGTGTGAGTCCGACAAAGACCTGGCGGACATCGATCGGCGCGCGCGGAGGGTGTTAGGCGAGGGAGACCCCTTCATCCAAAACATCAAGGCCGAACAACTCAAACGGAAGATCTACCACGACGGTATGGCCAAGGCCGGCGACAAGCAGCGCAGCGACGCGGAGATCGAGGAGATGTTCACGGCGGCTGCTGCGGAGAACGGCGTGGACGTCGCCAAGGCCGAGGCGGCGGCACGCGAGCGGGAGCGCGAGGCGGAACTGCAGAAACGATTGGTGGTGGTCGCGCCAAGCCCGAGTGGTGAAAACCGAACGATAGTAGCTTCGCTTGACGCGATAAATGAAAAGGGCGTACTCGCGCCGGAATTGCGGAAGCATATATATACGGTCGCGGAGGCGACGGCGAAGTTCGGCACGAATCGCCCCAAGATGACGAAGATGATTAGAGATGTTGTAACTGGGCATGATGCCGCGAAACCGAAGCCGGCGGCGGCCCCGAAACCAAAGCCGGCGCCGGCGCCGGCCCCGAAGCGCGCGGGCATCGACTACTCGAAGTGGGACAACCTAGAA